>OX016542.1:45274923-46546157 GCA_943590905.1 Sphaerophoria taeniata
GAGTACCTATGGGGTCTATTTATAGACCGATACTCTTTAAATCAAATGAAATCGGATTATGTTTCAGCGGAGTGCTCGTGTTCGTTCTGTTTTTGAATGAGTTGTATGATCAATGCTTTGGGGAATAAATATATCAACGTTATTTTGTTTTGACAGACAAAAAAATAAATAGACATAAAAAATTAGTGTGATCACGTTACAAAAGAAATAAATGATAGAACGCGGAATATGACAACTTATATCGGATTAACACGACCGAAATGTTAAGACTCTTGTCTCGAATAATTTTGACAACGTTTCATCAGTAATGTGAGTCTGGCGCATACTTCTTGTATATTTCGAAGAAATAATAATAATATTTATTAGTTTTTGTAGAGAAGGAACGCTGTCTTTGCACATTTCTTCATCATCTAACATTCATTTTACATTTGCATTGGGGAAACATGCAAGTCAATCCTTAAGACATAGAATTTTGGACCAAAATTTTGTTTATGGATTTAGAAATGGAAGTAAGTTTTTTTAACAAAAGAATATAGGTATATTCCCATCACACTCTTCCAAGTATGAAAATCAATGAAGGAAAATGGTGTACAATAAAACGTCAATTTTTTGGAACGAGGAAATTGGTACACTAAAAAGCTACTTCTTCAAAGAGAATAGCGAAGGGACAAGTTTCTGAAAGCACAATTTTCGAGGTTAACCAGAGGGAAAATCGAGGAAATTAATTTTTTTTTGCTATTACCACCTCACATCGCCTGGTCATCGAATTTGCCAAATCCTGGCACCTTTGGACCAAAATTTTATTCCAGGACACTTTTTTACGTCCCAGAGTGATTCAGTTGGTTTCATTTCTGAGATGCTTTATATAAGTCAGCCCACAGATTCTCAGTTGGGTTGAGATTAGTCGGCTGGAGTGGCCACTCTTTCACATATATTGGATGAGGTTGAAACCAAAAAAGGACCCTTTTGCTCGTATTTTGGGGTCATCATCCTGTTGGAAGGTAGTGTCCGTGGCTTTGGCTTAGTGGTAAGGTGCGTTGGCTGCTAAGCAGAACGTCGTGGGTTCGGGTCCTACTTGTGCCAATAGTTTTTATTTCATCTTTCACGGGCACTGCCTCTTGCGAAGAACTGACAAAACTTCCAAGAGTAATCAATCTGTCATGAAAAAAGTGCTTCTCAACTTTGCCGTTCGGAATCGGCGTTAAATTGTAAATCCCCTCAATTCTTCACACGCACTCAGAGAATTGTTGATGAATGTAAGCCACCTAGGCCTTGCCTCTTCAAGAGCTGTCGCGCCACTCTATTTATTTATTAATTCCATAAATCCAGAATTGTGCGGAATTCTGTCCTAACAAATTAGGACTTAAGTCCAAAATCGATTTACGGACATAATTCCATTATGGACTAATGTCCCTGCCCCGTTTTAGGAACGTAGCTCTTTCGTCTGCCTGGTGCAGTATCATATGGACATAAACAGTTCATGACGCTTAGAACTACTGATGGAGTAGCTAAACTCAAATTGCAAAAAAACTCATTTAAAAACAATGGATAGAAAGAAATCTAATGGATATGACTACATTATCACTAGATTTCATATTTCTTTGGAAGGAACAAACAATCATTACAATACTCATTTATCCAGATCGAGCAGGAGGCAAAAAATCTTGGGCTGCTTATAAATGAGGGAAGAATTAAGAACATGACGTGGTGGTTCCGTCTGCTAAATACGTTCGCAGAAAAAAAAAAACAATTATATGACGTAGAGGAGCAATGAACCTTGGATCAGTACCTATTAACAGCCGATAACAATATGGAAAAAGAAACGTGGGCGACTGCTCAAAGCCAAAAAGAATTTCAGTCTTTCAAAGCTCTTTAAATCAAAAAGTCTTACCATTATTTCAAAACTGTTGCTCTATAAGGCAATAGTCTAACCAGTAATTCCTTGCGGATCGAGACTTTGGTTCTAAGCCAAAGGCAGTCTGAATTCTTAGCCGCGTTCGAGAGACAAGTCTTACGAAGAATATTTAGCCCTGTTTGTAAGGAAGGACGATTCCAGAGACAAAACAAGTGTTTTGAGCGAACTTTCTCAAACGACGATACTGCTATTATTTCTTAAGACTTGCTGGTATGTACCTATTTTTGTATTATTACCGTTTCCAACATTTGTTGTCGTAAATCTTCATTAACGGCAATTTTGTCCTCCAAGTTCTTTTCCAACTTCGCATATCCCCGTAGGAATGCCCAATTGAAATAAAAGTAAATCACTTGAAAGCTAACAAAATAACCGCAAGTTCAAATACTGTTGCCAACTTACAGTTGTTGTATATCGCCCTATACAACGAAAGCTTCCTTCACACAAAATTCGCATAAGAAAGAAACATTTTAAAAATGTTGAAAAATGTGAGTACTTAAGACCACACGATCGATTTAAGGACGTATTCAACCAAAATGCAAAGCTAATTTGTTCTTCAAATGCAATAAACATCGTTCTTGTTTTAGCTTTGCGCTAAATTGGGATTCAATTTAATCCTTTTTCCAGTTCCTCCGTTTCAAATTTTTCGAAGTTTTAGTTTCCATTTTCTTTGCATGTTTGATTTTGGAAAATTTTGTTTGCTTCACACCGCACCTTCATTGCTGGTCAAGTTTATCAAATCACTTGAAAGTTGTTCAACACCAAGTTAATATGGTTAAATCTAAATTTTTGAAACAGCTTACTCAACAAATCAGTTTACAGGGGACCGTTCCCATAGTACTAGATAATTTCTAAATCAATTAATTGACAAATTTAAAATGAATACTTAAAAATGCATTCATAATGTTTATTGGATTTTGTTCGCGTTTATTATTGAATTAAACCTAAAATCTGTTAAATGAAATTGGAATCCTTTTCACTTATTGGTTTGCATATTTGGACAAACAATCGCTCTTTTGAAGGACATTGTCCTCATCTCTCTCCGGAATTATGCTTACGTTAATGATTTCATAAAAAACAAGACCGCACATCATTTGTTTAATATTTAATATTGGATCGTGTTAATTATGGTACATCTGCGATACTAACCTCGACAATAGAATAAATATTATAAAATCTGAGTTAGTTGATTGGGCGACAGTTAAAAATTATAACTTTTACGCAAATGACGCAGCCAGGACAGTAACTTAAAATTAATAAAACTGCCAAATCGAAAGTATTGTTAATCGAAGCTTTGGTATTTGCAAGCAAACACCCTCTTTTAAATCAATAAACCAATTAAATAGCTCAGTGTGAATCATTATTTTCTGATTGTAGGCTTATGTTTTACATATTTATAAATAATTTGGTTTATCGCTGATATTCTCACCATTGCCAAACAGGGGGAATGGACTACCATCTATGTAGCCTTGCACGAGTGTGCTACATAAGTGTTGTTGTCTTTTTAATATTGATGGAAACAGTTAATGTTATTTACAAAAACAGATGGTATTGAAAATGAACTTTAAAATGAGTTTCCTTTTTTTTTGTGAAATTTCTGCATTAACTATAGTTAATAAGGAGTGTTATCGACGTTTGACACTTTCCTGTCCCCCAAATAAATACAATTAAGCGTAAATCATATTGACAGCTGACCGGGGCCATGTGCCAGATAAGGCCTTGAACGAAATAATAATAAAATCCAAACAAAAACAAAAAAGACGGTGAATTAAATTGTTAAATAGCATTTAATTAACCAATTTAATTAATTTGTTTCACGAAATTGTCAGTCTGATATCAATAAATTGATACAAAAAAAAACCGCGTTTCGTAAGTTGTGATTAAAATTATTTAAATAAAATGAAATCAATTAATTGTATCAATTTTCACGTATATAAAGGATTCTCGATTAATTGTGTAAACTGTGATTTAAAGTGTGCAATACCTGTCACTCTGAACAAAGTGTTCGAACAGACGTGGAAATCCTCAAGAAAAATTTAATAGGTCATTTGACTATTTAGGTACCTATTTAAAAACTGCAGGATTGAAGTTAATAAAATTCTTTACAAATTTTTGTGGAAAGAGTTCAATACCTGAAAGCATACAGTCTTTAAATAAATTCAGATTGTCTAAGTTTTTCATTCAAGAGTGGGTATTTTCTGAAAGTAACTTGCAAGTTTTTTAACTTCCCAGTGGAAGTTATTGTAATTGGGCTGACTTTGCCAATCTTCAGTTTTTACATAACTCCGTGGTTCGAGGTCACTAGAATCCGAATCAATCCTTTTTATCGTGATGTATGTGTGTGTATATACCTGTTCGTAAGTTCGTATGTGTGTTACGTCTTTTCTGCTCTATAATATCGCGGACCACTCATCTCATTGCCATGAAATTGGTCTCATTCGAAGCGGCATTGCCTTCTTAAGATAAGATTTTGAGCGGGATCGCAATCATTGGGAAGACAAAATGAGAAAGAGAGTTTCATATTCTCGTAGAACGTAAAAATAAGGGTCTATGAAATAACTCCCACGAAATAAGTCCCACTTTTAAAAACGAAATAAGTCCCACCAAAAATTGCTATTTTGAAAGTGGGAGTTATTTCGTTTTTAAAAGTGGGACTTATTTCGTCAATTGGTGGGACTTATTTCGTTACGCGTTTTTATTTTAAGTGGGACTTATTTCGTTTTGAGAGGGAATAAATTCGTTTTGTAAAGTGGGAGTTATTTCATACCCCTTGGACATTTCGTCCATTATCTCTCATGGCTCTCGTTTTTTTGTTATTAATTACTTTATACTCAATGAAAAAGTGGGACTTATTTCATTTTGAGTGGGAGTTATTTCATTTCAAGTAAATTTTTAAATCATTTCATTTTGGTGGGACTTATTTCGTTTTCAAAAGTGGGACTTATTTCGTGGGAGTTATTTCATTTTTTTAAGCAATTTTTGGTGGGACTTATTTCGTTTTTAAAAGTGGGACTTATTTCGTGGGAGTTATTTCATAGACCCAAAAATAATGCCCGTGGCGGAGTGGTTATCTGCGTTGGCGGCTACGCAGAATGTTGTGGATTCGAATCCTACTCTTGCCCTTAAAAGTTGTTATTTCATCTTTCACGGGTTCTGCCTCTTGTCGAGAACTGACAAAACTTCCAAGAGTATCAATCAATTGGCGTTAAATTGTAGATCCCCTCAATTCTTCACACGCACTTAGAGAATTGTTGATATGATGAGTGTAAGCCACCTAGGCCTTGGCTCTTCAAGAGCTGTCGAACCATTCTATTTATTTATTTATTTTTTATTCTCTTTAAGTGTGTATTTGAATGAGCTCATCCTTAACCGCTGGACCGATTTTGATGAAATTTTATGAATATCCAAGTGGATTCCAAAATGGTTTACATTCATCGAGAAATGCTTATGTGCGGTTAAATAAAGGATGATACAGAATAACAATTAAGAATACTAGCGGAGCCGACAAACTTTGCCCTCAGAAAAAAAAACAAAAATGCAATTTAAGTTCGTTTTTAACAAAAAAAATTATACAAACATCTGAATTTTTTTTAATCACACGGCCAAATCTAAGACGGAGGGAACCATTATAGACTTTTTAGTTGATTTTACTGACCCGCGATTTAGTGATTTTTCCTGTGAAGTACAAATTACTTAATTCAATGACTTCTGCTGAGGATATCCAAAAACGTAGTGATAGTCAAAACAATAAAGAAAACCTTTCAACCGAAAAAAGACAAATTTAGACTCATTATGAAGTTCATCATAGTACCTAAGAAGGAACATTCTCATAGCTAGTGATTTTTTTTAGTAAAAACGTGCAAAGTAAGCCGACTATTAACCGGCATTGACATTGACATTGACATAATAGTAGGTAACATGCTCATGAATGTTACGAACTATAGACTAATGACAGCTTTGTCGACTTGGGCCATCGGCTGAGCGAGAACAAAATATAAACAATTGAATGGGAAAGATAGACACACATGTGTAACAGAAACCTACGTGATGCATAAGATATGTTAAACCCACGCTCTTTACGCTCAATGGAAAGAAATTCGATATTGATATATTTTATATCAGTACACTATCATGAACATGATATCCAATTTCAGTGTAGACTCATCAGTCATCACCATTTTGCTTATTATAAGCATAAAAATTCTGTTGAAAGGGAGCGGTTACCAAGCCTCCTGAAAAGGATATTCTTATGACTTTTGTTTGATCCGCATTCTGTATCCTCGCCTTTTAGATCAGACAGTAAAGGCGGGTAAAAAAGTCTTATTTTAGAACTTGTTTGGGGACTACCGTGACTCTCCCCTTTAGTTTGCAAGTCCTTCCTTAAATCAGGTTTAACCTGATATGTCAGATGTCTCACCCTTATGGCGAGAAATGATATATGAAACTGAAAGCTACCAAAAAAAAAAGCTTTTTCCAAAAGCTTTAACGCATTCACTTAATGCATTAAAAATCTATTTTTGCTCGTCTCATTGCCCATAAATGAATACTTAGGCAAGGAAAAAAGCTTCAAAAAGCTCTTTGTCTGTTACGGCGTTGTCCGTTACGAGCAAAATATGTTTCATTTTTTTCTGCAGGGATGAGACATCTGTATAAATTTATTATCTGTGGTATAAGTGTATAAGGCGATAGGCTTGCAAGCCCTCACTTACCGATCGCAGACTTCGGTACTTAGCCTAAGGCACTCTAAACTTAAAACATTAACTAAGCCTCAAAAGGAAAGTCTAACGGAGAATAGTTGGTCCCGTTTGTGAGGTAGGGCGATTCCGAAAACGATATAATCAAGTGCAGATGTGATGACAAAAATTAAACTTGGTAGACCCTTGCTCGTATAAACAAAGAGGGACCAGTCCGGAAAGTCATTTTCTTCACAATTTACTATAGGAGACAGCGCAACAGACCAAATTTGCGCTGGAAGGATGGCGTAGGCCAGGACGCCCGAAGCCTTGTGACTTGTAATGCGAACCTCGCCTCGGCGAACATGGAAGAACTTTTTTAATATCATTAAACAAATCGGTATTGATACAAGTCTTCCTATCAACAAGCCATTTGAAAACATTTTTTTGACGTAATAGAACCAAAAAGAAATAGGTAAGGTATGTTTTTCAAAAATAAAAACAATTTTCTACTGCTTTTAATGGTCTGACTCGGCGATAAACACGCAAGTCATTCGTTTAGCATATTGGATACCTACTATGAAACTTTAAACAGACAAAAAGGTGCTAACCAAAATTTCAGACATTATTTGTTTTTATCAAAAACAAATGTCACAGAAAACGAAAAAAACAAAAATCAAATTTTGCAAAAATATATTTTAATTCAATAATAAAACTCGAATTAACTTCAATTTATTTCACAACCTCGCGAATTTTATTTTTTTCCAAAATCACATTCAATACAACCGGCATGGCTTTTAGCTTTTTCAATGAACATAAAAAATATCTCTTTCTTTGTTTTTTGTTCTCTTTGTTTTTATTTTTTCTTGCGTTTCGGTTCTTTCTTCTTTTTATTTTTGGTCAAACGTCAAATTATATTCAATTTAAAAATAGTAACATCAAAGAGGAATAATTAAGAGAAAAAAAAACAATTAAATTTTAGCTCAATATGTTTAAGAAATCGAAATCAGTCTTAGTTAAGATTTTTACAATAATTTAATGCAAGTACCATCTGAGTAATTTGCTAATGATCGATGTGACATTTACTGTCAAAATAACAGAACAGAGCTCTGATACCCTGCAAAAACTAGTCACACTCCCACATTGCTCATTGTTAGACTGAAGAATACCCACTCAACAAAGTAAATTGCCTGCTCCTATTGATATTTATTTGAAGTGAAGTGTCTTTCTATTAATATGCCGTTATGTGTTCATGTAACATAAAAGCGCCATGCCGGCTATAGAGGCACACCTTTTCACGATTTTAATATTGTATGTCCAGTTTATCGAAACGAAGCACACCCCTAATCGCTCATAAGCAATAGGTCAATCAACCCTCACTTTATTGCAATTAAACATGAAAACAATAGGAAGAGTCTGGGGGGTAGTGTTGCAAAAGTAAAGAAAAACTATATGAAGAGCAATAAAAGGAATAAACAGACTATTTAGGAAGTATGAATCACCGAAAATGACAAAACAAACATGGACAACTGTGTGTGTTCCGCAAACTAAAGTAGTGACAGTGAGATATGGAAGGACCACCAACATTTTTTTTAGATTGGTCCTATTAGAAGATTTCTTCTCACTTGAAAAATCACTCAAATGCATCTCACTCTTTATTGAGTGTCTGTCAATTCAGGACATTGCTGGCAGGATACAAACAATTACACACTATGAATGAGTCACCACGTGTCGATGTTATTAATTGGAATTTCTGTTTGCTTTGTTTTACAATTTCCACGAAAAACTTACCACATTATCATGAGAGAACATTGCGGGATCCATTTTCCTATCTAATCGGGCGAAACTGCTTCCGGTAATCCATAATATTGTGCACGGAATCACTATCAGCCGTAAAACACTGTACGCAGTCCTCATGATTCACACTCACTTAATATACACAGACTGGCGACTATTATTTTGATATGAAACAAATTTCCTCGGATACGGTAACACAACAAAAAACCAACACGCATCAACAAGGACTAGCTAGCTCCTTGTCTTCAGGAAACTGCCCGACAAATGGATTTCTGATAATTTTTTCTTAAGATTTTATTTGATTAAAAAATATTTTCATTGATTTTTACTCATTTCTTCGATTTTTAACATCAATTAACATAATTTACCGCACACTAACCCGCAGTGACACAAAAAACTATTTCAGAAAAACAAAAACAAACCCACAAATGCGAGGATAACATGCGAGCTCTTTAACAAAACATTAGACGAACCCACTCGAGCGCAAAACGATAAGGAATTTTTTTTTATTATTAATTTTCGAAGAACAAAGAAATTATTATTTTTTTTTATTTATGTTTAAATAATCAAATAAAACAGATTTGGGTTTGAGCTTCGAAATCCTTTCAGAGAGGCACATAGACACAGGAAAAAAAATGCAACACGTTTTTTGGAGTATGCGCAGGATTAATTTCGAAAACCGAATGCACTAATTCTAATTCTACGAGTCTCACTCAACAAGGACTTATCTAAGATACGTTTATCGTATAGGATTTTGTTTTTATTTTCTTTAAGAAAATAACAACAAAGCGAGTGAGGTTTAAATACAAAAAACAAAACAAAAAACAGACACACGGTTGCGTACGAACTCACTCGGGGCGAGTTCGAATTGTTACTGAGCTATTTTGAGTTGGGAGAACATTCATTAAGCCTCTTGTTTGGCTCTTTCTTTTTGTCTCTTTGGAAAATGTTTAAATTCGAATGGTAAAGAAGCATAAACAGAAACCGAGAAAAAAAAACATTATTAAATGAGTAGGTTGGTGCTCTGCTACTTTGACTTGATGTTGATACTCTTGATAGTTGAACGGATTGAGAATTTGAATGCAACAGCATGCATAGAGCATAGCCGTCAATATCTACGGCATTATGCTAGACATTACTTCCACTATGGGGGACTCTTTGAGATGCGATGTTTTTTGTTCCATTGAAATTGGAAATTATTGTTTTGTTAAGATGATAATCGAAGGCGAATTCAAAATAGATAAGGATTCTTCGAATTTCAATTTAATATTGAAGACGATTATTAACTAGAGAAGTGGTAGGGGATCATTGATCGGTTTCGGTAGTCAGCGTTAGTGAGATATTTGGGTATTCATGGTGACGAATAGAGGACTCTAGTTTTCAATTGGTATCATGATATCTGATAAGGTTGATCAGTTGTTATTTTACCTGTCATAAAGGTGTGTCCCAGATTCTTATAGATTAGTGTGTAGGTTAGGCATACTTCCATATCAAAAAAGATTATTGAAGATCATTTGTGATACCTTCGAATATTACATTCTTATAGAGAAATATTAACCTTGTCGTTTCCCAGCCACTAGAAATCAAAAAGATGTTTCCTTGCCTGTAGATCATTAAGGAGTTGGAGTATTTTGTTACCATTAATCTCTTAGAGGAAATGTTTTCATAGACCTTTCATTCGGTATATCATTCCATACGTTTCGGGAGAATTTTTACTTTTTCCAAAATTTATGATCTCTGTCGATAAGATCGAAAAAAAAATCTATAAAAATTGATCTATTTGACTTCGGCGATTTTAACGCAAACCTAGGAAAAAAGGACCTCTTTGGTGGAACAGTCGATGCAAGACACCACTGCCGACAGTTGGAGATCTCCCGATCAATCAACTGTCAACCAGATTGATATCATTGCGATCGACGGAAAACACAGTACAGCATTTTAAATGTTCGAACTTTTCGAGGAGCCAACACCGACTCGAATCATTTTTTCGTTGTAGCCAATGTAGAGCCTCGAATATCCCGACAATATAAATAGTGTGCCGCGACAGCTCTTAAAAATCCAAGGCCGAAGTGGCTTACACTCTTCAACAATTCTCTGAGTGCGTGTGAAGAATTGAGAGGATCTACAATTATATGTTGATTCCGAACGGCTGAGTTGGGAATTACTTTCCGCGGCACATAATGCTCTAGGAAGCTCTGTCAGTTTTTCGCAAGGCACATTAACCATAAAAGATGAAATTAAACAACATTTTAGGCACTAGGAGGATGCGAACCCACGCTCAAGGTTGAGAAGCACAGACAGATTGAAAGATTGATACTCTTGAAAGTGCTGTCAGTTCTTCTTTTCGCAAGGGGCAGTACCCGCAAAAGATGAACCCACTATGCCTTCAGCATCAAGTATCGAGTATAAGCGGCAACATTGCCAGAAAGCAGTAAGGGATGCCGGCTCTAATGTGCTACGTTTCACACAGCCACCAAAGCGAAACCCCTGGTTTAACGAAGAACCAAAACGGCAAGCGCCTGAGGAGGCAATCTTAGCAGCACTGAGAGAACACCGTTAGATTGAGGCAGGAGCCAACAGCAAGAGTGAAGTTCAGAGGTTCTACCGGAAGGTAAAAAAGCTTGCTCAAGGTTATCGAGAATGAACCGATGTCCGCAGAGGAAGGGAACATCATAGTAGAATCGCGGTCCATGCTGAGGATTTGGAAAGACCTTTTCTGTAGAACTTTTCTGGAGATCCTCTAAACTGCGCTAACTGCAGAGGAATCAGTCTCCTTATCATCGCACCTTTTCTGGAGATCCTCTAAACTGCGCCAATTGCAGAGGAATCAGTCTCCTTATCATCGCTTATAAGATAGTCTCTGCCGTTATATGTGAACGTCTGAAGCTTTTCGTCAATAATCTGATTGATCCTTATCAATGTGGCTTCCGACCAGGAGAGTCAACCATCTACCAAATTTTCGCTCTGCGGCAAATCCTGGAATAAACCTATTCACTTCAAATCGATACTCACCACCTTTTCATCGATTTCAAGGCCACGTATGACAGCAAAACAGAGACGAACTGTATTAAGCCATGTCTAGTTTTGACATCCCTGCCAAGCTCGTTTGCTTGTGCAAAATGACGATGGAGAACTCACGCTGCGCCACCAAGTTTGGCAACGAGCTTACGGAATCTTTCGATGTCAAAAAAGGATTCAGACAAGACGATGCAATGTCATTCTTTAACATCGTGCTTTTCGCGTACGCCGATGATATTGATATAATGGGAAGAACACAGCGTGATGTCCATGGCGCTTTTGTGATTATTGAGACAGAAGCGGCGAAATTGGGTTTAGCGGTAAATGAGGGGAAAATGAAGTATATGCTGTCTTCGAGGAAGGACACCCAACACCGAAAGCTCGGACAAAACGTCACAATAGACGCATATAATTTCGAGGTAATAGAGGAATTTGACTACCTAGGCTCTGCTTTTTTAACAGGGGGAAGTACACTAGCGCCGAAATCAGACAACGAACAATTATTGCTGATCGCGGTTACTTGGGCTATGAAAGGTATTGAGTGTTAAAGACCACTGTCGATCCAGTCCTGCTGCATGGTGCAGAAGCATGGACCCTGACAAAATCGTTGCCTTAGGCTGTTTCGAGAGGATAGTTCTTCGGGTTAACTACGGCATTGTGTGCATTGATGAGGAATGAAGAAGAAGATTAAACAGCAAGCTTTACGTTTTTTTCGACGACACGGACCTAGCCTGAAGGGTCAAGGCTCGATGGCTCGATAGAGTGGTTGGACACTGTTGAAGTTTCAAACGCACTTCATAAAACAAGCTTAATAATCTTACTTTACAAACTTTAAGAAAATTTCTAATCCACTCACCCAAGTGGAAGAGAACCTTAATCAACTTGGAGTGCAAAATTTCAGACAAGGGACCGGGCTGGCTGACGTAGACTGTTGGTTGAGGCCCAAATTCACAACGGACCGTAGACCCACATTAAGTAAGAAAGTAAGAAGGTAGAGTTAGGGAAAGCTTCAGCAAATCTTATGACATACCTACTTTGATTTTTCGTTATGCATTAACTGGGTGCACTGTGTTCAATCAAGCAAGGTTCGGGGTATTCGTTAGTGCTCGTTTCCTGTTTTTCCTCTTCAGATAAAATTCTTATTCTTAAGCCTATAAAACAATGACCAATTAATAATGGGATTGGTATTGTTGAAAAAAGCAATAAGCTGACGATATTTCCTCAAAATATTTATATTCTTGAACTGAAGACAATCTACCTTGAATTATAACCGGTAAAACAAAAAGCCGATTATTTTCTTTAACAACTCATTTCGGATAAGGTGAATTAAGGAAAAAATCATTTTAATTAGGTAAACTACCTTGCCGTTACGAAAATGGGACGTCTATTAAACAATTACAACAAAACTCAATCTTCATTTTATGACGAACAGCAATCTTCAGTTAACATTAATCACCAAAATCAAATAAAACCACATAAAAGCTTTCTTTTCAGCAGAAAGAAAAACAAAAACCCAAAACCTCAAACAAAAGATGGAAAAGTTTTAGTAACTTTATATGAGATGGCCGATAACGATAAGAGGTTATGACAATTCCCAAATGATTCAGCACGCAGTATATGAATCTGATCCAAGAAAACGCATAACCCCAAACCGAAAAGTGTACTGTCACAATTCAATCGAATCTCAGACTGTCCAGCTGACTCACACCAACATCACTGACCGGTGGTGGTGCGGTGTTGCCTCATGGTAAATCACCTTTCCACCCACTTAATTAAAACAAATAAAAATCATTTTTATTTATTAATAAATTCGCCGTTATTCACTGTGTCACAAATCGATCCAAAAAAGCCCGGATTTAAATGAACCAACAAAGCGACGTCATAGCGAAGCGGCTAATATGGTTATCAGCAGTCCGCTCATTAACGCCATCATTAGCATAATTGCCAATGACCGGAGCTTATTTGTTTTGGTTCGGAAGTTTTAAAAAGATTTTTGTTTCTCAATTTTTAATAAGGCACTTGAATTCGTTTAAATTGATACCAAATAGTCGAGAGAGAGTGCGAGTTTGATCAGACAGTCAATTCACGTATGATTTTAAACGCCAGTGGTTATTGTGAGCCAATTGCGGTAGCATAATTGACAAGTAATTGAACTTTAAACATGAGACCAACAAAGAAAGGTTCCTATTTTTTTTTAAAGATTAAAATTTGTCGTTTATTTGTTTTCAAGACAATAAAACTTGTATCTGACAAAAGCAAGAAGAATTCGAATCGGATGTGGCTGCTTACCTGTTCAACGAAGCCACGATGTAGTGGTAGCGGTGGTCGTGGTTTTCTTGGTACACACTTCCGAAACACCGCATCCACAGCAAATGGAAATTCCAATTCCCAGGGCTTTGAGGTAGAGATTTATTTTGTTTTGTGCTCAATCATGAGATGGAGATAATAATTGTTTGGTTTTTGTTTTCAATCCGAATCCAATCCATTTGCGGGGAGATCATGAAAAAGATGTAAGCTGGTGATTAAGACCAAAGGCAGTAGAAGCGGTGACGGCGGCGCGGCCGACGCGGCGATGGAGACAGCGTCGAACGGCCGGCGCTAATGCTTCTAATTATCTAGAGAAATATTAACTTTGTGTGGACTTTATTGTCATCGCTGGCGTAATGATTTATGACATCGCCTGAGTAAGCACCATTAGGAAGAGATTTTTTTTTCTTTACGGTACATGCTTTGGTGGAAACATTAGATTGAAGGTATTGGTGTCAAAGGCGATTATGAATTGCTAATTAGATTTGTCATTTTAATGATTGTAATTATGTTCAATAAAGTTTGCAATTTTTTGGTATTTCATTCTAAGTAACGGACAGGTTTTCAAACCTAATAATTTTTGTTTTTTTTAATACAGAATGGTTATGTTTCCCTGATTGAAGAAGTAGGTAAACAGGCTGAAATGTTTTTTTTTTTAACTTCCCATAGGAAGTTATTGTAATGGGTCCGATTTTGTGAATCTCCAATTTTCGCATTTCTCGATGTTTTGAGGTCACTAGAGTCCGAATCAAGCGTTTTTAAGATGACATCGGTGTGTGTGTGTATGTGTGTTCGTATGTGCGTTACGTTTTTTCAGCTCGATTATCTCGCGAACCACTCATCGTATTGTCATAAAATTGGTCTCATTCGACGCGGTATTGTGTTGTTAAGAGCTGGTTTGAGCGAAATTCGCTTAACGGTTTTTAAATGGCAATCAAAAATCTAAGACAACCTTATAAAAAATGAGTTATTTTTATTATAAAAAAGGGTTTTCCAATATGAGGTGTTATTTTGAATAGCCCGCTATTTCGGTAGTTGTCACTTTTGAAGCTGTCATTTTTTGGCATTTGACAAGTAGAAACTACGCCATTAATAAAAATGGAACGATACACGCTTCAACAACGCATTGAAATTATTAAAATTCACTATAAAAAATGGTGAAAATTTGGCAGAGACGGTTTGCACAAATAAAACATTTTTGGGTCGTCGTGAAGCACCTTGTCGGACCGCAATACAGAAATTGGTGGACAAATTCGAGCTGTTGGGACAAGTTAGTGATGTGAAGAATAAAACCCGTGCACGTCGCTCAAGAACAACTGAGAATATTGCTGTTGTAGCCCAAAGTGTTGAAGAAAACCCAGGTTCGTCGATTCCTCGTCGTTCTTTGGAATAAGGCATTCCACAAACGTCATTACACCGTATTTTGCATAAGGACTTGGGTCTTAAGGCTTATAAAATTCAGTTAACACAAGAACTCAAGCCGGCTGATCATCAACAACGTCGTGTCTTTGCTGATTGGGTCCTTGAAATGCATGAAAATGATCCGGAATTTCATCGAAAAATCATCTTGACTGATGAGGCCCATTTCCACCTCGGAGGCTACTTCAACAAGCAAAACTGTCGCATCTGGGGCTCGGAAAACCCAGGAGTTATTGTTGAAAAGCCTCTCCATCCTCAACGCGTGACTGTTTGGTGCGGTTTATGGTCCCGCGGGGTCATTGGACCTTACTTTTTCGAAAATGAGGCTGGAGCAACAGTTACGGTCAATGGATTGCGCTATCGAGAGATGATTAATGATTTTAACTTCCCAGAGGAAGTTATTGTAATGGGGCCGATTTTGTGAATCTCCAATTTTCGCATTTCTTGATGTTTCGAGGTCACTAGAATCCGAATCAAGCGTTTTTATGATGATGTCTGTGTGTGTGTATGTGTGTTCGTTACGCGTTACGTTTTTCAGCTCAATTATCTCGCGAACCACTCATCGAATTGATCTCATTCGACGCGGCATTGTGTTGTTAAGAGCTGATTAGGTTTTGAGCGAAATCGGCTTAGCGGTTTTTTAATGGCAATCAAAAATCTAAGACAACCGTAATATAATGAAAAATATGATAATTTCTGCAATAATTTCAATAATTGTGCAAAAAATCTTATAGTTAGTGGGGGAAAAAACACAATATTCAGGAGTATCACATACTATATTTGATTACTAGCTGACCCACCAAACGCTGCTTTGCCGTATAAATATTAATTTTCAGAAATACTAATCCGATTAGAAAAATTGCTTCAATAATAGAAAACTACAATATTCAGGAGCAATATATGTAGGCTGTATTTTACTGTGCAACGTAGTTGTGAATGAGTCCACGAAATGGTACGATCAACTCGGCGGTGGCAGATGGCGCCACACTGTTATTCAATAAAATTAATGTTTTTCATAAAATCATCAGTTTTATGGAATTTGACTTTGAAGCAACGTGCGTGTACAACTACAGCGGGATGCATCCGCTGAATATTTTGCAAAACAACTAATGTTTTTACGTATTTTTCTACTATGGGAAGTTAGTCGTGTGGACTCCATGGGTCGCACTCACATTTTTTTTTTTTATAATCAACGCGCACTCAAGGGATTTTTGCAATTACCCTTTATATGCCAACAGCACAGTGCGAGTATTAGGGAAAGGATAGAGGATGTAAGAGGAGATGTCGGTGAACATTGGTTTTGAATTTTTGAACATTACAATGACTGGGGAAGACAGAGTGTGGAAGAGAGTTCCACATTCGCGTAGTACGGCTAAAGAACGATTCTCTGTACTTGACAGTACGTCCGAAATTGGGCTCAAGGGTGAACTGATGGGCATTCCTGGAGGCGCGGGTATTACGGTTGAATGTCTTAAGGGGAGGAATGCAACTGGCTATTTCACTAGAGCATATACCGTTGAAGTATCGGTAAAACAGGGTGAGACATGAGACATTACGCCGATATTCTAGAGATGTAAATGACTCAACGATGGTATTGTCACCAATCATTTTGAATGCTCTTTTTTGGATAATGTTGGACATTAAGCTCCAAAATGGAGTTTTCCTACAACCAAAGCGATAAACTCAGGATAGCTCCTCTTTAATGTTACATTGATGAGACTAGCTGAGCACTGAATCGACATACTGTAATGATGGATTAGCTGCATAGATTACAAATTCCAAAATAGCATAATTTGTACCAACAAAATATAATTCATATCGTACCAGAAAGACTTTTGTATGAAATCTTAGAACTCGACCGAATATAATTCACATCCAGTTTTTGTAAGAAATGTGCATAAAGGAGCGAATCGTCGACGACTAAATCAGGTTATGGACAACCAGGACTGAAAATCGCCAGATTTTTTATTTTCATGTAATTTTTGTATCTTTTATTCATTGATATTTTTGTAAACCCTAAATTTAGAAAACGAACATTGTATATAGTTAGGCCCCTTCTGTGCCAACAAATTTAAAATCAAACATTACCTTAAGTAATTATTCAATAAATTGTAAATCTAATATATAAAATTCTTCTGTCACAGTTTAAGTGGTCATACTCCTCCGAAACGGCTTGACCGATGTTGATGAAATTTTATATGTGTATTCAATAGGTATGTGAATACGTTTATAACTAATTTTTATGCCGCTTATTGTTAAGGATGGCTCACCCACACTTTTTGTTTTTGCATTTCTTGGGCTGATTTTTTTTTTAATAATTTTTTATGGTGTGGCATTAAGAAATACATTCAGTCCTTAATTTGCAACTTTCTACCACTTACCCCTATTTTTTAAGAACCACTTTTAACTCAGTTTTCATGAAAATTTCGTCGATTATTATTATTGTTTGTACATGGCATGGGCCAGGAATCATGTTAGTTGTAATCGATCCCTATGTTTTGATTTCAACCCTATGCAAATCCGTTGAGAACTCACTAATTTTGTACCAGTGGAACCAAATGCTTTGAGCCACGATACCGGGTATTAGGGAAGCGGGGTAGTCGGTAACGGGTAGCAATTACTGGCGTAGCAGAGAGCGTTTAGAAGTATTGGGTAACGGGAAGTAGGGTAGCGGGTAACAGGGTAGCTGGGTATAACATGATAGCGTGTAGAGGGCAGTGGGGTAGCGGATAGAAGGTAGCAATTACCGGTTAAGCGGATAGGGTAACTAGGTATAACGGGATAGCGGGTAGACGGTAGTGGAGAAGCGGGTAGAGGGTAGCGGGTGGTATGGTAGCGGGCTACAAAAGTCTAGGTCTTTTTTATACCGATTGAGGCAGTACGAAGTCTGTCGGGTCAGCTAGTATGTATATAGATTAGTTCAAATAAAGATAAAATGTAAAAAAAAATGACTAAATCAGGTTGAAGAGTGTTATCATTCCATACCTCCTAAGATACGAAAGCCGATCAGTCGGTTAACCGCCGTTGATAGCCGGAAGAAACTTCGTTCATAAAACGGTTCAAAGCCGTTGATGAGCCAAGGAAAACATTGTTGATAGCCGAACGGAAGACCATTTATAGCCGGAAAAAACTCCGTTGTTTTGTTAGCCAAGTGAAACCTTGTTGATAACCGGTTACCAAGACGTTAAAAGAAGGAGGAAACTCCGGCGTCGCATAAGTCTTGCTCATCTTTAACTCATCACAAATCCAAGAAGTACATGTAGTTTCGAGCCGTGAAGGAAGAAACTCATCAGCAGGAAGAACTCCAGTCAACCTAGTCTGATATTAAGACATCTAATAGTAATTTCTAATCGGTGTCCAATCCTTAGAAATAACTCGGATCACCAACAATCAATCAATCAAATCTTCTTTCTGGCACAACAGCAGAAAAGGAGATTTGAATATGGGCAAAAATAAATGGAAATTTGTGAGTCCACTGTTATGACCTAAATACGAGGGATTCATAACTTCTCAGGCCAACTGAACCCTAGTATTTGTAGTCGTTTTAAATAGGACTTAGGTGTACCTTTGTAGTTCGCCAGTCGTGTCAGAACATTGTCCCTCCTTTGAACATGGTAATACCAGCTGAATCGAGCGTGTCTACCTTTTAGGAAATTGTATTTGTAACGCGTAGATTTTTTTCGGACTTTCGTACTTCTGATTCGATTAAACTTTGTTTCTCTTGCTGTCAAACGCATAATCTTCAACTCAGCTACCGTTTATTTATTCTTCAGCATCGGTCACTGATGACGGAGCTGGAGACACATTGGGTTTTTCCAACATAGGCGCTTTTTGAGAACTTAGAAGTTCGCTCATGGCATCTACCTCGTCTTTTTATAAACCTTGAGTGAGATTTTGTCAAAACCAGAACTTTTGACATCGTTGGTTAGCGCCAGACGAGTAAGGGGTTCTTTAATGAGCAAAAAATTTGCACTGCGATAAATTCCTCTTGATTCCTCCAGTTTCGCAACCTTACAGTTATCGCGAGGCAGGTTACGGTTGCTGATCTTAAAAGTCTTCAAGATGTCTTCTTTGCTTGAGAGTTCGACCATAATCCAAAGATGAGCTCTTAGTCGGCTAGGGATATCCTCTTTCGCAATAACCTTCAGCTTCGCGCTAGGCCAGACCTCACCAAGAATGCCCACAGTAGGTACGCTTAAATAGATCACACGATCTCTGATCACTACAGATGAAGAGTTTAACATGACCTTGATGCCAGCCCCGTCATTTATTGCAAGTTCCAAAGTTTAAAAATCTTACATTGGGCCTAAGCTTCACCATTGAGAGATCGAGCCATCTACATGGCTTCTGTCAATAATGGTTATGACAGTTTTTTTGAGGAGTTCTTTGTATGGCCTAACAACCAGTCCAGAAGCATTAAGTGGAGGGCTGGTGTTATGCACTCTATCTATACCTTTAAGGAAGAGGTAGAGAGTAGCCTCCTCTATAGACCTTTTTGGCTTTTACGTGATCTCGCAGCTGGTCTTGTGACTTGCGACAACATGTCTGAACCACTTAATCTTAGCATCAAACTTCAAGTTCGCTCCTGCTCTGACGGGGTCATTATTTACACCCATTGCTTTCAGGACTAATCTGCGGAGGTTTCCCTAAAATTTGTGACCATCCTTAGCTTCTACAACTCGGAAAGTTTGACGCTCGGGTAGAAACAGAGGTTACAACGTAGTGTTACAACAAGCTTCAACCTTCAAGCAATTTACTGCAGCTGTTGTCGATTGTTTAATTATTTAATTACACACTTGCCAGTCCTGCTTAATCTTGACGAAGATGATCTCTTCAATAAAAATATTATGTAAACCTAATTGTCAACTCTTTACAAGTTCTTGTACAAATGTTTATTTGTAGATATACACAATGGTAATACACTATTTGTATGCGTTGTAATTTTGTCATCTTTCAATTCCCTTTCAATACCCCATTCCTTTTCAATTAAACGTGTGTGGCAGTGACAATGATTCTTCTCTCCCCTCCATAATAATAGAATTCATAAATGTTTATGGCTACACATCGTTATGGAGCGATAGAATGCCGTAACAAACACTCCTAAGGCCTAACATCGAATTCTTATCCTGGTTTTCACCATATCGGGTATTGAATCTGAAGACACATTGCAATTCAATGCACCCAATGCTACACCAAACAACAAAGTGTCTTTGATAAAATTGCCAATCAATCTAGCTGCGCAACACACAAGGCATTGGAATTGGACATGGGGAAGATGGCTTTCAGAGTTGTTTGTTTTGCTGCACTTTGTCTCTTGCTTGCACCATCAATTCTTTCTTTGTATCTAGCTTCTGGGCTTCAATAGTATGGAAGGTTGGGTTACAATGTTGGATGAAGGCACTTTCCGCGTTCGAAATATCAAAATTAAAAGTTTTGCTACACCTTGTACCAAATTGAACAAGGTGGCTACCCTGAACTGGTCATCGAATCCATCCCTACGTGTGCATCGCATCGCTCACCTTCGGTTTTCCTTTTTTTTTAATTTTTCTTGAAGCATTGAAAGGTAATTGACGTTGCAATGCCCTCTCCCTGCAATCAGCTTTGTTATTGTGTGGAAGTTGATTTTTTCCTACCATCTATGGGAACATATATTCATTCGTTCACGTCTAGATTCCAAAATGACCAACGAAAACAACAAAACAAAAAAGAATCAAAATATTTAAACATGTTCTGCCAGCTGATCACGTACGAAATATTGTTTTTTGTTGTTGTGTCTATTTTGAAATAACTCATCAAACATCCTGTATGTGTGCGCAATGCACTTCCAGCATAATATGCGGGGGCGTCACGAGCACGACGTTTATGATAACCCATCTTGCATTCAATGTCGTATTTTTGAATGACAAAAAGTGTGGGTGCTTATCCGACACAATCTGATCGACATTTTAATGCATCTTCTGGTCATACAGAAATCTGAACGTCTAATACCTAATTAACGAATAACAACAAATTCTATTTGTTATGGTGATTCACTTGAATGTATTGCTTAGTGTCGAGATAGCTGGTGCAACGGCGTGACATTTGGCCGAGTTTTTTGTTTGACGTTTTTAGCTCTAAAAACACGTTCATTGTTCCTCAAAAGTGACACGAGACAGCTGCACTTAGATAAAGAGACCTGGTCTATAATTGCGCAGCCGCCATAATTCCATAGTTGGCGCGAGACAATAAATCGCGTGTCGATTTTTGTTTTTGTCTTTTTTCGTGGAATAATCTTCTTTATTAGTCGTTTTTATGGCACCACAACAAGGTAAAATAGGTGCGTGCGTTGGTGTGGCTCTTGGTCCTGATGGAAACTGTTAATGAAGCGTCTTGCCGATGCAGACGAACGAACGTGTGTTTCTAGAGGCAAATATTGATTTACAAACCGAAGGCGGATGGCCGCGGAGGAATAGACTGAAGACGACTGTTTACTTTGGCACAGATGGGATACCTGTTAGCAAATATAAATATTGTTTGACTCAACTTCCGGTTGCTGTAATTTTTGTTAAGAAAAAAGAAAAACAAGGTGCGTTGATGAGCAGCTTTGGCTGTAGAATATTTGAGACAGGATTTGCCATATTTTTGGTTGGCGTTTTGTTGGGTATACATGTTGTGAATTATAAAATAACATGATGCAGAGAGGTATAACGTTTCTGGATGAGGGGAAAAGAGATATACTTCGACGAGATTCTCTAGAAAGTCGTAATGATTTGATTGGATATTTGACAGGTTTGAGGTGTGTCGTGTATGTGTGTATGAAATAATGAATATGTTTTTTTTCTATTGCATTTTGCAACATCTAACTTTTATTTCTTAACAAAAAAGTGAAATAACCTTAACACTCAGCCTTAACATAAAAAGCTTCAAGTTAAAGCTTATCTAAACTTGTTTTGGGTTGTTGTCTTTGATTTATTTTACAAAAAGCTTTATTAAGCTTTCCGTCGCAGTACAGTAGGTGCCAGAACTTTGATGAAAGCTTCGTTTGTTTAAACGCTTTGCTGTTGAACAGATATATGTTTCCGTGGTGTAGCGGTTATCACATCTGCCTAACACGCAGAAGGCCCCCGGTTCGATCCCGGGCGGAAACAGTTTTTTTTTTTCTTTTTCTGAATTTTAGATTTTAATTTATTTGCTACAAAATACTACAATTGAACCAATTTTTGAAATAATAAAAAGTTATGCCCACTTTTCGCGAGGTTGCAAAAATTGTTTCCGCCCGGGATCGAACCGGGGGCCTTCTGCGTGTTAGGCAGATGTGATAACCGCTACACCACGGAAACAGTTATAAATTTGTGATCACAAATACATTTTTAATTTTATTATAGATACGCTTGTCTAATGAACACTTACTAGCTTAAGTTTGTTTTAAGCTCGTAAAAATCAGCAGACAAGAATGCTATCTGACATCTCTGTTTACGCCTATTCTACGACTAACTAACCGATAGAATAAGAGTTAGTCCATAGGTTAAAATTTCGCATAAAATAATTTGTTCCCGGAATAGGAAGGTGACGTTTAATAACCTTTCTGATTTTTTTTTTTCTTGATGGTCAGGTTAGGTTATGTGGGAAGACAGCGTGTTGCTACCGTCGCACTTAGATCAATGTAGATCCCTTGGGATACCCCGAAATATTGTAACTGCTGAAAAAGTTTTTTAACCTACGAGGGGACTTTGACAAAGTTCAGTAGGCGATTGCCTGCTAGTTCGGATTCGGATAGCTCTTCTAGTTCATTGAAAAAATAGTTGCCGTTTTAATTCGTATGGAGGGTTTCTGATGTTATGGTTTTTGAGAGAGGGATCAAGTACTGAGCCTTCTCTTGCAAGCTCATCCGCTTTTTCGTTTACCGGCACACCACTGGAACCCAGCAGAATCTTACATTGTAAGACGTGTTATTTTTGATCAAGTGCTGAGGTAGAACTCAGAGGCTTCCAGGGTGTGACTAAAGAAATAACAAAACTTTAGCTCTTTAAGAGTTCACAGTCTGTTAAAACTTACGAGAAAAAGGTAATATCAACGTGTGATACCACCATCATGCATATTTGTTTAGCAGCGTTTTTTACTGCCAAGATCTCGGCTTGGAAGAAACTACTATATGGAGCCTGAATGAACTGGCATGGTTAAGTTTTTCTGAGAAGAAACCTGCCCCTACTCCAGTTCTCATTATCGAACCATCCGTAAAGATGGTAAACTTCGATTCATTAGTGTAAGGAATACTGTTTTCTCAATCTTGTCTATAGGGGAGGCTAGTAATAAAGGTTTTATTGAAATCTAAGTAAGGGGTCATGTAATCTGTACCTACAGTACAGACGTTGTTATAAACGTATTTTGTTTTGATTAGTTCTCCAGATATTGTCGAAGAGCGCTAAATAAATCTAAGGGGGTGAGGTTCAGGATCGCTTCGAGACCCGCAGTTGGGGTGGTAATCCTATTATCCTAGTACAGTGCAATCATGGCTTCGATCTTTTGAGCTTTTTATCTAAGATTACTCCGAGATATCTCAATCTGTCTGAGATCTTAAGTGGGGTGCCATCTATATTTTGTATTGCGAAAGAAGGTATCTTCCTTCTATTTGTGAAGAGTACGAGTTCTGTTTCAAGATGGTTAACTCTAAGACCGCATCTCTTGGTTAAGTTACTGACCGCGGTTAATGCGTTTGCTAATTGCTATGATCCCGGCACCACCATCTTTGAGTTTGATGAGAATCTCATTCATCACCAAGTTCCAGAGAAGCGGTGAGAGGATATCACCTTGGGGAGTTCCTCTAATTTGCCTAATTCGCAATGGATTTGCCTGTTTTTCAACTTACATATGATCCATTTTGTAAGCGTGGCTTCTATTATAAGGTCAGTGAGTGCTTTTTCGATGGCACTCTTCTGAACATTGTTAAATGCTCCTTCGATGTCTAGAAATGATGGCGAGGGTGTATTCTTTTGCCGCAAGCGACTTTTTTCTATTGTTCTGACTGCACAGTGTAGGGCGGTTTCTACACTTGTTCCTTTTATATATGCCTGCTGAAAGGTGATATAGCTTCCGGAATATGTTATTGTTGTCTTTGCTACATGTATATGGCAATCGATTGTGGCGCAATGTAATGAACTGACACAGAAGTTGTTTTCCTAGATAGGTTAGGTAAGGTTTGAGTGGCTGTCTAGATGTTATTGACTCACTTTAGACCTCAAGGGTCCATTGTGATACCACTAAAGAAGTGACTCATGGGGGAGTAATGAACTTAAACAAACCATTTTGTACTTTTAATGAAGTTAGAGATACACCTTGCGTCGATCGATGCCAGTTCACTGGTATTATCGAAGAAGGGATAACCGAGATAGTTATTCCTTCTATTGGAGAGTGCCGGACATGTACATGTACATAGAAGGTGTTGGACTGTTTCCTCTTCCTCCTCGTCCATGCAGCTTCTACAGAAATCGTTTGCGTAGACCCCTAGCATCAAAGCATGTCTACCTATGAGGCAGTGTCCTGTTATGACTCCAATTGTGGAGCTTATATTATTTTGTCTGCTCAGGGAAATCAAGCCTTTTGACCGTTTCAGGTCTATGCTTGGCCATATTTGTTTGGTTGCTAGGCAGGTGGTACCCTGTGACCATCTTGCATTTGTTGTTTCTAGAGCGTATTGTTTGAGAAGATATTTGCATGTAGCAAATGGTGTTCCCATGTTATGTCTTTGTCTAACAGTTTTCCTAGATACATTTAATGTATTCCTTCGCTAAATCACCCTCCACGGGGGAATCAGTTAGTAAACGTCAGTTACGAGTTTATTCAACAGAATAAGGGTCAATCATTCGCTATTCTGTGTTTATTATTTTGTAACTGGTTTTGTGTGCGTATCAATAAAGTCTCGGAAAAGGGCAAAACAGTCGAAACGGCCCCACTTGGTAAAAAAAAAGTAAACAAAAAAACACATCTACCATCGACACGGCCAAATTGGTCAAATTGCGTTTCAAAATGCTGTTCTATCCATCAGACTTCGAAACGGGTTAAAAAAGGCGGCGGAATGATACGGGTAAAGTGTATCGAGTTGATAAGCGATTTATATTGAAAAATAAATCAAAAATCACCCACTTTTCCAAAATAATGTGTGCTTAGCGGACGAACCATCTTCATGTAAGGAGCCAGTAGAACTTGGAGACCAATTTTTCTCATCAAGTCTAATCAGAACATGTATTTCTAAGGTATCAATCAACTATCCAAGCAAAAATAGACTGTTCACAAAATACATAACACAAAAATTAAGAAAAAAAAAAACTGTTTCCGCCCGGGATCGAACCGGGGGCCTTCTGCGTGTTAGGCAGATGTGATAACCGCTACACCACGGAAACATATAATTATACTCGCCTCCAATTACTCAAAATCCCACAGCAATATTCAAATCAAAGCAAGGGAATTGTATCAAGTCAATTTGATGGCCTTGAACTTCGGTTTTCAACCCCAGTTCTGAACGCTATTTAATTATTTAGGATGACTGTGTAAACATTTACTTAAGTTTTGATTTAGCGCGACCGAACAAAATGAAAAGGTCAACAAAATAGATAAATAGAAAGCAAACACGCAAGCTTCACTATGTTGACATCACGCATTATTTAACATACGTTTGGTTTAACAAGGGATATGTCTATTGTGACGTCATCAAGAATGTGAAGGTTATTTCGAGCAATTAAACACCTAGCACTTGAGCAAACACCAGGAGGCGAATGATTATGTTGGGGAATAGTCGTATTTTTAATACCGCCGCAGGACACACTGGGAATTAAATAATTTTATAAAATCTGGAGTAAGAAAACAGTTAAATTTGTTAAGCATTGTGTTTATTCATCGTTTTCCACGGGTTTTATTGAATTTACATCTTGGCGTTCGATTGGCACATGGTTGTCTTTTCGGTCGAAATTTCGATCGCACGAAATCAGCTCCGGGCGTTGGTTCACGATTGCGGTCAAATATTCCATCAACAAGTGTCAAAACTGAACCTACGAAGGAATGTGTCAAAATTATATTAAATTAAAAAAAAAATACAAACAAAAATCGAAGTACATACATTTAAAGCACTCATGAGAAATAAAGTTTCCGTAAAATTCACCAATCACCGAGGTTGATCTTCTTACGAGATCAAATCGATCGTAATTTTCTGTAACCGAGTCCAGGTTAAGAGTACGAATCTGCAGTCAAAAAATGTATTTTATGAAAAATGTTAGCAGAAGATAATGAATCTGACTCACCCTGTTTTTTGATAAAAGGAATTCATCACTGTGCATAATAATTACGGGCTTGTTCCACTGGTTAAGAATTTTATCTCTGGTGGTCGATATTTTGTCGGAAAACACATTTTCCGGACCAATTGAAAGAACATCCAATTGGGATAACTTAAAATTTAATTGTTAATTTTTGATTGCAGGAAAATATAATATTCATACCATTTCTAGATTTTCAGAAGTTAAAGATGAAATCTCTGTGGTGAAAGGTCGGGTACTATCCAAATACTTCAAGCAGTCAATAAAGGTACTAAAAATATTTTTTAATCTTTAAATACACTATTCTTATGATTCAGATTAAGCAAAATCATAATAATTTCAGTTTACAGAAGGACTGTGTTTACCGAGTCCATCAGCTAAAGCAGTTTATTAGACTTGCATACATGTTTTCTTTAAGGGTATTGTTTTTCCCCTCTTTTCTACTACTTAGTTTTTAACTTTAACTTAATTAATAGAAATAATTCAAAAATAAATAAATTAGAAACAAATTTGTATTCGAAAAGGGTTAGAAAAGTGTTTAAGGGACATTAATCACTACACGTTTGGATGAAAGTGATTCTGTCGAGTCATAGGTTAGGTATGTTTTCAAAATATTTACGAGGAACTGCGCTCAAGTTAAGACCACTGGCCATGGATGTTAGTGACGGACGGGGTTGGCACTTTACTTCTCGCTGGATTATCTGAAGTCTAGTCTATTGCTCGATGAGGCTGCATATAAATGAGGGAAAAACTAAGTACGTGGTGGCCCCGTTTGCTGAGTGTTTGCAATAGTAGAAGAACAATTATTAAGGTGGAGGAGCACGAATTCGATGTAGTGCGATTCTCTGGGTGAGTATATAAGCAGCCGAAAAAACGCGGACGAATGCTCAAAGCCAACAAAATCTACTTTACTCCTTCAAGACTCTTTAAATCTAAAAGTCTATCCATTATTTCGAAACTGCTGCCGCATAAGACGATAGTTTTACAAGTATACCCAACTACGGAGAGTTTGTCTACCTTGGCCCCGCTATTAACACGGGCAATAACTCCTGCTAATCACTTTTTCTTTGGGCTAAGTAAGCAATTGAGTGGAGAAGCCTTGTCTCGATCAACTAAGGTAAAACAACCCCATCATCTCAATCCTGCTGTATGGTGCAGAAGCATTGACCCTGACAAAATGTGCCTTAGGTGTTTCGAGAGGAAAGTTCTTCAGGTCACCTATGGCCCGGTAGGAGAAGAAGATTCAATAGCGAACTTCACGGGTTGTACAACGACACGGACCTAGCCAAGCCAGAAGGATCATAGTTTTGGGACTTAGATGGCTCAGTCATTGAGAGCGGATGGACACCAAAGCTCCGGTCCGAAAAGCCTTCGACAGTCGACAATTTTCCCGAGTGCTAAACTGGAGACAGCTAGCTAGGGACCGAGCTGGCTGCCTGAGACTGTTGGTTGAGGCCCAATTTCACAGCGGACTGTAGTGCCACCTTAAGGAAGTACCTAATTTCTTGGAATTGTCCACCAAAAAAGCGAAAGAAAAGATGATTTGTTTATTGACTTAGGGGCTTCATGAAGCGCGATAATCTGTGCTTAAAATTTCCGATTGTCTGTAAAGGGCACACGCACAGGTAATTTAAGCTCATGTAGGCTGTTCAGAATGATGTTCGCGATGTTTCTGTGAGTAACTTGTACAATTTGTGCTTTAATTTATTGTCGACCTTTGAGGTCTCATTGATGTCATTTTTCGTGGTGAAGCACGTTACATTATGGAACCTACTAGTCGATGATAATAAAAAAATCTTTGTTTATTTTTTGAAAGTAAAGTCGCAGAAGTTTTTAAAAGATTTGTCGAATTCAAAAATGTTGCTGAAAGACAAAACTAACAAGAAAATAAAGATTTTACACACCTATAGCGGCAGTGAATTTTGTAACAGATCTTTCAGCAGTCTGCTGAAGGAATCATACAACTATGCCATATACGTCAGAACAGAACGCTTTGGCAGAAAGAACTAATCGAACGATCATCAAGAAGGGACGCTGTGTTATTTGGTGCTGCACTTGCCGTAAGGTTTTGGGCTGAGTCTGACAGACGGACGCAACTCCCGGTCACACTTTTTTCGACTCCTCTATTTCATCTATATCGCGAGACTGAAACTTTTTACAAATGAAAACTTGCAAACATGTGAATCTAGAATCTTAACAACACATGAAATGAGAGCCTTCATTAATGCAAGATTGATTGCTGCTGAAAATAGAAGCAGTAAAACATCAGCAAACTGTACTGAGAAAAGTGGTCATGATTTAGTCATTTTTTGGCTCTACTTTTTTCGATTGTGACTAGTGATGATAAGTGACTAATTCGCAAACTCGAACTGAAATTCCACATTCAACTGAAACATTTTCACAAAATCAATTGTCTGATAAATTGACCCAACTTAATTGTTTAGTGGTTCTTATATAGGCAATTATTATAACCACATGAAAAATACCATAAAAGTGTCTTACTCATTAAAATTGTCACATTCAGTGCTTGTGTAATGCTCCCCATCCGCAATAGACCACATTATCACACTTGGATGGTGTCGATATCGTATAATTACATCCTCAAGCACATTTTTGGGGCTTCTAAAAATTACAAAAAAAATAAAAATAAAATATTCATCAAACTCCAATAATTATTACAACACCAATAGTTTTCAACCCACCCTAAAATAACAAACAGTCCCAACTCATCGGCCAAGTCTAGTGTTTCTTCCGAGGGCGCAACACTCGTCAACAAAGTATTTGCATTCAACCATTTCAAAAGTGTCATATCCTTGAGGGCGGTTGAAGGATTAAAAGGTTTTTTCTACCAGGAAAAATAAGACATTTTTGTCATGTTGCAAAGAAAAATGTGTGTGTTTTCAAAACTCACCGCCCATTCGTCACTCGCTCGAACTCCTTGCAGATAGTAACTTTTGTCGTTTATTGTTAAGGAACTATTCGACCACCGGAGTGGTCTTATCCCAATTTTCATTCTATACACATCCTTAATACCACTTTCACAGTATTTGTAGTAAATTTTGAAAACCAACGTGTAGAGGTATCCAGCTCTAGAATCCGTACACAATGGCCACCAGAGATTACAGTTCGGTATGGAAACACTGCCCTCCAAAGAATCTTTAGAAGAATTATGTGCAACTTGTACATTGTCCTTATCGAAAACTTGAACTGATACACATTTTGAATTCGTTCGAAGCAATCCACCAGCTTCAAGTTGGAAAGTGATGACGGCTTAAAATTGACAATCGTTTTTGAGAGATTGAACCCTGGTATATGAGAACAAACACAAACCTGTTCCATCTGTTGAATAGGACGAGTCCACTGATACACTTTGAATGTTCAGAATTTCCGGAACAGATCGCAAAATTATCGATCGAGAAATCCCCGTGAAATGATTTAAATTCTTCGAAATCTTTTTCACTTCCAAGGCAATGTAGTTTTCTGCTTCATAGACGAGCTTATCAGTGACATCAAGTTCGATAACACTTGTACTATCCGTTTCCAGGCACTCTCCATTAATCCACTGGCAATGAAAACAAATCTTTAAATTCAACATACCCCACTCCGACAAGTTGACATACCACATTTGAAGTCGGTGTAAGCCCGTCAAGCCTGAGGTAAATTTGTCGTTCAAAATTCCATGCCTTTGGGACAAAAAATGTTCGTTCAAACCAAACAGCTCTCGGGCAGTGCTTCAGGTCAAAGTCAATCAGGCTTCCAGGAATTGGCACCTTGATTATTCCATTGAGCTTAAATTTAACTCTCAATGTTAATGTCAGTTCCGAAAGTGTTCTCTCTCACTTTTACCTTCCTCAATCCCAGTTTCAGCCTATAGTCCAAGGGTCTACTTTCCTTCTCAGCATAGCAATTCCAAATGCCATCCAGACTGAGAACTTCCCTGGTTTCACTCCTATCCGAATAAGCACAACTCACAAGTTCAAGGTTACCGACCGCGACGACGACCAAGAGCACTCGAACCCAAACTTGGACCATCACAAAATTCAATTTCATAACAATGTTAACATAAAAGTTACTCAAGTAAAGATTTATATACCAAAATCTTTCCAAACGGACGTGATAAAGATTCATAGCAGAAGAGGTGTCATTGGATACGTCTCATTCCACTTCTGGTAGTGGTCTGTCTCATTTGTCGGCGGATTGAGTTCGTCAGAGTATGAAACACCTTTATACGTGTTGGATTAAGATCTGTCTCATAATTTGGTTAAGTTTGGACACGAGGCTGTCGGCGCGATACGAGACACGACGACCTACGACGCACGTCTATAAAAAAGTTATGGTACTCTTCCATAACTGGGCTTCTTGGTCAGTAATTTCGATAAGGTACGCTAACTCTTCTCGTGCGAGTTCTTTAAGCACTCACTCAATGGACAGGGGGAACAGGCCTATGGTAATGTTTATGTCATTGCACTAATTAAGGTTTCCTTTATTTTTTGTTCTAAGGAAGTCGTTTTCCCACCCTGCCTGCCGCCTCGCGAGTGGAATTCCCTGGCCTCAAATAATTCCACGCAACATTTTCAGGACAGGCAGGCAGGCAGGCAGGCGTTAGTCAGTCAAAGTTCTGTGCTGTAAGCATAGAGTAGTTGAAATTGCGTGCTTGTCAAAGCTTCGTCCTTTTGGTGTCCTGGTTTTGTTTTCTTTTCGCCTTTAATTTTGAAATCGATGAATATTTTTATTTACGCAAGCTCTGGTTTGAGGAGTTTTGTTTCTGTTTTATTTGTCTTGTTCGTGTTGGTAAGCAATTTGATAAGGATACATCTACTTCCACGACAACGACAAAAAAAAAACGGACTCTCGTCCTTCTGGCTAGATTCGGGCAACAGAAATGTAGAAATCTAGTTGAACATAAGAACTAGCTAGTGACAGTTTGGTGGTTTTTGTTCCGTTTTTGCGTGTCCGAGAGTTGATAAACAGAATTTAGTTTCGAGCACTTGAAATAACAATGTGAATCGCTATCTGTCCGTTGTCGACGTTGTCGGATTGAATATGCTTTTGAGTGTGTGTTTTGAGTTGTTTACTTCCGTGGTTCGAATTGTAATCAGTGTTTGAGCGAGCGGGGGTGGTCTTTTTTTTTGAAAATAGTGAAGAGGATAATGTTCATGAAGTTACATATAAGTTGGCGGATTTTAATTGGATTGGCAAGTAAGTAAGAGAGAGCGTGGATGATTTCGTGAGTTGGGGCAATGCGTGTTTGATTCCGTGAGTTGGGGCAGTTTGTTTGAGTGTCTTTAAAACGTAATTGGATTTCAAGTTTTTTAATTAAATCTGTCTTGGGCGAATTAAGTGATTAGGTATTTTTCCCTTACACCTGAGGATTGCAAACCCACTCTGATAAAACTCTGTCTTATTTGAAAAAGGACTTTTTGATTTCGTTGTTATAAGGATCAAAAATATTTTGCATTTGCCCAAATTTACAACTGACGAGTTTCAGACGCAGAATATAATTGCTTTGATTAGTTCAATGTCATTAGAACATCTATACATACACAGACTTGTCATTTATATAAAGATAAATAGGATAGGACCCAGATGGGTGCCCTGGGGGACACCAGAACTATCAGCAAATGGAATTAAACACTCAATCTGAAATAATACTACCTTTTTTAACTTGTCAGCGGCATTACAAAAAAGTAATATGAATGTGACCCCACGATTTAATTACTTCTTTTCGAAAACCGCTAAGCCGATTTTGCTGAAAACGTTATCGGTTCTAAATCAATAAGTTCTCGTGTAATGATGATTAATTACAAATTCCAAAATAGCGTGCATGAATTATACCAACAAAACTTAATTCAGATCGTACCAGAAAAACTTTTGCTGAATATAATTCACATCCAGTTTTTGTAAGAAATCTTCATAAGGGAGCGAACCGTTCGACGACAAAACCATAAGAGTGGTAACATTCCCTGCCTCCTAAGATACGGAAGCCGATCAGTCGGTCAAAGTAGTCCCAGACCTGTCCGTTGAAACACCGGTTAACCGCCACGCAGTTGATAGCCGGAGGAAAATCCATTAATTAACCGGTTCAAAGCCGTTGATGAGCCAAGGAAAACCTTGTTAGTAGCCGAACAGAAGATCGTTGATAGCCGGAGGAAACTCGGTTGATACAGATTAGGAAACAATTTACGTGAACACCTGGCTCAAGGCCTTAATTTCACGGTGGATTGAATCCACACTGTCTTTTTTATACGTGTATTAAAATATTTTTTGTAAACAGTTTTGTTTGCCTTGTGTTAAACAAAACCTGCACAGGTTCAATCTTGACGCATAATTCCCCATTTATCCAAAAAATTAATTTTTCCGCCAATTCCATTCAACACAAGTACCAGTTTGCTGAACCAAAACTGATGCCATACTGGTAAATGTGTTTCTATCGATATAACTGGGATTAGGATAGTCGTCCCAGTTACCGAGAACGAATCTCTCGACAACCACAGCAACTCTGAAACTCCCACAAGGGGTCCTACCGCGACTGTAGTTGACACACATATGTTAGACAAATGTATGGGGCTTTTCAACTACCCCAGAGCACCAATTTATTTCTGAAGACTTGGTAGTCTCTTTTGTTTTTATTGCACTCTTTTCTTACATTTTTACCAAAAGGATTTTTTTCCAGCTTCGTTGAGGTTTTGGCTCAACAGGAACACTGATGTCCATTATCATGCACTCTCTAGTCAGTTGTAGTCACGGTGGACCAAGCTGGAAGACTGCATGACTCATTGCCGTGCACCACGTACTTTTTATAGAACACTCATTAGTGCCTTTTTTATCATATTGATTTCAAGTACAGTCTCATCAATCACCGTGTTTCAGAAAAAATGATAATGATACCTGTACAATGATAACGTATGTCCATTCGCCCAGACTGAAGTCTGGTTTCCACTCTGCACCATACTTGAAGGATAGCCGATTTTTCAATCGTTAGATAAACAAGCAGATAGTGTTTATTTGACAGATAGCAAAATATTGGATTTTCAGTCGTCAGATAGACTTTATATGGCGAATAACGCTCTTATTTATTCCACAGATAAATTCTCAGATAAGTTTATTTGCCAGTTTGTTATTTGTAGAGTTTTTCGATGAATGAAAAATCGGCTATTAGTTGAATAAATAGAATTCTTGAATTAAGAAACATTTATCTTTCTTTCTATTGGACCGAACTAAAGTTTACTGTTCCTACCTTAGTAGACCCTGGATGCCCTGAGGATACCCAAGCCTTTGAAAACAAGGAACTTCACAAGTGTTGCCAACTTAACGTCTAAAAACAAACTGTAATATTTTGAAATTTTTAAATTGCTCTTAAGTAGCATTCTAAGCGGTAAAAGCTTCAATATGTATGAAGTCAATGAATGGGGCCTCATGCCAACTCTGTTTTCGAAAGCTTTGCTTATGGAAATTCAAAGAATAGATTTAACTACAAAAAGTTTCAGAATTTGGCAAGCTTTCATTTAAAGCTCCACAGCACTTGCAAAAGCAAATGGACCAAAACTCATCACTCATTCAATCTTTGGCTGAGAGAAATGCATATTTAAACATCTCGATCTCGTACCCAAACGAAGACTCTCTCAAAAGCAAACAAAACAAAAACAAACCCAAACGAGACTAAAAGAATAAATTAATAAATAATGTGTCAAAGGGAAAAATTAAAGAACTCAACAGAGAACACCAACAAAAAAGACAATTGCCCACAGCCAAAAAGCAAAATTAACCTCCAACTGAACCAAACCAAACCGAAACTGTGAAGACAGAAGACTAACGAGTGTTTCTTGGTGGGATAGCGCGTTTGCTATATTCAGTTGGTTTGGGAACGCGTTCGCTGTTGTTTGCTGCTCCCCAAAGTGTCGTCGGTTAGTCTGGTTTCGTTGCGTGTGATAGTCGGTATATCATTTCTAGGTTGAGTAACTCAAATATCCAGTGCTTCCAATTAATAAATTAATTTATTAAAACAATCTACAAAGTGCATGGAGCTGCAGCAGTTTCAATTTTCCTGAGAATTCCATTTTAAAAAACCCCAAAAGCAACCCCCAGAATTCAGGTAATTTTCGAGTGTGTTTGACCTCCTCTTGATTAGAATATGGTCTGATAGATTTGGTTACAACAATAACAGTAATAATTAAGTTCAATGAAGAAGGGTGAAAATTAAAAGAACGGGCCGGTTGCATATGAGGGCGGCGCGAGGAGGTTATGTCATTTCAATTAGAATTTCCTGTAAACAGACATGGTTTCGATTGAAAGTAAAAGTGAAGGAAAAGAAATTACAGTGCGCCTGCGTCGAGATGCGTTTCCTCCTTGGAATAATGCGTGCGAGTACAAATATTTGTGTCTTGTGCATTCACAGCCGCTGGCTGCTGGGGCAAATGTCAATTTAGTGACTGATTTTTGTTTTTCTATTTTGGTATTTTCGTTCTTTTTTTCGTTTTCTTCTTTACTGCGGCACTGATCCCATTGATACACCCACTCAGTTGGGGGTCGTTTTGGAATATTGAATGCAGTGCTAGCGGCTGCTACCATGACGAAGTTTAACGTTTAATTTTTTTTCCCACAAAACGAGAAGGGTTGGCGAGTCGTGCGGTCGAGGAGTGACAATGAATAGGAATAAATTTATTAATCGATACACTGCGGGACGATTTATTTAAATCAGGGCCAACGTCGATTATTATACTGTCTTTTGTTCAATAAATTGAAACGGTCCAAATTCCACTGCAAAACGTATGTCTGTTGAGTCTCGGGTAGAGCCAAATATCGGATCTTCTAGACTTGTTTTTTTAAATTTATTTTTAAATTAAACCAATAAAAGGAGCAAATTACTAAACTAGAAATATTTTCCTTATTCTTTGTTTCTTTCTTCTTTTTTTTAATGATTTTACTCAAGTCATGCGGAGTGTCGATGGGTGGTGGTAGGTTCATCGACAACAGGTCTGTACCGTAGGTGGGTGTGAAATGTATTCTTTGTTTACTAATTGCGGTTTATCTAAATATGATTGTTGACAATTTTTAGAATGACATGACAGCAGGTAGGAAATAACTATAATTTTATTCTTCGTAAGTACAATTGAAGTGAGTGAAAGTGACAACTTTTCCGATTTAATGATGGAGACATTCTTGTAAACTGTGTTTAGTGTAATAACTGTTGAAATTGCTGTCATGGGTTGGGATGAAAGAAAAGAGTGCGACAAAAATAGTATAATTTGTGAAGCATGAGTTGATGAAATGTTGTCACAACAGTTTTTAGGATGGGTACCTACTTGCCTATCAGGTATAGCTCTGAAAAATCAATCAAGTGTTAAGGTTAGACTTACACATTTTTATATTTTACGTTTAAAAATTGATAATTATTTTAGGTGTTTTGTTTACTCACTTTGCTAAATTTACTCTTGAAATCAAAGGTTAACGTTTAGGTCCAATATGTTTTTTTTTTTTTTTGATAACGTTGTTTTTATTTTAATAGAATTCGTTAATTTCAATATACTGGTGGGTTAAACCGCGGGATAAAGCTAGTAGTATTAATTTATTTTAAACGCAAAAAAAAATTTATTGTTTGGTTAAATACATTTTTTAATAGACAAAACAATTTGAATCTATCCATAAAAGGCTTAAGGGATGCGAAAGTTGTAGACAAATCGTAGGAGCTCTGTTTTTCCCACACCGAATTTTAATCCTGAAAACTAAAAATAAATATTCTAGCCCAATAGTTTCACATTCGCGTAGTACGGGGAAAGAACGAGTATCTGAATTTAACAGCACGTCTACTCGAGGATAAACTGATGAGCTTCCTAGAAGCGCGAGTAATACGGGTGCATTGTTTAAAGGGAGGAATGTAACTGGCTATTTCATTAGAGCACTTACCGTAGAAGTAACAATAAAACAAAGGGAGACACGAAACGTTCGGACGGTGTTCTAACGAAGTGAATGAGTCAGTGATGTGATCTTTATTAATAAATCATTCTTAGAGCTCTTTTTTGTATACCATCAAAGAAGCTTAAGTAGGTATGTGACTGGGCATCAGTCTAGAGATGGGAGATCTACTCAACGGACGAATTTAAGCGCAGATAGTAGCCAGATAAGATGGGGAAAGGGAGAGAGCTAACGACGTCGTTGTCAACGAGCGTAGCAAGAAGAATATTTCTTTGAAAATAACATAAAATTCTTACTGCCTTCCTTACTCGTTTGAACTTATTCCGTCTCTCCTCAATAGGGTTGGCTTTATAACAACGAAAACTTTTCTCTTTAACCCGGATAACATCCTAACAGCTCATATCAAACCTTGCATTCTTTTTGGGTCTGATTCTTTTAACCCTATTCGGGATAAAAGTTCTCCAGATCGAAATCTTTAACGAATGCAAAAGCAAAGGCCAAGAAATATAAAAAAATGTGCACAACTGGGTCGCACGAATTTGCTCCTGTATTCCAAAACAAAACTAAAAAAACAAAAAAAAAACATTAAAATAAAAACTTGCAGATAATTATAATTCATAAAAAAATTAAAATTGAAAATCATTTTATCTGAAAAAAATTGATGCCATAAAATTTCTTTGAAAATTTTTGATTTTTTAATTTTTTTACGAAAATTCCTTAGAGCCTTTTTTTTTAAATTAATTTTTTATTACTAAAAATATTTTTGAAAATTTTGAACAGAAAATATTATTAGGGCAGTCCCCAAAAAATAAAATTATATTTTTCGAAAAAATCTTATAACAAAAAAAAAAAAACCGATTCAACGAGAGGTACCGTTTTTGAGCAATAATTTTTTTTTTTCATTAAAAACACCATTGTTCCTTTCGGAGTACTTTGTAACGGCTTCGGGTGTAAAACAAGGATGCCTTCTATAACCAATACTATTTGCCCTATATTTAAATGATCTGCACAAATATTTAGGTGGTGGTATAACATTCAGTGAAGCTAATATAAGATTGCTTCTTTATGCGGATGACATTGTTATCTTAGCAGATGATGTTAAAACGTTACAGACAATGATAACACGTCTAGAAGAATATTGTAACCTATGTAACATGGAAGTCAATTTGGATAAATCAGCTTTTATGATGTTCAGAAACGGAGGAAGATTATCTTCTAGAGAAAAAATTGTATCAGACTATTGTTATCTAGGAGTGATTCTTACTCCAAAAATGTCATTTTCAGAGCATGTTGAAAACAGAAACAGCTCAGCAACAAATAGTATTAACGCAACATGGGCAAACTTTCTAAGTAAAAATGGAATTTCTCATAAATCGAAGTGGCAATTATTCCAAGCAGTCTGTAGAGCAGTCCAGGTCTTCGCAGCACAAATATGGGGGAATAAACATTTTGAGGATGTTGATAAGCTGCAGTGTTACTTCCTCAAGTGAGTGCTGAAGCTTCCAGTTAATATCCAAGTTATGCACTGTATTTAGACACCGGAATCGAATTTAAACATTTAAAAAATAATAAAAATTAATTAAAATGTTAGCTAAAAATTAAGAATAAAATTATTAAATATTTTTTGGAAATGAAGAATTATCTATCTATCCATTGTTCTGAAAAAAAAAAGTTGATGTAAAGGGTTTTCCAATAAGAGGTGTTATTTTGATATTCAAAGAAAAATGGCATTTTCTGAGATAAATGTTTAGAAGTTTATTTCATTATAAAGAGGAAGGTATGCCGTTAATAATGGAACACAACATCAGCCAAATGGCCACCACGACCACGCTTACAGGACCATATCCTTTTCATTAAATTTTCCATAACCAAATCGCAAAGTGGCTGCCCTATGTCCTCGATAGCCTCACGAATTCCATCTTTGAGGTCTTGAATCGACGCTGGGCTGTTGGCGTAGACCTTATCTTTCACGTGGCCCCAAAGGAAGAAGTCGCAAGGTGTTAAATCACAAGATCTCGGTGGCCAATTGTGATCACCTCTTCGAGAGATAACACGGTCCGGAAACTTTTCCCGTAAAAGATCGATGGTTTCATTGCTTGTGTGGCACGTAGCGCCATTTTTATAGTGAATTTTAATAGTTTCAATGCGTTGTTGAAGCGTGTATCGTTCCATTTTTATTAATGGCGTAGTTTCTACTTGTCAAATGTCAAAAAATGACAGCTTTTCTATTCAAAATAACACCTCTTATTGGAAAACCCTTTATTAAAAAAATCGTAGTAGCCGTTCTTGAGAAAATTAAAACTTCGTTTTTGGCCGAACAAATTATATGGTGGCTAGGGCTACCTTAAATTTTACAGTTTACAGACGGACGGAATCGCCGGACCCATCTTTTTCGACTTCTCTATCATAGTAAATTATCAAATCATATTTGATCAAAATCTTTTATTTTACGAATACCGTGCTTGCCATATATTCTAGGTATAAGTATGTAGCAAGTAAAAAGAACACACAGAGTATGTTTTCAAAAACTAACATTATTTATTTATTAGGAACTTTGTTACAAAAGGTCCGTCAATAATAATTTGACAAAAATTCCATTGGGGCACTTATAGTAAATCCTTTCTCTCAGAGTCTTGATTGAACTGGTTCTTAAACCCTCCAGCATTACTGCGAACAAAAACAAAAATCCCCTTGAAGCCAACTGGCCAAGATGAGTGATTATTACTTTAATTGATTTATTACTAATCACTTATAGTAGCCTCTAAGTGGTTTATGAAATATTTTTGGTTCTAAGAACTTTAGTTAAACACGTTTTGTTTCTATAACACGACTCAACGTTTAATTGTTTTAAAAGCTTCGTACACAAAAGAAGATTGAACAGCTGTGTAACGATCACTCCATTTATCTACTCAACTCTTATCTCTGCATTAGAGCCTCAGTCATATTCATTATTGATTTCGAAATTGAAGATTGTTTATTGTTTAAACAGTTGTTAATGAATACTATGAATGAGCCAGGCTGTTGGGGGTTTAGTTGCACGAATTAACAATATTGCTTAGAAGAAAATGCCATGAATCTTTTTCGATAGAAAAATTCAATAATATGTCTCAAGATCACCAATAAAAGCGGTCGAGAATGCCAAACTAGCTGTGGAGTTAAAACCAAAAATTAAACTAAACAATTCGGTTAAACCCTTTATAAAATTAATCTTTATTAATTAAATCGAAATTGGATGACAAACTGACCGCGTGGTCCGGTCGAATGACAGAATGTTTTAAGGCTAGAAATTAATAGTGCGATGTTAATATGAAAAATACGTTGTTTTGTAGATTCGACGTAAGAGGACACATGATAGGTCAGGTAGTGAGTACAGTTATTTGCACGATTGCTGCTACAATATTCCATTTCGGCAAATAAAAAAAGAATTGTTTTTAAGGAATTTTGAAACGAACGCTTCTTCTTATCGTGGACGTGTTTCGGTATTCGGTATCGGTGCTGGGACGATATAATGATGATGAGTATCCATTTGTGTCAGGCGGTGAAGATTCTGAGTTGGGTGAGGCGTTAGGCTGTTCGGTGTCTTCACTTGGAGTTGTAATGTTGCTCAAAGTAAACACGGCCTTGTGTCGGTCAATAGAAAAGGTTGCTTCCTGTCCAGGGATGTCAAGAGTAAAATACTTTTCATTACGTGAAATGGCACGATAGGGTCCTTTGTGTGGTGGAGTGACAGCACCGTGCGATGCATCTAGTCGGACCAAGACGTGAGAGCAGTTGCGGAGTTCTTTGAAGACGAACACTTTTCTCTGGCCATGACGAGAACAGGGTGATGGTGATAGATTTGCAAAGTGCGCACGAAGATGTTCAGCGATGCCTTTGGGTGATAAATTTTTAGTTGGGGATGGAACAAGAAACTCATCGGGTAACCGGCTCTCCAAAAACAATATCTGGGGTGTAGATTGTAAATCTTCCTTCCATGCAATACGAATTCCCAACAACAAAAATGGTAACATATCGACCCAGGCAGAGGTTTCATGACAGCGAAGAGCGGCTTTCAATTGCCGATACATCCACCATTCCATTGTATTGTGGGTGGAAAGTCGTCATTTGTATTCGTTTGCTATCCGCAGTGGTATGCCATAACGACAGATCCAGCAAGAAAATAATTTCCGAGCGATGCATTCGGGTCCCGTGTCCTCTAATGGAAATGCCTCTGGAAAACGAAAAATACACGATCTTTTTTTGTTAAACAAAAACGATAACCTCTTGAGGATGCATATGTTCGAATTATGTCAATATGAATATGCTCAAATCTTCTAGTTCGTCGGTCGGAAAAATCTTTGAGCGGTTACACAACATGGCGAGAAATTTTGTTTCGCTGACTGGCAATGGTCGAATGACAGAATGTTTTAAGGCTAGAAATTAATAGTGCGATTTTAATATGAAAAATATGTTGTTTCGTAGATTCGACGTAAGAGGACTCATGATACGTTAGGTAGTGAGTACAGTGATTCGCACGATTACTGCTACACTAGCCTAGCCAGAACAATGTTATCTATTCGTTTTACAGGACCCAACTATCAAAGTCGGTGGACCAAGGCTTGTCACTCTTAGTATAACAAGTGTCCACGCTAGTTACTCGAGAGAGGATTCGAAAGGGTTTTCAAATTAATAGGGACGGGTTGATTTTTTTGTATGGGGCGGCCATATTGTTACCTTAATTTATCTATAAAAATATCGTCACTAAATTCATACATCATAGTCAGTTACAACGTCGAGCAATACGTACTAAAAACTTTATTATAAATATGGCAAGTAGCACAGACGCGCTCGTTGCGCCCTTTTTATGATGTACATGGTGGTCCTTCCTAGTCGACTATTCAACGATTGGTGGAATACTGTTGACACAAATCCAGCAAGTATTGTCACTGTCTTCAACATTTCCTTATTTCTTGTTTATATTTATTGTTTTTTTGTATTTTTATGTTGCCATAATAATTTTTGCTGAATTCAAAAAAAAATTCTATTAGGAATAATGTCTCTATGTGACCGTAAATTATGTGACCTGATCCATAAAAAACTCACGTTACGGTGCCAGCACCAAAGAAGTGTTATGTTCTATTGTATATGTTTTACTTTGAATTTTCATTGTTATCATTTGCAAAAAACAAATTAGCATAATGACCTAGTGCCAGACCAAACCAACGAACCAAGCCTTCGAGGATTGGTCACTCCATAAACCTAGAATGCCAGAATGCAATTTCGAAAACAATTCTCAATAAAATGAAAACAGAGAGGAGATATGTATGTTTTTCTTTTCTGCTGATAAACTTAATTTTCAAATCACGTTCAATGCCGAACCTTTGAAGGAGGAGGTAGTAAGCTACAAACACAAATCACTCAGAATCATTTGAATAGTGGACGGTTATGAAGTTGCTTCTTGGCTGGCTTGACAGAACTTGCAAGATATCTCTACACATCTAGCGAGTTCTTCCAAGAAATAGGCAAATATCAGATTTCTCTGAGCTGTCATGGCTCTTAATGCACGCGGTGTTTGTTTTCATTTTCAAGGACGGTTAAGTTAGCATCGTGAGAAATAATCGAGTGCAGAAACATTAGGTATTGAGGTTTATGGTTATATTTGTCGAAATAATAAAAACAAAACTTTGATTTGAATGAAGTGAAGCCAAGGTGATTTCTTGTCTTATCTTAAGTTTGCAAGAATTTATGATTGTTTGAAGAAATTATTATATGTTGCTAGCAAAACCTTAATTCCGTTTTGTAAACAAAAACAGTCATGTGGAACGTCAAAGCAGTTAATCAAAGTTGTTTAGGACAACAAATAAATTTCGCCAAATTCGTTACTTAGTAATTGTCACGTTCATCCAAATATGCGTCTTCTTTTTGTGTGTTGAACACGAACAACCCTAAAAGAAACCAGCTTCGCCTTTTTTGATGCTTAATGTGAGTTTTGGTAGCAAATGAAAAAAAAAAAAAAAAAAAAAAAAAAAAAAAAAAAAAAAAAAAAAAAAAAAAAAAAAAAAAAAAAAAAAAAAAAAAAAAACAACCAACAATTTTTGGCGAAATGTATGCTGGAATGAGTACGCGCCAAATTTTTGAACGTGATGCTAAACTATTAGCAAACTATTGAAAAATTAGCACATACCCATTCTTTTAGAATTGCAATAATAATTCTATTGAAAACCTGAAATAAAACATATTAGAAAGCTAAAAAAAATATTGAAAAATATGTCATTTTAAGGACAAAATTAAATTTGAGTCTATGTTTTGACTATGCTCATCTCATCACTCTTTGTACCTAAGAATATTGAACAGATGTGTATCTACATACTTATGTACAGGGTGGCTGATGAATATTGCTACATTAAGAAACCGAAATAACTTTTTTTCATTGTATGGAATTCATTTTAATTTTATTCATATTAAAGTTCATTAAATTTTAATAAATATAGCTTAGTCAGCATTGATGCATGTGCAACATCTAACCAAAAAGTTGATCATTTCTTCTTGGAGAGTTGACACTGAAATAGCCGCAATTGTTTCTTGATTGACTTGTAGACTTCCTGTTTGCAATAACCCCGCAAAAAAATCAGGTGCAGTAAGGTCCGGTGACCTGGGGGGATTTCAGCTTGTTGGTAAATTTTCTTCGTAATTCTGTCATAACAGGCCTGGCTATGTGAGGAGCTGGAGAATTCTCTTTCGGCGTGATTCTGGATAGAAAAACTCTCTCTGCATGGTCAAGTAACGGTCTCCAGTAACCGTAACGGTGTGACCGTTTTCTTCGAAGAAATAGGGCCCGACAATGCATCGTGACGAAACTGCACACCATACTGTGACACGAAGTTGATGCAATTCTGTCTCATGGAGTATCTGTGGGTTAGAAGCACTCCATATTCGACAATTTTGTTTGTTGATGTTGCCGTTTAAATTAAAATGAGCTTCGTCAGACATAAAAAAAGATAGTTCAACATGTTTCCGTCCTCTTCCACCATTTGGAGCATCTTCTGGCAAAATTCCAACCGAATCGGCAAGTCCAATGTTGCGGCAGATCCTGGAAAAAACCTAACAACTTCAAATCGATACCCACCCCTTTTTTATCGATTAGACGAACTGTATAAGGCTATAATGTCTAGTTTTGGCATCCCTGCCAAGCTTTCTTACTTTCATACGATTTCTTTAACATCGTACTTGAGAAGAAAGTGCAACACTCCACCGTCAACACCAGAGGGACTATCTACCAAAAGTCTGTTGAACTTCTCGTGTAAACTGATGATATTGATATATTGGGAAGAACACAGGGTGATGTCAATGGCGCCTTTCTGAGGATTGAGACAGAAGCTGCAAAAATGGGTTTAGCAGCAAATGAGGGCAAAACGAAGGATATGCTGTCTTCAAAGAAGGTCACCCAACACTTACGTGACGGCTCGGACGGAACGTATCATAATCATAATAGACGCATATAACTTCGAGGTAGTAGACACATTCCTCTGTCTACCTAGGCTCCACCATTAATAAGGGCAACAACACTAGCGCCGAGATCAGACGAAGAATAACTCTTGCTAATCGCTGTTTCTTTGGGATTAGAGTGGTACTGTGGTAAAGCCCTCTCTCCATCAACTAAAGTAAAACTATACAACACCCTCATCATCAAAATCCTGCTGTATGGTGCAGAAGCATGGACCTTGACAAAATTGGATGAATGTGCCTTAGGCTGTTTCGAGAGGAAAGTTCTTCGGGTCATTTTTGGCCCCGTATGCATTGATGGGGAATGGAGGAGAAGATTCAATAGCGAACTTTACAGGTTGGACATCGACACGGACTTATCCAGAAGGAACAAGGTCCAGCGAATCGGATGGCTCGGTCATTAAGAGCGGATGGACACCAATGCTTCGGCCCGGAAAACCTCCGACACCATTCACGAGAGACGGAGGAGTAGAGGAAGACCGCGACTCAGGTGACGCACGCGAGTGGAAGAGGACATTAATCAACTTGGAGTGCACAACGCGAGACAGCTAGCTAGGGACCGAGCTGGCTGACGGAGATTGTTGGTTGAGGCCCAAATTCACAACGGACACGTGGCACCACCTTAAGTAAGTAAATTAGTAAGATTGAATCATACTGAACAACCATAAAAGATTAGCCGCCGTATGAGGGAAGATAATAAGGGTTTCAACAGCAAGTCAGGTTGGCATAAGTTTATATTTTAACCCTCTTCATGATTGCACACTGTTTAAAATTACCTAAAAACTATCAATTCAAATATTTTACATAGTGTTTATATCTTAAATCGACCCAGTTCATTATACCCTCTACGATAAACCAAGAAAGTATTATGTGGGGGTAGCTCAATAATTCACCTAGAAAATTCCACTTCAAAATAAACAACCGATTTGTAACCTTATTTGAATAAAAAATGCTACAAATACCGAACAAATTCTCATACACTGCAGATCACTTGATGAGGGTTAGCTTACATAAATTTCAACAACAGCCAATTTTGAATTTGTTCGTGTCTCCTAGCGCAGGTTCATCATTCAATAACAAAAGAGCATATCTTTTACAATCCAACCTTAATCTTGTGCGACGCAATCGATTGCTCTGCTATTCAAGCAGTTGATAAGACCCGAATGCGCCCATTTCCCAGCACAGCAATAATTAGGTCGCAAACGTGCTTACACCAACCACAACAACAAATTTTACTCAGATATACAAAAGCGGCTTCAGACTACACAGCCTGACCCTAATCCGCCCCTTAATTCGCTTCTGATGATTCAAAATGTGAATTTCACTGAGAGTCCGCCTGATACTTTTATTTTGTGTAATAGAACTAGGCTAATTACTCTTAAGAATTCGTCTGTCGTTGTCGTTTTCGTGTTCGTTGTTGTGCAACTACGGCATAATTCATCCTATGTTTCATACAAACTGGGACAACTCTTACTCTATCATCACTTAGAGCCTTAGATAGATGATGCAAGGGCTGAATTTCGTCAACCCTTTGACGCCCACCCACAGCCTCATTTCTTTGCGACAATGACGATGAGTATAAAACAAAGAAACAGAACAGCAACAACGCCCCCCACACACTTAGAAGCAAGAACTACAACGAAAGAAGAATAAGGGGCGGAAGTGATGCCAAAAACATACGACGGCGACCGAGAACGTCTCTTACGGATGCGTTCAGTCGCTAGCAATATTCAATATCATAATCGCATTGTGGCGCTTCCACAATTAAGTGTTGACCTTGTGGCAGTGCAACAGTTTCCTTGAGGAAAATTACGATAAAATTAAAAAGCTACAAAAATACTATACTGGAGGGATGATATTGATAAGTAGTTGCAAGCGCGAGGGTGCACCACACTTGCACAGTTTGTATGCAAAATAAGTTCTTATCGTTGCTGGTTGGTTTGTTGGCTGCCCAGTTAGTTGGGTTGTGTTGTGTTGCGTTGGTATTTTTATGTCCAGTTGTTGGAGCTCTGAGCTGTCTGCATTATTGCGACAGTATACCGTTAAATCCCGTTTGGAAGAGTTCAAAGCGGTTTTTATTTTTCTAGTACTCTGTTTATTTATGTATTTTTTTTTCCAACATCAACCCCTATTATGTGAGTTGATCAAACGGGTAGTGTGTGATGGATTGGATACATGAAGAATGAAAGTGAATTAGATGTGCTCTCGAGGAAGTTGGCGAGTGGCAAGTGACGGACACAATGTACCTGACAGTGGCTCATGACGGATGAGCAAAAGGTGGAAAGTGCGTGTTAGAAATTTTGTTCTGATTCTTTTTTTCTTTTCGTTGAATTTTATTTTTGGAGAAGACGAGTTTTTGAGGAAAATAAAAATCCAGGAATGAGAATCCAAATTACTATCAAGTGCCTTCGCATTGAGATTTTCGGTAAGAAGGATGTAGTTTTTTTTAATTGACTTATCAAATCGATCACCGTTGTGGGGAAAAAAAGCCAGACGTACTAAATATCGCTACAAAAGTTGGTCTTAAAAGTGAATAAAAATCTTATAATTTATTAAAATCTTTTGCAAAGTTTCTGAGAAAATAAAATAAAAGGAGTTCTTGGGAGAGAATGGGAGGTGGATCTACGAAGCAATACAAGAATACAATTTCTTAGATCAAAATTTTCATTAAAAAAAAAAAACCCTTTAGGCGATATTTCCAAATTTTTTGGTACAAGCAAAGCTTGCACAAGGTGGCACTATAGTCCAGATCGCACCAGGATCTAATCTAATCTTACAAGCGTCCGCAGCCAGCTGCCTGCAGTTTCGCACGGTTGAGGTCCTCTTCCCACCAGATTCGCAGTCTTCCTCTTTTGCAACGTCCCTCATTGTCAGATTTGAAGACTCTACGGGCCGTAACATTTTTTCTATTCGCTTTACAGGACCCAACCACCTTAGTCGTTGGACCTTAATTTTTTTTTGGCGAGGTCAGTGTCGCTGAACAGCTCGTAGAATTCCTAGTGTTTGAGACGGGACCAAAATTCACTCGAAGAATTTTTCTTTCAAAGCAGCCCAAAGTGTTTTAAACCGATAATGTCAAGATCCTGTCTCTGTACGGGAATGATAAGGGCTTTGTATAGGTTAGGTATTGACATTTTAGTTGCTCGAGAGAGGACTTTACTACACAATTGTCTTCTAAGTCCAAAGAAGCAGCAGTAGATAAACTCCTTATCAACCTCGAAGTAAAAATCCGTCTATACTGATTTTAGTTCATCAATCTGTGTAGGAGACGGTATACTAACGAGTACTCACTTACTCACTTGAGTTCTTATCTTAGCCAAAGGCATTCTAAACTCTTAAACGTGTTCGAGAGAAAAGTCCAAAGCAGAATGGTTGGTCTATTTTGTGAGGGAAAACGATTCCGGAGACGATAAAATCATGAGCTATATGAAAGTTGCAAAAGTGGAGGTTATGACAAAAATGGAACTTGGTAGGTTCCGCTGGAATGAACACCTAGCTCGTAAGACAGAAGAAGAACTAGTTCGGAAAGGCCTTTGCAGTATAATTAATGGTATAGGAGTAGGAGACCAAATTTGGACGTACAGCAGGACGCCCGAAGCCAAGGGGTACGATATTGGATGGTGTCGGCTAACCGTCAGTAGTGTAGCAGAAAAATATTTTCCTTAGACTGAAAAACTTCTTGGGAGAGATGCACATCTTTAGGTCCGTTCGCGTACATTTTGCACTAAAATTCGTAAAAAGAGAAATTTGAAAGAGTGGGGGTAACAATCTCTCACAGAAAAACAAAACTACAAAAAAGTAAGCGAACGGGAAAACAGTAAATTTTACCCACATTTTAACTGTCAAGTTTTTTGGTATGAAAAATTGAAACTTTGAATTTGAATTTAATTATATTTTTGCTATTTTCAATCAAATATGACACTTTTCATAAAACAGCCCAAAGAAATTTCTTGGGTTAAAATTCGTAGGCTGGGGAAATATTTTACTCTCTCGTGAGCGCTCTCTTTTACGAAAAACTACAAAATGTTTGGGTACGCGAACAGGATTTGGTTAAATTTCGTAATTTTTCGTAAAATTGTACTGTTTTAGGAGGGTACGCGAACGGACCTAAATTTCACTTCCATTTCATCCGAATTTTTTTTTTTTTAATATTTAAACTTCACAATATTGTTCATGTTTAAAAAATTGTGTGATTTTTGCTGTCAAAACGTTCTTTTACTCAAAAAGTGAAACCCTGTATTTCCGCTCCCTCAACACTTGTGACATGTGGTTTCTTCTAGATTGCAAAAATTTATACTTAGCTAACTGACCTGGAAATACACAAAAAGCTGTTCCAAAATAACGTGTGAAGGTGTTAAACAACGCAAAACAAATGCCTTTGTTATTCCTTAAATGTGACTATTTTTTTTAACTTTGGATTCAATCAAGTGATGTAGAATGTATGACACAATGTCTTTGTTTCTGTTAGCAAAATAGCAGACCCTAATCTATCAAGAGGGTGTTTAGTTTCAAACTCCATATCTTATTGAATAATTTGCTCTTCTTTTCATTTAATTAATTTCATGATATCTTATCTCATGTGGCCCACTTTTTTTTTGTTCGTTTTCGTTTTGAACCTTCATTGTATACATAAGTTTCAGAATATCAAATCTGTGCTAATATTGATTGAAAAACTTCCTACTACACTCGTATAAATAAAAACAATAAATAGGATTTAAATTCAGTTTATCACACAGTTGCTGAATTTGCAGTCTTTTCGAAAAACTTTGAAAAAAAAGAAAACAAAAATCTAATTAAAGCTCCAAACAGCTTTAAGATATTATTTTCGTTAAAAATTGGAATAGACATATTTCGTTAACATTGGTGGAATATTTTCGGGTAAGTGTGATGGCTGTTGATGTTTTTTTTTTTTTTAATTTGGAGCATGTTGTCTTTATTTCTGTAGTTTTTTTTTATCATGCATGCAAAAATTGTAAACAATGTCCCCGAAGTTTGTTGATAAACAGTTAAAACAAAGCCAATATAGGTGTAGGATAGTTTTGTAAAAAAAAAACACGTAATGGTTATCTATTTATCAAAATATTACTTGCTTATGGAAACTGAACGTTCTCGCTAGTTATTTTTTTATCTCAGTGGCCGAAAAGAGTTAACGCTAAACGTTTAAAAAATTCTGAATATGCAGATAGAAATGAGTTGCGGTTGACTTAACAAAAATATAATCAATAATTCATTAAATACCTATACCTAATGATCTTGAGAATGAGAAGCAAGGAACAAAATGTTGTTCCTTCAAAAAGTCATTAATTTGTATAAGCTTAAAATGAAGCCGGTGTCTTATTTCTGATCAAGCATTTGGACTTACACAAATTGCTTCTTAATTGTGTTTATATTTATGTATGTACCTACATTATGAAGAGGCTCCCAAATTACCTAATTTCAATTTGAAATTTTAAGATGTTCAACTCTTAAATATTAAAAATCAAGAATTTATCGAATTTTGGTTGCGGATTGTGTTATTGTGCGGTCAAGGTCTTCGTTATTTGCAAAACAAAAAAAAGAAATACGAGAGAAAAAACAAAAAGATCAAAAATGTATGTCGACAAACTGAGAGATTGAACCAATTTAATTATCAATTATCTCAATATGCATAGGTACATAGGTGTGTTTGTTATCAAAATCAAGTGTTAAAATCGGATTATATGTATATAAAAATAAGAAAGCACCTCTTTGCTAAGGTATCTGAACTGAACAATATAAGCTTTGACTTTTAAAATCTATGTACATTTCAAACCGATAATAATTTTGATGAATTTGAAAAAATTCAAGACTATGATTGTTTCAAGAGAAAATGTGGAAAAGAGTTGTAACACAAAAATGCTTAAAGGTTGAACTTAAACCCACAAATGTGACCAGAAATTGCATCGGGTACATTGTACCTATAATCGATCGATCGATGGGTAAAAACCAACTCACTAGGTCTGCCGAAAGGGGAACACCCAGAGGCAGGGTTCCATTCTTCTCTTGTGGCTACTAGTTTTGAACGAAATCCTATGCAATCTTGATAACAGTGGAGTTAAGGTAGTAGCGACGATCTAGTACTGTTGGCCTCAGAAATTTTTCCAACAGTACTCAGTGAGAACATGGAAACAGCTCTTAAAAAGGCTAGCAAATGGGCCATTAGATGTGGACTTGAAGTTAACCCGAACAAGACTAAACTGATGCTATTCACTATCAGAACTAAAATACCCTCTATTCCTTTTCCGAGGTTAAAATGCCAATCACTAGATTTATCCAGCACAGCTAAATACCTAATCCTAGATCTCAGACTGAATTGGAAAAGTAGTATAGAAGAAATAGTAAGGAAGGCAAGCAATGCTTTCTACTCCTGTAAAAAATGGGGTCAGAAACCCAACATGATTATCTGGATTTACATGGTAATAGTTCGCCGCATTCTGACATATTGATAAATTGTCTGCCTGCCTGCATTGGAAGTACGGGAAATATTAGATTTTGCCCCACTGTCATTCTGAATCTTTTTCCTATTGACCCTCACATTCATGAAACAGTCTCCTGTAGTGCTTTCAGCCTGAGGGAATCAGGTATGTGGGCTGCAAAGTCTTTCAGTCATAGTAAATTTCTAAATCTATTACCTAGAGAAATAAAATTAGAACCATCTGACTATACGTTACCAACCTTAAGCTTTGGTAAGTAATTTAAGGTTTTGATATGCCAATTAGGCAAAACTGGAAAATTAATAGCTCTACAAAGGATAACGACATAACAGTATTCACTGATGATTCCAAGATGGATATCGGTGTTTGGGCTGGAGTCTTTTCCGAAGAAGTGGGTATTAAAAAATCCTTTAGACAGCCCGATAGATGTAGCGTATTTAAAGCTGATGTTCTAGCGATTTGACAAGCATGTAAGATTCTAAAACAAGGAGGTAGTCCAATCTGATAGAACTACAAAAAAAAAGGTAGCAATCTTTATTGATAGCCAAGCATCTATCAAGGCAATAAACAGCAACCTGACTTAATCCAGAATCGTTAGAGATTGCAAGCAGGAGCTCGCAAGTTTTAGCGACAATATAAAAATTAATCTAGTCTGGGTGCCAGGGCACAGTGACATTCAAGATAATGAAATCGCTCATTTACTGGCTAGGACGGAATCAAACCCTAAGTGAGGAAGTTAGGATTCCCTTAGAAGTCATGAAATCGGATATTCAAAACCATTTTCTTAAGAAATCTAACGTTAAATGGAAAAATCTCACCAACTGCACTATCTCGAGACAGATATGGCACTTTTACGACCAGAAACGTATCAAGGATCTTCTGAATAAACCTAGGTCAGATATTGGTACGAAAGTGGCTATTTGCACTGGGCACTGGCCAGTCGGACAACATGCCATGAAACTTGGTATTCCGCACAACGAATTTTATCGAAGCTGTTGAGATACGGCGTACAGGGAAACACTCCAGCACTTTTTGTGTGAGTGCCCTGCCCTTCTAAGTGCCAGAACAATGGCTTTGGGTGCTCCTTTTCACGCGAGCTTAGGGAACTCTCAATTCTGATTCTCTGATTCTAAATCTTAACAAAACTTATTGGATTTAAACACTCCAAACCTCTATTATTTTACAATTAATTAATTAATAAACGAGTTGTATGGTGTCAAAACCGCGCAATACAGCGCTAATTGTGTTCGTGGGGAGAGGCTGCCCAAAACAGCCATTCTAACCTATACCTACCTACCTACATTTTATAAATGTCATATTATTTTTACTGAAGTTTGAAAACGCAACATTTTTGTATGATGAAAATATCCTTTTTAAGATAAAAGAAGAGAAGGTTAGGAAAGGTTTAAATATGTATTTACATTTATTAACTGCAGAGAATCTATCTCAAGTATTTTGTTTGCTATCTTCTCAAGGTACGTCTTAATCTCGATAACTGCACCAAACCAGCACTCATTGTTGTAAGTTTCACACAATGTGATATTTGACCACCGTTTTCCTTTTGAAATATCTAAACTATCAAGGTATAGGTAATACTAATAACTAAGCAAGGTATCACGTCTAATATTCGTTTCGTGTCATGTATTTTATAAAGTTGATACAAGCAGTTTTTATCGCCAAGGAACTATGATTCAAAACATCTTTTAGGAGTGCATTGACACTTTCATGAGAGTAATCATCTCTTAATTATTATTTCAATTAAGTTCATAAGTACAATCGCCGCTACGTCAAACCAACAATTCAAGCAAATACATAATTGATTCGATAGCTTAGACGCTTAGAGTATTATGCAATTATAAAAAGAAAATATATTTCTTTTTCTTGCTGCTGCTTCTCGATGAAAGAAAAAATTGTTCTTATCATTATGCATTATCGTCTATTTCACACTCCAAATCACTTGATTGAGACAAGACTTTTATTATAAATAAATAAAATCTTTTCGCATCAATGTTTTGACTATAGTTTTTGCTTGGTAATATATTTTTTGTATATGTACTATCTGGCCCGACAAACGTTGCTTCGGCAACGAAAAAGAAAACTTTGGTTTGTGTATATTCTTTGTCCCCTTTTTGAATGATTAAAATATGTTTTTTTCACAATGAATTCTATTGAACTTCAACTGGGAAAACAACTTTAGAAGACTGTTTTCTCCAGCGATAAGAACTCCCTATACTGAAAATTAAAAGACAAAAACAAGCTTTACAATAAAGTGTTTCATTAATGTGCTTGATTCGAGGAACAAAAACTAACTGCGAGGTAGACGCAGCAATTCGTTAATACATAACAAAAAATTTGAAATTGGACGCTTAGAAAGAAACGTATATATGTATGTGACACCAGCATCGAGAAAATAGATCTGTTCAATAAGATGTTATCGAATGTGTTACGAAGAACATTATTGAAAATGTTGCACAATGTTATTCAATACTCACCAACCAACTAAATTCATATCATCCACATGGCGGTCTTTATCAAAAAGCTCTGTATCCAATATTCTGGCGTTCAACTAGTTTCATAGAGAGATAAAACATAGTGTGGAAATTCTTCTGAATTTTTGTAGGAGCTGATATTAAAAAATGTTGTTTGCTATCCTTTTTCAAAACATTTAAGTGGCTAAATATTATTCATGCCGCTTGTTTAACAGCGCTCTGCAGCAAAAAGGTAAGGCAGTTGATTGAAAGGCTAATAAAGCTTGTTGTCTCCGACAAATATAAAGATAAACTTAAACGCTTCTCTTTTTCAAATTCTGATTATTTTTTCAGAAGACCAACAAACCCAAACAATTTTTAACAGTCAAACACCCAAATGTTCTCTGTAGGTTGTCAGACAATAATAAATCAAAGGTTAGTGTTCTCCTTACTTCTACCATAGACGTAGGTGTAGTAGGAAAGCCAAACAATTAAAATATTTTTACAAATATTCATGAATTATTGTATGCGCTATAAATTAAAATTTATCAAGCTGGCACTTTCACATTAATTTTAAGACTTTGACATTTCAAAGCAACTCATGCATGAATTTGAATCAAAGCTGTATAGGTAAGGTACCTACGTTAAAATTTAACCCTACTTTTGTACAAGTGAAGTGTTTGGCATCTGATTTTGAGGCTATTGGTGTAGATGATTTTCAAGAAGTTTGTACAAAATCGGCGTAGTCGTTCATGAGATATAGAAAAAATGAGGGTTGGTATGATAATTTTCAAATTGTATAAAAAGTTTTAATTTAGCTCCAACCTAATGAAAAAAACCGATCCAACCTAATACATAGACAAACTAGCTGACCCAGCGCACGCTGTTTTTAAATATAAATTGAATGAATAAAATAATATCTTCTTCAACTTTATTTAAGTTGGTGGCGTTGTAACGCGCGCAGAGTACAACTTGTAATAAATAAATACCGAAATATTGGCGCGGTTAAAATTTTGCAATTAACAGGTAAAGGAAATTCGTGAAAAACTGCTGGCAAAATAATAAATTCATATATTGAACAAACATTTGATTGACTGCATTGAACATCAATTGGAAAATAACCCATGGCAACCCTCAGTTTTCTGATAACAAACCTCTTATTGGACTTCTCCAATCTCTACACAAACGTTTTCCAACAAAAATAATAACAAACAGAATTAAGAGAGAGATACCACAAGCTCTCCTCCACAAATTTATCAAATGCGTCATCGAAGCCTGCGCGATTTAGTCACCACCTGTTTCTATCGTTTTAGCAATACTGCTCTCTAGTTCATATTTGTTGGGCATGTAATATGGGCCTTCGTCGGATGATTAAAGGTTAAAACAAAAAAATAAAATATCGTTTCGCCGCCGCCGCTGCCTCTACAAAGTCAATCTGTTAATTTGTCAATTAATCCCGTTTAATCTCTTGAATATGACTTAATTTTTTGTTTTGCATTTTGATCTGAGAATTTGTTTATATTTAATCTTCAACAGTGACTTTTGTTGTTGCTGAGATTTTGTATTCATTGAGAAAACGCAGTTTTGCTAAACGGAGCGGTTCGGATGACGATTTTGAGATTCTTGAGCTTTTTCAATGATTCTCATTTTCTTAAATGCCTTTTTTTAATTTTTGTTTTGTTTCATATTTTTATTCTTTTTGTTGCTCCACGATGCGCGCTATTCTGTTTGTGATTGCCGTTTTGTGTTTCACATTTTCCACTTGGCTTCGCTTGACATCATCACAATGGGCGCCTGCGAATGATGTAAGTATTGTGACCAAAAACTGAATCTAGACTAGAACTGTTGGCGGCGCACTGTGCTGTGGCACATGGTTTTGATATGAATTTCAATAAACAAACAAACAAAATACAAAAGTTTCTGTATTGTCAGTGGCCGAGCTATGTGACAGCGACGAAGACGTTGCGTTGTAGGTGATTCCTCATTGCCTTTTTAGAAAGTCAAGGGAGGGTGAGTAATGTTGTGCTCTGATTAGAACACCTCATTTTACGGACGGCGGTATATTGTATGAGTACCTATGGGCTGCCGATGAAAATAATGAAACAAATAGTCATTGTACAAATATGCAATTAGAACTTCGAAAATACCTAATGAGCGACAAGTGACAAAGTTCTTTTAATAATTATTTTCGGGGGACGAGATTAGATAAAAGCAAAACACAATATTTTTCCGTTATAAGTTCTCTATGAAGGTAACTAGCAACAAAATATTTATTTTATCAGAATGGGGGGAAAAGTTATCTTGAGCATGATTGAAATTGATCGAAGGCCCTAGTATCAAGATAACTTGTTTTGGACAGAGGGGCATCGACTGTAATGTTTTCCCTAGTTAATTGTGTTTACTGAGTTTAAATGAGTTTAGTGTCTTTTGTCATTGGCCCTATATACATATAAGTACCTATGTAACTGAGACGGACCTGTCAAAAAAAAAAAAAATATCAAATAGAATGATCATCATAATTCCGATAAAGTGGAAAAAAGAAAGTAAGACACTCATTTTTAAGTCGATTATAGGAACTCACGATAAAAAATGATTAAAGTACGCAAAAAAAAGTAATAATATTAATAATTCCTAATTAACATTGAATATAGTTTGTTGTTGTTTATAAAGTTACGGGTGAATCTTATACGACTTGTGCTACAACACAGAAAAAAAATGTTTACGAATGGGTCGCATAAACTGGTGCGGGGAAATAACTCCACGGGAACTAACTCCACTGAGGGATTTACTTCCCACTAAGTGAGAACTTACTCCACTTTTGTAAAGTGTAGTTAGTTCCCATGTACAGTGGGAATTAAATTCCTCAAATAATTAGTGGATCTAGTTCCCTTCGAATTTGAAATAATTTGCCACTTTAATTGAGAAAAAATTAAAATAAGAATTCAAGTATACTGAGCAATTTTGTTTGTGAAATTAAAATAAATGTCTTTTAGAAATGAAGTCATTCCTAAATTCAGTTTTTAAGACTGAAAATAATTGTAAGAAATCGCATGCACAAAAATATTGAGAAACTTAGAGGAAACCCATTTTTAAGAATCTGACCCCCTATATGGTAGTTCATTAGTCCAGAAATCAAATTCGGGGTTTCTGACCTTTGCTAAAAATTTTAAACATTTTCTAAAACGGTATATAGCAATTGAAATATATCGCATGCTGTAAGCTTATGTGACATAAAGAAAACTTTTTCCTATGAAAACGTTCTTCTGAAGTTTGGTGTTCGGTGAGAGTAGGGCATTCTACAAGCACACTGTACTTGAACCCAGTTTTATCTTGTTGCATCTTTTTGTCCCTTTAAATAACTGAGCTATTTAAATAACATTAAAAGTTCCATCAGAAAGACATTTTTTTATTGACTGTATTAACTCTACAATCCCTCTCAAATGATGAAAAGAATTGTATAATTAAGGATTTGGAGCTTGAACTAAAAATTGCAAGCGAGCGAAGCGAGCGGAAAAGATTTTGCCCAAAAGAGAATCAATTTGGGGTGTGAAAATAAAAAAAATTCGCGCGAATTTTTTTATTTTCACACCCCAAATTGATTTTCTTTTGGGCAAAATTTTTTCCGCTCGCTTCACTCCCAATCAAACCAAATTGATTTTGAGTGTTACAGATAGTCATCATCCACCAAGGTGAAAAAAGATGCTCAAAATTAATCATTGCAGTGCAGCACCTGCTATCCAGACAATAGCATGCTTTTCCAAATTAAAGGAAACAGCAACAGCTTTGAAAATGAATTGCTCTATCTATTTTGTCGACAAATAGGTAGTAAATAAAAATGATCTTATTTATTTATAGGACATTTTGGGGTTGTTGTTATGACCCACCATAGTGAGTCATTAGCCCCGAAACCCATTTTCGGGACTTCTGACTTCCGGACCAGTTTCCCTGCGCCATGTATAAATGTGTGAACTTAGTTCCCATTAGAAAGTGAACTAAGTTCTCACCGTACATGGGAACTAACTACACTTTACAAAAGTGGAGTAAGTTCTCACTTGGTGGGAAGTAAATCCCTCAGTGGAGTTAGTTCCCGTGGAGTTATTTCCCCGCACCGCATAAACTTGCTCATGTATATGAAAACCTAAAATATATGTTTATACCAATATATAATATAAATACATAGGAACATATTTTATTTGAAAAAGAAACAAAAACCAAACAACAACATTCCTGCTCCTATAACTGATTCTTGTCGACCATCCCCTTTAACCCTCAAAAAACACAAAAATAATTAAAACAATTAAAAACAAAAACAAAAATTAAAATTGAATTATCCACCTTAGAAACACATTTTATGTTAAAAAAATTGATTTTTTGAATTAAAAAACAAAAGCCTAGGGGCGACCAACTTTTGACAGATGGCACCACTGTTATTTAATGAACTAATGTATGTCCTCAAATCATCAGTTTTATGGAATTTGACATTAAAAACCACCGTGCGCGTAAAACTACAAAGGAATGGATCGGCTGGAAATTTCACAAAACAACTAATGTTTTTAACTGTTTTTCTACTCTGGGAAGTTAGTCGTGTGGACTGCATGGGTCGCACTCATATTTTTATTTATTTTAAATCGAATAATGATAACAAATTTTCAATATGATCCCCATTTCTTAGAAGGCATAGATTATATATCTCCTTCTAATGCCTGCACATAAATTTATATTTGATATATTTGCCCGCAATTTTACTCCAGCGATATTAATTCTCGTTCTTTTAGCTGTTCCAAAGAAACGATTTCCACTTCGTACACATAATTCTTCATGAATCCCCATGCATAGAAATATAGGGGTATTAAATCTGGTGATCTGGGAAGCCATTTTGCTGGGCCTCTTCTCCCGATCCATTGGCCACTAAAATGATCATCCAGCCAGTTTCTCACCTGTAAGCTATGAAGAAATGAAATGAAAGCTTTAGTGTGCTGGAGCACCATCTTGTTGATAGATTAATTTATCGGTTATACATTTTACTTATAGCCAATGGAACGTTGTCCAACAAATCGGACAAATGATCTCGTTGAACTATAGGTATGATTCTCTATTAATAACGGAATTCAGAAACCGAGGTCCGATCACTGTGTGTCCATCAATACCAAGCCAGACGTTACAGCTAATGCTGTGTTGTGATTTATTCTGTTTTTTGTTGTGTGTATTGGTGTCACTCGAGTGATGAAAATTGTGGAAGATAGTGACCCCATCCCTGATAAACTGTGCCTCATCCGTTCAAAAAAAATCCTTTCAAAATAGTTTCGTTCAGTCTTCAGTTTCATCTCTAATCAACAATGATCGAAAAAATTCTGCTCTCAATAACCTGTCGTTTGCTATGAGTTCCTGAACTGGTGTGAAGTGGTAAATGTGTAAATTTTCCGTATGAAACACTCTCCATGCTCTTAATTGGGACACTCCAAGCATTGTAGCTATCCTCCTTGTACTAATGGAGGGATTACGTCGGACTGTATCTAAAATTCTTTCATCTATGATTGCGGGTCCTGCAATTGACATTTTACTTCATCGATGCTCTAGCTCTACGTGCCCTCTTAGACGTCGCCGTCGGTGGATTCTTGAAAACATGCTACGACTCGGGCACCTTCTATTGGGATATCTTTCAGCGTAGAGTCTATCGGCTTCCCAATGTCGAACATAAGCTAAACAGAAGTACATGTCCGCTAACTCTTCCCGAGAGTATGAGTTTGACATTGTTATGTGTTGATGAGTTAATATTCTTATTGGAAATGGTTGTTTAGTAAATATGCGATGCCTTTTATTTACCTTTAGGTTGCTAATTGTTTTTTTCATTCAAGAAAAATTGCGCTAGAACCCTTCACCGGCGGCGGGTGGCCGCGGCCCCCAGCTGCTTCTGCTTTATTGAGTCCTCATAAAACTCAAACTACAAAACAAATAGTAAAAGAAAGGTTAAAGTTTCATAAATTAAGTAAACTAAAAGTCAAGATAGGACTCCTATACGATTTTTTTCTTGTCTCAAGTCAACCTACATGCTCTAGCTCTTTGGCACAACGCTCGTGAATCGCCCTGTATATACAATTTTTCAAAAAAGTCCTAAAATTAATCTGGGTATGCAGTATTAAAGAACATGTAGATATGTTATTTAATATTAATCTGTTTTGGAGATACATACCTACAGAATTTAGGAGCAATACAAAAATTAAATTTTGTACATAAAAAAAAGAACAATTTAACAAACAAATTAAGGACAATGTTTAAAAAAAATTCGTAGGAGCCGTTTGTGTGTATGTCTTAAAAAAAAAAAAAAAACTGTCACCCAAATTCGAAGAACCAGTGGTTAAGGCTGTAGATGCATTTACATACAGACAGACAGATGGAATCGCCGGACGCACTTTTTTCGACTTCTCTATCATCTATTTTTTTTACGAATCCAAAGCTTACCCAATGAATATTCTATGTCGCTAGTAAAACATGAATTATTTGTTTATTGGAAAAAAAAGCAATTTTTTGTTTTATTGACATTTTTATCTTCAGTAGATAAGCAATATGTTCAGTTTTTTACTGGTAGGTATGTGATTTTGGAAGTTCTCTTGCCTGTGAGAGAGCGAGAAGCATCATACGTACCTACTACTTTTTTTTAGATTTTTTCAAAATATGTCTGACAGAGCTTTTCTATATCATAAATCCACTGATGAAGAAGAAGTGCTAAAGAATTGTTTTATATATATATTTTTTTTAATAAATAAGAATCTATATGAAGATAAAAATCGAAAGCAAATTGTTGTGCAAGAGCCCGTGAGGGTTTCCGAGCTGGTAAGATTTTACTAGCTGACCCAGCAAACGTTGTTTTGACATATAAATATGCAGCTCTATATGGCCTGCTCAAGGATCACGCGTCGAAAATCTATTTATTCGTTGATGCACCAGATGAAAAAACAGTATATTTTAAAAAATACACATAGATATCTTTACATATATTATGTATCTACCAGCGTAGAAAAACTATCGAAAGGAAACGAAACAATTTTTCCAAATGAATAAAATCAATGAAATTGCTCAAAATGAATTCAATATTTCTGTCATGCCCATTTTCCCCACATAAATGCCCTGAATCCAAAAAAAATGCTATGATAATTTTCAAAATATATAAAAAACTAGCTGACCCAACAAACGCTGTTTTGCAGATACAGAGGACCACCTATAACTTTACCTTCTGACATTTATTCCTCTAAGATTTCGCGATTTATTGTGTATCAAAAGGAATTCTGTTTTCAGGAATAATTTTTGAAAAATTAATGTTCAAACTCAATATTCAGGGTGATTCATAAATGTTGTGCCAAAAAGCTAGAGCATGTAGTTTGGGTCGAGAAAAGAACAAAATCGTGTGGGAGGGGAGGCGGGGGGTCTTTTCCCACGTTTAGCCGGGAGGGGCAATTTTCAAAAAAAAATCATTTAAAATAGAACAAAATATTTAAAATGACAGTTGTACTTACAGAATCATGGTAAGGCATTTTGAAAAGCCAAAAGTCTGTTCTTTAATATTTTATGTTTTAAGACAAGAAAACCCACATCATGTATTTAATATTTTGTTTGTTCCAATGAATAGTTTTTGAAAAATTTATTTTCAAAGTCAAAATTTAAAAGAAAATTGAATATCAAAAAAGATAAAACTTAATTACGTTAAAAAAAATTCAAAAAGAAAAACGCTTTTTTTTAATTTTTACTTTGAAAATTAATTTTAAAAAAACTGGATTGTTTCGACCCAACTTACACGCTCTAGTTTTTTTTTCACAACATTTGTGAACCACCCCGTATACAGTGCTCCCCGGATACCTAAGTGCTTTTTAGGTTTTACTATCTTTTCTGTGGAATCAACCGGGAAAGGTTGATAGTTATGCGAACCCGGTTACTTGCAAAATTATGTCTATTATTATAGGACCCACTTTAATACCTTAAAAGCGTTCGTAAAAAAAAAATTATAAAATACTTGTTGGGTAAAAAACAACAAATTGTTATTAATTTAAAGAAAAAAAAATAAATTTTCAAATGAATGGTTTGGATAGATATCCGAGGCATTTAACAGATGAACAATTTTAAACAAAATAACATTGGTTGAAAAATATTGCTCAGATAAACGGGTTGTGCATTTAATCGGGGAGGCAGATAACCGGGAATAACTGTATTAAAATAAATAAATCGACATTTTGAACGGTCGGCATTCTTACAAAAAATCGATCCATTAATGGTACCCAACCAGTAAAAAAGTAGGTAGTTTTGTTTGGATGCTGTTTTTTATCTCGTATTTTTTTTTTTTTTTTTGGTTTCTCAAAACAAAAAATGTTTCCAAATATATTTTGTGTTGAAAACACGTTCAGTGGCCGTGAGTCTTTGTCGCTTCTTTAGCTTTAAAAAGCTTTTGAATCGGTGTGTAGGATTTTAGATAAAAGAACAGACAGACATACCCAACCATATTTTTATCTGTAGCATCGCAATGTTATTTATGTTTGCAAATCTCTTTTTTTTATTTTTATTTTAAAGATCAAAACTAAGGGTAGGTACCTACGCAAGTTTTTGCCAAAAATTTAAATTTCTAAATATTTTTTTTAAAGCTTTTTTAAAACCAATTAAAAGAAAAAAAATTTTTAAATTTATAAAATTACTTGAAAAAATACCGAGGATAAAAAAAAAACACTAAATTAAAAATTATTACCTAAAGAAATTTCTTTGCATTTAAATTCTTGAGGACAAATGTGTTTCTGAGGCATGTAGGTTTCAGATTGATTTTCTTATTACGCAGGTTATGCGCAGGTTCGTACGACACCGTAGTATATTTTTTTCGGATCCAATAATTCACATTTAAATCCAGCATACGTATATTTCGAATTAGGATTTTTTTTTTGCTCACAGTGTAAATACATACATCTATGTGTTTATTGCAGTTTAGAAAAAAAACGTATGGTTCAAATTTATTGACGTACAAAAAAAATCAATTAATTCCGAAATTTCAGAAAGACCACCACTGCTGTGAGCATCCAAGAAATTTAAATTTTTGCCGATCTCCTAGATAAACAAGAAGAGTTCGACAAAGTAGAAGCTTATATTTCGAGTAGTGAGGAAAAAATATACAATTAAAATTAAAAGTGCATACAGTCAAACTTCTTTATAATGAACCTTCAAGGGCACAAAACATTGCTTTTTTTTTGTATATATTCAAGTGTAATTAAAAACTTAAAACCCAATAACCAATAATCGACAATTTCTCCAAAAGTGAAATAGCATTGCGCCTCGACATTTTTTGTTTTTAAGTATCGCGTACCGCTTAAAATGAAAACCCTCATGATGGACTCACACGACACCAACTTTGATACCGGCTTCTATTGAATTTTGTCTGCGCAGACTATAACAGCCCGATTCGCTCCCCATCATTACTGATACCTCATAAGAAGAAATGAAATTGATTTTGTGAGGTTGTGACCCCAAAGTCACAACTTATGAGAGTCACAAAAACAATCGAAATTGTGATCTCCTTCAGCGCAGGTCATAACTAGCAAATTATTTGAGATTTTACATTGTGATTTGTGAGTAGTGAAAAAAATGGAAGTTGAAATGCTAATGGCGCATATTATTGACTAAGTTTCCTCCGTAAATGAAAAATAAGAATTTTACAACAGCACATCATTTGAAACAAACTAATAAAATTGATAAGATTGCAGCGAAGAGGGCTTTTACGAACCCAAGAGACACCAATGGCTTTACAAAATAGCACGTTTGTTAAGTTTTTCGTTCGAAGCTTTATTATTCACCTTGGGGGCTTATGACTTGTGATTCCTTAAAAGGGGGGAGAATCAGGCTGTAAGGTAGTTACGAGTTTATGCAAATTTGTACAAGCAAAAGTCTGTGCCTTGTGGACCCACCATAAATGAACCACCGTAACGTAACGTTTCTCCGTAACATGCACACTTTTGTACAAGTGCATCCATACCTACATATACATAAAGGGTCCGCCAAATAATTTTTTTTTTTGAAAATGCTATAAAAATAAAACTGAATATTTTCCCAAATTTCTTTTTTTATTTGAAAGTACAATCCTTTCGGTTAATAACCGGAAATAATTTAATTCAAATGGCTGCCTCGGCTGGCCATGCAGTAGCTTTCACGATCGGTCTAATTTTTAAGCACATTATCGATTGTGTGCAGCTGTATTTCACCAATGGCTTCACAAATATTGTCCTTTAAAGCGTCAATTGTCCCTGACTTGTCGGCGTAACACTTATCTTCTACGGCACCCCAGAAATAATAGTCCAACGGTGTCAAATCGCAGCTCCGAGGTGGTCAAACGAAATCAGCTCTGCGGCTGATAAAGCGATCTTCAAAAACAGGGCGCAAAACATCGAGTGTAGCCTCGGCTGTGTGGCACGTACGCAGCGCCGTCCTGTTGAAACCGTATGTTGGCAATATCCTCCTCTTCAATATTTATGAACAAAAATTCGTTCAACATGGCCCAACAATGATCACCATTGACTGTAACGGCCACTCCTTGCTCATTTTCGAAGAAAAATGGCCCAATTATGCCTCTGGACAAAAATCCAAACAGTTACTCGTTTTGGGTGTATCGGCTTTTCAATGTATGCGTGCGGGTTTTCTGTGCCCCAAATGCGACAATTTTGCTTGTTTACATACCCGCCAAGAGCAAAATGTATTCCCCAGCGTTGTTCAAGCGTATACACAACCATATTCGTTCAGCGGATATCATATCTGTCAAATCAGACATGAGCTAAGTGTTACCATTACCATTCACGAAATAACAAATAAGCACTAGTTGAAAAAAAAGGTAAGAAGGTAGCCTGAAAAGTGTCACATCGGACTGTGAGAAAGAAGATCTAAACGTTCTCTCGTTCTCTCTCTGAGCTCCTTTGTAAGACAACAACAATTTTGATTTTTACTCTTCCTTTTTTTTTACTGTCCATTCCACCTTACAGCCAATCAGCGGGAAGCTCAGATAGAGAGAGAAAGAAAGATTATTTAGACCTTCTTTTTCCCTCGTCCCGATGTAACAATTCCACATTCCACTAAGTGCTACCTCTCCCGAGCTCTCTATGGTCGAAACGCGGATTTCCTTTTACAAAAGAAATCGCAGAATGCTTTGGTTTTGAATTTGAAATATGACATTTCGTTACCAGACACAACTTTGTTTTTGGAATTCCGTTGCAACTTGCAATGAACCTTATTTATATGGAAGTTTTGTTTAAAAGGGGGAAACTAGATTTGCCATAGAGAGAATTTCGTTATAAAGAGGTTTGACTGTATTTCGTTTATCCGCCTTAAAAATTCAAACATTCTTAATTTATTTTTCAAAATTCCAACCAAGTCAGAAGTATGGCTGTTAGTGTTAGAAGCATTCTTCTAATTCTTCTTCTAATAATAATTTGTCAGTTATTTTTCTTTATTTTTTCGATTTAATTTTAATTTTGCTAAACTACCGTTTTACAGCTTTTTCGCTTCTTGCTATGGGTGCTGTTGCTTATCTTGTTCATTTTGCGATAGGAATGATGATCCTTAACAATGAGATCACTCAAACCAAAGGAATTCTGTATCCTCACGAGTCGGAGACCAGAGACGTTCGCAGTCTGGATGGAATGTGGAATTTCCTGAAATCGGATGAGAGCAATCCAACGCAAGGTGTTCGAGACAAATGGTACATGGATGATCTTAGTAAGGTAAACGTTGAGAATCAATCATCGCCAGCAAAGTACTTTGAATTGAATGAATTTGTTCAGGTTAAACCGACAATATCAATGCCAGTTCCGGCAAGTTACAATGATGTGACGACAGAAGTTAGTTTGCGGGACCATGTGGGAACAGTTTGGTATGACCGGAAGTTTTTCGTTCCTAAGACATGGGAAAACGGTATGAGGGTCTGGCTTCGTTTCGGTAGTGTTCACTATGAAGCTTTTGTGGTGAGTACAAAGAATCTGACAAACAACAACTTCTTCTGACTCTTGTCTTCTTGTTACATTTGTTTCAGTGGATAAATGGCCATATGGCTGTGAAGCACGAAATGGGTCATCTGCCATTCGAGGCAGAGATCTCAGATCTCGTCAATTATGGCGGAGAGAATCGAATCACAGTTTTGTGTGACAACGCTTTGATTCAAACAACAGTGCCTCAAGGAAAGATAACCGAAGTAGCTAAGTATGTTGCCTGCATTTTCTGCATCTTCATGACACTAAATACTTTCCCTTGCTTTTCATTCCTAAAGAGATGGAGGTGTGTCGATAGTACAAACATATACATTTGATTTCTTCAATTATGCCGGTATTCACCGATCTGTGCATTTATTTACAACTCCTAAGGTCTACATCGAGGATGTCGAAGTGACGACCGACCTCAATGTTGAGAACACAGGTAACGCACTCTTGATACAAAAACTATGAAATCGTAACTAATTGGATTGACCGACCCAAAAGGATTCGTTTACTACAAAATCAGCAGCAATGGTACAAACGACGTTAAAGGTCTCTACGTTCAAGTTCAACTACGGGATCGGGAAGGTGTCATTGTGGCCAATGAAACATCGAAAACCGATTTGAAGGGCGTTCTGAAGGTGCCAAAAGCAATGCCCTGGTGGCCGTATCTAATGCATCCAGAGCCGGGCTATTTGTATCAAATGGAAGTGTTCTTGCATGACGACAATGCAAGCGTTTTGGATGTGTACCGACTGAAGATCGGTATAAGAACATTGACGTGGAATAACACGTCGTTTATGATTAATGGAAAGCCAATATACTTCCGGGGATTCGGACGACATGAGGATTCGGATGTAAGTGGCCAGGATTTTAGCTTTGGAAATGTTAATTCAAATGAGAATTCTTTGCATTTTAAGATCCGCGGCAAGGGTTTGGATTTTGCACTACTGACGAGAGATTTCAATCTTCTGAAATGGATTGGAGCGAACGCATATCGGACGTCGCATTATCCATATTCGGAGGAGTCAATGCAATTTGCTGACGAGCACGGCATTATGATAATCGACGAATGTCCCAGTGTGGATACAGAGTAAGTACTAGGGTTCAAGGTGTCTCCTCTGAATCATACAGAAAATTTCTGAATGTTGGGAAAGAAAGCTTGAATTAACAATGTAATGTGACTTACCTTTATATTTTCTTAGCATAGGACACTCTAATTAAACACTTTTTTCATATTAAGCTCGAATATTTAGCTCACTAAAACACTCCGAAACGCGACGGTTAGTTTATTGAATCTACAAACAAGCACAATGAATGGCAAAGCATTAACTTCGAAAGGGAAACACACACACACACACACTTCTTGTAAATTAATTAATTTAAATAGAAACTACTTATTAAACGAAACAATTAGCATTTTACCAACCGTACAACCCACCGAACCGACACGCACGCCCATGGCGAAACCGAATTACTTCACAAAATATTTTTACACCTTTTTTTTACTGTTATCTATAAATTGGCGAGTTACATTTCCGCCATATTCCCTTAAAATCGAACTACCCTACCAACATAAGGAAAAGTACTAATATTCCTTACTGGGCTGTCACCTAAGTACTAAAGGAAAAAACGTGATGAAGCGAAGATTTCTACAGCCTTTTTGCAAAATACTTTTCATAGAGAGAAATTAATTATAACTGACATCTATTAAGCTATTCCAACGGTAAATTCAATGCGAATGAAAAGAAAACTTGTCTTCAAAATTTGTTGTTTAAGAGCTGAACAGAATGCAGTCGCCAGTCGCCGAAAATGCCAGCTGAAATTTGTATGGAAATGTCAAACTCGTCGCACGAAAAAAGTTCTAATTATAGCGTTTTTTTTTGGTCGTCCGGAACTGTTCCGAACAGTTCTGTACTCGTTCACTTGGCACAAGATGACAGTTCTTGTTCTGAATAGAACAGAAAAACGATTCCGAATTTGAAGTCAGAATCAAAAACAGAATCACGCATACATGCACACAGTCGCATATACGTACTCGCTGCCATGTTTACAAATAAAGAAATTAAAAACAATGTCATGTCATCTGCAATTCTGCATATGAGGTTTCACAAATACACAACCATTCAACCCTTAGAAGCAAAAAAAAGTGTTTGCTTGTTCGTTTGGAATCCGGAATCGGACAGTTCTGTGTACAATTCCGGATTACCAAAAAAAACGCTATTAGTCGCGCGAATTCCATACAAATTCGTCTGATATTTTCGGCGGCTGGCAGCTGCATTCTGGTCAGCTCTTTACAATAATGTTTTAGTTGGTGTCTGATCGGAAAACCTCATTTAAACAGAATGCATCACCAGTCGACCGGCAACGAAAATGACAACTGTCAAACATTTGAAATTTGTATGGAAATCGCTCATAGGCAACATAATGGGTCAACAGTCGCCAGACGAAACGCTCAAAAGTTGAACTTTTTTCAACTTTGTCGCTTGACGAGTTTGACGCTTGAAATTTTTTTTATGTCGTTTGATGCTTACAGTATGAATTTGTTTATCAAATCTCTTTTAGCATTGCAAAAAATGGAACTGCTGCTTATCCATTCTCATTGCTTTGATGAATAAGTCCTTGCCATTTTGTTGCATGCACAGGAAATTTGTTTAAAAAAAAAAAAACATTTTTTTTTATCCTGAAGGCAGTCGCCGGTCGATTGCCCGCGCATTATGTTCAGTTCTTTCTGTATAGAGCGTAAGTATGCTGCTCTCTAGTCCAATTTATATTGTTCAATATGGACATTCGGTAGTTAAGATGAGAAATCTTCTATCAATACAAATGTATCTAATTGAATTGAAGTTTTTGAGCCTCCAAATAGTTTTGTGAACAAATTATTAGATTGGCCATTCACTGGGGATACTAGCTGCAGTCAGACATTTGCGGTTAATTCGTGGAAAAAAGCATGTACCTTGTGTTATATGCTGTTTGTATTGAACAGAATACAGTCGCCAGTAGCCCGACTACAAAAATGACAGCTGAAATTTAGGCCGTGTGTGAATTGCGTTAAAATGTGTATTAAAACTTGACGTTTGGTTAAAATTTGACGTTTGGTTAAAAAAGGGAACAAATTTAGCCATTTGCTGTGTGAATTGCGTTAAAAGGGATTTTTTTAACCAACATTTCTGCGTAGTACTAAGAAATTTCCCTCATGATTTAAGAAATTCCCCTCAACGAAAAATATTTTTGTTCTTCTAGGTAAAATAATTTTGTGTTCAAAACCAAACTTTGAGCAACAAATTTCATGAAAAGTCACTAAAAATAACAAACAAACTTTGTTTTATTTATTTTTCTAGATTTTGGAGTGGTAATATAATATTTTGAAGCAACAGTAAAAAAATCTTCAAACGAAAATTTCCCTTTTTGGATGGTTGTTTTTTCCGTGTGGTAACACTGCAAAACATGTTTTCCCAGCTGATATCTGTTATCATTCTCAAAAGAAAGAACAATTATTTCGTTTTTTGACTTTAAAATATGATAAAATTTAAGTATTTTATTTCAATCTCTCGAAATATCAATGCAATTATAATGCGTTATTACATAGAACTAAATAAAACGGAGAAAAACAGAACAAAACAACAAAACAGAAGCAAACTTCTCTATCATTCATGAGAAAAAAAAAGACGTCAAAATTTTAACCCATTTAACCTGCTCCACAGCAGGATAAATTTTAACCCATTTTATTCACCACGCTAGTGTCAAGTTTTAACCAAACGTCAAGTTTTAATACACATTTTAACGCAATTCACACACGGCCTTACATGGAAACGTCAAACTCGTAGCGCGGCGAAGTTAAACGTTTTACAAATTCTGTTGTCAATTTTGTCGTTGGGCGACTCCATTCTTATCAGCTTTTAAATCTCAACAGCATATCATTAGAGTTTAGAGATAAAGACCTATCAAGAAAAAAGTCCCAAGAGTATAAATTTGTCATGAAAAAAGTACTTCTTTACTCTATATAGGCACCTAGAAATTCGCTGAAAGTGTATATCTTCGAAGAAAGTTTGAGCGCGCAAAGCATTTGCCTGTTTCTTTAAAAATTCGAATGGTCGCCTACGTTCTCTCTCGTATGTCGTTTTTATTAAAAACAAAAAAATAATAAAAATCCAACTATGTATTCCCATACACGAAATGTACATTGTAAAATAGTAACATAACGGGTGTTTTTTTCGAGGTATGGAACTTTAAGTTGGCATTACTTTTCAAGACGGCGACCGATTTAACAGCTGTCAAAGTGATTTATTCTCAGCTTGGTTTGGCAATTCATCATGAATAGACTCACGCCTAAACAACGCTTGCAAATTGTGCAATTTTATTTCGAAAATAATGGGTCTGTGTGGAATACGTCCATTTTATCGTCGACAAAATCGTCCATCAGAGCAGTTAATTCGATTAACCATGGAACGTTTTCGCACCACGTTTACTCTAATTGAAAACTCGCATCCCCAGAGACGTCGCGTCGTACGGTGCGTACAGAAGAAGCTATTGCTTCTGTAGAGCGTAGCATTGAGGAAGACCCGAATCCGCCATCGAGCACAGGAATTGGATCTGTGTCCATCCTCTTTATGGAAGATTTTGCGGAAGGATCTTGCTTTGCGTGCTTACAAAATCCAACTCGTGCAAGAATTGAAGCCAAACGATCATCAAGCAAGGCGTAGATTCGTCGAATGGGCCCGAAACGAGATGGCCGTTGTTCCCAATTTTCATAAGCGAATTTTGTTTAGCGATGAAGCGCACTTCTGGTTGAATGGCTACGTCTACAAACAAAACTGCCGCATTTGGAGTTAAGCTAATCCTCAAGTGTATGTCGAAACACCGTTACATCCAGAAAAACTGACTGTTTGGAGCGCTTTATGGGCTGGTGGAATCATTGGTCCGTACTTCTTCAAAAACGATGCTGGCCACAACGTTACAGTCAATGGAGATCGGTATAGAGCCATGATTACTAACTTTTTCATTCCTGAATTGAACAATCATCATGTTCAGGAACTGTGGTTCCAACAAGACATCGCAACATGTCACACAGCTCGTGCCACAATCGATTTATTGAAAGACATGGTTGGTGACCGCCTAATTTCACGTTTTGGACCTTGAATTGGCCTCCAAGATCTTGTGATATAACACCGCTAGACTATTTTCTGTGGGGTTATGTAAAGTCATTGGTCTATGCGGATAAGCCACAAACGGTTGATTATTTGGAAGACAACATTCGCCGTGTTATTGCAGATATCCGGCCACAAATGTTGGAAAAAGTCGTCGAAAATTAGACGTCCAGATTGGACTACATCCGAGCCAGCCATGGCAGTCATATGCTAAAAATCATATTTAAAATGTAATGCCACAAGAATCTTTCGAATAAATAAAAAATCATGTCAAGCGAATACTCCATCGTTGTTTTATTGCCATTTAAAGTTCTATACCTCTAAAAAAAACACCCCTTACTTTTCTGTTGAAATAAGTAAGACATGATACCAACTTAGTAGTAGGTACTAACTACTATGTAGTACGATGACATTGTAAGAAAACAGAACTAAGGTAAATGCACTCAAATCTTTGTATATGGATTTATTTATTATGGTAAATCCATATACAAAGACTCAAATAAATTTTCGGAAACATAACTACAGCTAGTGCTGTCATTTTACTGGTTGGAAACCTTAAAAGCAGAAACACAATGGCGCTTTAGGCAGACGCGTCGTTGCGTTACGATGCACCCGCTTCACGTGTGCTTTGAATGACAGTTCTCCCTCCATCATCATCAAACAGATTTGCCACTTTACTCCTTTCGAAGTAGTCTACTTCGATTTTTGAAAAACTTTGAATATCTATTCCAACTTCGCACCATCAAGAAGGTTTTGAAATCTACTTCACTCAATTTTACTTGATATTTCCAAAATCTGGATTAACTCATTGAGTAATTATATACCTACAGTTCTCTTATTTTCATCAGGAAAATAGATAATCGATAAGTTTCTATCCTTATACACGAACAATAAGCGGACACACTTTACAAACACGAAATGTCAACCCATACATATACGCAAAGTATGAGTTACGTGATTGTATTAAAGTGTTTAATATTTTACGCCGTGCGCAACTTGGGTTGGAATGTTGGTTAAATTTAAGCACTAGTGTCATATTTTAGCTTGCTAGTTAAATTTTAACACATCATATCCGCCATGTAGTGTCAAAATTAAATCGAAAGTCAAGTTTGTAAACACATTTTAATACAATTCACACACGGCTCTAATTGTAGATCTGTCTATGTATTCATGGTCAATATAAAATACACTATTTTAAAATCTTTTTCGCTTTTTCTCAATCTACTTCGCTTTATTCCCAAATTTACTTCGCTTCCATTTTTTTTTAAAGTGGTAACGCTGCTCCAAACAACAAATGAACAAACAGCTGTTGAGCTGTCAGACAAAGCAAAAGTTCAACCAAGTTGAACTTTTTTTTGACAGATGGTGGCTTCTTTACGTTTTCTTACGTTTGTCAAAAAAAGCGTACGTAGGAAAAGCGTCATTGTGTGAGGTTACACAGATTTCCTATAGCTGAACTTTTCGCAGTTGTCAAAATCGACGGCAAAGCGCCATTGTGTTTCTGCTTTCATTGTGTGAGGTTACACAGATTTCCTATAGCTGAACTTTTCGCAGTTGTCAAAATCGACGGCAAAGCGCCATTGTGTTTCTGCTTTAAGAAATAAGAACCGTTAAATTCATTTTAATCAAATTTTCAAATTATGGTAAAGTAAATATTCTGAACTAAAATTTATTTAATTTTAACATTTTTCAGAAACTACAGCCAAGCGCTCCTAGATAAGCACAAATCTTCCGTGGATCAATTGATTCATCGTGACCGCAACCACGCTAGTGTTGTGATGTGGTCAATTGCCAATGAACCCCGAACTAGTCAATTCCATGCAGATTCATACTTCGAGTAAGTTCAAATGAGCCCATAAGAAAAAGAACCATACTGAAAACCTAGTTCTACTATTTTAGATTTGTTGCCAATTTCACACGATCCCTAGATCGCACCCGCCCAGTTACTGCTGCCATTGCAGTTCCTAATACAGACGACAAAGCTGTAAGCTAGTGACTCCATCAAAACTCAATAAAAATTAAATCACAATCTCAATTGCAGGCCAAACATTTAGATATAATTAGTTTCAATCGCTACAACGGTTGGTACTCCAATGCCGGTCGACTGGATATGATCACCAGCCGCGTGGTCAATGAGGCTGTCGCATGGAACAAAAAACACAATAAACCAGTTCTGATGTCAGAATATGGAGCCGACACTGTCGAGGGCTTGCATTTTGTAAGCAGAAACAATCAAACAACTGTCGCCGTTTCTTAATCTCCTTTCATTCTTTAGCTTCCATCGTACGTTTGGTCAGAAGAATACCAAGCCGAGTTATTCTCACGGCATTTCAGAGCCTTCGACATACTGCGCAAGAAGTCCTGGTTCATTGGGGAGTTCGTGTGGAATTTCGCTGATTTTAAAACTGCACAAAGTAAGGAATCCCTTCCAATTGTTTCCTTTTATACTAAAGTTCCCTTTCAGCTGTAACACGAGTGGGCGGCAACAAGAAAGGTGTCTTCACTCGTAATCGTCAGCCGAAGTCGGCTGCTCATCTTCTTCGGAAGCGTTACTTCGCCCTTGGCCAGGAGGTCGATCAATGCAGCTTCCCAGAGGATCTCTTCATCTACATTACCGACAGTACAGCGAGTAGCAAAACACACGATTCCACCGATTTGTAATGAACACCCAAAACCAGCCAAAATGAAGGTTTCATGAGGAAGACCAGTTACAAAAAGTTACACACCAAACGTTAAACTAGGATTAATGTACATAATTTTATTTTTTCTTCAGATTGTAAGTTCAATTCGCCAAGACTTTACTATTGTAACAATATTGCGATAAAAATTAAAAAACAAAAGTTGAAAATCAGATTTTGTATAGTCAAAACGGTTGTTTGCATTTCCTGTTCTTTAAAATCACAGTTGACTCTCCTCTGGAGATGGTGGTTCGGTAACTTTTAAGCACTCGTCAGCGAATTCTACAAACAGAGGCTCCTGCATGGCGACACGCATTGCATTCCATGCGTTGGGGGCGACATCGATTTCTTGCAGCAACTTTCGCAGGTGTGGATTGTAGAGGAGTTGTTTCAGTGGTTCACAGGTTCCTATGGATTTACATTTAGTAGAAGCTCTGCAAACTCAAGAATCTTACTTAGTTGTTCTAATTTTTCTGGAGGAACAGTGTCTTCTGTTTTGAATGGCTGGAATATCGTTGGATTGTTGTCCTCGTCGTAGGGTTCAATTGCCGTTTGAGGTTTACATTCAATCTTTTGGTGTTCCTTGTAGCAGTTTAGTGAGCAACTAGGAAGGCAGTTTGAATTGTAAGGAGGACAATATAAGACACATGTAAGTACATACTATGGCTGGACACATTTTGGACACTTGTATTTTTTTGTAATTTCTTTGCAAACAATGCAGTTGCTGGACATTTCTTATTTTTACAAATAAATTTGATTTGTAAACAAGCGGGCAAAGTGACAGGCAACTGACATGACAGCATGACAAACTGTCAAACGCAGGTGGTGTGCTAAATAGGAGGTGTTTAGAAATCAAAGATTACTGAATTTCGGCTATTCGATGGTAGATGTCGCTTACGAAAGTAAAAAAAAATCCAACTTAAGGTCGTGTATCCATTGTGCAGTTTTTCATGTTGCAAATAAAAATTTACAAATCCTTAGCGACCGTACTGCATGCAGCGCTTAACAGTCTGAATTCTTACAAAAAAATGACTTTTCTGGGAATTAGGGAACGTATAAGTAGATCAAAACGTAGAATCTACCTTAAATTCAAGAAAAGTCGAGATTTATTCTAAATCTTCTTTTCTAAATCTCGTGATTACCGTTCGGTGGAAACAGTATATAAGGAAATATATAACTCGAGGGGTTTGTTGATTGGGACCAAAGTCCATTACGAATTTTGATATCCTTCTACGCAAATTAATTGGGAACTTCCTCTTCATCGGCAGATTTTTGGCAGAAGATTTGCTTCGTTTTAGGAGGATCCAACATGAGCTGCAGAACTATGTCTGTTTGACACTGACACTGTTACAGGCAGGCTCCACTGGGCATGAACGATGCCCCAGTGAACGTTTTAAGATAAAATGAGAGGACATGACATAATTTGCCCAGCGAAAAAAAATGTTCTGTTTGTGGATTGGATTGCGGTTGTGATGTTGGGCAGCTGTATGCTCAGTGGAGACACTGTGTAGTGATGATAGCTTAATTTCCATTAACGAAACTAGTAGGTATCTGCAAGAGCATAATCTTTTACCTAAAGTGTCTTTTAAATGGTGTGACTACACATTTTAGAGCGGTTGCTTTTGCTTCATTTTTAATACTACGTTTCCCCATTGACTTACTATATATGGACTGCTAGTCGTGCGAAATTCCCATACAAAATTTGAAAATAAATGGTTCCACCGATACTAGCCCTCGCTGTTAGCCCTGCGGCCGGTAGACACCCTAAAATTCCTATTTTGTTGTTGTGACGCCATTTTAAGTTGTCATTTTTACATTAGGCCAGTTCCACCTAACAACATCTCAGATCTCAGAGATTTTTTAGGTGGAACAAAAAATATCATCTGAGAACTGAGATTTTTTTTCCGAGATTTCTGACATGAAATTATTTTGGATTCGATTTCTCACCCAGCTATTTTGACGTGACTGATAGATGTGCAACAACAATTTGTAAGGTAACCATTTTATTTCAATGAAAACTGAGAATTATGTTCCACCGAATGATTTTACCTCAGTCAAAGTGACATTGAGATCTCATTGAGATATTGTTAGGTGGAACTGGCCTATTTTTTCAGTTGTCAAATGTCAATCTCGTGAAATGTGTTAAATCAAAACTCCGCATGCATTGAAATTCAGTTGTTAAATTTCATTCCAAAAAGTTTCGTAATAAAAAGTTGAAATTCACAAAAAAAAACAAAAAATAAAGTTAAATATTAATTAATTGGAACAATTGAAAGCCACCGAATTTTGTGCAAGGCAACAGGCACATCATCGCTGCAGCGAGAGCAACAATGGCAGGGCAATTCTGCCCAAGCACCACCACCAGGTGCACCCGGAGCTGCTTCAATGCCAGTCAGTAAGTCAGTAAGAATAACAATAACAGCAGTAAAACACAACTTAATCCAAGAGAGAGATAAACGAAAAATGCAAATTCTCCTTAATAAGCAATGGTAGTTGAATGGAAAAACAAAAAATCAATTTCTTAATCATTAGCTACTGTCTTCCAGATAAGGCGGATAAAAAGCTGAAATTGAGAAGGCTGAACGTCAACAAGAGCGAGAAGACGAAATGCGGGCGCTTGCAATTAAACTTCGGCGAAGGTATGTTAACGGCTTCTTTTATTATGAAAAAGTGCAATAGAATAATTTTTATTTCCTCATTAGACAAAGAGAACTTCGACACAAGTACGGAACTCCAAAATCAAGTGACGGAAATAAGACTTCAGACGAGGAATCTACTAATATTCCCAAACCTAAATCGAGAAGTCGCAAAATCGTTAGCAAAAGTACGAGGAAAAATCAAATTTGATGCGAACGCATTGGGCCTCAAAAAAAAATAGGTACAGATATTCCTCTCGATGAAGCCACTAGCTTCCAGGTCCACAAATCACCTTAAGTCAAAAAACAAACACAATCAAAATAGAAAGCGATGACAAATCATTAAAGGAATTTGTCGAAAGTGACATGAAGTCATCCTTAGAAGATGTTGAAGAGAGCATGAAGAGGACAAGAGGACAGTTGAATGTGCATACGAGGACACATACGGACGAGAAACCGTTCCCGTGTAAGGTGAGTAATGAATTCTGTTTCGACATGTTATTAGATTCAGGATTATGAGATCCTACCTCATGAATACTCATCCTGGAGGTGTTGTCTTGTTCTTGTTCTCTTCTTTTTGAAAATGAATACATTTTCTATTTCAGGTTTGCAACCAACGCTTTACGCATCGTGAAACCCTCATAGCCCATCTCTCTCGCCACATCGACATGAAACGCTACAAATGAAACAGAATAGTTTCATCGTAGAGCTCAAGTTTCTTGTTGAGTGCATAAATGTTCTCAGGACAACTGCTTTTTTTGTGGGCAGGACTCAGCTGGAAGCCACATTATGTCGACGATCATGAGAAGCAGTCGTGTTCGTTTGAGGAATTTATGTCCCATGCCAAAGTTGGCATGAGCACCCTCCATAATCCCGGCAAATCGGCAATAGAGATTGTCCGTAAGGTGGGTACTCCACGATGCCGATCTGTGGACGAATCGTTCTCCAAGCCAGTCTGCAAAGTTCTGAGAGGATCGGTTCATTTAAAAAGTAAGTTTCTTACGATTCTGGTTCGAGATTCTCATATTTTTTCTTTAAAAATGCAGAGAACCCGAAAGATTGTCACTCAACGATCTGGCAAAAGAGAAAACCATCAACGACACGCAAATTCTATCATCCTCTGGACGCCAAACCAATAGATTCCATTCTCTTAAGTCCAACTCTCCTTGAAAGGGAGAAAATCTCCGAAACTGACGAAAACTTCATGAAGAATTCCAAGGAAGAGTTGATCTTAAGCGACCCTGTACCTGAGCAGCAAGTTGAAAAATCCGCCCGTTGAAAAGAAGGAAAACCTACCAGTAGTCCATTTAGCAGACATTCAAGTAGATCTGGACAATGTGTGCCCAACGAATGAGAAACTTCTGTTCGAAGACGATATAATGATTGCACCCAACATCACATCGAACAGGCCAAGCCCAAATGTATATGATGCCTGGAATAAAACCTTTTCGACCAGCCCAACCAATCAATCGGGCAATGTTGCTCCTGCACCCAACCAAAGCCGATGTTGATGTTACTTGCGTTGTTGTCTACAAACTGGGTGATGATCCGGATCAATCGTTGCAAAGAACATCGCTTATGTAGGCTAAAGGAGTGTCTCATTTCTATTCACAGCCTTGTTGTTACTTTAAGGGTTTATTCCGTAGTTCGATAAAATTATAATTTATTATTTTAGAATGAAAAGAAGAATCAGAAAGATTTATAATAATAATAACATAAAACATTGCTTGGAAGATTATATCTTGTCTGTTGTGTTTCATTGATCTTGGGGAAGAAAAAACTCAACTTTTGTAGTTAAAAACAATACAAAACATTTTATTGAAATCACTATTTGTCGGAGGCAGTCCTTCCTTCTGGACAAATCGGCATTGTAAACCAGAGAGTGATGGGCTTCTTCGTAATGTTCGAGAATCAGATGATTGTTGAACACTATTGACTCGAACATTGGCAAAATGGCAACTGCAGATCGGATTTGTCGATTATGCCGATAACAACTTGAGCCATGGAAATTATGTTATCTCATGCATTGTGCTGTTCTAAGAGTTGAATGACTTTCAGATAGTAGCGAGCAATGGCTTGATTATGGGCAAGTTCTTCGTCATTGCTTTTGAGAATCTTCTCCCGCATGAATTGTTCGGTTAGGACGCCTTTGGCACTCTGGAAGGAAAAGATCATAGGCTTTGTAGGTTCCCCATTTTCCAAAAGCGAAACGGTGAGACGGCCCAACTATAAAAGAAAGAATCAGAAAAATACAATTTTAAAGTCTGCGTTTGGTCTTACATGATTCTGACAAGTGGTCTGCTGCCATTGTTGGCATTCTAGCGATTTACAACCTTCTCCGTAGAGAGCCAATGATGTGTACAGATCCTTCGAGCTGAGGATTACCCGAAGCAATGGAGCTAGGTTGTCTTTTGTCCCATTGAGCATAATCTTCCGGAGCTGCTAACGAATCATTGGTCTGTTTTAAAAAGACAAAATAATTTTTGTTTGTTCTTTCAATGAAATGTTACTTTCAACTTACCTGCAAATAACATTTAAGCGGAGTTGTATCAATAATTGATAGCAGCGAAGATTTTGTAGGTCCTTTGGTGTTGGATTGATTGTATTTCACATCCAAATCAGAAATTAAAAAAAAAAACAACATCAAACGTCAAACAAATTAGTTCATCTAGTCGACAATGGGCCTAATCCGTAGCGCTACTGTTTCGACCGTTACAAGTGGAATCATCGTGAAGTTGGTTACTGGCAGTCCATGTATAGTATGTCAATGCGTTTCCCCCTACCTAAATGACGAGATTTGACGAAGTAGATTTAGTAAAAATCTCGATTATAGGCTTAAGGCTGAACTATAACGCAATTTCGCTCACACAAACACACTTAAGTGAACCAGCGAATGCACACGAACCCTATGACTATGAGCAACCCGTAATGTACTTAAGCTACGTTCTTTAAATTTTCGTTCCATTTTAACAAGTGAGGTTTCGTTCAGTTTTCTTCTTATGGTGGCGCTACAGTCCAGATCGGACCAGAGCCTCATCCAACAAGCGTCTCCAGCCAGCTCGGTTCTTAGCTAGCTTAAGCACTATTCACATGAGCACGACCAACGAACGACGAATGAACGAAAATTCGTCGATTTTGACATTTCTTTCATAATTAAGCACTATTCACATGAGCACGAACGACGACCAACGAATGAACGAAAATTCGTCAATTTTGACATTTCTTTCACATGAGAGTTTTTAATTCGTCGCGAATGAACAACCAAAACTCAAAGCAGGAATGATTTTTGAGGTTATACGCGCGCGAATATTTTGTTCGTTGGGAGTGTGGATGGTGTGTGGAACGCGAATAGAGTTTGACAGTTCGTATCAACTACAATTCTATTCGCGACGAATAAACTTGTTGGCTCAAATTTATTAACATTTGAGATTAAAAAGTTAATTTATGCATCAAAAATCAAACATAAACTATACTTTTATCGTTTTGTTGAGAATTAGTAAGAAAATAAGGCTTCAAACGTATTTAAAATCACTTTTCTTCATTCATTCGTCGTTCGTTGGTCGTGCTCATGTGAATAGTGATTTAGAGTTTTTAATTCGACGCGAATGAACAATCAAAACACAAAGCAAGAATGATTTTTGAGATTATACGCGCGCGAACATTTTGTTCGTTGGGAGTGTGGATGATGTGGAACGCGAATAGAGTTTGGCAGTTCGTATGAACTAGAATTCTTTTCGCAACGAATATATTTGTTTTCTCAATTTTATTAACATTTGAGATTAAATATTAATTTATGCGACATAAATCAAACATAAACTATACTTTGATCGTTTTGTTGAGAATTTGTAAGGAAATACGGCTTCAAACGTATTTAAAATCACTTTTCTTCATTCTTTCGTCGTTCGTTGGCCGTGCTCATGCGAAAAGTGCTTTACTCCAGTTTCGCACACCAAGTTGGTTTAGGTCCTCTACCACATTTGATGTCAAAAAAGGTTTTAGGCAAGGCGATGCGCTGCCATGCGATTTCTTCAACATCATTCTTGAAAAGATTGTGCAAAACTGTAACGTCAATACCAGAGGCTCAATCTTTCAAAAGTCCGTATAGCTACGGGAGCACTATCTTCGAACGAAATATCGCAAATTTGAAAAAAAATTCGCACTACGAAATCTCGCATTCTTAAAATGCTTTCTTTTCAAATCTTGCTTTTTAAAAGCAGTAATTTTTTCAGAAAATCTCGCTAGTGTCAAAAAATCTTACACCATCGAAATCCCGCAGTGCAAAATCTCGCATTTAAAAAAAATTCAACCAGCAATTAATGTTTATATAGCAATTAAACTTTTTTTTGCATTTATTAAAATGAAAATTTAACGATAATGTTTTTTTTTTTTTTTATTACAAACAACAAAAATAAATTTCAATCAAATTAAACAAAATAAAACTGTACTATTCAAATAGCTAAATATATTGTAATATTCGGCTTGGTCCGACAATTAAAACTTATTCACTTTTTAAATAAAACACAAGTTCACTTTATTCAAATCACTCACAAACTTATTTATTCAACATTTTCAGTTACTTTTCAAACACAGTATCTTTACTTTATCTCAGTTCACAATCAACTGATTCTTCGCCGCCAAACGGGCTATTTATATAACAAAAATACTTGGTTCTAGAAACTACTATATTGGTTCTTGGAGAAGCTTGAATGTTCGAGAAAAGAATACTGGGATTTTATAAGAGCTGAATCTGAGTGCCAAACAAAAGTTTTCTCTTAATCACTATGTGTTAACTACTACAATTAAACCGCTACAACAACAGCAAAAACTGATGATTTATTATCAGAATGTAAACGGACTACGAACTAAAACAAATCGGTTCTATTTAAATGTAAACAACTTACCTCACGACGTAATTGTGTTAACTGAAACCTGGCTATGTAACTCAATTGCTGATACAGAACTCTCTGACAAGAACTTTCAAGTTTTTCGGCGTGATCGACATTCAATTGACGAATCTACAAGAGTTGGAGGAGGATTATTAATAGCTGCTAAAAACTCTTTTATATGCTCGTTGGTAAATGATTTCCAACAATTTGACTTCGAAATGTTATGCATAAAAATAAAAATGGATTTCGGTAGCCTATATATATATATAGTTGCTGTCTACATACCACCAAGTTCCAACTACAATATATACAAACTAATTTATGATAATTTGGAAAACTTATTTGAAAATATAAATCCTGAGGATGAAATCTGCGTATTAGGTGACTTCAATCTACCTAATCTTGAGTGGTCCAAAAATGACAATAACGAAGAATATTTTCCGATCAACCCATCTAATGACATCGAATTTACCACAATCGACACAATGGCCTCTCTAGGACTCATTCAGCTTAACTCAATCAGAAACTACAATAACAAAATACTGGACCTTATTTATATTTCTGACATCGTAAATGCTGATACTGCTGTTATTCAAAGCGACATAAAACTTTTAAAAGAAGATCGACATCATCCTGCATTGACAATATCCTTAAGCTTGAATGTTTGTAATCTTGATACCACCTGTGATAATCAAATTCAATTTGACTTCAAAAAATGTAATTTTAATCAACTTTTTAATGACTTAAATCTTTTGGACTGGGATTCAATATTTATAAATTTAAACTTAGATGATATGGTTTTTAAGTTCTATAAAATATTATTTAACTGTTTTTTAGAGAACATACCTCTCCGTAAAATTAAAGCCAAAGATAACAATCCACCATGGTTTGATCGACATCTTAAAAGCCTAAAAAACAAAAGGAATAAGGCGTGGGTAAAATATAATAAAACACATACTGATGTTGATTATGGTATCTACCAAGAAATCAGAAATGAATTTATTAACTATTCAAATTGCCTTTATAACGAGTTTGTTGCAAATACTGAACGGGAACTTAAGACGAATTCACGAAATTTTTGGAAATATGTTGACTGTAAGCGAAAATTTGACGGGTTTCCTCCAAACATGACATATAGAAACGAAACAAGCCATGAGCCGCAAGAACTTTCAAATATGTTTGCTAATTTTTTTTAAAACTGCGTATGAAGATTCTTTTTCAACAAATAACAACTCTATAGATTTTACAAATACTTATCAGTTTCCTCACTTGGCTCAGATAAATTTAACAATCTCTGAATCTACAATACAAGACAAAATTCTAAAACTTGACGAAAGCCTTAGTCCAGGCCCTGACGGACTGCCTTCATTTATGTAAAAAAAGTGCGCTAAATACCTTTCATACCCATTGTGTGTTCTATTCAACCAGTCATTTAATTGTTCCCATTTTCCACTCATATGGAAATATGCTTTTCTCAAACCAACTCATAAAAAGGGTCCTAAGCATCTTATATGCAACTATCGTCCTATAGCTAAGCTGTCTGTTATACCAAAATTGTTTGAATCCATTGTTTGTGATGTTCTTTCCTTTAACTGTTCTTCAGTTTTCTGTGACAATCAACATGGTTTTGTGAAGAAAAAATCGACCGTTACTAATCTACTCGAATTTACAACATATTGTATTGACACTTTCGAAAATAAACAACAAGTTGACTGTGTATTTACAGACTTTAGCAAAGCATTTGACAAACTTAGCCATAAAGTACTTTTAGGGAAATTAGAAAAAAATGGACTAAATGATAAACTAATAGCATGGATATCTTCTTACCTAACAAACAGATATTATTGTGTTGCGTTCAAAAATGATTATTCCAATCCATTTATTGTCAATTCTGGTGTACCTCAGGGTAGCCATCTTGGTCCATTGTTATTTGTTCTGTTTATAAATGATCTCCCATCTGTCTTAAGAAATTCTATGACTTTAATATACGCCGATGACGTGAAAATATTTCGAAAAATAAATTCCCTAACGGACTGCGAATTGTTACAAGATGACTTACTTCGTCTATGTGAATGGTGCAATACTAATCGTTTATTGTTAAACATTGACAAGTGCAAAACTATGAGTTTTACACGAAAACACAATGTTCTTGACTATAACTACACGTTAAACTCTTCAAACCTGGAAAAATTGACTCACTTCCCAGACTTAGGTATCATTTTGGACTCAAAACTATCTTTTACTGACCATTTTAATCACATTGTAAAAAAAGCTAATAAGACACTAGGCTTTATAAAAAGATTTGGCAGGGAATTCCGAGATCCTTATGTCCTTAAAGCTCTGTATGTATCGTTTGTCAGATCAGTCCTTGAATACGGTTGTGTAGTTTGGGCCCCTTACTACTCGAATCATATCCATAGACTTGAAGGTGTCCAAAGAAGATTTCTTAGATTTATTCTACGTTTTTTCCCATGGTCTCATGATTCAGCTTTGCCTTCCTATTCCCTTAGGCAACAACTTATAGGTCTTCCATCACTAACTAGTCACCGTAAGTATTTGCAACTATGCTTCATTGTTGGAATTTTGAATGGATCCATTTCGTCCCCATCAGTATTGTGTCGTTTCTACTTTAACATAAGCCGAAATTACTTAAGAAATCGAGTGCCAATTCGAGCAAATCTTAGCCGATCAAACTATGGTTCCAATAGTCCAATTAACCAATTAATAAAAATATATAATGACAATAATTTTCTTTTAAATTCTGTTAATCAAAATATAAAATCTGACAACTTCAAGATACATTTTTACGTTAATTATTTAAATTATTAACTTTATGTTTGATGTTATTACTAGAAATGTTTAATATATTTATGACTATTTAATTATATTACTTTGTATTATAATACATATATTTTTATTTTTTTATTATTTTTTTTTTAGATATAAGTTTTTCTTAGATATAAGTTTTTTGTTAACCTAGCGTTAGTATTTAACGTAATGAAATAAATAAAATAATATTCTTCATGACATATATAATAAAATAATATTCTTCATGACATATATAAACGACATTAGAGTTATAGAGATAGTGCCGGGTTACACGAGCGCAAAAAAGAATTACGTTTGTGGATACACACAGAACAAAAAATTAAGTGGGCATGCAACAATAGAGGAGCAGTCGGAGACAATATCCTTAAGCTTGAATGTTTGTAATCTTGATACCACCTGTGATAATCAAATTCAATTTGACTTCAAAAAATGTAATTTTAATCAACTTTTTAATGACTTAAATCTTTTGGACTGGGATTCAATATTTATAAATTTAAACTTAGATGATATGGTTTTTAAGTTCTATAAAATATTATTTAACTGTTTTTTAGAGAACATACCTCTCCGTAAAATTAAAGCCAAAGATAACAATCCACCATGGTTTGATCGACATCTTAAAAGCCTAAAAAACAAAAGGAATAAGGCGTGGGTAAAATATAATAAAACACATACTGATGTTGATTATGGTATCTACCAAGAAATCAGAAATGAATTTATTAACTATTCAAATTGCCTTTATAACGAGTTTGTTGCAAATACTGAACGGGAACTTAAGACGAATTCACGAAATTTTTGGAAATATGTTGACTGTAAGCGAAAATTTGACGGGTTTCCTCCAAACATGACATATAGAAACGAAACAAGCCATGAGCCGCAAGAACTTTCAAATATGTTTGCTAATTTTTTTTAAAACTGCGTATGAAGATTCTTTTTCAACAAATAACAACTCTATAGATTTTACAAATACTTATCAGTTTCCTCACTTGGCTCAGATAAATTTAACAATCTCTGAATCTACAATACAAGACAAAATTCTAAAACTTGACGAAAGCCTTAGTCCAGGCCCTGACGGACTGCCTTCATTTATGTAAAAAAAGTGCGCTAAATACCTTTCATACCCATTGTGTGTTCTATTCAACCAGTCATTTAATTGTTCCCATTTTCCACTCATATGGAAATATGCTTTTCTCAAACCAACTCATAAAAAGGGTCCTAAGCATCTTATATGCAACTATCGTCCTATAGCTAAGCTGTCTGTTATACCAAAATTGTTTGAATCCATTGTTTGTGATGTTCTTTCCTTTAACTGTTCTTCAGTTTTCTGTGACAATCAACATGGTTTTGTGAAGAAAAAATCGACCGTTACTAATCTACTCGAATTTACAACATATTGTATTGACACTTTCGAAAATAAACAACAAGTTGACTGTGTATTTACAGACTTTAGCAAAGCATTTGACAAACTTAGCCATAAAGTACTTTTAGGGAAATTAGAAAAAAATGGACTAAATGATAAACTAATAGCATGGATATCTTCTTACCTAACAAACAGATATTATTGTGTTGCGTTCAAAAATGATTATTCCAATCCATTTATTGTCAATTCTGGTGTACCTCAGGGTAGCCATCTTGGTCCATTGTTATTTGTTCTGTTTATAAATGATCTCCCATCTGTCTTAAGAAATTCTATGACTTTAATATACGCCGATGACGTGAAAATATTTCGAAAAATAAATTCCCTAACGGACTGCGAATTGTTACAAGATGACTTACTTCGTCTATGTGAATGGTGCAATACTAATCGTTTATTGTTAAACATTGACAAGTGCAAAACTATGAGTTTTACACGAAAACACAATGTTCTTGACTATAACTACACGTTAAACTCTTCAAACCTGGAAAAATTGACTCACTTCCCAGACTTAGGTATCATTTTGGACTCAAAACTATCTTTTACTGACCATTTTAATCACATTGTAAAAAAAGCTAATAAGACACTAGGCTTTATAAAAAGATTTGGCAGGGAATTCCGAGATCCTTATGTCCTTAAAGCTCTGTATGTATCGTTTGTCAGATCAGTCCTTGAATACGGTTGTGTAGTTTGGGCCCCTTACTACTCGAATCATATCCATAGACTTGAAGGTGTCCAAAGAAGATTTCTTAGATTTATTCTACGTTTTTTCCCATGGTCTCATGATTCAGCTTTGCCTTCCTATTCCCTTAGGCAACAACTTATAGGTCTTCCATCACTAACTAGTCACCGTAAGTATTTGCAACTATGCTTCATTGTTGGAATTTTGAATGGATCCATTTCGTCCCCATCAGTATTGTGTCGTTTCTACTTTAACATAAGCCGAAATTACTTAAGAAATCGAGTGCCAATTCGAGCAAATCTTAGCCGATCAAACTATGGTTCCAATAGTCCAATTAACCAATTAATAAAAATATATAATGACAATAATTTTCTTTTAAATTCTGTTAATCAAAATATAAAATCTGACAACTTCAAGATACATTTTTACGTTAATTATTTAAATTATTAACTTTATGTTTGATGTTATTACTAGAAATGTTTAATATATTTATGACTATTTAATTATATTACTTTGTATTATAATACATATATTTTTATTTTTTTATTATTTTTTTTTTAGATATAAGTTTTTCTTAGATATAAGTTTTTTGTTAACCTAGCGTTAGTATTTAACGTAATGAAATAAATAAAATAATATTCTTCATGACATATATAATAAAATAATATTCTTCATGACATATATAAACGACATTAGAGTTATAGAGATAGTGCCGGGTTACACGAGCGCAAAAAAGAATTACGTTTGTGGATACACACAGAACAAAAAATTAAGTGGGCATGCAACAATAGAGGAGCAGTCGGAGATTAAAACACAAAAGAAAGAAAGAGAAGAAACATGATGATGAGAAAAAAACATGATTTTTAACGCAAAACTCATATCTGAAAATGAGGAAAAAGACGAAACTTGGGATTTTTTCCATCCCTTTCCTTCTTTCTAAAAATCATCCGCTCTCTTTCGTGAATTAATTCTTTTTTGCGCTCGTGTAATCCGGCACATAAGGAGTAAGTAAAGAGAGTAAGAAAAGTGTGTACATTAAAAATAGAAAGAGATACAGAGCGTAAGAGATAATAAAGTATACACATTAGACATTACAATAGAAGGAGATACAGAGCCAGCGTTGCCAACCGCTTTAGCCCAAAAAAAGCCTACATTTGAAAAAAAATGCCTTTTTCATTAAAAAAAGGCCTTTTCTCTACAATTTAACATTTTTTTAAATTTCAGTTAAAAACGGCGAGGTCGAATGCATATGTAGAACGTAGAAGTAAGTTAACAAATCCGCACAAAAACATTTTACTTTCAGTTTAACATGACTAGAAGTGGAAAAAACAAAACAATAGAGAAAGCCTAACATCAGAGTTTCCCTGGGTTAGACTGTGAAAGACAGTGAGATAAATGAGCACCAGAAGAAACTGTTCGGAAAATTCGAACAATTTGAAGGTGAAAACTCATTTCTAAGGGCGAATTTACATATTATAATCTTATAGGTTTAATATTTTAAGAATGCTTTAATAAAATAAAAAAAATCAGTAGTTTAAAACTGAAATGAAAAAATGATGCCTTTTTGCAAAAAAATAAGCCTTAGAGCCTTAGCTGGCAAAATAATGCCTAAAAGGCATGAAAAAGCCTAGGTTGGCATCGCTGTACAGAGCGTATGAGATAAATAAAGTGTATACACATTACAATATTCTCAAGCTTAGGAAAAAGATAGATTTCGAGGGGAGCACGACGTTATCTCGAAAACAAAAATCTCGAATGTAAAAAATCTCGAAACAAAAAAATAAAAATCTCGAATACAAAAATCTCGAACGTACAAAAATCTCGAACGTACAAGAAGGTCGAAAGACATAATATCTCGAAAAAATCTCGAAAAAAAAATGGTAATTCGAGATTTTTCGAGATTTTTTTTTTAAATTCTATTTCTGAATAAAAACATGTTTTTTAATAATAATTTTATTTATTTTAACTTTTAACAAAACAACAGAATTCAACAAAATTGTACAAAATAAAACAATATTTTACAAAATTCAACAAATTATTAAATTTACAAAAAAGAGTTTTGAGCTAAGCTTCTTAAGTAACCGATATGGCTTCTTTCTTCTTTTTCTTTCATTATTTTCAATATTTTTTTTTTCCTTAAGGACATTTTCCCGCCTGACTTTAAATTCTACCCCCATCTCAAGTCTATCTACTTTACATTTTGCTTGAACTGACTCCTGCGCTAAGATATCAATCAGCTTGTATAGGCCAACGTGCGGCTTACCAACTTAAACCTTAAGTCTTCAATGCTAATACTTAACTTTGTTCAGAGTTCTTGCTAAGATCTCTCTTGTTTGAACTGCACAACACCAAAGACTGAAAATACATAGGTTTTTGGTTTTTTGTACCTGTCTAGTTTTTGTCAAAAACCACTTCCCAATTTGCTTTCTACTTTCGGAAAATTGATTATTCAATGCATAGTAATAGTCACGAATTTCACTGAGCATTTGAGCATTCGAGCATTTGCATTTGTAGACTAAAATTGTCATCTTACTGCTTAACAAAATTTTCTTTTTCTGTTTTTTTTTTTTTTAATGAATAATTTATCCCAAATGAACAATTAAAAAAAAAACCTTTATTTTTATCTTAAAAAACTAACTTATCTCGAAAAAATAAATAACTTTATGAACTTAATGGTTCAATTCGCGCGCGCAAATCGCGAATGGAACCATTATCTGAAAAATTATTTATTTTTTCTAGATTTTGGGCATTCGGGATTTTTTTTTTCGAGATTTTTGTATTTCGAGATTTTATATTCGAGATTTTTGTTTTCGAGATTATTTTCGTTCGAGATTTTTGTTTTCGACATTTTTACATTCGAGATTTTGGTTTTCGAGATTTTTACATTCGGCATTTCGTGGCAGACCCGATTTCGAGCTATGCTCTTTAAATATTCAACTTTGGAAATCCTTTGTCTCTTTTTAAAGACCGATGTTAAGGCCTTACTGAAAATAACTGTTCGGCTGCGTTGTTTCGAATTTCTACAGCTCTTGAATTGTTCTAGTTTATGCCTTCCCATTATTAACTCACTGGATAAATGGCCAACAAGGCTAAAGATACCAATATGCCGCTTGTTTATGATGGAGTTAAGTCGTCTGTGCCACGCTTCTACATTATTTTGTGTCCTTGGTAAATTTGATGAAAACGTGTCAACAACATTACAAAAACTCGGATTGTATTGGGGTAGTGTAACATGAGACTTGTTGGTTTTGACGTCTCCGGTTATATACACTTTGTTGAACCAATTGCCAATTTTTTTTGCATCAGAATTATCAAAACTATTTTTCAAAGCTTGAAAATAATCCTAGACCTCATCTTCCGGCACAAACGCCAAGCTTCTTATCATTTTAACTTGAATTGAAAAGTTTTCGCTGTTGCCGTATTTCGACGAAATTATTTGACCAAAGTGAAAAAAATAGGCAACCCTTAAATACATAATTGGCGAAAACTGTTTTCGCGGCTGCGAATAAATAAATATTTTATTTTAAATGCGAGATTTTAAATTTCAGGATTAGTCTACGAGATTTTAAAATTGCGAGATTTTGTGAACAAGGTTTTAATCTGCGGTCTTTCGTAGCCAACCCGTCATTTTTTATTGGCCTTTTTACCGACTGCAATCCAAATTGTTGTTGTTTGCCAAGGGAAATTTTACTGTTCTGGCTACTGAGTTGTGAAAAAAACACGGCTATTATTTGGGCCCGACGTACGACGAAAATGATAGCTGGAATTTGTATGAATTCGCGCGATGGATTTGAACTTTTTTTTATACAAATTCCAGCTATCATTTTCGTCATCGGGCGACCGGCGAACTATAAAAGCTAAAGTTTTTCAACACTTTATTCCAAATCAATTGCCATAAAAAGAGCCGGATTGAGAAGTCTAGAGACCCGGGGCGGCAAAGGAGTGGAGGCCCCAAATTATTATTTTCCAAGACTTAACTTAACTTATTTATTGTGAAACCAAGAATATTTTAATTTATTATTTAAAAAACATACGAGAAATATAATTTGAAACAAGAATGATTAAATTTTAGTGCTTACGAACGGAACCGTCCGAGCTTTTTCCTTCGAGAAATAGGTGATTATTTCGCCGAAATCCAGTTCCCAAAGTAGATCACTTAATAGGTACTCAGGAGAGAAAGATGAGATGGTTTTGTCCCATCGTGGTTCGAAGTCTATTTTTTATAATTTTCATTTTTAAAATGAGCGCTCTCCAGTGCAATTGTATACCATCAAAACCAAATACATTCTCAATGTTATTTCAAGATTTGGGAATGTAGCTCTGATTTTTTTAATTTCGAGGATTTGGTTATAAAATAGTTCCAGAGATTGGTTTGTCCCATTCTTGTATGAATCGATCGAAGACACAAATTGAAACAACTCATTACTGAGACTAGGTTCTACATCATCTTCATAAACTTTCGCCAATGCCTCTGCTGCAGCTTGTTAATTTTCAGCACCCATCTTCTCAGTGATTGAGAAATCCAAACCTCGAACGTACAGAGAACGTAAGAGAAACGCATAGTTGGTCGATCACTGCAGGAATAAAGACGGATACTTTGTAACAGACACTTTCGGTAACAGATTTGCGTCTTCCTTTTTTCCGTAATCGAGTGGATTCAACATCACGTTTTTCCTTCTGGTCCTGTTGCGTGATTGTACGTATTCTTTCTGGCATTTATTTATCGACATCATTTCTTTTCGCTTTCACGAATGATTTCAATGAATGTTTGTAACGCTACAAGATATAGTTCCGAAAACCTGCGAATAAAGTGATTTCGAGACCACTCATCTTCTAAAGAAGGTGCGCTGCTTTATTTCTTGTGATGTCTTTTTGCTCTTTATAGGAAGATATGCTGGTTAGAGCTTCAACGATTTCCGAATATCCGTCGACTATGCCTTTCGTAGCTTCAGCTCGACAAGACCGACGAGTATCACTAACCTCTTGAAAGACGTACAATTCTCAGCTTTTTTTCTACGACAATTTTCCGATCAGAATTCAAACAATTCCAGTCAAAGTGTCAAAGTCACAATAATAGCTCTCCTCAAATGTTTAGGTGACCATCAAATTAATAGACATAAAGAATTGCCGTGGCCAATCGTACAACAACGCTGCAAACATAAGTGGCAAATACAAAGGGATGGCAGAATTGGTTCATACTCGGCTAACTGCTTAAATCCGAAGAATGTACTTGTTTCAGAAAAATCAGATTTTCCAAAATACTTATTTGCCTTTATACTAGTGAAAGTTTCAGGCTTTAATTACAGAATGACAAATTATAATTTATGAATATGGAGAAAAATAAAAGCTAGGAAACTAGATTTAAACAAGTGAAGTATGAACAAGTGAAAAATAGGAAGGTAGTAAAAGGTAAGATAGGGGTTATTTCTGTCACAATACTGTAATGTGCCAACACAAGGGCGAAACTGTGTTTGTACTTAAACAGTTACTTGTTTGTAGTAGTCTCATTGTGGGGGCCCCTCTTTTGTTGAGGCCTCAAGGCAGTAGCCCCGTTTACCCTCCCTTAAATCCGTCCATGGCCATAAACAAGAAATGGGAATGCTTATGAATGCAGTCATACTTTTATTGCTTTTTACTTAAAAAGAATCTGTTCTCACATCGTATCCAAATTTCAATGGCTTATTTTCTTTTAAGCTTTTAGCGTAAAAAATGCAATTGTTTTAATTATTTGGCTAATTTGATGTAAATGACTAACTCATAAAAAGAAACAGCTCCATGATTGCATTTTACCTAAACGCGTGTTAATGTCCACTCCATACTGTATTACTGTGACTCCTACACGGTCACGCAAGAATACACTCATCATGCTTGGCAAATAAATTTCGAGAAAAAAAGAAAATACTCCCTCCAAGTTGTAATCCAATCTCATTCCCACTTGGTGAGACGAACAACTCAATGAAGCAAAAGAACAACTAGCACTAGAACCGCATGCAGTCAGGAAATCAAAATTAGCAAAAAAAGTAAACCCACTTGGCACCAGCTCCGCAAAGTCAACCGATCCGGGATATACACTAAAACAAAACACACAAATTATATAAATTTTAAGAAGACGAATAAAAAAATTATACCAAAGGTAAAAAAGAAAAATCGCCCCCAATTTCATTCCGTGATGTACTTTGAATGCATGCGAGGCGCCAAATTCACAAAGTGAACATTTTCGAAAAACGCTTCACGGAGCTCCTTCTATATCCTTTAATCGTCAACGCCACCAACTTGTTCTTCCGTTCGTCGTCGTCTTCGTCGTCGTAAGAAACAGCGCCGTATAAAATATTTGTGTAGAGAAGTTTTCATTTTGGAATCAGCAGGGAGGATAGATGGATGGTGGATTCTTAGGTGGTTTTTCCTTGAATCTAAACTCCTGAAATTCCTCGGGGCAATAAATCAAAGAAGGAACCGCGCGAAAAAAAATAAACACTGCTATAGATCCGTAGTCGCTCGTCCTAATGCCAAATCTTTCTCACGAAAGAAATTTAAACTGCAGCCTGAAGTAGGAATTGTAAAGTAGTTCATGTTTAAGTATAAATCGTTTAAGTACTTTTTTCTTGTTACCTTCTGTAATTTCATTTGGTTGTCGTTTCGCTTTTTAAGGGGAGCGAATAGTAGTCTGTGAAGTCTGACTACGGGAGCTCTTCGCTCTTCCATGCCGCGCCGTTTATTTAAGTTAAATGGTAAACGCTAAAGGCTTTCATAATAGAAAAACCAAAAAAATGTCGTATAATCGGTTGATGATAAGGAATGGCAGGATTAGAGCAGAGGCAAGGCAATGCCAATAAAACGCCCTATTTTGTTCTATTCACTTTGGAAGCAATTACTTACTTATTGCAGTCCATTGTGGACTTGGGTCTTAACCAACAGTCTCCGCCAGCCAGCTCGGTCCCTAGCTAGCTGTCTCCAGTTTTGCAAACGAAGTTGATTGAGTTCCTCTTCCAATTGGGTGCGCCACCTGATTGGCTTTCTTCCTCTGCTTCTTCGTCCCTCGTGAATGGTGTCGAAGGCTTCCCGGGCCGTGTCCATGCTTCTGCACCATACAGCAGGACTAGGATGATGAGGGTGTTGTATAGTTTTACCTTAGTTGATCGGGAAAGGTCTTTACCCCTCAATTGATTTCTTACTCCAAAGAAACATCGATTACCAAGAGTTATTTCTCGTCTGATCTCGGCGTTGGTGTTATTGCCGTGTTAATAGCGAAGCCTATGTAGACAAACTCCTCTACTACCTCGAAGTTATATGATTGTGACGTTCTGTCCGAGCCGTCTCGGTGTTTGGTGTTCTTCCTTGAAGACAGCTTTGTTTTGCCCTCATTCACCGCTTAACCCATTTTTGCAGCTTCTGTCTCAATTCTCACAAAGGCGCCATTGGCATCACGCTGTGTTATTACCATTATATCAATTTAACCGGCTTACACGAGAAGTTGAGCAAACATTAGGAAGATATTGTCTCTGGTGTTGACGGTGCAGTTTTGCACTATCTTCTTAAGAATGATGTTTAAGAAATCGCATGAAAGTGCATCAGCTTGTCTGAATCCTTTTTTGATATCGAAAGATTCCGTAAGCTCGTTGCCACCTTTGATGGCGCAGCGTGAGTTCTCCATTATCATTTTGCTCAAGCGAACGAGTTTGGCAAGGATGCCAAAACTAGACACTTGGTCTCTGTAGATGCTGTCATACACGGCCTTAAAATAAAAACGATGTTTGGTGTTGATTTGGAGTTCATAAGTTTTTTCCAGGTTCTGCTGAAAAGTGAAAATTTGGTCTATGGTTGACTTTCCTGACCTGAAGCCACATTGATAAGGACCAATCAGATTGTTGACGAAAGGCTTCAGACGTTCACATATTACGGCAGACAGGATCTTGTAGGCGATGTTAAGCAGACTGATTCCTCTGTATTTGGCGCAGTTTAGAGGATCTCCTTTCTTCAATATCGGACAAACAATGTTGAGGTTGCATTCATCGGGTAGGTATGCATTCTTCCGACACTATCTTACAGATGATTTGGTGCATGCTTCTATCTAGATCGCCGCCTGCTGCTTTGAACAACTCAGCGGCTAGACCATCTGCTCCGGTGGATTTGTTGGATTTCAATCGTGATACCGCCGTTTTCACTTCGTCTAGGTCGGGTTCGAGGAATTGTTGGCTATCATCGTGTTCAATGACTGGCTTCTGCTTGACGGTGGGATTCTGTTCGTTGTCTATTCTTCTATGATTCTCCCTTGTTTATCTCTGCAGGCATCGGTCTTTGCTCGATGACCTTGAGCCAGCTGTTTTACCTTCCGGTAAAACCTCCGAACTTAATTCATGCTGTTGGCTCTCTCAACATCCTCGATATGACTATTCTCTCCTGCTTGGCTGCATACGCCTGGCTACATTCTTCGTCAAACCAAGCGATTCGCTTCTGTGGTTATGTGATACCTAGCACATTATAGGCGATATCTCCAACTACTTTCTGGCAATGTTGCCACTGGTCTTCGATACTTGATGTTGGCGGCATAAGACTTCTTCATAGGAGGTTGCTTGACACTCGATGAAGGATCTGGCGATCTCTTGCGTTTGTAGCCGTCCGACGTCGAATTTTTTTTGCAGCATTTCCATGGCTACGAGGAGTTAGGGGCCCGATGTTGGTTCCTCGGAAAGTTCGAAAAACTAGAATGCTGGACAAGTGCCTTCTGTCGATCACAATGTGATCAATCTGGTTGACGATTGATTGATTGGGAGATCTCCAAGTTGCTTTAGGGACGTTGAGATGTGGGAACCACGTGCTTGCTACCATTACATATCGTGCTTTCCGACTGTTCCACCAAAAATGTCCTCTTTACAACCCCAACCTGGAGTACCAGGCACTTGATGTAACTCCGAAAACTGCTCCTTTTAAAGGCCAACGGCCTGGGCTTGAAATATGACGAAGTACCCGTGCAAAGGTGTTCACCAAGTAGTTCGGTCTAACTGGAACTATGGACGCCACCGTTGATTCTAAGAAAAGAATTCTTCCTCTACCAGCATTCGCTGGAAGTGACTTGGTGAAAACACTTCTTCGTTTGAGGGTAATTAGTAGCAACATCCTACTCCGCTTCGACCTGTCGACCATGGGAGGCGCTTCTGCGAAAACAAGTTTCGCGTTCACATAGCTCTAATGCTTCATCGTATAGTAGTCACCGTAAGCCCCTCCGCCACGTCAAGGTTTACCACATGGAGGTAAACTCCCTTTAAAATAAAAACATTCATCTTCAAACTCCGAAAATTGAACCGTATATTTCTAGTGGTTCTTAGTACCCTTAAATGCAAAGTTCTGTATTCAGTTCACACGTTTCGAATCCAGTAGTTAAATAATCGACGTTAAAAATTCATGGTAATCACTTACGTTGAAAATAACTTAATTATTATGAATTAACCTCCAGGTATAATAGGGAATAATTCAAAAGGTAAAAAAAATTCTCACTCATCCGACAATTATATTGCCAATTGGAAAATTTTATCCTTCGCTGTACAAGGATATCCTTTAAGTGTTTGCTTATAATGCCATCATTAAGGATGTACATTTGTACACATTCAGGTATGCCCTCGTCAGCCCAATCAGGATGTAATCGAAATTGCAAATTAATCGCATAGGAATCTCATTTCTGGCTGCCAGAATGAATCTCTCGCGCGCCGCTGACACAACGCCTGGCTATAAAAATGTGCCAATATAAACCACAGAATCTATAAAATGCTCTGGGAAGTGGCAAGCATTAAGGATATGCTCCACAATAACGCATACCTGCCTTTTGGTGTTATAAATATCCTTTGTACCGCGTGTTCTCACTTCCAACCCCTGTATGTAGGCAGCGTCTGTGTTGCTCATCTACATAATTTACTTCTCCAATATTTACTAAAGTTTATGAGCAAAATTTAATCAGGACCATTACACAAGCCATAATAAACACTTTCCGAGTCAATACCTACATCAACATCAACACAAAATACTCTCATATACACAACACTCCCGCCCCCGGCGCGGCTGCTCGATCTCGCCCCGAAAAAAAATCCAATTAACTCAAGAGAGATTGTTTCAGTTTTCCCAAGGCTTATCTCGGTGTAGTCATTAAGTCTCCTCGCATATCCTGTCTCGCACATCGTATGACATCCCCACAACAAACAACCGAACTGCTTTTCTCAACCTCTTCCTTCCCTCTCATATCGAAAGTATTCTCATGCCCCGCCACCGCAATCAGAGAGTGCATTCTGAAAATTCATATTAATATGTTCGAATATTCACTTTACGAAAAATCTGTTCCTCCTTTTTCAATTGAAAAGTCGACTTTTTAAAGTGAAATATAAAATGTTCCCATGTGATGTCCTTTTTAAGCGAAAAATAAAGAGAAGTGCAGACAAATTGGTGAGACAGAAGAAAGCCCATTGCATTTAAGTGGGGGTAGGTATGTGCTCCTTAAAAAAATTGAAAAACCACGAGTGGGTTAATTTAAAAGGACACACGCCCAACACACGATTAGTCCATGAAAAATAAAATTAAGGAAAAACAAAGTTTTTGTGCGGACAGGAGGACCAAAAAATGTTGGTAATAATTATGGAAAGACTGCAGCCAATTCACAAAGATGTGTACGTTTTTTTTCTGCCCGGTTTCCTGTTATATTGTTTTCGATTTTTGTTTGCGTTTTTATTTTGTTGTTGATGGTCAAAAGGATGCTTGTGTTTTTGCCGCTTCTTGCGGCAATAAAAACATCCAAAAACACAGAAAAGTTTTCGACTCAAATTTATTTCTGACATATAAATGCAAAAATTGAAAAATTTGTCACGAAAAAACAAACATACGTTCGAATGCACTCGCTGGATGGGAAGGCATTTATTTAAATAACGGACCTAGGGTGGAACATTGTAGCACATTTTGATTTTTGGAAACAAAAAAAATTCATAAACAATTGCGCGAGCTGGGAAAGTGTGGATCCTCATGGCGATCCTTCTGTAGCTCAATAGAAGAATCTTCGGAGGCATCGAGATTAAGAAAGATTCTCTCGAGAAATCCAAACCTGCCTAGTTGTCTTAAGAACTCAGATGGTACATGGACTAACTCTTGCGATGAAACGCTAAACCTGCTACTGGACACGCACTTCTCAGAAAGATCCAAATCCGGTTAATACAACAAACCCTCCTAGGTCTGGTATTAACTTAACTATAAAAAAAGTCAACCCTGAAGATTTAAGACCTGTTAGCCTATCATCATTCATTCTTAAAACTGTGGAACGATTGATCGATATCCATTTATGTAATTGCATTGATAAGAGACTATCTATTTCTCAGCGTGCTAACTGCAAAGGGATATTGGTAGAAACAGCTTTGCATACTCTGGTAAGAACTATCGAATACTCCCTAGAGCAAAAGGAATACACTATAATTGCCTTCCTGGACATTAAGGGCGCTTTCAACAACGTTGACACATCTGCTATCACTTCCGCTATAACGACCCTAAACGTCGAAAACTCACTTTGTGAGTTGATTAACCTAATGCTAAAAAGCAGGATCATCAACTCTTAGATGGGACATTTTTATACGAAAAGGTCTGTCGGTTGCTATCGCCGGCCGTCACAGGAAAACATCCTAATACCCTGAGATACTCATCCAAAATGCACTTAATACGCTCACATGATGGGCTGATCACTGTGGACTTGGTATAAATCTTCAAAAAACATATCTCGTCCTTTTCACACCGAAATACAAAATTCCAGAAATTGTATCTCGTTCAATAAAAGGTCCACCACTAATTTTTACCAATGACGCCAAATATCTTGGTCTGATATTAGATAAAAAATTAAGTTGGAAACCTAAAATTCAAGAAAGAGTTAGGAAAGCTACAGTAGCGCTTTTCCAAAGCCATAGAAAAAAATGGGGGTTTCACCTCCATAACATACTGGCCATATATCAGTCATCCGACCAATACTGATGTACGGGGTTGCAGTATGGTGGACTGCACTGGAGAAAGTAACTTATTGCGAAAAACTCAGCAGAGTCCAACGCACTGCATGTCTCTGCATAAGCGGAGCATTGAGAACCACATCCTCAGCAGCGTTAGACACTCTCCTCCATCTGACACCCCTCGACATCTTCAGCACACAAGTGGCAGCGAGCACAGCTATAAGACGCAACGCTTAATCTCAATGGACCAACAATAATGTGGGACATTCCATCATTTTCAACTTCTTCGGTTCTATACCAAAGTACATAGACTACACTATACCCATTATATGCCAAGAACACAGTACAAGCATCAGCAAAAGTAGAGAGAATTGGATAGGAGGTGTCGTGGTACATTGGACTTGAATTCCTGAACATTGCAATAATTGGGAAAGGTAGAGTGTGGAAAAGAGTTCCACATTCGCGTAGTACGGCTGAAAAAAGATTTTCGGTGCATGACTGTACGTTCGAAGTTGATCTCGAGGGTAAACTGATGGACATTCGAGGAAACGCGAGTATAACGAGTGAATTCTGAACAGTTTAAGTCAGAGTTTTATGAGCTAAAGATATTTTGCCGTTGCAGCTTCACATCCGAAGAGGAGGAATGTGAGTCTGGAAACGAATAAGAAAAGCTTAGGTTTCTATACTCTGTGAAACAATTTATTGGATAAGAAGGAGACAAAAAGCCATTTTTGAAAATGAGAAAGAGGATCGAAGTCAAAACGGAGCCCTTGGGCACACCAGCATTTGCTGCATTGAATCCGTTCAATACATCTTATCTAACGACGAAGGAGCGACTCGTCGATACCAAACGCACGCTTTTTATATAAAGTGCAACTATCTTACTTTCTCCAAAACGATGTAAGGACTTTTTCCTCTCTTCGGTAATATAAACCATCAGATCAACAGTGGACCCGTTGGCGTTGCTGCGAAAGCCGTACTGCCGGTTTTGGTCTTCTCGATATTTCTTGAACTGATAAATTTATCAGCGTTTTCATGACTTTAGAAAGAAGGGACGTAAGTGCAAGCGGTCGATAATTGAAGGAAGAAGAAGATTTGCCTTTATTTTTGGAATCGGCTGAACAAATGCTGTTTTTCAACTACGCGGAACGATCCCAGAAGAATGTGATAGGTGAAAAGCTTACCCAAGAACACCTCACCTTCAGAGATGTCACAGAGTATGTCAGACACCATGCCCTTGGAGCAGATTTGCTTATCATCAAGAAAGTAAAAGCTATCATCATGTGTTTCAATTTAATAAATGAAAAGCTATATAAACTTCGTGTGCTACGTTAATATACATACTTCAGCCTCATGCACCTACTGAAAAACCGCAGAAAGATACCTGCGAACTCCTAGAACCCTCAGTGCCTGTCCAAGATATATGATAAATCATCCTTGATAATAGACATAGAACATGGACGTTGAGAGCACCAGTTTCCCGCATAAGAACATCCTCATAGTCACCTAGATATAGCCTGTTGGAGTCATTCTCAACCACTTAGATCGCGTGCTAAAAGGCCGTCGCCACTGATCGAGCTTGATTCCGACAAGCTCTTATCGAGGTGCCAATATCGGTTCTGATCACTATCTTGTTGGTATGTTTCGAGGGCGGATTGTTAATAGGTAGTAGGCACAATGCATCAGCTTCTCGTTCTCGAATCCCCACTACTGTCTTGCGGAATGAAAACATCTCCAACACTTACATACAGTCATGCACCCTCAAAGAGCTCGGTGAAGAGGAAAGAATATATCCTGAAAGTGCCGATCATGGAAGGGAAATGCTGCATCTTCAACAATGCAATTGTCTCAAAGAACGCGAGCATGCAAATAGAAATATAGGAGCCTGAGAAAAGAAGAAAAGAAGCTTATCAGAAATAAAAAAGCAGCCTGGGAGAAAACATTGTCTTTGAAATTGAAAGAAATAGAGATCAAGGATCTTCGATCCCAAAGTCATTCTTGAGCGATGGGAAGTGCCATTTAATGAATTCCTCAACCATCAGCTTACCGAAGATCCTGGACTTGTAGTAACAGCCGATAAATAGTTTGTTGACGAAGATATATGCTCAAGTGTTTAGCCTTAGGCACTCTTTGTTCTTAATGGTGGCATAGATACTAAACTTGTGCTAAGATGATCATGGCTGACAAATGGGATGGTTGGGAGAAGTGCTGCAACCGAAACTTTTATTAAGACCCAACTCCTTTCACGGCGTTTACCGTATATTCACGAATGAAGCACATTTTCCTCTAAAGTGACATGTCCTATAAATTTGGGTGAGAAAAAATGAATTGGTGTAGAAATCAGACAAGGTCTGCCAGCCATATGCTCAATGCCTATTTCTTTCTACATTCAAACATATGTCGGTAGATATGTGTATAAATATTAAAATACAATATTCGTATGTACTATGTAAGGACTTATAGCAGGATAGTTGAGTTGGACATGATTGCATACATACTTACCAGAGAAAGTCGGTCGAGAAAACAGCAAGCAAACAGCATCCTTTAATATTTCGGAGTGAAATGAAGTTAAATAGTGACAGCAATTTGATGGAACACATACAACCAGTGCGATTGTGAGAAGGAGATGCAAAATCGTACAAAAGGTATGACCCTATAGTTCCACACAAACACAAACCAAAATTATTATGAACTGCCCGAAACCCAAATACCCGGGCATCAGGCAATAATAATAATAATGATAATATGCACTCATAAGCACCGGAATGCCCTGGAACGAAAAATGCGCCTGATGGGCTTGCAGGAAGGCAGCATCGGCATATAGCACCTATGTGCGCCAGACCAATTATTATTATCATCACAGCAGCAAGTCCGAATCCGAGGATGCCAATGCCGACACCGACGAAATGCAGTCATGTGCCAAAATGAAAAATTATTATTTTAAACATCACAAACACAAAACCAGCAATGGACTTGGGGTGGTAGCCTGTAGCGATGGCGAATGGTCTGGTCAGTGGCTGTGGGTGGTCGCTCGAGAGCAGCAAACCCTCAAACTCATCAACGCCGCCGTCATCCCCTCCGGCTGTGTCGTTTAAGTCGTACAGTCGTTGTTGGTCGGTTAGGAGTTATAAACAATTTGGAATCGTTCAGTGGTCGAAATATCGACTCGAGCATCCTGAAGGCTATACAATCTAGGGATGAGCGGGGTAAATAGCTGGTTCAACTATTTTCGTGTATAAATCATTAACTGGTGGTGAAATTAAAGTTTTATTAATGATAAGTCCATATACAGTTGGCTATAAAGGACCGAACGGCTATTTATTTCTTTGAAAGCAATTCGGTCGGTACACTTACCGCACACGTATGCGGACATTTTTGATCTGAGGACTGTTTCTCTGGCCGACAGATTCAATTCAGATAGATGTGGCCCTGCCCTTGCTATTCCTATTGGAATATTTATTTGTTTTCAGTTCTGAAATGTGAAAAAGTTCTTCGAGTTTTGTTATGTGTTTAAAGGACAACAACCGATGATGATGACTATTAGAACGATGATGATGATGATGGAAGAATGGTGCAGCGTTTGTCTGTTTGTTTGTTTGCAAGTTTGTGGCATGACGTTTGTTGCTACATGTTTGTATTGCTGGGAGAATTTCATGCCAAAGCTAAGCTCTCTATGCAGCCCCATTTGATTCCAATCAATGTGGGCAACTGTCTGACAAGTTTGTTTTATCACCGTGGTTTTTGGGGAAGGATTCGTCCTGCGTTAACATTGGCATCAGCGATATAGCAATGTTTTTATTTTTCTTTGTTTTATTTTTGCTCGTTTGCTTGTTTGTTTTGTTTGTTTATTTGTGGAGAGAAATTGATTATGATATTTTGTGTCTCTCTATTTGGATGTTGTTGATGTTGCTGTGGGTGTAGGTGTGTATCTGTTTTGACTTTGAACTAGAATTGATGAAGATTTAAAGTTTTGCAATGCGGATTGACCTGTCTTGCATTTATCTTGCAGTTGAGAGATTAATGGCTGCAATTTTTGAAAAGTTTTGTTGTGCGATAAGTTGTTGCCGTAACTGTTGGCATTTGTTTTATCTCAAATGGTAGAATTTTTGGAAGTTATGAACGAAGAGCTAATCAAGCGAAATTAAGAGGATCTAGAGAGAGATGAGACTTTTTCTTGATAAACAGAAAAATGTTGTAATGTACCCGGAGACGGCTTAAACGATGTTACTTGAATTCGAAAGAAATGGATCTTTAACGATATAAAGAAATAGAAGTCTCCGCGTCATCAACATCGCAGTAAGGTTCCACATTATTAAAGAAGATTGTTGCGCTTGATATTTCAAAGATATTTCATAGAGTTTAGCACCATGCTCTATTATCGAAAATGCGTGCTTTCGGTGTCGATTATTCCTTCCTGCGTTTGGATAAGAAACTTTCTTTCGAGCTATATAAAAGTTGTATTAGACAGGTTCAAGTCTTAAACCCGCAACATGAACGCTGGTGTACCGCAGGGCTCCGTTTTGTCACCGACCATCTTTCTCATTTTCATTAATATCTCTTGTCTGTTGCTTCTAATCCAATACATTGTTTCGTTGACGATAGTAATCTTAGCTTTTCATATTCGTTCCCATACTCAAATTCTCCTCTTCGCAAGCTCCATTGAACTCTGACTTAAACAGCATTGTACATTGAAGAATAAGGAACCGCGTAGAGTTTTATGCTTCGAAAGCTCAATGTTGTGTTGTATCGTTGAAACGAGGTATACCGAACATCTCGTAATTCTCGGTATGTGTGTCACCGACCACCTCTTTAGAAAGATCACATACGCGATGTCGCCAAAAGTGCCGCAAAATTTTAAGGTTGCTTAAGACGATGCAAGAAATTTGTTTCAATAAAAGATGTATATACGTCCTTACCTTGAGTACAACACTTACGTTTGGGCTGGTGCTCCAGCGACGTGCTTAAGTCTTTTGGACAATATCCAAAAAAGAGCATTCTACATGATTGGTGACTATACCATCGTTGAGAAATTTACGTCAGTGGACATAATGTCTCATCTCCAGTCTCATTAACCGATATTTTAATGGAATATGCCCTTTATTGTGATATAGTCAGTTGCATTCCTCTCCTTAATTCAAACGTAATATCCGTTAATCCAGAAATGCCCCTCAGTTCACCTTCGAGCCCAACTTTGGAACGGTCATGTTCAGAGAATCATTCTTAAATCGTACGACACGAATGTAGAATTCTCTCCTACACTCTGTATTTCCCAATCATTGCAATGTTCAGGAATTCAAGACCGATGTACACCGCCACCTCTTTTTCGAACCCTCCCTTCATAAACAGAGGCAAACTGAACAGAAGGAGAAGTAAGAAATGAACAGCGCTCTCTCAGCACTAAGTTTGGACGAGGTGAAAAGACAACGTTCTAAGAAGATGTTCTAATACACTTCTAGTGACTACCTATAAGTTCAATACGCCCCATCGTCAAAAAAGACAATTTTATGTCCTGAAATCCCTGCCAAACTAGTTAACTTAGGTCTGACACACTTGGTCTATGGTTTAATGAACTCAGCTTATCAAAAAATCCCCCTATAATTGATACATAAGTATTTTCATAAAATACGTTCTCTACGTCCGTCGTATACTTACTTTTTTCACTCGTCGTTTTTTTTAGTTTTTTTCTTATTACTTCCGCTTGTGTCGTCGAAATTCTCAACGGTTTTTTCAGATTTTGGCTATAGGCAATCAATAATTTAATGTTCTTCGACAAAAAGCTCACCGTTTTTAACAAGCTTTGACGTTTCCGTTGGAAATCGTTCTTCTAAGAAAAATCTGTTAAAAAAAGTTGAAGGTAAGACAAAAACGGAAACGTTGCCATTTATTAAATATCCACCCCTTGCCAACTGCCACAACTGTAATACCTAATAATTTGTTCGCCAAAGACGAACTAAATAGAAAACGTGTTTCATTATTGCAATCACACAAGTCACCTACATTGCTGCGCCTATTTTAGCCAAGCAACAATGACAACGACAAATATGGCCCCCTGCCAAAGCAACTTACACAGAAAATGTAATTATAGCAGAAAAACTATGCGAATTTTCTTGTTATAAACGAAGGCCAAACAGACTTAGGCAAAGGATCCTTGAAACCAGAGCAAAAAACTAAGAATGAATTCCGTACGAAGACAAGAATAAAAACCAGAAAGAAAATTCTCAAAGATAAAGATAAAATGCGTGCAAAAAAATGAAAACTTTCACACTTTGAAACAAAGCTTGCTGTTCCGTGAGCACCACTCAAACACCCAACCCTTTGTACCTAAGCTCCTTTAGCAGTGCTTCGGCTCCCTCTAGCTGCTGCTTCTTTGGTGAATATAATGAGACGCCGCTTTGTCCGTAAAAGAATATTTGCCCCACTGCCATCGCAACAAGAACATTACTTATCTAGCTTGGCATAATTCATACGCAAAAAAAAATCAACGAACAAGAAGCACACAGAACAGAACAGAATAAAAAACGCCATGCCAATCTCACCGGAAGCATTCGTTTTTCTCTGTGTCATGGTGCTTTATGAGGCGCTATGCGTCATGGTGTCCTCTCTTCTGAGTCCCTACTTAACCTCAACCGACCGACAACAAGGAACCTCACTCACCAACTAAACCACATGCGAATGCAAATAGAATTACAAAAAAAACCGAGAGCCACGCAGAACCTAAGAGAGAGTTAAAAAAAGTAGACTTGGAACAATAGCCACATCGGAGCTCTCAGATATCATCAATCATCGGGCTATCCACATTCTATGTATATCCTTCGCCATCGCACACAATCTGACATCATAGCTGACAAAAATAGCGAAGCTATCAGCTTCCGCATTCCAACGCGCCAAAACAGGGTGTTCCAGTACCGTGTCGTGTGCCTGTGCATCGATGAAATTCCATATGCTTCTCAAGTCTTGCCTTCTTGTAACAATCCATGACCTAATTCCGTCCTCTCTTCGGCATCGTTATTCGTCGCTGCGTTCTTGGGTTGTTACAAATGTATATACACATATATGGAAGGCCTCTTTCAAGGCCGATTGGTGACTTTACGTCAAGTGTCATTCAGAGCATGATTCTGGCGCACGATCCATATTGTCGTCGTCGTCGTCGTTACACTTTTAGTCTGTGAAGTGCAATGCGCTTCTTTTTATATTTTCTTTGCTCTGCAATATTTTGCATTGGTTTTTTATCTCAGATGCTGATTCAGTTTATCGGTTTTCTTCGTTTGGAACGTTCGTCTTAAAGTTTGTGTTTTGTTGTTTTGGAATGCGTAAGCAAAAATTGAATTTAGTCCACTTTTGACATCAAGACATTTTCATCGTGTGGCCCTAATTGATGTTGTGCCTTTGATGTGTAATGATTGCGGCTACACTTTTTTTCTGTTCAGGAAAAAAAAACAAGCTTTTGCGGTTGACGACGTCTCTAATTGTTTAATCACTTTCAACTTTTCCATGCATTTTGAGAGGCTACATCCACATCTTTTGACAGCTCGCAGTTTTTGAAAATAAACTCGGATAATAGTCTAAGAGCCGCTGAAGGCCGACCTACACCGAACTGTTAACCGGCTGAAACTTTTTTTTATGAAATTTAGTTTGTAAACATATATGAATATGATAGCTTGCCTAACGAAAAGTGTGCCAGGCTATATTAAATTTGACTTTATATTTTAATCAATAACTAACTCCTCCTTCAGCCATATGTTAAAATAAAACGTTGTGTCAAATAGCCATATCGTGTAAGTAGGCTTGAGACAAGAAAAAAATTGTATGGGAGAGGGGGGCCTATTCGACCCGTTTAGACAGGAGGGACAGTTTTCTGAAAAATTGACATATTTTCTTAAAAAAATATAAAAAAACAACGGCTTCATCTACAACAACGTGTTATACCTTTCTGCAAAGCCAAAAACTTAGGCTTTCATTATGTATTTAAATTTAATTGTTTTAAATTGTTTAGAAAAATTAATTTTCAAACTTTGAAAAAAAAAATTTCTTAAATTTCGAACTAATTTTTTCAAAATTTAATGTTATTTAGTACTAATTTTTTTTTCAACATTCAATGCTGTTTTTAATTTTTAGTCGAACACAGTAAACCGGATTGAAAAATACCTTGCCATTGTCGAGAAATAAAGAAAAAACCAAAATAACTTTTTGCTTAAAAAAAAAAACTTTTTTATTTTTACGTTACTGTTTTTATATTCAAAATTATTAACAGTATTGAATGTTGAATGCAAAATAAGTACTTAATCACATAAAATTTTGAAAAAAACAAACTAGAAATTTAACAATTTTTTTTTTTGGAAAATTTTGAGTTTGAGAATTATTTTTGCTAAAACTATTACTTAAAACAATTAAATTTAAATACAAAATGAAAGCCTAAGTTTTTGGCTTTGCAGAAAGGTATAACACGTTGTTGTAGATGAAGCCGTTGATTTATAATATTTTTTTAAGAAAATAAGTCAATTTTTCAGAAAACTGCCCCTCCTGGCTAAACGGGGGGAAAAGGCCCCCCTCTCCCATAAATTTTTTTTCTTGTCTCAAGTCTACTTACACATATGGCTATCTGGCACAACGTTTTATTTTAACATATGGGTGAAGGAAGAGTTAGTTTTTGATTAAAATAAAGTTAAAATTAATATATACTGGCACACTTTTCGTATTCATATATGTTTACAAACTAAATTTCATAAAAAAAGTTTCAGCCGGTTAACAGATCGGTGTAGGTCGGTCTTCAGCGGCTCTCCTACTATAAGCTTTTACCGAATTCGATTAAAATATTATTTCAGTAATCGAGAAAAAGGTATTCGAATGATTTGATGAATAATCGAATGATATTTCAAATACTAAAACTCGTCATTCGAATTCTTTTCAATCGAAAATCGTCGTTCGAGTTCTTTTCATTCGAATACTAATAATCGTCATTCGAGTTCTTTTCATTCGAATTAAAACAATCGTCATTCGAGTTCTTTTCATTCGAATACTAATATTCGTCATTCGAGTCTTTTCATTCCAATACCTATCCTCACTCGAGTTCTTTTCATTCGAATACTAATAGAACTAATAATCGTCAATCGAGTTCTTTTCATTCGAATTAAAGCAATCGTCATTCGAATTCTTTTCATTCGAATACTATTATTCGTAATTCGAGTCTTTTCATTCGAATACTAATCATCGTCATTCGAGTTCCTTTCATTCGAATACTTATCGTCAGGGCAACCAAAAATATGCTCTATAAAAACCATTTATAGCGCTTTAAATATGCTCTAAAAATCCGATTATATGCTCTAAAAATATGCTCTAAAAAATTTTTAAATATCAAAACATCTTAAATTTCGTGTTTTTTTTTTAAGTTTATTGACTTGTCAAAGGTCTAAAGAGGTCAAAATATCTTTAGAGACAAATAAAAGAACAAAAAACAAACAAAAACCAAAAACATAAAAACCTAAATAAATACCAAAAATCAAAAATGAAAATTTAAACCAGAATAATTAAAAAAAAATATTTGTTAAAATTTTTGTTGCAATAAAGTAAAACAGTTTTAATTAAAACTTTTTTTCTGAAAACATTTTTGTAGGTACATCATCCGCCACTCCGCCAGTTATACGTGCAAACTTTAATGCCATTATTTCAGATGCAGTTTTTTTTCTACGAAAAAATTCTGCCATAGTAAATATTTTTTTATTTTGTCGATATTGGAATCGATGGTATTAATTTTAACTTGGGCTTCGATCAATAATTTTATGTTAGCTGAAGGCCGCTTGTTTCCAGTTCTGTAATACTTTCAATAAAAACGTATAATTAGATGATAGAAATATCAAGTCACGTTTAATGCCACTTCATTAAAACAATTTTTTAACAACTCGTATTGCAGCCGATTCCTCTTCATGTAGTGTTTCTAAAAGGCTTTCCACTTTTTTAAACATTTCTACACAGTAAACTGCTTCCCTCCAAGATATCCAATGAGTCATAATTGTTTGCAAAGGAAGTGGTGTTTCCGGTGCAGTATCCTTGAACACCCTTATTCTTGACGGAGCTTTTAAACACTTTTTTCACGTTTGCGATGAAAATATCAACTGTAGCGTAGAGATTATCAAAGGGGCTTTCTTTTACTCTGGATTTGTATCTTTCGGGGGTTCTCACTTAAAGAAAAGGAATATAGGTCTTAATTAGCTATAGATCACTTTGTTTTAGTCTCTATGGCGCTGTATGCGGTCCGAAGTCCGCAGTACCACGTCGATAGGCACTACTTCAAAGGAATGTATAGTGGGTAAGTCATTTTGTTACAGTCTCTATGGCGCTGTATGCGGTCCGAAGTCCGCAGTACCACGTCGATAGGCACTGTCTCAAAAGAATGGTCCAAAAAGGAGAGAGGGAAAAATGATAACTCGGTTGTTTTTATAAACGTTATAATATTATTGTTTATTTACTAAAAGAAGAAAATTATTATAAGATAATTGGTTGGCAGAGTGCCTTACATTGAAAAGTAAAATGTTTCATACAAAAGGTCAATTTAATGTGGCAGAAGGCCTGCTTATTAAGAATCTTTCGACTCTGCAAAAATAATGTACAACAAGTACAGTGCATAGGCACATGTACCTACCGACTGCTGATAGGCGCTTGTGTTAAACGTCGTACCAAACAGTTGGCAAGTCCATATGCCTTGCATGACTTCAATTTTATACCTTGGGTGGGCGCTGTTGAAGAACCACGTCGCACTTGGAGTACAAAACTAAAGTGATTTTGCACTGATGTTGTGGCTTCTTTTATACTCGTGGCACTAGAGCTTTTTACATACATTGAGTAATCTTTTAATATAATTGAGTGAGCTTTACATATGTTTGAGTGAGCTTTAATATAGTTGAGTGAACTTTAAGTGTGAGTGACATTTTAAGTTAAAACAAGTGTTGCCACTTTATATTTTTTACTTTTGACAAAAGGTTAATAAAATTTAATATGTAATTGTAGTGTTGGAAAAAATATTAATAATAATAATAAGTAAAAATAAATATCTGGTTGTTACATTCTCCCCCTCGGACGCAGAGATCGTCCCGATGATGCGACCGGATAGATAATCTTCTTTGGTCGGCCACGTCTTCTTAGTTGCTGTACTGGTTGTTCATCGGGTTTGGTACCTTTGTATCTAGTAATAGCGGATACATGGTATGTTCCCAATGGCGTAGTGTTGTCATCTTTTGATGCGACCTGGTAGGTAGATGTTCCAAGTCGCTTAATTATGATGTAGGGACCGTCTCTCTTTGGCATGAATTTCGATGTTACGTTTTTAGAGGCTTTGCTGAGAAAGTGGGAAGTTATTAATACCTGATCACCTACCTTGAAGATCGGCTGTGGTCGACGTTTTTTGTCAACATACTGCTTGTTATGGTCTTGGATCTTCTCGGTTTCTTCTCGGGCGTTTTTCATCGTTTCAGCAAGTCTCAAAAGTTGCGGAGTAATTTGTGGTAAAAAGTTTGCGTCTTCAATGATAGGGCGTAGATCGTTTGTGACGTCATCTATGGTTCGGAGTTCTCTTCCAAACATCAAATACGAAGGAGTGTAACCGGTACTTTGGCATCTGGCTGTGTTCATGGCGAAGCGTATGTTTGGTAGTTGTTCAGCCCATGTAGTATGGTTTGTTCCAACAAGTATAGCAATTTGTGTCTTCATATCGCGATTCTTTCGTTCCACAGGATTTGCTTCTGGGTGATAAACTGGTGTGAGACTTTGTTGTATTCCCAGAAAGTCGGTCAGCTGCTGCATCAGGGCGGAAATGAATTGTGGTCCATTGTCTGTTATCAGGCGTCTGGGGATACCATATCGGAGGAATACTTCATTAAGAAGTGTTAGCCCACAGTTTACGGCTGTTGCTTCTTTAAGAGGGAAAACTTCTATCCACCTGGTTGCTATGTCTTCGGCAATGAGAACCCATTGAAATCCTTCTGTCGACATTGGTAGTGGGCCGAATAGATCAACTGCTAGTACCTCGAATCGCTGATGACTAGACACCGTTTGAAAAAGTCCTGAGGGTTTCAGGTTGCTGGGCTTATATCGTTGGCACGCGGTGCACTGAGATACGTGCTTGGTAATATCCTTCCGCATGCCTGGCCAAAAGTATCTCGAAACTATTCTTGCAATGGTGCGATCAATTCCGTAATGACCAGCTGTAGGTTCATCGTGGTAGTGTTTGAGAATAGCATCTCGTTCTTGAAGTGGTATTACCAACTGAGCGTCTTCAGAATCAGTTTCAGGTGAAAATCTATAGAGGATACCATCGTTGAGCAGATATCCTCGATTTGTCCATCTTGCTAGGTTCTCATCATACTTTTCGAACGAATCGATGATGGTTTTAAGTTGATCATCTTGCAACTGTGCTTCGCGAATTTCTGCAGGTCTTCTGGATGGTACATCAACTTGAAAACTGCAGATCTTGCAATCTGATTCAGTGTGCTCTGGATTATTACAAGGAGGTCGTGAAAGCATGTCGGCTATGATGTTGGTTCTGCCTGGCGTGTACTCGATCCTGAAGTCATACGGTTGTAACTGCAAGGCCCATCGGGCAAGTCTTCCCGTCGGCGATTTTAAGCTTAGGAGCCATTTAAGAGGTTGATGGTCAGTAATGAGTATCACTTCTCCCCCTTCTATATAGCCACGAAATTTGTTTACAGCCCATACTATGGCTAAGGCTTCTCGCTCGGTAGTTGAATAATTGCATTCGGCAGGTGTGAGAAGGCGTGAGGCGTATTCAATTGGATGTTCGTCTGCTTTCTCCCCCTGGACCAGAACTGCTCCAATAGCATAATTGCTGGCGTCTGCTTTAAGGCGATATGGTTCACCTTCGTTCGGCTGGTGTAGTATGGGTGCCGTGGTGAGTCGAGTCTTGAGAGTTTTAAATGAGTTTCTCGCATCTTCATTCCAGTCCCATACGGCATTCTTCTTCGTTAACTTACTCATAGGTTTGGCGATATCCGAAAAGTTTTCTATGAATCGTCGATACCATGAGCAGCTTTGTAAAAATGATATGACTTGCTTTGAATTCTTTGGCTCTGGTCGGTTGCTTATTGCTGCCACCTTTTCAGGGTCAACTTCTATACCTCGATGAGTTATGAGATGTCCTAAATATTTTACGACTGCACAGCAAAAGTTGGATTTTACCCTGTTAACTTTAAGGTTAAACTTGTGGAATCGTTTAAAAATGCGTTTCAGATCCTGGCAATGTTCCTCAAAGCTTGCGGAGCAAACAATTACATCGTCTAGGTAAACCATCATTAATATGTCTGGCAGTCCACTACGAAATCTATCCATTAGCCTTTGAAATGTTGCAGGGGCGTTGCGTAATCCAAAAGGCATTCGCTTAAATTCGAACATTCCAAAAGGGGTGACAAAGGCAGTCTTTTCCATGTCTTTCTCATCTATCTTTATTTGGTAGTATCCGGATTGTAGGTCCAGCGTACTTTTAAATAGCGTTTTCTTTGTGGCATGTAACATGTCGTCAATCCTTGGTAGTGGATATCTATCCGGGATGGTGATATTGTTCAACTTACGATAATCGATGCAAACACGAATACTATTGTCTTTCTTAGGGACCAATACGACTGGTGCGGCCCATGGAGATTCGCTTTCTTCAATTATCTTTTGCTTAATCATTTTCTGTAGTTCCACTTTTAATTGCTCCTTTCGTGGTGCAGAGAGTCTATACGGTGGAACGGCTATGGGTTCACTTTTACCTGTATTTATTTTGTGGATTGCGTATGGGGTTGGCTCTTGGATTTCTCCGAATACCTCAGTTTCTTGTGATAGTAAATAGTTTAACTGCTGTCGTTGCATCTCGTTTAATTCTTGTGCTTCGTTGTCTCTAAGCGCAACATCCATAGTCAGAATTTCCGTAAACCAGGGTTCCAGATATACTTCTTCCTCCTGTCTGACCAGTGCTGGAAATAGGTTTTCATTTCTTCTCTCCGGGGTTACATCGGTACTTCTTAATGTGCTTCCGAAAACATTTTGTACGAAACCCGGTGAATACTCGTTGTTTCCAGACGTAGTACTGATGTTCTTTCTTTTTTGTGGTAATGGGCTGCTGAGATCATTGACTTTTGCCGGTGTAGCAGAGAGTGGTGAAATAGGCTTACGCTCATCAAACCATGTCAAGAAAGCGTTCATGTCTTGAAGAGTTCTTGGTGACCTAGCTACAAGTGGCGTGCATTCCGCCGCGCTTGCTTCCAGCTGAGGTCTTGGGTGTGTATATGCTTGCCTTAGTACCTGTACATTGGTGACAAGTCTTGGTTTTAGCACTCTTGTGTTTGTGGTATCGTAGAAGTCAAACTTTTTCTGAGGTTGGTCAGCAAAGTACCAGTACCTTTGACCAAGGTCTAGAACAACACCATTTTCCTCTAGGAAATCTATTCCTATAAGAGTGCGGTTGTCTTCAGCTCTCGGAAGGGCGATAAACGTAATCGGTCGCAACCGGTTGCCAAATTGAATACTGGTATTCGCTATAAAGACGTCTTGTGGACGGGCTTCTCCATCGGCCAATGTGACGTCAACCTCTATTTCCCGGAACTTTGTTCCGCATCGTAAAAGATGTAAAAATAGTTTCCTCCCTGCAACGCTTATTCTTGCAGCCGTATCAATATAGGCAATGCCTTGTTCGCCGTGCGACTGAATACTGATTGTAGGAAGATCATTACCCAGTGTGGTCTTTAGACAGTTGAATGATACTGTTGATGGACCTTTAGGAAGTTCTTTGCATTTCGGACAGTTCGACCTTACGAAACCAGGGGCTTTGCATTTGTAGCAATGTATTCCGGGTTCATCGGTTGCCTTACCAGACTTTTTAGCCTCGCTTTTTAGTTTCTTGCGACAGTCCGCTGCTGTGTGCCCTGTAAACTTGCAGAAGTTACATCTCTTTTTGTCCATTTCCAATGACTCTTTTGGCGGTTGCTTTTCGCGGAGTTGTGATTCAACTTCCCTGGCCTTACTGAGCAATTCCTGGAAGGTTTTGAAAGCGTCTCTCGGCACTCCTTCTCGTATGCGGATGTTCAATAGACCATAAATCATGTCCAACATCATCGGTTCCTTTGGCGCTGGTGCAGGGATCATAGCAAGTAAAGCTCGTTTCGTTGTAATAAAATCGTCTGTTGTCTCCGAAGGTTTTTGTTTGCTGTCGAATATCTCCATGTACAACCTGTACGCTGGTTTAGCGGGTGCGTAGGCATTACGTAATAATGAGATGACGTGTTCCCAGCTCTCAGCTTCTGCTTTCACTCCTTGCCACCATGTGACAGCACTATCTTCCAAAAGGAGGGGGAATGCAAGGATAGCATCACTGTCGCTGATTCCTATTATGTCCTTATACACCTGGATTGTAGTGATAAACGACTCTACCGCCTGGGAGTCTTTCTCTCCCTTAAACCTAGCAGTGCAGTTGCTGAAACTGCCTTTGGTCGTGTCCTTCATGGCGTTTATAAACTTCTTTAATTGGGCATCAGTAAATTGTGCCATTTTGTTTTTAATTTATCTTGTTTTCAAAATTCTTTTCTAAGTGTCCCACTCGTTGGGCGTCAATGTAGCGTAGAGATTATCAAAGGGGCTTTCTTTTACTCTGGATTTGTATCTTTCGGGGGTTCTCACTTAAAGAAAAGGAATATAGGTCTTAATTAGCTATAGATCACTTTGTTTTAGTCTCTATGGCGCTGTATGCGGTCCGAAGTCCGCAGTACCACGTCGATAGGCACTACTTCAAAGGAATGTATAGTGGGTAAGTCATTTTGTTACAGTCTCTATGGCGCTGTATGCGGTCCGAAGTCCGCAGTACCACGTCGATAGGCACTGTCTCAAAAGAATGGTCCAAAAAGGAGAGAGGGAAAAATGATAACTCGGTTGTTTTTATAAACGTTATAATATTATTGTTTATTTACTAAAAGAAGAAAATTATTATAAGATAATTGGTTGGCAGAGTGCCTTACATTGAAAAGTAAAATGTTTCATACAAAAGGTCAATTTAATGTGGCAGAAGGCCTGCTTATTAAGAATCTTTCGACTCTGCAAAAATAATGTACAACAAGTACAGTGCATAGGCACATGTACCTACCGACTGCTGATAGGCGCTTGTGTTAAACGTCGTACCAAACAGTTGGCAAGTCCATATGCCTTGCATGACTTCAATTTTATACCTTGGGTGGGCGCTGTTGAAGAACCACGTCGCACTTGGAGTACAAAACTAAAGTGATTTTGCACTGATGTTGTGGCTTCTTTTATACTCGTGGCACTAGAGCTTTTTACATACATTGAGTAATCTTTTAATATAATTGAGTGAGCTTTACATATGTTTGAGTGAGCTTTAATATAGTTGAGTGAACTTTAAGTGTGAGTGACATTTTAAGTTAAAACAAGTGTTGCCACTTTATATTTTTTACTTTTGACAAAAGGTTAATAAAATTTAATATGTAATTGTAGTGTTGGAAAAAATATTAATAATAATAATAAGTAAAAATAAATATCTGGTTGTTACACAACTTCTGGAAATTGACCTCGAAGTGTTTCACAAGTTCTATGGAATAGCATCGCGAATTTTTCGAAAAAAAAGTTAAAAAAAAATATATATTTACTCTAACATTTGCAACAAAAATTACAAATAATGATGAAATATGCCAAAATATGCATTTTGAAGCAAAATATGCAAAAATATGCATTTATAACAAAATACGCTAAAATATGCTCTAACAAATAGGGTCCAAAATGTTTGTTTTTTCATGAAACGTATTTCTATCTTGTCAATTGTCAAATTTGACGTTCCAAAAAAAAAACATGCTCGAGCATATTTTTGGTTGCCCTACTTATCGTCATTCGAGTTCTTTTCATTCGAATACTAATAATCGTCATTCGAGTTCTTTTCATTCGAATACTAATAATCGTCATTCTTGTTATTTTCATTCGAATTCAGAAGTATGTGGTAGTAGTAGTGTGTTTGGGAAATCATTCGAATGATTCCACAGCGCATAATCAAACGATCTCGAATAGTTGCCTGAATCGATAATAATCGATTAAATCATTCAAATGCTCACATCCCTAATTTGTATTAAACCTTCTTTTGTTCTCCATCAAATACGGTTCACCTGATCCTATTAACTATTATGCAATAGCATAAAAATATATGTATGATGCCGATGATGTTGTTGAGAACCTTAATTTCATTTGCCCAAGATTGAGGTTAAACAAGTTTCCTTCCTTCCTCCTACAAATCAAATATCTTGAAAAAGGACATACTTCACTCGACATCTGAGTAAACATCTCAAGCAGCCCATAGCACCTTTCAGCTGTCAAAAATCTCCAAAATCACTTCTGTTTTGTGTATACCACGAACACCTTTTTCACATTTTCCTTTTGAATCAAACTAAAACCAACTGTCAAGTCAGTTGTCATTATTTGCCAGAGCTCAACGTCTAACCAGTTGACTGACAGCATACGCAAAGCCGGATACACCGGCTACTGGTGTGTTTAGTGCCTGATTTAGAGTTCAAAGTGTTGAGTGATAAAGGCATGACGTTGGTAGCCCTGTTCCGAACATTTATTGATAACGACCTGGTGACATTTGTCATCGCATTATCTAGACTGCGAAATCGTCAACTTTGAGACACTATAGTATCCCCATAAAGTGCAAGTTGACATCGATGTTGTGTGCTTAGCGACAACAACGCGACGACGACGACGATGATGGCGACCAGGTGTCATATGAGCCTTCATATTTTTGACAAATGTGCCTGTATGACAATATTATTGCGCTGGCGATGGCGATTGAAAGGCTAGATTCCATCTTGCTTTCGCATGCAAACAGCTAATCGTCGTCGTCACAGACGTACAGAAGTGATACTAAACATTTTGACAGTCTTCAAGTTGTCGCTTTGTCTTTCTCTAATTAAAGCTGTTCTTATGTATAGGAATGAATTTTTGTCGGTGCCAGGCACCTCGAACTTTAACCACAATATCGTCGTCCCATGTCGGAGACTATCACATCAAACAAAAGTTTAATTGTGACAGTGGAGAGTTTTTGTGGTTGGCCGTTAACAGAGCCCTTAAACTGATTGCAATCAGCTGTGATTTAATGGCCATCATTTGGAAAGTTTGCCTTTTTTTTCAGTTTGTTCCGTCAGTATCCTTTGGTCTTTCTATGGCGTTATGCGATTTTTTTTTTCATTTTTGGTTGGTTGTTTGTTTGGCCTCTCCATTGTGAGGACGACATTTTGGGGATAGTTGAAAATATACAGTTTGCTGCAGGAGCTGCATTTTGGGGACCGAAACGACACTTCAGTGGGGTTCGTTTGGTTCAGTGTAGTTGCACAAAAATTGCATGATTGGATGAAATTTTCCAACAAAATGCCAGCAGGGCTATTGTCTTTGTTATTTCTTATGAAATCTGCATCCAAAGAACGTTAATTTTCTCGTTTGTTTTTTCTCTTTTTTTTTTGTTCATTTTCGTTTGCTGTTGTTGTTGTAGTTTGAACATAAAGTTTGACAGGAAATAAATGTACCAGGAGTGCATCCGATGATAAATTTGTACATTTCACGCAGCAATACATTTTAATGAGAAGTTGTGTATCACAGCGTTTTTTTTTCTTTGCTTATTTTGTTAGTCTGGTTGAGGCTCATTGTGTGACCCAGTTGACGAAAAAGAGCTCGAATGAAAATTCCAAAAAAGTGAATAACGTTGAATGGATTTAAAATTGTAATTCGAATTCGCGTGGAACGTGCACTCACAAATAAGCTTAATCGATGACATGTCATCACGGTCAGATTGGAGCTCCGCCGTCGGCTCAGGTTTTGTGTGGCTGATGGCTTGTTTTTTTTCTGTTGCGAGGTTGGAAGAGTGTGGAGTGTAAGCGCAAGCAATGTGTAAATAGCGTGAAAAGTGCAAATTTGTTGGTTTATTTTTTCACAAATTAAATTTTCAATAGGGTGGATTTTTGGCAATTTGGTGGCTTTTAACAAAGAAAATGCTTGAAAGGGTGAATTAACACGCTTTTAGCAGCATTCAACCATATTCATTTGAAATTAACAAATTGAGGATTTTTTGCACCATTACAATTGTCTTTCCTTAGTCCGATTACATTTCGTTTTCCAATTGGACCCCTTTGCGAAGAAGAGGCATCTGTTTTCAGAAATGTACACGGTGGCGTATACGTAACATTTTTTTTTAAAGCAAACAAAAAAGAACCAAGCCTTACAGGGTGTCAGGTAATTCATGTGCTATACTTTGTGATTTGATTTTTGGTCATATTCTAAGATAAATTGTTTCATAGTGAAGTCCGATTGTAAACTCTGACTTCACTTTTTGACTTGATTTAAAAATAGGCTAACTTTGGTGTACCCTGTCTCATGCTAAGATAAATTTCTCTCCCTATGTAGTAACGTTTAAATCGAGGTGATATGTTTTAAGTTTTGTCAGATATTCAATTTTGGGTGGTGTTCAATTTTTCTTTCCCGTGCAGAATTTTAACTTTAAGGTCAATGATTCTCCAAAATTGGTATGATGAGGTATGCGCGTTATTGAGAAGAGAGACGGAAAATACACATGTTCAGATGCTGCCATGGAAAACAAGAGCAGCAAGAGAAGAGTATCGACCCAAAAGAAGAAATAAGACAAAGACCCTGTGAACTAAAAAAGATGTAGAAGAGTCACGGAAAAAAAACAACACCCCATGGGTTTCTTCAAAAGGTCGAATCAATTTAGCTTCTGGTTTCAGAACCGAGACACGGGCTCTTTGAAAATATGAAGGAAACTTAGTCAACGAAGCACAGGGAATTGTAGATGTTTTCAAGCAGCACTTCCAACAGCTGCTGAATGCGCCGAGTGTTGGATGATAAGTAAAAAAGGGAAATTTATTCTGGGCACTTTCGAAACAAAATTCACTCGGTGGATTTTCGGTCTTGTATGCGTGGATGACGAATGAAGAAGATGGTTTACCCGCGAACTGTACGAGCTGTACCAAAATGTGGATGTAGTCCAGAAAACCAAAAAAAGAAAGTGTTCTCATCACAGCCCCCAGTTTCGAGACGACGAGAAAGACCCTACCTACGGTACCAACTACCAAGTGACTGCGGATGCCAGAGCCAGAGCGCTTGGTTTTGGAGACTGCAGAGTGCATGCGAGGCACCGTTCCCTATGGGAGGCTTCAGTGTCTCAGATCTCAGCCTGAGATGCATGGATTGGGAGCCGGTTAAGTGGGTAAGTAAGTAATTATCAAAAACTACGTGCAAGAACAAGAAGATTCGGTGGATGAAAGAATACTGGCAGCTGTTGAAGTTTTTTGAAGAGAGCGGCTACTAGATTATTCTCACCAAAATTTCTCTTTACCATCAAGGGCCGTTTCTAGACCGCCAAAGTGAGATCTACCTTATGTTTGCTAATATTCTCCCATTGTTTTAAGTTAAAAAAACATCTGTAACATTTATAATGCTAACAAAAATGAAAAAAGTCCTCACATTTTTATAATCGAGTTTGAAAGTTAAAACAACCTAAATCACAACATGAAAATTATTTCAAAGAGGTTGAGATGCATGTTTGAATTATTTAGTCGCAAATTTTAATAATATGTTCTGGTATGAGTACCTACATTAAACACGAATATAAAAAAATTGTGGCAAATTATATTTAGCTTTGACGCTGAGCGAAATTATTTGAACTTTCCTCTTCGTATATTTTTTGTTTATAGAATTTAAATATTGAAACTGATAAGCCCATAAAATGTTCAAACGTTGAGCTTATGTCAAATAAAAATGCCAATGATTAGGTAGTGCATTAAACTGGTTCATGCATTGAAAAAGAATTAAAACGGACGTGGCTAAATTTGGCTACAGTTTGCATGAATGACATTTTTTAAATAGTTCATTCTGATTTGATTATCTGCGGACTAATTTAAATTTGTGTTTATTTTTGGAAATAATTATCAATCTCTGATTAACAAAAATTTTTATTGAGTCTTAAAATGGCATTTTGGTGTTATTCGCAATTTGGTCACTATTTAAACTGATTGATTTTTGTTTTTAAATTTTTTCGTGTGAAATACAGTTCTGTCGTTCCAGTTTATCCTCATTTAATTAGATAGTCTAAAATCGGCAGTCTGCATATAAAGATGACAAAAAACGGAAGTTATATAGTTTCGTCAGAGAGCTTTGAAATTCTCACACCAAGTTTCTTGGTCGTTACTATCTTTAAACGAATGCATAACGCAGCTTCAAAAAAGAGCGATTCAAAATCTTTTTGGAACTCTGTTACCTTTATTTAATTATTCAAAGGGACAAAAGGATAGACATGGTGCATTCAAGTGGACACAAGCGTCTTCAGCAACCTCTGTCTATCAACTCCGACTCTCCACCTCCTCGCGGTGAACATCGGGTGCTTAGTACCTCAACCTTAGATTGGGTTCCAACCCCAGTAGGAAGTTGTTGCTGGCACAAAGAGAGAGAGAGGAGAAGGGGGTATACGTCCATGCCTCAGAAGGAATGAAACAGTGGCGCCTTCAGTTAAAGTCAGGATTAAGTACTAAGTGAACACCTTAAAGGGTTGCTTTCCGACATATTCGTTGCAAAGCCCTATAATGAGCGGTTTGGCCGGCTCTGTTAGTAAATTTAAAGATCTTACCCTCCAGGCTGGCGGTCATGTGTCATGTGCCCAGCCATTTAAGGAAAGTATAGTTCCGAGTCACCAACAAACCTGGAATTTCGGTTTTGCACTTGGAATATTAGGTCGGCAATAGACTCGTTATATTCAGGTGGACGGTCTTAATTTTCGATTCTGTGAAGTAGTGCATCACGGCTAAATTCACCATTATAAGCCTCGTTTGCGCTCACGTCCTTGAGGAAAAGGATGAAGACATCAAAATCAGCTTCAGTGGTTTGACGATGAGTGCTATAAGACTTCTTCTGTTAACCTAATAAGTATGATAGTGTCCGACCGAAGGTCAATTTTCTGCCGAAGCCGAAGCTGAATATTAGGCTAACAGAAAACCTTCGGCCGAAGCCGAATCCAAAGGTTTAATAAAGCGAAGAATTCTCATTTCGAATAAAATAAAAGTACAAACGATGTGACAAAATGTGTGTGGCAATTTAAAGATTTAAAAAATAGATTTTTTTTCGGCGCCTACGATGCTCGATATGAAGAAAAAAATTATTTGGCTTCGGCAAAAAAGTCGGCCTATTTTGTACCGAAGCCGAAGGTTTGGCCGAATTCGACCGATGACTCTTGAGTGAAGAAGATTCACAATAAACCTCGAGATTTAATTAGAAATCCACTTCGCAGAATCTTGGTAGGTGAAAATTATTAAAAATATTATAAAATCAATTGAAAATTTCCCCTTACCATCCCTAGAGAGAAAACACGTTAGTTCACTTAGAGTTATATTGAACTAACAAACCCCTTCAGTCCAAAATTTTGTACGTCCTACTCCTACATCACGGCTTCAGTAGGTAATATCTGTGTTTAAACATTTCGCTTTCATAGTTCTGAACCAAAGCGCAACAAATTTATTAACACCGGGCTGATTATAATTCAACAAGATATTTTGTCGCCCCAGAACACTACTCCATTTTCTTAAAATATCAAATGTGCACAATTCACAATCTACAAACTCCACCAGCACTACACATCACATTGGTTTGGTTTACTTATAATTATCATAGAAAGCTTTCCTCGACATTTTGGTTCAAGATTAGCCAACCGCAATCAACGGCTTCACATGAATCTCTAATTAAATGTCAAACTGCACCCTCGAATTTACAACACAGCACATTCCATTCCATTCTGTAGACCCCACGCCCTCATCTATTATCCTTTGGATAATGTGATGTGCGATTTTATGTGTGCACTATGCATACGATGCAATTCCATTACGAAAATACGAGTTCCGAAATTTCTAGTGGGGGGCAGGGGAAGTATTGAAAATGGCATTCGTTCGGTCTACAAAAGAATAATGAGTCGCCTGGCAGAGCTTTTTGAGGGGCCTGGTGACTGAGGCGGCCCTTCTGCTGTTATGAATGGGCCGTGAGATTACAAGCATCGACATTTTTCTCACTGCATTGGTTTACCCAAAGTATAGTGTCTCCCTTTATGTTTCAGATTTTTTTTCATGTGAACCTTGTTTTGTCAGAATGAGTAGGGTTAGTCTGAGTATAAGGTTCCGGGCATCCATTCATGTAAAACCAAATAAGTTCATGTTCGTTTGTCAAATTCTGGCATAGATCCAGAATAAAAATAAAGAAAACAAAATAAACAGAAAAAAAATTACATGATGAGCGGCGCATAAAAAAAAAAGAATTTTACAATACACCCCATCCATTCTAAAGGAGTGACCATATTAAAATTACAAAATATGGGCAAGTAAATCACTTGCAGTCGTGTCCGCTTAATTTTTGGTAAAAATAAAAACAATTTAAACAAACATTTCCAGCTTTCATAAGGCTTATTTATGCCAGTTACAATGAACACCCTCTGTTAAGATTTCATAAGACTTACTTATGCAAGTTGATAAGACACTATAAGCCCTGTAAGCGCTAATTTATAAAGGAATAACTTTCATAAGACTAACTTATACAGGTCACATTGAAAGCTGTCAAGAAGAAAACGATGGAAGAGAAGAAACAACTATCGTACTGATTGCCTGTGAGGCCACCCCCTTGTAAACTTTTATTCTGGTCCTTATACGTAAAGCAGCTTTCTTGAAAATTAAGTATTTGGGTATAAAAACGTTATTGAAGTTTATGTTTGTTGAAATGGTAACCTTATTTTAAGGAAAGCGGTTATAACACAAAACATAGAGATGCAGCAGCATAGTGCACCAATAGCATCAGAAAAATATAAACGAAAGAAAAAATATTGAATCCTTGTTATCCTTGTATATATCTATCTACAAGCAGGAAGTTGTTTAATTAGTTAATAAGGTTTTGGGCCAATAACCCAAAGGAAACAGATTGCCTACGCCTGCAGCAGCGTACACATATTGCAGAGTTTTAAAATTCCCAGATTCTAGCTGTAATGTTCCACCCGAGCCAATGGGCACATTTGATTTTTCAGATAGATATGCGGATTGAATATATAAACCGCAGACATTCTTTTTTGCTTCTCATCTCTTAACAACTTTATGTTGAATCCATCAAAAAGTGAAGGACCCAACTTCCATAACTAGAACACGTGTACCTAAGCTTTGCCAGCCAAAACATGCAACACTTTTAAAACACTTGAAGATTCCTAAGCCATCTGTAAGAGTTGTTGCAATGCCATAAAGTTAATATGATTCATGTATTGCACCATAAAGTAGCGGTTAAAAGCGTCATAACCAAAGTAATGACAATGGCGACAAGTGGAGGATGACAAAGTGCAGGATAACATCCGGAAGGCAATGCGTTTCATAGCCTCTTTGGATGAGTTAGTTTCCTGTGTGTGGTGCTAAATGATGGCGCAATTCATATGGCTGTGAGAATAAACCGGATGCAGTTAGATTCTTCTTTAGTGGCCGACAAGCTGTGGGAAATTATTGCTCATAAGATAAGACATAGGAGTTTTATGATTTCATCCGCGAGGATTGTGGGAATTTCGTTCGGGTAGTTGGTGGATATGAAGGTACTGTACAGTGTACATGTATTTGAATGCAAGTTGAATACAAGCAATTTGAACACGAAGGTATTAGAACAAATATGATCATGCTAGGTCGTTTGAGCAAGAACTAACAAAAGAATGTGATATACAAGGAGTTTTGTTCCGCCGTAGGACTCTAAATATTTTCGCCTTTTTAACCTTTAAGAGCATTTTTCTTGCCGATATGCATATAACCCTGTGAAATGAGAACGCCATCGACCTTGAATATTTATTCTGACAATATATTGATATTAGTTACAAAATCCTTTATACAAATGCAAACACATATTTCTGTCTGACAAATTACTCCTTATAACGACCATCAATAAATTTCGCATTCCGTAGACCAGAACAGCGCCTTAACATACTTATTTTTCATCTGCAACAATCAATTGCTACACATTAACTCCTTTCATTATGGAAGTTCATTGAACCCAATCGTTATATCGAAACATAAGCTTCACTCGTTATTGGCCTTACGTCAATTGCTAGCAATTTGTCCTTATACAGAGCCTCTAAGCTAGAAAAGTTATCCAAACAAACAACAAGCCGCACAAGGACGCAAAAGAGAAAATAAATATATTACTACTACTTAAGTACTTCCTTAACCAGAAATACCGATGACAAATTTTCGGACAATCCACAAAATCCATTTCCATAATTCAGTTCCGCACTCCTGGCCCATAAATTAACCCCTTTCCTTCGGGCCCCACACGAAATACAATAAAGAAAAGCCAGCTATCGTCTCGCGATTCGATGTAGAGGGCAAGTCTTTTCCTCTGAAGCTAAAAGGACCTTTAACTTCGTCTACGACTATGTCGACGATTAAGAATAAAGTGCCTTGTGAAATATGTGACTTTCTTAAATGCGTAGCTGCTTTCTAAAATGCTGTCTGTACCTACTCCCTTTTTCGTTTCAGTTTCAATGTGTGCACTGCTGTTTGAGCACTTTTTAGGGCCGTTGTCCTATCATAATTATTTCTACTGCCAAGTTCGACCTAGATTTTTTTTTCTTTATTAAACACCAAACCACAAGTGTGTGTGTGTATGGTAGTGCGGGTATAAGTTTGTAAGCGAATAAGCCTCAAAAGAGGCCACACCTTTGTTATTATATGTAACAACTGTTAATATTATCCTTTTTTACATTTTGAAGTTTTGAGTTCGGACCGAAATCGTTACAGGACCAACTATAACGTTTGTTCCTTGTTGTGCTTTGTATTGTTTATTTAAATCGAAAAGGAAAATAATAAAATGTACCTATTTTCGTATTGCTGGTGTGCTACAACCGCAGAGCAGATAGACATCCTTTTCCATTTGTGTGTACGGCCAGGGTAACAGCTAGTTCACGTATAATTTTGCATTTTGCAAGCACATTGCTTGCGGTGTGTACACTGTTCTAGGGTACTCAGCAATAGCAGTGTTGGGGGCAAGAGTTGAAGAGTCAGAAAAATATCGGTAAGGAGTTAAATAAGAAACCTTTCTTAGCGTTTTCCACCATTTTAGCAACGGCAGCAGAAATAGATTCCTTGAGAAGGTACAAGGGCGGATTTCAAATAGAATGATTGTTGGTTTTTCTGGGACCAAAATTTTCTAAAGAGTCGAACACAATTAAAATCTTTTTTTTTTTATTTTATAACCTCAACTCTACCAGGATTCTGAATTCCAACATCCTACGACTATGTTTAGTAAGTGGGCGGAAACCACGCCCCTCAATAAAAATCTATTATTTTCTTATCTTTCGAATTTTCATTTGATCTTAAGCCTACAACAAGTCCAAACTTTCAAGAAAGTGGGCGGATGTCACGCCCCCTGAATAAAAAAAATCAAGCTATCGATTTATTGACCCGAAAACTTAAGTTCCTAACTCAACGAGTTCAGAAGTTATAGGCTTAAGGGCTAAAAATGGTCTTGAGTTCGATCCTGTAAATAGGGAGTAGTGCTGCAACTTGGCTGAGCATTACGGTGCCCTTTGATCTACCTTCAACTTGTCTTAAAAAAATTCCAACAAAACAAGCGCCCCGTTAAAAAAGAGGAACTTGATGACAATCCGGCCCTGTCAAGCCAAACGCGAACCAAACGAAAAGAATTTGTCCCCGTTTATGTACATACATTTAGGCCTGCTATGTTGTCCTTTCATTAGATCCACACGAAGAAGCCACTCCATTAAGGACATTGAAACACGACCAACGCTACGCTAAAAAGTCAAATAGGCAGGAACCATTCCACAACGCTTTAAAAGACTAAAAAATTGAAGAAATGAACTGCCATGGCATTATAATAACATCAAATATGTCTCCCATACTTTCCAGTGCTGTTGTCCATTTTTACTTTTTCTTGTGTAATTTTTTCCCTCATCACATAGTAGTCACAACTTTTGCTGTTTGTTGTCCTCATTGTTGCCATCATTATTTTGTACGTTATGTGAATTTCCTTGGTGAATTTTATTGCTCCTGATTGCGGATATAATTTTTTTTTTAAAACTTTTCATCTAGATACTTGGACGATACACTACGAACACTAAACACTATTCTATTAGGGAGACAGTAAGAGAGCTCGAGAGGTCAAAAATGAGGACAAAGCGTCGTTGACTAGAACTACACATGACAGTCGGGCGACATCTTGCATATTACCCGAGAATATTGTATTTGAAATTCTTGGAGGCTATTGAAATCAGTGTGTGTGTTTGGTTGGTTTGGTTTGGAATAATGTGCAAAGGGAAGGAAGACACTTATTTTGTGGTCATTTTGCACCTAATTTCAACTAACCCAAAATTCTCTGGCAATGGCACGATTTGAGGAGACCAGACCACCACCAAACATTAAGTTGAGCGGAGGTAGGTTGTTGTAGTCATTTGTGTCTTCTGACGATACTAGCTCTCCTTGGGCTTGGAATTTGGTGATTCTTGTACAATGGGAATTATGGTTTCATCTTGCGTATGTTGTGGAACACACAAAAAGTCAAGCCAAAATTCTGCCAATTTCAAATGCAGTCTGCCATCCGCCCCTAATACAAATACAAACTAAGGAAGAAGCAACGCAACCTCAGAGGCCGAAAACGAAAACACACGGTGACAAAAGTTAGATTATGGAACGAGGTCCTTGGAGAGATGAAAACACAGACAAATATATGAACTGTGTGGCAGGACGAATGCAATGCTGAGACTTTGCGGTGAAATATAATCATCGGCTCATTTGTATTGTGTTGATATCTAATTGAAGTCAGTCGGAGGCTCTTAAATATCCTATCCTGGTTGTTTCTGGAAACATAGTGTCTCGGCTTTTTGTTGTGTTTGTGTTGTTTTTTTTTGTTCGGAAGAAACATGGCAAGTGTTGAGGACATACGTGAATTGGCATTATTTGCACTTTGGTTTGGTTTTGGAATTGAGAGAGAGAAACTGTGGTCGATGCTTTGTGATCATGTGATTCGATGTGTGGGTTGCTGATGATGTCTTGAAGTCATATCGTCTGCTTTTTCAGGTGCCAAAATTTGTGAGGGAAGAGGCGTGTCATTGACAAGTGATTTATGGTTTTGTCAGGTGAATTTTGGTTTTGTGGGTTTATGTTGTGTAATCCGTTGTGATGGCCACTGGTCGATTTGCCAGGGATATTTTGGGGAAGCAAAATCATGTCAATTTGATTTTTGTACTGTTTGATGGTATCAATTTGTTGGTATTTGTGTTTTTGCTTTTGGAAATGCTTCGCTACAGTGCATCTTAGATATGATTTTCGGTATCAATTAGCTTCAAGAAAATTATCTGTTGGTATCTTGTTAAAGTTTTATGAGGTACCGAAACGTAAATTAAGCTCGAAGAAAGAACGTATCCCTTAAACGCAAATATCAATTATTGAAAATTGACTTCTTTGTTTTTTTTTTTCTTAATTGATGTTTTGGATTTGGCTTCGTTACTTCTTAAAAAGTGTTGGTTGCCAATCGTTATATTGACCTTAAGTGGGTTTTACTCAAATAAATTGTAAGTCATCATTTAAGGTGACTGTGGCGTATACGTAATCTTTTTATGAAGAGAAGGTTCTAGCACAGATAATTAATTTATACAGATGTCTCATCCCTGCAGAAAAAAATGAAACATTTTTTGCTCTTATCAGGCAAGGCCTTAACAGACAAGGAGCCTTCTGAAGCTTTTTTCCTTGCCTAAATATTCATTTATGGGCAATGAGGCGAGCGAAAATAGATTTTTAATGCCTTAAGTGAATTCGTTAAAGCTTTTGGAAAAAAGCTTTTTTTTTTGGTAGCTTTCAGTTTCATATATCATTTCTCGCCAAAAGGGTGAGACATCTGTATAAATTTATTATCTGTGGTTCTAGCTTCAATTTTTTTTTTTTATAAGTCAAGTTTTCTGCTTCCTTATGTTAAAAGATGACTGTGGCGTATTCGTAGCCTTTTTATGAAAAGAAGATTCTTGCTTCAAGTTCAATTCTCTAAATTATAAGTCAAGACCACTGCTTCTCGGTAGTGACAGATCACTGTGGAGTATAGGTTTTTGCGTTTGTCCCCAAAACTAATTTTTTTTCCTGTCAGACAGGTGCGAGCCAAAGTCAAAGTGTGTTACACACGTTAGCAATTTCATGAGGGTAACTGAGGGGACCTACAACTTATGCCGATTACGAACGGCTAAGTTGAAAAGCACTTTTTTTCATGACAGATTGATTTTCTTGGAAGTTGTGGCGGTTCTTCGCATGAGGCAATACCCATGAAAGATGAAACAAAAGAACAACAAAGCCAAGGCGGTTATTTCAGTATCCCTTAAACTTGAGTCAGGTTACAACTCAGATCGCTGGTAAACACGCTGAAGAGAAATACTTCCATTTGAGTTTCAAAAGTTATTTACTTACTTAATTGGCACTATAGTCTAGGTCGGACTAGGGTCATATCTAACAAACTTCTCCAGCAAGCTCAGCATTGCTAGACGTCTCCAGTTTAACACTCCAACTTGATGTTTCTGCCACCTAATTCGTGGTATTTCACTTCTGCGACGTCTTTCTTTTTGAGATGCTAAGATTCCACGGGCCAGAGCATTACTTTCCATTTGCTCTTTATGACCCAGCTTTGTAAACCTTTAGACTTCTACTCTTCTGGCTTGTCTCCATTCTCCATAAATACAGGTGAGACGAAAATTCACGCGAGGAACACCTTTTCATCGAATGTTGTCAAGGTCCATATCTCAACAGATCTACACAATACACGAGGACCGTTATGATGAGGGTGTTGTAGAATTACGTTTAAGCTGCTTGAGAGAGGAAACGTAATTCTTCGTTTGGTTATTCATCGCTGGTGGTGTTGACTTAATTTATGGACACATCCTTAACTACCTCAAATTTAAATCTGGTGACGAAAGCTCTTCTCCAAATCAAAGAGAACATTACAAGTGCATTGCTTTTACGGCTGGCTGATTCAAGGGTTGTCAGAAACGAGCTAATGGAGCAGCATGGATATTGCTGTATCGAGCCATTAACCCAAACTGAGTTTAAACAGCTAACTATGTATAAGTCAGATGCCTATTGACTTTTTCATCGAACAAGGATTTAAGGGATTGAAATTTTTCTCACCTTTTTCGACAAAGGGTTGCCAACACGAGATAATGATCACTGAACCGGATTACCAATAAAAGCTGACAAGTTTATCTGACTTTTAAAAATGTATAGCCTTTAAAGACTTTTTTTTCGAGTATGAAATTATGTCCGAAATTTAAGGGTTAGAATTTAAATAATAAAAATTCCATCACAAATCATCCCCAAACACAAGAACTCTGCCTGGTGCCTCTTCTTGGACGAAATTGTTTTCCATAAGCTTTAAACAAAGTTCATCCAAATATCTGCCAAAACTAATCTTTTCCATTGAAATATTTGCTCGCTCAAAAAAGAAGTGAATAGTTTGACATTTCCATTAGGAGAATTTTTGACATCAATGAAGAAAATCAAAACAATTTTCGTCAACCGAAAAATTTTGGACGTAAAATTCTGCATGAGAGAAAAAAAAACAATCTCTTCTCAACTTAATGGACTTCTGCTTTAGTTAAAAAAAAAAAAAATATTAAGTGTCTCCAAAATGTAGAAACCAAAACAAAAAAATATCTTCTGCATCTTCCCAAGAAATAAAATAAAAGCGATTTCAATATAAATAAGCAAACACACACACAGACAAACGAAATATTTTCAACGAAAACAACCAGGCCCATTTGTCAGCTTTGCAAAATTTTTGGCTTGAGAAAAATTAACTTGACATATTCTTGCTTCATGCTTCTAAAGAAAAAAAAAAAAACACCCGAAAAAAAGTCAGACTCTGCGACTAAATGTAGAGCATGTCCTGTGCCACACACAATAAAGCACACTCGGCTGGCTAAAAGTGCTGCTCGTTGGCAAAAAGAGCATCAATTTAAATCAATGAAAAGATTAACGAGAGACAACACTACAAAAAAACCCAGCCAAAGGAAGCCAAAAAAGGGAAGAAAGAAAGAAGAAGAAGTGTCAGGGAAGGTCTGAAGTGCTATGGGTCCTGGTTCCTGAGATGCATATTGGAACGTGTTTTCAGCAGCCGCCACACATCACCATCCATCCATCCTTTTCACAAAAAAAGCAGCGCCAAATAATGCTGCCTAAAACCACCCCCCTTCAACTGGCGAAAGCGATTGCAGTGCCGCCGGTGGATGACGTTGTACCCCCAAATCATTTATCATTCCCAAAAATCCATGCAGCACATTCCTTGCGTCTCATCATCCATCTGGCACCTCAATATGTGTATGCCCCGACGCCGTAGTCGTAGGTACACTTTGCGCTTCTAGCTTCTTTATATGCATATCATCCTGGCTGCCTTGTGGAAAACCCCTTTGGGGTAATGAAGGATAAAGACTGCAAGCTGCAAGCGTAAGAATCATTCATCGCACTGCATCTTAGTCAACGACGTTTTTTCGACAACAACATTCGACTCGATTCCGACGACTTCGACGACCAAAATGTCGCTGACGACAACAACTACCCCAACAATTCACTGCTGCATGTGGATTGTGGAGCACACACAAATAATTTAATGACGTTTTTATTACTCTCGAATACAGAATAAGTCATCGAAAAATCGAAAGAGCAAGCAGCAGCACCCGTTCTCTATACGAAGTTGACATTTTCTCCTTGTGTGGTGTCTAGTTTCGTGCCTGTCCACTGACGAAGGGCCTTATGACTCCGTCAACTCCCGAGGAGTCCTTATAATCCTACCACCATTGAATACGAATTTGCACCCTCCTCGATTGGCGGCTGTGGCGAGCACAACTGCCAATGCTTGCCCCGCCGCCGCCGCACGTTCGGTGTTAGCTTAAGGTACCTATAGTCAAAACACACATACCCAAACACACGTCACCGTCACCGTAACCATATAACATACACGAAAAGTCACACAATCGCACTTTATAAGTATCTACACACACATACGGAATCACTAATAAAAATTAAACTAGCCTATCCAAAAAGCCAAAGTACAGCAATGCGGATGTCGAGGACGTTGCACTGCACTTTGACCTAGATTCCATGTGAGAGCAGCAGTGGTGGCAGCACCTCCCCGGCAATTCAGTCCTAGTTTTTTAGTCCTCGCTCTTGCCTGTGTCGCCCTGTCGCCATTACCAACAACAGCTCAACCCTTTCGTTTCTTCTTGGTGGTTCTGGTTCTCGTTCTGGTTCTTCGGCCTGATGATGATGGTGGCGCATTCGGTGGTTGATAGCTAGCTGCCAGGATACACATCCATCTTAACGTGTTAACCACCCTGTGCATGAAGCATGATTGTAACAACCGTAAGGAAGGGTGTTGTTTGACAGTGTATAAGGAGGTGCACGGTTCGGGTGGAAGCAAGGGTTTTAAAGTGGCATTCGCGTGGAGTATGTTAGATCTGCTGCAGAGCTCCCAATGATAAGAATTCCTTCCTTCCGTCCGTTTATCCGCCTGTTTGTCCGTCCGTCCGTCGCGTCGCAGCCGTCCGTTTGGCTGCCATGTTCATTCATATATCGAGTCATAGTTTTTCGTTCTCAGCACGTCACCAACACCATCGCCTATATCGCCACGCGTCCGTCACCTCCGCCGTCACCATCACCGTTAACACAGCACAAAGTCACATTCGTTCATTTTAACTTTACGGGGTTGTAGCTAGACGACGACGAACGATGATGGGTGAATAACAGAGGACGATATGGCAAAACAAGGAGTTGCGGGATGAAGCACCCATAAAGATACCTTCTAGAAGGTGGAAGGTGGAACCTCTTGATTTTTGTTAGAGATAGCATATTTGAAAAAAAAAGTTACACACATTTAACAGATATAGTATAAGACAATGCCGGTGTAGTCTGGTTGCTGTGCTTAAAAAGAGGAAAAGAGAAGGACAAAATGAGAGCTGAATCCTTCTGGTTTCTACACTGCTGGTTTATAGGGGGACGACAACATCACTGCACGAAAAGGTATGACACTGTACAAGTGTTGTTTATTTGAAGTCATCGCCGTCAAAAAGGGGCCCTACTACAAAGTTAGGGTCACTCAAAATTAGCAGTGGCAGTGCTCTGCTCCTTCGTACTTTCGCTGTGATCCATTTATGTCATTATTTGGACTTTTGAAAGGTTAGAATCATCCAATCCAAACAGAAATGTCAGGGTTATCAGGGAAAAAGAAATAGTCTTCTGGAACTGAGGAACATCGGAATTCAATCGTAATACTCGCGCTTCTATGAATGCTCATCAGTTAACTAAGCAGAGAGACTCGTTATTCAGCCGTACTACACGAATGTGAATCACCAAACTCTTTTCCTCTTAATTGCAATGTTCTAAAATAAAAAAAAAAAACTTAAGAATTTAAAACAAATATTAACAAACGTTTTTTTTCACTATCCACTCATTGGCCCCACAGTGTCAAATGCCACTGATAGAAAACATCTTCGGAGTGTGAGGGTAAGGTAGTTGAGATGTCGCAGAAGAATTTATGCCTTAGTCAGCCGAATATCACCCCGTATGTTGAACATACGTTCTTTGTTGCAGGACTGTCGTTTTATGTTTGCCCTGCTGATTGTTGAGATGGCATTCACTGTAAAGAGAGAGGACACAAAAATATGTATATTTTAGAATCATAGTGCTACCAGTAGGGATATGGTTACGGCTACGGGTATACTATTATACCATAAGGTCTTGTTCAGAGAAGACCCATTCAAAGGATGTAATGGGCTATAGATGAAGGGCAACTGAAGTATCTTTAAAAGAAAAAAAAATTTATACATATATTACTCCCCAAAAACCAACCCCCAATCACTATACCATAAACCAACCGCCCGCCGCCCGTCCTTCAGGTATGGGGAACACAAGTAGATATGTATGGGGAGGCAAAAATTGTAGGTGACGTTTGTATGTGCTGCCAACTGCAATCTAGGATAATGTTTTCAGCAAAACGAGTATGCATGCACACTTCCTTCAGATCCTCCTCTTCCTATGTTATAGGGAGGCTAAAGGATTTCAATAGCACCCTGCTGCACGTTTGGATAAACATATATCTTACCCAAAGTCTAGATGATTTGGACAGCATTTTTAGACACCTTGATGGATGACCTTTTTTTATCAATCCCTATAAATCGGACACAAATAACCGAGTCAAGTCAGGCAGTCAAGTGTCTTCCGACTATGAAGTCTCGAGTCTCTTCGAGGAAGTACCAAAGTCGCCCCTTTTGTTATTGGTCTTCTTCTTCGAATGCGGTGACTCTAGGCTTTGCTAAGGATCTGATGTCTATTCTGTTCTGTTTGTTCCTTTGCTATCTTTCATGGGACAGGAAGAATAAGTAACATAATCTCAAAGAAAAATAATGTATTGTCATTTAAATGAGATTATGCGGTTGTTTCTATTTTATTAATAACAAATACAGACAAGAGGGAAATGAAACACACAAACAAAGAACAAGGCTTGCTCACATGTAAGTCAAAAGTTTTTTTTTTCAAGAGCTTACAAGTCTAATGGTTCCAATTGTCACAGAAAACAATAAACAACATTTTTTTCTACGACGACGCATAAATTCTGCGCATCAACGCTCAGTGTTAAAATGATTAATGGCAGGTTTGAATTTACACAAAAAATAAACTGGGTCAGAGTTGTTGCAATTTTAATCCTCTGGGGGTGTTTTTTTCCTGTTTTTCCTTATGATTGATGCTTCCGAAAATTTAGTTTTTATGAGCGATTTAAATTAATTTATGATTTTTAGTTTTGATGCTTTAAAAAAAGGTCAGGAAGTTCGTCATCCTTGAGTGTGAGGTTGACGTATACATATTATGTTTAGGCAATTAATATTAGGGCAGTTACCATTCCCAATTTGTCAAAGTATTCAACTATATTTAAGTTTTCTTACATACATGTTTTTTTTTGACGTAGGTACCTACATTATGCAATTAAGCAAATTTGCGTAGGTTATGCTAGCTTAATTTGTCGCTTTGATGACTCTTTCAAAAGGTCTGGCGGTCCTCTTGTTATTAACATTGAATTTGAGTCCTTGTAATTCTCCATAAAAGAACAGAGGAGGAGAAGAAAGATTGGTATGACAATTAAGTTAACCGTTCTAATTATTGAAATCAAATGTATCGAAACAAATCATCATATAATATAACGACTAATCCTTTGTTTGGTTCTTTTAAGGCGCCCTACAAAAACCGAACATATTGAACGAAAGCATTTTTGGTGCAGATGTGCAGCGACTGTATATGATTTAAATTTTCTGTACCGAATTAAGACAATAAATTAAGATTACAAAAGTGAGGTTCTTAAAATTACAGATTCAGATTACAAAAATCCACCAACACGACAGAAGTTGATAAACATGTTATTGAATATGAACCCCCTAAAGCCTAAACGAAGACAATGAGTTAATACGTAAATAATTGTCACTCGTATTTCGAGAGATGGGTCTTCTAGGGTGTATAGAAAGAGAAAGCGAAGCTATGAGCACAGTGAGACGCGAAACTTCAGTGATGCCTACAAATAGAACAATTATTTTACCAAAAACAAGGATAAAATTTGTTAAATTTGCTTTTTAAATTATTAACTCTATAATCTCTTCCAATTGGAGTATAGCCACGGTGTTTTGATAGTCTACCAATGAAAATCTTCCGCATCAGAAAACCCGCGGGTGAATTTTTAGATAATTTACATTAGTTTACAGGTTTCTTTCAAAACTAATAGTTGATTCGATGGAAGTCCACTTAAAACATTTGCAATGCACCTACGAGTACTTGCTGAATCTTAGAACTTGGCGTTCTTTTAGATATCATTACTTTTCGTGGCTGATTGGTTAGGCAGAATTTTTGTACGGCTCTTTTTTTTACATTTATGTTTTTGTTGTAATATATATTAATATATGTAATATAAATTAATTCACTAGCTATACCCTGCCACGCTTCGCAGTAGTCCTAGATCTTTTAAGCAATTAAAAAAAAAGTTGACGGCGTCACACATTCCACTTTCCGCGGTGCGTGTCAAGTCCTGAACTTATTAGAAAATGACCAACAGTGGAACATATGCATCAATAACACGTGCAACACTCAGTCTTCGTACTGCCTTAATCGATAAAAAATTAATTTAACTTTTTCACCCTTGTGAGGATCTGAAGAAAAATAAATTAAAACAAAACAAAACAAAACTCACACATACAGTACATAATATAATACTTACCACATAATACGATCCATAGAACACACACACATACTTACCACAACAACATGTTCCATACAAAACTACTTTACATACATACACTTTACTCACACACATATAAAAATCAAAATTTTGAAAAATAAAAAAATAAAAAAATAAAAAATTAAAATCAAAAAAATAGTCAGTAATCAATTAAACTCTGAAGAGAATAGTTCTCCAGTGCCAATTTTGTTCACTATAAAAGTTTAATTAATTGAATGGACAAATTTATAGAATTGAACGAAACGAAAAGAAAAAAAAATAACTATAATTAAATTGTGCATTATAATGTGTTATTCCTTATTTATGCATGTAATAAATATTTGAAGAGTTTATCTATAAATTTAACAAAAAAAAATAAGTGCAACAATTACAACAACAAAATAAAATTAAGAAAAATTTATTAAAAAAAAAAAGAGAAACGAAACTCAAATGTGAATGTGTGCAAAAAAATTAAACATTTTTTTTAACTGTAATATGTGCAATGAACTATAAAATAATATAAAATGAAATAAAAAAAGAAATGAAAATACATTAAACACAAAAGGAAAAAAAAAGAAGAAAGTAAACGAAGAAAGAAGAAAGAAGAATCATAAAGAAAAAAAAATAAATATCATTCAGTTTTTTTTTTTTAATTGTTGTTTGATAAAATTATTATTAAAATTTTTTTGTTTATGTTCCTGGTGCACCTGGATGTTTTTAAAGGTACTATTTTTTAATTTTGTTTTATTATATATTTAATTTAATTATTACTATTATTATTACCTATTATGTAATTTTTGTTGTTGTTGTTATTTTTTTCCTCTCTTCTTTTGACTTTTTTTTTGTTATATATTTAAAATGCAGATTTTGATTTGAACTATTTTTTTTGTTTGTTCTTAATGAACATGAATACTTAAATTTTTTTTTAACAAAGGTCATGGTGAGTATGATGGGAGGACGGGTGGGAGTTGTAATATTTTAGGAGGATTCTCCTTATTTTTTTCCTTCCCTCCCTTCAGTGACACGCCCTTCCCCTCCTCAATTCATCTTCGGGTCCCATAATTTTGGAACCTTATTGTTGAAATGGCATGTTAATTGTAACACTGTCCAGAGCTGCGACTGCAACAACCCACACCACCGACGAGCTTTGCAAAAGCCAGCATGCCGCAGTCGTAGCCTGGATCCCCTTTTCAGCCTGCAACCTGGATCGTTCTTAGGGTCCTGTAGACCTAAGAGCGTGAAGGGTAGCGAAAGGTTGGAGAGGGAGGAACACGGGTTCCGTTACACCCTGCTACCACACTACCTGCTACCCTCCTACCCTCCAGAGCTACCTACTAGCCGCTAAACCTGTACCCCGTTACCCGCTACTCGCTTCTCCACTACCCGCTTCCCGCTACCTTTTACTTCAACACACTAACCGCTACCCCTTTACCATGATACCCGCTACTCACTCCCACTACCCGTCACCACGCTATGCGCTACCCGCTACCTATTTTCCCGTTACTCCACTACCCGCTTCCCACGCCATATCCCACAAGCAACAAATCAACAAACAAAAAAGGAAAAAATATCGACGGCAAAAAATCTCAAGTGTACATTACAAATGTCAGAAGGACTATGGCCGTCCCGCTCTTTCTCATTGTCGTGAAGAAAACTTTCTTTCACAGGTACTGATAATTTTGAACCAAACTCGAGTGCGATTTGTTTATTTTTTTACACCTTGTGTTAGATTATTCAAGGATCCCTAATTTTTTTGAAAATGAAACATAGTGTAGTTTGGCAACGGTGAAAGAATTTTTTAAATCGGTCCAGTAGTTTCGGAGCCTATTCATTTCAAACAAACAAACAAAAAATCAAACCTTTCCTCTTTATAATATTAGTAAAGATAAAACATGGGCGGGTACCATGCTTCCTTAGCAGAAAAATGTAAAAATTAATTTTATTTATTTTTATTGACTGGCAGAATTGCTAGTTTGCCAAATTACAATATTCTACGATGATCAGAGGTGCCCCATATATTTTATAAAATTTATTTTTAAATGGGTGGGTACCACGCCCCCTCAGTTGAAAATCATAAATTTCATATTTTATTTGTTCTGTTGCACGTTGTACTTGTATGCCAAATTTCATGATTCTACTGTACTCCAAAGTGCTCCAAGTAATTTAAACTAATAAAGTAAAATATAGGCGGCTACCACGCCCCCTGACTGAAATTTAAAATTTTCGATTTTTTCCTTTGTATGTACTTCATGACCTATCACTGTGCCAAATTTCTTGATTCTACTGCACTCCAAAAGTGCTCCATATAATTTAAACTAATAATGTAAAAGTAGGCGGCTACCACGCCCCCTGATTGAAAAGTTCAAATTGTTTTCCTCTGAATATACCACATGACCTATCACTGTGCCAAATATCAAGTTTCTAAGGCAACGGGAAGTGCTTCATAATTTTGATGATCTGTCAGTGAGTGAATCAGTCAGTCAGTCAGTTACGGTTTTCGTGTTTTTGGAACATTGTACCTATCTTAGAAACTACTTATGCTAAATATATGAGGTGCTTCTTCTTGACTAGATTAACAAATAATGTGAGTTTGAAACTTTTATCTTCTTTAGTATAGAAGTTGGGTGTGGAAAATGCCCTGAGTTGTTTCCTATAAATAAGGGTGTAGTGCCCCTTGATATTTTGTTGTTTTTGTAAAAGTAAGAATAAATAAAATTATGAATTAAATTACAAAAACCATGTTTTCTTTCAGAAACATAATTAAAAAATAAATCTCGAAAAATCTGGAATTTCCATTTTTTTTTCGAGATTTTTTCGAGATATTGTCTTTCGAGATTCTTGAACGTTCGAGATTTTTGTACGTTCGAGATTTTTGCATTCGAGATTTTTATTTCTTTGTTTCGAGATTTCTTACATTCGAGATTTTTGTATTCGAGATAACGTCATGATCCCCTTGAATTTTTGTTTTTTTGATTTTATGGTTCTTGGTCTTAAGGACTTTTTATGTTTCAATTTTTTATCTTTTGATTTTTTTTTTTTAAGCGTTTGGTCTTTTGGTAGTCTTGCTTCTTGGATTTTAAGCTTTTTGATCTTTTATTTTTTGGCTTTTAAGTCTTTTGGCTATTTCGATTTCGGTCTTTATGCTTTTTAGACTTTGAGTTTTTGGTTTATTTTGTTTTGCTTCTTGGACTTTTTCACTTTTTTTTGTTTTTAACCATTATGGTGTTTTGATGTTTGGGGTTTTCTCTTCTTATTCTTTTTTGTTCTTGGGTTTTGTGGTCTTTAGCTTTTTAGTCTGTAATGATGCACTAAAAAAGTAAATACAAGCACCAGGCACGACAAAATAAAAATAATACGCCGAGTTTACATTCACCTAAGTATAACCGAAATCTATGGGAATCAAATGGAAAAGAAGAAAACTTTATTTGCAGTGTTATTTTCAACTTCGCCCTACTTATAGTTCACATTTGTTTTCTACGAAAAGGTTGAGTATAAGAGGAAAGCCGAAAACTTGTGAGCAAAGTATTAATATAAATCATTGCCGCGGAGTAAGGACCAGAGGTTAGCTATTGACAATATAATAAACTCTTCCATCCACCAGTAGTATGCAGCTTCTTGTGAAATATTCAGTTCGTTGCTAGCCACCAAAAGAATAAGGTATAATATCATTTTCAACTGCGATTACCCACGTCAAGTGGCAATTAACACATTCATACACATTCTACGGGCGGGAGCACTATTTCCCATTCCCTCTACATGACAGAGTGTCGGTCAGAGTACAGCCCGTACGGTTCTTGCTTGAATCTTCGTCTTCATACTCCATTTTTGCGTTTTTGTCAAATGTAATGTATCCTCAACACACATGACGACTTGGTTGATAATGGTTTTATAGAGTGACGCTTTGGTTGTTTTCGAAAGACCTAAGTCGCTTTCTAATTCCTAAGTCTGCGCCTCTGAAGGTCATGTTTAATGAAAACAGTAATTTACACGGTTTTCCTCAATTTTGTAAGTCTGCCATTCAAAACGAGGTAAGAGTAAAATAGTTCCAAAATAATTCTTAATTACTTAAATGACATAATGCAGCCTTTTCAACTTACATTATTTCAATTTCTATATAACAAAAATGTTGTAGTGATAAAATCTGTTGACAGTTTAAGCCGCATTTGATGAAAGAGAATAGAGATACAAATAACTTCACGAACGCTTTTTTATTCTTTTTATAAATTTCTTTATCTTCTGCTCCGACAAAAGATAAATGAACTCATCTAGCAAACTAGCTGTCAAGTTTTGTGGTTTTTCTTTTAACATATAGTTAAAAGGAGCTCCAACGATGTGTAGATGTAGAGTAGGAAAAAAACAGAACCCTCAGCCACTCTCATTGCCCTTCTGCATTAAAAATCCAACAAGGATGCCATTCTTCACTTCAACCGAATGGAATTTCATTTTTCTTTCAAAGCGCAGCAAACCACTTAATCAAAGGAACCAAACGAGTCCTGTCGTCACCGTTCTACAATCGGCAGTATTTGATTTGGCTCATTTGAATAAAGAAAATCGAACTTAATTTTGAAAATGGGTTTCGGCTTAATATAAAATAAGAAACTTTAAAATCAAAACAGGCTATCAATTCTTTAACAAAACTTCGAATTTATTTCACAGCTTAGCAAATACAGGACTTAATTCATTGCTCCAAAGTGTACCGTGGATGCCTTACATTTGTTCATGCGAATACAATCATCTCACAGTGGTTGTGCGTAGATAGAACTTTATAAAGGTCCTCAGACTCTATTAATAAAAATACCCCCAATCCCGGTCACGGCTGTTTATTCATTCCGAATTCTCATCCCTTGCAACAATTCGTCAACAAACATTCCATTCATGTGCACAAAATGATCTATAGACACGAGTTCATTATGTTCGAGGGGCAGCAAAAAAAAAACTAACATTATCAAGGAATTCATGAAAAAAAATAAAAAGCCATGTCTAAGACCGTCCTGCAACTGCAATATTTTCAGTTTCTTGTATCTCTATAAAAGACACACACGAACGCATAGAATATTTGAAGTTGTTTGTATCTTGCGAAGGTCCTTTCTTCTCATTGAAAATGAGGACATACCGCACATCCACCAATCTCATTCCAAAATTTGTCTTTTGCACACGCAATCTCCGAGGAACCTTTGTAGCTGCTACATACATTCCCTCGTGACGTGTGCAAGGAATTTTCGTCTTTGAAGGTTCACAGTGCCGACGACGCCATTGAGCTGAGTCAAGTCGATCAAAACCTCGGTCGTCTCACTCCTACTCCAAGGAGATACAAAAAAAAAAGAGTTTCATTGATGTTAAGAGAAGCAGCTTTGTTAGGAAATTGGCTTCATTACGCGTGTATCTGGTGGCAAATCGTTTGTCAATGCAATATCTTTGCACTGCATCGTCTACATGTTTTACGAGAGAGCGTTTAAGAATGGATGGATATCTTCGTGACCAGAGATAGAGCTTGAGATTAACCGGGCAGATATGGTATCAGTCAAACAGTCAAACCCTAAAGACAATAATGTGACGAATGTGAACAAAGCAATTTGGATGTTTATAGTTATCTATTTGAAATAGATTTTTTGCTTTTGCTTTCGCCTTATATTGATGACATGTCAAATTCAAGCAATTGATGTTTGTGATGTGCTTTTTGTTTCCAAATCGAGGTTTTGCTCGCCGGTCTCGCCAAGGTCTATTTGAAGAAAACACGAAGCCCCAATGATAGGTCTTCTGAACCTTATAACAAAGTCTTTATTGGAAACACTTAATAACTATAATTAGGATTAAAGGAAATAATTCAGTTTTATCTTGATTCTTCTTAAATTTGGTAAAAATGAGTATTCGCTGGTGTCACTTCCGGTGTGCGTTCGGATTTTTTAAAGCTTCCACTTGACGGATGTATGGTTACTTGCTGTTTTGACTGGCGGAAGGGCCTCCACTACTGTGCTTCCTGTTCCTGTTTCCGTTTGAGCGTTTGGTAATTCTTACTCGACCGGTTTATTTCCAGGGAATCAGCAGGTTTATTTAAGGCCCCTGGTGGCACTACACGGCAGGCAATAGCTCTGGTGGATCAGCAGATTTATTTAAGGCCCCTGGTGGCAGTACACGGCAGGCAATAGCTCTGGTGGATCAGCAGGTATATTTAAGGCCCCTGGTGGCACTACACGACAGGCAATAGCTCTGGTGTATCAGCAGGTAGATATATTTAAGGCCCCTGGTGACACTACACGGCAGGCAATAGTTCTGGTCGATCAGCAGGTTTATTTACGGCCCCTGGTGGCACGCAGCACGGCAGGCAATAGCTCTGGTCGATCAGCAGGTTTATGTACGGCCCCTGGTGGCACGCAGGACAAATCTCCTTCAGTATTTAAAACCCCTTACCACTGGTGGGGGGAAGCTTTAATACTGAAATGGCGGTTGCTACACGCCTGCACGGTCGGAATTAAGGACAATTTCCTTCGATATTAAAACCCCTTACCACTGCTGGTGGGGGGAAGCTTTAATAGAGAAATGGCGGTAGGCGGCGGAAATGACCAAAAGCACTCGATTCGAAACCCAAAGTTGAAATGACAACTAATAGTAGTGACGAAAGGTAGTGGTAGTGGTGATTTTACTACGAAAGTACTGATCCTCATATGAGCTTTACTACTAAAACCGAGTGTGAGTTGTACGAATGTGAAAGCTAAACTTTCATGTGTTTCGGTTTAATTTGGTGTCATGCATCAAGAATTTTATCGATGATGAATGTAAACACGCCATGAGTTGTTAATGAGTCATACGAGATGTTTTGCTTATGCATTGTCCGGTATGGATTCAAGGCCAAACAAAATGTATGTAAACATATGCTTGAATGAGTTTTGCCTGCATATGTGATTTTTAAAGCGAGCGTGAATTATATGAATTCGAAATTCAATTGACCGTCTATTTAGTTATTTGTTGATGACAAATTTCTTTCCCGTGATAATTATAGATTAGATTACGTTGCTCCTATAAGACGCTCTCCAAAATTTTAAATTTTTGTTTGTTTTATATCTGCACCCAAAAACTAACCGCAATCAAACAAGAACAATGGCCATTTCAATACCTACAAAAATAAGTACAATCAACAACGAAATTACTGGACAAATATCATCCTTAACTACAAATTCCAACTTGTTCTAGGTTTTTCTCATTTAATTCCTGATAAAAAAAGCAAGAAAAATCATGTAAAACCAAAGACAATGTTTATTGTTCCCAACATTTTTTTCTTCTTTTTTTTTTAATGCTCGAGAAGCCAACGTATCTATTAATTAAAATTCGCCACCAAAACTGAGGCGAAAAAATGTCTAATGAAGTTTACCAACCAAGCCATAGCCATTGTTTAGAAAACGTGATTGGGCTGCACCATCATCTTCATCATGAAAAAAAAAACAAGTTAAAAAAAAAAAATTATGACGATGACGGTTAGTGATACATACAGTCGACGACCGGCGGTCGGTCCTCATTATCTGTTTCATCGTCCTACTGTCTATGCTGACAGCTCGTCAAAATTTTTCTTTATTTTTCTGTTCTTTTTTTTTGTTCTTGTTGGCTCTTGTATTAATACTTTTTTCTTTTCTTTCTTTATGTATTGTCCATTCAACCACCAAGCAAGGACTCTTTGTTGTTCGTTCATTTTTCACAACTCAGCCATTGTCATCTCTCTGTTGTCTCTATACAAACAGAATTTCACACAAACAAACAAAATATAATACATGTATAGCTGAAAAGTTAATTTTCACACGGGCACAGCAATCATCATGTGTCGTCCTTAATTTTTCGAACGCTTTCCGATACGGATGTCAAGGACTCTCAGACTTTTCCCCTCTATAAATATCCTTTTTTTTCGTTGTGTGCAATCAGACAAAAGGAGACTACAACAAATTCTGCAACAAAACAGGACGAAGGATAACTATACAAAAATAAAATACATTTTATCACTTTTTGGCAAGCAATGTCCTTGGTGTTTTCGAATCGAAGTAAGAAATTACGGTGCTGCAGTGAAAAACGTACATTACGATACCGACAGCAGCGGCAGCGGCAGTTGCCCTTCTCTATAGCCACCCCCTATTTGAATTTACAACTGCATGTTTCCGTATTTCATTCGTATTTATTAACAACATCGAAACAGCGAAATAAATACCATAATTACACACAATTAAATGGCATGATTTACAATAAACAATTAAAATTGTCTCTTGTACGAACAACATCCATTTTTACATACTTTGTGAGACATTGAGAACAAAAATTAAACTAAATAGCAAGTATACGCCACCGTGTACTACACCTAACTTTGGCTAACAAACAAAGTCTTTTGCGCTCGCTTTAATTTCAAATTTACAACTGTACGGCATTGTCTCCTTTTTGTGTTTGTTGTTTTGTTGCTGGCCAAAAAAGAGAACCAACAGCAGCGGTGGTGTTGGAAGAAGGATGCTAACAACAAAGACAAACTGGGCGAAGAAAAGTTGGCACTTTAGTGTGGTGCCTTATGAGTTAAATTTAAAATGGAATTTTTGAAAGAATCTTGAAACAGAATTGGAATGAGAAGAAGAGATAGAGAGAAAGCTGAAGATCGAAAAGGAGTTTCTCAAGAGCACAAAACGGAAACGTACAGGCCAAAAATCTACAATTGTACTTAAAGGATTCGGCAATTTAACTATTGTTACCCCAACCCCACACACATACACTACCAAAAATACTTAACGAAAAAAATTAAATGTTGAAAACCATCTCATGGTTATTAAGTTGTCAAATTATAATGGAAGATACCCTATACTCCTCCACTTAGTAGTTTACTTAAATGAATGTCTGTGTTTTAGGTAATCGCTTAGAAGCTCGTCTTCTATAAGGAAACATTTATGAAATTCTCGGTCACTCGCGCCGTATTGGGTCGATAGCTATTTGAGAGATATGAAAAAAAGCTTTTATCAATTCCCAAAAATAGGAAAAATATTGTGACCTGGAAGTATGGAGATGATAAATTATAAACTGCGTAAAAGTTATTCTCACCTATTCTCTGTACTACGTTTAAGAGTATGTAGTCCGTTTTGTCATGTGTATCTTCCCCATCAGCTTTTGGCTCTACACGCTTCGTGATGCTTATTCTGATAGTTGAGCCAAGTCCAGCGTCATGTCACTTTTAAAAGCGTCAAGGCGGTGCTTGGCGAGGACAATACTCCGTCAAGCATTGTTACGAATAGTACCTAGTGATTCATTTCCATTCCGTAGTGCTTAATTTAGAGCTTAAATCTAAAAAAAGAGAGGCCAACTTAGTAGTGCCGTTACTTACCTTAATTATCCGACTCCTAATCCTTGTAGGTTCTCAGCCTAAGACACAGCAGCCCTTCATCGGAAACGATCCTTTGCATGTACCTTCCAGTCGCCAAAATTAAGCGCTCTGGCAGTCTTCCGGGAAGAAAGGCCAAGTAAGTAGTGCCGTTACTTCCCTTACTTATCCGGCTCATTATCCATGTAGGTTCTTAGCCTGAGACACAGCAGCCCTTCATCAGGAACGATCCTTTGTATGCACACTCCAGTCGCCAAAACCAAGCGCTCTGGCAGTTGAGGTCTTCCGGGTCGTCTCGAATATGAGGGCTGCAAAGAGATAACTATCTTGTCTTCCATTCGCTCGATGTGGATGTGGCCGAACCAATATAGTCGTCTTTTCTTGGCTTTCTGGACTTTATCCACATCTTCTTGGTTCAACACGTAAATTTCGCGGTTGAACCTTCTTCTCCATCGTCGCGTCGCACCAAAACCGTCGAAGAATTTTTTTTTCGAATGTGCCCAGTATGTAGTATTTCCCCTTTTTTACTTATAGTCCATTACTCGGCGATGTTTTGTCCTCATTCACTTCAAGACCAACGAGCTTCGCCTGTTCTTAAATCGCTGTCAAGGCCTCAAGCACAGCTCTCCGGGAGCGACCGATGATTTCTATATCGTCCTCATAGCCTAGAAGCTGATTGGATGTATTGAAGATACTGTATTTCGTGCTCACATCTGCCTTGCGCACTATTTGCTCCCAGAATGTTGAAGAAATAACATGACTGCGTAACTCCTTGTCTAAGCCCTGAGCATTTTTGAAACAACTTAGATGAGCTGTTACAAATTTGCACCCTGCACTGCGTATTGTTTAGCATCATGCGGCACAGTGGGACCAGTTTGTTCGGGATCCCGACATTCAGACATCACCTTTCAATATCATAAGCTCTTGGTGGTGGATGCTATCATAAGCAGTACGTGGATAGGATTTTGTATGGCTGTGTCCTGGTTCTAGAACCAGACGCTAAGGCTAAAGAAGTGCGAAGATAAGATAAAATCTGAATGACATTATGATTAATTTTTGGATTAGCTGCGTTAAATAATGAAATTAATGTCAAATGTAAACAACCGCAAAAACCTTAAAAGTTATATAAAATCTGAATGTTGAGAATGTCGGGAGTACGAAAGGTAGAGGCTTGGAGCGGGTAGAGAAGATGAAGAAAAGGTAGGTGTGAAGAAGCCTAACCATTATTAGGTTACTTTCGAAAGCGTTGAATATGTTTCCGGCAACTTCAATTCACTAATTTGAGATTTAATTTTTTTTCTATGAGAGAACCTAAGCCAATCTCTTTAATGTGAAATTTTCATTCCGCTCAAGAGGATCGAATACCAAACAAATCTTATTCACCCTTGAACGCAAACAAAGGTTTAAAAAATCACATATGCACCGGAACAGCAAATCATCGATAACTTTTGCCCCAGGATAAAATACTTCCTTTTGTAAGCATTATCCTAGGTTAAATCTCATTCATTGTTCAAAACAGACCATGAGAAACAGATTTTTTGGATTGGAAAAGAGTTCTAAATGTGTTTCAATGATGAGGAGGGAAGTTGGTTCACTGGATCGTATGTGGAACATGCGTTTACTTAGATTGCATTTATTTTTACTCTTTTCCTCGTTTTAGTGAAACTCGTTCTTAAGAGTTAAAATGTCATAATCTGTCTTCAGTTCGCTTCATCAAATAGAAATTCGCTAATCACCTCAAAAAAGCTTTAAAAGATTCTTCTTCAAACAATAACAAAAGCAAAATCTCTTATTTGAGCTCATATTAAAACTTTCTTTAGTTTTGAAACTGCCCAACGGCTTTTCAAATTGCATTTCATTATAAACAAAAACTCTGCATTTTCTCTTCCTAATTTACATTGTCAGAAACTTTGCCAAAACTGTTTAAGCATTATTTACACTTTGGTAGAAGTTAATTCAGCGAAAGCAACCAAATTGTGTATTCCGATATTTAAAGTCAGTCCAAAGTGCTGCAAGAAACTTTCTCCTTCTAAATTATGACCTCTCAGCTTTGTTGCCTGTTCTAATCATTTCATTCTGGGTATAATTCATGTGAAAACGGGCAGCAGGAAGTACATATTTGGCCCAGCATTCGCATCTCAATTCGCGAACTTCTTATAACCTCAACGTAACGTTTTGTTCTGTGGTCGAAAAAAATTATAATTTCTCGAAAATAGAAGCGACGCGACACTTCTCCCGATGGTGTCACTAAACTTTGTCCATTTACGACCACCACACATTGCATTATTGCTGCCGCGTAGCGTTGTCGTGTGGCACAGACAATGCAGCGGATGGCTTGAAGCTGCTGCATGAATTTAACTAGAATTTATGAACTTGCAGGGTTTTTAGTAAAATAAATTTCGGTCAGTTGCGTATATGCGCAATGTTGCAACGGAAGGACTAAAGTTGTTCCTCACACTGTGCTGCCGCTATATGGCGACGACCGACCGACGACGTGGGGGTGCTTAAGTCTACCCCGCCATAAGAAAATCAGATAACCATCAACCGCACACCTTAAATCCTTCCTTACAAGACCAAATGTGACCAAAGTGACCAAACTGACAAAGTTGACATTTAGGCTATTTTTATGACATTGCTTAAAAGTGTCATGTTGTTAGAACCGGAACCGGATGCTATTTGTGTTACGTTTGCCAACGTACGATTTGTGGAGTAGTCTTTGTTGGTAAATTTGTCCTGCGGTTTCCATTCCTGTTTTTTGCAGCTTTTGGTGGTGTTTGAGTCGTTTTGGAAAATATTCTCGTGAGACGTGTAAAAGTCACTTCAAAGCAATACACTTAATTTGGTCATTGAAGGGTCCTTGACGCTAGCCTAGCTGTATAGCCAATCCACTTCGGTCGTATTGATTTAAGACTTATTCGACGGATGAAGTGTATGTGTGGGTTTTTAGTTTTTCAGCTGAGTCCTACAATATATTTTATTTAACGTGCTTCCGTTGGGCATTATTTTCAATGGCGGTATTGTTCTTTCGCCTCGCCTTTTTCGTATTGGCGCATATGTATTTAAAATCGGAATTTTTCTTTTGTTTGTTTTTGCGAGTGGAAATGGTGTTTCTGGACATATTAGCGGCTATTTATAAAACAATTCAAATGTTTCCTCTTTAAAAAAAAAGCGAAATGCAATCGAACTTTCCTGCGAATGGCTAAGGCCTTAGGACTTGGTGTGGTTTTACGTGTTGAGTTATTCATGTTATTTTATGTTAATATTGACACTTGGATTCATTTTTTGTTGAAGTGATATGAATGCCTGAAAAACTTCTATTTTAAATGTAAAGGGCCATGCACAAAAAAACGAACGCTCATTGCTTTGTGGTTTACTTTTTCTAACGCAGCAGACTACTGGACAGTAGCACATTTGATATGAAGAATGTCTCTAAGTCCGAAATGATACCGTGAACTAGTGGTTATATGCATTGAACAGTAACATAGAATGCGTGCTATTTTCATAAGGTTCATGAATGGAGAATGATAATTCCTCTTAATTCTAAAGAAGCTTCCAAGTGTATCACTTCTATCACGGGAATGTGCTTCTCAGTGTATTTTTCAACGTCTATTAAGCTGGCAAACCAATATGGCATGGGCACAAACGATTGGGATCTTACCATAATAATGTGTTCTTTATGTGTTAATTATGTGTGCAGTTCGCGATTTTGGGGCTGATCAATTTGTATGCATATATAAAATTATATAAGCTTCATATGTATACACTCGGGCGTATACGTGTTTTTTTTATTTTATTTTTTTACGCTTCTTTTAACTTTTTGTTTGAGAACTTTAGGCTTTTTTTGTATCAATTGTTATTATTATTTTTAACAACCTCAAAAGTACAGTTTTTGTTAATTATGACGATGAGTAAGCTGAGTTAATGATTCAAAAAACCGTCCGACTGACTCCTCGGTAATCGTTTTGGAATCGTTTCATACTAGAATATCCAAAAATATCAATTATAAATTTGAAACCTCTATTTCTGATGTGATGATCATAAACCTGACACTTCTCAAATGTTTGCTGTAGCTGGAAAATTTCATCGTTTGGCCTTTAATGCTCCAATTCTTCAAATAGTGATTTTTCTATTGTTTTTCCAAACCTACCCTACGGTCTGTTCATTCTTTAAGGCATTCAATTTTGTTCATCATATTCATTATATCTGTTTATGAAGATCGTATTCCATCTGTTAGTGCAAACTTTTGCGATAGAGTTTTGTTTGTATGCAATGAAAATATGTATTTGTAAGAAAGTCTCTTTCGTTGCAATTATGTAGCTACAATTTCCTAATGTAGAGCCATATTCAAGTAAATCAACAACATCAACGACCTATGTATGCCTACTGCATACATTTTTTAAGTAAATCCTAGATTCTAACTTGCGGTTTGATCGTTCGATCAATTCGAATAAGATTAACGCTTTCTTTGTGCGTTTACTGAAGTAAATATACGATTGTGCAAGTATAACACTGTACGAATAAAAATTTTACACTAATTTAGTCGTTGATGTTAGATTGACACTTATTATATTATTAACTCAAGTATTTATGTTGTATGGTGTTGACCTTAACGTAACATTAACTCAAGTATTCAACTACTTTTGAATTAGTTGATTCCAAAACGATTACCGAGGAGTCAGTCGGACTCGGCTTACTCATCGTCGTAATTAACAAAAACTGTACTTTTGAGGTTGTTAAAAATAAAAATAACAATCGATACAAAAAAAGCCTAAAGTTCTCAAACAAAAACTTAAAAGAAGCGTAAAAAAAATAAAATAAAAAAAACACGTATACGCCCGAGTGTACATATGAAGCTGACATAATTTTATATATGCATACAAATTGATCAGCCCCGAAATCGCGCACACATAATTAACACATAAAGAACACATTATTATGGTAAAGGTCCCAATCGTTTGTGCCCATATTGGTTTGCCAACTTAATAGACGTTATTTTTCAATGGTTTTCAGAAGCATAGCAGTATCCTGTCTCATTATGCAGGTTGGATCAGGTTTCGTTGGCTTTTTTCGTTCTACTGCGATTTTGAATCTTAGCCAAGGACAAGGTAATTGATTGAAGGTTGGCCATGGTGTGATGAAGACAACACAAGTGTATACACGTTTTTCACTTCCCCACAGTAAACATTAGAGGCCGCTAGTACCCAAATGTAATGATTGTGTATAAACCCCATTTGGGTTTCGTTGATGATAGTAAAGTAGAGTGAAAAAGTAGACTATGCGTCTAGAGGTAACATGTTCAGAACTCAGACCTATTGAAAGCGGTTCGGGCTAGATGGCAGACATAATTATCATTCTACATTTCGTACAGGGATATTTTTTTGGATATAATTTAACTATATGAACGTCCAGAATTTGAACTCATTGCCTCACAACAACACCAAATTCACCTGCGCTTGCAATTTAACTTAAGACAAGAACGAAATATACTAGGGAGCTCTTCAACAAGCCATGTGAAATAATCGACTTAACAGCCCGCACGACATCACCATCGATCACAACATTTCTAATGGGCAAGACTTTTGGTAGCTATCACGTGATTCTGCACTAATATACCACATCGGGATTCAAACACTAATATCCTCTACCGGATATCCTGCTTGCTGTTGCAAATGACCACAACTCCCCGGGGAAAGTGGAAGCACTTAAATGCGATCACAACCCTAACGGGGCAAACCTTATGAGCACAGCTCGCTGTGAAGTGGTGAAACTTTTATCGAAGAGAATGGTCTTGCTTAATCAGGCAATGTGGTAGTCGGTTTTGGCTTTCTTTCAATTTCACTTTTCTTTCTGTATTTTCTTGCAAAACCAAAATTCTAATATGAAAAGAGAGAAACTGGAAAAAGTTCAAAGTGGTTGTTGTTTCATAAGCTTGGAGACGAGCAATTTTTCCCTCGAAGCGGCCTAAGGCGCTCTCATCCGTTTTTGACAGGGTCCATACTTATGTACCATATAGCAGTAGGGGGTTGATGAGGGTCTTATAGAGCGGTACCTTAGTTGTTTGAGAGTGGGCTTTACTACTCAATAGCTTCCTTTGCCTAAGGAAACAGCGATTAGCAAGAGTTATTCTCATTTTGATCTCGGCGCTGATGTCATTGTCCGTGTTAATGGCAGAGCCTAGGTAGACAAAATAACTAACTATATCGAAGTTATATGCGTCTATCGTGACGCTTTGTCCAAGACGTCGGTGTTGGGTGTCCTTCTTTGAAGAGATCGTTTTGTCCTCATTGACCGCTAAACTCATTTTTTAAGCCTCTGTCTGTATGCTCAAAATACACTATTGACACCACGCTGAGTTCTCCCAATAATATCAATATCATCGGTGTACGCGAGTAGTTGTACTGACTTCTGGAAAAAAGTGCCTCTAGTGTTGTGAGTGAGTTCTGCACTATTCACTCCGGTATGATGTTAAAGAAGTCACATGACTTTTCATCGTAAGGTCGTTACCGACTCTGATGGGGCTCTGTGAACCTAGCACCCGACTTTCGAAAAAAAAAGTGAAATTCTTTTTTCACTACAAACCTCTATGAATGTTTCTTTCTATTGTAGAGGAGTTAGTTCCTGGTTTAAAGTTAATTTACTTCAGTACTTTTCAGTACAATTTGGTCAAAATTTATTTTTTAAATAATTTTTCTGTCTAACTACAAACGAAAAAAACTGCACTACGATCAACTACAAACGTATTTCTATAAGAAAAAATGGAAATTTTACTGTTGGGGGCTGGCATTTTTTTTATGGTCAATGTTTTTTTTTCTGGACAACTACAAAAAAATTAAATTCACTACAATCTTTTGCCTACCCTAACATATCAAAATAAATAAAGAAAGAATTTTTTTTCATAAGTCAGGTGCCAGGTTCACAGAGCCCTCTGATGGGGCAGCGTGAGTTCTCCATTGTCAGCCTGCTCAGACGAATAAGTTTTATAGGGGTGCTAAAACTGGACTGGCTTTAGCCGTGTCATACGCGGTCTTCTAGAGTTTTTTCCAGGATCTATCGTTATGTGAATATTTGATCGATGGTGGACTTTCCTGTTCTAAAGCCACTCTCATATGGACCTATCAGTTTGTTCACGTAGTACTGCCGTAAGGATCTTATAGCCGATGTTAAGGAGGCTGATGCCTCTATAGTTGGTGCAATTAAGAGGGTCTCCTTTCTTCAAGATCCGGCAAACAATGCTCTCTTCCGACCAAGTCATCGCCGCAAGCCGCTTTGAAGAATTTGGCAGTGATGCCGTCAGATACCGCTGCTAGCGTGTCGTCTTCATTGAATGCTTTATTCTGCCTGATAGCGGAATTTGATTCGTCATCGCAGTTGTACAGTCTACAGAAGTGGTCCTTCTATATCTTCAGCATTGACTGTGACTCTACTACTTCAATTATTCGTGCTCGGCAACCATGAGTCATTCGTCTTACCTCTTGGTAAAACTTCCGAGCATTGTTCCTGTTTTTAAGTTCTTCTTGGGGTTAGCAAGACATCTTTACATTTCTCTGAAGCTTGCTTAAGAATATCGAGGCCGAGGGTATAGGGTCTGCGTCACAAGCAGAGGTGGAAATGATTCTATCTATACCTTCCAGCCCCGCATGAATTCATAACATGCATTGCAGGTGCACTTGGATTCCGTCTCTTGGACGGACAGCACCTATGAAGCTGAAACTCCTCATACATAACCTTATTTCTAGGTATTACTTATAGACGTATATCTTAACATCAGTAAAGGCTTTTTAATCAAGAAAAGTGTGAATCAAGGTTTGCATGCTATTTTTTAAACATAGTTGAACATTGGAGTACAAACAAAAACCGAAGATCTAACCACGTATAGTTGGCTAAACAACACCGATCCAACAGTCCAACGACTTTAATTGGTGGTTCATGTATTATGTAAAGCGAATCGATATTACTTCTCGTTCTCGGAGAGACTTTGAATTTATTTCTGAAGGATTGATTGCTTATAGCATTAAGTTTGAAATAAGGAGGGTTTAAAATTCATAAGTAATGATGTTTCGATAAAAAAGAACACCTTGTTCAGTAGTGAAGTTATTCTCCATGAAATGCATACAAACTACCCAATTATTTGTTCCATTTTTCAACTCCTTTTCGTTCATAAAACAAATTCTTTCCGTTTCCGAAAGAAAAAAAAACAAAATTTTCTACCCAGTTAGCTAACAAACGATTTCTCTAGATCATTAATCATAAATGGGTTGGAAATATCATAAGAAACAATTACCCTCTTTAAAATGCTGCACTTTCATAAGTGTCTGCTATTCAGACAGTTTTCTCGATCCCGATTACTCGATGACGACGTCGACGTATGTCGGCAAAAAAAGTGTAAAAAAGAAAAAACACCCATAACCCCCATTTGCAAGTCCTTCTTTGAACAACAACAACAACAAAAACGAAGTCAAGCAGTTTTGCAAATCATGCGTTGTTTCTAAATCTATGCATGAAGATGAAAAAAAGCAAAGATTTTCGCTCCACATATCCTAGGCTCCAATCGCTAGGTCTTAAAACACACAGGTAAAGATACAAAGGCACACAAAAAGGAATCTGTTAAATACACTCCTAGGTTTGTGCTTCCTTAAGGTAGGTTAGCTCTGCTGCATTCCAAAAGTGCTCATGTTTTGCTAACAACTCGACTGAACGAAAGCACAAAAAATACAAAAATCTACATTCATACGAGGCGCTCTCAAAGTTTATTGTGTTTCGTAATTTTATTTACCACTCACTTTCAAAAGCGACAAAACTTTATTCGCAAAACTTTTGAAGAAAAACTCAAATGCCAAAGACATAGATATGAGTTTCACACAAAAGAATCGGTCTCCTTTTAGCTTGAGCCCCAACCCAACCACCATCTGCACTCATCAGCCATTCTCGCCTCTATACCCTTAACCCGGTCGTTTTCTCAAGCTATAGCTTGTTTGTTGTGCTCATTGCAATACAATCACATGCTGTGTTTTCTTTGCATGTTGCCAAGGATGCATGTAGACATCTAATCCTTTCAAATCAAATTACGAACACCAAACGTGTTTCGTTTCGTTTTGAGTGTATCGGGCGGCGGCGGAGTGGAGTAAGAGTGGCAGAGCAATTTTGCTTTTAATTTGTTCATTTTTTTCCAACCTATCCATATAGCCGCTTGTGAATAGGGTAAGAAGAGATTATTTCTAATGACTGTTGTAACAATTGCAGTGTTTAGTTTTTTAAGCGTTAATTGATCGGTTTTTCAATGAGAATCCTTTACTTACGCTTCGGCTTTGGTAAGGATTTGGCGGAAGTGCGCGCAGTTTGGACTAAATGAATAATTAAGAAAGAGGGTGCAAGAGCTTTCCCCTCAATTGAAGTTGAAGTAGATGGCTGCGTAATGGGGTTTTCTTCTTATCGCCGATTTGTTTCTTAAATACTGAGTTATGTTGCATTTCCGGAGGAAACTTTAACCATTGTAAATATACAGTATCGAAATCAAAAAAAAAAATTGGTCTTAAGCAAGTAGTCCCAATGTATTGAATTGTCAAATAGAGATGTGGAATCGTCGATAAATTGTAGGTACCTTCCATTCTTAAGACTCAGCTATTAAGGATTATGGCAGAGTGTTAGTACACTTAAAGCTTTAGCTTTTCGGACATAGCTAACAGGGAAACGATTGGTTGTTTTATAGAAATGAGGGTTTGATATTGGGGGATGTGGAATTCGGTTCGGCCTATGAAGCCATGAAGAAGCCTTGAAGTTATTATTTTTGATCTAACATGACGGGAAATTTCGTTATCCTGCCTGCAAATCAAGCCGTTTTCAAATGTACAGCCAATAAGTCGAAAGAATTAATATTTAGCAATATACGATCTAAGGAAATGAAAACCCCTTCACATTTTTGACAAAAATGCGAATTTTCTTATAAATCTCTTCTAATAGCATTTCTGTAAAATTGTCTGATACATTTTTTTCATTAAAGAGCATATTTTTACTTGCGACATATACAATACTTAAATCTATAGGAAGTTTTGGATTCGTAAAAAATCGAACTGTAGTGCCCGTAGCATAGTGATTATATGCATTGGCTGTTACGCAGAACATTGTGGGTGCGCATAAAGATTTTATTTCATTTTTCACGGGTACTGCTTCTTGCGAAGAACTGATTCTAATTTCCAAGACTATCAATCTGTCACGAATAAAGTGCTTCTCAACTTTGCCGTTCGGAATCGGCGTTAAATTGTGGGTCCCCTCACTTCTTCACACGCACTCAGAGAATTGTTGAAGAGTTCAAGTCACTTAGGCTTTGGCTCCTCAAGAGCTGACACGCCACTCTATTATTATTTAAATCAAATTTGAACTCGATTTTTTGATCAAATATGACATTACGATCATGAAAAGTCGAAAAAGTGGATCCTGCGATTCCGTCCATCTGCCTGTAAACGCACCTACAACATTAACCACTGGTTCAGTTTACTTCAATTTTCGATGTTAGTGTTTTGAGCGATTAAAGACCAAAATTTAGGGTAGCCGCCATACAATTTTTTCGGCGAAAACCCAAAACTTTCAATTTTAACAAAAATTGTTTTTGTTAACGAGTATACAATTATACATTTATATATATTGTCCGAATAATGGGTCGTATGCGAAATACTTGTTCTCAGTATCAAACCTAATTATTTTGAGCTTTTTCTAGCATTTTTACTAGAAAAAAAGTGGACAAGTGCGAGAAAAACTCGCTCGGGGTGGGTTCCTCCGACCCTACTTTTTTTAGTTTTGAATGAAATTTTATATAAGGATTAAGATATGAAACCAAACATTTTCTTGGCCAATAATTTGAATAGTCTTTCTGGCTTTTTCCTTCAATGACTTCGAAACTGTTTATCTTAAAAATATGGATACAGCATTTTCGGGTCACTTGTACTCTAGAAAATGTGTACCAAATTTTTATTGAAATCAGCTTAGCAGATTCGAAGAAATCACCTGTGAAATACGAATAAAAAGAAAACGAACTGATCTTATAAGAATTTATTTTTCACCTGTGTAAGAACCCTAAAAAGAAACAAAAAAGTTGGCCATCGGCAAACAAAACGAAACACCACAGTAAGACACTTTTTCGTGTTTTTCCTCTTTCTTTGATAACTTCGTAACTATTTACCTTAAAAATATTGAAACAACATTTTTAGATTACTGTTGAATACTTAAATATGTATACCAAATTTAATTGTAATCGGCTAAGCAGATTCGAAGAAATCGCTTGTTAAAGACGAATGAACAGAAAATGAAGTGATGTTATAAGGGTTTCGTTTACACTCTGTGTACGGAAGCCTAAAAAACCAATAATATTGAGATTTGAGACTGACACAAAGCATTTCTCATACCAACCAACATTTTGTTAACAGAGAATTGCAAACATTTTTTTGGATTATACTTAAAATTGAAATTCAGAAATAAAACGTATGTTAAAAATGGGTTTGAATACCGCATACCCGAATTATTAATAAATAATAATAATAAAATTAAAAAAACCGCTCCAAAGAGTTAAAAAAAAGTTAAAAAATCAACAATTTCTTAAGAAATTGTAAAACATAAATTTTTTTCAGTCGTGTGTATTTTTTTTATTTGAAATCATTTATAAATTATGGAAATAAACATTTTCGCGATAGCATTTCATCGTTAGAAAAGTAAGTGTAGGTTCGTTCAGTGATGTCTCTAACAATATGTTCAAAGCAAGTATTATGATGCATATCATGCTCAGCAACGGTTTCACTGTAGTTTAAATCTTCCTGAAGATACTTTCGAGTGATGTCATAAACATAGATCTATAACAAAATAGGCTTCTATATCAAAAGAGAACTTAAATAGACTTCATTATCTTACAATATTCATGAAACAATGTATGTAACCCGGACTCTTTGGATTATCGGTGCAAGTTTTCAAATACTCTTGAATTTCATATAAATCCTTGATTAGTTGTTTATCAAAAGGCAATGTTGCCGTAGGCTTGTAGCCTGTTCCGAGACACCTATACAAAACTTTTTTCTCCATTGGCCTTAAGTTATAGCCATCGAATTGCAGAAAATCGTACATGTTCTCAATGCAAGGGTATTGGTCGGTGTAAGAGCTGAGAAACTTTGTTTTAAAGCTCTCAGACTTCCTTGAAATGGCTGCTTGGATTTCTCTTAAGCTTGAACTTTTCTCCAACTTAAACAAAATTTACAAAAAATTAAAAAAAAGTTAAAATAATCGTTTCTCTTTCAATTCCTTGGGTATTTGAATTAAAATTCAAGCTATTAGTTTTACCTTATTATAAACACAGTCGTAAACATCTAAGTGTTCGGTTATATCTCTGCATTGGCTGAAGTCCTTACATGCTTCTATTAGATCTGCAACCAATTTGTTGTCCCTTTCGAAATTTTCTTCAGATTCTTGACTCTGTCTAGTCAAACAACCTTTTAAGTCAAATTTGAAATGTACATCTAGATTCATCACAACATATTGTCTTAAGCAAGAGTCATCGGCTTCATCGATTTCAGTGATTTTCGAGAAATATTCGGTTGGATTACTCCTTAGACGATCGCTAAGATACAATTTGAATTCATTTATGTTCTTTGAAATGAAAACAAATTAAAATTAGAAGAGAACATTCAAGCATCTTTGACCTACAGCTCTTCCAAAACAGTCTTCATAATAATTGTTCTCCAATATGCAATTTTTCAATTGATTATACTTTTCCTTGACCATATCAAGTTTATTCAAAAACTCGTTCATATCTTCTGGGGGAGTAGGATTCTCAACTTGTAACTGCTCCTTTGCGGTATTCAAGCAAATATTTAGGTAAAACATGGCGTTAGTGCTCTCATTATTTCCCTTACTCGATGCCTTACTTAAACAGGCCGTCTTGTTTTGTTCGATTTTGTCAATATTTTGCAAATAAGATTCTTTAGCCGAAGTGAGTTTCTTTAATTTTTTCCGATTTTCGGGGGCCTATAAAACCAACAAATAAAGGTTTAAGTACTTCGTTGTTTCGCATTTGTGCTGGTCTACTTACAATAATTTCAATACACTTGAAGTAGTCCTTGATTCCTGACGAACATTTTGTCGGTTCCTGCAAAATTTCGAGCATCTCATCACTTCCTACTTGAATATCAGCGTCCCTTAAACATAATAGAGAATCAGCTTTGAATTCTTTTGTTATTGAACCAATCCGCAAAGTATATTGATGAAGACAACCCTGTTCGGCGGCAAAATAGCTATCAACAACATGCTTTGATATAATTCTACTCTGACCGAAGGATATCTACAGTGAAATTATATTTTATTATACAATAAATAAATAATACAAATTCAAAGAGAATATTTTGTTACATTGATAATAATAAGAAAAATAACTTTCAGGATAAAAATCTTCATGGCTTCAACTCAAGTTCGATGTATGAAGACAAAAGTATGACTGACAACAGAGATTGCATTTTGTTTTTAATCATTGAAACTAAAATGATAACCTAACAGTTTGATCTTTGTGTAATTTCAAACCAACTGAATCAGCAGACGTTGGTTCGTATTCAATTCAAATCGTTTGTTTCAGTGCTGCTACTTAGATTTTTCAAGTCGTAGATCGAAAAAATGAATCTATTTTTATAATACAACTAGCCGACCCTGCGAACCTCGTCTCGCCTGCCTTCAGATCAAATCAAATCAAAAACACAATTTAACAATTTTTCGTTTTCCAGAGTTTTCCGAATGATTCACTAAAATACAAATAATTATTTGCACCTAGGATGCGTTGAGCGGCTTAAGAGTCTTAACCGGTCATAAAATCAAATCAACATACATCCACATTATTGTTTATATTAGCTGACCCTGCAACCTTCGTCTCACCGCCCTTCAGAGCAACTCCAGAATAAGTACCTATGTATAATTAACACAGATATTGTGATAATGTGATAATTCAGATAAATGATAATGAAAAGTATAATTTATTGCGCTCTGCATACATTTCTTTCAAAATAATCTTTACTTAACTTTTAATTAGTAACTTTTAATGATTGTTTACTGAAACTGTATAAAAAATAATTAAGAAAAAGTGTTGTTTTGGTAAATTTGCAAAAAAGTTTTCCTGCATCTAAACATAACCTTAAAATATATGGAATTTCATAAAAAACGTGGGCTCAAAGAGACTTCGCCTGACGAAAAAACATCGATTGCCGCAAAAAAACATTCATTGAACTAAATAAAAATGTCATCCTCCTCGACAAGTAACAATCATTCTGGAATAAATAACACCGAGCCACATCTTGCTGCACTTGCTCCCAGTAGTGATCAGTTTTCATGGTCTGTGTTTGACTCTAAACTAAGCGCTGCATTGGACTCTAAATTACATGATGTCGCACGTAAAGATGACCTGCAGCCTCTCAGTATGGAGATTAAGAATCTGCGTTCAGAGAACTTAAAGCTAAAAGAAGAGCTACAGTCAATGAAAAATAGACTGGAACTCATAGACAAATCATCTCGGCGTGCAAACATTGTGGTCAGTGGATTACAAAACACATCCACGAAATCAGCTGTTGCCGAATTTTATGATCTGTGCACTAAAGTTCTTAACACAACAGCTCTAGTAAAAGAATCACGACAGATTCATGGAGGGAAGTCGTACGTGTTCTCGTTGGACTCAGCCTTTCAAGTCAACAGTATAGTTGCAGCCAAGCAGAAACTTAAAGGATCTCCTATTTTTTTACAAAAAGACTACACTAACGATGAACGAAATAAGAGATTCCAATTACGGCAACTAGGAAAAAGCATTGCGAAACTGGGTGACAACGTCAAAGTTCGTTTTGGAGAGTTTTGCATCTACGTAAACGACTCTCAATTTACCTGGAACAATGGAAACATCGAAGCTGCGAAGGTCCAAGATGTTGAGTTGCTCCGAGGGATTGTCACAAAAGCGAAATTCAATTGTGACATAATTGTAAGAGAGAAAACTCATTATAAAACAAAACTACCACCGCCGCCGCCGGCCGCAAGCCTCATCAAGTGATCAACCTAAAAATTAGCAACCAAATAATGTCTGTCAGGTGTTGTGGTATAATGTAGCAAATTTAAAGAGTAAACTTATATTTAGTAATTTTGTCTCTTACATTAATGAATTTGATATTTTTTTCTTGTATGAAACTAATATTTTGAATGATAAGAGATTTAATTTTTCAATTTATTTTAAAGATTTTTGTCTGTATTGGGATGATGCCATAAAGATTCATAGTGCTGGCCATGCTATTGGTGGGTGTTTATTCGGCTTTAAAAAAAACTTACAAGGGAAATTTTCGTTTAGATTTCTTGAATTGTCTGGTAATGTTGTTCTGGTTGCAAAGTTTGGTGATGCGATTTTCCACTTCATACCTCGCTATCTGAATGGTTCCAATAAAACAAATTGGGCTGCCGATTTTGATAAATTTGAATTTTTTTTTTTTGAAAAATATGAATATTGATTCATCTTGTATACTGGGCGACTTAAATGCTAGAACGGCTGCAGGTCAAATTCTTGATAGGCATTTATTGAGTAGTGCTCCCTGTGTTTCTGAAATACGCGCTTCTAAAGATAAACCTATAGATACAAAAGGAAAGAAAATTCTAGATCTCTTTGAAAATGTTGATGCTGTGATTATCAATGGTAGAATGTTCGGGGATTCTAGTGGTGAGTTTACCTTCTGCGGTCCCTCAGGTAGTTCAGTCATAGACTACTGTGCATGTTCGTTTGATTTTTTACCATTGATCGAAAATTTCTCTATCCCAAGCAAAGTTTTCTCTGATCATATGCCTCTCAACCTGCGTCTCTCTTTTCCCTCCAGTCATAATCAGAGCATTACTCAAATGGTGCTCCCTCAACAACTCTATTGGTCCGAAAACAGTCGCCTATCTAATTGCCAATATATTTATTCAAATAAAACAATGGAAGAAAAAATCAATACTCTCATGTACAAGATAAACTCTGCTGCAGGTAAGGGTAGGCCTGGTAAACGTTTTATTCCAAAAAACAAATGGTACGACCACGAATGTGCCCGTGCTCGTAATAGGATGTTCAAGTAGCTCAATCTTTACCGGAAATATAATATTGGAATTTATAAAACCCTTTACATAGAGCAACGAGTTAAGTATATGCGTATTTGTAAAAGTAAAAAAATTAACTTGGCATACAAGAGTATTGAAAAGCTTAATACAATTAGGAATGCGAGTGATTGGTGGAAGTTAGCTAACTTAATGAAGAAATTTAGTCCTTAATTGAATGGAAATCTTAAGAGCGAAGACTTTATGGTATATTTCAGGTCCCTTCTTTCAAAACCGGATATTGAGCTACCTCTCTCTTGGGTTATGCCATGCAAAATAGATAATTTTCTTGATTATCCTTTTGATATGTGGGAGCTTTTGCACGTACTTAAGAAAGCAAAAAATAAAAAATCACCGGGAGAGGATAGAGTCAGCTATGAATTTTATAAAAATGCACCAACTTGCTTTTTAGAAGAAGTTTTGTGCCTGCTCAATCAAATCTATCTATCTGAACGTATTCCTTCTTCCTTTCGCAAATCGATTATAATACCGCTACACAAAAAGGGGGATCCAAATATTGTGGAAAACTATCGGGGTCTTTCGCTCCTAGACACATTATACAAAATTTTCACTGGCATTATTGTCAATAGAATGAATAGCTGGATCGAATGTAACAATATACTCAGTGAGTACCAGGCTGGTTTCCGTAAAGGATACTCCACTACTGACAATATTTTCAATCTTACTAGCATCGTACACCTTAATCGTAAAAAAAACAGAAACACTTTCGCATTCTTTGTCGATTTTTCCTGCGCCTTTGATTTAATACCACGTAACTCCTTGTTTTACAAATTGTCTTGTCTTGGATTATCCTCAAAGGTTATTAGAATTCTTCAACAGCTGTATGAAAACACAACATGTCGGGTGTGGGATCAAACATCATTGTCGGAGTCTTTCTTGGTTAACCAAGGTAGTCATCTAGGGCCCCTTTTATTTATTTTAGCTATTAACGATGCACCGCTAATTGTTCGTAATAGTAAAATTCTTATCTTTGCAGATGATATGAAGATCTTCAAAAATATTTCATGCAATGAAGATCGCATTCAACTGCAAGATGATATTAATAAGTTTGTTGTATGGTGTGAAAAGAATAATTTAAATCTTAACCCAGGAAAATGTCAGACAATGACAATTTCAAAAAAGCGAAATCCTACATCATATGATTATGTTATCTCCCAACACATCTTATCCCGTGTCTTTAAGGTTAGGGACTTAGGAGTTCTTTTCACATCCAATTTAGATTTTTCAGAACACATTAACAACATCGTCAACAAAGCTAACTCAATGTTAGGATTTATTAAGCGTTGGTCCAAGGAATTTCTTGACCCTAACGTTACCTTTAGCTTGTACAACAGTTTAGTTCGACCCCATCTCGAATATGCATCACAAGTTTGGTCTCCTCATTATGAGATACATATTGAGAGACTAGAATCAGTTCAACGCAATTTTACACGTTTCGCCTTTAAAGGGCTTCAATGGATTGACCCCAATAATATCCCTTCTTATGATGATCGACTTGCATTTTTCCAGATGCAAAAACTTTGTCAAAGGAGAACAAATAATGATATTGTTTTCCTTCATCAAATTATTACTGGTGTCACTGATGCTCCAGATATTCTAAATTCTATCCTCTTTAATTATCGAGGTGGAGATCATAATTTGCGTTCTCATAGATTGATTAAAGTTCCTAAACATAGAACAAACTACGGAATGCATGAGCCACTGACAAGAATGAGTAAGCTTTTGAATGCGAATGAAAACTTATTTGATTTTCATATCAATAAATACATTTTAAAACAAATTCTTAAGACCAGTGTACCACGTTCTTAAATATCTTTTTTTTTTGTATTTTGTAAATTTGTATGTTGTCTTTTCATGTTTTTTCATTTGTTTAAAAAAAAAAAAGAAACTGACTCTTATTTTGATATTTTTTTTTTTACTAACTTGACAAGTGTCTTCTACACGCGTATTTGCTTTTTTCTTTGTTTCTTTCATGTTTTACAAATTTTTTGACTTTATAATTTAAAAATTTTTGATTTTAAAATTTTGCATTTTTTTCTTTTATTTCTACTTTTTGTAATATTTTAATTTAAAATTTTGTTTTTCCTTTATATCTGCTTGCATTAAGCAGTCCCAAACTCATTTCTTCCAAATATTCGTATCGCCATAACTTTTTTTCTAATTAAGTGCCGATACGACTAACAACCGTAACTGTTAATCGTACTCGGTGAAAATGGACCCCAGCGCGTGCGGTATCTGGGGGGGAAAGAGGCGTGGGAATAGAAAAAAAACCAGGGTGTAAAGCAAGGATGCTTGTTAAGCCCTCTCCTATTTGCTCTTTATTTAAATGATCTTCATGAAGACTTGCCAGGAGGTGTGTCTATAGCGGATATGATCATCAAAATCTTACTCTATGCAGATGATTTTGTCTTGCTCGCTGATTGTCCAGCCGATTTGCAAAGCATGATTGATCACTTGTTTAGCTACTGTAGCCTTTGGGGTCTGAAAATCAACTTAAATAAGTCAAAATTTGTTATTTTCCGTGAAGGCGCAAGAATTTCTAGAAATCTTAATTGGAACTATGGAGGTAATCAAATTGAAATAGTAAATCAATATAAATATTTGGGTGTCATTCTTAACTATAATTTGTCTTTTAACAAACATCTCGATTCAAGGCTGGTTGTTTCTAAAAATGCAATTAACGCAACATGGGCAAACTACGTTAAGAACCCTAAAATAGTTATTTCGCAAAAAATTAAGATTTTCGACACAGCAGCAAAATCCATAATGTTTTATGGAGCTCAAATATGGGGCTTCAAGCGATTTGAACAGGTTGAAAAACTGTATCGATTTTTCATTAAAAAGATGTTGTTCCTCCCCAATAACACCCCAAATTATATGCTACATTTAGAGACTGGAATTCATTCTCAGTTTGTTCAAACTCTACGACTCCATTTTAATTACATAAGAAAAACGCTTAAACTTCCTAGTTCAAGATTAACACGTACTCTCGCAGAAAAGATATTGGCTGAAAACGTTTACTGGGCCCGTGAGAGGAGAGACATATGCAATGACCTGAACATAAGTATAAATACCAACACTTTTACCTCCTCATTGTTCGAACTGCACGAGAATATTCTTGAAAGACTAAAAATATCAGAAACCACGAATAACATCAATTCCGCTAGAAATTCTCAATTCCACGATCTTTATCCTCACCTTGATTACAACATCTTGCCATACTTTATCGACAAAAATTCTTCTCATTTGGTTAGCTTAGTTCTCAAAGCTAGAGGAGGACTTCTCAATATCAATGCCAGAGCTTTCAAAAAAGATACAGTCGGTATCTGCACTATTTGCAACCAAGATGAAGTGGAGAATACGTTCCACTTTATTGGCAGATGTCCAGTTTTTGGGAACTCTAGACTTAAATGTTTCGGTAAAAGTGTGCTTTCTCTTGAAGAGCTCTATGAAATTTTAAATGGCAAAAACTTTCCAACTCTTTTCAGCTTTTTAAATAATAGTTTGAAGTATAGAGAGTTATTAATTAATGAATTTTTTTAAGTAGAAACAAGGAAATGTAACTCAGATTATCGAATTAATTAGAAAATGATGTAACTGCTATTTCTTTAATTTTATAATATGCATTATTATATGAATATTATTTAGCCAACCTGACAGACAACATTATTTATGTTATGTCAGTAATACTGCAATGCCTACATTACGTATTATGATTTTATATACCATTTTGTACTGATCTTTATACACTGAATTATTAATAAAATCTATATCTATCTATCTATCTATCTATATTGTGATAATGTGATGTTCTTGAATCTAATTGAAGTAGAGAACTACATATCTGAATTTTTCTAAGCTTTACCATTAACTTTCTACACTCTTTAAAACATGCAGTAAAATGCAAATTTCGTTAAGAAATTCAACAAATTCTCGTTTTTCCGGGTGTGTTTTGACTACATATTTCACAAAAATCAGGGGTCGAATTACCGCTTCCGTGATCGAGTGAGTGAGTCTCATCAGTTATCGAACGAACGAGTAACCCCATTGGGATTATGGCACTCGTTAAGTCACGTATCGTTTGAGAATAAAAAATTGTAGTAGTTTTTATCGAGTCTCGATTATTTTGAAGGAATTTTGAAAAGTTTGACAAATAAAAAAACAAAACTTGAGCGACATAGCGAAGGCAGAAATATTTATAGCGCAAAATTTAAGTCCGCCTTCTATTAAGGATTTAATGCAATACTAGTTAGCATCGCGTTAACTTTAGCATCGTGCTAAATTTTTTCCAGCATATTAAACATTTTTTAATGAACTGATAACTAGTATCATACTAAAACCACTTTATTAAGAAATATTAAATGAACGCAGCTAAAAAGTGACAAACAAAGCTTTCAAAAAATGAATATAGTTGTCATTTTTCAAATGTCAAATTGAGAATAAATTAAAAGAAGAAAATTTGAAAATTTGTGTATTCAAGCAATAAGAATGTGAATATCGCTGATAGTCGGCGCTACGAGACGAAAAAAAAAAAACTTTGAACTGACACTCAGAGCAATTAATTAATTAATTAATTTGGTATCAAAAATTGTGTCAAGGCTTAACTTTATATTTTGTTAAGCAGAAAGCAATAATTATTTATTTGTTACAGGGCATAGGTAGGTAGGTAGAAAAAGCTGTCGTACTTTCGCGTAGGACACAATTAGCGCTGAGTGCGCCGCCCGTTCTGATACCATACCTCGTTAGATTCTAAATAGATTTGAAAATGGCTTATCGATGATGTATCTTCCGCAGGTACAATCCTATACCTATATAATGTTGTATTATTGTCCTACCTTACGGCCTATTATCTCATAGTGCCATTTAGTGAGGGGGAATAAGGGGGGAGGGGGAGCGCTAAAGCCACTTTGGGTTATTGAGGTACGAGATCATGTCTTTGATCTTCGATTCTGAGAGATCCCCAATACCGTTGAAGAATTCTTTGCCTAAATAGAGTGCTCTTTTCCTAGCCAAGGCCGGACAAAGACATAGGAAGTGTGGGACTGTTTCTTTTTCATCCTGGTCCTCACAGCTACGGCAGAAAGAGTTATGTGGTATACCAACGCAATTTAGCCTCATGCTCCCCTACAGGCCAATGCCCTGTGCAGGTAGCGACAATCCTGGCCATGTCATACCTTGATTTGGAGTTACAGGGCATTGTTTTAATCATTGAAATCGTTTCCTATCTATAATAAAGAAAAACCATTTTCAGGGGCCGAATTATGGCATCCGTTATCGAATAATACGATACTGGGGCCGAATTACGGCATCCGTTATCGAATAATACGTTACTGAATTGTGTGTGTTTGTGTTCTTTCGGCATTACCTCTCACGTTATCGAGTTCAGTATCGAGCTTCTAGTACAAAAATGTTCAATTCTCTCCTCAGCTATCGAGCTTAATTTCATTCGACACACAAACAGCTCACTGATGGGAGGATATTTATAAGAAAAAAATTAAATGTTACTTATTTTGAGAACTTGAATTATTTCATTATAAAATTCTTTGCCAATAATCTATTTAGGTCAACTTATTCTGTTCCAAACCTTCATAAATCTCGTCTTCATAAACAGTTCAACTATATTTTTTTCATAAAATAAAAAAAATAATATTTCTGCCTTCAATACTTCACTCAAGTTTTGTTTTTTATTTGTCAAACCTCTCAAAATTCTTTCAAAATAATCGAGACTCGATAAAAACTACTACAATTTTTAAATCTCAAACGATACGTGACCTAACGAGTGCCATAATCCCAATGGGGTTACTCGTTCGTTCGATAACGGACGAGACTCACTCACTCGATAGCGGAAGCGGTATTTCGGCCCCTGAATTGTGAGTGTTTGTGTGCTTTTGGCATTACCTCTCACGTTATCGAGTTCAGTATCGAGCTTCTAGTACAAAAAATTTAAATTCTCTGCTCAGCTATCGAGCTTAATTTCATTCGCCACACAAACAGCTCACTGATGGGAGGATATTTCTAAGAAAAAAATTAAAGTTTACTTATTTAGAGAACTTGAGTTATTTTATTATAACATTCTTTGCCAATAATCTATTTAGGTCGAGTTATTCTGCTCCAAACCTTCGTCAATCTCATCTTCTTGACATTCAAACTTTGTTTTTTTCAAAAAATAAATTTCATGAAACAAAATTAATATTTTTGCCTTCACGTTTTCACTCAAGTTTTGTTTTTTATTTTTCAAACCTCTCAAAATTCCTTCAAAATAATCGAGACTCGATAAAAACTACTACAATTTTATATTCTCAAACGATACGTGACCTATCGAGTGCCATAATCCCAATGGGGTTACTCGTTCGTTCGATATCGGATGAAACTCACTCACTCGATAGCGGAAGCGATAATTCGGCCCCAGGTCTTTTTCAAATATTTAAATTGTAAAGACATAAATAAATTTAAAAAGTTATTTTAAAGAAATGCTTTCCTTGAAGGCTAAGTAATAGAAACACACCAATTGAGAAAAATTTCATGACAACAAAATCCTAAAGACTAGTATGACACTAAAAATTTAAAACCGACATTTCATGATTTTAACTTTAGCATCATACTAAATGCCTAGTGTGATACTAAAACCCTTTAAAATTTACGGAAACGTCATTTTAGCCTAGTATCATACTAAATTTGATTTAGTATCGTACTAAAACGTTTAAAATTTTGCGCTTAGCGCAAAATTTAAGTCCGCCTTCTATTAAGGATTTAAAGCAATACTAGTTAGCATCGCGTTAACTTTAGCATCGTGCTAAATTTTTTCCAGCATATTAAACATTTTTTAATGAACTGATAACTAGTATCATACTAAAACCACTTTATTAAGAAATATTAAATGAACGCAGCTAAAAAGTGACAAACAAAGCTTTCAAAAAATGAATATAGTTGTCATTTTTCAAATGTTAAATTGAGAATAAATTAAAAGAAGAAAATTTGAAAATTTGTGTATTCAAGCAATAAGAATGTGAATATCGCTGATAGTCGGCGCTACGAGACGAAAAAAAAACAAACTTTGAACTGACACTCAGAGCAATTAATTTTTGGTATCAAAAATCGTGTCAAGGCTTAACTTTATATTTTGTTAAGCAGAAAGCAATAATTATTTATTTGTTACAGGGCATACATAGGTAGGTAGGTAGAAAAAGCTGTCGTACTTTCGCGTAGGACACAATTAGCGCTGAGTGCGCCGCCCGTTCTGATACCATACCTCGTTAGATTCTAAATAGATTTGAAAATGGCTTATCGATGATGTATCTTCCGCAGGTACAATCCTATACCTATATAATGTTGTATTATTGTCCTACCTTACGGCCTATTATCTCTTAGTGCCATTTAGTGAGGGGGAATAAGGGGGGTAGGGGGAGCGCTAAAGCCACTTTGGGTTATTGAGGTACGAGATCATGTCTTTGATCTTCAATTCTGAGAGGTCCCCAATACCGTTGAAGAATTCTTTGCCTAAATAGAGTGCTCTTTTCCTAGCCAAGGCCGGACAAAGACATAGGAAGTGTGGGACTGTTTCTTTTTCATCCTGATCCTCACAGCTACGGCAGAAAGAGTTATGTGGTATACCAACGCAATTTAGCCTCATGCTCCCCTACAGGCCAATGCCCTGTGCAGGTAGCGACAATCCTGGCCATGTCATACCTTGATTTGGAGTTACAGGGCATTGTTTTAATCATTGAAATCGTTTCCTATCTATAATAAAGAAAAACCATTTTCAGGGGCCGAATTATGGCATCCGTTATCGAATAATACGATACTGGGGCCGAATTACGGCATCCGTTATCGAATAATACGTTACTGAATTGTGTGTGTTTGTGTTCTTTCGGCATTACCTCTCACGTTATCGAGTTCAGTATCGAGCTTATAGTACAAAAATGTTCAATTCTCTCCTCAGCTATCGAGCTTAATTTCATTCGACACACAAACAGCTCACTGATGGGAGGATATTTATAAGAAAAAAATTAAATGTTACTTATTTTGAGAACTTGAATTATTTCATTATAAAATTCTTTGCCAATAATCTATTTAGGTCAACTTATTCTGTTCCAAACCTTCATAAATCTCGTCTTCATAAACAGTTCAACTATATTTTTTTCATAAAATAAAAAAAAATAATATTTCTGCCTTCAATACTTCACTCAAGTTTTGTTTTTTATTTGTCAAACCTCTCAAAATTCCTTCAAAATAATCGAGACTCGATAAAAACTACTACAATTTTTTAATCTCAAACGATACGTGACCTAACGAGTGCCATAATCCCAATGGGGTTACTCGTTCGTTCGATAACGGATGAGACTCACTCACTCGATAGCGGAAGCGGTATTTCGGCCCCTGAATTGTGAGTGTTTGTGTGCTTTTGGCATTACCTCTCACGTTATCGAGTTCAGTATCGAGCTTCTAGTACAAAAATTTTAAATTCTCTGCTCAGCTATCGAGCTTAATTTCATTCGCCACACAAACAGCTCACTGATGGGAGGAAATTTCTAAGAAAAAAATTAAAGTTTACTTATTTAGAGAACTTGAGTTATTTTATTATAACATTCTTTGCCAATAATCTATTAAGGTCGAGTTATTCTGCTCCAAACCTTCGTCAATCTCATCTTCTTAACATTCAAACTTTGTTTTTTTCAAAAAATAAATTTCATGAAACAAAATTAATATTTTTGCCTTCACTTTTTCACTCAAGTTTTGTTTTTTATTTGTCAAACCTCTCAAAATTCCTTCAAAATAATCGAGACTCGATAAAAACTACTACAATTTTATATTCTCAAACGATACGTGACCTATCGAGTGCCATAATCCCAATGGGGTTACTCGTTCGTTCGATATCGGATGAAACTCACTCACTCGATAGCGGAAGCGATAATTCGGCCCCAGGTCTTTTTCAAATATTTAAATTGTAAAGACATAAATAAATTTAAAAAGTTATTTTAAAGAAATGCTTTCCTTGAAGGCTAAGTAATAGAAACACACCAATTGAGAAAAATTTCATGACAACAAAATCCTAAAGACTAGTATGACACTAAAAATTTAAAACCGACATTTCATGATTTTAACTTTAGCATCATACTAAATGCCTAGTGTGATACTAAAACCCTTTAAAATTTACGGAAACGTCATTTTAGCCTAGTATCATACTAAATTTGATTTAGTATCGTACTAAAACGTTTAAAATTTTGCGCTTATGTTTTTTTAAATGAAAACACACAGTTTGGCTGTTAATAGAAAACGAGATTGGTGGAGCCTTGGAGAAGAAAATCTTGACCTTAGTAAATTATTAGCTAAGAATTTCACAATAAAATGACTCAAAGAAAAAATTTAAATTTTTTCTTATAAAGTTCCTCCCATCAGTGAGCTGTTTGTGTTTCGTATGAATTTAAGCCCGATAAGTGAGCAGAAAATTTAAAAAAAATTTACTAGAAGCTCGATACTGAACTCGATAACGTGAGAGGTAATGCCAAAAGCACACAAACACTCACAATTCAGTAACGTTTTATTCGATAACGGGTGCCGTAATTCGGACCCAGAATTCCAAACAGCTTACGATTGTCCCCATTATTTGCTGACTTCCCGTAAGATTGTCCCAAATATTTTGTTTTTACTCAGGCTATGTCTATAGTGAAAATTTTATAAAAATGCATTGAGGATTGACTCCTTACCAAACATACAAACAAAACAATGTACCTCAAATTATATGCAAAAACTTGATTTAAGGTCTTAAAGTTCTTCGTGCTCTCGCAGAGTTTTCCGCGTTCCCAATCAAAAATAGTTAATTTTTCCATTTGAAAATCAATGCACTTAAATACAATTACATACAATTTTCCCTTTGAAAACCAATGAGTTTTCCAAGTTTTTCATCAAGAACTTTCTATTTTCCATTTTAAAATTTTCCAGTTTTCCATTTGAAAACAAATGCATCTACAATTACATGCAATTTTCCCTTTGAAAACCAATATTCTTAATGCGAAATTTTCATGTACAGAGATTGGCCCAAGAATTCGCGTGTAAATATTGTCTTGGTCCAAAAGCTTAAGTATAGGAATTCAGCCTTAAATATAATAAAGAAGAATGAATAAGAAATTAAATGAAATGAAATGAATTGAAAAATAGAGAAACACACAGTACACAGAATACAAGGTATTATATTGCACATATGTCAGAAATCAAAATGACAGAAGTGAGAAAAGGCACAAAAGAAATGCCAAAAATTTCAGATCCATTGTCAAATTCGTCAAGGGAAAAAAATGGCTGATAATTTTAGTAAATGAGACAGACAGAGACAGAAATCTGAAGATTTGTTCTTTTCTTTTTACTTTTCTTTTGTTATGACATTTTGGATCTGAAATTTGACATAATATGCGCGAACTTGAGAAGAAGAAAATCGGGAATATAATACCTTGTATTCTGTGTACTGTGGAGAAACATTTCAGAAAATTGATGTCGGCTGTCAGTTTCCTGAATTTCAAAACAAATTTTTCGAGTAAGTAAATTAAAATCATTAGCGCAAAATTTTAAACGTTTTAGTACGATACTAAATCAAATTTAGTATGATACTAGGCTAAAATGACGTTTCCGTAAATTTTAAAGGGTTTTAGTATCACACTAGGCATTTAGTATGATGCTAAAGTTAAAATCATGAAATGTCGGTTTTAAATTTTTAGTGTCATACTAGTCTTTAGGATTTTGTTGTCATGAAATTTTTCTCAATTGGTGTGTTTCTATTACTTAGCCTTCAAGGAAAGCATTTTTTTAAAATAACTTTTTAAATTTATTTATGTCTTTACAATTTAAATAAACAATAAACAAACACTCACAATTCAGGGGCCGAAATACCGCTTCCGCTATCGAGTTAGTGAGTCTCATCCGTTATCGAACGAACGAGTAACCCCATTGGGATTATGGCACTCGCTAGGTCACGTATCGTTTGAGATTAAAAAATTGTAGTAGTTTTTATCGAGTCTCGATTATTTTGAAGGAATTTTGAGAGGTTTGACAAATAAAAAACAAAACTTGAGTGAAGTATTGAAGGCAGAAATATTATTTTTTTTTATTTTATGAAAAAAATATAGTTGAACTGTTTATGAAGACGAGATTTATGAAGGTTTGGAACAGAATAAGTTGACCTAAATAGATTATTGGCAAAGAATTTTATAATGAAATAATTCAAGTTCTCAAAATAAGTAACATTTAATTTTTTTCTTATAAATATCCTCCCATCAGTGAGCTGTTTGTGTGTCGAATGAAATTAAGCTCGATAGCTGAGGAGAGAATTGAACATTTTTGTACTAGAAGCTCGATACTGAACTCGATAACGTGAGAGGTAATGCCGAAAGAACACAAACACACACAATTCAGTTACGTATTATTCGATAACGGATGCCGTAATTCGGCCCCAGTATCGTATTATTCGATAACGGATGCCATAATTCGGCCCCTGAAAATGGTTTTTCTTTATTATAGATAGGAAACGATTTCAATGATTAAAACAATGCCCTGTAACTCCAAATCAAGGTATGACATGGCCAGGATTGTCGCTACCTGCACTGGGCCTGTAGGGGAGCATGAGGCTAAATTGCGTTGGTATACCACATAACTCTTTCTGCCGTAGCTGTGAGGACCAGGATGAAAAAGAAACAGTCCCACACTTCCTATGTCTTTGTCCGGCCTTGGCTAGGAAAAGAGCACTCTATTTAGGCAAAGAATTCTTCAACGGTATTGGGGAACTCTCAGAATTGAAGATCAAAGACATGATCTCGTACCTCAATAACCCAAAGTGGCTTTAGCGCTCCCCCTACCCCCCTTATTCCCCCTCACTAAATGGCACTAAGAGATAATAGGCCGTAAGGTAGGACAATAATACAACATTATATAGGTATAGGATTGTACCTGCGGAAGATACATCATCGATAAGCCATTTTCAAATCTATTTAGAATCTAACGAGGTATGGTATCAGAACGGGCGGCGCACTCAGCGCTAATTGTGTCCTACGCGAAAGTACGACAGCTTTTTCTACCTACCTACCTATGTATGCCCTGTAACAAATAAATAATTATTGCTTTCTGCTTAACAAAATATAAAGTTAAGCCTTGACACGATTTTTGATACCAAAAATTAATTGCTCTGAGTGTCAGTTCAAAGTTTGTTTGTTTTTCGTCTCGTAGCGCCGACTATCAGCGATATTCACATTCTTATTGCTTGAATACACAAATTTTCAAATTTTCTTCTTTTAATTTATTCTCAATTTGACATTTGAAAAATGACAACTATATTCATTTTTTGAAAGCTTTGTTTGTCACTTTTTAGCTGCGTTCATTTAATATTTCTTAAAAAAGTGGTTTTAGTATGATACTAGTTATCAGTTCATTAAAAAATGCTTAATATGCTGGAAAAAATTTAGCACGATGCTAAAGTTAACGCGATGCTAACTAGTATTGCATTAAATCCTTAATAGAAGGCGGACTTAAATTTTGCGCTATTGTTTTTTGCTATTAATATTTATTTCAATTATTTATAGAACCTTCTATTGCACAATCAGTGCATGGAAGAACAGATTGTCAACATTTATAGAGTAAGACTTTTGTTTGTTTATTGGTTTGTCGACTACAAACATACAGCCGACTAACAAACAAAAGTCTTACTTTATACATACATATATTATTATAGAATATAGATTGATTTGCAGCTAACCTCGTTTTACCGCAATTAAGCGCCTTGAGACAAGCTCCAAAATGATTATAAGACAAATATTTTCAGTTTCAAAGATATGAAATTTTTCTAGATGTAATCCGTTTGCTCTTTTCCTAAATTGTCCATGTTTTCCACCGAGCATTTTTAATTTTTCCGTTTGTAAAACCAATTCTGGAACAATTGCAATTTAGATTCCATGTAAAAGAAATTTGAAATTCTTCATCCATCCCAGAGTTTTTCGAGTTCAAGATCACAAATTTTCCAGTTTTTCATTTAATAGCCAATGAGTTTTTCGAGTTTTTCATCAAGAACTTTCTATTCGAAAACAAATTTTGAAACAAAAACTTCCAAGCAAGAAAAAAAAACAATTTCCGACCTTTGTCTGGTTTTTCCAGTTTCAAACTTCCATGAAGCGTTTCCAATTTTTTACATGCGACATATAGAATTCCAGGCAAGTTTTGGATTCGTTACAAAAAAAAATTGAGATTTTGATCAAATATGACAATACGATGATAGAGATGTCGAAAAAATTGGGTCCGGCGATTCCGTTGCACCTACGCACCTACAGCCTTAACTACCTGGCTCGATTGACTTCAAACTTGAAAAGTAGAGGTACGAGCGAATTCGCGTGGGTGGTTTTTTTTTAATTTTCATAAGATCAAAATTTAGGGTAGCCTTACAATTTTTTTGTCAGCTCCAACGCGCGACTGTAGTTCACTCAATAAGAATGATTATCAGCAGCACTGAAGAATGAGACCATCGGCTGGGACAGAACAAGGCATTGAAACAACAGAGAGAGACAGATAGATACATAGAAGGAAAACACATAACAGAAACCTATGTGGCTTAGAGGAGGAGACATAGATGTTATATTGGTTATATTGTCTCGTGTTATCGCACAGGTGGCCTCAGATAAGCTGGCGATTTTCGTAGAAAAAGAATTCTGTTGAAGCTGGGGCTTGAACCCGCAGCGTTTGGCTTAGCAGTCAACTACTCATTCCTCTGAACCATGGCCACCTACAACTACTTAAATACTTATGGAATGTCAACAACTTTGTTTAAAACGTATTTTTGAGTTAATCAATGTAGTTACATCTACAAACATTTTTGTAAAGAATGAAAAATACTACAAAACTGCATCATTACATTTTCAGAACAGTGACATTTCTTATCAACTTTTCGTAATTTAATGATGAAAATTCAATTGTTCCCACATTTATCATGCATTATTGCATATAAAATGGAATTGAATGTCATTGAATTGTACATTTAACTAAAGCCTGAAGCCTTGTGCTTCTTAAAAAATCTTAATCTTGAAGTTCCGATTTTTTGGAAGCACGCTAGGACGCTTTTAATTGAAAACATCTATCGAAATTTGGCCAAAGCGGGCTTCTCCCACAGGTGATCCGTCATTTCGAACGAACCAAGCAGGCCGTTTGTGTGCAATTATACTTATTTTGAAATCAAGATTGTGATGCTAGTACGAGACGCAGCCCAACAAGTGAGGTATCAAAACCACCACATGTAGATTAGACATATGGAAATTTTAACAACCAGTCTATAGGATTAAAACTTATATACAAATTTATGTGAAAATGTCTACATTTAGCATATATATGAGTTACGGTTATAATAAAAGTATAAAAATTGAAGATCATGAAATTCTGTATCATGTAGCAAATTTCACCGTTCTATGTTGAAATCTCTGTTCAATAAAATAGATTCGACGTGGCACTAAAACTTTCACCCCCCCTCGCCCCTCTGTTATTTTTTTTTTAAACTTTGAATGTTGTACTTATTAATGTTAAGTCAAAAGCCATAAACATAAGTTTTAAACTTCTAACCTAATCGACATCCATACAAACTTTGACCTAACATTTCAACCCCCTGTCACCTACTGAATGCCCCTTCTCAGGTTCTAGTCTATCTTACTACCAAATTTCATCTAAATCGATTGAGTAGGTTACCGTCACACTTAGATCAATGTAGATCCATTGTGATACCCTGGATTGAGTAGGTTAAAAGTTATTAAGAGATAAAATAGGCGTTAGTAGTCAATTTTTATAACGCTTTTTTCAATGTTTGAATTTCCTATCCATATTTTTTTCATACCGGGCTCTATATATGAATCAATTCTAAAGCCAAGTATACAGTTCTGCCAAAAATAAATCTAATCTTATGGGAGAGATTTTTGCCAAAAAAAAATATTTTTTCATTTCACCACTGTCATCCGAGCTGTAAACCAAAATCGAAAAAAAAATTTATACTCACCTCGATTTTTTTCACACAAATCAATGAGCAGGGGGTCGATTCCCAATCTGTGAACTGTGAAATGATAAGTTTTATCACACTTTCACAATAAATTCGATTCTGGATCTGTGAAAAAAATCAAAACAAACTTCAAAACTTTTCATATGATAAATTTCTTTTCACAGCTATATTATTTTGTGAAAAGAAATTTATCAAATGAAAAGTTTTGAAGTTTGTTTTGATATTTTTTCATACCGAATTTATCATTTAGTACTTTTTAGTACAAACAAGTTAGAGAATCGCACAAAGCGAGTTTATGAAAACAAAAAATTAAAAGTCTCTATGAAAACTAAAATGATAAATTTTTTATCATTTCACATTATCACAGATCGGGAATTGACCCCCAGCTCATTGTTTTGGCAGAAAAAAATTAAAATATTCGACATAAGTTTCACATTGACAGCTACTTTATTTTTCAGAATTTTTTTCATGAAAAATTTTTTTGTTTCTCCTCTTGTTTTTTTTCATACAGAACTGTATACTAGGCTTAAAGGAGTAAACTCCACAAAAAAACAAAACTTTCAATTTACTCAAAAAAAGGCTTCTACGATTTTTTTAAACTTCTTCGAAAATTTGTTTTCAAAACATTGATGTATTTGATGTAAACAAATATTTTTGTATTGCTCCAAAACGGTAACCCTCATTGAACCGCTTTCTTGTCATAAGATTTTCTCGAATTATTTTATTTATTTATTTATTTCAAATTTTTTGTATTTAAAAAAAAAATATTTGTAAGTTTCTTTTTCTTCAAAATTCTGTATCTCGAAAACAGATCAATATTAAAAATCGAAATTTACTTATAAAATATATATTTACATATTCTTGAAAACTGCATAATTTTATATAAAAAAAAATAAAAATCAAAATTTTCTTATGAAATTTTATGACATAATTTTTTTTCAGATTGGATGTATATTTGAGAAGCATATTTCAATTTAAATTTTTATTTATGCATTTTAATTGAATGTTTTTATTTTTTAATGTTTGTGAGTTATAATTTGGAATATAGGAGCAAGTTTGTACGACCTAATGACCAATCGTGTACATATTTTAATTTGAAATCATTTAAAATTTATGGAAATAAACATTTTTGTGATAGCATTAAATTATCCTCAAAAAAGGTTTTTCCAGTAATGTCTCTAACAATATCCGCAAAGCAAGTATCATGAAGCATATCATGCTTAGAAACAATTTCACTGTAGTTTGCATTTTTATCTTCAAGATAATGCTGAGTCGTATCATAAATAATGATCTATAAAGAAATGAGCCTCTTTATCAAAAACGAACTTAAATAGACTTATTTAACTTACAATACTCTCGAAACAACGTTTGTATCCCGGACTTTTGGGATGTTCGGTGCAAGTTTTCAAATAGTCTTGAATTTCGTTTAATTCCTTGATTAGTTTTTCATCCAAAGGTAATTTCGCCGTAGGCTTGTAGCCTCTTTCCAGACAAGTATACAAAACATTTTTCTGTATTGGGATTAAATTATAGCCTTCGAATTGCAGAGCATCATACAAGTTCTCAATGCAAGGATATTGATCGGTGTAAGAGCTGAGAAACGTTGTTTTAAAACTCTTGAAATTTCTCTCAGACTTCCTTGAAATTGCTGCTTGGATTACTCTTAAATATGATTTTTTCTTAAGCTTAAAAAAATTTATCTGCATTGTAAGTAAGAATAATCACATTTCTTTCAGTTTCTCGGGTATCTAACAAACAAAGCAAATTAAAATTTGAACTATTAGTCTTACCTTATCATAAACACATTTGTAAGTCTTCGGTTACGTCTCTGCATTTGTTGATCTCTTTATATTCTTTTATTAGATCTGCAATCAATTTTTTGTCATTTTCGAGATTTTCTTCAGATTCTTGGCTCTGCTTAGACCCATGCATCAAGCAACTTTCTAAGTCAAATTCGAATTTTTCATTTAGATTCATCACAACATATTGTCTCAAGCAAGAGTCATCTGCTTTATCGATTTCAGTGATTTTCGAGAAATATTCGGTTGAATTACTCGCAAAACGATCTCTTAGATCATATACAGGCACGTAGCCAGAGGGGGGGCTAGAGGGGCTCAAGCCCCTCCCGAAATGATTTTTAAAAAAAATATTTGAACAAAAGTTTGTATATTCTTTTATTTGTTCCTCACTACTTATGTAACCACATCGTAGCCAGTTCAAAAAATGCAACCTATATAAGCCCAGATATCCAAAACGAAATCTTGGATATATGCTCTGATATTGTCACCAGAAAAATATCTAACCGGGTTATAAGATCAAGTTGTTTTAGCATTCTGGCTGATGAAACAATGGATGTTTCTGGCACTGAGCAACTTTCAATATGTGTCCGATATGTTGACTGCTGTACAGAGCCCACGAAAAGTATGCTTCGGGAAAATTTTGTAGGTTTTATTCCGACACCGACGTCTTGGACAAAACGTCACGATAGACGCATATAATTTCGAGGTAGTTAGGGACTTTGTATACCTTGGCTCCGCTATCAATACGGACAACGACATCAGCGCCGAGATCAGACGAAGAATAACTCTTGCTAATCGCTGTTTCTTCGGGCTAAGAAAGCAATTGAATAGTAAAGCCCTCTCCCGAAAAACTAAGGTGACGCTCTATAAGACCCTCATCATCCCCGCTATATGGTGCATGGACCTTGTCAAAAACGGATGAGAACGCACTTGGCCGTTTTGAGAGAAAGATTCTACGTAAGATCTATGGTCCTGTCTACATAAACGGTGAATGGAGGAGAAGATTTAACGACGAACTGTACGGGCTGTACAGCGACACTGACTTAGCTAAAAGAGTGAAGGTCCAAAGACTCAGATGGCTCGGTCACGTGGAGAGGATGGGCACCAATACTCCGGCCCGTAAAGTCTTCGAATCCACCCCAGAGGGAAGACGCAGTAGAGGAAGACCAAGGCTCAGGTGGCGCGCGCAAGTTGAACACGACCTCAACCAACTCGGCGTACGAAACTGGAGACAGCGAGCTAGGGACCGAGCTGGCTGGAGAGGTTTGTTGGTTGAGGCTCAGACTCAGGTATTGATGTGGATCCAGATGAAGTGATCGACATTATGTCTAAAAAAAAGACAAAGCGTTTATTGCTGTAAAAATCCAAACTATTTATTTAATTAAATAAAAAAAAATACAAACAAAAATAAAACATTTACATTATGTAGTTTTTTTTTTTTTAATTTTTGTATAAAGAATTACTTCTTCGAAATTGAACAAGCCCCCACCGAACCGAAATCCTGGCTACGGGCCTGATCATATATTATGTTCTTTGAAATGAAAACAAATTGAAATTAGAAGAAACCATTTACGCATGTTTTACCTACAGCTTCTCTGAAACAATCATGAAAACTGTAATTTTTCTCCAATGTGCAATTTTTCAATTTATTATATCGTTCTTGGTCACATCAAGTTGATTCAAAAACTCGTTCATATCTCCTGGTGGACTAGGATTTTCAACTAGTATGGGCTCCTTCACGGAATTTATCTCTTGTTTAGGGATGCTTTGTAAGCAATTGTTAAAGGAAAACACAGCGTTAGTGCTCTCATAATTTCCCTTACTCGATGCCTTACTTAAACAGGCTGTCTTGTTTTGTTTGATTTTGTCAATATTTTGCAAGAACAATTCTCTTTCCAAAGTAATTTCCTTTAATTTTCTCCGATTTTCGGGGGCCTATAAAAACAAAAATTAAAGGCTTGAAGAATTTTTTTGTTTCGAATTTCTGCTGGGCTATTTACAATATTTTCGATACATTTGAAGTAATCTTTGATTGATTTTGCAGAAAAACACTTCTTCAACGGATTATGCAAAATTTCGAACATCTTATCACTTCCATATCGAATATCAGCTTTATTTAAACAGGAAAGAGAATCAGCTTTGACCTGTTTTGTTATTGAACGAATCCGCAAAGCATATTGATGGAGACAATTATGTTCAGCGTCAAAATAGTTGTCAACAACATATCTTGATCGAGTTCTACAGTGACCAAACGAGATCTACAGTGAAAATGTATTTTTAAAACATGATATTATATGAAACAAATTCAAAGAGAATATTTTGTTACATTGAAAATAATAAGAAAAATAACTTGCAGGACAAAAATCTTCATGACTTCAACTGAAGTTCGATGTATGAAGACAAAAGTATGACTGAGAATAGAGAATGCATTTTGTTTTGAATCATTGCAACTATAAACTGATAACCTAATAGTTTGATCTTTGTTTTGTATTCAATTCAAGTCGTTTGTTTCAGTGCTGCTGGATTTTTCAAATCGTAGATTGAAATAAATAAATAAATAACAAAACTATCCGCAATGAAGTATGATTTTCCAAAAAAAAAACGTAACCTCTACTAATGTCAAATCAAAAGTCAGGGTCTCTGGTCGCAGATTGTAGTTACATCTTGGATTCCTCAACAGAGTTTTTTTTGTTTTCTTTTAAAAATACTCTCGACAGCATTTTTAGTTTTGTAATTTTACTTACGACATATAGAATATACGGCAAGTATTGTATTCGTAAAAAAAAATGTATACAACTGGGTCGTACGAACTCGCTCCTGTATTCCAAACTATAACTCATAAAAAAAGTAATTAAAATGCATAAACAAAAATTTAAATTCAAATATATACCTCTTAAGTAGATTTTATTTATTTAAATTTATTTTATATATTTTTCAAAAAAATCCTTGGAGCGGTTTCTTCTTAAATTAATTTTTTGTATATAAAATTTATCATAAATGTCTCAAATATTTAGATCTGGTCTTGAATTTAGGAATTTAAGTTAGGAATTTCCTGAAGATAAGGTTTCAGCAATTCGACACTTGAGTTTTTCGTTGTGTTTTTTGTTTATCAAATGTCAAAACATTTTGAAGAAAATAGTTTTTCACCGTAGCAACTCAATGTAAAAAAAATTGTTTCAGATAAGTCTCAAGATGGCGTTTGACAGCTTCCGATATTTAAAAATAGTTTTTCACCATAGCAACTCAATGTAAAAGAAAATTGCTTTCAGATAGGTGTAAAGATGGCGTTTGGAATGTTTTGATTTTTGACATTCTGGTGAACGAAACTTAGTTCAAAACTGACTATAGTGTTTTATTGGAATTCCTATTGCTAAACTAAGTTCCCAATAAAACATAGCTAATAACACAAAAAATATTATTTATTTACTTTCAGAAAAAAAGTATCAGCTAATCGCTGATAGTTTTTATACACATTTTTTTTTTACATAAAATGCATCAGTCTATGAAACAAGATTTTCAGGCAAGTTTTAAAAAAGTCGTAGAAGCTTTTTTTGAGAAAATCGAAACTCTTGTTTTTTGGCCTAAGAAATTATATGTTGGGTTCCCTAGATTTTGATCTTAAAAAAAAAGTTTGAAGTCAATCGGACGAGTGCAGTGGCTAAGCCGGTAGGTGCGTTTACAGACAGACAGACACTGTTTTCGACTTCTCTATCATTGTAAAGTCACATTTGATCAGTCTGTCTGTAAACGCACCTACACCCTTAACCACTGGTTCGATTGACATCAAATTTTAAAATTTGTGGTTTGAGCTAATTGGCGTGGATCACTTATATTTATTCATTTAGTTTTTTTTTTTAGATCAAAATTTAGAGTACCCACCAATTAAGAGTAGCGCCACCATGAGTAAGTAAGTAAAACAAAACATTTCAATTTTCTCAAAAACTACTCCTCATTTTTCTTAAACATACTTGTACATTTTTTTCGGAAGAAAAATATTTTTATATTTTTATAGAACGGTTTATTTTCTTTTTTTTGTTAAAATATTTTCTTGAAAAATAAAAGTCCGATCAGAGCACTTTTTTTTGAAGAGTAGGTAGTCCAAAGATTAAAATGAGTCAAGTATTGCTTGTAAGTTTCGGGTATTTACTAAAAAAAAAATCGAGTTTGAACAAACTGAGTCAACAAACAAACAAGTAATTTCGAGTTTTTTTATTCATGAGTAAAATTATTTACAAATCATCCCTTTAGTAGAGTCAATGAATCTTAATGTCTTCTTGTTTTTGAGAAATTAAGAAAAAACTAAAAACACTCAGAAAAAATTTCTCAAAATTACTTGTAAGTATTATTTTTTCGAATAAATATAACAAAATATCATCAAAATTTTCTGAGTTTTTTTGGTTTTTTCTTAGTTTCTCAAAAACAAGAAGACATTAAGTCATGCTGTTTCTGGATCGCACTGAGAACTTAAGACCGCATTTAATCCTGAAAAAAAATAGTACTTAACTACATACAATTTCGAAAAAAATTAGTTCGAAGTTAAAAAAAGAAGTTGAAAATTTCGATATTTTGACTTTGAAAATGATTTTTTTGAACACTATTGCTGAAAACAACTTTATTTAAATGCAAAGAAGGTATAACACGGCATTGAGGGAAAAGCCGTTGATTTTTAATTTTTTTTTTGAAAAATAGACTTTTTTGTTATAAGATTGCCCCTCCCGGCTAAACGGGAGACAATAGACCCCCCGTTCTGTATGATTTTTTTCTTGTCTTAATGCAACTTAAACACTCCAATTATCAAAAACATTAATTTTGGATCTCTCTTTATAAACAATATAAAAATTGTTTAAACAATATAAGCAATAATTTCCCCCAAATGGTTTGTTTCAGACTTTAAAGAATATAAAAAACAAAAAATTTAGAAATTTTTTTTTTCAAAATCCGAGCTGTTTCTGAGGACTTTCTGAAAACGCCCTTTTTTGAGCTTCATTGACTCTACTACTTATTTGAAACGAGTTCAAACTAGTTTACTGATTGAAAGTAAGATCGCTTACAATCACCACTCCATTATTCATGGCGCTTGTAAGTAAATCGAAAAATAACGTTTGGTTTGTTTGAGATTTGTGTGCTGAGTGGAAATGTAGGTAACCTATGGTCAGGATGTTTATTTTTATCGTTGATTTGTTTCATTCTCGAATTTTTATATCAGTGTAACATTTGTCGAATAAAATAGTAGAATTAAATAGAAATAAATAAATGCACATATTTTGATTTTTTTTTTGATTTTTTGTGTTCAAAACAATACTGTGGAATACATTTAGATTTCATGAGCAAATGAATCCGCGTTATCAGCTGAATTTTCTCCAGCAAAAAAAAAAAATAATAAAAATTATGGATTCGTAATATCTAATTTATCTATAAAGTAAGTGCGGCAAATTCGGCCTACGTGAGCATACAGAGTTTTAAAGACTGCAGTCATTTTGGTACTTTAGTTAATTCACGAATAAGACTGTTTTTTTTAGTCTTTGAACTTACAAAAGTACTTTAACTGGAAAGGAGCAGTCTCCAGGCAGTACTAATTTTTTAACTTGCAGTCAATTGAAAAAGTCAATTGACTAAAAGTTAATTAACTGCAGTACTTTTTAACTGGCTTTAGTCAATTAAGTCACTAAAAAGTCTTTTAACTTAAACGAGTTTGGTTTTAGTCATTAAGTCTTTTGACTGCAGTCAATTAACTTAAAGTCAATTGACTTTTTTTAGTCTTTTTGACTAAAAAGTAATAAATTGAGTTTGAGTCAATATTATTGAGTCAATACTATTGAAGTTCCGAAGCAAACAGGGATTTTTTTGTTTGAATTCACATTGTGAAGAATCCTGTTTATGGATTCGTCCAATAATTTACGGCGCAGGGACATAAGTCCCAGGGACATAAGTCCCAAATTTTTTTTTTTGGGCCTTATGTCCCACCCAAGTGTAACATAACACCCAAATTTAGTTTGGGATTTAAGTACCACCCAAGTGGGTCATAAGGCCCAAAAAAAAGTTGGGCCTTATGTCCCACACATAATGTACAGGTATATATTGCTTAACGATAAAACTAGTAGTATTTCAATACCAGAAAAGAAACTTAAATACTTAGGAAAATCTGCACTTGGTTCAAGCTAGTTTTTTAATATCTTTAAAAGTACCCTTTGTGTTCGAAATTAATGGCACAGTTACTTAAAAATTTGAGAAAAAAATCTGCATATATTCAAACCCTTTAATAACATAAATCAAAGTTATAAGATTTTAGACAGGTATACAAATTTTGATAATACAAATATATATGTATGCATCAAACTTATTTTTTGAAAATATGAGAAATCGCGCGATTTTTGGGCTTTAATTTTATAAAGTCTCTAAAACTTAAATTTTATATGCAAGTCTCTGTTCTCATATTTTCAAAAAATAAGTTTGATGCATACATATATATTTGTGTTATCAAAATTTGTATACTTGTCTAAATTCTTATAACTTTCTTTTCTCCACCATTTGTTTAGAACATCCAAGAAATATAGTGCAACCATTTTTAAATATGTAATAAATGTTTTAAAACGTTAAAGGAAGAGGCAATACCTCGAAAAAATGAAATATTATGTCCGTTTTGCAGACAGATACTTCAAATACTTCAATCATTTATAATAAGAAAACCTTCTTGAATTATCTTATTTCCAGTTGTGTTTTTTTTTTTAATTTTTAAAAACATAAAACAAGAATAAAATTATTAATTTTCTTATTTACTATTTTTTATTCAAACTATTTTTTTTTTATTTGGGTCCCACTTTCAAGAAAAAAAATTGGGACTTATGACCCACTTGGGTGGGACTTAAATCCCAAACTCAATTTGGGTGTTATGTCCCACTTAGGTGGGACATAAGACCCAAAAAAATAATTTGGGACTTATGTCCCTGCGCCTAATTTACAACAGTGTGGGATATGAACGTACGCATATGCCAGGCCAGGGCCGTATACTTCAGGAGATACAGACGGTCAAAAGGTGGCATGATGGTTTTTTCGGTTGAATTCACATTGTGAAGAATCCTGTCTATGGATTCGTCCAATAATTTACCCCAGTATGGGATATGGACGTACGCATATTTTGTCTAACTTTCAGAGGCCAGGGCCGTATACTTCAGGAGATACAGACGGTCAAAAGGGGCGAAATGATGCACGAGGTATAAAAACAAGCCAACAAAAGAAAGAAAGAATAAGAAAAGTAAAAGTTTAAATTTGAATAAAAGAATTTTAAAAGGGATGTTAAGACCACTATCTTGTAAAAAAAAAAGAAATTTCAAAGTACGTAAGAAAATATGCGTACGTTCATATCCCACACTGGGGTAAATTATTGGACGAATCCATAAACAGGATTCTTCACAATGTGAATTCAAAAAAAAAATCCCTGTTTGCTTCGGTACTTCAATAGTATTGACTCAATAGTATTGACTCAATAATATTGACTCAAACTCTATTTATTACTTTTAAGTCAAAAACACTAAAAAAAAGTCAATTGACTTAAACTTGATGACTTAAACCAAACTCGCTTAAGTTAAAAGACTTTTTAATGACTTAACTGATTAAAGCCAGTTAAAAAGTACTGCAGTTAATTAACTTTTAGTCAATTGACTTTTTCAATTGACTGAAAGTTAAAAAAATAAGTGCTGACTGGTGACTGATCCTTTCCAGTTAAAGTACTTTTGTAAGTTAATTAACTATAAGTCTTTTTTTAAGTTAATTAACTGCGACTTTACTGACTGCATTACCAAAGTACTGCAGTCTTTTAAATCTCTAGTGAGCAATATGGCCCACTCCTTTATTTCCTAAACCAAGAACAATAGCAAACTAAGAAAAAAGCATTTCAAACATGCGTAAACAGGTTTAGTTTCAGCCTTTCGTGGTAAGTGTTGCGCGATAGTATTGGAAGTTACAGGGGGTAAGTAGTTCAGTTTTTATGCTTTCGATCTAATTTTTTGGTAAGTTTGGTAGGCCGCACTTACTCTACCTATTTGAATTCCTAAATCAGAATCTTATAGCTACCTACAAAATAGAACAAAAAAATGCCCGCTGCCCCTCCAACAACAGGATAACCAAAAAAAATGTTTCCTTACCTACTTTCTATCTCAATATTTATAAATGTACTCATTGAGACAAGAAAACCCTTCTCTTATAAAAAAATGCAGGAAAACCAAAAATTATTACTGAAACTAATTTTAGATTTAGGTATTATTCTCATTATAGAAAGCCAACATCCCACCCTAGAAAAGGATTAGATATTATCTAGAAAAAAGTAGGTAGCTTGGTAATAGGTAGAAGGTCAGATATGTTATAAAAAGATTAACAGTATTTTAAATATCCTTATAAAACTGCATTCTCTACCAACATGAAACACGACTTAATCTTCGTCAATCAGTATTTTCCATATTTATATTACATTCATGTAATGTATGCATTCATTACCAAATCCTTTCTGTAATTAATGTGAAAAATAATGTTTCAAGTGCGGATTGTTATATTTATGACTGCAAATCCAGCCACCTAACTCATTTGTAAATAGAACCCATGCAAATCCTGCATCCTTCATTTTTAGGGTTCCGTACACAGAGTGTAAACGATACCCTAATTACATCACTTCGTTTTCTGTTCATTCGTCTTTCACAAGCGATTTCTTCGAATCTGCTAAGCCGATTGTAATGAAATTTAGTACACATATTTTAGTATTCAGTAGTAATCTAAAAATGTTGTTTTATTGTTTTTAAGATAAATAGTTTCGAAGCCATTAAAGAAAGAGGAAAAACACGAACAAATTTGTGCCTGGTTCGAATCTTGTCGGGGGATTACTTTTCTTTTTTTTTGTATTCGTATTACAATGAGACTTAATTTTTATTATAAGTTATACTCTTGTTTGGTATATAGGTTAGGTTAGGTTAAAGTGGCTGTCATGGATGTTAAAAGAAACACTTAGGCCAATCAAAGGCCCATTGTGATACCACATGAATCTAGGAAGGCTATTCTTTGAAGCTCATTGAAACCAATTAGAGTTCCTTACGAAACGTAGAAGATTATTTAAGTTAATGTGTTCGAGATCGTTTAGATCATTGTAGAAGTATTCTCCTAAGTGAATCCTACGTTTATGAGCAAGATCAGGACAGGTGCAGAGGAGGTGAAGAACTGTCTCTTCCTCCTCCTCATCCATACAGCTTCTGCAGAAGTCATTAGAAAATACGCCCAGTCGCGCAGCGTGTCTTCCAATTAGACAGTGTCCGGTAATGACACCAATTAAGGAGCTTATATGCAATCTGCTTAGAGATATCAGGCATTTGGATCTCTTTAAGTCCAAATTTGGCCAAATGTTTTTCGTTGCCTGACAGGTGGTTATGTTATTCCACCTGATGTTAGTTCTCTTAATAGCATCTTGTTGTAGCAAAAGTTTACATGTAGCGATTGGTATACCAACATTAGCCATTTGTGGTTTAATGGGTAATGTTGTACCATGTTTGGCGAGTTCGTCGGCTTTGCAGTTTCCTGGAATATCTCTATGGCCCGGCACCCAGTGAAGGTGAATGTTAAACTGTTGTGCCATCTCCATTAGAGACGATCGACAGTTTTGGACCGTAATCGAGTTTGTAGAGACAGAGTCCAGGGATTTTATAGCTGCCTGACTGTCTGAGAAGATCCGGATATCAGATGTGGATACCACGTTTTCTCTGAGCCAGGACAGGACCACCTTAATCACCAAAAGTTCTGCCTGGAACACGCTACAATGATTTGGAAGGCTGAATGAGAGACTTAGTTTTAGTCGTTCGGAGTACACACCTCCACCAACCCCATCATTAGTTTTCGATCCATCTGTATAGAAGTGGATTGCCTCGTCTTCCAGGAATGTTTTATTTTCCCAGAAGGAACGGGGAGGGATAGAAGTTTGAAAGTTTCTATCGAACTGTAGTTGAGGAATGGTGTAGTCTGTGTGCTTAGGGATTGATTCTAAATAGTTAAGAATAACAGAGTGGCCAATGTTGTTGTTAGTCCACTGTGAAGAGGCATTCAGGCGAATAGCAGAACTAGCAGCTATTTGTTTGCTGATTATGTCCAGAGGTGTTAGATAGAGTAGGGTGTCTAGTGCCGCAGATGGGGTCGTACGAAGTGATCCGCTTATACTTAGGCATGCTGAGCGTTGCACTTTACTAAGCTTATCGCAGTTCGTTTTTACGCCCAAGGCAGTCCACCATACTGACACACCATAAAGAAGAATCGGTCTGATTACCGATGTGTATAGCCAGTGAGTGATTCTTGGTTGCAAACCCCATTTGCTACCAATGGCCTTCTTGCAGGTGAAAAGAGCTACCGTAGATTTTCTTATTCTTTCAAGTATGTTGCTCTTCCAATTCAGTTTTCTATCTAATATAAGACCCAGGTACTTAGTTTCATCTGAAAACTTTAATTGGACACCGTTTATAAAAGGAGGGTCGATGAGCGGAATTTTATATTTCCTAGTGAATAGGACCAAATCGGTTTTGTGTGGATTGTTTGGTATATAAGAAGAGATAAACTATCCGAGTTATAATTAGTTTTTTTTTTATTGTTGAATATTGCAATAAAATCAATTGTTTATCTGCTGAAGAAAAAATAAAGTTCCTTATTCCTTTTTACTGTGGTGTTTCGTTTTGTTTGCTGATGGCCAACTTTTTTGTTTCTTTTTAGGGTTCTTACACAGATGAAAACGAAACCCTATAAGATCAGTTCGTTTTCCTTTTATTCTTTCACAAGAAATAGGCAGAAAGACTATTTAAATTATTTTCCAAGAAAATGTTTGGTTTCAAATCTTAATCCTTGTATAAAATATCCTTCAAAACTGAAGGGTCAGTTAATCAAGTACGGAACCCTCCTCGAGCGAGGTTTTCTCGCACTTGTCCACTTTTTCTTTTTCTTCGTAGAGGAAAAAAATATTTTGAAACATCCAATCTATTTTACCCAAAGACTCGAACATGCTTGAGTAATTTCTTGTGAATCAACTTGACTTGAAATGATCGAAAATGAAAAATATTTACGAGTTTCTTCTGCTTGCTTGGTTGGACTTACAAGCCTTTTTAATTAAAAAAATAAATAGAGTGGCGCGACAGCTCTTGAAGAGCCAAGGCCTAAGTGGCTTACTCTCATCAACAATTCTCTGAGTGCGTGTGGAGAATTGAGGGGACCTACAATTTAACGCCGATTCCGAACGGCAAAGTTGAGAAGCACTTTTTCATGACAGATTGATACTCTTTTAAGATTTGTCAGGTCTTCGCAAGAGGCAGTACCCGTGAAAGATGAAATAAAAACTTGGCCTGAGTAGGAGTCGAACCAACGACGTTCTGCTTAACAGCCTTTTTACTTATGAATCAATTTATTTATAAGTAAGGGTTGCAATCGAATGAGTATGAACAAGCACACAAGAAAAAGTTGGATGTGTTCGAACTGTTCAAACACACTCATTTTGATCTCTGGGCATATGTTGCCCAAATAATAATATTTTGTGCTCAAAAAAATATTTTTTAATCTCTTTTTCTAAATTCTGTATCTCGAAAACGAATCAATGTTAAACATCAAAATTGAAATATAATACGTTTATTTACATTCACTTGAATAGTGCTTACTCAGAGTAATTTTTTGACGTTTTGGAAAATTTTATACATTAAAAATTAGTTAAAAAAAAGCTGGCATTACTTTTTTTTCAGATAAAATGTATTTTTGAGGTAGATATTTCATATTTTTTTTATGAATTATAACTACTTACAAGTTTTTCTATTTAAGCAACTTTTTTCAAAAATTAAAGAAATTCAATACTAGGAAAAAAATAATACTTAATAACGTGAAAAAAGAAAACAAATCTATAGCATGACTCCATAAGCATCACATTTATTTTTAATATTTGTTTTTTATTTTTATGCGTTCAGGAGGTGTTCTGGATGGTTTAGATTTACTAATCAGCTTGGCAGGTGGCATGGCGCTGCAGTCTATACTGCAATCTGCAACTGCAAGGTTGCATCGACTTGAATGAATTTTTGTATGCATTTATTCATTCATTTATTTCAAACATTTTGTGCATGTAAAGGTGAACGTTGTTTTGCTATAAAAGGCCACAAATTGTGATGTGCTTTTTGCTTTCCAGCCGAGGTTATGCTCGTCGGATCGCCAAGGTTCCTTCTGAAGAAAAACACTAAACTTCAGTGAAAAAGGTCCACAATTTCTTTATTATTTATTCAATATTCCTTAATTAATAAATAGCCTTATGCTTAACTAAGTAAAGAAAAGTAACCTCCTCTTGGTCTGGATGTTACGCGTCTCTCGTAAAGTTTAGTATGAAGGTATGCCTGGTTCCGGTATTTCTTCAACTGGATGTAAACCGTTTCGTGCGGTTTGCGTGACGGTGGCCTTGTATGATTCTGAGAAATATAATAGAAGAGTTATTAGTAGAGTATCTGGCAATACTAGTGAGCGGCAGGTACTGTACGGCCCCTGATGGCACGCAAAACAGCAGGATTAATGGCCCCTGGTAGCACTAAAACAGCAGGCAATAGCTCTGGTAAAACAGCAGGATTTATGGCCCCTGGTAGCACTAAAACAGCAGGCAATAGCTCTGGTAAAACAGCAGGATTTATGGCCCCTGGTAGCACTAAAACAGCAGGCAATAGCTCTGGTAAAACAGCAGGATTTATGGCCCCTGGTAGCACTAAAACAGCAGGCAATAGCTCTGGTAAAACAGCAGGATTTATGGCCCCTGGTAGCACTAAAACAGCAGGCAATAGCTCTGGTAAAACAGCAGGATTTATGGCCCCTGGTAGCACTAAAACAGCAGGCAATAGCTCTGGTAAAACAGCAGGATTTATGGCCCCTGGTAGCACTAAAACAGCAGGCAATAGCTCTGGTAAAACAGCAGGATTTATGGCCCCTGGTAGCACTAAAACAGCAGGCAATAGCTCTGGTAAAACAGCAGGATTTATGGCCCCTGGTAGCACTAAAACAGCAGGCAATAGCTCTGGTAAAACAGCAGGATTTATGGCCCCTGGTAGCACTAAAACAGCAGGCAATAGCTCTGGTAAAACAGCAGGATTTATGGCCCCTGGTAGCACTAAAACAGCAGGCAATAGCTCTGGTAAAACAGCAGGATTTATGGCCCCTGGTAGCACTAAAACAGCAGGCAATAGCTCTGGTAAAACAGCAGGATTTATGGCCCCTGATAGCACTAAAACAGCAGGCAATAGCTCTGGTAAAACAGCAGGATTTATGGCCCCTGGTAGCACTAAAACAGCAGGCAATAGCTCTGGTAAAACAGCAGGATTTATGGCCCCTGGTCGCACTAAAACAGCAGGATTTATGGCCCCTGGTAGCACTAAAACAGCAGGCAATAGCTCTGGTAAAACAGCAGGATTAATGGCCCCTGGTCGCACTAAAACAGCAGGATTTATGGCCCCTGGTAGCACTAAAACAGCAGGCAATAGCTCTGGTGGATCTGCAGGTACTAGTACGGCCCCTGGTGGCACGCAAAACAGCAGGATTTATGGCCCCTGGTAGCACTAAAACAGCAGGCAATAGCTCTGGTGGATCTGCAGGTACTAGTACGGCCCCTGGTGGCACGAAAAATAAGCCTGATACTCTTGAAACCCCTTACCACTGGTGGGGGGAAGTTCCAAGAAAAATAAATTATTTAATAAATTACCTCTCGGAGCCGACCTGCTCCGTTCTGCTGCTGAACACCGACTGACTGCGAAAAAGCAATATGGGCAGAAGGTGGTTGGTAATAAATATACCCGTGAAACCCCTTACCACTGGTGGGGGGAAGTTCCACAAAGTTTATAATTACTCAACCACTTACCTACGGTGACGATCCGATCTGCTTCGCGGTCAGACACCGACTGACTCGTAATCTAATATTAATTTTACTACCCGAGGTGGCTTATTATTCCCACCACACTAGCGATTTGATTTTATATTTTTACCACGGCGGCGGACTGGTTTGTTGGTTCGTATTTGTTTTGATTGTGTTGCTGTCTTGTTCTGGCGGAGGTGTGCTCTCTGTCTCAAGTATTGATTGATGATTATTCTCACCACGGCGGACTGTTTTACTACGGCGGACTATCTTAAATATGACTCATTGATTATTCTCACCACGGCGGACTGTGTTTTGTGTGTTTCGTGCAGGTTGCCTTATGCTTTTTCGTGGGATGACTAAATGTGAATTGTATGCTTGAGAAAGGTAAAATTATGTGTAAATGAAAATTGTATGTGAATGATTGATTGCTGGTGACAAACATAGGCGATGATGCCGGTGGCCATATGTCTCTTTAAAAAAAAATAGATGAGCATGTAACGCTTCGTTACAAAATTGATAGGAGGTATCTTAGAACCAGCGGCTATAGGAAGCGTTTTTTGCTACTACTTGGATGGAGGTAGCTTAAAATAAATATACGGCTATAAGGTGTGTTTTATTCAACTGGCTGGACCAGTAAATGTTGTTTAGACATATAGAACCACTGAACCAAAAGAACCGGAACTAGAAGATGGCTGTATGATAATTTTTATCATATTAGCTGACTAGTTAAACGTTGTTTTGCCATTTATTAAAAAAAAAGTACTCATACGCCACAGTGTATCATCATCATTATAATCATCAATTGGATTCAAATGAATCACATAGTATTTTGGAAAAATCTGTGTTATATTATTATTCTGGAGTTGATCTAAAGGAAGGCGAGATAAGCTTTGCAGGGTCAGTTTTTTTTTTTTTTGTATAAACATTGGAAGAACGGGAGGGGACAAGCTTGTTAGAGAGTTCTGCGAACTAGTTTATGTTGAAAGGGTTCAAAATGTTTTTATATTGTTACTCACCTCTAATGGTGTGGGTCTTCCGTAGAAAAAAGAATCATCCGAATGGTTTGCAAGGCGACTGTCCGAATTCGAGTTGAAAGGAAGTCCATAATCTTCTCGCCAATGTTGATCTGCTAGTATTGAAGTGGTTGACAGATTTCTTGATAGTACTATAAAAGTATGATTTATATGTACTAACGCTGTTTTCTTGCCCCTGCTGAGAAGAACTTAATGGGCCGTTGATATTTTTTATCATTTTTGAGAAAAAAAAATGCAAAAATGTAAGCAAATAGTTGCGCCCTGTCTGAAATCAAAGCAGCAAATTAGAAAATATTTAATTCCATCCTTAGATGGGCAAATAAAAGTTGTTTTTGTGATTACCATGAATCAAAATCAGTGGAATCTGTCAAGTAAAAGATTTGTCATTTTTTGTTATGTTTTTGAATATTTGTGTCCTCACTTCTGCCGGCTCTCCCAAAGTGTAGTGTGTTATTTTTTAAGTTAATTTACAATAGCATGTTAAAATGTTTGATTAAAGTATCAGTTTGATTGCGGCTCCTAATTGTAACCAATATTCCCAGTTGGCCATCTACAAGCGCTTTTCAAATCTAATCTCCATTACGTAGGTATATCAAAATAATTCGAAATCTTAATGTCAGATTCTGCGTTTTCTATTGGAATATTGTATCCATTCATAAACATGTATTTCCAACACCACCTTAATGAGAATAAGTATCAAATATCTTATCATCTTGTTGTGTAGCAATGACCCCCTCCAAATCGACAGTGAGCATCATCATTTGTATTTCCATTCTCATACGTAAAGCTCTACTATCCGCTCTGGCTCTTATTATAAAATTTGAGTTTGATGTTGCCGTAGGTCTGACAATAACTCCAACACAATCTGCTATTTTTATTCTTTTTCCATGAAGATGGAGAGGTGCTGCTCAATTAAAATTCACGCAAATAAAATCACTTTCGGCACTTTCTCATCTCTGATCTCATAGAGACAACGATGCGTCTTGATTAACAGAATCACAAGCATAATCATACAATTTCATTCTTTTCAAACTTGTCATAGCAATGGTACTTATGCGTTATGCCCTTCATTTAACTCTTATGCGTCTCGGCTTTTTCTGTTTATCTCTTTGTTTTGCTCCGGGATGCGTTATGCGTTTCATTATCCTCTGAAAGGAGAAATTTCTTCATCAATCGGATTTTTTTGATAATTTTTAAAGGTGCTAAGGGTACATCGGTTGTGGTGTTTTATGGACGAAAAAGAAATGCAAAGGTGTTGTTGGTGGTAAGTCGATGTTGTTAGAGGATCTTCCTTTGCTCCTTAAAAGTTCTTTTTGTCTTTCATGCGAATACGCTTTTGTTTTGTGTGAGAAAAGAGGCCATATGCAACGCAATTGCAATAAAATAGGAAGTCGCCTCTGATGCCCTCGAGGAATGCGACTTTTGTGTAGGTTTTTTTTCACCTGACAGAAGAATGAGAAATATGCGTTCAAATTGTGTAGAAAATTTAGAGAATATCTTTTGGCGATACTTTATTGTTTTTTTGTTTCTTTATCTTTTTACAACATTGAAGAATATTTTTTGTAGTGTTTCACGAAGAGCACAAGAAATCCTTTGTCACTGTATCCACGTCCTTTCTTCTCTGAAATTCCAATTAAAAAACTTTACTCCTTTGAGATATGTGTGAGGAGGTATATTCCTTTCTAACTCGGATCTCTTCACGCGGAAATAAAAGTATTTTCAGTCTTTTTCTTCTTCAAACAAGAATTTCGTTTAAAAAAATTTAAATTCCCACCACAGCTCCAAAGAACATGACCAATCTATGCTGTTTAACAACGAAAGCTCAGTTCGCAGATATACCTGCTTCCAGCTCATCATGTGAACAAAATTAAAATAACAACATTCTTGCATGTCTTCACCGAATGCTTTCAAGCCAATCTCTTCATTATCTAACCCAAAACCATTAGGTATACAAATTAATCACATTCAAATCCCTATAGCCTATCCAATTCAGGAATGCCTAAACGATTGGAATTTATAATGTGGGCCATAAATAAAATCAAGGTCAAGCAAAACCCACAATAGTTCCCGTTCCCAATTCAACCTTCTTGCCTTTTCTATTCCCAAGTAAACATTCCGATTCCAGACGTAGAAACATTTTTCTAACGAAAAATAATAATAAATAGATAATAATGATGATTTCTAAAAATACCATAAAAGTAATTCTATAAATAAAACATCGACACTATTGCTCAATGGAGAGCGAAAAATACATTTAACAGAATGAGAAACACATACATCCGTTCAAAAGAAGAGGGGAGAAAATCCAAACAGGCAAAAAAGTTGAAATACCGATTCGAATTGAAACTGGTTTTCTCGTTTGAATTTGGAATTATTTATCTCCGTCAAAAAATGTTTCTTGTGAATTGTGATGATGTTAACAGGGTCGCTAAACTGACATTTTTGACGTATGATTTCTTCCTATCTTAACAATAGATCTTTCCAATGAAATTCAGAAATTTGGTGTACCACAAGGTAGTCACTTAGGACTCCATTTGTTTATCTATTAACAAAAGCTATTAACGATGCACCGTTAAGTGTCCGAAATAGTAAAATAATTGAATTGAAATGTTTTTTATTTGAAGTTTGCTCAAAGGAGATATTCCTTAAAACTGTTTCTGTTTGGATGTAGAGGTTGGCAACCCTACCTTTCCAACTGTTATGCATGTAGGCGAAGCAAGGTACAAGATCATCCAAATACATTTTATGATTGGTTTAGTTTCTACACCAATACCCTCAAAGGTTTGATACCAACACAACCCAATTAAGGAACACAAACACACCGAAAGCTAGATGACATTGTCCTGATTTCAAGTGCACGTTACAAATAAATCATCACGAAGTAAACTGCGTCAGTGTGTCAAGTTCGTTTCTAATTGTCGGGTAGGCCGTAGCTGTTGCTTGCTTGTTGCCTTTTGCCTGTTGTTTCTTGCAGCATGTTGCCGTCTCCAGCGCTACTGCGCCGACGACCGACGTTGCTACTTAAGCTTCGTCAACTCAGCTGGTTTAGCTGGCGAGCTATTGTAGTTGTGATCGTGTTCGTGATAACATTGCCGATGCAGAAGACTGAACGGCGAAGGGCGGCAAACATAGCAGTTCCACCGACACGGATCTGCGATCGTGCGTGGCCAAGACCACGGTTGAGTTTGAGCAAGCTGTTTCTGGATCTTTGCAGCGCATGCTCAATGAATGGAGCTTTTTCCAGTCTTTTTCTCTCTCTGTTTTTTCAGTTGGTAAAGCAGCACACATTGAAAATAAATAAGCATCGACAGAGAAGTGGGAAGGTGTTTGGTAAAGTCGTCGATATGGCCATACTTTTGCATCGGTATTTGAGCTCGGGGTAAATGAACTTCCGGTTCGACGATGGAATTTCCATTCCGATGATCTCTTACCATATTTTTTTCTTTGCCGTTCGACTTCGGCTTTGGCTTGTTCGTGGTCTTGCGAAGTATTTCTTTTTTTGGGTTTCTTGGTTTTGGCCGGTTTGGGCTTTCTTTTTAATGACGATGGCGGTACATGAAATAGCGGCATACATGCAATTTTTTATATTTTTACTTTTTTTTCTTCAGTGGTGTTCTTTGAATTTTGAGGGAATAGTTTTTCTTTTAATTGAAATTTATTCTCCTTTCTCTTTGGGTATTCTACCTGAGGTTTTTTCAACTGCTGTTAGGCAACTGTGTAAGGGAAAATGGTAACAAATCCGTTTGGAACTCTTCACAGTTTTTTTTCTACTGAAATTCGCTTTTAAATACTTTTTAAATGTTTCAGGTATGTTAACCGCTTTTAAATAATACTTCATTTGGTACTTTTGATAAATTTTGTATCACTCGCTCGTTGATTAGATTATGATAGATTGCAAGATGCATTGAGAGAACCTTTGCCTTAGGTTACATGCGAAATATTGTGGTTTCATATTAGAAATACTCTCGGGCCCTATTGAAACAAAAGTTTTCTATGAACCTGTTAAATTTTAAAGAACATAAACATCTCTACATTACCCGGCGATCAACATGGGGTTGGCTCCGTTTAAAATGGAGTGTGTCCGCAGTTGAAGGTATTTGGCGTTATGAAAGGCAGTGGGTAAAGCTGATACGTCACCTTAAGATGAAATCAACGATGGTTGCTACACTTCCATGATGATTTAGTATTTAGTGAAAAACTTATACAACTCATAGTTGAATCGCAGTTGGTGCTGTGTATTTGGAAAGATCACTTCTGTAGACTGTATAATGGCGTTGACGAACAGAATCCCGCCGTCGTCAGGCAGGAGCCATTCATTAAACCCGATTATAGCCAACAATTCTGTGAACCCGACGTAGAAGAAGTGAAAACGGCAATATCACGGCTGAAATCCAACAAAGAAGCTGGAGAAGATGGTCTAGCTGCTCAAAGGAGCAGACGACGATCTAAATAGGAGCATGCATCAAATCATCTGTAAGATATTGTTATATTGGAAGAACGCATACGCATGCCCGATTAATGGAACCTCAGCATTATTTGCCCGAATACAGACGAATCAGCATTCTTAACATCGCTTACAAGATCCTCTCTGCCTGAATATATGAAAGTCTGAAGCCTTTCGTCAACAATCTGATTAGTCCTTATAAATGTGGCTTCAGACCAGCCAATTATCTACCAAGTTTTCACTTTGCGGCAGATCCTGGAAAAAACTCCAAATCGACACCCACTACCTCTTTATCAATTTTAAGGACGCTTTTGACTGCATCTACAGAGGAGAACTGTATAAAGCTATGTCTAGTTTTGGCATCCGTGCCAAGCTCGTTCGCTTGTGCAAAATGACGATGGAGAACTCACGCTTTGCCATCAAGGTTGGCAACGAGCTAACGAAATCTTTCGATGTCAAAAAAGGATTCAGACAAGGCAATGCACTGTCATGCGATTTCTCCGTCAACACCAGAGACTCTTTCTTCCAAAAGTCTGTTCAACTTCTCGTGTTCGCCGAGATATTGATATAATGAAAAGAACGGTGCAGGGAAATTACTCCACGGGAATCTGCTCCACATGGGAATTTACTCCACTCAAAGTGGGAATTTGCTCCACTTTTTAAAGTGAAATAAATACCCCCTGCAAGTGGGAAATAACTGCACAATTTTTTTGGTGGAATTAATTCCCATCATGAAACTGAGCTCTACAGGTTTTTACGAGGAATGTAAGTAATTATAATGCAATCAAATTATGTGATAAATTCAACCAATTTATTGAATATGAACATAATTTTACAAATTAAACAATTATTTATTTTTCCGCACAGTCTAACTATGGTGGAACACAAGTGCCTAATTCTATTTTGGGACTACAATTAATTCTGAAATTAAATTCGGGGTTTCTTCGTGATAAGTTTTAAACATTTTGTAAACCAATAAATTGAGTGGACAGTTTGAACATATTTTCAAGGTTTACATACCACATGCTCTAAGTCTATGTAACGTTAAGGAAACTCTTCCCCATGAAAACGTTCTTCTGAACTTTGGTGTTCGGTGAGAGTAGCGCATTCTACAAGCACACGGTACTTCAACCGAGCTTCATCTTATTGCATCTTTTTGTCACCTAAAATAACTGAGCTGTTTCTATTACATCAACAGCTCCATTAGAAAGACATTTTTGTATTGATATGATTTTCACTGTTCAGTTTTCTTGCATCATGTGGATGCAGACGTAAGAAGGTACTATTTTTGCAATACTAAACCTTAACTCAGTCTCACATGTTTTAAAATATTATTTCAATAAAGGATTTGGAGCTTGAAACAAAAAATGAAGCAGGTACAATAATTGCAAGCGAGCGAAGCGAGCGGAAAAAATTTTGCCCAAAAGAGAATGAATTTGGGGTGTGAAAATAAAAAAATTCGCGCCAACCAAACCAAAACGATTTTGAATGTTCCAGATCGTTATAATCTCTAGAGTCTAGACGAAAGTGAAAAAAGATGTTCAAAATGAATCATTTCAATGCAGCACCTGCTTTCCAGACACAAGCGTGCATTACAAAGGTGCGTGGTGGTTTCTTTTAAAAAGTAAAGAAAACGGCAGCAGTTAGTTTTGAAAAATGAATTGCTTTGTCAATTTTGTCCACAAATAGTAAAAAAAATGGTCCTATCTATTGTTAAGACTTTTTTATAATTCAAAGAAAAAAATCACATTCTGAAATTTTTTTAATAAGAAGTGCAATAATATTGTTTCTCACACTTTTTACTTTTAGTGGACTACTTTCTCACACAATTATGCAGTTATTTCCCACTCTTAGTGGGAATTTATTCCACTTTAAAAAGTGGAGCAAATTCCCACTTTGAGTGGAGTAAATTCCCATGTGGAGCAGATTCCCGTGGAGTAATTTCCCTGCACCGAAAAGAACACTCCGTGTTGTCACCAGCGCCTTGGTGAGAATTGAGACTGAAGCGGCAAAAATGGGTTTAGTGGTAAATGAGAGCAACACGAAGTATATGCTGTCCGAGGAAGGACACCCAACACCCGATGCGATGGCTCTGACAGAATGTCAAAAATCGAGGTAGTAAAGGAGTTTGTCTACCTAGGCTCCGCTATTAACACGGGCAACAACAACAACGCCAACTGGTAGAGCCCTCCTGAGCTGTATGGTGCAGCACCATGAACAGTGAAAAAATCGGATGATTGTGCCTTAAGCTGTTTCGAGAGGAATGTTCTTCGGGTCATCAATGGCCCCGTGGTGCATTGATGGGGAATGGAGAAGAAGATTTAACAGCAAATTTTACGGTTTGTACAAAGACACAGCCCCAGCCAGAAGGGTCAAGGTCCTACAACTCAGTTGGTTCAGTCATATAGAGCGGATGAACAGCAATTCTCCGGCCTGGAAAGGCTTCGACACCATTCCGAGGAACGAAGATGTAGAGGAAGACTGCGACTCAGGTTCAGGTAACGCACACAAGTGGAAGAGGACCTGAATCAACTTATAGTGCAAAACTGGACACAGCTAGCAAGGGACCGAGCTGGCTGGTGGAGAATTTTGGTTGAAGCCCAATTTTACAACGGATTTTACCGCCACCTTAAGTAAGTTGTAAGTGAGAACAACTTATGCATCTAAAATTACTTATTCAAAGCTTAAACCTAAAATAAGTTGTTTGGTCGGATCCTTATCTTTGTGATCTTACTTTTGGAACATTGTTTAAAACCATCGTCAAACAACGATACGATGTATTTACCTATGCTCGAGGAGCTTGGTCTGTCAGTAGACGGACGGATTTTTTGAATGGGCCTTTGCCTGCAATGCGAATTCAGGCTAAAAAACGTTTTTTGCAAGCGTCTCGATAGGATATATTTGCAAAAGTCTCACATGACAAGAGCACCGACTGCCATCGAGGATATCAGAAAGAGAAAAAAAACACACTTAAGGTATAAGAAAAAGAATACCCTGCGAACGCGTTCCGAGTAATGTCATAGCGCAACCGCAGTCGAAGCCCACTTCCCTAAGTCATATAACGGCGATGACGAACTAAGCAATGGAAAAATGGATAGAAATAACAGCGAGGAGAGTACACCATCCATCTTTCAGAAATAGATCTATTGTCAACACTGTCGATAAATCATCAAGTTTGAAAAAAAAAATAATCAGCGCAAACTTACAATCCTCAAATTATAAGCAACATACTTCTGGTTTTGTTTCCATCCCCTCCTTAAAGATGTTGACGAACCTCATGCATACAAGTTTTACAAAAACTTTGGGTATGACATTGAATTTGAATTAAAATCTTCCATCGAATTTCATATTCATGCCTCAAGATAAAATTATAAAAGTTGAACTAAAACTCAATTAAATAATTTTGTATTGACAAAAACGTGCCAGTAACAATGTTTTCAAACTCCCACTTCAAGCCACATTCGTCACCCTCATCTGCCCCTTTGGCAATGCGCAACCAAAATTCCCCAAAGGATTGAGCTCTTAATTCAAGTGTGAACACTGCTTTGAGCAGTACAAACGTGTTTGCTGCATAAACAAATTTCGAGCACGCAACTCAAATGATAACCGATTAAGAAACAGAATAGCTTTCGAATTCAGAGCGTTTAAGGCCAATAATTGGTATTTCTTCGACTCAAACTTTTTAACATAAACGTATCTCTTCTGAAGACAAACAAAAAATACAAAGAAACTCAATAAATTGCAAATATCTACGAATTGCAAAACAGAATTAATGGAGCAAACATATCATAATTAAAACATTGTTTTCGAATAAAAGAGAAGCACTTCGAAAAATTTGGATCAAGCGTCTGCCTGCACCTGCAGTAGACTTGCAAGCAAACATAAAGGTTGCCAGTCAAACGATATGCACTTTTGATTTTGCATTTCTTTCACATCGGACTATGTCAGCATGATGATATGCATTTTTTGAGGTAAATTTCGCAAATAAATCCCCTAGATTGTCCCCAGAGAGAAAGAGCAGCAAGAGTGTTTCGATGCATTCTAGAAGCGGAATGATCCAAAAAACCAAACTACGACCGACTTCTTGTCTCGTCAAATGCATATGAATGCATCGCATATGTATTGCCATATTCCGTTATACCCGTCATTGTCGTCGGCGTTCGTCACCACCTTCAACAAAGCCTTTTTCATCTGCCACCTGCCACACGCCATCATCATGGATGCGACCAACGTTTCTATCAGACCATTTTTATTCCAGTGAGAGATATCGACTCGGAGACTTCGACCGACTTCAATTCAACAATGACTACGATGATGACGACAAACGACATCGACAGTCGTGGCGGGCGCAGTCAGTCACATGACCATAGATATCCGAATGTGATGTTTTCGAGAATTGTTTTATTCATGAATGAATATGCAAGTTGTATCTAGATCGACAGTTGATTTTGAGTATTGGAACAGTCGGCGACATTTAATTATTGCGGGCGTGAAATAAGCTTCTATATATTTTTTTGCAAAGGAAAAATAGTTTCGTCGAATGAGTTGGCCCAAAAAAATCACTAAAGATCACTAATGATAACCGCTATGATTACAGACCATGTGCTTTCTGTAATAGGAGACTTCTTCGAGTGCAAGTACATGAGTAGATGAGCAGATTAGAAAGAGCGATAAACATAATAGGTTATGTACATATTTCCCTTCATAGAAGCAGTCAGAGCAAAAAGAGAAAAAGACGATCAAGGAAGGATACGTCAAGGAAAAAAGAGTGAAAGAATATTCATCCAGTTGACATCAGAAGAGAAAGAAAAGCGAATATTTTTGACAAGAGATTTCTTCGCTTAAAACCAACAATCATCTGCGGAGAGAAGCAACATTGAATTTCTGAAACCAATGATGGATAGCGACCAACCCTCAGGTGGACGGCTGGAAAGATCAGAGCTAGAATATGGAAAGAAGCTTCCAGCTATTGTGCCGAATGGCTCTAGGCTAGCATGGCTGATTATAGACAGTGATCATGGATTACAAAACTAAGAAGCGAGTCGAAAAGATATTTACATAATGTTTGCTACGAGAGATTCATTGTCCATAGAGGCAGATGCGAGAAAATAGGTGCAGGGAAATTACTCCACGGGAATCTGCTCCACATGGGAATTTACTCCACTCAAAGTGGGAATTTACTCCACTGTTTAAAGTGGAATAAATTCCCCCTGCAAGTGGGAAATAACTGCACAATTTTTTTGGTGGAATTATTTCCCAGCATGAAACTGAGCTCTACAGTTTTTACGAGGAATGTAAGTAATTATAATGCAATCAATTTATGTGATAAATTCAACCAATTTATTGACTATGAACACAATTTTATAATTTTACAAATTAAACAATTATTTATTTTTCCGCACAGTCTAACTATGGTTGAACATAAGTGCCGAATTCTATTTTGGGACTACAAACCCACTATGGTGGGTCATTAGTCCTGAAATTAAATTCGGGGTTTCTTCGTGATAAGTTTTAAACATTTTGTAAACCAATAAATTGAGTAGACAGTTTGAACATATTTTCAAGGTTAACATATCACATGCTCTAAGTCTATGTGACTTTAAGGAAACTCTTCCCCATGAAAACGTTCTTCTGAACTTTGGTGTTCGGTGAGAGTAGGGCATTCTACAAGCACACGGTACTTGAACCCAGCTTCATCTTATTGCATCTTTTTGTCACCTAAAATAACTGAGCTGTTTCTATTACATCAACAGCTCCATTAGAAAGACATTTTTGTATTGATATGATTTTCACTGTTCATTTTTCTTGCATCATGTGGATGCAGACGTAAGTAGGTACTATTTTTGCAATACTTAACCTTAACTCAGTCTCACATGTTTTAAAATATTATTTCAATAAAGGATTTGAAGCTTGAAACAAAAAATGAAGCGTGTACAATAATTGCAAGCGAGCGAAGCGAGCGGAAAAAATTTTGCCCAAAAGAGAATGAATTTGGGGTGTGAAAATAAAAAAATTCGCGCGAATTTTTTTATTTTCACACCCCAAATTCATTCTCTTTTGGGCAAAATTTTTTCCGCTCGTTTCACTCCCAACCAAACCAAAACGATTTTGAATGTTCCAGATCGTCATAATCTCTAGAGTCTAGACGAAAGTGAAAAAAATATGTTCAAAATGAATCATTTCAATGCAGCACCTGCTTTGCAGACACAAGCGTGCATTACAAAGGTGCGTTGTGGTTTCTTTTAAAAAGTAAAGAAAGCGGCAGCAGTTAGTTTTGAAAAATGAATTGCTCTGACAATTTTGTTCACAAATAGTAAAAAAAATGGTCCTATCTATTGTTAAGACTTTTTATAATTCAAAGAAAAAATCACATTCTGAAAATTTTTTTAATAAGAAGTGCAATAATATTGTTTCTCACACTTTTCACTTTTAGTGGACTACTTTCTCACACAATTATGCAGTTATTTCCCACTCGTAGTGGGAATTTATTCCACTTTAAAAAGTGGAGCAAATTCCCACTTTGAGTGGAGTAAATTCCCATGTGGAGCAGATTCCCGTGGAGTAATTTCCCTGCACCGAGAAAATATACAGCGACAACGGCTACGGCACAGCTTTGGAGCAGCAAAAGAGTTACAGAAAGCGAAAGAGATTTGGCACGGGAAAGAGTCTCTTGATTTCCTAGGAGCGAAAGAGACAAAATAGAGATTTATGACATATACGAGACCACTGTCAAGTCAATTAAATTTCATTGGTAGAGAGTGACAGGAGCAAAGGTAATGACCTACGAGCAGCTTTTGTCACTGACCGCTTCGCTGGAGTCGAAGCGATCTTGATTTCACGGCTGCTTCAAGAAATTAGTGACGAACCAAGTGACCTGTAGGCGTTAACATCCGGACACTTTCTGGTGGGGAAGACGCTTGTGCTTCCGCTACGTGGGAGATATCGAGTTCTCATGTTGCTAGGTTATGCTTATGCATTTTTGGGATAGATGGAGAGAACAGTACTTCGTGACTGTACTTGAGAGAAAGAAATGGAGAAGAGAGAAAAATGGGCAACTTTGTATCATTAAGAGCGAGATCTTCCCACCGTCATTCAGCATGGGTTCTGGGACGAAAAAAGAGACTAACCAAAAGAAAAGATGGACTGGTGTGAAGCGTGACGGTACGGACTGCTACAAAGCCGGTGCAGAAGATTTGTATCTTGCCAAATGGAAAATGAGATCAGAATTTTTATGTTGTAAGATATTATGTAGAATAACTTATGTGATTGTTTAAGAGATAAATGGAAAACCGTAGGTTCTTGCCGATACTGTATCGAACTCAAAGGTGAATTACAAAACGGAAATACTCTTTGAGCTTGGGCATTTCCCTTCCCAATGCTCGTTTCCTTTAGCCGAAACCCTTTACAATTCTATCAACCGAACTGTTCTTTTTTTAAAACCACAATTTAGAAATTCAAATTTTAATTTTCAATAAATTCATACATTTATTTCGTTTGCTTCTTTTCAATTCACATTATGTTTTTACATAAAAATACATATGAGGAAGTGAAGATTAAACTTAAGTCATATTTTAAATTCTCATTTAAGAAAAGATAGTTCTCCAATCCAGTTTACTAGAAGTAAGAAATTCCTCGAGACAAGTGCTGTACTTAGTGTACGGCTAGGCTAGTAGCTTCAGAACCAGTACATTATAGGGTAACCTTTGTACTAACTAAATTGCATCTCCGAAATCCACTTTTTCTAAGTGTATCTCCGACCAGATAAGGTTCTACATTACATTACATTTCACAGTACTTCGCACATAAATGTAACGAACTACAGACACATAGCAGCACTGGTGACTGAGACCATCGGCTGGGACAGAACAATACATTAATACAACAGAGAGAGACAGATAGACACATAGAAAGAAAGCACACATAACAGAAACCTACGTGGCTCAGAGGAGGAGACTTAGATTTGTATTGTCTCATGTTATCGCACAGGTGGCCTCAGATAAGCTGGCGATTTTTGTAGAAAAAGAATGCTGCTGAAGCTGGGGTTTGAACCCGTAGCGTTCGGCTTAGCAATCCACCAGATAAGGTTCTATTTGACCTTTGTTGTTGATTACTGAACTGCTTCCGAAAGATTCAAATGCTACCCTCGAACAGGAGCCCGTCACCTGGATACCCCTCACGCTCACTACTTATTCTCTATTGTTCTACTAGAGACAGGACCACCTTTGGCTTTTACTTATTTCTTTCCTCGAACCACTTCTCCTAAGTGTATCGCGGACAACAGCAGCTCTCTCTTGAGATCCGCTCCCGTTAGTTCCTTTTCGAAGTTTTGAACTTTTAACCCAAGTTTTATTTGCTTTCTTTGGGATAGATCCTGGACACCCACGATCCTACCTACGCTCGCAACAAACGCTTCTAAATAAAAAAAAAAGTGGAAGAGCGATAGTAGGGTTAGGTAGTCAAATACTTATACTGTGATTTTAAAGTGATAAGATACGCATGTTAGGATTTTTTTGTAAATTTTCATATTCTTTTGATAATTTTATGCATCTGTTGAGAATTTTCAATCGTATTTAAGTTTAAAGCATCCTTTCCCACAAAGTAGCTTTTAATTTTTATATAATTTAGGTGATCCTAATAAATTGGCGCTCAGTGTATCTTTTAAACACATCCTATACGGCCTCGTGAACACCATTGGGAGTATTGGTTTTCTTGTTCTAGAACTTTATTTCTCGTGTTCCGTGTGTCGTCCGTGTCATCGTCTCTGTTTCTGGTTCTGCTATTTTAATCATTAAGTCAAGTGACCCAAATTAATTCGACGTCTACCTGTTCCATTCGTTTTATCTTCGTGCAGATAAAGTATCCGATATTTTTTGTTGCTTCTCTCATTTCATTTCGGTTGATATCTTGTGATATGCATTGAAATAAGAAAAAAAAACAGAAGAAAATTAGGCAATGTTTTCCATAAGTTATGCAATCAAGTGAGAGCTACCTCGCACATCAAACACTCTAGAATCTCTAGACCTTCACTTGGTAGGTAAGGTAGGCTTTTCTCAACTTCAAATTACCCAAATCAATGACCGTTTGATGTGAGTAGAAGAATGTTATCTCTACAAAACGTCAGATAATTGTTCTTGAACAGTTATGTACGCTTTGAATGTGTGTATGAAGGCCACATTTTGTACACGGTACACGCAGAAGACCGCAAAGTGGGTTTACGAGTGTATATAAACTGCTTCGAACTCTTATGTGAAGAAGAAAGATAACAGTGCGCTGTTGTACATCGCCGATGACGACGATAGAGTGTTACGGCAGTGTGCGGTGTGAAGCAGGAGCTCTCACTTACCTAAACTTACTTAAGAGTTCAAGCTCGAATGGAATGCGGAGAAAGTAGGCCGCGCACGAATTCTCAGACATTGACTGCCACTCCGCAATCCGTTCGATCGGTCTGGTAGAGCTGTTAGTTGCGGAGCTGTTAGTTCTGTGTGTCTTCAATGTTCATAGTCTTTATGTGCCGTCCCGGTGCATGCCGGTGTGCTCCATCTTTTTTGCTCCATCACCATCGTTGTCTAGTATCTGCAGTTCTGCAGCCGACAACAGTTGTTGTTGCTTGCTGCTGAAAAGCACAACGAGTTGCTTAGTCTTGATTTTATCTATTTCTGATTTCTTCTTCAACAAGCTTAGGTATAGAGATGAAGAAAGCGGATATTCATTTGGCATTAATTCTGCACTCGAATGGATGCGCCTCTGGCATTGGTGCGGAGAATGGCAAGGTCATTTACCCACACGGATACCCATGCAACCACAGCCAACACAGCTGGTTGCAACATGGTCTTGCCCCACCAACCGTGGTTGTATCGGTAACGGAGAGATATTTTTAGAAAGACTGCCAAAGATGGTAAGGCATTTCTAATTGTCGTCAGTCAAATCAACTCAAAGTATTGTTGTTTTTTTCTTGTCTGAATGTTTTCTAAGGTTTTGTGGGGATGGCAGTGACATGATTGTGGCGTCATTGTGACAAGTCAGTCATCATTTAGTTGTTGTGAGTGTTTTTCTGTTTTTCGGATTGTCGCAGGTGATTGCCTTTATTGGTGATATTGACTTGATGCGTTGGCTTCGTTCATTTCGTGGAATTTTGCTATTTTTAGAGCTTTAGTTTTTGCTGTAGGTGTTGATGCGCGTTGACGCCATTTCTATGTTTAAAAGAATTAACATACCCAGCACAGCCATAAATTGTGGCGTTTCGTTATTGCCAAATTGGAATTCCAATATGTTCGACGAATGTCATTTTTTGTGTAAGCGTTAGATTTGTAATAAGGCACTGACTGATTGGAGTAAAAGAGAAATCTGTCATATCCGGTGAGTTCGCTCTTACTTTGCGCATTTGGATTTTTCATTTTAAGTTTGAATTGAGGATGAACACACTCTTGTGAATGTTTGATTCAAATGTTAACATTTCTGGCAGCGACGGCCTTGTTTTTGACTGCACACTTTCACGAACCGCGGTGATGCGTATCGTTGATGTTCATTGTTGTTTTTCCTGTTTAAGGTGGCGCTACAGTCCTTTGTGAACTTGGACCTCAACCAACGATCTCCACCAACCAGCTGTGTCCCTAGCTAGCTGTCTCCAGTTTAGTACTCCAAGTTGATTTAGGTCTTCTTCCACTTGGTTGCGCCACTTGAGTCGCAGTCTTCCTCTACATCATCGTCCGGGCCGAAGCAGTGGTGTTCATCTGCTCTATATGACCAAACCATCTGACTCTCCTTACCCTGACTCTTCTGGCTAGGTCCGTGTCGTTGTACATCCTGTAAAGTTCGCTGTTAAATCTTCTTCTCCATCCATTCTCCATCAGTGCACTCGGGGCCTTAGATAACGTGAAGAACTTTTCTCTCGAAACAGCCTAAGGCGCATTTATCCGATTTTGTCAGGGTACATGCTTCTGCACCATACAACAGGACTGGGATGATGACGGTGTTATATTGTCTGACCTTAATTAATCGAGAGAGGGCATTTCCACTCGATTCCTTCTCTAAGCCCAAATTAACAGCGATTAGCAAGAGTTGTTCTTCGTCTGATCTCGGCGTAGACAAACTCCTCTACTTCCTCGAAGTTGTATGCGTCTATTGTGACGTTCTGTCCGAGCAGTCGTCGGTCGGTGTTGGGTGTCCTTCCTTGACGACAGCATATACTTCTTTCTGCCCTCATTTACCGCTAAACCCATTTTTGCCGCTTCTGTCTCGATTCTCACAAAGGTGCCATTGCCATCACGGAGTGTTTTTCCCATTATATCAATATCATCGGCCTACGCGAGAAGTTGAATAGACTTTTTGAAGATAGTTCCTCTGGTATTGACGGTGGAGTTTTGCGCTATCTTCTCAAGCACGATGTTAAAGAAATCGAATGGCAGTGCATCGCCTTGTCTAGATCTTTTCTTGACATCGAAAGATTCCGTATGCTCTTTGCCAACCTTGATGGCGCAGCGTGAGTTCTCCATCGTCATTTTGCCCAAGCGAACGGGCTTGGCAGAGGTTCCAAGACTAAAAGTAAAAATTTGGTCGATGGTTGGGTTTCCTTTTCTCAAGCCACATTGATAAGGACCAATCAGATTGTTGACGAAAGGCTTCAGACGTTCACATATTACGGCAGCAGGGATCTTATAATCGATGTTAAGTAGGCTGATTCGGATTCCTCTGTAGTTGGCGCAGTCAAGAGGATCTTCCTTCTTCAGGATCTGGAAAACAATGCTGACCATATCTTGCAGATGATTAGGTGCATGCTCGCATTTAGTAGATCCTCACGTGCTACTTTGAACAGCTCGGCAGCTTGGCCATCTGCTTAAGTGGTTGGAGTTGTTGGTCAACAGCCGTGATATTGCCGTTTTCACTTCTTCTGGGACGGGTTCATGGAATCCAAAAAGTGCCCGTTGTTGCTCTTGGTAACAATTACCATTGTAAATATCGCAGTTTTTCATCTCCTTTTGCCCGGTCCATCCCACCGCATTTCCTGGATAGCGGTAATGTCTGCCTTGCAGTCTACCATGGGAGGCCCTTTTGTCAAAATAAGTTTCGCGTCACCGCAAGCCTCTCTGCCGCACCACGTCAAGGCTTACGCCATGGAGAGGACGTTCACAACTAGCATTTTAAAAACTTTATCATACTGACCCCTTATCCATCAATCGAAACAAACAACTCAACTAAAACCGTCAAAAAAGTTTCGCAAATCAATTATTCAAAAGCTCCTAATGTCAATTCATCAAATTCACTTTATCCCAAATGCAAATGACACCAAAATCGAATTCCCTAATCCATTAACAAAATCCAATCGGCCTACAAAGCGGTGCAATGCTGACTTAAATTCCTCCGCATGGCATTCTCTTCCATATTGAAAGCATTTGAAGGACCCAAAGGTATCTACTCTCAACGCGTGTTTTCATCGCCTATTTAGGCCTCCCCCGCCGCCGCCGCCATCATACGATAGTTGGTGTTAACTTTACACACAAAAAATAGCAAAAAATGAAAAAAACGTTGAAAGAGAAATTCTAAAGCTCTAAACTGCCCTTACCGGTTTCCTGAAGGTTTTGCCTCAAACCACAAACTACCTAGCCAACATCCTGGCGCTGCTGCTGGCCCTGGCTGGTGCTGCTGCAAGAGTCGCCATCATCGTTGTCGCTGCCACACCGCTGACGATAGACACTGGCGATGGCGGCGGGGATAGGACTATATAGTAGCGCGTTCGTTGTGGGAATTCGACTAGAACCTGGCAGCAGCAACTAGACTCATGTGTGGTAATGCGGTATCACACACCATAGTGTTTGTGCTAAGTTTTCGGGTGGCCACGGCCGAGCCGCCGCCGCCGCCGACACATGATTTAGTGCTTCCTAATTTTTTTGTGCACTCTCTCTTGCCTGACCCGTCCATAGAATGACTGAGGTCGAGCTTAGGTGACGCCTCATTTTCACCTAGATGGCAGGCAGGTAAAGCAGGATGCCTGCGATAACAGGATATGCAATGCAATTTTGCCAATTTTTTTTTTTGTTTCCTCTATTTTGGACGTTTCTTTCTGTTTTTTTTTTTTTGTAACTCTTCAACCATTTTGCTTGCGTTTGGCTTTGCAAGGGCTTCGGGCTTGATTTCACTTAGCCCCTTGACACACCCTGTTTCGTCAAATGCAGTGGATTGAGGAGGTAGCTTTTTGATTCGTGCTTTCTCTCTCACTCGCTCTCACTTAGTTGTTGACGAGGCTCCTCTTCAGCAAATGGTGTCAACTGTGAAACTAAAAACTTTTTGAATTGTTTTCACTCGAAAAAAAGAATTCCAACTTTTTTGCATGCCATGTAGTACAGGGCACACGAGAGACTCCATTTATGGTTGGACATTTTTTTTGCACATTCCAAGAACTTTCTTTTTTCTTTGTTTTTCGGCAGGACTCTGCAGATTTTATAGCCCCGATAAATAATTCAAAGTCACAGAGCAAAAGTGGCCCGCAGGTTAAGTTCATTAAAAAATGGGCTCCAAGCTAGGAAAATAACAATTACCCGAGCCTTTAAGGTTATGTTACAACGTTTCACCATCAGCAATATGACAACAAGCCACCAGGACTCCAGGACGATACGAAAAGCTCTTGCTTGCGTTTTGCATCAGAGAGTAGTTGAAGACTAATGATGTAATATGGAAGACTCTGATGTGTACCGAAAAAATTATGTGTTACACAGAGAGACCTGCCCCCCAGCCCATCTAGAGATGATTCTTCTCAGGCAATGCAATGCAACAATAGTCAAGCTGAGTCGAGTTGAGTTGAGAGGATTGCATAAATCTTGGGGCCAGCATTCGTTTTCTATCTCGTTGCGATGTGAAAGTACATCACTTCAGGGCAATTCCATATTCTACTGTGCAGTGAGTGAGTCCACCATGCTTAGAGTTTACAGAAGGAGGTGCATTGTGTTGTATATGAGGGGGAAGGTCCTTGTGGTATGTTTCTATGTTTCCTGTGTAGGTATATCAGGAGGCTGGCTTGTAGAGAATTGGAGCGACGACGATGACTCGACATATGATGCATTTACATTTGTATGTTGATGGAAAGGACTTTATGAAAACCTCTGCAGCCGCAAAGCTATTTTTTGTGCGGCTGTCATCGTTAATAATAAGCTTGCTGCCGTTGCCTACCTTCTTACATCTACATATGTTCATATATGACTTCTTTGGTGCATTTTGGGTGGTAGTTTCACACCTTGACATGTTTCCGTGGGGATTTGGAAGCTTATCCTGTGCTGCTCTGGTCCTCTGCGTTGCACCAGCTCCCCTGCCATATGGAAGGATGTAAATTAGATGAAGTGTTGTCGGGTTAAAGTAAATACTTTTTGAAGTAATTCTTAAGTTTGTTATAGTTGGGTTGGATGATGTGAATTTGAATGTGAATTTGGAGAAAGGGATGTTTTTTTCAGGATCAGTGAATTTTATTCAAATGTAGATACCAAGAGGATAATCTTGTTTAAAGGTTTTTTTTTGTATTTTTAAGGTTCTTTCCCAAACTTATATACATTTGCTCCTTGAGGTCGTACCTCACTTGATTATTTAAATTTAGTTGAAATAGCTTGTTAACCAAACCCTCTTTGGGGGCATGGGTTTTGAAAGTTAATAGAGAAGGGGTGTTTTGAGAGACAAATTTGGATAAGTACCTGGGAATGCTTAAAATAGTTTTAAGGGATGACTTCAAAAATAGCCTGAAGCAGCAGCACGAGTTGATGAATTGCTAAGAATAATTTTCAAACACTCGACGTGGAACCATAGATTTTTGAAACACTCAAAATGTGTGAGTCAAAAGTAGTTTGCTTATACCTAAAAAACTTAAGAAATATCAATTCAGTGAAAAACAATAATCACTGCTTTTGAAACTGGGGAATGAGAATTGAAATTTTTATATTGTTTGAATTTATTCATTATATGCGCCTTGAAAAAAATACCTTATTTTATTATTTTGTGGATAAGTGCATTTCCAAGACATCATATTTCGGGATTTAATTTTGTTTAACATTTTCCACTCTGACTTCAAATGCTTAAGTTAAATTGAAACTATTCAATTAAAATTGCCTTTTCAAACTTTTACTTTCCCAAAAGTTTAAATTATAAGGTTTTTTGCATTCAAATAAGTAAGGCCACAAATGTAAAAAAAATCAATTGCACATTAAAAATGCAAAGACGCTTTTGTTGTACTGCGTACGGCGTATACTTACTATTTTTTTCTTCACATTCCTGGACATGGTTTTTGGTCTGCTGAACGTCGGTTACCCTACAATTATATGAACGATAAAACTGAGAAAGAAACAATATAGTTCCTTGGTGTTTGGAATTTAATGAACCACCTAAAATCGTCAAAATGATGGATGGATGAGTTTTAAGATCAACCTCGATGAAAATCTGTACCCTTTTCAATCCTAAGTAAAATATGTTCACATGTGCGATGAATGAACGAAAAATAAAAAATACATTAGAGGCATGTATAGAAAATAGTAATAGCTATTGAAGATTTAAAAAAAGTGATTTCCTTTGAAACATTAAGGAAAAGCAGAGTTGAGAGCTACAAAGTTCCTTTACAATTTTCTGAATGTTTTGATATATGGTTTTAATAACTAACCTTTTTTTTATTTATTATTTAAAATAGCGAACCTCGTCTCGCCTGCCTTGAGATCAACTCCAGAGCAATAATTAAAGAGATATTTTGTAAAAATGCAATGTGATTGACATGAGTCCAATTGCAGTAGAGAACGATATAATTTTGTTCAAGCTTCACAACTGATTTTCCACTTAAACGTAGTCTGAAATCCCTAAATCAAACTATAAAATGAGAAATTTAGTTGAAACAAAATTTCGTTTTATTGGAGTTTTTCAAATTTTTCAATAAAAAAATGTTCCGTTGGAAAAGTAACAATTGCACCCGGAATCCAAAAAAAAAAAAATAATTTTTATCTTCCTGAACAACTTTTCTTCACCTAAGTAAGTATTAAGTATTATTTTTATTCCTCATATTCAATTTCTTTAATTTTTGAAAAAAGTTGTTCAAAAAAAAATTAGACTTTGAAAATTAATTTTTCAAAAACTGTTCATTCGAACGAATAGATTTTTGGCTTTTAAAAATGCTATAGGATTGCTCTGTTTTTCGGTTGTAAGTATTTTTTTTTGAAAATTGCCCTTCCCGCCTAAGGGGAGGGAAGGGCAGGCAATACGATTTTTTTCTGATCTCAACCCAACCCAAACGCTCTAGCTTTTTGTCACAATATTCGTGAATCACCCTTTACAAACATAAAAACATCCAAACTAATCAATTGTTATAGAGATAACAAAATATGCATTAAATAAATATAGCACAATTTAGCTGAAACAATTTGTAATCCAGCAGAAACTAAGTGTTTCAATTCCAAATAAAAGTTACCTACCAACATCAAAAAATTTACATAACCGACCAAATCAGAGTGTACCAAATTTTAATGGGCCCTATCGGGAATCTCCCAAGAAATTTTATTTCTCATTGAAAATTTCATTCCCAAGAAATATTTCTAGTTATCGTGAACTTTAAAAAATCAAAATTATTTTCGGAAATCAATGTCGAACTGTTTTGACGGAAATATATCTTTTTGGTTTGAATAATTTTTGTTTTTATTTGACGGAACTTAAAATCTTAAACAATTTTAGTGTGGAAAATCATTATCTATGTACAATGTTCATACACATATGTTGTTCTTTCTTATGGTCTACCCTTTTTTTGCAGTCGCTTTATAATTGATTGATGCATATTCTGAAATTCACCTTTGACAATCTCGACACAGTTTCACGAATGATTCGAATTCTCTGTCCATTATTAGCCATTGTGCTTTTAACCGCAGTCTTCGTTTCATTGCCCTCTCTCCTGGATGACCCTTTGGGTCCTAACTTCAATACTTTCATTCGCAAAGGCGTTGGAATGACAAGCCTGGAACCAGAAAGTAGATAGTTCCCCAAGGTACACAGTTCAAATCGAAATGGAAATAAGTTATTTTTATTACTATCCGTCCAATCATCTTTCTTGATATTTCAAAAGCTTTCACAATCTCCTGGTCATTGGCATTTTTTTTCACCACGTCAAGTATCGTAAGAGCACAGGGAACCACATTTACTATGCACAAACGTTGAATTCAAAATGTCTGTCGAACGTACGCATATTAAATATTGCTTATTCTTGACAAAGAATCTGCAAGGTGTAAGATTTTTCAACTTGATAGACAATTACAAATTTAAAGGACTGAAGCCGGTGAACCCATCCTTCAATTCTAGCAGACTGTTTAGAAGTAGGCTTAAAGATTGCTTTCTAGGATTTGTGGACCATTCCTAGTTCAAATTCTCTTCCTGCAAGGTAACAATAAAGGCGTCCTACTTCCAAAACTGAAGCCAAACACTTTTTTTAAGTCTGAGAATATCTTTTTTCTACTGCAGAAAGGTTTTAGCAGGCAATTTCTCCATCAAAATAAATGGGTAAAAACTCCAGAGAAATCGCGAGAAATTTCACATCGGAAAAGTGTTCATGATCGCAATAAATTTCTAGGGGAATGTCGAACATTATTCACGATACGAATTTTCTGAACGTGGGAAATATTTCCAGGGAAATTTTATTCCCGATAGGGCCCAATATGTACCACACCAATAACCAATTACAGTAGCAGTCGTTTGATTTCATGAGAATAAGTTATTTTACAAATAAGATTTTAAGTTGTTATAATTCACATTTGGTTCTTACCAAAATGGAAAGCTGAAGCTTGTAAATGTGAAAATAGTTTGTAATTGTCATTATACAAAAATATTCAGTAAAGTTTCCCATCTGGTGGAGTTTCAGAAACTCCGAACGGTGTAATTTTCGTGCACTAGAATTAATTCCTTGTTCCTTCCCTTCTTCCTTGATCTAGTGAAACTTCCATATAAGCAAGTCTTGGGCTACCATTTATAGCTCTTCCGCGCTAACGAGAACAATACATTTTTTTTTTGTTTTTTTGCCTTACTTTGCTTTCCTCGGGAAAACCCTGAAATCGTTCGGGCTTGCCTCAGCCTTTGATAAAAAAAAAAAACATCACAAGACATTGAACAACAAATTCCTGGGGTGCCAGCACGTAACTTGATACAATCGAGTTTACTCGATACAATCGAGCAGTGGCAGCACGTAATTTGTTTCAATCGAATGAACTCGATTGTATCGTCAGATTTCACAGCATACAATTTTGAAATAGACGTTTGAAACAGAAAGAAATACTCGACAGAAAAAAGTTATCGAGCAAGCATTTCTTTTAGGAAAAAATATGGAACCCAAACCAAATCGGGCCATAAACAAAGATCAAAATGTATTTTTACTGATTTTATGACAATGTTTATTGTTAAACCGTATTTCTGCACTTCTTTCTGCTGCATTCCCCATTATCACTCATTTCTAAAAGATTGCCTTTGTCACAAGAATATCTTCTCTTTAATACTGCATTGGATTCTTCTTCATCCAGGATGAATCATCCTCACATTTAGCATCAAAAAATATAATTTTTGTATTGACTTGAAAAATTACCTACAAATTTGTATGGAGAAATGTTTGACATTTTTTCGATTTAATGATTCACAATGAAAATTTTAAGCAAAAACTCGTTTCAAGTTACGTGCTGCCTAAATATATTTGTTTCGAGTTGATAGACGATGAACAAAGCTCGATTGTAACAAGTTATGTGCTGGCACCCCTGAACAAACACGAATAGTGTCGAGAGGTCTTTCTATTATGTTCACAATTATTATTGTCCTTTTCTATCGACAGCGAACGAAAGCAGAACTAACCGTATAAGTGTGTTAAAAGCCTAAGGCTTCTAATCTTAATACTCAGATTTAGATTACAGGTTATTGTTTTATTACAGTGATTTACACTATAATAATGAAAAATTTGCAAGCGTTAAAAATCTGAAAGCCTTCTTCAATTTCTAAGTTATCTCCATAATCTGGAATTTGTTAACAAGCTTTGCTTTCAAACTAAGCTGAATTCCGTCCTTGACTCTTCAGAATATGATCAAATATGTCTGTGGCACAAACTCAGAGTTTTGAGTTCAGGGGAGCCAGCACTTAACTTGATACAATCTAGTTTACTCGATACAATAGGTCTTTTTAATGAATCTGTTCCGTACAGAAAAGAACAGAAAAGATCCAAAAAGTACACGTTTGTGTGTTCCATGAGTAAAAACCTTGCCCCAAACTGTTCTACAATATGTCATTTTGTGTTCCATGAAGTTGTCCATCTCAATTTAGTACACATATTTCTGCCCCTACTTTTTTGGTGGTGCAGCTTTGTGAAAACTATTAAATGTCAAAATTTCAAATGCCAAATTATATTTATTTTATTCCAATCAAACAATTTTTTGAAATTATCTCGATTGACGAGTTTTCAGAGGAAGTAAATACATTACTACTATACCTACTTCCAAGTAATAATTTCTGTCAAAAATCTAATAAGCTATTCAGAATCTTATTTCTAAACAAATGAAAATTTTATTCAGTTTGATTTGACTTGGAATATTTATTTCACAGCTGATTTTTTTCTGTCAAAAAGATTAAACAGGGAGCTGATCTTTTCTGTTCTTACTTGCTCTGACAGTTTTCATTTACTTGTGCTGTTCTGATCTGGATTTTCTTCACTAAACAGTACTAATGACAGCACGTAATTTGTTTCAATCGAATGAACTCGATTGTATCGTCATATTTCACAGCATTCAATTTTGAAATAGACGTTTGAAACAGAAAAAAATACTCGATAAAAAATAGTTATCGAGCAAGAATTTCTTTTTGTAAAAAATATGGAACCCAAACCAAATCGGGCCATAATAAAAGAACAAAATGAATTTTTACTCATTTTATGACAATGTTTATTGTTAAACCGTATTTCTGCACTTCTTTCTGCCACATTCCCCATTATCACTCATTTCTAAGAGATTGCTTTTGTCGCTAAAATATCTTCTCTTCATTCTTGCATTGGACTATTCTTCATCCAGGATGAATCATCCTCACATTTAGAATCAAAAAATATCATTTTTGTATTGACTTGAAAAATTACCTTCCAATTTTAATTGAAAAATGTTTGACATTTTCTTGATTTAATGATTCACAATGAAAATTTTAAGCAGAAACTCGTTTCAAGTTTCGTGCTGCCTAGAAATATTTGTTTCGAGTTGATAGACGATGAACAATGCTCGATTGTAACAAGTTACATTCTGGCACCCCAGTTCTATGAAATACTTCGATACTGTCGAAAATTAATATTTATATGGCAAAAAGTCTATAAGTCTGTATCATTTCATTACAAAAATTAAATTCATAATGTTTCCATTCGAATAGTTAAATTCGATTTGTAAAATGATGAATTCCTACCCTACAATATTTGACATGTCTTAAAGCATGTTATCCATACATAATCATGTTTGACTATGAACAAAGTATAATAAACAAAATTCCTCTTCACTTCTTGAGGAACTAAAAGTAAATTTTCGAGTATTGAATTTTCTAATTGGCAAAATATTTGATTACCAAATTTGGATTATCTTTGTTGTGACCCCTATTCTATTTGAATTCAATTTAAATTGTAACAACAATAATGTCAATGCCGTTTGTGTTTATTTCTCTAAAATTAACATGATTTTGTTTGCATCGAAAGACGAATTGAAAACATCCATTGATCCTTTCTGATTTCTACTGCATTGCAATCAATTCCATCTCGTCATTATTCTCAAAACAAAATTCATTATCCTCTTCCTTAGGTGATGAGTGATAAAACTGATGACTGCTGAGTTATACAAAATACCAAAAAGTTTCAAATGAAGATTCTAATGGCTAAACGTTTTGACACTTTACTCTTGGGTAAACACTTCAGCGCTTATAATGAAGGCTTCTTTGCGAAACAGCAATTAAGATTTCTTTTTTTCCTTTTTTTCAATCCTTCACTTTAATCTATGTAGGTACGTGCCTGGGTCGGTGTAGTAGTTTTGCATTGAGAAATTACTTCGTTTTAAAGAAACGAAGAAAAAACTAAGTACAAAACACGAACTTACAATGTAAAGAGCTGTTATAGGTAACCAGGTTCTCTTGAGAAATGAATTCCCTTTCAACTTTGCAGCATTTAACAAATGAACTTATTCACCCGACTACTTATTTTCTTTTTCATTTCGATGGTAGTCCATTAATTTTCAAATCTCTCCTCAAGACCTCCATCATCCATAATGCAATCCATCTGCAGCCAAGTAAAAATAATTAAATTTCATTCTCAAACAAACTTGATGTGAAGGGCGGCAGGGTAGGGTGTAACTCACAGAATGGCGTTTTGGGGGAAATAAAACTTCTCACTCACTCAATTCTCACTTGAGAGGCGCTCCTTTTCATTTACGAGCATAATAGTGAGTTGTAATAACTAACTTCAACCGTAGAATCCTTGTTTGCAGTGCGAATTTCCTGTTTCCTCCATCATCGTCATCGTCAGCATCATCATCTTCATCATCAACTACCATAGCTTCAACATCCCTTGATGCTGCTGCTGCTGTTCCCTTGAAATCAATACTTTCTTACAGGCAGCAGTTAGCTGCATTAATTTGCTACCATCATCACTCTGAAGGCTTGTTACGAAAAACAGAGTGTGTATGTACAAAACTCGTATATAGCCGACTACGTTACATCGTCAGAAGATTGAAACCAATTAACCCAATGCTCCAATGGTCTGCATACAAGTTGAATTTGAAATTTTGTTGAGCGTTTAATATTTAATCAGCGACTTTTTTTTTCTTCTTTCTTATACCATATCGGTGGCACGAGCATCAGCAGCTTGATGGGGGCATTCATTCAAGGGGATAAGTCCAAATAGGCAAAAAGGACTTTTTTGTTTTAAGACATGATTTTATGGCGCCATGTTTTGTTTCTTGTGAGAAGGCATTTCGATGGGACTTAAATTAAAGTCCTTTTTATTTATTATTTTTGTGGGCATTTTTGTTTTGTTTTTTTCATTTTTGGGAAAATCATCAGGAAGTACTCTAGAACTCAGAACTCATCCTCATTAAGGATACAAAAAATAAATAAATGTAGGTCGTCGAGATATTAATAACAGAATGGTGTTTCTTTTTTATGTTTTATGTTTTTCCGAGAGCCTGGACTTAACCAAACCAAAAAAAAAATAAGAAGCAAATTTATAACAACTGAGGAAAATATGACAGGAAATGGATTTGTTTTGTTAACAAAAGGCTTAAGCAGCATTAATTCAGGCAAGTAGACTTGAATTCTATTGTCAGAGGTACCCCTTTTTGCAAAGAGGATTAATTAATCTCAATGATCTGAGAAGGAAGGTTTGTTTATTGCTTGTTTTTATTAAAATACATTTTTATTTAATGATTATGCTCATCGAGTGTAGGACTGGCATTTTCAAGTTGACTTGAAGCTCAATATTCACGAACAACTTATTCACAATTTTTCGCTCAAAGTTCTTACAATTCCTTTTGAAGAAAAACAGAGCAAAGAATAAGCGCTGAAAGGTATAAAAAACACGCAATGTCATTTAGGAAACGGAAAAAGAAAATGTCGTGAAACTATTATTGCTCTTGTGATTCACAGTATGATTGAGCCTGGAAGGACACAGGAGCAGCTCGCAATTAAAAAGGATGTCAAACATGCTTAAAAGTGAATAAATGGATGTCGTTTAGAAATTTAGCTGTAATAAATCTAATTGAGTGTCACATTGAAAAATTAAGACTCTTTGAAACAGGTTTAACGCTTTGACTCATAAAATAAAGAGAATTTCTTTCAAGTCAACGCTAAATGATATAATTAGTGTTTAATTAAATCCACAGAATCGTTCGTAGTATGAGACAACCTCATAAACCCAAGGCGTTTGTTGAGGTTCTCATTGCTCTAAGAGCTGGAAATAGTAACAACCATAGTAATTGTGATGAAAATGCTGCAAAACTTAAGGATGACTTTGTAATATTGCTACAACTGAACAATTTCATATATCTTTTTTTATTTGATCGCTAATAAATGTCGAAAAAGAATCGTAAACAAGCAGGATGAAGGAGCGCTTGCAGTCTTTAAGTTCGGAAGTCCGATGAAACAGATGACCATTTGCTTAGAGCTGTTATGAGCACGAACATTTTTTGTCAAGTCTTGAAAACCATCAAACACATTATTGCGTTTTAGACTTCATAAGCAAAGATCCACTCTTGTAAAAAGGAACACAAACTTCTCACACACTCACACACTTTTCAAATGGTGAAAATATTTTAAAGCATACTTTTGTCATGAAATATTTTATAGCCTACTTTTTGGATAATAAGAAATGTTACAAGGGGACTATTCTTTTAAATAAAATGGGTTTTTAATCAAACAATTTTGATTTTTTTCAGTATTGCTTAGGTTTTACTATGAAGAACTCATTCACTTGTCGGAATCTATTGAAAACGGTGGCGGGTCTAGGTAGCAATCCCTATTCCTTAAACTAACTTGAAACTTTGGTCGTATCATGGCTTTGTAAAGTTCTACGCTGACTATGCTATCGTAGGCGACCTTTTAATCTATAAATAGATGGTATGTTGGGATGTTAAATTCTAGATATATTCCCACCGCTTGCCCTTGGGTACATATGTGATAACAAGTCAATTTTCCTGGTTTGAGACCATGAATAGTATTGAAATACAATCTTGTAGAATAGAGGAGAATGTTCAATAGGATGTACCAAACAATGGTATACCCCTATATTTGTAGAAGTCTGTGACATGCCCCTACCGATTGTAGAAGTCTGTGACATGCCCTTACCAATGTACGAAACGTGTAATGTATTTCCGCCGATCTTCCGATATTACTCCTTGTTCTCATACTTCACTATTAATGGATTAGTTGGTGACGTGATAGTTCTCTACGTTTGATCAACTCGGCTGGTATGCCAGCCTGCGACTTTGTTTTTTCTAAAGCTGACTTATAACTATTTTGCCTTCCTGATTGGCTGAAGCATGCCATTTTATAGCCACCATTTCTATGGCAAGCTGTCCGTTTAGAAATTCATAGAAGTGCAGATTCCTTTCACATCAGACTACCCTCTCTATCCCTACAGTAAGTGCAGCTTCAAATTTCGGACGGGTTGGTAGAATTTCCACGTCTAAAACGGTCTTCCCTCTTTTACTTTCTAGGCTGCTACATCTTGTCTGAAGCTTCTCTTCTTCTTATTTCGCCGTTTTATGAGACAGCTGCATTGCTCTGTATGCGCCTTCCTATGTTTAGTTGCTTTTTCATTCATCGTCAAACCAGTCTTAAGATTTCAGTGACTTGCTCTCTTACGCGCCTTTTAATCCGGCTTCTCCCAACGACTATATTCTGGTCATTACTCAGTCACACACAAGCGTTCTCATGCAAAGGAAGATCTGGTGTGGTATTAACATTTGTTTGAAAGTGGACTTTCCTGGCTCGAAGCCACACAAATCAATTTGTTGAAAAAGTGCGTGAAAGTGTTGATTTTCTCTATCAATTCCGAATGGTAAGTGTCTAAAAGCGTTCTGGTTGAAAAGGTCCGCCCAAATTCTCAACACATCGATTCTATAACTCTTTCTTGACTGTGTGACAAAAAAAAAATCCAAATTTATCCATTAAAAGAATTTGTCTAATCACACGGTCTCGCCATCTCCATGGTCTTATTGCAAAAGACACTAAACTTCAATTCTAGTTCTTCTGGACCTTTTGACAAATAACCTTTATTAAGCATACATACACCTTAATATACACTTATAATAAAGCTTAGCATGAAATAATGAATTACTATAATTTCTGTTGATACAGTCTTATCTAAGTTATCCATTGGGGACGGACGTTGGTTGCTCTTCTGGTTCGAGTTGACAGATCCTTGGACAAAATCGATTCGGTGCGCTGATCGCAATTAATACGGACGAACCGACTTCAAGGTTGAAAACCCTAATCACTGGTGAGAAGTTCAGATGATGAAATGTTCGGACTATTTCAGGCTAACTTTTACCAATAGTAGTAGTAGTAGTTGTCCACTTATAATATTTTCCGAATTGAATGAGTGTGAATTGTATGAATAAATTTCAATTCCGTATGGGAAAAAACTATTCATTGAAAAAAAATGTGACTTCCTTACAGGACATAACCTGGGTCTGATGCTATACGACTGACATCATAGCTATTGCCTCTTCATGACAACAAAATCAAATATAAATATTTTTTTCAAAATAATGCAATCAAACCAATTTTCAATTTCGGATCTCCAGGATGTAAAAAGTTGGCCTTCGTTTTATTCATTTTCCCATTAAATCTGTTTTACATTGTTTTGAAGATTGAAATGGATAAATAATACAAAATCAATCCGCTTCCTCTTAGGTTATTCAATAGAGTCTTCTTGATGATATGTCGTCTTCTTACAAAAAACAAATCAGGGGTTGAAAGGAAAATTTACAAAATACCTTTCTTTTGTAACAATGTCCTCGCAGCTCACAAGAAACACAAACAAAAAATTAAAAATAAAGCAAATACGTTTTTTAATACCCCAAAAAGAACCGTTTGCAATGAAAAGTAGCCCTGGACGATTTTAATTTGTGAATGGGTTTGTTCTTCATCACCCAGAGCGCTAGGTATAGCACGACCAGGGTTTGATGTCGGTTTTGCCAGTTGGACAACATCTGGTGCATAGTTCAGCATAACGAACTGACAAATCGACAATCCGACAAACCAACGTAACCAAGCTAAAATATTCAATTTTCACTCTTCCGTAGTTGCAAGAGCTTTTCGAAATTCGTTGTGTGTTGCATTACACTTGTAATTATTTCATGAGATTTATCTTTAATTTTTTTCTTTTGCATTCGGTTGAATTTTAACTCTCAGGACGAAGTAGGTAATGCCCATCGGTGAATGCGACAAAAATTCCATTGGACACATTCCTTCTACTGCTTCTCTCTCTCTGGGTTTGGGTTTGAGTTGGAATATGTTTTCCTTTTATTATATAATTTTTTTTATTTGCGGATTGTAACTTCCTTTTTTGGCACATAAAGTCACCGGAAAGGACATAATGTTTTGCCTATCCTGTACACACCATCATCCAACTTATCGATTCGGTTCTCTGTGATAACTCTCTTCAGTATAGTTTCCAGGTGTGTTGTTTTTTTGTGTTGCAGTTCATCTCTAGATTGGTATACGATAGGAGAGTAATGTGTATATGTTCTGCGTCCTCCATTTGCCAGCAGGTGATTCAAGAGTAGTCGGTAAATCCCAACGGGGCACTATTTGTGTAAAAATGATTGGTGATAGCACACTGCACAAACATTCTGCTTCAGCTCTCACCTCTTGCAGTCCACCTTATGTTACAAAGCCATCAGACAAAAAGTCGAAAATTGGGAGGCCATAAAAAAGACATGACCCTTCAGAATTTTACTCTCCTGAGGCATTCCAATTTTTACTGCATCATAAATTAGATTACCCTGAAGCCAAACATAACCTATACTCCGTTTCCGAGCGAGCAAGCGAGAGAAAGATGGACTCAGGCAGCAAGGATTCTTTGAAAATTAAAAATACGAGTAGCAACAAAAAATTTACGAAATATTGTAAGCCCTCCGTGTCGTCGTCGTTGTAGCCGAATCCGACTTGTCATCAAACTCAAGCAAAACCAAAAAATTAAGTATACGCAGTGTAGAACTCTCCTGGTTACGTTACGTGAGCTCAACTGGATGTGACATCATGGGTTTGCCCACTTGGTTGGCTTTGGCTTCTACTCAACATCCTCGTCGTCCGTGTCGTTGGGCTGATTTGGATTGGATTGGATTGTCTCTGGGATGCGAAACGGCCTGCAAGCGACGACGACGATGCCTACTCGACTATTGGAAACCACTAAAAACACAGATACGGATGCGGACTTACCTGCATCGAGTTTTCGGTCAAGGAGTCTCTCTAGGGTGCATTAACTTAAAAGCAAAGCAACCCCCTTATCACCTGGATCGTGCCTCCTTTGATTCTATAACCATAACCGTATCCAACCTTTTGGAACCAGTTGCAGATACTGTTTAGAGTTATGTAACATTCCCATGGTCGTAGGTCTTTAGCAGGATTTTTGTTTTCTTATTTTGTTGATTTTTTCTCAAAGGCAGGCGGCATTAGTCCTGTGTATTCTAGTTGCAATGGTCCGATGCGATGGCCATTATGGTCACCCATCGCCCCCACTCCCTTTGTATATGGGTGATGCGAAACGATAGCCAAAGGAGCATCAAGGAACAACAAAAAATGTAACACAAATAGAGAAAGTCTTGGTAGCATTCCAATATGAAATATGTTCGGTGGATTGCCATTTTCGCAGAGGAGTGTGCTGCTGGTCAAAATGAATTGGAGTCTTCTCTTTCGCCATGAATGGGCACTCCATAATAATAAAATTCACACTTGGGTATTCCTTTGATGGCTTTATTTCGCAGTGATCATAAAAATGGTTTCGCATGGCAGCTGGGGTTGTGGCGGATAATGGTCGACGCACTACACTGGAAATGTATTGTGCGGTGCATCCGTCGCCGCCGCCGCCATCGCGGCTTATGTGGATGCCAGGAAATTGAAATTTATAAAAAAAAGATGTTAGACTAGCCACGTAGTCATCATCGTCGCGTCGTCGTCGTTGAAGTCGTGGTTTGGCACTAAACAACAATTGGAAGCAAAAATATGAAGATTATTGATGCACAGAACTCTGTTTCCCGGGGGTCGAGAAATATTATGGCAGGGAGAACCTTTGTGTCAAATTCTGATTTCATAATTTTGATTTTTTTGGTGTTCGGACGGTAGGGTAATTCTTTGAGTTACTGTTAATGCGTACCATTAGGAGATTTGATGATTTTTTTTTAGTTTGAAACTTATTTTTGGGTTTCCATTACAAGCCAAAATTCAATCCACAGTAAAAAGTTTGTGTTTGTAATTGTAAAATCTTACTTCACCGGATAGGGTTGTCAAAAAAAACACACTTAATAAATTTAATCAACTGCTTAAACAAGGTGTAAACAAATAAAAATAGAGTGGCGGGACAGTTCTTGAAGAGCAAAGGCTTAAGTGGCTTACTCTCATCAACAATTCTCTGGGTGCGTGTGAAGAATTGAGGGGACCTACAGTTTAACGATGACGTGAAATAACGCCCAACGAAATAAGACCAAAATTCGAAAATTTGGTCTTATTTCGTTTTCGAAAACGAAATAAAACCAAATTTGCAATTTGGCTTTATTTCATTTGCTAAAACGAAAGTAGGCCATTTTGGTCTTATTTCGTTTTTAAATTTATATAAACTCCTGTTAAAATATTTGTCAACTCAACACTTAAACTTTTTTGCTTATAGAAGAATTCGCGCGAGTTTTCTGACTAGCCAAATTGGCTCCTTTGCAATGGCCTGGTAGCTTTTTTCCCCTTAACATCTGATCGGGAGCTTGCAAAGTTCTGTTTCATAAATCTACATCCTTTTTCTTTTGTTACGTAGGAACAGTAATTTCATATGTAATGTATGTCTATTGAAAAACCTTGTTTACTTATGTGTTTAATTGGTGCCGTGTCATATGTGAAACAGTCATATTTCCATATTTGAACATATGGCCATTTTTAACTTTTCTAATGTGTCAAGTGATGGCAATAATTAACATTGTAAGAGTCAGGTGGCCATATTTACTTGCTACTTTTTGGAATAAATGGTCAACATAGAAAACATTTTGAATTTACAAGAATAGACTTTAATTTATTTAGGTACCTACTTGATAAAAATTTGAATTGAGAGAAAGATAATTGTCACTCGCGCAAGGCGAACGAGCGGAAAAAAATGTTTTGCCAGAGTGAGAATCAACTTGGGGTGTGACAAAAAAATACGCGCAGCGGAAAAATTTGTTTGCCCCAGAGAGAATCAATTTGGGGTGTGAAAATAAAAAATTCGCGCGAATTTTTTATTTTCACACCCCAAATTGATTCTCTCTGGGGCAAACAAATTTTTCCGCTGCGCGAATGACGATTATTTTTCTCCTTATTTAAATTTTATATCAAGTAAATAATTTAAAGTCTATATCTTTGGAATTCATAATTTTTTTCAATAGATAAACTCATGTAAAATAACAACGCAATTCTTTGCAAAATTTGCAGAGAAATTGTAAAAAACATCAAATGTGTTTAGAGTTGAAATACATGTTAATGTACTTATATTTACTTCGTTAATGTTGATTATATGAACGTTTGTTTAGTTTAAATTCTTTTTTTAATTATATTTTCTTCGAATCTTTTTTCACTTAAAAAAGAATATTTGAAGTTCTTTTTTTTTTGTAGGAAAAAAAATGATTTGAAGATGTCATTTGGCCATATGTTCAAATATGTCCTTGGGTGTACAAAAAAATGTTGTGAGGAATTCAGCTTTTTTTCAAACAATTATTCGGCTTGAATTCTTTTTTAAGATTGCAAAAAAGCTGAAAAACTTGTTTTGAAAATTTTGGCCTTATTTCCAAATTTTTTTTGGCGCAATTTCCAACTGACCTAAGAATTAAAGCCAAATTGGGGTAATTTCATTTTTGAAATGGAAATAAGGCCGAATTTCAAATTCGGTTTTATTTTGTTGGGCGTTATTTCACGTCACCCAGTTTAACGCCGATTCCGAACGGCAAAGTTGAAAAGCACTTTTTCATGACAGATTGATACTCTTGGAAGTTTTGTCAGTTCTTCGCAAGAGGCAGTGCCCGTGAAAGATGAAATAAAAACGATGGGCACGAGCAAAACTCGAACCCACGACGTTCTGCTTAGCAGGCAACGCACCTAACCACTAAGCCACGGACACTACTTAAACAATGTGTATAGCGGTTAAAAAGTGTCTGAGAAGTGTATTCTTTTCAAAAATTTCATTTTTACAAAAGAATATGTAAATTTTTTGTTGCTAGTACGAGTTTGATAAAAAAAAGACTAGCTGACCCTACAAACGTTGTTTCATCAAAAAAATAAAAGGTTTGTGAATCTTCATTGTCTAGTATTTTTGTTTTTTTGCAGAAAAATTGTGGCTCTGTTATCTTTTTTATATCTTGGAAGTGTTGTCTCTTACCATAAAGACTTTTTTCTTAAAAACTGAGGATTTTGAATTCAAAAGGGTAGCACATCTATTCATCTATTTAGGTTGATTCAAGAGTGTTGTGCCAAAAGCTAGAGCGTATACGTTGGACTTAGACAAGAAAAATAGTATGAGAGATAGAGAGGTATATCAACCCCCTTTCCCCCCCCAAAAAAAAACTACGGCTTTGTCCACAAAGCCACCGTGCTATACAGTTTTGTGAAGCCAAAGACTTTGCCTTCATCACGTTTTAAATTAAATTTTGTTTTTCACAATTCAATGCTTTTATTAATTTTTAGTCAAAACGAGAAACCCAGATGCATGTCGTTTTCGAGAAATTAAGAAGAAACCATTTTTTCCGTAGCTGATCGTTAAGGTTAACTAATTCATGACACATTTTTCTTGAATCATATAGAATCTGTGAAGTACCTACTAAACTGTCACTTAAGGAAAAATATGTAGCGCTGGCTAAGCAACGACCGTCGGGGAAGCTAGTTTAATGTATTTTTGGGAAAAAGCAAATAAAATTTTTTTTGTTCGCACAATTATTAAAAATTTACCTTCTCTTGACAATAACCATCTCAAGCAAAATCGGTCCAGCCGTTTTATTTTTATGTGTATAAAGATTCACTTTTCCTAAGATGAGTTAAAAAAAAATAATATTTTTCGTAAAACTACGAAATTTGCTTCAAAAACACTTTTTACACTGGCCAAATGTAATTAACATTGGGCCCTAGCGGGAATAAAATTTCCTTGGAAATATTTTCCACGCTCGGAAAATTCGTATCGTGAATAATGTTCGAAATTCCCCTAGAAATTTATTGCGATCATGAACACTTTTCCCAAGAGAAATTCTTCGTGATTTCTCTGGAGTTTTTCCCATTTCTTTTGATGGAGAAATTGCCAGCTAAAGCTGTGTGTTTCCAATTTTTCTCCAGACATCCTTGGAAACAATTGTAATGTCCGAAGCTGTGTCCAACTGTAGCTTCACTGGAACATTGTTCATGAGGACAGTGTTGTACTTCCTCTATGACCTTATGCAACCCACTTGCTGAATGGAGCGGTGCACTGCTGGCTTTTGCGGTCGGTTTTTACGTTGACGAAAGTTGTTAGACTGTCGATCGCTGTTGTATGACGTGTTGCTTCTTTTGGATGAGCAATAGCCCTCCTTATACTCCTGCACAATTTTTGCATTTGTGATTGGTAAACTTACAGTCGACGGCATAATGCATCTCACCGCATCCTCAGCACGGTGTTTTGGGTCCTTTTTGTGGTGATGAACCTCGATGGCTGCTTGGGTGCTCCATTGATATGTCTTTCTTTTTCCATTGCTTTCCACCTTGAATAGCCTGCACTGATGAAGGAACTATTTCAACTAAACTAGAATCTTGTTTAATATTAAATATTCGTTGAGCTTCAATAACTAATGAATTCAAAGTAAGCTTCTCGTGCGAGTCAAGTTTTGATAGAAGGCGTGTCCTCACATCAGCATCTTTGGTGGACTGCAAGCCAATGGTGAAAATCAATAATTTGAGATCGTCTGATGTCAATTGCGAGTATTTAAAACGTTCGAAATTTCTGTTTACTAGAGCCGCATATGAGACGATTTCTTCGGCGTCTTTTTTTGACGTTTGCAAACACTTGAACCTGGCACTGAAAAGTGTTTGCTGTCCACCTGTGTCTTTAAAATTGAAGTCTTTTGGTGTTTTGGGCAAGATAAAATTGGTATATCGTTACAATGCAATAGGATTCAGCTTTCGAAGTAATAATCGTACTTTTCCATTTTCATCTAGGCCTCCATCTGGGCTAATAAATACATCTTCATTCCGCCTTATGAGCAGCTTTTTGGCTCTGCATTAACTCGTTGAATGCTCGCAGGCTGATGTGCTCTCAGGAATCTCATTAACTCGGATTCCATTTCTGATTATGATGGATTTTGGATTATGTTTGGATTTTATTCTGAGATGGTTGTGAACGCGTGTCTTAATTTTGTTGAGCGTGAAAATATACTTTTTGACTGTTGGTACACAAAACAATCTTTAAGCCTGCTTCAATACCACCTGCTAGAATCGTAAGGGGGGTTCTTCGGCTTCAGTCGAAATGTGGACTTCTTCGATAGAAATTGTGAATACAAAGTTTGTACATTAATAATGAACGTGGTTCTCCGTGCTCTTGCGATAATTGAGGTGGCGAAAGAAAACGCCAATGACCAAGAGATTATGGAAGCTGTTGAAATATCAAGAAAGATAATGGTTGGCAGATTGTGAATGCTGAATTAAAGGGCTATTTTAATATTAACAACAATAGTCTGATATCGTCACCTCCCAACAATCCACAGGCCAATGGTGAAGTAGGAATATACATCGATCAATTTTAAAGCGACCAGAAATAGTCCACGGAAATGGGGCGGAGTTTAAAAAAGAAACAACTTAGAGGTGCTTCCACCAATGGCTTTTTCCGTCAATTTCTTTGTTTGGCTGGAGTTATAACTATTTCACGGGTGCCAAGCCGATCATCAGACTCCTTTGTTAGTGGTGCTGCCTAGTTATTTTTCATATTAATCGAAAAACTTTTTGAGTTCACTTTGGCGCGCCGTCCTGTTGAAACCAAATATTGCCAATAACCTCTTCAATTTTTGTGAACAAAATTTCGTTCAACATGGCCCGATAATGATCGCCATTGACTGTAACGGCCACCCCTTGCTCTTTTTCGAAGAAAAATGGCCCAATTATGCCTCTGGACCAAAATCCGCACCAAACGGTGACTCTTTTTGGGTGTATTGGCAATTCAATGTATGCGTGCGGGTTTTCTGTGCCCCAAATGCGACAATTTTGCTTGTTTACATACCCGCCAAGATCAAAATGAGCTTCATCTGGAAAGATGATTTTTTTTGGCAAAATCGGCATCTTCTCTAAGTCGATCGCAGGCCCACTTAGCTAAGCGAAAACGCATTGGATGGTCAGGTGGCTTCAACTCCTGAACCAATTGGACTTTGTTTGGCGTCAGACCAAGGTCTTTATGCAAAATTCGTCTCAATGATGTCTCTGAAATGTTCAATTGTTGAGAACGACGGTGAATTGATGTTGATGGCGCTTCACGTACACTTTCTGCCACACTTTCTTTCACTTTTTTCACAAGATAACGAAAATACGGAGCTGACGGTGCTTCTTTTCTTCCAAAATCCTTACGCAATTTTCGCATACATTCTGCAACATTACCATGATTTTCAAAGTAATGTTGCAATATATCCCAGCGTTGTTGGAAGAATAAAGCTAATCATCTGTCGAATCAGACATGAGCTAAGTGTTTCATATATATAGATACGATTTGGAGAGGTCACTACAAAATTAATATAATATAGCTAAGTGTTACCATTCACGAAATAAGCACTAGTTGAAAAAAAAAATTAGATGGCGGACCCTTTACTTGAATGAAAACATTTCATACTTTGTTTCTTCAGTCTCAGATCTGATTTCGGGAATTTAATGAAGACGTTCATAAATTAATGTTAGAAATCTTACGAATATTTTATGGCAAATTTTCGTGAATGTAAGCAAAACAAAATTTTAATGAACATGTTTCATAAAACTACGAAATTTTTAGTAAACGAATTTCATGATTTTATGGAAAAACATAAAAATATGAAACTAATTTATTGGTTTATGAATTTTTTTCATTGAGTAATGAAAAATCTGCATTGATTAATTCATATTTTTCGTTATGGTCTTTTTTTATACTTTCAGATTTTAAAATGTTCTTCAAAATAAATTCTCTGGTTTACATAAAATTTCATACGCCAATGAATATTTTAACATTCTTCTATGAAATAAATTCGTTAGTTTAATGTAAGTTTCATCTTATAACGAAATTCTTACAATTACATTTGGAAAAAGTTAACAGATGAATTTGAAAATTTGAACTGAAAATTGTACGTAAAATGATTGAAAAATTAATAACGTTTGGGCCAATTTAGTTCTATGTACATTGTATTACGTAAGGATTTGGGCCAGTATACCAGCGATCAAAATTTGAAATCTCTGATTCATTTCTACTCACTTTCCCAGAAGGAAAAAACATTGTCGCATAACAATATAAATGAAATAATGATTAGCTTACAATTCAAGGCGTGATGTGAGTCGGTTGGTCCCGACTCCTTTTATACTGGAATCGATAGTCATAAAAGAGCTCCTCTGTCTCAAAAACAAACATTTCAAGTTTAAGAACCGCCTTTTGAAGACAAAGCGAGTTCAGAAGTTTTTAAAGACTTTTATCTTAGAGGAATAAAAAACTAAGGAACCATCTTGATGCAGCTCTGATCACTCAAAATATTTGAGCTGCTGACTTCAGTTCGATATATAAATTTGATGTGACACGAAATGATTCGCACTCTCTTAAAAAAGGACAGAACATGAACAAAAAACAAAGTAGAGTGTAATCCATTGTGTAAAACTGCCATGCAGAATGATTGCGCCAAAATAATTCCCCAGGATGAATATAATGTTCCCATGATTAAACATCACTACTTTACTTATCCACTCGTACACTTTGCATACAAGAAGAATTGTTATTTTTTTTTTTGTGTTCTTGCTCCAATGATAATACGGTCTTCTGTTTGCTTGCAACACGCGCAGTGATTAATTAAAATTTACGAGGAGCGAAATTGCAATCTCAGAGTTTCGCGAAGCCCTTTCCCGTGGAAGTGCTGCTCCATCATTTTTTATTGCCACTGTAAATTTACACGACACATCCCATTGAGTATTCTCAACTTTGAAAATGAGACGAAAAAAAAAACTACGTCAAACAATTCCAAGCTTCTGCTCGAGCTCCAGAGTTTCATCTTCGATATCCATAAATTTCTGCAAATGTATGCATTCGTCTTCAATGAAAAGTAGATTCCCGGTGTCCTCTCGGCACGTCTCTTTTACTGCACGAACTTTTGTTCGAATCATGTGTGTATTTGTGTGAAGCAACTACTTTATCCTTTCAGCGCCTTTTTTCCCAATTAACTTTTCGGTGACAAAAATGCAACTCCCAAGAAAGCAAGAGCCAAAAACGACAGGAAGACACCACCACCGCACACATTACAATGTGTGAGGATTCTTAGGACTTTTTTCGACCTTTTTTTACAAGATTCTTTTACAGTTCGCAGTAATAGGCATCGGGAAGGATGTGAATGGGAAAGTGGATGTGTTGCTGCTGATGGTCGTAGTAGGTGGAAGTGGATGTAAATTGAAATGCCCAAGTAATATTGCATGCGGAAGGATGCGGAAGGGACGAACGAAAGTCGAGTGGTGACTTTTCTGTGATGTACGAACAGCTCTAGGCTACGTTGACTTTGCCTTCTTGCAATGGGAAAAGCAGCAGCAATAACGAACAAAGAATACTGTACTTCTTTTTTGCTTCGTCCATAAAGGTTCTTTTCTTGCATGGAATTTGTGAGTAGGCCCTAAACACAACATAGCTGCTTTTGACAACGTTATAGAAGTACACTGTAACAAAATTGTCGAATCATTTACGACCCTCTATCACCGTCGAAACGTTTCTTGTCTGTCATATTTAACGCGGGAAGATTATTGTGTCAATGATCGCCAACAGAAGTTTTGGACACAAAATGTCTTGCGGCAAGAGTCCCCTGGTCAACAAGAAAAGTTGCCAATCCAAATATTTTTTTGAGTGTACATTATTATGCATGCGCTAAGTAATGTACCGCACCTGCTGTGTGTTTGTCTGTGGGTGGATATGCATCGTATGATAATATTGCAAAAATCACTGCATGGGCTTGCACTGGACAATGGGACACGAACCGGACAGTGAACAGCACACAACAGGACAGGACAGAAGTCGTTCTACACACAAAATTGGCGGCCAACTCTATAAAGAGTGAGCAGAGCTGTTTGCCACACGAATACAACTACATGCAACCAAAAAACCAAAAAGTTAAATTATTATACCTGCAACCATATTGTGGGTAATTAAATATAAGTACATAAAGAGTCGACATGGCCAAATGGACCCACCCGGCCGGCCCAAACAAGTCGTCGTCCATTGGACGCACACTATCTCTCACTCTCTGCTGACGTATAGTTGCCCCATTCGATTACTGATGTTGCTACTGCTAGTGCTACTGCTACTGCTGCTGTGATGTCCATTCAGGCGTCCAACCAACTAGCCAGCCAACCATCTCATCTATCTCTGTGATGCACCTTCTGTGTTATGTTGCCTCGTTTATAATGTTGGCTGGATGTGATTTTTAGTATGAGTTTTGTTTTTTTTGTCATTTTGGGTCCGTTTTTGTTGTTTTTTGTTGCAGGCCGGCTGGGCCTGGGGGTTAACGCGGTCAATGTGTCAAAAGAGCACTTTAATTTTGCAAATGGAATTATGTATATTTTGTGCCACTACCACCACCACCGCCATCGTCATGTTGATGGCGTTGGTGGTGATACATATCTCTCGCCCCTGCTATCATCCAGCAACAGCACTACCGCTTCCGCCTCAATCATTTTCATCAAGGACAAAGTCTTTAAGATGAATTCAATTATTGAGTTGAAAATTAATTGGATTTGCCATGATTATCGTTGGGATTACATGTTACTTAAATTGTCGAATGGATTTTTGTTTCAGTCGAAAGTCGTCGTCTTTAGCTCGCATCGTCGTCGTCGTAGTCATCAACATCTTCCTGTCTCTCAAAGTCGATAAGTGAATTGCGGAAAATTCTCTGTTCTCGTAAAATGTCCTTTTGCAATACTCATGAAAATCATCGCAGACGGAGAAGGGCGAAATTATTATCTTTGAGGTTAAAGTCAGCCCATTCATAGAACACAATTGATGGAGAAATGTTTTTATTACTTTTTTCTCTATTTTTTATGGAAAAATAGGACCTTTTGGGCTTTTGTATAATAAAATTTGTGTGAAATAAAATTTTAGGGAGGTGCAGTGTGAGTTCGAGTTCATCATTAAAAAAGCCGCAAAAACATATTTGCGGTTTTGAAAAATTTGTCCTCGATTTGTGGACTTTTTAGAGCTAACTTGTGATTTATGTTTGTGAGTGGTTTTTTTTAATTCATATTAATTTTGAAAGGCTCAAAATTTGATAAATAGTTATTAAGTTTCGATGTATAAAGTGAATTAAACCAATTGAATTGGTTTTTCATTAGGTTCAGCCAGATGGAGTAGGGTGATGGCTAATTGTTTAAAAATATGGATCAGCCAAACCGCAAATGAAATAATTATAATGTGTCTGCTATTTAGGTTGTTTTTAAATCAATTGGAAATGGGTTATTTCGTGTTGCAGGAATTTTGGTATTTTTTGTACTGTTAACTGCGCCGCAGTAATAAAAATGCGTCAGGTTAATTAATTTCAATAAAATTATTGATAAATGATATTAAGTTGTATGTTTTTTTGTAATTTGATGCAGGACTGATATTTTGTTTCTAATGAAGGTAATAAATGCAATTAACTCTCACGTTATTTCTAACTAGTAAAGTAAATTGAGTTTGTTGCAAATGTCCCACTGCAGTGAAAAAATGATTAATCCAGGTTAAATCCAATATTTTATCACTTCAGTTTTTTTCAAGCAAAAAGTGGTTTTGGTTTTTACTTGCGACACATAGAATATATGGCAAATATTGAATTCGTAAAAAAAAAAATTGAGATGATGATGCGGATTTTTGTAATGAAAACAGTCTTAAAATTTGCGTTTGCATTTCCTTAATCAGAAACAGTCAAAATATTTTGCGTCATTTTGCGTTCTTTTTAAATATTCGCACTTAAAGTTGACGCGGAAGGGCTTTTTTTTGTTTTTTTAATATACACTTTTTTACTTTTTACGCAAGATCGTGATCAAGTTTCACTTTTCTTTCTAAAAATCAGCTTTCTGAATGTTTGAGAAGATGCACATCTCGTGACATACCGAAAAAATCAATTTTTTGACAGAAACGTAGGAAAATGAAACTAATGTTGACATTTCAGAGCAAACAAACAACTTTTATGTCCGATTTTGTCTATGACCATAAAAGAAGGTGGTTGCCAAAAAAAAAATAACAAAAAAATATTTCTGAAGCTATTCTTCCAATGGGACTCCGCAAAGAAGCACAAGAGTCCCGAAACAAGGACATAAAGCGTAAAGTGTAAGTGTTGCATACATACTGATTTTTTTTACAAGGAAATTAAAACACTTATGAAATTTTTTGGTATGCAAGATTAATAATAAATTGCATTAAAACGTGTTGATAAAATTTCCAAAAAATTGGCTGAGCCGTTTTTGAGAAATCTGGAAAAGAGTGTTATAAACCCAAAAGGTACTACAAAAATGGATCTCTTTTCCGATTTATTTGTTATTGAAGAATATATTTTAATTAATATTTTGGAATGCAATTTCACTAAGGATAATGTTAAGTATAACTGTGCAAATATTTAACAAAATTTGTAAAGCCGAAATGGAGATATACGGGAATAATCAAAAAATCAGCCGCAAAGTCCCTAGTATTAGAATTTCACTTCGATACATGGCCATTAGGGGTATAGATAAAAATCTGAAAAAATTAGGATTTTTTTTTATTTATTTGGAGACGATTGAGCAGATACCTTCATTAATTTTCGAAAAAAAGCAAATAAGAACCACCCTAATGTAGATAATTATTTATTTATTTATTTATTAATATATTTATGTATTTATTTATATATTTATTCATTTATTTGAGTATTTATTTCTTAACTTATTTATTATATAAGTCCTAATTAATTTATTTATTATTTTCTAAAAAGCAATAAGCATGCAATGCAATACAAAGAAAATACCAAATTTAAAAGCACCTTTTTTCATCCTTTTTGCATGGTCTTTGGCGAATTTGGTTGTATATTTGGTTGAAAATTGTTGTTTCTTTTGAAAATTAACTTTTTATGAATTTCCATGCAACAATAAAACAAAAAGACCTAAAAAATAATTTTGGCCAGCTTTTTGGGAAAATTTACCTGTGTGCGTCTGTCTGTCTGGAACTTTACAGGCACCTACAGCCTTAACCACTGCTCCAATTGACTTCAAACTTGAAAAATAAAAGTTTGAGCAAAAACTCATATATCCCAGTTTTTTTAAATTTTTTCTTAAGATCAAAATTTAGGGTAGCCACCATACGATTTTTTTTTGACCAAAAACCAAAACTTTCAATTTTCTCCAAAACGGCTCTTACGATTTTTTTTGTATTTTATGTAAAAAAATGTTTGTATTGCCTCCCATAGAACCGTTTTTTTGTTATTAGATTTTCTCGAAAAATAAAAGCTCGATCAGCTTAATTTTTTTCTGAAAGTACGTATATATTGCTTAAATAATATTTTGTATTCAAAAACATGTCAAAAATTTTTCTGGATTTTAAAAAAAATATTTTTAAACTTTTTTTTTCAAAATTGTGTATCTCAAAAACGGATCAGTATTAAAAATCAAAATTTACTTATAAAATGTATATTAACATATTCTTGAATACTGCATACCCAAATTAATTTTAGGGCATTCTTGAAAATTTTTATATACATATAAAAAATTAATTTAAAAAATAACGGCTCCGACGATTTTCAAAAAAAAAAAATTCAATAAATCAAGAATAGGGTTAGAATTTATTTGGCATTTAAATTTTTGGAATTAAATGTATTAACGAGGTACATTTTCAAATTTTATTTTTTTTTTAATAAATTAAAAAAAAAATTGAAAAATCAACAGTTTCTTAAGAAATCATATGACATCAATTTTTTTCAGATTGAATCAATTTTTGAGGTACATATTTCAATTTAAATTTGTATTTATGAATTTTTTTTTATGTTTTTTTTATGAGTTATAATAATTTGGAATACAGGAGCAAGTTCGTACGACCGAGTCGTGCACATTTTTTCTTAACATCTTGATAACGACCAGATATATTTGCATCCGGTTTTCTGGCTTTGACGAAAAAATAATAACAGCATTGAATTTTGGCAACAAAACTAGTACTGTCTTAATAACAGTGTCTGACACATCGAAATCTTCGTAATTGGTTTACTCTGTGGATAAGCATGATTGGCCACGGCAATGTCCACAAATTTTTGAACATCTCAATCCAATTTTATTTGCATCCACCTTTGCTGCCACAATCTTTTGTACAATTACAAAATATTGTGTTCAGTAGATCATCGTGTGATTTGGCATGTTAGACTTTTCCGTGCGGCTTTCTTAGTTCGTAGATCTACTCGAATAAGCCGCAATCTACTACGGCTTTCAACAACAACATAATCGATGCCATCGGTCAGATTCGGTCTGATGTATGCGCCAAAGTCATCGAAAACTGGACCTTTCGAATGCGGGCCACCCAACAATGCCGCGGTGGCCATTTGAACGATGGTTTATTTCACACATAGTGTTATTAATAGGGTCCTCAAATAAAGATAAAACCTTGTTGATATCTTGTTTTATTCCGTTTTAAAAGCGATCCACAATTTTCCATCACAAAACGCCCGAGTTTCATATAGAAAAAAAAAACAATACAGCAGATGTGAGCGCGTTCCAGTCCCTCTATTCTGAAAACGGTTAACTTTAGAGAAAAATGCTTAAATCATTTTTTTAGATAATAGCAAGACAAACAATTTGTACTTGACCACTATGGACCTCCAAGCAATAGGTCGTGAAATATTCACTAAAAACTGAATTTCGCTACCTTTTGACCAACACAACTTTTTTAGCTGGCAGGATATCGATGTCGATTTTTCACATCTTCATAACAGCACCGTAATAAAGGTGTGCACACCTAGCCCAATAGGAATTATTCCGCAGAAGAAACCTAAAATGACTAGATTAAGTTTGAAAATTATTTTTTCAGAAACTGCTCCTTTAATCAATCTTATTTAAAAACAAAGTTAAAGAGAAGTTCTTGGCCTTGCAGTACAGCACGGCAGCATCGATTTATATATTTTTTTTTTTTAACAAATTGACACCCAATTTCATAAAAAAACACTAAAAATACTTTTAGCAAAAATCTTTTTAAATTTAATCAGACCCTTAAAACTTTTGAGTTTTTGGGAAATTTTTGTCAAAATTAACATCCTCATGAAAATTATGTGAGAAAAAATGAGAAAGCGTTATATTCACTTTTTTAAATAATCAACGACACTTTTAAAATTTAATGAGTCAAAAATGGGCATTAAGTTTTAAAAAGTGTCTAAACGCTTGGTGAAACCAAAAAATCTCATTTTACGGTTTAAAAGAATGTTTAATGTTTAAAAGTTGTTTATGAAATCGGGCATAAGTCATATTTTTTAGAAAATTGTCCCTCCCGGCACAATATGCGGACAAGGCGCCTAAGAGCCGTTTTCTTCACTATTGCTCAACTTGTAGGAAACTCTCAAGTTGGCCAACTCTAGAGTTGAGAAAAACTTGAGAGTTGAGGGAAAGTTTAAAATCGTTTTTCTTCACTACTTTAAATTCCAACATCTATTTCAACTTTAAATTTGAATTTATGTCAAATAAATTTGTACATTCAGGTAGTAATTGTTCCTCATCAATATAATTTATTTGTACAAGTACATGGAAGATGCAATATTTTTTTTTTATTTATGCAAGATCTCAACAACAACATGCCGGATACAGCTGCAGAACTCTGTTCGAGTTTCATTGAACTTCAACAAAAAGCTAACAACTGGTGTACATTAGCTTTGTGTTTGTGTTATTAATGAAATTTCGCTACGGCATATCAGAGAAAAACAGTATCCGTGGTTTAGTGGTTATGTGTGTTGGCTGCTAAGCAGATCATTGTGGATTCGAGTCGTACTCGTGGCCATAAAGTTTTTATTTCATCTTTTACGGGTACTGCCTCTTGCGAAGAACTGACAAAACTTCTAAGAGTATCAATCTGCCATGAAAAAAGTGCTTCTCAACTTTGACTTTTGGAATCGCTCCAAGAATTTAGAAAAAAAAATTGAATAGTCCACAATTTTGTACGAAAGTTTTTCAGATAAAATGTGTTTTTGAGGAATACTTTTCTTTTTTTTTTCAACGGAATTATTATAAGATCGCCTTAATAAGACATTAAGTTAGGTTTGTTAGGTTGTGGGGGGTGTACACAGCACAAAGCTGTTGCTCACACGGTTGCCTATAGGTCCTTTGTGATCCCGTACTAAGAAGGTAGCGTTGATGCTCCAAAAACTATACTCATACATTGGTTCGTTTATGTACCTACCACTAAACCACTAATCATTAGCGTACGCTAGAATTTTGATGCCCTGATCTCCGAATTTTGTGAGAATTTTCTTCACCACCAGGATCCAAAGGAGGGGTGAAATAACCCCTCCTTGTGGTGTACCCCTTGTGACTGTTTTCTTGACAATGCTGTCTCGCATTTGAGAGTAAAATATTCTGCCATTTGGCATGGTGGAATTGAATCTGTCATTGTCGAGTGGATTCTCGACAATGACAGATTCAATTCCTACTTCCACTAAGGCAACTTTTATTAATTCCGTCCTACAGTGCTGTCGTTTCAAAAATGTAATGGGGAGTATTTTTGAATTATTTTGAGGAGTATTTTCTATATTTGGGTAGTATAATTTTTTAACTATAGGAACTTAGCCCGATAAATCGCCTCCGGAAAAAAGTATCACTTATAATGGGCTTTGCAGATCGTTTTGAACTTTCAAAAATGATGTGGTTGAAGTTTATTAGCAAACGATTGTTTCTTATTAATTTTTGGGAGTTCTAAAACCCAAATTGGGTGTTTCTCGGATAGGAGGAGCCTTTTATACAATCGAAGTTGATATCAACTTGAGGATTTTATCCTTAAATTTCGATTTAAGTTATCTTCATTAGAGGCTGTGACTGTCAAAAAACTAAATTAGATCATTAAACATACGTACAATTTTCTGTCAGATATTGTGGGTTTTCTGCATTTAGTAAAACACTTTTTTTAATTAAACAAATATTAAAGTTATCATCATAAAGCGAAGAGAAAATTACGAAGACTTGAGCTTTGAAAGTATGAATAGAGTAGGGAAAAAAAGTTTAAAAATCTTACTGACTAGTGACTATGCACTATCTGTATGCACACAATTATGAAGAGTTTATACTCTTTCTCAAGAGATTTCTTTGATTGGCGGGTCTTCGAACACAAAAGTAGTTTCCTGTATGGTCATTTTGGCCTGGTATTTCCTAGAGAACATTTTTGCCGGAGGAGGCTATTATGTCATTATGAAGAGGTATCTACGTCTTTTTTCTTCTTGATTCAGAATTTCATCGCGCAGCTGCTTTCACCGTCTCCAAAAGCAAAAAATCATGTTTTTAACATAACTACTCCAAATTGTTATGAGTTTCCCAGTGGCTACTACTTTCAAATTCAAAACTCTGAATTAAAAGTTATGTAAGTAAAGAAAAACAATCTTCAGCTTGACTTTAAAATTCAACTCTTGAGTTTGTCAACTGCAAAGGTTCACAAGTTGAAATAAGTGAAGAAAACGGCTCCAAATCAAATGTTTTTGCCTATAATTCTTTTTCGCTAGTTTCACACTTTTCTGACGAATTGATATTTAAAGGTTCCCCAAGTTGTCCCTTAATTATAAATTTCACTTCAGATTTGAAAAAGTTGAATGCATGCGACAGAGGTCTTGTGATTAAAAAGGTTAGGTTTTCTTAAAGTTCTATTTGTAGTATTTCCACCAGTTGAATTTTATTTATTTCATTACAAAATGTTTAATCTAGTTTTCAACTTTTACCTTTCTGTTAATGCTTATAATTTCGTTTTTGGATCTTCAGTGCAGGTTGTAGTGATCCAAAATCATTAACGTACCTACAAATACAGACTTAAGTGATCCTGATCTTGATCCATAAAAGCGTGTTTAAAAAATGCAGGCTCATTTTTTCAACATTTTCGAGTAATTAAGGTGATGAATTAGGTGTGTAGTTTAAGGAACCTTAAAATGTACGTTAAAATGTTTGAAAATTTTCGTAAATTGGTTACTTTGACTTAAATTAAGGCCAACTATCTCACTGATTGAACATAAATGAGCAAAGAAATGTGAGAATTTTGATTTTCGATTCTTGTTTTATCTCATACTACATAGAATATAGGTAGATTTTGTTTACCAAGATTGGGGAGTACATTTCGTCTAAGGGTAGTAGAGTAGCATTTGACTCTCGAAAGGAGTAAAATACTACTATAGTAGCAAAAACGACAGCAGTGCCGTCCTAACGTTTTTAAACGCTCCCTCGATATCTAAAAACGCCGCAGCCAGGCTATGTTCTTTGTGTTTGAGACCGTTCTCAAAATGCGAATTCAATTCATGCGTGTTGGTAATTCCACATGTTTTGATTAAGAAGTCCTCCACCGTGCAGATTAATGATTCTCTACGGTGTCTTAATGAGACACGAGGAGAGACTTATTGGTCTATAATCTTTTGCGGTTGAGTGAGTTGGCTTGCCGGATTTTTAACCTTCTTCCAACTAAACGGGACGTCAAAGAATTAAATTTCGCAGTTCTCAATATTTATTTTATCTATAACCGATTTTTCATTCATCGAAAAAATCGAGTATTCATTGGTCTATCAAGTCAAGTCAAGTCTATCTGATGATTGAAAAATCCAATATTTTATTATCTGCAGAATAAACACTATCTGCTTGTTTATCTGACCATTGAAAAATCGGCTCTTGAAATTCCAAAATAGAGCAAAATTTATTCAACTGAATAGTTTAAGAAAATAATTCGAGTGGTCCTAGGTGCCATTATATCAACTTCTAAATCAATTTCATTGATAAGACAAGAAAATAATATAATTGTGTATCCTCCATTGTGATATGGCGGATTTTTCGAGAGAAACTTGACCCAACCAACTTTTTATAACTACCGAATAAATTAAGGTTAACCTATTTATTTTTGACTCTTCCCGCCCATGGTAATTAAAACACCCGCTATGTCTAAATTCACTTAAATACCTTTTGGTGTTGGTGAACTATTTTGTTGCAATGATGATGATGGGGTTAAAAAAAATTAAAATTATCTGTTTTGTCACAACGTTTCGTCCATGTACCTATATGGACATCTTCAGGTGAACAATGGTTTCTATATTAGCATTGATAATAATGTTAAAAAATGTTTACAAAAATATTCGCAATACAGAAATTACTTACAATGATAATTGTTACATTAAACTTAACAAGAAGTTTCTGTTGCGTCTAAACAATAAAAAGTAAAAAATTCACTTAATTCATTAGGCTGAGTTGCTTAATGCATGTCTAATTTTTTTTGCAGAAACTTGGCAAGTTTTAATTTCTGTAGGTGGCAAAACTACAATAAAATCAAAATAAAATATTTGTTTTTATTTATAAAACGAGGTTCAAATGTTCTTATATTTCTCCATCTCATCCCCGTTTTTCCAAAGAAATCAGAGGAATTCCAATTTGAACATGAAACATTTTTCCAGCATAGTCTCATTCACGTCGTACTCAACAAAACCTTCTGCTTTTAAGAAGAATTCTGTTTAACTTGCTTCTCCTTGATTCTCATCATTTCGAGTGATGTTTTTTGAAGGAAGGTGTAGTTCGTTTGACTTAACATAGCGATTAGACCGCGGTTTGGGTGGTGCTATTCCACATATTTTCAATATTTATTAACTTCCCATAGGAAGTTATTGTAATGGGTCCGATTTTGTGAATCTCCAATTTTCGCATTTCTCGATGTTTTGAGGTCACTAGAGTCCGAATCAAGCGTTTTTAAGATGATGTCCGCGTGTGTGTGTATGTGTGTTCGTATGTGCGTTACGTTTTTTCAGCTCAATTATCTCGCGAACCATCGTATTGTCATAAAATTGGTCTTATTCGACGCGGTATTGTGTTGTTAAGAGCTGATTAGATTTTGAGCAAAATCCGCTTGGCAGTTTTTAAATGGCAATCAAAAATCTAAGTCAACCTTATTAAAAATGAGTTATTTTATTATTATAAAGGGTTTTCCATTAAGAGGTGTTATTTTGAATAGCCCGCTATTTCGGTAGTTGTCACTTTTGAAGCTGTCATTTTCTGACATTTGACAAGTAGAAACTACGCCATTAATAAAAATGGAACGATACACGCTTCAACAACGCATTGAAATTATTAAAATTCACTATAAAAATGGTGAAAATTTGGCAGAGACGGTTCGCACAACTAAAACATTTTTGAGTCGTCGTGAAGCACCTTGTCGGACCGCAATACAGAAATTGGTGGACAAATTCGAGCTGTTGGGACAAGTTAGTGATGTGAAGAATAAAACCCGTGCACGTCGCTCAAGAACAACTGAGAATATTGCTGTTGTAGCCCAAAGTGTTGAAGAAAACCCAGGTTTGTCCATTCCTCGTCGTTCTTTGGAATAAGGCATTCCACAAACGTCATTACACCGTATTTTGCATAAGGACTTGGGTCTTAAGGCTTATAAAATTCAGTTAATACAAGAACTCAAGCCGGCTGATCATCAACAACGTCGTGTCTTTGCTGATTGGGTCCTTGAAATGCATGAAAATGATCCGGAATTTCATCGAAAAATCATCTTGACTGATGAGGCCCATTTCCACCTCGGAGGCTACGTCAACAAGCAAAACGGTCGCATCTGGGACTCGGAAAACCCAGGAGCTATTGTTGAAAAGCCTCTCCATCCTCAACGCGTGACTGTTTGGTGCGGTTTATGGTCCCGCGGGGTCATTGGACCTTACTTTTTCGAAAATGAGGCTGGAGCAACGTGTGTTCGTGACGCGTTACGTTTTTCAGCTCAATTATCTCGCGAATTGATCTCATTCAACACGGCATTGTGTTGTTAAGAGCTGATTAGGTTTTGAGCGAAATCGGCTTAGCGGTTTTTTAATGGCAATCAATAATCTAAGACAACCCTAATATAATGAAAATTATGATAATTTCTGCAATAATTTCAATAATAGTGCAAAAAATCTTATAGTTAGTGGGGAAAACAACACAATATTCAGGAGTATCATATACTATAATTGATTACTAGCTGACCCACCAAACGCTGCTTTGTCGTATAAATATTAATTTTCAGAAATACTAATCCGATTAGAAAAATTGCTTCAATAATAGAAAACTACAATATTCAGGAGCAATATATGTAGGCTGTATTTTACAGTGCAAAGTGGTTGTGAATGAGTCCACGAAATGGTACGATCAACTCGGCAGTGGCAGATGGCGCCACTGTTATTCAATAAACTTAATGTTTTTCATAAAATCATCAGTTTTATGGAATTTGACTTTGAAGCAACGTGCGTGTACAACTACAACGGGATGCATCCGCTGAATATTTTGCAAAACAATTAATGTTTTTACGTATTTTTCTACTATGGGAAGTTAGTCGTGTGGACTTCATGGGTCGCACTCATATTTTTTTATTTATTGTCTTAAGAATTTGAATTGAATTAGTTGTCACAAATTTTTCACATCATCAAGTCGAATTTTAAAGCTCAAACGATGTTATTTATTGACATGACTGCAAGCTGAACTCATCATACTCATATTGTTAAAAAGGGGCCCAATCGAAAACAATTAGTTTGCATACATTTTGCCATCCCCTTCCGATGCATTCCCACTAAAGAGTTCATTATTCCAGAATAATTCTAATCTAATCAAATTTAACAGAAGCACAATATTATTTCGAGCTTCTGTCTGTTTGCACAGTTAAATCCACTTGGGACAAACCTCAGTTCAACGTTTACGTTCGATTAGCAGCGATAAAATGATGTTGTTGCCTCAAAACGCATCAAATGACCGTAAGGTCTATCCGGCTAATTTCAAGCGCATGCTGTTATGTTCAGAAAGTCACATCTCAACGTATCGCGCCTCTCTCCATGCCCTCCAATTAGGTCAACACAAAACTCCATCAATTTTAGATTCTCCTAATATTCTATAGTCCGAGGACGAGGATGAACCAAACACACGCTATACGCACCACCACACCGACAAAACTGGACATATTCAAACATAAATGCTAAAACAAACGAAGTCCCGTAACGAACTTAGTGCCGCAAAATATATATGAAAATTTAAAATTTCATCTCTCACCGGTTGTTTGGACAATCTGTGGAATCTGTTTGCCCGGGGAAAGCATTTTTCGGGCTGAGGCCGGCCGGACCGGGCCGTGGCTGCAAAACTTCACGTGTGAACCTAGTGCCCATGAAATATAATATAGCACGGGAGCATATATTTTCTAAGCCTGTGTGTCTCTTCATTGCTTCGCGTCGCGTCGTTGGCCAACGGTCGATGGGCGAGGGGAACATTGCAACCGAAAGACGAAATGAGATGAGATGAGACGAGCAGACGACACTGCTGGTTCAAAATTAAACAATTTTCTAATTTGCACCCAGCTAACAGCCTAACAAGTCCCTTTGGTGATTCTGCCGCCAGGGCTGGCTGGCCGGGCCCCAGTGGTGGACAGGTGCACTTGAGTTTGAGTGTTTGCTGCGCCCGTCCGCCAAAGTGAATATGTTAGTGAAAGCCGTCACCGTCACCACAACGCACCGCCAAACAACGCTCGTCGGCTCCAAAGCCACTGAGCTCATTTAATGAAATTGGCAGCAAGGTAATCCCAGTTTAACATATAAACAAGTTCGAATGGATAGGAAAGTGTGGCCGACCAGTCGAGCCAGGACGAATATGCAGATCAATTTTATCTGCTGTTTGGCGGTCAGGGAATCTAATTTTCGGTGGCTTTTTTGTGTTTCGTTTTACATTTTTCTAGTTTTTTGTTTGATGATGTTAGATAATATATTTCTCGTTGTAGTTGTTGTAATTTTTGTTGTTTTTTGGCAAAAGCTTTGAAAAGGCGTTTAAATTGGAAGAGGCGCGTTTCCCAAAAAAACCAACTCGACATGAGTAAAAATTGCCACAAAATGAAACGTTTCCAGTCTCTAATGAGGTTTTGTGTTGGAAAGCAAATTTGTTTAGTTTTTGGCTTTTATTTTATAAAGTTGCTTGTGTTTTTGCGTTTTTCTATTTTTTTCATTTTTGATGGTTGTGGTGCCTTTCAAAAGCCAACTAATTTCAGATTTTATCTAAACATGTTTTATAATAGTGTGGTGTGGACTTTTTTCGGCGTAGCTTATTTTGTTCTTTCGTTTCTATTTTGCAACTGAAATGCATGTGTGGAAGAGTGGAAAAATTGGCTTAGGGTTGATTTAATTTTTTTACTGCTGTAATTTTTGTTATAAAATTGACACAGCGGGATTGCTGTCTCGGCCTAAATTATATAATTCAATTTAGGGTTTTTGAAAAGTGAACAATTTTTCAAATTTCGATTGAGTTGTTGAATAAATAATTCATTGGGGGAATTTAAATGAGTAAAAAATAATTTAAACATTGCAGTGGGAAATTTATTTTGAACATTTCTAATAAATTGAATTACAACGTGGGCATTTGTACCTACATGGAATGACAAATTATCATATGTTTAAATCTTCACAAATTTGAGGGAATACGAGTCATCTTCTAAGGAGTCGTGTATTTCCAAGAAAATGGCTCGGTCATATTTATTTATTCAAGCTAAAGGGTTTTCGAATAGGGGCCGTCCATAAAATATGTTCGCACTTAGGGGGGAGGCAGGGATCACGCTGAGCGTGACAAGATGTGACAAGGGGGAGGGGGGGGGTCTACGTCAACGTGACGTTCGCCAAAGTTAGACTAAAAAACCTAAGTTTATTGCCACTTTATTTATTAAAAAATGGAATTAAAACAAAAAATATAAAATATAATTTATGTTTGGAAATTTGTGTTCTATCAATTAAATCTTTTTTTGTTAAGGGGGGGGGGTCTTTATTTTGTGACGTAATATTTGAGGGGGGTTACAGGAAGGAACAATAGCCATATTGTTTTATCGTCTTTTTATCAATCACCAAAGACAAATCATCGTAGCAAGTGACAGCATGGGTGTTCTTGTAGCAACGATGCGTGCATTGTGCCCTTCTTATGGGGTACATGATCGTCCTTACAAACTTCCAAGTCGACTATTCTACTTTTTTTGGCTAAATTCGAGTCCATCGGCTCAGTGCATGATCAGCTCAAAAACCCGAACGCCAACGACATGCATGATTTGCCGAAAACATCACCGAAGTTCGTTATCGTGCGCAGCAGAATTCTCGGCAGTAAATTCCGCGTCATTCACATGAACTTGGCTTGTCCTTGACCACAATATGGCGAATTTTGCGTCATGATTTGGGCCTGCATCCTCCCACACAAAATCCAACTAACTCGGAAGTTGAAACCAAACGACCATACGTAGTGTTGTTCACCAATTGAGTTTAGCAGCAGTTGGAAGTTGATCTCAATTTCGGTGGAAAAATCATTCGTCTTTCGTGAAAAAACGATTAAAAGTGGCCACGTCGGACCAGGGCGTCATTTAATAAACCAGCTCGGGTACTAACCTGATGTTTCCTATTTTTGAACTCCAAGTGCAAGGTCCTCCACCACCAGTGTGCTCCTTTTAGAGGCGGACTTTCACGATTTGATTTCAATAAATTTCGGCCTGGAGCGAAATGCTGTTTTGCATTGGACTGTTTAGATCTGAGGCCTCTTGAAATATTATCACCTTTTTTATTTATAATCAACATGCACTCAAGGGTTTTTTGTCATTACCCTTTAAATCTTTATATGCCCTTTAAATCTTAACATGACAGTGCGTCCGAAGTTGGGCTCAAAGGTGAACTGATGGGCATTCCTGCAGGCAGGTATTACGGTTGAATATCTTAAAGGGAGAAATGCAACTGGCTATTTCACAAGAGCATAAACCGTTGAAGTATCAGTTAAATAGGGTGAGGCATGAGACATTACGCCGATATTCAAGTGACGTAAATGTCTCAACGATTGTATGTTCACCAATCATCTTGAACGCTCTGTTTTGAATACTATCCAAATGACTTTAGTACGCCACTGGAGTACCAGACCAGACGTGAGAGTTGTACTCAAGCTTAGGACCTATGTACGTTTTGCAGATGATAGTCAGATCAGAAAGGGAAACAAATTTCTTGCACCGAAGGCACACATTTTCGATTAAAAGAGCAGATGCCAGACTTTATCTTTAAAACGATGTAAAGACATGTTCCACAGTTCGGTTAAATAAACCACCAGATCACCAATGGACCCGTTGCTGCGAAATCCATACTGCCAGTTATTAACAAGCCTTAGGTCCTGGAGATATTTCTTGAACTGATAGTTTTTCAGCGTTTCCATCATCTTAGAAAGAAGGGACGTTAGTGTATTCGGGCGATAATTAGAAGGAGAAGAAGATTTTTGTCTGGTTTTCTTGGAATTGGCTGGACAAATGCTGTTTTCCAACAACTCGATCCCAGAAAAATTCTGTAGATGGAAAGGCTTACGCAAGGGTTTTGCCAGTGTGAACCCACTTCAGAGTGATAGCGGGGATACCATCCGGACCAGCGGATTTATTTATGTTAAAATCTTTAAAGACTTTCGCCACAGCACGAGTGCGGAAGAAGATTTGTCCTATAGAATCATTAACACTCTCAAGAACTAGCGGGAGTCATGACACTCTCTGGTACCAAAGATTGAGGCGAACTGCCCATCGAAAAGGTTAGCTTTCGCGAGAGAGTGTCATTATCAATATTTTTTACAAATTACAAAATCTACAAAAAATTTTGCCTTTGTAACATTGCAGCATTTTGTGTCTTAATGTTTCGTCATGCTGTGCTGTTCAATACAATGCTGCAAATAAAATGTTACATAACCTACACTTCTTATTATGAAAACAATGGATTTTGTATTTCGACAACCTTGTTGTTCATTCCATACGTACACCACATCGATTCTTCGACAGCTTACTAAAACTCTAGAAAAATAGTTTACCAATAAGCATCCTAATTGTCTTCTTCAGATCTGATAGTTGACCAAATGTCCCCTGCGAATATATATCGTTTTAAAGAAAGACAGACAGACATTTTTCTTTTCAAAATTGAACAAATATCTTCTTCACTTCTCAAAACTGCCACGATGTGGCTAAATAAAATAAACACGTACTCGTATGTCCATAAGGTCTCAAATGTGTCCAATCAAAAAGATAGATAGAACGAAAACCGACTATTCTCTCACAATGGTTAAACGAAAGGAGCATCACATTTTAAATTTCTCTCTCTCAGATGTGTCTCAAAATCAACCAAAATTTCTGTCCATAAAATCAACCTCGAAACTGAAAAAAAAAAGAAAATACCAAACAAAGAAAAATAACCATAACACAGGACCAATTCTTCATCCCGGTGGTTGGGGATCCTTTTTTTGTGTTCTTCTAAAATGAAACGAATATTTATTTTGCAGAACGAAGACGTGTCTTAAATATCTAAGGATACGCCGCCGCCGTCATAAGTGTGATGGAAAGAGGCTACCTTTTTTTGCAATTGCTAAACGATGGCATTTTATCCTTGCAGTGATAATTTAATCCCAGCAACAAATCCACCTCGGTCGAAGAAACTTTTCGCCTTCCATTATGCCTTAACATCTCCATAACCATCACAACTGTCGTCATCGTCAACTCCGGTCGTCCTCGTCGTCGGATCGGGTCTATTGTTTTCCAGAGTGCGGTTGCCATGAATTTCCGAAATTTCCGCGCTATGGCACGCCACGACCAATTAGCAACTCAAAGAATCACTTGGAGCAAAACCACCAAAAGTCCTCCCATAGCAAAAGGACCCAAAAAGAAAAGAAGAAAAAATTAGATATCTTCGCAAAATCCATTGCGCTCATCAATTTATATGGAGTACGTACCAAATGACAACTACCTAGCCTCGGAGTTTATGCAGCAGCGGCATCCCCTTTTCTCCTTTCCAAATAAAATCCTTGCTAATTAAATATTTTCTTAAAACTAACAAAAGCTCTCATTGCCTCTACTGAGGGCTGCGAAAGTGCCACCCAAATCTTATAGCCATTCTTCTTCAGTCGCGCGTCCTACAGTGGGAAACCCTTCTTTGCAGCTATAATGAACCTACCACATTCGAAAAAACGTTTTCCGCAGCATGGTCTTGTACTTTTAAGATCTGGCTTCTCCCTTCCATCAGGCACCGCAGATTTTTTTCTGCCCACCGCAAAACACAAAGAAAAGTAGCGCCACATGAAAATATAAAAAAAAAAATGCGAAGCGCGGGCCAAAGCAACAAAATAGGCGGGTTGAGAAAAAAAATGTTAATAATCCTGATAAAAGATGAAAAGCCAAAACAGGGAGATGGACGGGCCTTGCTCTGCTTCGAACATGAATCGCATCGGTGGTGCTCGGATGGCTGGCAGCAATATCATCGAGCAAAAGCTGCTATCAACCGAAATCGTTGGTATTGCCAAATGCCAACAACAAAAACTTGGGCAAGGTACCACGAGACACAAAAGTCACGAAAAACGCGCGCACTCCAGGATATGCAACTAACAGAGCCAACAGAGGGGTGCTGCTGTGGCAAAGTAAGCCTAGTGCTAGACAAACATAAACTCTCCCGGTTGTCTCCCTTTCATTTTTTTTATTCACAAAAATTATGCTTAAAAAGCTTTTTCCGTTCTTTTGTTTCTCGCTCTCTCTCTTCGAGCTGCCTCTTTCACTCAAGTTCTCACTCTCTCATTTGGTTTTGGCTTTTTTTTTACCTTATGCTATGAGCTAGTGTTTCTAGGGAAGAAAAGAACGTAAAGTGCTCGAAAGACCGGCTAAATTGAAGCTTTCCGTGTGGTCTATTGTTCCTGGTGTAGTCCTAGTGGATGTACGAGGATAGTTTGACTGTGCTGGGGTCACGCATAAAAGCGCAGTACTTGCATCCCTCTGCAGCTAGTTATTTTATGCTGCTAATGTTGTTGCTGGCTGCTGCTGCATTAGTGAGGGATGATGATGTCTAGAGAGAAGGAAGATACAACAACAGTTTCTATAGACAAAAAAAAACGGGGAAAAAGCAATAAATGCTTCTATGCTGCATGCCAAATACAAAAGCACTTTACCACTATGATATGTGCTTTGGTATTATGTCTTCTTTTTTTTATGAGAGAAGACAGAGCGTACTGACATTAAAAAAAAAAAAAATTGTCTAGGCTAGGCAAAAAAGGATCTCCTTTTCTTTGGGTGTTTTAGTGTGTTGCAATTTGGTAGTACGAGTATACAAATTGTGACTGGGGAAGTGTGATGGTTCTTCTTCTACAAGTACAGATGAGTAACTGCAGGATAATGTAAATGATATCTCTAAGCTGTGATTTCTTTTCTTAAGGATGGGTATGAGAAATTGAAACTGTTTTGGCAAGTTAAAGGGGGAAAGTGAGTGTCAAAAGTTTGTCTCAGTAAAAACAGATTAAGATTGAAGGAATGATGATGTTGATATTGGAAACTGTATGGTTGTTGTCATTATTTCAAAAATTATGCTTTCATGTTGACTGTGATTTTGAGCATAAGTAAATGATCATTATCAATTTGTTTGCATTCAAAAAATATTTATTTGCTCATATATTTTTGACATGGAATATATGTTTTCTTCTTACAATGTAGGCAATGGAAACTGGCTCAAACTGTGATGAAAAGATGACTCAATTGTGCCAATGTACTAAGAATGTAGGATATTGACAAGAGTTTTGGGCTTACAAATTAAATATTTCAAATCAAACATCATTATGGGCTCAATGGAATAAAAAAGATTTTATGTTACGTATTCGCCGTAGTGCACAAGTTCTTTTATTGCTTCTATCATGATTTACTTTTCACTTAATTAATGGGCCTTACAACTATTTTGGGTAGTGCCAACGTCTCCATTCTTCATACAGACACCTCCTCCTTCTCCTCATCATCGATAGAGTACAAAGTAAAAGGACTGGCAAGGGTGATTCTTCGTTTGATTTCAATGCTGATCCCAGGTAAACAAAGTTTTTATTACCTCCAGTAAATCTGTCAAGACTTCCAGTCCTGGGTGTAATTTCTTGTTAACAGCATTAACTTAGGCTAAAAATACTGTGTCCTTTCAACTAAGATCGTTTCGTAAGGCCTTGTGAAATTGTGCCTCTAGTGTTAACGTGTGAGCAGATGTCGCTTTGAAATAAAAACATCCGTCAAAATGTTTCCGACCATATCGAAGCTGCAAGAGAACTCCATCGTCATCTTAAAGAAACGACCTTGTGTCGCTGCATATTCCTCCTAACAAACAAAAAAAATACAGTTTGTTTGTTAATTTTTATTTATGGTGGATTTTTCTGATCTGATAAACAATGATAAAACCTTATCAGGTTGCTGCGTAAGTCTTTAGAACTGCGCGTAGTTCTGCAGACAAATGAAGACAATGCCTTTAAAGTACATAGCTGTAGTTAGATGAGAGGGTGTCAATTTTGTAGGATATCTAACAAAAAATAAAAAAAAGTGAAAATAACATTTCCGTGCACGAAAAATCGCGTATACGTAAAAGTGTTCTTAAGTTGTTTTTGTTTTTAAACTGCACTTTTTAAATATGCAGGGTGTCCGCCCATTTCTGACCCCTTTGCGAAAAGGAACAATCTATATCCAGAAATGTTCACGGTGGCGTATACGTAACATTTGTTTAAAGCAATACATAGTTCCAAGCTATAAACTTTACAGAGTGTCTGGTAATTCAATTCGTCTGCTATAAGATGGGGTATAAGTGTAATTCTTGGTCATATTCTTAGAAAAAAATTGTTCCACAGTAAAATCTGATTTTTTTACTTTTTCAATACATTTTGATGATTAAAAAAGGTTAACTTTGTTATACCCTGACCATTTTGGACTTTTTTTTAAAAGAAGAAATAATAATAATACTAATAAACTTAGCTGATATGTTTTTAGGGTTGCCAGGTATTCAAATTTAAATAATGTACAGTTTTTCCTGCCCGAGCTGAATTTTTACTTTGAGGTCAATATTTTTCAAAAAATTCGTCATAAAGATAAAGTCTTCTTATTTGAAAAAGAAAACTTATAAAAATGCATACATTTTGAAACGCAGGAAAATCTAAATCGTTTAAAAATCAAATTTTGGGTTTTTAACTGCCTTTTGTTTTCTCGTAAACGAAGGCATTTCAACAAGCGCTCTTTTCCGCCTGTTATCATGGCTTAACTTGTTAACCTGATGATTGATTTTCAAAAAAAAAACTCGCTATCTTTTCTTTCTACGTATCATCAAAATTGTAATTACTCAAGGACAGTAAGGGGACGAAATATTTAAACCAACCAAGAAATCATAATTTTCAAGTGTACAAATAATGTAGAGGGTAACGAACAATGACCATTTCAACCCCACCCGCCCCGGAAGATAAGTCAAGATCCGCAACCTGACCCGTCGAACTATTTTGTTACGACAACAACCAACAGCGTACACGACGAAGTCAGCCAACCACAACAATCAGGCAAAACAAATTACACTTCGTATAATAGAATTCACACCGGATTTGTTCGAGAATTATTTCAGCCTTATCACGAATAAATTTTCCCTGGAGTTTTTTCCCAATTTGGGAACTTTGCTATCATGAATAATTTTCGAGAAAATGGAAAAAAGCTTAATTTTTAAAAATTCGTAGCGCCAATAATTTTTTCCAGGGAACTTTTTCCTTATTTGGAACAGAATTTTCCCCAAGTTAGTTGTAAGGGAAAAACTTGCTGTGCATCACCATGAAGTAAATTGGAAGACTATTTCTTTTTTTCTTTGGTGGAGAGAGGGGCAGCAATCGTTGGGCTAAATATCAACTCAAAAACTTACAGGATTAGCCTTGGAACTTTTACCATCAATTCAAATAAATATTTCTGAACCACTCTGTAAGCTTAAAAACTAACCCTCAACTGATCTGCTCCAATGTTGAATCCATGCTTTATGGGTGCAGCACTTGGAAAGTCACAGACACTGTCACGAGGAAGCTTCAAGCTTCGTAAGTAGATGTCTCAGAAACATCTTTAGGATTTTCTGGCCCAACCGTATCTCAAATGGTGAACTTGACCGAGAACTAGTTGGGTTCCAGTAGACTTACTCTACTATACGAAGACGAAAGTAGCAGTGAATTGGCCATACGCTTCGAAAAGGCGACTGCTATGCAGTGGAACCCGTTCACACAAGAAAGCAGACAAGTGGGGCGGCAAACAATTGGCTTGGCGATGAACAGTCGAAATGGATTCAGCACGACGATGGCGCGTAGCATAAGTGGCCCTATGTCCCGTAAGGGAAACACCACGGACGTAATAGATCAACAGCTTGAGCTTAGGTAAAATACGTTTTAAGAAAAAGATGTATGTTCATTAAGGGATCAAAAATGAATGAGATTAACAAAAATATTGTCGTTTAAGATCACGAATTTCGCAGGTAGCCGAAATGATACACGAAAACAAAGACCAATAAGCCCTCTATAAGTCACTGAAAACCAAAACTATCTGCGAGGTGTTCTGATCCGAAACCATTTTTCCTGGTTTCAGTCCTTAGCTTCTTCTTTCCGTATATTTTCTGATGCAAATACCTCGGTAGCCAGAGCTAGGAATCGGGCTTGGCTTTCAAAAATAGGCTCTGGAAAATAAGAATTATCAATTACATTGTTAAACATTTTTGTTTTTGGTGAAGTTTTACTTCCAAAAGTTTGTTTGTTTCCAGATCAAAAATTAATGGGATTAACAAATATTGCCATTAAAAATCTCAGAAACTGATATCAAAAGCCATTATTTCATTATTTATGTTTTATTCAAATTTGAAAGCTTTCAAAATAACTTTGAAAATCATTAAAATATTTAAAGGTTGGTATAATTTCTTTCCGGGGAAATAAAAGTTCTTGGGACATTCTCGATGGGAAACTTCTGTTCCGGGGTCATTTTGGTTTCCCTGGGAAAAAAAAAATTCATATAAAATTGGCGATTGGGCTAAAAGTAAGACTGGAATTTCAGCAGTAATTCGGAGCTCATACCTTCTGTATTAAACATATAGTGAATATAGAGTTGTCTGACGCTTCCTACTTTTGTCAGTATTATTAGAAGAACAAAGTATTTTTACCGAAATTTTTTATTGTTTGGTCTTTCAGAGTTGGCACCGCCATTTGCTTTCTGGTTGCTCCTTCTGACCTGGCAATTTATTTAAATTTTCGGAACCGAGAATATCCTCTTCACCGGGGAATGCGTTCTTATAGATCAAACCTACTCCTTCAGAGTTTGGTCATATAGAGTCTACCTGCTCCTCACCAGAGATTGGTCGTATAGTTACTACTACTCTTCACAGAGTTCGGTCCTATCCAGCGTCTCCCTACTCCTGACAGAGTTCGGTCTTACCCACAGTCTAACTGCTTCTAACAGAGTTTGGTCATACAGTGAGTACCCACTCTTGCAAAAGCATGGTAGGACCACGTATTTTAAGGTATTACATTAAAAATTTTATTAAAAACTAATGAATAAAATTCTAAAACTAAATACATGTACAATATTATTGTAAACATAAAATTGTTAACTGAATTTTGTGAAATTATTTGAATAAAAACATATATTGATAATTGGAAGAGTTCCAATCTTCTTAACTCGAGTTCATTTGCTTTCCTTGAGTAACACACTGAACATCCAACGAGTTATACCCTGGCCTGAGTAAAAAAAAAAGCAGTACGATAGATTTGATCAATCCGATACAAAATCGGTTCCTCCGGTTCCGGTATCCAAGAGCTGAAGTTAAATGAAGAAAACTGAGTCAAAACTCGACTTAAGTGATTGAATACCTTTAAAAAATAAACTTACTCAGATATTTCAACAGAATTTTATATAAATTGCAACATTTTTATTTTATCATGCATCAAGTCCATGTGTCATAATTAATGTTACGTATTCGCCACAGTGCCCCAAAAAAAATCGTTTGCTAGCGAAAGAACTTTATTCAGTGTAATAAGTATATAAAAATTGACGACAAAATTCAAGACATTTTTGTTGCAAATTGGAATTACAGTCCAGTCGTCAAAAAAAAAAACAATACTAAGTTCCTAAAAGAAAAACTTTTTTTTTTTTTTTTAAACTCCTGCCTTTTAAATTCTGCCTTAACTAATCTTATTCCTTAACAAACTCCTAAGTAAAAGCTCTACGTACCATCACAAGTCTGAAATCCCTAACCTCACCCAAGAAAAAGAACCAACCCTCCTTGTTACCATCCCCAAAGTAAAGTGTATTTAATCTAAATCACAAAAACAAAGCATACAAACCAAGAGAAAAAGAAAATAAGAAAAAACTTCATTGACAAAAATTCATCAAGCACCACCATGGCACATCAACTTCAATCACACGTCTATTATTTGAAGAGTTACTGTCATCTCTCCCTCTTGGGGCTTCCTACACTTCAGCGTACTTCAGCCATATCATCCGTTTCCAACATTTCACCGATTTTTACTTTGCCTTGTTTCTCGCTAAATATCTATGAACTGAACATAGCTTTACAGTAAAAAAAAAAAAAACAAGAAAAATGGAGAAACAGCTCACCAAGTCAGTCAGTCTTAGTAATGGGCTCTTAAACATTCCAAACATTTACAATGATATTTGTTCTACAAAAAAAAAAAAAATGTGTCCTCTCTTGAAGTGAATCTCCTTACCGCCCAGAGATAGTCCCCTTAATTTTGTTGAAATGAAATCAGGGAAAAAAAACCTTTTCCCCTCTGCAAAAAAAAACTTGCACTGCTTTTTTTTCAAAATCCCATTTTTATTTGTATCTCGTAGGTTTTTGAGTATCGTGTATGATATTTTTTTTCTCGCTGGTTTTGAAGTTCTCAGTGGTGCTGCTATTATGCATGCAATCAAGCAAAGCTCATCCCGAATGGGGCGCATAACAGAAAACAAATGAAGCAAGCTTGCGCGCGTGTACAACGGTGCATTGAGCACAGTTATATTCAAGCAAGCAGCATAAGTACCTAGCAGCAAACCATCATCGGAACGGACTTTCTTCTTTCTCTCGCTCTGTGCACTGCTTTTGCTTGCTGCTTCATTTTCCATACCCACTTGCATACATATGCATTTATATGGTTTTTTTTTTCAAACGCTATGCTCGATCCAGTGTTGGTGTTTTTCCATGGTTCACGTGCGCCGGCCGACGACATCACAAATACCAAAACACCACAAAACTTGATGCAAAAGTTTTTCAACTGTGTGCATCGGTGAGTTGAAAACTCCGATGGAATTCAACCTTAATGGTATTTTGTGTGTAAAGATAGAAAACCGAACCACACTCACACAGCTCAAGCATAATCATCGTTAACATCACAATTCAAGTTGAGTAGGTCCAAGTTGGATGGAATTCAAGTATTTCAGTTGAAACGGAACTTTCGCACAGAACGGTCATGGTCTTGGAAATATTATATCCCAAGCTGCTCAAGAAACTTAACAAGAAAAACAAAAAAGTTAACTATAAACGGTTCCCATAGTCTATTGGCGACGAAGACCGACAACGACGGCAAAGGCAACGGTGACGGTTATAATGATGATAGTGATGGTGCACATAGATACTTTAAAGCTCTCGTTCTCTCGATTTCGAACTCTCTTCTCGCACTCTCTCACTTTCTGTCGTAATCATCAACATAATCATCATCAACGATTTTGTGAATCGGAGAAGCCTACTTGGACTTGGTGCCGCAATACGAGGCTCATTCTCCAACCGTCATCTGACACGGGAGGATAGCTTCCAACTTTCAATACTGTGCTCGCGCTTTAAAGTACTTTGAGAATCTCAATAAACATTTGAAAAAAAAAGTTTCTCTTGCTGCAAAACAAAAAATCTCTAATCAGTGTTGTCGGTCGCGGTGTCATTCGGTTGCTTAGTTGCGTACACCGACCTTCGTTGAAATACCTTCGGAGTGGGGCGTGTATTGTCGGCTTCTCTCCATCTCTGGAGCTTTCAGTTTTCATCGAATTGAAAAAAAAATGTAATAAATGGAGAAAGCTTTCTGATAGTCGTCCATGTCTGTCTGTGTAACTCGCTGTTTTCGGTTTGGCAGTGGCAGTGGCAGCGGCAAAAGAAAGCATTGCCAACTAACAATTTAGTCGTCTGGAATGTAGCAGGAGCCAAAGACTTTATTCCTTCTCCATCCGGTGTGGCAAGAGCCAATACATTTTCTACTCCTTTTTTACCTTTTTTGTGATCATAAATTTGGAGGCGCTTTTCCGAAGCCGTATTTAATTTTTTTATTGAAGATTTCTCGGTCGCTTCATTCGCTTACTTCATGATGTGAGTTAACAACAATTTTGGAACAATTTGTGTTTCTTGACAATGAATCGGGATGTGCTTCGAATTTAAACCTCTCGCCGCGAACTTTGCGAAAAATTAATCGAGAAGTCAAATGGTTAAAAATAAAAAGTGACGTTGTCGATCGTCTTTATAAACTGCGCAGTTAAACAAAATACAGAAACAATTATTAATGTACCAAGTTCCAAAGGTGAGAAACAAAAGTGATCAAAGTGCAACTACCATTCATCTCTGATTTCTGATTTCTGAAGTGTATCGTCGTCGAAAAAGGACACCCAGCAACAAAGATAACAGTTCAATGCAAAAAAAAATAGCAAACAACAAAAAAATAATTTTCCAAAATAAAAATGTAGATAAGACACACCAACAACCGACCTCCTCATTCAAGCTGAACAATCACAGTTTTTTTGGAGTCTAGCCATCGACAAAAAAAAAATGTTGTCTTCATTGTATCCATATCCGTCTTCATGCTCATTCACATTCTAGTCAAAATCAAGTGCCAAACGCAAAGAGGGAAACTCCCTAACTTTTTTTATTCGTCGCCGACAGATAAAAAGATAAAATAAATGAAAAGAAAAAAAAATAAACTAATTGAAGTTGGATTTCCCAAAAAAGTAAAAAAAAAAAATATCTTAATAAGAAAAAAATGAACTTTCAAACAAGATAGTCTTGAAAATCTGTGTGTGTGTATAGTCTGCAGCAGAACTCTAGCCTTCTTATCTTCTGGTGTTTTTTTTTGCTTGCTTTTGAAATCAGCAGAAGAACAACAACAACAACCAAATTGTAAGTACATACTCACATATTCACTCATATGATGGATATACCATCTCGCTTTAACTTAAAAGATACTCCATAAAATGAAATTTAAGTAAAAAAAAGTTGTTCATGTATGAAGTAGGAAAGAAGAAAAAAAATTGTAAGATACATTCAATTAATTTAAGAAGCAGCAGCACTACACTCGAGGGATCCGGCACCTCTCATAGAGGAGATCACAAAAGACGACGACGACGAACGGCTATGACGACGTGTTGTAGACTTTAAAGTGCATGGTTGCCAATGTTAGCGAAAATTGTTCCTTTAGTTTGTTCTTAAATTTTGAACAAAAAAACATAATGACAAACTGATTTCTAGCAAAAAAATAGACATATACAAATTTTTAGTCTTTCAGGCTAATCTTCATATAAATAATTCTATTGTACGTGTTTATGACACTGAACTCCTACTAAACGGCTGGACCGATTTAAATGAATTTTTGTATGGTTTAGTTTAGATTCACAAATCAGCCATACAGAAACAAGGCGATCCGGTAAACGTTGTTTTGCCTTATAAGTAATTTCTAAGAACGGTTGAACCGTTCATAATTGATGGCGAGGTATGTTTGAACCAGAGGACGGCTATATGATACTTCTTATCTTACTAGCTTACCCAATTAACGTTATTTTGCCATTTAAGTAATACCTAGGGTACAAAATAATAGCTTACTCATTGTAAGTGTGAAGACGTGGTATATTAGTGATAGAGGCAAAGAGTACATAATCTATATCGTATTGATATTTTGGAGTCGAAATCCTCAGTTATGAAGAAAAGCTTTACTTACAAGTAAAAGAAGCATAAACAAAAATAGAAGACAAGATTCACGAACCTATTTAACAACATTTGTCAGGCCGGCTAGGATATGTGTAAGTAGTAAAGGAATTTGTCTTCGAATAAAATCTTACTCTGATTTCAGATTTCGAAAATATTAGAATTGTAACAATTTTTTCAAAACTTAAGAAAAAAATGCAGAAAAATCAAGCAAATTGAACTTCATTGTGGAGCATGTAAGCCATTACTTTATTTGTAAATATAACTTAGAGAGCGGTTCCTTTAAACTGAAGAGGAAAGCATTTAAAAATCCATGAAAAAGTTTAATCTTCTTGTCGAATGTATCTCATTGAAAAAAAAATTATTATGATGCATTATCTTAACGGTAGGCAAAACTTATCCCAACCTCATATGACTATTTGTTTTCGAATTCATTCCTCATTCCTTAAAAGTATGACACTTTCACACATTGGTCATTTTGTCATTTGGGGTAATAGGGTAGTAAAACAAGTTTGAAGAATTGTGAAGTTATCCATTTTTTTGTGTGGTAATGGCTATGTTTGTTGACAAATTTAGCAGTAGATTTGATTTTGAACCGGAGATCTGTCTTGAAGTTTATCTTATCTTTCACGAGTAGATTCATCTACTCTTACTTAAAATTGAGCTCTCATTTAAGATTAAGGTTAGGTTAGGTTGGGTTATATGGGCTGACAGTAGGTTTTGTTACCGTCACACTTAGATCAGATTCGGAAAACAATACACGTGAACACCTGGCTCAAGGCCCTAATTTCACGGTGGATTGGATCCAATCCTATCCACTCTATCTATATATGCATGAATTACATACATATTTTTGATAGTGTTCTTGCCTTGTGTAAACAGAAGCTGCACAAGATCAATTTTGAAGCATATGCCCCAATAGCCATAAAATTTACCTTCCGTCAATTTCCATTTAACACAAGTACCAGTTTGCTTCACCATAAATGAAAGCCATACTGGTAGATGTGTTTCTATCTGTATAACCGAGCTTTGAGACAGTACCACTCAGTTACCGAGAACGAATCTCTCGTCAACCACAGCCACTCTGAAACTCCCACAAGGGGGCCTACCGCAACTGTAACTGACATTCAACGGTCATAAAGACTCAATTAATGGGGCTAACACCAGAGCACCAATTTATTTCGGAAGACTTGGTAGTCTCTTTTGTTTTATTGTACTCTTTGAATGTATGAAATTATCATACATTCTTTCGAATGTGTGAAATTATCACACATTCGTACAAACCAAAAGGATATTTTCCAGCTTCGTTGAGTTAATGGCTCAACAGGAACACACTGGTGTCCTCAGTCATGTAGTCTCTAGCCAGTTGTAGTTACGGTGAACCAAGCTGGAAGACTGCATTGCCGTGCACCACGTACTTTTTATAGAACACTCATTAGTGCCTTATTCTATCATATTGATTTCAAGTACAGTCTCATTAATCACGGCGTTCCACAGTGCGTCGATTGTATGGAGATGGTGGACAAAATTCAATTTTACAAAACTTTGTTAAATTTCGCCAAAATAATTGTTGCGAATTAATTAAATAATAAGTTTTACGAAATTTCAGGTAATATTTACGCCCCTGCCACGCCCATTTTTGAATATCATTTTATATCTTGAGAACGACTGGCAGGAATTGAATGAAATTTATGGAGTTTAATTTTCTAGATAAGGTTATTAATACAAAAAAATATGGACTCAATCCGCCCACTGCCACGCCCACTTTTAAAATTGTTTATTTCTTATGAACCGCTTGGATGTTAATATGAATATTTTGGAAACAGGGATATGGGATACAGACAGATTTGAGATATTTTTGGCAACATCTTTAAAAAAACAAAAAAATTGACGCCAAAAATGAAAAAGAAAACCTCATTTCTTCAGTTTGGAGTTGAAAGATTCGCAACTCTTCTTTTTCCGTCTTTTTTGGCGCGTCTAAAAATGAAGTTTCTGGTCCATAAAAAGGCGGTACAGTAAGAAAATTATGTTAAATGCTATCGGGAAGTGTAAAATTATTTTTAAGTCAAGCCTCGTAGGGCTTATCTGAAAGACTATGGCTCTTTGAACATTGCACCCATTGTCGTTCTAAACTTACGTCAAATATTTAATTTTCGATTCAAAATCATTTTTTATTTTAAATGGACAGTTATTTATATTTTAATAAGCTATAACAAAAATTAAGACATCCTTAATTATCGATTTTTTATCGAAAGAAACCATTTTTCATAAATAACTTCATTTTTTATGACTTGCACTTGTCCTACAAAAAACGAAGTATTTCGAAAGTTTGCAAGAATTAGCAATGGAACTCTTTGTTTTTAAATAAAATAATAGCAGGGGATAACAAAAAGACTTAAAATTCAGATATACTTTGATATATTTTTTTTTAAACTCAACTTATTTAAATTTTTGTGCCTCAAAATATAGCACTTTTAATTAAATTAATTATAAAAGTAATATCACATAAAAATAAACCAAAAAACGTTTGTATCACCTCTTAATATATCCATAATTAATATTCAAGAGAAAAAAAATGTATAACTAGAAACACTTTCTTGAACGAGATCAATAGTTGCATGCGAAAATCGAAATCAAAACTAAGAAAAAAAATAAAAGTACTTTTGCTGCATATAAAAATCCCGCTAATCAATACAGAAGAAAAAAATAACAGTTGAAAATAATAAATTACAGTTGCTAAACATGTTTTTGATAGATTCCACAGCATTATAGATCTCAAACGCATATTTAGTTTTTTGATTTTTGTCCACTGGTCGACGCACTGTGCGTTCGGGTAAAAAGTGATAATGATACATGTACAATGAAAACGTAGGCCCATTCGCCCAGACCGAAGTCTGGTTACCGCTCTGCACCAGCTTGGAGGAAGGACCTTCCGCACATGAGCAGCAAGAAATCTGTACTCGAAATTGCAAACAACCCTTTCCAAATTCCTCACCCACTCTTCGCAGAGCACACTTAGATCAATGTAGATCCTTTTTGATACCCTGAAGTATTGTAACTTCTGAAAAAGTGTTTTAACCTATGAATTCTATGGTTATGGAAGATACCACTACGTCACTCAAATCATTTAAGATCGATGAGAACCTGATGACGTTCCAGTCTTCTACTTCTGAAAATATGTTCCTCACTTTTATTATCATTTTAGTGTCCGAAATTGAAAACTGAAGTAAAAACCAAGTACTAGTCCAAATGAATTTGTTTCGAAAAAAGCTATTGGGAGAAATTAATACCATTTTACTTTTGTTTGTTAAGAGCGGAATGAATTTACCACTATTTACTGTTTCACCTGTGATTGTTTGTATCAAAATCTAACCAAACAGACATACTGTGTGCAGTTAGTTACAATTTATTGTTATTTCAGATTTACCTGAGGGCAGCCATTTAGGGCCCATTATGTATAAACACTGAATTCGTATTAACCTTACCAACTAGAAACAAAGGACATTTCGAAATAGAATTATCTGTTTGTAGATCTGGGAATTATAGAACTCTTAGCTTTGACTTTCACTGAGAACAGAGTTAAAAGTATCTAATAGGACTTCAAAGACTCTCAACTGCAATGTCCTTCTCAACTCATGGGAAAGGTTTCTGTCAAGTTTATATTCGATTTTTTCACGCTTTAGCTTTTTGTCGAATTTAATAGCGATCCTTATTAAGCATGCTGAGATGACATTTATTTCCTTAAACCTGAAATCGCTTCAAAGGAACGAAAATTTCACTCCACTCATTACTTTTCCACTGCTTGAAAAATGAAAAAAACTGCAATGTACTGAACAGTGGCCAGTAGACGGAAGGTTACATGCAGCTGAGAAAAATGTCGAAGTGGAGCAGAAACAGACGTTCTACGTCAGCAAAATACATAAGGCATATATAGAGTAACAGCAATTAGCATTTTTCATTGACCTGTTGGCGCACACTCCCTCTATAGATGTTCCGAACACAATGACAAACATAAACGACAAAAATATCAACCAACAATATTGAAGATTTCCTAACTTTCTTGAACAGCAAACAGCTTTAGTTTTGAACCTTATCTCTAGATTTTCTTCTAGAAAAAGAAATTCAGACTGGTAGTCAAAACTTTACTTCAACCCTCAGCAAGGCTCTTACTGCCAAGCACCTACTTAGTCTCCCTTTTCACGATGTATGTTGTATCAAAGCGGTGCAACCAGTGCCGTTAAGGGTTTCTCGGTCAATTTGCTCCAACCCTGGTCTTAAGTTTAATTTCCTTCAGAACTGTTTAGGTACCTAATTTAAAATTTATTTTGACAGTTTTTTCACTTTAACGTAGGCTGTTCTGTTGCATTTACGATAACTTCCTAAGATAAAGTTCCTGAATTTCTATCAAACAAACATTTATCTCAAATTCCCGAAGCAGCAAATGAAAGCATACAATCTGAAAATACTTTTTCCAAATGTTTACACAAACGAAGATGTAAGAGTTTCAAAGTTCAAGATCTTTTTTGGCAAGCCGATCGCGAATTAATATAGTGTACAAAAGACTTTAAATACGTACATAGATGTTATTTTTGTTTGTAACCTTGATGTTTTAAATACAATCTGTACCAAATTCATCCATAAACAAATAAGACAAACAATCCAAAATAAAAATTTAAATAAACAAAACGTTCGAAAAAGAATGATACGGTAACCATGCTACGAATGAAAGACGTCAACAGCGAAGAGAGAGCGGAACGGACTGCGAAATTTGCTTAAAAAAGTACGAAGTAGTTGATTTTGTCTTACATACTCTCATACAGTGAGTCTTGTCTATGCACGTTTCTTCTCAAAATTTCACCCCTCCATCCAATTGCCTGCATTAAATTTGTATCTCAGACGAGAGGGTGCAAAATTCCTAGCAAGAAAAAGAACCGTTGCTGCTCGTTTAGCTGGAGAACTGCTAGAGCTGGTATGCGGTTGCCTTGCCACTACATTATTCACCCTCCCACTCACCCCGACCCCAGTTAGCATGTGTGAACATAGAACCTCTTGAGATGGTCTCATACACACGATTTCTATTTTCGGCTAAATTACGTCAACGCTCTTTTTTTCTGCACAAAATGTTAGTTAACAGCAAAAAAAATTGTATTTACGTTTTTGTTGCTTGATTTTTGTGGTTCAGAAAATAGAAGCGCCTCTCACCCCTGTTTAAGTTCACCTTATCTCATTCAATTTGATTTTTAATGTCTCTCAGTAAATTAATTGCGAAAACGACATTGACGATGATTTCATTGAATGTGATTGGTTCTTACTTTCGAGTATAGAAATGAAGATGATAAGTTCATGCAAAAATATACAAACAAGAAAGAGTGTATTCATGTATGGTGGTGCACGATAACGATAATGTATCCTTGCTAGGTCATCTGTAATCCACTTAAATTCTCGGAGGAAAGATACAGATACCTATCCAAGTTTGTATGAACATGGGAAAGTAGGATGTGCGAGAAGTAAATTTTTTCTTACACTTGTATGGAGATGTCTGCCTCAAGTCCTTTAGGGATTTGACGAAATAAGACATTACATCCCTCTGATGTCTGTATAAATTTTATCAGTAAAAGATATGAAAAAAACAAATCAAAAGTTAAATAGACATAATCATCACGACTTTTGCTTCTCGTTTTGTGTCGTTTTTTGTGTTCTTCATTCCCAGGCAAATTATAATTTAAATTATCACAGATTCTGTTTGTTTTGTCGGATTTAAAATTTCGGAATATTTCGCGATGCGGATGCTAATTTTCAATCGCTGTTTTGATAGTCTGTGTGTGTTCTTTTTTTTCGAGTTTACATAGAATTAGAGATTTCGGTGCAATTCAAATAGAATAATGATGTGTACACTGTGCATGTGATTCAATCGGAATTAAATGCATAGTTAACTATACCGACTCGGAGGCTTATCTATTTTTTGCTTTGCATATTTAATGACCTAATTATTAATTTATGTTAAATTGAATTATGTGTGACAATTTATTCAAGATAATTTCTAACAATAGCCCCCCCCCCCTTCGAAAAAAATCCATTCCAAAAAGAATTGAATTCATTAAAGAGATTTGAAAAAAAAAGTCTTCCGAGTAAACAGCTACATTTCCTTTGAAAAATTAATGAGTCTGCCTTTTGTTATTTATGTTTTGAAAGCATCTCATACAAAAAAAAGTTAATGGAAACCTTAAAACTTTATCAACCACCGAAAAGCAAAACCCTTAACGAGTTGTTGCTGTGGATTTGTCTGAACAAAAGTTATATTAAAAAGTTTTGTCTATAGACCTTAAGAAATTTTGTAGACATAATTTTTCTAAAGGCTTACGGTTTTCGTTAAAGGTTTTCCATTAAGATTCTTAATTTTTATATAGCCCGCTATGTAGGCAGATGTCCCTTTGACATCTTTAGAATTTAACAACTCTATAGGCGTTCATCATTTTAAATCTGAGCAGAGCCTGTATTGTCAAACTGAAAATTATGTTTCTCTTTTGGGCCAGAATATTCAGAGCTTCAAAATTGTATTTTTGTACAAACAACGGTTTTTAAGTCATACCTACGATCAACTTTCTGATTTTTGAGTACTCAAGTGCATTTCAAACGTTCGTTTGTGAAGCAGCTCTTCCGTAAGCAATAGAGGAACTGATTGAAAATCTAGAGCTCTTAGGACAAGTTAGTAATTTGCTTGTCATTAGAAACGTTTTTCGAATCATTAACGACCTTAATAATTAAGCATTAAAAACAAGTCGACCGCATCTTGGACAACGTTTCGTGCACTTCGTCTATTCTACGGTCCCCATAGTCATATTCTTACTTACTTACTTATCCTGCTCACAATCCATGAAATATCTTAGCCTGAGATACTGCAGTTTCCATCGTGAACGGTCCCTCGCATTCACTCTCCAGCCGCCGAAACCAAGCGCTCTGGCATTACTTGGTCCGTGTACCGTAGGTTCGGTTTTCCTCTTTCGTCTCGAACCTTGGGGCTTGGATGAGAAGACTTTCTTGGCTAGAGCGTTGTCGTCCATTCGCTCTTCTTTGCCTTCTGGTACAGCTCATACAGTTCTCGGTTGTACCTTCTTCTCCATAGTGCCATCGTTGCATACGGGACCGAAAATCCATCGAAGAATATTTCTTTCGAAAGTGCCCAGTATCAATTCCCCTTTTTTACTTATCGTCCAGCACTCGGCGCCATAGAGTAGGACTAGTAAGATAAAAGTTTTGTATAGCAGACACTTTGTCTTTGGAGTGAGGAGTTTTGAACCCAGTTGTTTTGCCAAACCGAAGCAGCAGCGGTTTGCTAGGGTAATTTGTCTTCGGATCTCCAATAAGGTGTCATTTGTGGTATTGATGTTTATTCCAAGGTAGGTGAACTCATTCCTCATTCTTGTCCTCATTCACGCTGGATTTGGGATAGTTTCAAACCATACGAGATCGTGATTAAACCAATGTTTAGTAGAGATTTGGACAAATGGCATTATACAAACATTACACACATTCAATTAATTTTTATTAATTTTATTTATATGGCGTAACGGCCTTTGCTGGGTTAGCTAGTATAGTCGAAAGACTTCCTCGATAAATGTACTCTCCAACACAAACAGAATGTTTCAATACTTGCTCCTGTGATTGAAAAAACAAAATAACACAAAGCAGCGTTTGTTGGGTCAGCTAGTTTAGCCGAAAGACTCTGGATGAATGCATTTTATTCAACACAAACAATTTTTTCAATTGGGACCAGTTATTCCTAAGAGAAGCGAGTCAGAACAAACAAACTTGAAACTGTGTTTCCTTGGTCAGCTAGTACCTATAGCTTCCTCTTCAGCTTTGTTCAGTGTTATATACGAACGTTGTGATAATAAGTGTAGGTTTGTTTGAGACAAGAAAAAAATCGTAATCTCCCCCGTTTAGCCGGATGGTTTGATTTTCTAACAAATGTACCACTTATTTTGTTAAAAAAAAAAGAAATAAGAAAAATCAACGGTTCCGTCTACAACGCCGTGCTTAACCTTTTTGTAAACCCAAAAAACTTCTTTAATTTTGTTTTATAATTCAATTATTTTAAGGAATATTTTTCGATAAATTAATTTTCGAATTCGGAATTTTGTAAACAAAAAATTAAAAAAAAAGAAACAAATTTTCAAGCAAACTTTTTTCTAAATTTTATGTGACTTACTTCTACTTTTGTATTCAAAATTCAATGCTGTTATTAGTTTTAAGTCAAAATCAGAAAACCGAATGCAAAAATGTCTTGTAGTTTTTTAAGAAAAAAAATAAGAAAAAACTTTTAAAAAAGCTTTCTCAATTTTTTACTATTACTTGATTGAGGCCAGCCAAACAGACCAACAAGTCCAAAATACAGATTAGCCGGGACCGATTTAGTTCACATCTAAACACCAATTTTTGATTAGATTCTCGAGTGTTACCTATGCCTTTAGATTTTCTGTACTTAATCACTGGAACACATTGAAATATTGCAATTTAATTCACCCCTGAAAAAGGTTTCATATCCATACCATTCCTAAGAACAAAAAGAACTGTTTCTTGTGCCTCTAGAATTTTTACAACGCAACTTTTTTAACAAATTTTGCTGGAACCCAAGAAGTCGTGAAACTATGACAAGAAATTCTTGTACCTCCTCGGGCAGCATAGTTTTTACAGAAATTAATCACCTTGAATTGTTGTTCAATTTCTTCTATGAAAACAATATACTGGTTTTCTTAACTCACAGCAACAAACATCCCTACCAGCATGGCATGCATAACTTCTACAAGACTTAAATTCAAGTAACTACAAATTGGAGCAAACTCCAAAGCTAAACCAAACAAGCGATAATCACGTTTGTCCACAAAAAACCCAAAAATAAAAGTCACCAGGAAGTAGAGAAAAAAAACTTAATTAAGTCGAATGACTTGTACGAAAATTATGCAAATCACAAAATTTTCTCTCAAGAAAAAAAACGGCCAATAATAACATCGACTACAAATCAACAAAATAAAACTTCTACTTGAAGAAAAAACAAAAAAAAAATACCACCACACGGAAAACAACTTGAGCGTCATGAAAATCATGAAAATTAAATATCCAAAGTGCGCTAAGAAAATTAATACCCCCAACCGTGCCACATTGACAAACAAATGCTTAAAACCGATTAAGCATATTATAAACTATATACATCCATACCAACCGTCATTCAGTCGTCGGTCGTCGTCCATGCCCATTATACTTACTTAAACTCACCCAGCACACCATCAACGTGTTCATCCATTCAACTGATGGCGCCACTGCACACAATGCACAAACATTATACCGTACGTACATTTGAAGAAAAAGTAGTCACGCTAGAGTAAGTATACGTCCCGTAGACCCGCAGCATTAATTTCATGCAGAGTAAAAAAAACACCGTATAAAGAGGAAAAAAATAACTGGAATGGAATGGAGAAGAATATTTGAAAATTAACCCACATTTCGCTTGCAACTGATAAGTTTGGTTTTACAAAAATGTGTCATTTGTGAACAATTAAAATCACGCAGCAAATTAAAATGAATTTCAACAGAAAAATAGAAGAAGACGATGATAATGGTGGTCGTGATGGATGGTAGATCCTCGGTAAATAAAAGAACTAGAAATTATGCAGCAAGACAGCAGAATTAAATGGCACGTCCGTCGTCCTAATTCCGTCTCAAGACATTTTATAAACGGTTTCCGGTTCTATAAATAATATGGCCGTGCTCGAGTGCATATAGCTCTCATCAGTTGTATAAATAATTACATTAAAAGCGCATTTAGGCTGCATTTTGCATTTCGGTCTTTGCTTGATTTTTTTTTTTAAAGAAAATTGCGTTTTCCACAAACATAATTGTTTTAAAAATTCATGTGATTTTATTTATTTGAATTGCTAACGGAAGCTTGGGGAAAAGAGCATGGCGAAGTCTGTGTGCAATTTAATCTTGTATTCGAATGCTCAAGAGGACAGTGTCGCTCGCTGCGATTGTTAAAGAGAAATTATGTGAACGCAAAAGAAGTAGGTTCTTGTATTTCAACCATTGCTAACCAAAACGGTTCTTTAACGAAATGTTAATGCAGTGCAATAAAAGGGAATGAAAGCCATTTGATGCAAAATGATTATTGGTATCAGTAATGCACAGGCTGAGGTTGAAGTGAATTTCTAATTGACTTGTTTGCGTAAAGTCTATAAACTCTCAATAAATCATATTTCTTAGCTTTTTCCTTTGAAGCGAGAAACAGGTACGCAGATTTTGATTGAAATTTTAAGAAGGAATACAGGGGTGGAATCGTGTAAGCTGATTTTTGATAGTTGAGAGTCAAATTCAGGGAAAAAAGATAGAAAATGTTCGCCATACATACGCTTTAACTATGTTCACGTCCAAATTTGGCTTAAGGCTTCTGAACTTCAACAAGTTTTCTCATCTAAGTCTGTTTTACTGTATAAGGACCGGCGGCGGGTCACTGTGGCGTATGAGTAATATTTTTTTAAGAGTTATGGATTTTTATCATTTTATTCCATCATTCAATTCTTTTTAATTAATTTTCAATACCGCGTCGCAGACCACAATATGGCTGATTTTTCGTCGTGATTTGCCCCTGCACCCATTCAAAATCCAACTGACCAAATAGCTAAAACCGAAATTGAAAGATGATTCCAATTTTGGTCGAAAAATCGTCCCTAGCCACGAGGCCTACTTTTGGATGAATGGGTACTTGAATAAGCAAAATTGCATCCAAAAAAAGTAACTTGTCGATTTTGAACTGGATGGAAGCGTCATCGATCCGTGCTTCTTCGAAAATGATGCTAACCAGACCATCACCGTCAACGGCGATTAATAATCAAATCACCAACTTGTTTTGGCCTGAATTGCATGAAATTAATATTTTGGCAGGGTAGTCCACGATCGAAAATCATGAACTTATCGATTTCACATATTTCATAGCTTACTGCTGAAAGCCAAACTCAATTCTAAGCTCTGCTTGCCGAGATATTTCCATCAGAGGATGCCTTTCCATGGGGTTACATTACACTAATAATAGGCAAAGTACAAAAAACAAGAAAAATTGTTTTTGATCATAACTCGGTTACCAGACCTCGCAAAAAGTTTTGATATTCAATTCATTTTTCATTTATTTCGTTCAATATTCTACTCACTTTCTTTAATTTTATTTATATGGCAAAACAGCGTTTGCGAGGTCAGCTAGTTTATGTATGTAAGCTCTCAATAAAACAAGTTCTTCACTTTCTGAACACTTAACACCGAGTGATCTTTTATTGCACAGTTTAAGATTACAGTTTTAGAAAACATACAGTTAAGGATTACATAGCTTAGTCGAACCGTTTGATGCATGGCATGATGAGAGATTATATAATAAGCTTACATACAAAACGAGATCATACGATTAAATATGATTTACATGATTCATATAGAGATTAAAAGCTCTTTTTAGTACATTGTACACTGCGGTTACACAGATTAAACCTTAGATTAAATAAGAAAGCCTACATTTCGGCCATTCCTGACTTAAAATCGACTCGATTTTCATTTGGAAATTATTATCTAACATTAGTTATTTTAACGCAAAAACGATTTTTCAAAATTAAATTGTTATTTCTTGGATAATGTGTAGATTACGAATATATTCATTTAAAACGTAACGACTCGTTTGAAGAAACAAAACGATAATATTTTTTTATTTCGTATGCACACATAATTTTATGTTCTTTGTTCAAATCGTCATTTATTTTTTTTGGACGTATGGCTTCATGTTTTCGGGACTGCAAATACCTTCATACTTTGTTCTCGAAATTTGCAAATTTGACGGATCTTTTATTTTGTACCTATCATTGGGTAAAACTTGTGCAACTATATAGGGACCTTTGTACTTGGGCAAAAGTTTTTTGTTTATTCCAGCCAGAGTTGGGCAAAATTTATTCGAATAATCATTCGAATAATAAATAATCATTTTATTCGTTATTCACGAATAATGAATAATTTCATTTATTCGAAGAAAATTTATTCGAATGACGAATAAATTATTTTATTCATTATTCGAATAACGAATAAACGAATAACGAATAAAATAAACACAAGAAATTTGGTAGAACAAATAATATTTCAATTTTTTTATTTTTTTTTTTTTTATTAAAAGTTATTTACATAGTTATTGGTTAAAGCTCCTAAGATTGGACTTCTTCACTTGTCTTTGTTTAAACATATTGGCAAGTTTATCATGGTAGCGTATGAAAAAACTTTTTCGACTGATGCAGATGAAGGCAATGATGTATTGTCCCTTTCCCTTCTGGATAGCAATCCAAGACTTTCAGCCTACGGTTTGGGAATCCTTTGATTTTTACAACTTTAGGTTCACACTTTGTACATTTCATCACAATGCTTTAACCACTAGAATATAAAGAGACGTACTTAAAAAAATGTTCCATTCAACAAAGTCAATGTCGTTTTTGCACAGATTTGATTAACAGACACATTTGTAGCACATTCATTAGAAATTGTTAAGATGTTCGAAATGTTTGGATTTCATAGAGATATATCAATATCAAAGCCCAATTTTCATTTCCAAATCCATAACTTCATTTAAGGCTCACTCATTTAAAAAAATCAAAAGTACACCACAACACAACTTTCATTAATAATGGTACCAACTGCTATAAATATGCAATATATTAGAATAAAATATAACTAGATTTTTTTAAATTTAATCTTTTCCCAGGATACTTCAGGGGATGGGTTGAAGGCGTTTTGCATTGGGTTGGAAGGTGCAATTGCTAGGTAGAATTGGTAGAATTCGTTCAAAAAAAATTTCTCAGCAATAAAGAATGAATGAAGGAATTCGAGCGTCTAATTCCAAAGGAAACATAAATAAAAAAAAATTAAGATAAACAGACAAAGAAAGAAGGAATAAAGTCAATTTTATTCGTTATTCAGAATAACGAATGAAATTACGAATAAATTACGAATAACGAATAAAATCACGAATAATTTATTCGCGAATAAATTATTCGTGAATAAATTAGTTGCGAATAATTTTTTATTCGAATAATTATTCGAATAACAATTTATTCGAATAATGCCCAACTCTGATTCCAGCGGTGGTGACAACGTTTTTAATAACGACATAGTCACCTACATTATAACGATGGGGTTTTTTGTGATTTTTATCGTAATGTATTTTGTTTCTGTCCTGACTGCGTATGATTTTTGAACTCGCTTTTTCTCTTAATTCAGATAAGTTTGCTGCAGTTCTCTGAAAAACCTGAGATTCAAGGTACTCGCTAATTTTATCAAAAGGTTCTCCTCTTTGTGGGACTCCGAATAGCAACATACTTGGGCTTGTTCCTGTGCTTTTGCTGACGGTATTATTCATTGAAAACTCTATTTTGTTTAAGTGTTTCGACCATTCGTCGGGATCGGATTCGGCTTCTTTTGATAGCATTGCAGTCAAAACCCTATTGATCCTCTCGACCTGGCCATTCGATTGCGGGGAATGAGTGGCTACCTTTATATGATTGACATCTGAATCTTTACAAAACATTGAAAATTCATCAGAGGTGAAGCATGAAAATTTTGTGAATTTACTAAAAGCGTCGACTACAAGAAAAACGTGTTTTTTTCAAATTTCGGGTACCAGAAGGCAGAGGTCCATAATGGTCCACGTGAATGGTTTCAAATGGAATGCTGCCTTTTGGAATACTATGTAATTCACCCTCTTTTTTCCCAGAGGGAACCGAAAAATAAATGCATTTCAAGCAACGCTTGATATAGTCCTTAACTTTTTCCTTCATTGAAGGGAACCAATAAGTCTTTTTCAAGTACTCGAATGTCTTTTCTGCACCCACATGGCAAAGAGCATCTTGATGACTCTGAATTAGGATGTTTTCCATTTGCACGGGTACATAAAATGCGACATATCCCTTACATTTACGATAAATGAGACCATTTATCATTTCGTAAAGAGGGTGTTGACTTTTGTCTAAGGCTTTGGCTATTTTTTGTATTTCAGTGTCATCATTTTGGGCACATGCAAGTGCGTTTTCAAAAGAATCGGGTTGCACTAAAAGTATGTTGTGGCACCTACTCAATGCGTCGACGTGGTTCATTCTACTGCAGTCTCGATGCTCCACTTCATAATCGTACTCTTGGAGTTCTAGAGCCCACCTTGAAATTCTTGGGTTGATCATCTTTTTGCTTAAAGTGAGTGTTAAGGACTTGCAGTCCGTTACGATTTTAAAACTCAGTCCTAATAAGTAAGTGCGGAATCTTCGCAAAGCATAAATGATCGCAAGAGTTTCGAGTTCAAACGAATGATATTTTGACTCGGTAGGTGTTGCTCTCTTGGAGAAAAAAAAGATAGGGTGGAATTTTCCATCGGACTGTTTTTGTAATAAAACTGCACCAAATCCAACTGCGCTGGCATCGCAGTGCAATTCAGTTTGAGCTTTTGGAGAATAAATGCACAAAACTGGTGCTCCAAGCAGCTTCTGTTTTAAATTTTGAAAAGTGTTTATTTCTTTTTCACCAAACGTATATTCAACATTTTTTTTCAAGAGATCATAAAGAGGTTTTGCGATAATCGAGAAATTTTGAATGAATTTCCGAAAATATGAACATAATCCTAGAAACGAGTGAACCTCTTTGATGTTTTTTGGGGAGGGAAAATTCTGTACAGCGGCAATGCCGTTCGAGCTGGGCTTAATGCCATTTTCACCAACCTCATAACCAAGATAGGTAATTTTTTCGACCATAAATAAACATTTGTCATATCTCAATTGAAGGCTGTGATCTGAAACAAGTTTAGCAACTTGTTCCAAAATGGTGAAGTGCTCTTCTTTTGTTTCTGTGGCCACGAGGATATCGTCTATATAAATTAATACTTTCCCTTCGGAAATTAAATTTTTGAAGATATAATTTATATAACGCTGAAATGAAGCTGGAGCGTTCTTGAGGCCAAATGGCATATATAAATATTCATATTGGCCTAGAGGCGTGACAAAAGACGTTAGCTTCACAGATTCATCTGCCATCTTAACGTGGTGAAATCCATTTTTAAGATCGAGCAGTGAAAAGAACTTCTTGTTTCTAAGCCTATCTAAATGGTCTTCGATGAGGGGAAGAGGGTAGTTATCCTTTTGTGTTACGCGATTTAACTGTCTATAATCTATGCATAATCTAAAAGAACCATTTTTTTTCTTAGTAAGCACAATGGGTTACGCAAAAGGAGAACTACTTTCCCGAATTATATTTCTTTTTAACAGATCGTCTAAAATTTTGCTTAATTCGAGAACATGCATATAAGGTAAACGGCGAGGCGCGCAGTTGAAGCTCGAATTAGAATTAGTAAAATTTATCTTCATTTCGTAAGGTGTCTTTAAAATTGAATTATTTTTATTTAAATCTATTTCTTTCATTATATTGTTTATTCGTTGTGTTTCTTCATGTGATAGGTTACTGTTAATTGTAAGGCTAAATTCATTTTTATCAAAGCACGTGTCTATATTCAAAATATCATTTTCGAAGTTATCGTCATTAAATGTCTCGGTTTTGCTGTTAAAATCACTATCACATGTATTAGGTTCCATTTCAATAGAATTTTCAAAATTATTTTGGTAGTTTGCATGCATATTTTTAGGATAATCATATTTTAAAATCGAATTACTATTTGTTTCAGTTGAATTCTTGTCATTTTTAATATAGTCTTCTTTTTTGGGGTAGGTGTAACATAACTTAATTTTACTTTGTCTTAAGAAGTCTCTACCAAGAACCACGTGGTTCCTCATCGTTTCATTTTTAACAACATGCAGCATGCAACTTAAAATACTATGACTTACATAAATTATACACTTAACTATTCCAAGAATGTCTAGTTTGGTCTGATTTATTCCGAAATACTGAATGTTGTCTTCTTTTAGAGGCTGGATTACATAAGCTGGTATACATTTTTCTTGAACGAAGCTTATAGGGCTTCCTGAGTCTACCATAGAATTATCTTGAAATTCAAAAACAACATTATTAACATTATTCAACAACTTATACTTAACATGCAATGTATAATCGTCGCTTAATGTTTTCATGATTACTTCTTCATCATCGTTGGGGTCCAATTCCGGGTGGCTTTCAGGTTGCTGTACTAAGAGAACTGTTGAAGGACGCTGAGCAGCGGGTGGATTCAAAGATGATGTCGCAGAATATTGATTCATTTTACATGACGGTGCTAAATGTCCTTGTCTTCCACATTTGAAGCAGCTTCCTTTTTCACGGCGGGGCCTTGGACAGACACTAGCAATGTGACCTGATTCATTGCAATTAAAGCACTTGTCGTTTATCAGTCTCTTAATCGTGCTTCCAGGCTGAGATGCGCGAGATGCTGCGGAGGATGTTGTCGGATTGTCCGTGAAGTAGGCTCTCATTTTTTGGTATTTCTTAAGCATTTGTTTTAAGTCGTCCATACTCCTAGCAATTAAAAGTAATTGCTTATTACAGAAGGAATCTGGAATACCTCTAATTATATAACGGATTAAATCTTCGTCCTCTATGTCAGCGTGGAATGCAATTTCCTGCATGGCCAGCGTATATTGATGAACATTCTCGTCGTTTCTTTTTCTGCGACTTCTGAGTGCGTCGTGCACGTCGGCAGAGGTCACAGTTCGGTGGAATTCTTGGAGTAAGTTGGCTTTGAGTTCCATCCACGTGGTGCAACGGGAAGAACGAAGGAACAATTTTGCGGTACCTGTAAGTTGCAGCAAGTTGTTCCCTTAGCCTGGCAATTTCCTGCTGCTTTTTGATTTTCGCTTGAAGAGCATTTATTTCACGTTGCGTCTCGTCGTCGTTCTCGGAACCAGATTCACTATCGTCTTGAACCTCGGGAAATTGCATAGAAATTTCATGCTCACTTAGCTCGTCGAGATGCTCTTGCAACCTCATCTTTAAGGTGGCTTTGTTACCTTCAGTGCTAAGTCCAAAGATGTTCAATTTTTCTTTCAATAAGGCAACAGTTGCCTTCTGTACGAATTTCTCTGCTCGTTCTTTAGCCATAATTAAACAAAAATTTCTTAATCTTCAAATATCATTAACGATCGATCGTGATGTTAAACATAAAACATAAAAATTCTCGATATACTGTACACGCAAAGAAAAAAATTTGGGCTTATCGATCCACTTCTGATTTTGTAAGCTCTCAATAAAACAAGTTCTTCACTTTCTGAACACTTAACACCGAGTGATCTTTTATTGCACAGTTTAAGATTACAGTTTTAGAAAACATACAGTTAAGGATTACATAGCTTAGTCGAACCGTTTGATGCATGGCATGATGAGAGATTATATAATAAGCTTACATACAAAACGAGATCATACGATTAAATATGATTTACATGATTCATATAGAGATTAAAAGCTCTTTTTAGTACATTGTACACTGCGGTTACACAGATTAAACCTTAGATTAAATAAGAAAGCCTACATGTATGTTTTAGGTTGGACCGGTATTTTTTTAAGGTTGGAACGAAATTTTAACTTTTTTTTATACAATTTACAAATTTTCATAGCCATTTTTCGAATTTTTGCTATTTATATGGTAAATGCCCATTTTTGGCCATATCTCATGAATGCTTTGGCCGATTTTGTGCGAAGTTAAGAAAGTAACTACACCACTCCTGAACATTCCATCAATATTTAGTGCAAATCATTCCACTTGTACAAAAGTAGTGCATTCGATTTTTATATATATAGATTACTAGCTGACCCTGCAGACTTCGTACTGCCTCAATCGATAAATAAAAGCTCTAGCCTTTGGTATCCCCCTACTACTCTGCCCGCTACCCTCTACCCGTTAAGCCAATACCCTCTTCCCGCTACCCGATTTGCGCTACCCTAGTAACCACTATGATTGTCCCCCTTCTTTGCTGATTTTCACGTTAGATTGGCCCAAAAATTTGATTTTACTCAGGCTATACCTATCTAAAGTGAAAATTTTATAAAAATGCATTGAGGATTGAGCGGATATACAAACTTAACAATACAAACTTAACAATGCAGCTCAAATTATATGCAAAAACTTGATATAAGGTCTTGAAGTTTTTCGTGCTCTCGCAGAGTTTTCCAAGTTCCCAATCAAAAATTTTCCATTTTTCCATTTGAAAATCAATGCACTTAAAAATAAATGCAATTTTCTCTTTGAAAACCAAAGAGTTTTCCGAGTTTCTCAAAAAGTTTTCCATTTGAAAACTAATGCACTTACACTTACATGCAATTTTCCCTTTGAAAACCAATGAGTTTTCTGAGTTTTTCCTCAAGAACTTTCTATTCTCCATTCGAAAACCCGATTTGAAAACATCCAGGTTTCCATTTGAAAACAAATGCACCTACAATTACATGCAATTTTCCCTTTGAAAACCAATGAGTTTTCCAAATTTTTCATCAAGAACTTTCTATTTTCCATTCTAAAATTTTACAGTTTTCCATTTGGAAACCAATGCACCTACACTTACATGCAAAATGCAATGCTTTGAAAACCAATATTCATAATGCGAAATTTTCATGCACGTAGATTGTGGAAACTTAAATCCATGTCTTTTTAAAATATCGAAGTTAAAAATATCATTTGCACAGAAAATAGTGCCCAAGAATTCGCGTGTAAACATTGATTTGGTCCAAACGCTTAAGTAGGAGTTCAGCCTTAAATATAATAAGGAAGAATTAAAAGGAAATGAAATGAAATGAAATCAAAATAGAGAGACATTTCAAAAAATTGATGTCGCCTCGCCTGTCAATCTGTCAGTTTCCTGAATTTTAAAACAAAATTTCGGGTAAGTAAATTAAAAATCAATGTTTTTTGTTCTTATTAACTATTTCTTTTCCTTACAGAACCTCCTACTGCACAATCAGTGCATGGGAGAACAATTGTGCATCATTTATAAAGTAGGACTTTTGTTTGTTTGTTAGTTTATCGACTACAAACATACAACCGACAAACAAACAAAAGTCTTACTTTATATATTAGTATAGATTAGCACCCCTTCTCCAAACTAAGCCAATTTATTGGCGAAAATCTTGCTCAAAAAGGAAATTTTATTTCGATTGAAAGACGTATTATTCCAATATCATTTTTTAACATCAGCTACCACTGAACCCCACTGGCTATAGAACTTTTCAAAAGAGTTCTTCTGCTTCAATATAATTCACACTCATGTTTATTTTTTGCTGTTTGGTGAAGTAGCAAGTTCCATTCCTCATCCTTAAATATTCAAGAAGACTCATCAGTCTTCTTCGATTTCGGTTGAACCGAGATGCGTTCTTTATCAGTACAACACGAATGTGGAATTGCTTACGCACTGTGTGATGATCTCATTATGATAATGATCTCCAAAAGACGTCACAATTAATATCAACAAGAATTGAAAAATCGTATGTTGCATCTCCTGAACTTATGGAAGCCTTGCCTTAACCCTATCACCAAAAACTATGAAGAGAGATTTATGTAGATTCTAGCCTGCAGTCATCATTTGGCCCTAATTTTTCTGTAAAAATATAACTCGAACTGAAATTTAAATAACTTTAATCCGATTACGTCATCTACGTATTTGTGTTTCGTTCGTTTGTTTTTTTTTTTTTTTGTCAAAATCGTATAAATTAAATACCTTATCAGAAAAACATACAATTTTATGTAAATTCAAAAAGATGGAGCCTGAAACAAGAACTGCCAACATGTCAAGCCAATCAAATTATATATTTTTTGTCTATAGAGACATTACAAAAAAAAATACTATCATACGAGGATTTCTTTTTAAAATTTATGAGGGTAAACATTCACATTTTTCTCCCTTTATGCCACCCATATCATAATCTAACCAACCGCAAAAGAAAACCCGAAAAAAACAGTCTCCTCCTAACCAGACGTATTTTGCAGATAGATACGCCATGTCCTGTCAGAAGGGAACGGAAACGAACTATTTTTTTTATTAAAAAACATCGAATTGAATTTACGACGACATTCAAAGTCAATAACAAATCACTTAATTTTCATCCTCAGAAAATAGTTGAATTTAGTTGAACGAAGCAAAACAACAAAGTCAACCTTTTTACCTTAATATAAAAATTCACACACACCCAAGTACACACAGGCTGACACGGGGTATGTATATTCCTTCCAAAACAACACCCGATGTCGAAGGATTCTCATAAAATAAAAATTCACCACAGCCGAGTGGATTTAACGACGCGCACGATATCCGCAAAAAAATGAAAAAAAAACTAAAGTTTCCTTTTTGGAAATTCAATGAAGCATCTTTTTTGTGCGACCGTAAATCTTCCACCCTGACGCTCTAGATTGCTATTTCGATAAAATTAAGTATTAAGAGTCCTGTTCCTGGCTTCAATGCGAAATACGAGACGAATTTCGTCCCGTGTTTTAGGTCGTCCTTGTCCTTTTTCACGTCCTTGTATCGAACTTTGAGCAGCAAACGATTGCCTGACCCTAACGTCTTAAGTGTGCGTGTTGCGATATTTTTGTGTTGTCGGGTCGAAATCATAGACAATTTTATTGGTCATCCTTCCTGTATACGTGTATCTGTCAAAGTGAACTTATGGTGATTCTAATCTCTTGCAATCAATTAAGCGTATGTTTGTGACTAACTTTTAAGTTTGCTTTTAAGGGAACCGGAAGAAATAATGTTGCTATGAGGGATTTTTTTTGCTTGCTTGCTTATTTGTATTTTAAAAAAATATAAGCAATTTTTGGCCATAAGGCACGTACATATGTTACCCTTTTAAGAGGAGGAGGCTTACCAGTGCCTTACTCTTTGATGTGGCAAAAAGAAATCTAGACCTTTTCGAAAAGGTGAGCTTCTTTTTTAAAGAAATTACTATTGAGTAATATTTACGTAAGCAAACACATTAGCTAGCTTTGTGGTACGTTCGGTACATTATCATTACGCTGACCATCCGTCCCGGTTTTCCCGGGACTGTCCCGTATTTCAATAGCCCGCCCCGGTTTTTTTTTAAGGAAACCCGGGACCTACAAGTGTCCCGGGTTAAGTTATTAGTCGCGTATTTGAACATACAAATATTATAAGTATTAGTAACCGTTATAATAAAAGGAACATAAATTGAAAAGCATGAAATTCTTTACCATGTGCGAAAATTTCACTGCTCTAGGTTGAAATCTTTGTGCGATTTGCTATTTATAAAATAGCGACAACATCGCACAAAATCCTCTATTTTCACCCCCTTCAGCGTAAATTTTTTTAAAACTTTGAATGTCGTATTTACTTATGTTAAATCAAAATCCATTAATATAACTTTCAAACTTCTAGCCTTACAAAGAATTATACAAACTTTGATCTAGTATCTCAACTCCTTGCAACCCTCTCAAACCCTTTTACTGCGTTAAAAAATAATCTTTCTAAGCCTCCAGACTATCTTTTTAAAAATTAAAAATTAAATTATAAAAAGTTGAAATATGCCTAACCCCTCACTTTTTTGGTAACGCTTTTTCTCAACATTTTATTTAACTCCCATAGGTACATTTTTCATACTGGGCTCTAATTCTATATATGAAACGATTCTAAGGGAATAAACGCCAAAAATACATTGTTTTTTCTACGTTTTCAATTTGCTTATTTTTTGTCCCGGGTTTTGCTTCCAGAAATATGGTCACCGTAATTATCATGAACATGAATGGCTGTCTTGAAACCTCAGGCAATCTCCTTAAATTGCTTTTATAGTTTTATTGAAACGCTTAAGAAGGCTGTTATCACAAAGTCAGGCAGACTCACCGAGTTACTGAACAGCTCAACCAATCTTGTCGCTCTTTTCACTATGGTCACGTGAAACTTGATCTTAATATCAATATTGACGCTAAAACTGTAAAACATCTGACAAACTGTGTCCTGCTGGGGTGGAATCATGTAAGCTTATAGTTAATAGTTGACAGTGATATTTCATGAATGTGTAACTTCAAGCACTCGGGGTCTTTAATGAAGATCTTGGCAAAATCGTATTGATGTTTCATACATTCCTCGAATTATACTGCAAACTTTCACGAACTGCGATGTTTTCAGCAGATCTTGCGTTTCGTTGACGTATGGGTGTTGGCTGATTGTTCACTGAGCTGGTGGACTCGAATTTGGCCCCCAAACGTTGAATAGTCGACTTTGAAGAACACTCTTGTTATGAAAAGTGCTTTTTATGCCCAGCCGTTCATTGAACATTTGGTTCCGAAAATGTGAAAATATAACAGAAAAGCTGCAAATATGCTCTTTTCTTTCTGGTTTCGGCTACGACTTTAATGATGTCTCGATCCGATTCCAAATTTTGTTCAGCTTAGAAGAAAGCAAAACCATTAAACTTTTCGTTCGCCCTGTTTAACAGGTGAGCCACAAAACAAAATAGGAATCAGGATGCCAAAAGTAAAACAAATAGCTTAAACAAAAATTCTCGCACACTTCAGCACGAAGCTCACATTATCTTATGTTTGCTCTCACTGCAAAAATTTAAATACCATCCACACTAACGTATCTCCATACATCCATTGACGAGTTCATAGGTAACCAAACTAAGGATCAAAACGTTGTCCTGCATATTCTAACTGAAAACGACCGACGAAGTGACGCAACGATGACTATGAGAAGTGACAGTTAACGATGGCATAGCTCCATGCCAAAAGCTCTTCTTAAGTAAGCACCTATCTGTCTCCAACTATGCTGTTCTAATTTTATTCTCCATTTGGTTTCTTTTTTTTTCTCTTAATGAGAGTGCACAGGACGGCAATGAAAAAAACTAAAATAAAAACAGGAAAAAACCATTTGAAATTCCCGAGTCATGCAAATGCAGGACATTTAGAATGGAAATAAAATTAAAAGCTGAAATAAAAAATAAGACAACACGGGAGGAGAAGAAGAGAAAAAACTCGCGCTTAAAATTGATGACAAGGAGGACTTCGACACCAAATACACAAACCCAAACACAGACACACCGTCATCGTCGAGTGTCGGTCGACCCGTTTCCAACTGTGCCAAACGGATAGATATCCATTTTTTCTCTCTGCTGCTCCCTGTGCGTTGTGTTAATTTCATTCATTATTTACGGTTTACCTCAACAATTTGAGAAACACACAACCTAAGCCCATCTTCATGTAGATGCTTGACTCCCATCCTGTTTGGTATACATTACCACCTGCCAGATCCAAAACCCAACCTGAACAACAACAAGGACCTCTTTTCCATTTGCCGTTTGCCCTGTCTACCTTCACAATGTATATAGCGGAATCAGAGTTTTAATTAGCATAAGGTACACACATCCACTCGGATATCTATATACCTACAAGTACAACGGTGGTATGTCAAAGTTCTAAGGACATTTTAAATTAGTTCCTGCTGTGTGCACAAAAACCAACACACACAGAAAACCATCTCACTGGCTGGTAATAAACACAAAAAGGACACATGTCAACGCGATATGGAAACGAGACGAGCTAACTGGGGCTGAAACACTGAAAGAAAGGGTTTTAAATTCTGCTGGCTTCAAACTCAAGGTGCACTCTGATAAAATGAAATTTAAATGTAGCGGCGGTGGCGGACTAACCGTATAGCTTTAAATTTTAAGCTAACCAACACAATTCAGCTGTTAGGTGATATCAAAAGGACTTGTGAATAAGTTTTGTTTGAATTGTCACAGCAGTCGTGCAGTGCCACAACAAGGCACCCCGACCTGTATGGGGCCGAACATTTGCCAACCTTGTGTTAGCTCAGGTTTCGGTTTTCGACAACAGAAGAAGTTTGAAATTCATATGCCAATGATAGGGTATGACTTTCTTGATGTTGTCTTATAGCTCCTACTGTCACCCTATGAAAGTGAGACCCTAGAGGGTTTTGGGTGCAAACTTTTATCATACATACGTCTTGAGTCGGCTCAACTCGAACTCAATTTAAAGCCATTTTGTATGCGCCAACATGTTACTCCATGTGTGTTTGCCTGGTACTCGTATGCAGTCCCCATTTCGGTCATTATTTATGAGATTCTGGCTCCTTGGCGCATTCAAGCAAATGAGTGAGGTCTGAGGTAAGGACAATGACGACGAGGACAACGACAACGACAACGACGTAATATAAAACACAATGTTGGACTATATTGTTCTCTCGTATGTTGTTCGGTTTTATGTGCTTGTATATTTATTTAGTTCAAGGAATTGTCCTTTTATATCAGCCTCGCCATCTTCTACAACAACTTCATTTTCTGCCGTCCCCACGCCTTCTTTTCACCAAGCACCCGACCGACACCATTATGGTAAATTTTCTTTTTCTTAAATATTGACGAGCTTGGGGACATATCAAGGCTTCTGTGGTTTTTGGAACGTTCTATAGTTTTCTTAATGGATTTTCTTCGGTTCAAGAATTAATCTTTAGCTGAAATTAATTCGAAAATAAAAGTTTCAGCACCATTTCCGTTCTGTAAAATGAAGTTTTCCCTTTAAATATATTTTCATGTGCAAGTTGCATTATCATTTTGTATTTGGGATTCGGGTTTTGGTTTTGATTCTGGACAACCAACGGACAAGGACAGAAGAGGTAGGTATCCTTCCTCTTTACTTTTTTAGAAGTTTAGATTTGGATTTGTCATTTGTGTTTTCTGAATGAGAATTCTTTTGAATGGAAATTTCTTCGATGGCGACACAGGGCAAATGCGGATGTTGTTGTTTTGGAAAAGTTGTTTGGGGAAAATTTATTTAAATTTTGTGAAGAAGTTTGAAAAGCAACTCATTTTGCTGACTATGAATTTCTAGATTTTAGATGAAAAGTTTGTTGATGTTTTTGGGAGGAAATATTTTGGATGAAATGGAAACAACATTTTTTCGGTTGCTAATGGATTAGGTAAACATTGTTTTTTGATAAGCATTATTTGTGGATAAACTATCGCAGCATGTGTCAAAAGTGGGTAACTGATTAATTTAATAAATGGACGACTGAAACTGAAAATGTTCATCAAATTCAAAAGTTTTGAGTACCAATGCCAAGAATTTGAACTTCAGATCTAAAAGAAAAGTAGGTATGTTTTTTTTATGTTTTTCTGCATTTGACGAGTATAAACAAACAATGCTCTTAGACCGTTAAATCATCTCCGGAAAGCAAAGTGGAATAGGATAGGATACCGATTCGATTGATGAGCTTTCAAAAATGTTCTTTCAATTGAAAGGTAACAAAATTCTTAAGTTCGTAGAATAAAGTTTCATTATTTTTTATTAAAATTTAGAGCTTAAGTTTATTAGAGCTATTAAAGACGAAAAGGAGTTCTTGGCAACTTCATTTCTAGTGTGATGGTTCAACAATATCAACTTTTTAATATGTCCGTAAAAGAAGTTAGGACAAATTTTGTAATACTAATTTTTTATTGATTTCCCTGACTGTCCTGGATGAGGTAATCTATTAAAGGCTCTCTTCGTGCAATGATTCTTATTATTACCTTTTAAAAGCTGGATCAAGGCGCATTAACATCCTCAACTGCGGCAATATAATCATAGAGAAGTTTATATGCCTTGTAAAAATTAATTTGAATTGCGAATCGTCAAGTCTAGTGCAATGGTTGCGAAAGTAATCTCTTTTGAATTTTTTAAACACAATTTTCTTTTAATTGTTATTGTAAAGTCCCCAGATATTTGCAACTATACTCCGAATGTACAACACTTTACCGGTTAATAGCAATATTCAAGAATTTAAGATCAATGAACAGCGACGACACCTCCTATTAAACGCCCTCTCCTCTTCATGATGCTCGTAAAGAGCTCATAGCATATAAAGGGAATTTTTAAGATCCTTTGAATGCTTGGCAATTATTATTTATAACTCAAGAAAAGATGAACCGATTGTCATGATTCATGATTTAATGGATAGCTCAATACTCGGAAACCGTAAATTCAACATCAAAACGTACCATCTGTTTAAAGCGTGACCATGGCCAACGTATAAAGCCAAATTAAAGTATCCGGATTGCTTTCAAGACCCGTCAACATTTTCAATGGCCTGCCTGCTCTTCAACCTGGCGTTGGAGAAAACAATCCGTGACTCCGGATGTATAAATGAAGGAAAAACTAGGTATATGGTGACTTAGTCTGCTGAAAATGTTGGCATTAGTAGAAAAACAACTATTAAGATGGAGGAGTACGAATTCGAAGAAGTGCGATCCTTCAATTTCCTCGGGTCAGAAGGAGCAGCCGATAACAATATGGAAGAAGAAATTAGTGAACGGCTGCTCAAAGCTAACAGAATCTACTTAAGTCTTTCAAGGCTCTTTAAATCCAAAAATCTTACCATAACTTCGAAACTGCTGCTGTATAAGACGATAGTCTTACCACTACTGTCCTACGGATACGAGATCTGGGTGCTTAACCAAAGGCACTCTGAACTCCTAGCCGCAGTCGAGAGAAAAGTCTTACGGAGAATAGTTGGGTCCATTGATGAGGAAGAACGATTCTGGAGACGATATAACCACCAGCTATATCAAATCTACCGCGAAGCAGGCTTGATGACAAAAATTAAGCTTGGTAGACTCCAGTTGGCTGGTTACTTAGCTCCTATCAGCGAAGAGGAACCGGAACGCCTTAAGCCTTGGGGTGTGGAACTTGATTACGTCGGACAACAATCAGGATACATGGAAGTATTTGCTGAAGCAGGCCCGACCGGATACCGGTTGTGGCGGAGGTGAAGGGATAAACTTCATTGGCCAGGCGGACGATGATGATTGTGATAACAAATCTTTATGTTTACTTGCGACATATAGAATACTAGCTGACCCTGCAGACTTTGTACTGCCTCAATCGATAAATAAAAGCTCTAAGCTTTGGTATCCCGCTTTGCGCTACCCTAGTAACTGCTATGATTGTCCCCCTTATTTGCTGATTTTCACGTTAGATTGGCCCAAAAAATTAATTTTATTCAGGCTATATCTAAGTGAAAATTTTATAAAAATTCATTGAGGATTGAGAGGATATAGAGTCCCTACCGGACATACAAACTTAACAATGCAGCTCAAATTATATGCAGAAACTTGATTTAAGGTCTTGAAGTTCTCTGTGCTCTTGCAGAGTTTTCCAAGTTCCCAATCAAAAATTTAGCATTTTTCCATTTGAAAATCAATGCACTTACAATAACATGGAATTTTCCTTTTGAAAATCAAAAAGTTTTCTGGGTTTTTCATAAAGAGCTTTCAATTTTTCATTCGAAAACCTATTTTGAAATTTTCCAGTTTTCCATTTGAAAACCAATGCACTTACAATTAGATGCAATTTTCCTTTTGAAAACCAATAGGTTTTCCGAGTTTTCCATCAAGAACTTTCAGTGCAATTTTCCTTTTGAAAATCAAAAAGGTTTCTGAGTTTTTCATAAAGAGCTTTCTTTTTTTTCATTCGAAGACCCATTTTGAAATTTTCCAGTTTTTCATTTGAAAACCAATGCACCTACAATTAGATGCAATTTTCCATTTGAAAACAAATGGGTTTTCTGAGTTTTGCATCAAGAACTTTCTATTTTCCATTCGAAAACCCATTTTGAAATTTTCCAGTTTTTCATTTGAAAACCAATGCACCTACAATTAGATGCAATTTTCCATTTGAAAACAAATGGGTTTTCTGAGTTTTGCATCAAGAACTTTCTATTTTCCATTCGAAAACCCATTTTGAAATTTTCCAGTTTTCCATTTGAAAACCAATGCACCTACAATTAGATGCGATTTTCCCTTTGAAAACAAATGAGTTTTCTGAGTTTTTCATCAAGAACTTTCTATTATCCAATCGAAAACCCATTTTGAAATTTTTCAGTTTTCCATTTGAAAACCAATGCACCTACAATTAGATGCAATTTTCCCTTTGAAAACAAATGAGTTTTCCGAGTTTTTCATCAAGAACTTTCTATTCTCCAATCGAAAACCCATTTTGAAATTTTCCAGTTTTCCATTTGAAAACCCATGCACCTACAATTAGATGCGATTTTCCCTTTGAAAACAAATGAGTTTTCCGAGTTTTTCATCAAGAACTTTCTATTCTCCAATCAAAAACCCATTTTGAAATTTTCAAGTTTTCCATTTGAAAACCAATGCACCTACAATAAGATACAATTTTCCCTTTGAAAACCAATAGGTTTTCTGAGTTTTGCATCAAGAACTTTCTATTTTCCATTCGAAAACCCATTTTGAAATTTTCCAGTTTTCCATTTGAAAACTAATGCACCTACAATTAGATGTAATTTTCCCTTTAAAAACCAATGGGTTTTCTGAGTTTTCCATTTGAAAACCAATGCACCTACAATTAGATGCGATTTTCCCTTTGAAAACAAATGAGTTTTCCGAGTTTTTCATCAAGAACTTTCTATTCTCCAATCGAAAACCCATTTTGAAGTTTTCCAGTTTTCCATTTGAAAACCAATGCACCTACAATTAGATGCAATTTTCCCTTTGAAAACCAATGGGTTTTCTGAGTTTTGCATCAAGAACTTCCCATTTTCCATTCGAAAACCCATTTTGAAATTTTCCAGTTTTCCATTTGAAAACCAATGGACCTAGATGCAATTAGATGCAATTTTCCCTTTGAAAACCAATGAGTTTTCTGAGTTTTTCATGAAGATGTTTCTATTTTCCATTCTAAAATTTTACAGTTTTCCATTTGGAAACCAATGCACCTGCACTTACATGCGATTTTCCCTATGAAAACCAATATTCATAATGCGAAATTTTCATGCACGTAGATTGTGGAAACTTAAATCCATGCCTTTTTAAAATGTCGATGTTAAAATTTTCTTTTGCATAGAAAATCGTGCCCAAGAATTCGCGTGTAAACATTGTTTTGGTCCAAAAGCTTAAGTAGGTGTTCAGCCTTAAATATAATAAGGAAGAATGAAATAGAAATTAAATGAAATGAAATGAAAATAGAGAGACATTTTAAAAAATTGATGTCGCCTGTCACTCTGTCAGTTTCCTGAATTCAAAAACAAAATTTCGGGTAAGTAAAATCAAAAATCAATGTTTTTTCCTATTAATATTTATTTCTTTTACTTTCAGAATATCCTACTGCACATTCAGTGCACCGAAGAAGAATTTAGGTACATTTATAAAGTAAGACTTTTGTTTGTTTACTGGTTTATCGACTACAAACATACAACCGACAAACAAACAAAAGTCTTACTTTATATATTAGTATAGATATGGCAAGTATTGAATTCGTAAAAAAAAAAATTTGAGATGATGATGAGATATGACATTACGATGATAGAGAAGTCGAAAAAAGTGGGTCCGGCGATTCCGTCCGTCTGTCTGTCGGGAAGTTTACAGGCACCTACAGCCTTAACCACTGGTCCGATTGACTTCAAACTTAAAAATTAGAGGTTTGAGCAAAAACTCATATCCCAGTTTTTTAATATTTTTTTTAAGATCAAAATTTAGGGTAGCCACCATACGATTTTTATGGCAAAAAACCAAAACTTTTAATTTTCTCCAAAACGGCTCCTACGATTTTTTTTAAACTTCCTCGAATCTTATTTTTTTAAACACTCATGTATTTGATGTAAAAAAATTTTTTTTGTATTGTTCGAAAACGGTACCTCCCATAGAACCGTTTTTTTGTTATTAGATTTTCTCGAAAAATAAAAGTCTGATCAGCGAAGTTTTTTTTCTGAAAGTACGCATATATTGCCCAAAAAATATTTTGTATTCAAAAAATTTTCAAAATTTTTTTTGGATTTTTAAAAAATATTTTTAAACTTTTTTTTCAAAATTGTGTATCTCAAAAACGGATCAATATTAAAAATCGAAACTTACTTATAAAATGTATATATACATATTCTTGAATACTGCATACCCAAATTAATTTTAAGACATTTTCGAAAAATTTTATATATAAAAAATTAATTTAAAAAAAAACGGCTCCGACGATTTTCAAAAAAAAAAATTCAATAAATCAAGAATAAGGTTTGAATTTGTTTGGCATTTAAATTTTTGGAATTAAATGTATTTACGAGGTACATTTTCAAATTTTAATTTTTTTTTTAAATTTGAAAAATCAACATAAAATTTGGAATACAGGAGCAAGTTCGTACGACCGAGTCGTGCACATTTTTTATATATCAATACCGCTTGATAGATTACGAAAAAATACAAGAAAAATATTGTCACTATTCGTCATACTAAATTTCAGGATCAAGCGTTTGGCAAAATAGAAATATTAATAAAATAAGAGGAATACACAAATGCTCTCAATTGTCTAAATACCACGATAACGCCTTAGATTATTTATTCACTTAGTTTATGAATTTAAGGTCTCAGCATTTGAGTGGGAGGTCAAAAAGCCAACTGACTTGGAAGTTTGAAATATTTTGACAATGTATCACAACACTTGAGTAGGTAATACTAAAAATAATTAAACCTCCACCGTTATATCAAAAACTATCCGACCACCAGGACGTTGTACCCGCTCTAAACAAATTGTTAGTGATAACTTAAAGCTTGGATGTGCAGTTTTCCCGTCACTTAACAGAGTTACCATATGAATTGTCTCTCATAATTCCCCCCCCCCCACATCACAACCTCACTACCCCGATACCCCTCACCCCCGCCACCAAGTACCCCGCAACTCGTTACCCCTTTACCCCTTCTTGATATACAACATTATCTGTGTGCTTCTAATGTTGTTGTTTCGCCCTGCATTCCATACTGCATAGTGAAGTTCCTGGTATCAATGTTTTTGCCATTAACATAATACTGAGCCAATGATGATTTTTGACGTTCTGTACAATGTTTGGGAAAACTATTTCTACCCATTCGGCTATGATTTCTGTGATCTTACAGAAGTTTGCTGGCAATGTGATGTATGGCCGAAATTCATCAATTGGATTCGTCCGTTTCCAATTCTCCATTAATTATTTTGCAAAATTTGCTGTACACCCACGTTGGTTTTCGAAGTCAAACACCATAAAACTGATGATTTGAGACATAATATGATCGGATAATCAGATTAGAATTCCCAAAGATTATCATTTATATCGCAAAATAGCATTCAGTGGACCAGCTAGTAACAAAATATAACCTATGATACTCAGGGCGAATGTAGCTTTCTAAGGTGCGGGGAAATAACTCCACGGGAACTAACTCCACTGAGGGATTTACTTCCCACCAAGTGAGAACTTACTCCACTTTTGTAAAGTGTAGTTAGTTCCCATGTACAGTGGGAATTAAATTCTTCAAAAAATTAGTGGATCTAGTTCCCTTCAAATTTAAAATAATTTGTCACTTGATTGAGAAAAATTTAAAATAAGAATTCAAGTATACTGAGCAATTTTGTTTGTGAAATTAAAATAAATGTCTTAGAAACGAAGTCATTCCGAAATTCAGTTTTTAAGACTGAAAATAATTTAAAAAAATCGCATGTACAAAAATATTGAGAAACTTAGTCATTCGGAAACCCATTTTTAAGAATCTGACCCCCTATATGGTGATTCATTAATTGTAAACATATACCGCATGCTGTAAGTTTATGTGACATAAAAAAACTTTTTCCAATGCAAACATTCTTCTGAAGTTTGGTGTTCGGTGAGAGTAGGGCATTCTACAAGCACACTGTACTTGAACCCAGTTTCATCTTGTTGCATCCTTTTGTCCCCTTAAATAACTGAGCTATTTCAATAACATTAAAAGTTCCATCAGAAAGACATTTTTTTACTGACTCTATTAACTCTACAACCCCTCTCAAATGGTTTAAAAAATTGTATTATTAAGGATTTAGAGTTTGAACCGAAAATTGCAAGCGAGCGAAGCGAGCGGAAAAAATTTTGCCCAAAAGAGAATCAATTTGGGGTGTGAAAATAAAAAAATTCGCGCGAATTTTTTTATTTTCACACTCCAAATTGATTCTCTTTTGGGCAAAATTTTTTCCGCTCGCTTCGCTCCCAATCAAACTAAATTGATTTGAGTGCTACAGATAGTCATCATCCTCAGACCAAGCTGAAAAAAGATACTCAAAATGAATCATTGCAGTGCAGCAGTGCTTTCCTGACACTAGCATGCTTTCCCAAATAAAAGGAAACGGCAACAGCTTTGAAAATGAATTGCTCTATCCATTTTGTTGACTAATAGGTAGTAAATAAAAATGATCTTATTTATTTATAAGACATTTTGGGGTTGTAGTTATGTATGTATACATGAATGACCTACCATAGTGGTCCCATTATCGGGACTTCTGACTTCCGGACCAGTTTCCCTGCGCCATGTATAAATGTGTGAACTTAATTCCCATTAGAAAGTGAACTAAGTTCTCACCGTACATGGGAACTAACTACACTTTACAAAAGTGGAATAAGTTCTCACTTAGTGGGAAGTAAATCCCTCAGTGGAGTTAGTTCCCGTGGAGTTATTTCCCCGCACCGCTTTCTAATGGTAAGAAAATCTTTGAAATCGGATCAGTAGTTTTTGAGTTAAGTCGTAACAAACATGCAAAAATACAAATATTTCCTACTTGTAATATTAGTATGATACAAGAATAAAGACTTTGCAGAAACGATAACAGGTCATTGAAGTTTCCCAAACCAAAACGTTATAATTTACTGCCAAAACAACGTTGATCGGGTCGGCTAGTTGATCATTTATTATTGAATTGTTTCTTTGATTGAATCTTCTATTCTACTATTAGGTTTTGTTTTAATTCTGGCAATACTGCTATAAGATTAAAGCGACACGTATTAATTTTTGGCTCCTTTTTGTTTTAATTTCCATTTCCGTCGATAAAACTTTCCATTTTGTCTAAGATTTTGGAGAAGAACTGAATACTGAAAGAAAATGTTGACATCTTACTCCAAAAGTGTAAGGGACTAATGGACTAACAGTCGTATTAATAAAAAAATCCTATTCCACTCTTATTCCACAGGTTAACTTACCCACAGAAGAGATTTAATCCATAGTTTAAAATTTCTCATTAGTAAAAAATGTGTCCCCGGAACAGTACAACAGATTAGTTATTGTGTTTGCTATACATAATGAACTTACATAAAAGCAGTTTTTCACATTCCACTGAATAAGGGCTAATCCTCAGATTTCTGTACAAAATCATTTTTCTTAAAACCTATAAGTAAGCTTTTAACATCTTTCTAATTGACCAAATAACTGATTCAATTAAAATTCACTTAAAAAATTCAATGTTTTTAAAACCAAAACAACAAAAAGCATGTTAAAAGTTTCTTAAATGTCTTACCACTTAACCAGCTCTTAAAAACAAAATCAAAATTTGAAAGGCTCTAAGGAGCTTTCGTTACAAATCGTCTAATAAACATTTTGTATCTGGCGTGAACACTGAAAAAAATCCAACAAAACCCCATAACCCAAATCATTCAGAAAATGGAAGAGACACTGTCACTTCTTCGTCCTCTGAAATATAATTTATTCAAAAAAAAAAACCAAAGAAATAGTCGCATTAAGTAATTGAGTGTTATTTTCATCAAAAACCATCCCAACCATCTAAACATTGTTTGTTATTACAAGTTAAATATGTTAATGACTATGTTAATGTTGGAATGTTGTTTTTTTTTTGCATAAAGTGATGGCGCTGTAATACTCGCTTACAGCAAATTTATCTTTTATGTGGTGATGGTGATATACCTCGCAAAAATAAATTTTCTCTGTGCTCTTTTACACACTTTCCACACTTTTCTTGGATACTTGGATTGGATTTAAGATTTTGGCTATAATGTGCGGATAAGGAAGCCAAAAACCGCACAGCACACGCTTACGGCGTCTAAAGGGCTAGACTCGCAATATCATATTTTGTGGATTGTGTGTTAGTGAGTTGTTGTTATTTTATGCTCCATCTGTGGCACCGTAAGTGGTTTTGGTTTAAGTTTGGTTTGGTTTTGCTTGCAAGCAAACTTATTTAATTCAGAAAATTAAATCTATATTTCAAATTTTGCCAAAAGGCGAAACAAAGTGGCGCTGCCAAATATTGACTATGGAATTACTTTTTTGTTACTCTGAGAAAAATGGTACGCAGTTTTAGTGTGTGCGTGTGAATGCTATGGCTGTTGCCTTGTTGGAGTTGCCAAGAGGTTATTTAATGACAGCGATATATGGTTGAATAAGAGTTTATTGTTCATAATGTAGAAGCAATTCATATTGAAAGTAATAAATGAATAAGTGACAATAAAAGTCCCATATTTAGAACGAATATAAGGAGTAACACGGTGCCTAATCATAATCAGGAATCGTTGGAAATTGTGTCGTATAAAAGCAATTTCTCTTCTCAAGATCTGAAAAAAGTAAGCTCAAGTAGGTACATTGATCGGGCTCTTACATCAAGTCAGAACCATGTTATTCAAGTGACACATAAAGGGTTTTTCAATAAGAGCGCTACAAAAGCTTTTTTAAATAAAACCAAAATGGTTTTGAATTCTTTATTCCTGTGAAAGTACGTTTGATGCCATTATGTATGGAACTCGATTTCTTTTGCATGGCCACCACAGGCACGCTTGCAGAAGTCCAGACGCTGAACCCAATTTTCGACGGTTTTCAAGCATAAATCGGCCAATACTGCTGCAATTTCACGTTCAATATTCGTACGAAGTTCAGCAATCGTCTCTGGCTTGTTGGCATAGACCATAGACTTTACATAGCCCCACAGAAAATAGATTAAAGGCGTCATATCGCACGACCGAGGCGGCCAAACGACTGTACCATTTCGTAAGATAACACGTTCTCCAAACTTGGTTTCCAATAAATTGATTGTGACATTCGCTGTGTGGCTTGTGGCGCCGTCCCGTTGGAACTACATGTCCTCCAAGTCCATAACATCCAATTGAGGCCGAAAATATTCATTTATCATTGAACGGTAGCAATTCCCATTCACAGTAACGTGCCGGTCTTGTTCATCACGAAAAAAGTACGGCCCAATGATGCCGCCGCCGGCCCATAAAACACACCAAACCGTAATTTTTTCGGGATCCAATGATGATTCATGGAGTACGTGTGGATTGCTGCCTGACCAATTCCGCATATTTTGTTTATCGACGAAGCCTTTCAACCAGAAATGAGCCTCATCTCTGGAGATGATTTTTCGATGAAAATCCGAATCATTTTCAAGTTGTTGCTCAGCCCAATATACGAACAAACGACGCTTCGGGTGGTCAAGCGGCTTCAGCTCTTGCGTCAATTTAATGTTGTAAGGATGTAGGCTAAGATCTTTTCGCATAATTCGGCGCAACGACGCACGTCACAGAGATGCCCAACGCTCGAGTACGACGTGTGAGAGACACATTTGGACTTTCTGCATCTGAAGCCTCAGCGGTAGCTATATTCTCGACAATACGGGCACTTCTTTATCCCACTGGCATGGGAACATTTTGTACTGTGCCTGTGGATCCAAATTTTTCCACTAGATACTCAATTGTTGATCTGCTAGGACGATTATGACGATCATAAATTGAACGTAACGCTCTTAATGTTGATGCCACTGACTCCGAATTTCGGTAGTAAATTTTGATAATTTCGACTTGTTGTTGGCCGTATATCTTTCCATCATGAAATCGCAAACCTTACTAAAAGAGCGGTAAGAAATATGGTGTCGTTTGCTGTCTCTACTTTTGTAGCGTCCCTGTTGAGAAAACCTTTTTTTTTCAGAAATCAAACTTTTCTAAAATTACCATCCAACATCCGACATGTTTCACAAACAAGCAACAGAGTGACAATGAATCCTTTTTAACTCTTTCTATAAGTGCACCAATTATCAACCCATTTCCATCTGTCCAGACAGTAGACTCCATCAATCTCTCAACTAATCCTAACTTAAAATCTTAATAGCAAAATTTATATTCATCTCATAGACACAAAACCAACAACATCAAATTCAAAGCAACACACATTTTACTTTCTCTTCTATTCATTCACAGCCATGACAGGCAAAAATTGTGATTTACAATGATTCAGCTCTATAAATTACCAGTTACATCGCACCATTAACTGATAATTAAATATCTCATTTCCACACAATTTGGAATCGTAAAAAAACAAATTGTAATCAGTGCCCTTTTTAACTATCTTGCGCTTGGATAAATCGTAAAAACCCTATCTGACCATAAAACATTTCGTCGTCGTCGTCGAGTCGCCGTTCGATTGTCTCACAGTCATAGTCCTCTGTCCACCCTTTCAAAAATAACAACAACAATAACAGAAATGATACCTTAAATTAATTTTAATGTGAGCACACTTAAAGTAATTTTCATTCAACGGCCCTTTAAGTACCTACTGAGCTTTAAGTTTTATTAAATTACACAAATCCCATGACCGAATTCATATGTACAACTATTTACCCTATAAAACGCAAATTAAATCATTCATCAAAAATTTCATTTTTTTTTTATAATTTCAGAGCTCTCAAAAAAAAACATTCTCATAAAAGCCCCACGAGACGGAAGGAAGTGAAACACAAAAAAGCGTAAAAAAACGTGAAATTCGAATTAATTTATGTAATGCATAGCCAGCCAACCAGCCCTATACTCTTAACACAGTTAACAAGTACACACTCGTCGAAAATAAAAAAAATATGGAAGCAGAAAAACTGGTACGTTAAATAATAATATTGTTTATTTAATTTTGCATTTTCTAGTGGATTGCATACACAATCCAAAAAATTGTACAGTCGACTCCGCTTAACTGAAACACAATTTTTGCAGACAATTTGTTTCAGTTAAGCGGAGTTTTCAGTTAACCGAACTTCGGATAACTGAAACTTTTTTCAAATAAGCGGAGTTTTGTCAAAATTAAATACCTACTGCCATGTTAAAAAAAAAAATAATAATAATAATAATTAAAAACAACCAAAAGATAAATTACGTAACTTAGTGCTATTCTATTCACTATTGCTCAACTTGTAGGAAGCCTTCAAGTTGGCCAATTCTAGAGTTAAGAAAAACTTGAGCGTTAAGGGACAAGTTGAAAATCGTTTCTCTTCACTTCTGTAAACCTCAACTCGAGAGTTGAAATTCAAAAGTTGGGTTCTCTCATTTTTTTAAATTTCCCTGGAATATTTTGGAGTTTGTTTCAACTTAAGATTTGAATTTATGCCAAATGCCAAATGCTGCGGGTTCAAGCCCCAGCTTTGGCAGCATTCTTTTTCTACGAAAATCACCAGCTCATCTGAGGCTACCTGTGCGATAACATGAGACAATATAACATCTATGTCTCCTCCTCTGAGACACGTAGGTATCTGTTATGTGTTTTTCTTCTATGCATCTATCTGTCTCTTTCTGTTGTATTAATGTCTTGTTCTGTCCCAGCCGATGGTATCAGTCACCAGTGCTGCTATGTGTCTGTAGTTTGTCACCTTCATATGCGAAGTACTGTAAATTCAATGTTCAATATTCAATAAAATTTGTACATACCGTGGGAAGTTGTCATTTTGTAAACGTCCTTAGCTACGTGCAAAAACTTATCAGTCCGCACACTTTTTTCAATTGAAACGGTTCGGTCTGAATTCCATTTTCTGTAAATTCATTCTCAACCAAAACTTGCCAGCATTCGACCAATCTGTCCCGTATAAGCTTAAAAGGCCAGAAAAGAACTAAACGATGTCGAAATAAGCATACCCCAAGGCATTGCTTCTCTTCGAGAATGTATCGAAAAACAACCTTACGCGAAAGCACAGACCGACGCAACGACGATCAATAACTGAAATTATTTCTGATTGAAAAGGCCAAACAAAAGATCCACTATTTCTAGCCCTTCAGAAACCTCTCGACAGACTTATTCCTCAATATACAGATTGTCATGGCCGAAAAAAAAGTTGCCAAAAGTGAGACGAAGACTGGCTAGTGGCAAATGGTACTAGTTTTCTCGAAATATCCAAACAATTATTTGAATTCATATGAAAATTTTGAATTTGAGAGAAAACTCTCAAGTCTGTCTTTCAGCTTCTTCTGTTTTTGGAAGTTGAGAAAATCGAAAGTTGAATTACTTGAGAGTTGAGAAGCAAAAATTGAAAATGTCAAATGTGATTTAGGAAAACCAAAAGTTCAACTTGCTCAACAGCTCATGTTAAGTTAAAAAATCAAAAATTATTTAAGAAAAAAATAAATCAATTGTTGTGTGTTTGCTGTTTTGCAAATTATAAAAACACATCTTATACTATTGTATCGGAAACTTGGGAGTTTTCAGCAAAGGCTTCTAGGGCTCTATGATCTATATTTCATCAACAAACAAACGACTGCCACATTACAACACATCATTGCAGTGTAAATTATGATAGGTAATCGCATAGTCGGATATTCTGTTCTTCCATTGCAACTTAGATTTGAAAGTAACTTACGTAGATGACGCTAGTGTAATTCATGCGTGTACCATAATTTTGACATAAAAACACCACGTACATCACACTTTTGCAATAAAAATAAATTAAGTTAAATGTTGCGTTCTTTTTAAAAAATAGTCAACAATTGTGGCTTCGTTCAACTGTTTCACTTATGCGGAGTTGAATGTGTGAGAAATGTTAATTTAAGGCAAACAATTTTGTTTCAGTTATACGGAGTTTGCAATTAAGCGGAGTTCAGATAAGCGAAGGAGTTTTGGTGGAAAATGTTCAAAATGGCTCGGTTATAAATTTTTTGTTTCAGATAACCGAAGTTTTCAGTTAAACGGAGTTCAGTTAAGCGGAGTTGACTGTATCCATCTCCTTAGCACGCATTTCAATTTGACTTTGACTTAAATAAAATGAAAATAAAAAAGGACTTTTCAAGGAGGAAAATTAAATTGTTGCCGAGTTGAGGATTGGGATAAAGATGTCAGCCGTCTTTTGTGAAATAAATTTTTACGTCACATCAAATTTGCATACGGGAATAAATAAATTCTCATTCCTGGATGTAAGGTGTCGACAGATAAAAAAGATAAAGGGCTCTGCAATCATTTTGAGAGGAAGGAGGACTTTCCTATTTCAATGAAAACTTACCGTTTATAATATAGCCTCACAAAAAAATTGCAGAATTTCGAAAGTTGCTTGCCACAAAAATAGAAAATCCTGCAGGATAAAAATAAACGCAAGCAATATCTGTATGTGGGCTAGACGAGTTGGAGGGAATTTATGTTGAAATAAAGTGTAGCACTAGCAATATCAAACAAGAGTGCGTCCAACGTCACTCGATTATTTACAGTGGTGTTAGGAAAGGAAAAAAAGAGTGGGATTGCTGTTTGTAGAAAAGAAATTATTTTCGCTAGTTTTTAGAGAAAATAATAAACCGTTGTGTTTTGAACTTTTTATGATATAAGCAGCTTAGCGAAAAGCCTTCTCAGTTCTCACGGCAAATAAAAAATAAGTGAAGGGAATCAAAACTAATAAAAAAAAACTGCACGACTGGGTCGCATGAACTTGCTCCCGTATTCCAAAACTTAGCTCACGGACCCACATTTTTCGACTTCTCTATCATCGTAATGACGGCGATTCCGTCCGTCCAACAGCGCCTTAACCATTGGTCCCATTGACTTCAAACAAGAGGAATGAGCGAAAACGCATGGCTCGATTTTTTGATTTTTTTTGAAGATCAAAACTTAGGGTGACAAATTTTTGGCAAAGAAGTGCATTGTCAAATTTGGATGTACTCTCAAGTATAGAGAATCGTTCTTTAGCCGTACTACGTAAATGTGTAAATCGCTTCCGCAACTTGAGTAGTGTCCGTGGCTTAGTGGTTAGGTGGGTTGGCTGCTAAGCAGAACGTCATCGGTTCGAGTTCTACTCGTGCCGATAGTTTTTATTTCACCTTTCACGGGCACTGCCTCTTGCGAAGAACTGACAAAACTTCCAAGGGTATCAATCTGTCATGAAAAAGTTCTTCTCAACTTTGCCGTTCGGTCGATTCAAAGGAATGGGTTGCCAAATTGGAAAGTTTTGTGCATGATGATGGTAGGATTCAAATTTCCGAAGAGATCAATCTCTACTTATTGTCATCAAACAAAATGTTCAAATCATTGCTCTCCTCTTGGGTGGCGATCATATGAGTTGAAGGTCTACGTGGCAGTCTAAAGAATTTTGTGGCTCTACAGGGGAGGGACCAACAACTGTCATATTGGCTTAGGACTTTGGATCTTTGCTAAACTGTTAGACCAGTGCTTTGTGGTAACCTTCACCTCGGCTCTTGGTTCCAGCGGAAATTTAGGCAACGTTGTCGCCAATGCATCTTATACTGCCATCGTTGAGACCTACTTACATCTGCAATTTGCTAGCTTCTTAGGCAAAAAATCTGAAAATTGATATTGAAACGCTAATAAAACTGTGGAAAATATCCCTTGTTGCTTTAGTTAAGTTCAGGTTGGGGTCTTCTTTCTTAAAGATCCGGTAAACCTTGAAACCGCACTTCTCTTACACTCTATAAGAAAAGAGAATGCGTTAACGAAATTTGATCAATCTGGTAGGTTGGTAATTGATCTCCCTACGAGTATATATAATAACTTCACTGTCCAATGAGTCATATTTAATTCATAAGATCTGAATCGCCTGGTATTTCTGACTTCCAATTTTAATGAGGAAATAAGACAACTATCTCGCGTTCAGTGAACCTTTGGTATACATATACCGAGCTGACATGTTCCGTGAATCATATTTGATTCATTTAATAATATTTATGTTTTACGAAAAATTAATTCAATAATAAACATTGAATTTTGAAGTTGTCTAATCGTAAAAAAAATGTGACCAATTTTGAATCAAAAATGATTCATGAACCTTTGTAGATGAAAGGCTTTAAATGTTTCGCAAATAGAATGTGAATCAGTATCATATTTCAAGTACAAAACAATCAAGTTATAATAACTTTTTTAAAAGAGTGTGCGTGAGGACAGTTAAATTGTTAATGTCATAGCTTGGGCATTGCCTATAATTATGTCTCGTCGAACTGCTCGGAGGACCTGTCTTCATTCTTATTTTCACCGAGAACATTAACCACATAAGACTGATATTGGCGAATTCAGGATTGTCATGAGCAAGCCGCAATCTAGTTTTATTCCCGGTAGTTCAAGTTCCACTCCTCGACTTTTCCTCATACTCAACCCTACTCCTACTCTTTTTTCATCTCTCAAAAGGTCTGCCAACGTTTTTTCCATGATATTACTCTCGTCATTCTTTCTAACTGCTTACGTTGCAGGTGTCCATGAGCCAAGTCTTCTATTCCGTCTACCTTCTCTTGTATTCAACATTCTGTTGTGTATGTAGGTGGTATCCACTTACTAGCTTCGCTGCTAAGAACAGATGAAGAAGGATATTCAACGAGTTATTATTCCATTTCTACACCCACCCTAACCAACAGTCAATATATCCCTCAAGTTCTAACCCGATGGCCTAGCGCCTAGCCATCGTTTTCCAACATTTTCTTTTTTTGTATATTCGTCGTTTTTTGCTTTCAAACTTGTTTTTGTTCTCCTCATTGTCTTGCTCTATTGCATCGTCCTTGTAGGTTTTTGAATCAAGAGCCAAGACATGCATATAAGCTTATCGTATCTATACACTTTAATATGCACCAAGGGGCGACGGATGCGACGGGCGAGCTATAATAATAGGACAAGTCCAGTGGTTAATATAGCTTGGAAAGGAGAAGTACTTTACTGCTAGTACTAGCGTGTTTTTACTACTCTTTTTAATATAGACCAGTGCCGCTGCTTTGAAAGGATTTCAAAAAGGCCTGGCCTAATTTTTGGAAGGCGACAAGATTTGGTTAGTTCCCCGCTTATCCAATATCCATTCACTATATCTATCCTGATACTAAAGTGTTCCTTCTTCCTATTTCTAACAATTTTTGTAAAGTTCAACAGAAGTGTATTGTTTAATTCGCCCCAAAACTCTGACTTTGCTTGCCCTTTCGATTGATACAACCCTGATGCAAAACACACCGTTATACGTTCCCTCTGCTGCCACATTTGGCTGGCTGTTTTCATGTCCTGTTTGCGTTGATTCTAATTACAAAGTTGGTACTTCTCCGTCGCATTATGTGCTGCAGTTTTTTGCTCGTCAGTGGGTTGAAATGAGTTAGTAGGGGCGAATATAAATATATTTTTTTTACAATCGTGTATTTTTAGTATCTCACAACCACAACTTTGCCTCTATGTGTGGGTCTTGCAAGGATAATGTGCCTATTTCCTTGTTATCTGTTTCTGCTGGCCTGCTACTGTTGGCTGGCTAGCCAGGCAGGCTTCTTTCCAACAACGTTGTTGTCCTTGTCGTCTTCGCCGTCGTGTGCTTTAGTTTTATGGGTTTCCTCAGTTTTTGAAAACAAAACAAAAAAACGAGAATTGGACGAACAAAAAAGTTAGTATACGAGAGAGAGCAAATAAATATTGTTTATAGTTTGCATTAATTTTAAATTTGTTTTCCTTCGATCGTTAGAGGAGAATGTTCTTATCACAGAAACAGAAATGTGTAGGTATGTGTTTGTAGCATTTGTTGTTGTTTTCTTTATTTCCTTTTTTTTAATGAAAACGACAAGATTGCAATGGCATAAAGGACAAAAATGAGGTGGTAGGTTGTAGGGAGGCAAGAAAATATTGCATTCAGTGAGTTTATGTATAGAAAATGAATAAAAGAAATAACAGAGCAATAGACATTCGAAAGGACTTCTTTTGTTGGATGCTTTATGGGGTTTGGTGCATTGGGATCTATTTATTTTGGGGATTTTAACGTTCAGGACGCAAATCTTTAAATACGATTTGTTGAGCCAGAAAATTGAAGATGAACCACATTTCGAGTTTGTTGTCTTTTTCTATCGGAAATCCGGCCAATAAGTTGTGTTCGGGGAAAATAAATAAGAGGGATTATTGGTTAGTGTTTTCTTTTGGGGGTTTGCTTAGAAAAAAGGCACATCTTTCATCATGTGTACAGGTCCTTAGGAAGGAATAGATTCTTTAATGAATTTGGTTGTCACAGTATTGAATAACCTACACTTTTTCTTGAAATCCGTATTACATCCAATGGACCTTAAGGGTCTAAGTGAGTCAATAACATCCAGAAAATCACTTAAGCCCGAGTGCAAAAACTTGTGATTCAAGCCAAACAGAATGAAACGAAAATTTGTCCATCAAATCTGTTGCTTCGGATGATATCAAATTTGGGAGCTAGAATTTCTAATGCTTAAATAAAACGCTTGTCCAGGAGCCCCATGCGTGATACTTTCCACAGCTTGAAGACCAGCAAACTAAGGTAATTCACACTATGCAAGGTGGTAGCCGACCGTTATTGTCGACAATCGTCTCTGAACTCGTTTTCCACTCATTGGCATCAATGTCTCTTCCCGATCAATTCATGCCATTTCTCTGGAAGGTATTGGCTTTAAGGTCTTGGAAAATACCTTCAAGAACGTTGAAAACTATCATCATATTGTCTGAAAACTTTTCATACGATTTTGGGCAGACTTTTTTTTCCAAAACCCATCACATGATACATCAATAGAATGGCCAGCTCGAACTCTATTCATTAAATGGTTACAAGGTTTTTGATGCCCTGATAGAAGAGTTATTGTCAAAAATTATGTCGGTTTTTGATGAGCCACGTCCTTATGCCCCGAAAACGTCTACAACGGAAGGTAAGGTGACGAAAATCCACGATCTCCAACCTAAAGAAAGTAGGCATCTCAAAAAGTCATATACTGCATGAAATGTTGGGTATTAGAAAGCTGCCGGAACGATAGGTGATTCGTTAGCTCGCTTCGGGCGACAGTTTTTAACGCAGCTTGAGCGCAATCCGAAAGAGTTTTCACGTAGTGTCAGGAGAGTCGAAGAAACCTGGTGAATTAGTGCACACCAAAAAAAAAGAACAGATGAAACAGTGAATTTCAGCCCGCGAAAGTTCTGCGAAACAAGCGAAGATTATCCGATCGGCCAGAAAGGTGAGGGCCACCGTTTTCTAGGATTCACAAGATGTAGAAGAGTTTAACATAACTGCACTATGCAGAATTATGAGATTCTCTACGTTTTCCTAGTGTGATTTCTTATTGTTTTAAACTTGAAAATTTCATCCGCCAGACAGAAATGTTAGTTCCCTTACCTACGAAATGGAGGAGGCGCATACTTAGCAGACCTCATATTTTACAAGAAAGTTTTTTTTATCTCGGCTGCTCGGTATTGTAAGTCCCCGAGCAATGCAGGAATCCCTTTTCTAACAGAAACACAACACTGCGGCTCTCAATACCTTCAATGAATTCAACGCAAGATCAGCGTAGCTCAACGATTTTCCTCGAAGAGAGAACGAATGGTCGTTGAATTTAAGGTCAATTAAAACAAAGACATATAAAGAACGAATTGGCTCGGTACTGATTGCCTGTCGAAATCGCAAAAGCATCATAAAATGAATTTGATTCTAAAATGTTTCTTTTAAAATTTCAATCAGAAACGGAAGACGATTAAGTTACTATAAAGACAACTCAGTATTTACAAAGTATTAAAATCCTATTAACTGGCTGCCTTCCCCGACAAAAACCCATGTGGTAACCCTAAATTTCTTGTATTTAAAAGCTCAAAACATATGCTCAAAAATTGTGTTTTAAAGTTAGCATGCGATTTAACAATGAAAAGTGGTTGAGTACATTCTATTAAACGAACAATTGCATGAATATTTATTTTGCATTCTGCTTTACTATTATCCGTAGGTGTGCATGTGTGTGTGCTGGTATTGTGGATTTCCGCTTGGCCCCATTGTTATAATATTCATTTTAGCTAAACAATTTCGTATAGCCAGAGGAGAGTACACCAGCTACACTAACAAATAAAAATTCCATTCTATCCCAAAATGAAAGGGAACGGAGAGCCACAAAAGAAGAAAACACAAACAAACGAAAAAAAAGTCGAAAGTCTGTTGCAAGACCAGACCTAGGACCAGGAGGACCCATACAAAACTCTCCAGGTGGCTTATTGTGTTGTAATAGTCCTCAATTTCAAGTGCAGTGTATATACGTCCGTTCGTCGTCGTCCTGCTCCTGGACATGACTGAATTTATTCGTCCTTTGTCCGAAGATTGCAACCAACCAAGTCTTTCTCTTTGGTTTTGGGGTTGTGTGCAGTGTGCAGAAAAGTATAAAGTTTTAAAGAACTCTCTGTTCAGCTTTGTTGAAGGGTTATAGATTAAATAGGTTACAAGTTTTAAGGGCTTAAAGCATGTGAAACTGTATGTGGACTTAACGCTTGACAATAGTTCTGTTTTTGTGTTTTATTTTTGATTCTTTTTCTGGTGCTATTTATTTACAAAGGACGAAATATAGTTGTCTGTTGTGAACTATGAAATCTACTTTTGGTTTATTTGAAAATCTGTTTTCTTTTTTTAACCCTTGGGAGATTTGTGGTGTTCTTCTTATCGTGTTTTCTTTTTTTTTAGGGATGTCCAGTATTTACTGTCCGAGTTCAAATATATTTTGTACTTTTGAGGGTTTGGGATATCTTTTGAAGACAAATTAAGTTTACGCTTAAATAGCCTTGCAGTATTTCGATCGTAATTGGGTTCCGAGGAATTTGGAAGATTTTCAAAATTGCATTTGTGGGTAGAGAATGGATTTTAAGAAACCAGTTTAGGGATGATAAAGTTTGTACTACACACTGTCTAGCTTTAAGCTTAAAAGTGATAAAAGTTTTTTTTTTGTTTTTAACGAAAACTTCAATTTTGAAACAACATCGAGGTTATTTCTCAAGTTTGAATTGTGCTTCTTTGCTGGCATTATTTATCTAATGGTCGATAACTTAAAGCATGCCATTTGCAAAGAAAACAAACACTTCTTCTAACTGCTTCTTTCTATACCCAAACAAAAACTTGAGCAATTTCAGTTCGCTTTCTTGATCGAGTTCTTCCAACTTACGGAACGAAAGCAGCTTGAGAAAAGTCCAAGTTTCCTTAATTTATCATCGTATTTAATGTGCCCTGGTGTGTTATTGCAGCTGGCATGTACAGAATTGACTGAAAAAAATTCCTTTTCCGGAGGACACTCTTTGTATTTCAGGATCTACTTTCAAAGAACCCAGAACAAATAAGACTCCTGTTTGCTGTTTTGGTGAGCAGCAGGTCAACTACGCGTGAATTAATTGAATTCTGCTGATATCAATCTCCACACTTTGCTGAACCCTAACATATCAATGTTGTATCATTTGTCACTGTCTCTATGTCAAGATACCGCGCTATTATCAATGGTATGATTGAAAATGTTGGATCGACTAGGCGTTGTCTTTGAGGCGATGTACAGTTCATATATGATCTTAAAGCAGCAATGAGCTATCATTTTCTTCCGTGGAAATGGTAAGGAATTGGCTGATCCAAGCGATTTGGGATACACTTGATTTGGGATACATCTGATAAACCGAAACAGTTGTCGATCCATTGATAAGCCTCTTTATGGAACTCGCATGATTTTCCTGGCGCCGCGCCATTTTGAAGAAAATATCAGGGGTTGTAAAACCTTAGAGAACATGTGTCTGAAGGTACATGCATTCTATTTCTGATAAAATGCTGACCTGTCCTATGAGCTTAACGAGTTTTGTTTAGAGTCATCTTCTTGTCTACAGCAGTCCGCGTGTAATGAAGCAAACTATCCACTAAATCGTCGGTAGGTTATTGTTGGAGAATCACCCCATTAACATTTTCATTAAAGTAAGCCTCAAAGTTGAGTTTTTACTTTTAACCTAAGACCTAAGTATTTGTCTTGTTTAGAAAATTAAGTGCAGTGAAATACCTTTGACTGTAAAAGTGAGTGTTGAAAGCATTCCGTGTTTTCTTAAGACGTGTTTCAGCACCGTTTTATGAGGTATTATCCACGCTAGTAAGAAAAAAATGTTTGTAAAGTTCTAAATAAAGTTTTATGTGCTTCCCTCTATTTTCTTGCGTTTTCCGAAGTTCGCTTGAAATCATGTTTTATAGAAGAGGAGAAAATACTCCTCCCTGAGGGAGCCTGTACCTATTTTACTAGCGGCAGAGCGAAGCTCTTCACTCTTGATAATATTTTCATACTTCTTATTCTTAGCATTATCCTTGTCAAAACAATAAGTGGCTTCAATAAGGGAAAGATAGGTGAAAGAACTGATGGTTTCTGTTGTAGTTACTGTCACACTTAAATCAATGTAGATCAGTTGTGATATCCCCGAGTACCTATTGCTACTCAATGCGAAAAAAAACCTATGTGTTCAATTAACCTAGCTATTTGTAGGCATTGACAATATAAATTCTGGTGTGCCTCAGGATTCCGTGTTGTCTCCAATCCTATTTCTTATTTTCATTTAAGATCTCTGTTCTATAACTTCTAATCCAGTAAATTGTTTCGCTGACGATATTACCCTAAGTGTTTCATATTCGTTCCCAGACTCACATCCCTCCTCTTCGTATGTGGAATTGCAACGGAAAAATATGATAAGCTTATTAATCTCTGACTTAAACAGCACTGTTCTATGAGGAATTAAAAACCGCGTAGAGTCTAATGATTCGAAAACACAATGAGGCAACATCTTTGGATTTGTTAAGACGGTGCAAGAAATGTTTCTCTCCGACTGATCTGACTATTATCCCTAGGACTTACATCCGTCCAAATCTTTGGACTGGTGCACCAGCTAAGCTAAGCTCTAAGAATGATTGGTGATAGAGACATCACTGACTCATTCAATCATTATATCAACGTCATTACGTTTCGTGTCTCCCTCTGTTCTATCGTAACTTCTACGGTAAGCGCTCTAGAGTCTAGAGAAATATCCAGTTACATTCCTCTCCTTACAAAAAATCAACCGAAATACCCGCGCTTCAAGGAATGTGAATCTGTTTATCCTCGAACCCAACTTCGAACGTACCCTCAAGAATAGAGAATCGTTCTTTAGCCGTACTACGAGAATGTGCAACTCTCTTCCACACTGTCTTTCCCAATCATTGTTATGTTCAGGAATTCAAGACCAGTCACCCACACCTCCTTTCTGACCCTTACCTTCCTTCCTAAACCACTCACTGTGTCTCTGGTATAATAAAAGTACAAAAGCTACTTGAGTGGGTTAAAATTATTTTAAAAAATTTGACGAAGTTCAAATGCCAGTTACATTTGATCTTTTCCATTTTAGCCTGGGGCAGAGCAGAGTCTAATTTAATTCACGCTTTGATTTAACCTCACTTGCAGTAACCGCTTTTATTGCTGCTTGGTCCTCAATGTAAAAGGTCATATAATACCTTGTTCCTCGGAGGACTTCCGCTTAGAAGACACTACTGTGGTCTGGAAAATTACTTGAGGAATTTAAAAAAGAAGCCTGTGTCCAATTTGGAGCAATCTGTGTAGAAAGCAATTGACAGGTAAGGTACTCAATTTGACGTGACCAGAAAATTAGCATTGCTGTCCTAAGTCAAGTTTTTAGGTGGTCAACAACATTGGAAGAAATTTGACGTTCCAAGATAATAACGGTGAAGACCTAATCAGTGTTTACGTCAAACTATTGAATTAAATTCCCCAAATGTCAACATGTTCCACTTTTCCTGATTTCTTGATAAAGATTTGTTAGTCTTAAAAAAGACAAAGAAACAGGCTAATGAACTCACGAAGCAAACGTCTCCATGTTTAGACAAACTAAATGACCACGCTTTGCTCATCCCAAGGGACTCGTCCTCTAACAATATTGTCTCCACGTGCTTTGATTATATTTACCGTTGAAACATCGAAACAGGATCAAAAGTCCACCTCTCTCAATTGGCATTAGAGTTCGTGTCCTAAAAACCAGACAAATATTGGATCTGTTGTCATTGCAGGCCATCCACGCCACAAAAGCAAGAATATTTAACCGACGACGCTAACAACATTGTCAAATAGAATAATTTGCTCTTGTTTCCATACCTTAACCAAATTAATTTTAAATCGATAATCCTTTTTTGAATGAAACACAAACATTCCATAAATCAAAAAAGAACAAAAAAAAGTTCGAAAACACTATTCGAGCTTGTATAGGAAATATTAAAACGAATAGTTTGGTGCCTTTGTAATTTGTAGTTCGGATATCCGAACACGAAATAAAAAAAATCATAATAATAGTATATTGCATGCGAATCGTCAATTATAGCCAGCTTACCCAATAGCTATGGTTTTGTTTTGTGTCCTTAAAGGCAAATCCTGGAGTCAGGTGAGTAGTAATTATGTGAAAAAAGACCGTATGATGAAAACATAGAAAAGGCGATAGCTTCACTTTGTTGTTAAAAAAGTTGCAAACAAAAATGTCGAACTTATAGATTTTTCTAAGCGATGACATAGATTTAGTTTAAAGAACATAAAACCCCATATTTTGGCCATGAGTCTGAACCAAATACTTGAGCCCAATTTATTGCCTATTCGATGACTCTTATTCAAGTCAAAACAGTGCTGGAAACATAGTTTGCCAAAACAAAACCTAATGGCATTGAACACAAAAACTCGATAGACGGCCTTGTTGGTCAAGCTATACAAAAACTTTGCTCCTAAATTGCATGCAATTCAACACGTCAGCGTCTATGCAAAAATATCTATTTAAAGACAGATAGCTCCTACACCCGATCACTTTCAATAAATCTAATAAGTGTCTCAAAATCCAATTCAAGTTACAAGGCAACAGCAAAAGCAACAGCAAACAAAACTACTATTGCAAAAAACCAATAAAATTCAAGAATTTCCAAAAGAAAAACAAACAAACACAAAAAAAATGCTCAAAAAAGCCAAGCAAACAGAGTAAAGCTAAAATAAATATACCCCAATGACATCAGTGTCCGGATGGAGCACGGAGAAGCTCGAAATGTGTAAAGAAAAAAAAGTGTACTCCACTGGTTGTTCCCCAATGGAATGGAATTGTTTCATACACACAGCCGCCACACCGCCCGCCGCTGCTGCCACCGCAGCAGTCGTGGTCGTAAAAAGTCGATGACTTCAGTTTGGTGGAATTTGGCGAAAAGTTGCGTCACCGCGCGCTACTACCAACCGATATGATTCAACCCGATTGCGAATATACAATTTTACATTCACTAAAACGAATGCCATTGCCATATTCGACATACACGAAAAAACCCATGTCTGTATGTAGAGTAGATACTTAAAATTGGATATTGGATACTCTTTGAAGTTTTTTATTTGTATTGTGTTCCTTCGTTCAGTTGGGAGCGTATCTAGATGAATGCAATTGAGTTATTACACACATGACGAAGACCCATGTGAACCATTGGTTATCGTTTGAATGTGAAGGAGAAAAAAACGATAGGGATAACTCTGGCAGGACGAGTAACGAGAACACTTGGAATGCATCGATTGAAGTTGGTTGATTTAAAATGTTTCAAAAAATATTCACCTGTCAGAGTTTTTAGTCCAGAAAACAAAAGCACTTAAAGAAACTTTCTGTTCTGTCATTCTGCTGTACCTGCAGGAAACTTTAAATTTTGAGAATGTCATGCAGCTGAGATCATAAGTAGTTTTGGAAAGTTATATGAATGATAAAGTAACTTTAAGAAGTGTTGCGATGGAATTTTTGTGAAATGACTTTTTTCTGACATTTTGACTCTTTGTGGAAGTGGAAGTGCACCACAACTTTTGACAAGGGTGAGCGGGCTATTCTTTCTTGGGAAAGTGATGAGCTAGCCTTTTACAGGAATAATTATACATCTTAAGGGTGAATATAGGTCCCCCGTATGTGCAATATTTCAGGAAGATTGGCAGAGTGATAACCTACTTCGCTTCAGTCCTCAACCAACAATCTCCGCCACCCAGCTCGGTCCCTAGCTAGCTGTCTCCAGTTTTGCACTCCTAGTTGATTTAAGTCCTCTTGCAGTTAGGTGCGCCATCTGAGTCGCGGTCTTCCTCTACTTTTTTCGTCCCTCGGGAATTGTATCGACGGCTTTCCTGGCCAAAGCATTGGTGTCCACCCGCTCTATTTCACCGGGCCATCTGAGTCGCTGGACCTTGAACCTTCTCACTAGGTCCGTATCGTTGTACAACCCGAACTTGGCTGTTGAATTTTTTTCTTTATTCCCCATCAATACACACGGAGTCATAGATACCCCGAAGGACTTTCCTCTCGAAACAGCCTAGGGCACTTTCATGCAATTTTGTCAAGGTCTATGCTTCTTCACCATACAACAGGGCTGGGATGATGACGGTGTTGTATAGCTTTACCTTGGTTGATCTAGAGAGGGCTTTACCACTCAATTGCTCTATTAGCCTAAAGAATCATCGATTAGCAAGAGTTATTTTTCGTCTGATCTCGGCGCCCATGCTTATAACTCCTCTAGTACGTCGAAGTTATTTGCGTCTATTGTGACGTTCTGCCCGAGCCGTCGGTGTTGGATGTCCTTCCTCGAAGAATTTTGCCCTCATTTTCCCCTGAACCCATTTTTGCCGCTTCTGTCTCAGTTCTCACAAAGAGCGCAATTGACATCACGCTGCGTTCTTCGCATTATATCAATATCATCAGCGTACGTGAGAAGTTGAACAGACTTTTGGAAGAAAGCGCCTCTGGTGTTAAAGGTGGAGTTTTGCCTTATCTTCTCAACAACGATGTTAAAGAACTCGCATGACAGTGCATACATAGCCTTGTCTGAATCCATCGAATTGTCTGAATTCCATCGAAAAATTCCGTAATCTTGTTGCCAAATTTAATGGCGCAGCGCGAGTCATTTGCTCAAGCGAACGCGCATGGCAGTTATGCCAAAACTAGACATAGCTTTATACAGTTCGTCTCTGAAGATGCTATCATACGCGGTCTTAAAATCGATGAAAAGGTGGTGACTATCGATTTGCAGTTCATAGGTTATTTCCAGGATCTGCGGCAAAGTAAAAATATGGTCGATGGTTGAGTTTCCTTCTCTGAAACCACAATGATAAGGACCAATCAGGTTGTTGACGAAAGGCTTCAGACGTTCACATTTTGTGGCAGAGAGGATCTTGTAAGCGATGTTTATTGGGATGATTCCTCTATAGGTGGCGCAGTTAAGAGGATCTCCCTTCTTCATAAGAACTCCTTTATTCAGGATCGGACTAACAATGCTGAGGTTCCATTTCATTCATCGGACATGCATTCTTCCGACCATATCTTACCGATGATTTGATACATGCTCTTATCTAGATCGTCGCCTGCTGCTTTGAACAGCTCGGCAGCTAGATCATCTTCTCAAGCGTCTTTATAGGATTTCAGGCGTGATATTGCCGTTTTCACTTCTTCCAGATCGGGTTCAAAGAATAGCTGACTATGTTGATAAATTGATTAATTGCGAACAAATCAACCACGTGCTCTTAAAAGACTTAACAGATGTAGAATGGCGAATTTTGCGTCGGCATTTAGGTCTGCCCTCATACAAAATCCAACTGACCCAGGTGCTGAAACCAAACGACCATATGCAGTGTCGTGTGTTCGCTACTTGGGTATAATTTGATCCCAATTTCGGCTAAAAAGATCGTGTGACTTGACCCTTTTAAGCTTTTTCTTAAAGCCTAAAGGGGTCATGTCACACCACTACGACTTTAATGGAAAACCCTAAGTTGACTTCTTGAAAAGAAGAAGACGGATGAAGATAGCTCCGAGCTCTCATTGGCGAGATATTTGTAACAGAAGATTTCTTACTATGGGGTTACAAAAGGCAAAGTACAAAAACCAAGAAAATACGATTGATTTTGATCAAAACTCGGGAACCAAACCTCGCAGGCAGCTTTGGTTTTCAGTCATTAAAGAATCTGCGGAGGTACATGCCTAAACAACTGGGACTGTTGACTTCCTATGTTGAACTTATTAGTTCGACTTATTCTGTTCAAATTTTCAAAAACAAAAATAGTGCTTACTAACATTTTTCATACATTTGCTTGTTTTTTTTACATCAATACTGAATCGAAAAGTCCCGAAGTGTACTCAAACACTTAAAAAAAAGCCAACCTTTTAGCTTTTACTAAAGACCATAACACAACGACCACCAAAAGAATTGAATTCTTACCCAAAGGACGAGCAACCGACCGACAGAACCTTAATTGTCGAAAAAAGAAGCAATTAATCAAAACCTCTTTAGAAAAAAGTCTCTCCATCTCCCTCTTTGATTGTGGTGCTGCTACTGCTGTTCGTGATACCATAACCGGAATTTAACTTATGGTGTGGTCCTTTTGTGTGTATTTTTTCGTCTTCCTCTTCTATGTCCTGCCTACTGCCATACATTTCAGTGGTCCTCCTTTTGTTAACCATCCGGAGATACCCTTCACATGTTTTTTTTTTTACTATTAATTGTTGACTCTTGTTTTTATCTTTTCTGCAATTGACATATGAATGTTTTTGACAATTTACATTTCACATATGAGTTGACCTCAGTTTTGACATGGGACTAATCATATGGAAAAGGTTACAAATTTCTTTATTTTGTGTGAAATTGAACGGTCCCTTACGTCAACAACCTTTTTTTTAATACTGAATGAAGATTTCGCCAAAAATATCTGTCAAAAATAAATAAATTATATTTTAATCGCGCCATAAAATACAACAGAAGAAACAAGCTACTCACTCGAATAAATTGATGGCGATGATGATTAAATAAAAATCGCTTGATTAAGTCGAAATTTCCTCACAGGACATTGTGTCGTCGTCCCGTTTATAATAATGTTATAGATCCTCTGCGAAAGGTTGCTGGCTCCTTAATTCGGTCGATAGGTGGGTAGGTATAGGCTGTAGGAACTCAATAATCCAGATTACAAATGTATCCTTACATAAAAATATATTTGTGTGTTACCAAAAGTACAAGCGTGTTTATGTCTGTGTGTGTTGTTATCAACGGACATAATTTAAGAGCTTAAATGTGACTTTAACGATTAATCAGGACATGAATGGTGGGTTTTACCGTTTTTTTTTTTGTGTTAAGTTCGATGATGGTAAAAGTAATGATTATGACGTAATCTATAGGCTGTATAAGAAAAGGACACAACGAGAACACTTACGAAGGATATGGATTATGGTATTTATTGTTGGGAAGGATTTTGGTAAGAAAGCTTTATATTCGATTAGTTCTTTATTGGAAGGACAATGAAGGTAGATATAGTTCGAATTGAAGTATTGTACCAAGATTATTTCCATTGATTGTTCGCAGGATAAAATGCCCAAGAGGCGGAAAAGAGAGAAATGACTTAACAACACATGAAAATCAACTTATGCTTACATGTTGACTAAAGTTATGAAACCTTGTTTTTTCCTTTATTTTTGTTTGTTTAATAAAGTTGGAGCTACACCTCCCAATCTAAGATCGATCGCAGCTAGATCGCTAGCGGTTGAGCCAGGCTGGTGAAAACAAGCTCTTATCTTCTGTCACTTTATTTTTCCAAAACCTTGTTCATGGCTTGATGCTCTGATATTGGCTTGGATTCGTTTCTGGTTATTGTCATTACATCGATCTTCCACGTTTTGTCACAAATAAAAAGGAGGGTTCAAGCCCCTGCTCCCACACCGCCAATTCCTCACGCCAAGACGGTTGTGGCTTTATCAACCGGCGCGGTGCCTTATATGGAGCCTTCTAAATCCATGTCTGGAATTCTAGAAAACAACAAGTCGGAGAGTATAAATCTCATTGATGTAAGGTGGATATAGTCTTAGCCTAGCCACTGTTACCAATCTTATTATGGCGGTTGAGATTATCGAAAATTCAAATCCGTTTCCCATTTCGAAATAAAAAAATAACGATCGATATTTGAAAATCCCCTAAAAGTATGCAACTAAGTTGCCAGCTACTTGCATGATAGTTGCTATTGCAGAGGCAAAAGTTGTTAGATGTTGGAAAAAAATCCTGTAAAATACGCGTAACAGAGACCGAAATAGTTACGTAAAGTTTGAATGTCAACGTAACAGGGATTCGGTGCTGGATTGGGAGGCATGAGAATAGGTTTTTGGGGATTGTTGTAGTGGTGAAATTAGAGAAAATACCGCCGAGAGTAAAGCTCCTTTCCATGGAATTCTCTACCGCCAGGGATTCTAAGACTTTGGGTAGCTGGCAAGGTATAGGCGATCGAAAATTTTATTCTGATCCGACCAGAACAAGGAGTGTTAGTGGCGAATAATTCTTGTATAGTAATTTGAATAGTTCAAAAGAAAAAAAAGTTCAATTTCGATTCAAAGTGAAATATATGTACCTACATATATGTACATAATTTGATTTTAAGACTAATTAATTAAGTCGAATTACCTAATCCTAACCAACCATCAAAGGAAAAATCAAACAGCAAAACGAAATCAAGGTAAATTTAATCTGATGGCTTTAAGAAAATTCGAGTAATTAGCAGTACATTTATGCATATATATACATATATAATCATTCTTAAGGACATATATGTACGTCTAGGTATATATGTACGTGCAATTTTAAGAAATATTCTTCTAATGCACATTTAATTTAAACAAAATAGCCCATCGCCGATTTCCATTCCGGACTTAAAGAAGTCCAATTGAAGTTGAAAATTTAACCATTGGAGTGGCTCAACATAAAATCTTAAAAGCCGCCAACGATCTTAACAAGTCCCGGTAGCCTGATTGGTTCAGGCGCCGACAAGAAAACGCAACGCGTTATCCGCCACGGGATCGAATCCCCCCAGGATCAAACATTTTTTTTATAATTTTTTTAATTTGATATAATTTTGCAATTTTATAGTTGGATTTGTTTAATTATCCATGACTTTTCATTTAAACTTTGTTTGAGCAAATTATTTCATAATAACTAGTTTCAGTACAACTTATATTGGCAAAATTTCTAAGTACTACTTTCACAAAGTTTTGTTTCGAGTAATATACTTTGCGAAACGTATATTTTATACTACCACGAAGTTGCTCATATGATAAGTCTTTTCAATTATTGTACGTTAATCTAACTTAAAGCAAAACTCCAGCATCCAGCAGCAGTGGCCACAGCAGCGGAAAGCAGTTAAAAAAAACGGTGAGTCATTTTATGATTCTATATTGCATAAATTTACGTACACGAGTTGAACAGCACTTGAGGTAACATTGAGTGACATTGCGATTTAGTTAGTTTTGAGTGAAATTGAATGTTTAACGATTAAGTGAATTGTAAAGCCAAAAGAGATTTTTTAATCCAATTTTGTAATAAATCGAAGACGATTTATGTTATTCGGAAATAGAAATTTTTGATATGGCTTAATGATTGCCAGCCTTGTTGAAATCGTACTTTTCTTATTTTCAATATGAATTTGTTTTAACGAATAAATGTAGTTTTCTTTTTTGAATTATGTACTTTGAATAGTTTTGGATCATTTCGATTTAATATAATTGCTCAATTGAATAAAATATGATTTTTATATACATTACCAAAGAATCTTGAAGTACTTTTATTTATTTTGAACATGGAATAAGGAAGTAAAGAAAGGAGGACGAGGGAAGTAGCAATGGGATGATGAACTGAAGGGTAAGACGAAGAAGCGGAAAAAGGGATTGCCTTGGCGAGAAAGGTGATCATGGCAGGGGGGGTAGAGGCGATTATTCTCGCAAGTCTCTTTCCATCTTGGAGACACATTCGGCTGGATTTTTTTTTGTAATCGCCCAAATGGTTCAAGAACCCGCGACTGGAGCTAGTCAATAGGGATCATATCCGGCCAAATCTGAACCGATGGCAAAAGGGGTGGTTACACCACCGAGAAGAAAATATGTTTCGTCTGAGAAGCTGATTTTTCATCTTAAATCATTGTCCACTTCAATCTGCTCTAAGGCTGCGACTGCAATTCGATAAGGAAGTGGTTGATCATGTGTTCAATTACTAAGCCACTTGCACCTTGTAGTCGGCTTAACCAGATTCTTTTACAGAATTGTCCTCAAATTAGTGAGTGAAATGTTTAAAAGTTGAGGTATCAAAGACAGACTGCTCGAGTACGTTGAAGAGGATCCTCAAGTCTTACCAACTTTTTGCTCAAATTAAACAGCAGTTGAATTCTTCATTTTTGTCAAGAATGTTTTTCGTTCTTGTCAAGATTTCATATGACAAAATGGCCTATGATCTAGAAAGACCCAAAGCTAAGCATTCATAGCCCATTGACTTTTTGTACACTGATGCTTTCAAAAACTGTCAAATCACTTAGGCTCTAAACGGTATGTCCTAATTTCCTGTGCGTTTGTCTTGCTCATAAAACATTTCTTAAGAACTGCATGATGTGAGTTCCCTGAATTTCTCCGCTACTCAAATCAACCGAAATTAGTCACAAACGGCCTCTTACTCTGACATCACCTTTCAACCAATTAGCACGTTCCAAATCAAATCTATAACGACAGTTAACAACAACCATGAAGACTCTAATCTAGAATGATTGTGCGAATTTCATTTCATCTTTGAAATACGCCTCTCGTTTCGATTAACAGGCATTCTGTTTCTTCAATTTTTTTGAATTAGCTACAAAAGTCACACTCATGCTAATTATGTGTAATATGCCCAGTCATATGACACATAAAGCCCACTACTGACCAGTAAATTCCATAAAGATATCGTCATTCACAAATGAAACTAGTTGACAAATAATCTGCTCAAGAAGTCAATATTTCTGAGATGTTTGTTATTTGCAACAAAAGTATCAATTTGTCGGAAAGTCTAAAACGGTTCCCCTGATCACTTGAAGGTGACAAATGTATCCAATTGAAGAAGCTGTTTGTGGACATTTCCAACTGTAGAATCAACCGTTTTTCGCCTTTTTGTTTTAAGAGAAATTGTTTCTTTATTTTTGTTGAAAAGGTAAATGGCTACTTGTTCCCTTTTCGACTTTTTGTTTAACGAGAATGCAGATGGTCTGAACTCCATTGCAAAACTCATTTTCCAGTCGGCATGCTGTGGAATGCATTTTCTACTGCACGCAATCTTAAAGAGAATGCGAAATGCGTCTCTGGGTCAATACTCAAAATAGAAACTGTGCTCCAGATAGTTCTCTTTTAACGTTTCATAACGTTTCTGAGTTAAAAAAAGTATCTATTCATTTTTATATGAATGAACATGTGTTGGATACATTGAACATGCATGAAGCATGTGTTTTAAATTTTATGTCACCGAAGAGGGTGTTGCGTCGGTGTCATGTCTTCGTCGTCGTTGTCGCTGTCTCGTCTTTTCTCGCGTCGCATCCCGTCGAGGCAAATGACTGGCAATGCCAGAAAAAAACTCGTTCAATATCAAAATAAGCTAAAATGGCCGTGATACAATTTTCTAGGGAGCTTGCTTCAAGCATACTTCTTTTTATGACATCCTTTGGCAGTTGTATGCGACAAGAATACCTGCAGAACGTAGAGCATCAATCTTGAAAATGTCATAAATGTGCAAAGCAAATATGACAGATGTAGATATGTATGTATATTTGTAAGCTGAACACTTCAGTTTAAAGTTTATATGCATTTTATAGTTTACTTTTTCTTTAGAATCTATTAGATTTATCGGCCGAAAAGTTTACGAATATAGGTAGATTGTAGCGGAATTCATCATTGAGATGACGATGACTAAGAATTCAAATATCGATTTTCTTAATTAAAAGTACATACGGAGAGGGAAAAGTCATAAAGGTGTGTGTCAGTAGCTTGTCAACAACAAATTGTTAAAATAAACAGGTTTGCTTATAAGCAAAATAACCTAACAGTTGAATATTGCAATCAACACAGAGGAATCTTTAAGTCCCAAATAATTAATTAGTTTTCAAAGGGTATTTCCAGCTTTGTGTTAAAAAATACATAATTTGGTTAATTCAGTTATATAAATACATTACGGAAGGACTTCTGCGCTTTTTATAAATAGAAGTCGAAAAAAGGAAAACAGTTTTTGGTTTTCGGAACCTTTCAAATGCCCACACTTTTCAATTGATGAAAATATTTTAAAGCATACTTTTGTCATGAAATATTTTATAGCCTATTTTAAGGATAATTTATCAACGCATTGCATACTTTCAAATAAATTGATTTATTTATTATTTCAAAATTCACATTGAGGTTTTGTAAGAAATGTAACAAGAGGACCATACTTTTTATTGAAAAAGTGTGTGTTTTTTTAGCAAATCTATCCGCAGTGCAGTAGGATTTACCAAAAAACCGCATCCGCAGTTGTTAAATTTTTGGATTTAGAAGTTGGTCGCTGCTATCATTTTAAAGACGATTATTGAATTTTTCTAAATTCTATCCGCAGTATGATTCTACTTCTACTTTAATCGGCAGTATCGTGTTGTATTTGTAATACATGTAGTCTACTACTGCGGATACGGTTAGCTTTGCCAAAAAAACTCACCTATTGAAACAATTTTGATTTTTTTTCATTATTGCTTACTAATTTCTGGGATACATTTGACTTTGACATGTTATACTTTGTGCACGGTTCCCAGACCAAACTTTGCTATGATTTTACCGTGAAGTCCTTGAAAGCATAGAATTTACGGGTTTTTGGATGCAATTCTCGATGAGTTTTGTTTTAAAATTGTTTTATTCTGCCTAAAAAATTGACTATACCCTAAACACATATCAATTCAATTTAAGGTTAGTATTTCTTCTACAAAAAGTGCAAAATGAGATCCCTTACGTTAGTACAGAGAAAGAAATTGATCTAAATGGGTCGAGATACACCAATGTTAGTCTTTTTTATAAATCGTCAAAAAGTTTTGTCAAAGGTCAAAACCAGACTTTACTGTAGAGAAATTTTTTCTAAGAATATGACCAAGAATCACATCCCAAAGTATGGCAGATGAATTCCCGGAAACTTTGTATATTAGATTCGAACTATGTATTGCTTAAACAAATGTTACGTATACGCCACCGTGTAAATTTCTGAAAATAGACTTCTCGTCTTCGCAAAGGGGTCAAAAATGACTTTCTTAAGAAAAATTTAGAAATGAATATTGTTCTACATATTTTATCGATAACAGCTTCCCGTAGCTTAGTGGTTAGGTGCGTGCAGAACGTCGTCGGTTCGAGTCCTACTCGTGCCCATAAAATTTTTATTTCATCTTTCACGGGTACTGCCTCTTGCGAAGAACTGACAAAACTTCCAAGAGTATCCATCTGTCTTGAAAAAGTGCTTCTCAACTTTGCCGTTCGGAAACGGCGTTAAATTGTAGGTCCCCTCAATTCTTCACACGCACCCAGAGAATTGTTGATGAGAGTAAGTCACTTAGGCCTCGGATCTTCAAGAGCTGTCGCGCCACTCTATTTATTTTTTTTATCGATAACTGTATGTACTTAGCTTTTTTAACGCAATCAGAATTTATTGAAGTGAGCTCTTAACAAATGTTCTTTCCCACATCTTAAATTCAAACCAGTTTTAGTTATTTTGTGTGAACATATTCTGCGTATATTTTTGTTGTGTTCCAGTGAATAAGAACAAAAACTTGTAATTTAAACATGAAACAACAAAAAGATATCAAAAGCAAACAACTCTATCATGCCTCGCAATTGTCTATTCAACAACAAAAATGTTGATTCATTTTCGGAATTCTGTAGCATATCTATTCAACAGTTTCTTTGTACTACTTGTTAAAACATCTCCAATATTCTTCCAAAATTCCTGAAGTTGAATTCCTTAAAGTCTGAATGAGGCCTTCCGAGTCCCACCGGCAAAATATAATTTAAATAATTAATGATGCTTCCATCCATTGAACTCAGATTTATTTACTTTTAAGCACATCAACTGAACTCATCTCATCTCATTTTTCATTTAATTTGCTTTTTCGTAAATGAATTTCCAATTTGTTGTTCTATTTGCAAGTCCTTAAGCATAAGGATCAAACTATAATATTCTCGCATAGGCAACCTTTCCATTGAATATTGAAAACTTTCTTTAAGAAAACACAACTTCATCTCGATTTTTTTTTCTTTTTCTTTTCAGAGATGAAAACACAACATCCTTCCGAACAATTTTCTTGATTAGAACAAAACTGAACACAGAGGGCAATTGAAGAGATGAAAAGGTACGTATCGTATCAAGAATTGCAATCCCATCATTATTCAATTAATTTCCTTACAAAACATTAGCTCACATAATTGAATAATTGAGAGGATACAAATTACTCAGTGGCCTAATGCTGTTCACTAAATTTCTGAGTGTATTATATCCTTCCGGGATCCTTTTAGTATTGGCAGCCTGGGGCGAAGTGTGTATATTTATCACCATTTGTGCAATTAAATGCTACTTCTACAAATCGGATTCGGTCTGTGTTGTGTCGAGATGAAAGGTATTAGGGTAGCCAAAAAAAAATTTATGTGAAAATTTTTAAAACTCGTAATAAATCAAAAAATTACAACATTAATGTCATCGTCAAATAAATATTATTTATTTATTTTTTGACAAAAATCTCGTTTACAAAAAAAAATATTTCGGGCCACCCTGCCACATCTTTATCTTTTGAATCTGGGCGCGTCTCTCCCTTTCTCTTGTTCAATTATTTTCTCTATAAATGAATGAGTCTGTGACGCGCGTGATTCGAGGCAGGACACTAGGACGCGAGGAGTGGCTGGACAATAAACCTACATATATAAGGACGTTCCCTAAATTATGCATTTGTAAGTTTATTATAGGCCAACAGTATGCTTCGACACAGAGGCCTTTATCGTTGCGAAACAAATTTATATAGATGCATTAAATTGTGTATAGACGAAGTACAGATTGCCTAGGTGTTCAATTAAATTATCGCCCGGACATGCTCTTCGAGAATTCCCAATAAATTTATGCGGTCAACCGATGTTCTGATATGGGAGTGAAATGGTACAACCTCCAGAGTGGTCGCAGCTTGGCCAGTTTTATACAGTTTCATGTGGGTATGCAATTTGCAGTCACAGAAGCCATACATACATATGCACAAGTCAAATGTATGTAGAGTGTATGCAAAAGCGCAGTCCATTGGAAAACTCAATTTTCTCTCGTCCTCATTGTCGTATTTTCGGCAGCTTCCTTTTTTATCGACATGCAGTACCTTATCGGTTTAACAGCATAGAACGAAATATATTTAATTGAAAATAATTTCAACTTTGTTCAAACACCAAACGATGGAATGAAAGTTTTTAATCGTTTTTGACGAGTTGCTGCAAATGGGTGAAAAACAAGGATGTGTCTGCCTGCCTCACTAGTGAAAAAAAAGAATCAATGAAAAGAGACAAAATAAAAGAAAACCCTAGGAAGCCAAATAAAACAAACAAAGTTTCTCTAATAGGATAATCGATACAAAAGTTAGAGTCCAATTAAAATAGAAACGTTCCAAGTTGGCTGGTTTGTCGATCCTCTTCCGACTCTCGATATGTCTAATGATGATGGGAATAGTACGGTTGTAGGACTTTTTCAAAAGTTTTGTACTTTGTATCAAATATTGAAATAAAACTAACACTAAAGTTGATTTTTGTTTTTTTGTTACATTAAAAGAGATGATAAAGTAGTTCTGTGAGAACGGAACGACGACGATGATGACTTTAGTCAACATTAAGTTGGAAGTGTTTGAATTTCAAAGAGCTTTGCGGATCAATTTGTGAATATGAATATTTGATGGGAGTTGTTTCTTTTTTTAACTTCCGATTTCCGAATTGATGAAGGATTTATTTGTTAACAGAAATTAAATGTTTTTTTTTGGGGGGAAATGAAGTGAACAGGATGTTTGATGTTCCGGTATGGTTAACTATAGTTATTTTTCATATCCGTGAATTAACTATGAGGCCATTCAAGAAATACTGTGTATTTTTTTTCTTTGTGCTACGAGCAGAACCAAACAAAAAATAAATATCGTCCGTTTAAAGTAAAATCCGACTTATTATGACTTGTTTTTAGTGATATGCCCCTAGGGCACGCTTGTAGAAAAGTCCAGGCGTCGATCACGATTTTCGACGGTTTTCAAGCATAAGTCGGGTGTTACTGCTTGAATTTCACGAAAAATGTTCATACGAAGTTTATCAATAGCCGTTGGCTTGTTGCTACAGACTATAGACTTCACAAAACCCAACAGAAAATATTCTCAAGTCGTTAAATCGCACGAACGAGGCGGCTAATCAACTGGACCATTTCTTGAAATAACACTCTCACGGAATTTGCTTTTTAATAAATCGACGTGTGCTGCGTGCTTGTGGCGCCGTCAAGTCAATACCATTCAGTTCATGCCAAAAATAATCAGTGAGCATCGTGCGATAGCGGTTTTTATTCACAGAAACGTGCCAGACTTGATCATCAGCGAAGAAGTACGGTCCAATGACACCACCGGCCCATAAACGACACCAAAGAGTAATTTTTTTCTGGATGTAATGGTGACTCATGACATGTGGATTGCTGCCTGCCATTGAGCAAACAATGAGCTTCATCCGGATCATTTTAAAATTGATTTTCAATCAAATTCACGAAAGTACGACGCTTGTAAGGATGTAGACAAAGATCCTTTCGCAAAATTCTCCACCATGACGTCACGGAAATTGCCAATTCTTGAGAACGAAGAGAAACCGACTAATTTGGGTAATTTCCAACTGAAGCACAAGCGGCAGCAATATTCGATTCACTACGGGCACTTCTTTTTCACTGGCACATCATGTACCTACGGGCTTCCATACTACAAATTGAGATAAAGCATCGAGAAAAGAAACTTTGATTTTAGACTGTTGAAAACATTGTTTATTAAGTACTAGTTAATAACAATTTTTTAATTTTTTACACTATCGTAATTGAGTTTAGAGAGCTTATAGCAAGCTTCATCTTCGAGTAATGGTTTGCCATCATCATCATCATTGACAGCCTGGCCAATGAGGTTTCTCCCTTCATCTACGCCACAACCGAGTCCCAGTCTGGGCCTCCTTCAGCAAATCGTTTCATGTTTCCCGATTGTTGGCCGACGCCATCCAGTTGCACAAAGGGCTGGTTCCTCTTCGCTCATACAAGCTAGGTGTTCAGTCCTCCGGAGTCTATCAAGCTTAGTTTTTGTTATAAACTCCGCTTCGCGGTGGATTTGATTGGGCTCATGTTTCTATCGTCTCCGGAATCGTCCTTCCTCACAAACTGGGCCAACTATTCTCTGTATGACTATTCTCTCAATCGAGTTCAGAGTTCTTTTGGCTAAGCACTCGGATCCGTAAGTGAGAACTGGTAAGACTGTCGTCTTATACCTACAGCAGCAGTTTCGAAGATTTTTGGATTTAAAGATCCTTGATAGACTAAAGTATGGCTTTGAGCATCCGCCCGTGTATTTCTTCTTCCATATTGTTATCGGCTGCTACTTCTGGCCCAAGGTAAATAAGGAATTGCACCACTTCAAATTCATGCTTACGGATTGTATGGCAGTCCACCTCCTTGTCAGAGTCCATTGAAATGGATAGCAGTCCGGATACTTTAATTTTACTTGAAATGTTGGTCATGGTCAACCTACGTAGTCTTATAAATTAATTTGGGATGCCAAATTCTCTCATGGCTATGCTGCCAGGTCTTTAAACAAATGATGTTGAATTCTAGACATTTTTCCACCACGTGCTTAGGGTAAAAATCTGATCAATTGTCGATTTGTCTATGGTCTGAAACCACACAGATGATTAGAGTTTCTGCGTATCGGGATATCCGATCTTGTAAGATATGTTGTACTCAACAATGTTATACCCCTGTTTTTCTTCACTCTGTGATGTCATCTCTCTTCTTGTGTATGGGACGTATAATTCCTTTTCAACAATCTTCCGACATTTCTAACTGTTCCCATGCATTCACTATAATTTCATCTACGTTGAATCAGCTTGGCTGGTATGCCCTCAGCACCTGAAACTTTGTTGGCCCTTAGACGGTTGATAGTTTCATTCGAAAGAAGTAACACAAAACGTTTGCTGGTTGAAAAAGACAAGCCGCAGAATTATCGCAGGTTTTTAATCGAATTTTCTGTTGTACTCAGCCAGTATATAAAACTCACTTGAGCTAGTGATTTGGTGTTGCAGAAGATGCAAAAATCAGAAGGAATGCACTTCTTCGCGCAACTTCAAATTGCCTTGTTAATGTTTTAGAGAATTCTTTGACCGATATTTTATTTTTAAATTAATGTTCGAAATCAATAAAGTTTCTTCAAATTTTTTAACTCCCTTATCTCCTATTTATTATGAAAAATGAAACTAAACATTTTGAATTCACAAAATTAAAACAGCTTTAGTGTGAATATGCCCGCAGCAAACTTCTTTAATATCTACATTTCTTCATGCTACCAAGACTTTTTACTTCTTGTGGTCACCTGGACGTATACTTACTTTTTTCTTGTTATAATTTTTTCGCTTTTAATTTCGCGAATGAGTGTTGCTGGCACACATACTTATGCATAAGGAATAATAATAATCAATTCCTATCAGAAATCAAGTTTTTTGGGAGCACATTTTTGTTTACGTACGCACAGCGCTATTGGTTCCGTTAAACAATTCTATTCCATAAACAATATGAATAATTTTTAAGACAAAACATTTCTCTCTCTCCTTGATTTGAGGTTTTTCATGTTTTATTATCCAAAACCTAACGCCACGTTTTTCAATAAATAAAATTAAATTCCAACAATATGAAATTGTTTCCACGTTTCTGAATATTTAATTGCAAATTCCACAGTTGTTACCTCAACAAACATAATGTTCTTATTCCTAACCCCTAAAGCAACTTGCGAAAGTGTTTCGGTAAATTCTGAGGTAGGTATATTTTCTAGCATGTGTAGATTAAATGAAAACCACAATCACGTCCTTCCATATTCGTAAGCAGAAGATTTATGAGCATACACAAAAATCATCCAAAACCAACTTCTGTATTTTTTGCACGTGACCAAAGAACATTGATGTTCTGAAATTAAAGTTACACTTTTTTGTTGTTGTGGAGTAAAGGTGGATAAGGTCTGCTATCTTTCGGTAATCTTAAACAGTCTTTAAGTTCTTTAAACAGACATTCGGCGAATGATACTTCTCAAAACTTTTACGGCTATAAAGTTGCCAAACAAATGCAAATTAAATTCACGCTTAGAAGGGAGGCAAAAAAGTATGAACTTTTTAAACCACTTCAAAAGATTGTCTCAACACAGCGCACTTCCTAAACTTCATTCTTTATTCAAGATTGAGAAGAGAAACAACCCATGCCAACGAAATTATGTATTTTTTATTTGCTAGCACATTTCTACAAATTGTTGCTCCCCCGTGGCCAGTGGTTAATTTAAAGTCAATCACATCGCCCTCTTTGAATTCCATGGAGGCCAGTAAAAGATGGGACATTAATAATGCAAAAGGAAAAAGTTGTTGAAATTAGAAATCTGCGAGAATAAACAAAACAAAACAGAAGATTGAGGGAAAAAAAACATTGCCATGCCTAAGTGGTCATAAAATCAAATGTTTTTGAGTTTTTGAGACCAAAATTGAGGTGAAACGTGCGGAGATTAAGCAAATGTCATGCTATTTAGAAGGTAGAATAGATTCATATTCTTTCTGTGTAATTTTTGGAAAATATTTATGCGTAGGCATTCGAAAGGAAGAAGTCGGTAATTGAAAATTGTAAAAAAATTTGTCAGCTTATTTCATTTTTGTTGTTGATTTAAAAGTTGTTGAATCATTTGCTTACATCTGACTTGTGTAAACAAAACAAATCAAAGCTGACAGCAAGTCCTGGACAAATCTTTTTAAAGTGTCCTTAAATTTCAATTTTCTTTTCTACAAGTATCTACCTATTTTTATATACAAACATAAATTGGAGGAATTAGGGTATTTCGACGTTTTTTGTTTTTTATATTTGATTTTTTAATCAAAGTTTTGTGAGGACTTACTTACTGTTGTGTTTGAAGCTTTTAAAGGGAAAACTGCGGGTAGTTGGGGAAAAAAAAACGGAAAATAGGCATAACCGTTGAAGTATCGGTAAAGTAGGGTTAAGGCATGACACATTACGCCGATGTTCTAGAGATGTAAATGACTAAACGATGGTATTGTCACCAATCATTTTGAATGTTTTTTTTTTGGGTACTGTCCAGAAAACTTAAATGTGTCACTGGAGCACCAGCGCAGACGTGAGAGTTGTACTCAAGCTTTGAATCTTACTTACTTACTTATGGTGGCACTACAGTCCAGGTCGGACCAGGGCCTCACCGAACAAACATCTCCAGCCAGCTCGGTCCCTAGCTAGCTGTCTCCAGTTTCACACGCCGAGTTAGTTCAGGTCCTCAACCACCTGTGTGCTCTACCTGAGTCGCGGTCTTCCTCTTCTGCGGTCCTTCCGGGTTGGATTCAAAGACTCTACGAGCCCGAGCATTATTTTCCATTCGCTCAACATGACCCAACCATCTAAGTCGTTGGACCTTAACTTTTCTGGCTAGGTCAGTGTCGCTGTACAGCTCGTACAGTTCTTGGTTGAATCTTCGTCTCCATTCTCCATTAATGCAAACAGGACCAAAAATAACTCGAAGAATTTTTCTCTCAAAGCAGCCCAAAGCGTTTTCATCGGATGTTGTCATGGTCCATGTCTCTGCACCATACATGAAGACCGGGGTGATGAGGGTTTTGTAGAGTGTCACTTAAGTTGCTCGGGAGAGGAATTTACTACCCAATTGTCTTCTAAGTCCAAAGAGGCAGCGATTGGCAAGAGTGATTCTTCGTTTGATTTCAGCCCTGGTGTTGTTGTCTGTGTTGATAGCGAACCCCAGGTAGACAAAGTCCTTAACTACCTAAGCTTTGGATCAGAAGGGGAAAACAAATTTCTTGCATCGTCTTAAGAAACCTTAACATCTTGCGGCATTTTTGGCGACATTGTTTATGTGCTCGTTCCACAAGAGGTGGTTAGTGATGGACATACCGAGATTCTCGAGATGTTCAGTCTCATTGATGCAAGTGCCACTTATGAACAGTCACAAGGGGGGTACATCTAGCTTTAACGATACAAGACAGTGTTCAGTTTTCAAAGCATTAAACTCTACGCGTACAGTACAGTGCTGTTCAAATCAGAGGTTATCATATTTTGCCGTTGCAGTTCCATATCCGAAGAGGAGGGATGTGAGTCTTGACACGAATAGGAAAATCCAAGGGTACTATCGTCAGAGAAACAGTGTATTGGATTAGAAGTTACAGACAATAGATCTTTAATAAAAATGAGAAAAAGGATCGTAGACAAAACAGAGCCCTGGGGTACACCAGTACTTATATTGTGGTTTTTAGACTTTAATCCGTCCAATACAATTTGTATTGAACAGTTCGAAAGAAAGTTTCTAATTCAACGAAGGGGGTTTTCATCGATACAGAAAGCACGCATTTTCGATAAAAGAGCAAAATGCCAAACTTTATCAAATACCTTTGAAATATCAAATGCAATAATCTTACTTTCTCCAAAACGATGCAAAGATTTGTTCCACTGTTTGGCGAGATCACCAGTGGACCTGTAGCTACGAAAGCCGTACTGCCGGTCATTAAGAAGCTTTCGGTCTTCGAGATATTTCTTGAGCTGATAGTTTATCAGCGTTTCCATGACCTTAGGAAGAAGGGACTTAAGTCAATCGCACGATAATTGGAGGGACAAGAAGATTCGCCTTTTTTTTATTGGCTGGAAAAATGCTGTTTTCCAACTGCTCAAAACGAGCCCAGAAGAATAGGATAGATGGAAAAGCTTACCTTGGGTTTTTGGCAGCGTGGAAGAACACCTCTTCAGAATAATAGCGGGGATACCATCCGGACCAGCCGATTTTTGTATATTGAAATCTTTTAGGACTCTCGCCACAGCACGAGTGCGAAAGAAGGTTTGACCCATGGAATCATTGACGCGCGCAAGGACTGGTGGAGACATGACACTCTCGGGCAGCGTTGAATTGGAGGCGAACTGCCTAGCAAAAAGGTTAGCTTTCGCGGGAGAGCTAACAACTGGATTGTCATTGTCAGCGAGCGTAGGGACCGAGGAAGATGAAGAATTCTTCATATTTTTTTACAAATGACCGAAAATTCTTACTGCCCTTGGGACATTGTACTGAGCTAGCTATCAGACCCCCACAAGGTACCGTGTTCTACATTGGCGTCCGACTGACGAAAAAATTCTAGGAATTATATCGACGAAATTAGTTCGGACACTTCGATTTGAAAAAAATATTCGATAGAATGGTTTATGAGTCCCTGAAAAAAAAAAACTATTTTGTAGTTCGCATTCATCCTTAATTCAAATTTTCACTATGCACAAAACAGAACTGCTAGAGAATATTTAAACGATTTCATTCAATAAAAAGCAAAACAAATCGCTGACTTGGCGCTAATGGAAACTTACTACTCTAACTATTCATCCATCGATCTCTTTATTTATAAAAATATTTTTTTGCATTTAACAAATACAAAAAAAACTCGTTGTCCGCGGAAAACAATAGTAAATAAAAGAAAACAATAAAAAACGAAAAAAAAATCCATCAAAGATTCATTAATTTGAAATCTCTCTCCAACTACCTCCTGGATCCTGATGCAATCATCATTCATGACAGTTCAAAAATGTAATTTGAACTTTTAATGATTATCATATACCGTCAGATAGACACAACTACTCCGATCCAAGGTACAACGGTATCTCTACAATAAAATAAAAATACAGAGCAAAAAAATCTTAAAAATAAAATCTCGCAACAGTTGTTGTCGATAAAATGAAAAAAGCAATAAAAAAAAAAAACAACATGAAAACAAATTTCCATTCTCTCTCTCTTTTCTATAAACGTATAGATTTCCAATATTAAACCAAAAAAAAACACACAAACAGACAAACAAATACACAAAAAAAAAACGTTTTCAAGCCCCGGATGTAAAACTCCATTCAATATCCGTTTTCATCCCAAATCATCGCATCGACAGAAAAGACACCAGAAAGTGGAAAAGTTTAAAATTGTTTTTCAAAAATGAACAAAAATAAAACATTCCCTATCTACACTCACATCAGGAAGGAAAAGGAAGACGACGACGTCTTTTTATTATATTGCTTTTCTCTTCTGGGCTATTGTCACATTCATTGTCAGCGATTGAAAAAGATTGAATAAGGATTTCATGCAGAATGGCAGTGGCAGAGGCGAAGGCAATTGAATGACTTTTCATATGAAAAGCAAAGTCATCGTCGTCGTCGTGTCGGTCGCCAATATAAGAAATTCACAAAAGCCAAAACGAAAATCATTGGCCACTTGTCCTTCCTAATGCGATCGAGACACCGAGGACAGCAACGACTAACCCACCGACTCGAGAGCTGCCACACCTTCAGGATACTTAAAGCTCCATCTCGGTGGCGCGATGAATAATGTGCAACAACAAGCCCATAAATTAGGATAATTTTATTTTTGTTTTTTGTTTTATTATGGAGGAATCGTTTTTTCCAGCGATTTTCCTCCTTTTTTTGCTTCAATCGAAAACGACTTAGTTGACATATGGTTGGCAGGCGGAAGGACGGAAAAATCGAGTGCAAAAGTTTTAAACCTCCAAACAAAATGCCAGGACAAAGTAAAGTTAATATTTTTCCCCAAATTGACGTGTTGGGTGTTAATTTTTGAAAAACTTTCACCCAACATTGCTTCCCATTTTTTCGTGTTGTCTTAAAGTTGGTCGGCAAAAACGGATTTTTTGTTTGTTCTCTGTTATGTGATCCTTTTTTGTGTGAATCCGTCCTTTTTTTGTGCCTTAAGTGTGCCCTGCTTTTGCAAATATTGCAGTTGACAAATTTTCCGCTCATCATTTTGAACTCAAGCAAGGTGAACTTGCTCGTATGCATATGGTATATGGTTGCCAGGTTCGATTTTGTGTTGATCATTGAAGAAGGTAATGGTCCAATGGTTGCATGCATACGCCATATATTTCTCTCTCCTGTTAAATAGACGGACTGTGAACTGACAGTATCTGTTGGTGATATTTACTTACTTATTTAAAAAACATGTAAAAAAAACTACTTCTCTGTCAGTTTGACAGATGGCGCCACAATCGATTGCCATATATATAGCAAAGACAACAACAAATCGGTAGTCAAGTATCAGAAATACTTTACTATTCCGGGAACAAATTATTTTTATTTATGAAAAATTTCAACTGATCGATAAACGATAACGATCGACTGATCGATAACGAGTGGCATAATCGTTATTTTATTGAAATGGCGTTAGAGTTTTGTCTTGCCGTTATGAGTGTTGAATGAGTAGCTTAGATATGATGAAGTTATAACTTATAACGTATCAAAGCTTAGACTTGTCTTGTTAGCTGTCACCAGGGGCTTTATTTATTATTGTTGCTGAATTGAGTAAAACTCTTGGCTCTCTACCGACCTGCCGGACACGAGCTGAATAATAGCAATTAAAAAAATCGCATATTTTTGTCGTTTAAGCAGCTGACGGTGGGCTATTTGTCCATTTCGCAATAATTCTACGTTGGCAACCATTTTCGAATGCAAAATTTTCAACTTGGCGTTTTTTTGTTCAAAGAATAATTCAAGCAACTAACATCAGCGTCAGCATCGCTTTTTGCTAAGAGCGATGCGACCAACGCCGAGGTGACTATAACGACAAACGTGCGACACAGGTATTTTCTCCCAGCCTTTCTGAACTCTCACACAAATTTTCATTCCTCGCAAAATAATATCATTGCCTCGTATATTTGCACTATTTTGTGACAAGCTTGCTGAGGAGGAAGTTTTTGACTTTTAAATTGAAACATAGCTTCTGACTTGCATCGACACATGAGTGGATATACGAGAACCACCAACCAGAAACTCCAAAGACATGGATATGGATGTAGAGTTAAGTTTAGTTTGGTTTAAAGTTGGGCGCCACTCTCGACATGTGCCCGGGCACAAGCTTTTTCAAACTGCACACACCAAATTACTCTGCCTCTCTGGAGAAGTTTCCGTTTTTTGTTATTATTTCAAAATTCAAAATTTTGTTTTTCTTTTTTTGGAATATTTGCACATAGTTTATAGCTGTCGCGTCTGTATGCCGCCACTCGAAATGCCGACATCATCTCCGTCGCCGTGCGTCGTTAGTGGAAACTTAGCACAGCTGGGGAGTGCAGGAGACATGCAAAAGCAGCAGCAGCACTTTTGTTGTCACACAGGGTCGTGCCTTATCACTGAATTCATAATCATTCCAGGGCGGGGTATTTTTAGACACCGCAAGCGATAGCAGTATCGAAAAGGTGACTTGACATTGCCACAGCCGCACTCACACATGTCGAACAAAAAAATCAAAAATATAATCATTCGCTTGAAATTCGCTCAGAAAAAAAAACAAGCTCGTTGCAGTTCAAGCTCGTTGTCAGTTTGTGCATAATAATGGCAAAGAGGGTAAGGGTCGGTCGGTCGCAAGATACACGTTCGGATGGCATGCCAGAGTCCTTAACAAACAATCTCCAACATGTCAAATAGTGATATGTGTAGATAGTTTACTTGCATGTACCGAGATAAAGTTCATGTGTCAAGTGATGTTTTCTGGGGTTTGAGGAACGACGCGAGAGACGAGGACGACAACCGGAAGAAGATGATTTTACGAAAATCGTCCTTGCGGGAGATGATGATGGGGCGATATGGGGCGTTGTTAATATGTGTATTCGTTTTGTGATCAGATAATATCCTTATCCGGTTTGTTGGCTTGTTTTGTGAGGTTTTCCGGTACAGGGGCTATATTCCCTAAATGATGGAAAAACTTGTGTGTGTTTTGCTTTTCTCGTCTTGTTAAACAATATTATGCGAAAGTTTTGTGTCACACGCACAGGAGATGCTCCATTCATTAAATATATTCTCGTATGTATGCTAGACATACTAGACAGGCATCAACATCATTTGGAAAAAGGATATCTCAATATATGTACGGACTTGTACATAAAATATAGACAGGCTTCAATTGGTGATAATCTCAAAATTTATTGGGCTTTTAGATTTTAATACATCGAATTTTATCTGACAAATATAAACCTTCCTTTCCCATCATCGTCCTTTTGTGTGTGCGATGTGTGGTAGTGAATATTTTAAGCTTGACTAGGTCGGCTTCTTCCTCTTCGTCAGGTTCTGTTTCTGGTTGTGATTTCGAAGTTTTTTTGTTGTCGATATTTTCATTTGAAACTTTATATGTGTTTCCAAGTTTCCGAGGAGTCATTAAGGAGTTTGGGTTTTGTGTTTGTTTTTTGAATTTATATCTGATGTGTTTAGGCTTCTATTAGGTATTGGAAGCACGAACTTAGAAGTGTATATTGATATTAAGAAAAGACTTATAGAAATCCATGTGCACGTACGGTTGGGGATATTGATTAAATGATTGATAAAAGTGGTTTGTTGGCACACACTTGATTCGATACGCCGAAGAAGGGTGTGGTAATAGGTGATACTAATAAATAACGCAAACAAGATGAAGCCGATTAGATGGAAAACATCTTGAAATGTCAATTTGGATAGAGATGCGGAAGTTGTTTTGGGACTATTCGACAGTATGTCAGCTGTTTTTGTTTTTCTTTGTTTGGAGATGGGGTTGAGGGATGTGATTATCTCTGCTGACACTGCCTGACGGGTATATGGCTTTCGATTATAACTTAAGACAGCACACAGAAAGATTTATTTCTTCTTGTTGATTTTATGAAAATTGTCAGGGAAAAAAGTTGAGTTTCTGCTTTGATATAATTATTTCCTTCGGAACTGTGTTTGTGCTGATATGAATACTGTTTTTAATACAAACAAATTAACTGATTTTCTTATTTACATATTTATGTTCATCTAATTAAAGGTGACACTACATTCTGGACTACAACCGGACTAATTCAATAAGCTTCTCTAGCCACCTTAGTCTGAGATTAGCTGTCTCTAGTTTTCCACGTCAGTCGACGCGCTACCGTGTTGCCAGGGGTGCGTTCAATCTGATTCGAGCAAAGCTTCTACTTGGCCATCGTTCTGGGCTATATTCAAAGTCTTTCCGGCTCCGGAAACTGTTGTATATTCAGTTTAAATTAGCCAGTTATCTTATTCGTAAAACCACAGTAACTAGCGCCTAAAATCAGGTTGTTGTTGCCATTGATCCTCAAAGTATGCAACAGAATCCGAAGCAGTCGTTTCCGCGTCGCTCACAACAACTCGACCTGTCGCAGACCACACCATTGTGAGCCTGACCCAGAAGCTGAAAGCAAACAACCATACACATCTAGCAAAATTGCCAGATTTGCGACGACACCAATCCACGCGAGATTCACGAGGTGCCAATGCATCCAAGAAAGTTACTGTTTAATGTGGATTTCGAGCTAGAGACGTCATTGTTCCGTATTTCTTCGAAAATGATGGTGGCCAGGCCATCACCATCAATTTCGATCACTATAGGTCGATGATCATCAATTTCTTGTAGCTTGAATGGTATTATATATGGACACTGAAGACATATGGTTTCAACAGGATGGCGCTACGTGTGACAAGCTCAAGACACAATCGATATTCTGCACGAGCAGTTTACTGGCATGAGGTGACGTAAATTAACCACCAAGATCGTTTTATTTGACCCTTTAAAGTAGCAGGTATACGCGAATAAGCCGTATCTAAAGATTGTCGAGGAAAATTGTGAGCAATATCGATTTGAAATTGCGGGAAAAAGCTTGTGAATAATTAACTTGTAACCTTGTTATCTGTTTTAATGAAAAGAGTTCGAATCGACCATTGAATTGATGTATCATTCGATGGGTTTTGGGAGATTTTTTTTTTTACTGCCCAAAATTTTGGCCAGGGGTGTATGATATTTTTTCGAAAATCATGAAGAAATCGATTTCGCTTAATTCAACATTTTTCATAGTTCTCGTTATTCTGGGCTTACTGCTGAAAGCCAAACTCAATTCCAAGCTCTAGTTGCCGAGATATTTGCGTCAGAAGATTTCTTTCTATGCGGGGTTACAATAGGCAAAGTACAAAAACCAAGAAAAATCCTCGCAGACACTTTTGGTTTTCAGTTACTGATAGAGGGCAATCACACATAATCTTCTCATTCATGTTCTCGGCGTCTTTGCGGGGACCTCAGCAACAATAATGTCATCGTCGCACAGTGGCCCGTTTCGGCTTTTTTGGTTCCAAAAATCATAGCTCCTAAACGAGTTGAGATATTTCCACAATTTTTTTTTATTTTGAAGGTTACATCCAACGCTATGAAATTGGTGAATTTCAAAATAAAAACATTACAGGGTGTTTCGGAAATAGCTGTCAAAAAGCTTAGTTATATTAAGTGAGATAAAAATGATTAAATGTGAATTAAACAAACAAGAAAACTCATTTTCTGGCGTAAAACATAAGGAATTGACGTTTAACAGTAGCGCAAAAAGTAAAACACCGATTTTAGAGGAACAGTGGCGAAAAAAGTTTTTTTTTAATTTTTTTTAATTTTTTTTTTTTTTTTGTAAATTGACATTAGAATAACAATAAATAACAAATTGAACAGCAAATTATAAAATAAAAACAGTTTAAATGTACGTATAAACATTAGATTTCTTGAAAACTATCATCTTGGTCCGTGGTAATATTCAATAAACTCAACATTTCCGGATAATAAAGTGCTTTCATATCTTTTTGGGTCCTTACGTGCCTCAGAGAAGAAATTAGTGGATCAGATGAGGCTGCAAGCATGTTGTGTAAGTCTTCATTCTGCCTTATTCTCGAAACTTTGCAGGTATTTTGATATCTATACCTTTTGTAGTCCTTATTTTTGGACTCCTGGGCTTCTTCAGATAATTCTCCTAGGGGAAGTGATTGATACTCTATAATATCTTGACTGTGAGCTAAAATTTTGTGAAGAGTAAGTGTTAGTTGTTTTTCAGGATACTTTTGAGTCAACAGAGCTGCTGTTGCTTTAGTATACTCCCCAAATTTAACTGCGTTCACAACTTCCCTGCAGTTCAAAACATCAAGTATTATTTTCAGCCTGGAAATAACCTCTATGTTTACTCCAGTTATTTGAGCTGTTATCCCCGATTGCTCGAAAAATCTTCTCGAAGTGTTCCCATCATTAGTATTTCCGAATCCCTGCTTTGGTTTGTCTACATCGAGTCCAAGCTCCAAGCTGATCACGGAAACACGTTTGTATCCTTTCCTTTCTTCTTTTTGTGCTTCTTTGCTCTCAATCGAAAAAACCTTTTTTACCTAAAATTTTATGATATCGAGCAATAAAAAATAAACATTTAATCCGATTAAAAATTAATACCTACATATAATCACTGAACATTTAATCTCCTTAAGTCAAAAGTAACTGCTAATATTTTAGTATGGATATAATATAAACCCTTCAATTTGATTTTTTTATTGCCTCCGATTTATATAATATTTATGACATATCGTATTTTAAAATATTTCCGTCATCAAAAACAAAATTGTGGTGAATTCATTCCCCATTTCAGATATTTTTTTGAATTTGAAAAAAAAAATTTTTTGTTCGAAAATTCTGGAACACCCTGCAAATGTAATAAATTTAAAACTCATCATATTGTTAGCCGTGAACATTTTCTTCGAAATAAAAAAAAAAATTGTGGTGATATCTCAACTAGTTCAAAAGTTACAGTATTAAACATTTTATTAATTTGCCATTGAAAAACCAGAAAATTGAAAAAAGTGCCTGCCATCGATTAATAAAATCGCTCTAGCTCAGAAGGGCGCAAGTTGGCGCAAATTATTCCTTCAGGATTATATTAAGAAATACTTTAATTATGCGTTGAGCTTTGCTTAATGCTTTTTGAAGCTTTTTTTTCCATGCAATGTAACGTCAGAAATAGGTACAAAAAGTGGTGTCCCAAAAAAAAAAAAAAACTATATATACAGGGTGATTCACGAGCGTTGTGCCAAAAAGCTAGAGCGTGTAGGTTGAGTTGAGACAAGAAAAAAATCGTATGGGAGGGGGGGGGGGTCTATTCCCCCCGTTTAGCCGGGAGGGGCAATTTTCTGAAAAATTGACTTATTTTGTAAAAAAAAAATATTAAAAATCAACAGCTTCGTTTACAATACCGTGCTATACTTTTCTGAAAAGCCAAAAACTTCTTCTTTCACTTCGTTTTTAAATTAAATTGTTTTAACGAATTGTTTAAAAAAAAAAAATTTTCAAACTCAAAATTTTCAAAAAAAAAAAGCAAAAAAAACATTTTTGAACTAATTTTTTTCAAAATTTTATGTAATTAAGTACTAATTTTGTTTCAAAAATTCTATGTCTTTGTTAATTTTTAGTCGAAAACAGAAAACCGGATGCAAAAATGTCTTTTCGTTTTTGAGAAATTAAGAAAAACCCAAAACCACTTTTTTTCTAAAAAAATCTTTGTTTTTATTTTTACCTATCTGGATTTTTAGTTTAATTTATTAGTTTAATTTATAAATTTAATTTTTTGTAACTGGAGTTTTATGAGGACTCAATAAAGTAGAAAAGTATTACATTATCCCTGGATTAACCATTTTGTTCATTGATAACGTCTGAAAACTGACCTGCAATTTTTTCTTACTATACCTGGGGCCGTGGCCACTTGCTGGCGAAGGGCCTGCTAGGGGCTTAAGATAATTAAACCGCAATTTTTCTTGAATGAAAAAACAATTAACAACCTAAAGGTAAACAAAAGGCATTGCATATTTACTAAACAGCCATTTATAATTAAAATATTATCTCATCAACACATAACAATAACAAACTCATACGCTCGAGAAGAGTTAGGAGCTTCTGCTACGGTTTAACTTGTTGTCGAGATCGGGAAGCCAAAAAACTCTACGCTGAAAGATATCCCAATAGATGGCGCCCAAGTCGTAGCATGTTTTCAAGAATCCGCCAACTAGAGCACGGAGAGCTAGAAGTGAAAGGTTAATGGCAGACGTTATCAGTGAACAAAATGATTAATCCAGGGAAAATCCAATATTTTTCTACTTTATTAAGTCCTCATAAGACTCCAATTACAAAAAAATAAATTTATAAATTAAACTAATAAATTAAACTAAAAGTCCAGATAGGTAAAAATAAAAAAAAAGATTTTTTTTGAAAAAAGTGGTTTTGGTTTTTTTTTAATTTCTCAAAAACTAAAATACATTTTTGCATCCGGTTTTCTAATTTCGACTAAAAATTAACAAAGACATTGAATTTTTAAAACAAAATTAGTACTTAATTACATAAAATTTTGAAAAAAATTAGTTCAAAAATGTTTTTTTTTGCTTTTTTTTGAAAATTTTGAGATTGAAAATTTATTTTTTTTTAAACTGTTCGTTAAAACAATTTAATTTAAAAACAAAAAGAAAGAAGAAGTTTTTGGCTTTTCAGAAAGGTATAGCACGGTATTGTAAACGAAGCTGTTGATTTTTAATATTTTTTTTTACAAAATAAGTCAATTTTTCAGAAAATTGCCCCTCCCGGCTAAACGGGGGGGGGGGGGGGAATAGACCCCCCCCTCCCATACGATTTTTTTCTTGTCTCAACTCAACCTACACGCTCTAGCTTTTTGGCACAACGCTCGTGAATCACCCTGTATATAGACATTTTTTTTTTTTTGTAATATTTTTTCCAAACATATATTTTACCGTATTTTATAATTTCAGAAAGAAAAAACAAAAATTCTTTCCCCACGTTCGTAATATAGCTTCTCAAAGTCAAGAAAAAGAAAAAAAAATTTTGTTATTAAAACTGAAAAAAAGTTCAACTTTGACCCCCTCTCAAAACCAAACCTTTGGGGAAATTCAAAAAAAATTTCGGTTTCAAGAACTTCAAATATTTGTTACTTCAGCGAAACAACAAATTTTGAATTCTGGAACAACGAAAAAAATGAATTTTGGAATGACTTTAGCCTAAACGGGCCACTGTGCGTCGGTCATGACTTTGCCATCATTTACTGCTCCCTGACTGCAGTACCTTAATTTTGGCATTTATAATGCCGAACCGTAGCTTTAATTCATATTTCTCGAGAGCCCAAAAGCTTTCCTCACTAATCTTCAGAATATAAGACGCGCTGTTCTTCTTCGGCTCTTCAGCCTTGATGACTGTCCAGTCACGCTTTGGAACCAACGCGTTTAGCCTCTGAAGACCGCGGACCAGCTTCAGTCCACTTGGCTTGATACTCATGAGGGGCAACCAAATGCGAGCTGTCTGGGGATATCCTTAGCTGGGATGAGCTTAAGTCTCAAGCCTTTCCAGTCATTGCTTATCTAAGCAATGCAGGATCACGTCATCGCATTTAATTACCCTGTGTCCCCTGAGCAAATCGCCAGAATCAAAACTAGGGTTGAGACCTTTGCTTGCCGAGATTGTGTAGGAAAACACCATATCGAGAGCTTGGCCTCGATGGATCTCCACACAGCCAGCAGACCTCTGCTATTTGTGTAGAGCTCATCATCAACCTCACTTAATTTACGCTCTGGAAGATGATGCCTTCTCATCTTTTTTGCCCATTGGTGCATTTGGCTTCGGTTTTGTAGAAGGTTTGACGGTCTCTTCGCGAGACCGATTTCTTTTATCGGCCTTAGCCAAAGATCGTTGAATTCATCAACAATCTTTTGGTACATGATCTTGTCCTCGCGATCCTTCTCCAGCCCAATTCCAACTTTCTCATTCTCAGCAATCTTGCCAAGAATGAAAGAGGCCTTCGTGAACTGTTTCTTGAAGTGAACGCCGGACGACTTTTTATTCTTTCCTTTAGCAGCATTGCTATGACTGGCGGTCGAGGCACAGGAGTACTATGGATGGTACGCTCTGCACTTCCAAGTTTTGCAGGTTGCCCCACAATGATCTCTTGACTAGAGAACCATAACCATAACTAGTTTTATTCCATTTTAAAATCGACCAGCCCTTAAAAGATCCATTTACATCTTCTGGATAGATAGGAAACGGCAGCAAATCAAATTTATTACAATTGTTTGCATTTCTTCAGCTAAAATAGTTTTATGCTTAAATCCCATCAGACCACATAATTACTTAAGTTGCTTACCATAATTATTGCATTGTCCTAATGTTTGAATTTTTAATTCCTTCAGTTTTTGTCCGTTTTCGTCTTCCAGTTCTGTATGCTAATGGCGTTTGTTACGATTTCTTTTCGTGTTTTGTGTGCGGTCTTCATGGCAAGTAGCGTGAAATAAAGTTACTAAACTTAATTCACCACAAAATTTACATTCGAAAAACGAAAGAATTATAATATTCATCATGCAATACACTTAGAGTGCCAGCGTGCAAAACGCGTTGTATTTTTAGCCACGACACAACTTCACAGTGGAGTCGTTTCTTCCTTTTGTGTTCCCAAAGGATTTACCTATTCAATTTAAACTTGTAAACCCTTAGTCTTATCATCCCATGATTTGTTCGTTTCATTCAAATTACAATAAATTTAATGCCGATGGTTATAATCGCTCTACGCCACTGTAAAACACCACTATCTCATTCAAACTAATTTAATGAAATAAAAACTTTCACAACACTGCAGCCGGAGGGATATTTTAATATAAATTATATTAAATTAATGAGGTGAGCACTTAAAACAAGTAGGTGTGTTTATTCTCGTCGTATAGTAGAGCACACAGCAGAGCAGCGGCGGGAGCGTTCTAAAGATGGTACTTGAAAAGCCGATTACATTAAGTCGTTAAACTTTTGTTGCAAACGAAAAAAAAAATAAGAACAGAAACAAGACTGAGTAGTCCGTCTGGTTAGATTAAATGCTTGAGTTTATTTCAACAAAAGCCATTTGAGATGCTTGAAGGAATCATGTTTTACTGAATTTCGACTTAACATTGTAATCGCGAATTTAATTAACTTTAAGCGAGAAAATTAATTGGTTTTTAACAGGCTGTGGGGAAATTATTTTGGAATTAAAAAAAGGAAACATCGTATTGTGTGCAAATGCAATGAACATCAAAACTTTATTATTTGCATTGCTGCTGGTTTTTGGTTTGAAGTAAACAGAAACCAAAATAACATTTTTTATATTTTCCTTAAAAATGTAACAATTAGGAACCAAAACTACCTTAAAATTACGAACTTAACAGATTTATTTTCTTCTCTCTTTCAGAAAACATGATACAACATGAAAACTACTTTAATTGTGATCCGGTCATTAAAGCTGTTAGGAGATCCCTGTTAGAAATACTGGTTCCATTGGTAGAGTGGCCTTAATGCTGCTAAAGGTAAGGTTTATTTTTATCTCAATCAACAAACAAGTCCTTTGAGACTTTCAGAACTAAAAATACCTATGTCCATCAGTGGCGATTCCTGGTCCTCATCCTTGGTTTACCTACGACCCTCGGAAAAGTTAAGACAATAATAAAAAAAAAAAACTCAAAACTGTTGTTGTTCAAAAGTTTTTTTTTTAATTTATGATAAAATTTTTAGTAAGGAAAAATGTTAATTTTATATATTTCAAAAAAAATAAAATAAAATAACAACACATAATGTCCGACAGTTATGATTTAAAACAAATATTAAAATACAAAAATCAAAATAATTAAGAAACTCGAAAAATATTTTTAGTGAAAATTTAAATATAGGTAAAGTAAAAACTGCTTTCACAATTATTGAAATTACAATTTATGTTCAGTTTTAAATATTAAATTGAAGTTATAAAAAGAAAAAGATTTGTAAAATCCTTAGAGCTATTTTTTCGTAAAGAATTTTTTTCTTCTTCTAAATAAAATGTTTAAAAAATTCTTAAAAGAAGAAGTTAGTGTTTTTAGCGAATTCATGACGGATGTTTTTTTTAATTATTTTTTTAAGTCAAAATTAACCTTAGTAGCCATTCAATTTTGTTGAGCAAAAATCGACAATGTTTGTTTTTTGTTCTCTATGTTCTTCTTGATTGATCAACGAAAAAAAATATTTTTTTTTATTTCACAATATTAAAAATTTTTGTTTGCTTTTTTTTCAAAATTCCAGATTTCACATGTATCTTTATAAAACCTAAAAACTGACATACCAAATTTATTTTTCAAGAATTTTCAAAAAATTTGATTAATACAAAATTATTAAAAAAAAACAAAATCGCTCTAACGATTTTCAAAACAAAAATTTTTCATAAATTTAAATTTTATACTAGAAAACTCTTTTTCAATTGAAATTTTCAGTTTAAGAACAAAACCTTTTTTGAGTTTCTTAATATTTTATATTAATACCCCGCTGTTGAAGACATGGGCAAGTACGTGCGACCCGAATAAGAATATCTAATTAGAATGTACATAATCCGCCGTATTTATTATCAAATCTTAAAGGTATCTTTAATATTTGGTTTGTTTACCGCTTTGTTTAGACGGTAAGTTTTCATTTTATGACTCTTCTTAAGTATACTTAAAATACATATTTCAAGGTCTTATAAATCTTAAACATAAAAAACGTCAAAAACTGAAAATTTGTCATCTAAATAAAGCCGTAAACAATCGGCTTTAATATATTATTTAAGATTTGAGTATAGGTACATAAATAAGAGGAATTATGTACTAAATACTCAAAATGAAGAAATTGATGTACCTAAATCAAATCAGCGACTATGAGCATAATCGTTTCGTGTTGGCGAACACGTGCGTCATCGTACGTCGTCGTGCTAATTGATATAGAAACATTAGAAACACTACAACTACGACCACGAAAGTCGCTTAAGAGTTAAAAATGTGTACCTGTGTGCCTTCTCAGTCGAAGGGAATCGCTTTTTTTTGCGCTCAACCTTCTCTTTATTTTTACAGGCGTTTATTGGAATGTCTGTGTCTACTGTTTTTGAAGATTGTATGAAAATAGTAACCGCAATTGTTTACGGTAGCAAAGCGGTGTATCAAATAGATTTTCTGCACTAGTTATTTCTTGTGTATGCCACGTTCTGATTCAAAGGGAATCGCTTTTTTTTGCGTTAAACTTTTTTTTGTTGTGTTCAGGCATTTATTAAAGTGTTTGAAACTATAAATTTTTGAACTGTTGATTTGCGGAAGAATATTAAATACCTGAAAATACATTTATTTTTTGAAATTCTTGGTTTACCGCCGCACAGTTGTCCAAAAAGGGAAAAGTCGTGGCAAAAATACAAAATCTGATGTTATATTTTTATTGTTTTGTTTTTTATTTCTAAGAGAAATATAGACAGAGCTTCAAAAACAGCAAACAAAATAATTTTTTGATCACTAGTTTAATTTATAGGGCTCTTCAAAGTTAGTTAATTTTTTCTAGAGAAAAAAAAAGAAAAAAAAAACAAAATTCCTTATTTTCATTTTTGCGATTATGGCATATTGAATGAAAAATCTTATTTTTTGTTAATAGTTCCTGGTTTAATTACTTATAAGTAAATTTAAATTTGAAATTGAAAAAAAAAAAATAATTTTTAAGGTTTTAATAAATGAAACAAAAAAACACCATTTTTTTTACAATTTATCGAGTTTGAATAGAGCTACAAAAAAATCCATCCAAGTCCATGCATTAAGCCGCATAGGGTATGTGTATCAACCAATTGTCGAGCCAAAAGAAAAATATTTAGCTGCGCATACTTGCGCACTGCCGAGATTTTGAACTTTGAAAAAAAAAATAAAGGCTTGAGAAAACGCTTACTTTGGCATACCTTGACCCACGTAAACGCTTCGTTCTCTGTTAATAGTAATGCTAGCAACGATGTTAAGGTTTTAATTTTAAGAAGAAATATTAGCCATTGTAATTGCATTTACAAATTTTTTTATCTTTTTTTTATTGGTCAGATATTATTTTTTGAAGGATGTTCCGTTGTTCTTGTCCGTGATAAATTTTGACTTTGATGTCAATTTTTTTCGAAAAATGCGTCGTAAACATAATATTTTCTTACTTTATTTTAATAATGATAATAATAATGAATAAAAAAGTCATTCATAAGGTTGTCGAAAAACCCGCATGTATCATAAAATGTATGGTACTTGTAAAAACCAGCAACGGATGAAACTTAATTTTTTTTTTTTTGCTTTAGAATAAAAAAAATATTATTTTGGATTTTATTACGAATATAAATTGATATAGGTTTTGCAAAATGTTTTACCATATCTACCAATTTTTATAATCTGCCTACTTTAATTTTCCTATTTAAGTAGATTCCTGCAATTACTAAGCCAAAATGATCTAGGTTTGAAGGATATTTTTAATTATAGATCCTTATTTTATGGTCCAATAAAACAGGTAGAGAGAAATATTATTATAAAATTTTTATTGATTAAAATTAAAATTTTTATTAATTTATATTAAATATTATATTAATATAGATAAATTTAACGAGTATTCAAAAAACACTTCGGATCTTTTAAAATCGAAATATAGTCACAAACTCTTGACCCCAACACTTCACAAGATTCTGGACCACGGTGGAGAACTAATAAGCCATCAAATTTTACCAATAGGGGAACTTTCAGAGGAAGCACAGGAAGCAAGGAATAAAGATTACAAGCGATATCGATTATCCAATACTCTCAAGGTTTCAAGGAAACGACAAAATGAAGATTTATTTAATATGCTATCCATATCATCAGATCCACTTGTTTCATCTTTAAGACACGTTAGATCCCAAAAAGAGCTCAAAAAAAGCTACTAACCAGAGCTGATTAGTCTATTAAATATTAAAAGTGATGATGATGACAGTGAACTTTTTACTGAAAATTTATAATTATTGTTTAAGATAGTTTATATATATTTTTTTATTTAATATATGTATACCTATCCTATATGTTTTTAATTATACTTGATTTTTTTTAAATTTTTTTTTGGTCCGTTTATTTTTTCCCTTTACTGTTTCACATAAAATATGTCACTTAAAAAGGTATAAACCATTATTATTGACCGCCTAAAGCAAAAAAAAAAAGTTTCTTTGCCAAATTTTCGCATCCACTGTTGTGATGAATTTTATTTTAGAACACCCTATAAACACTTAGGGGGCCATCATTTTGTTTTTATCAACATTTGCAAAACTAAAGACAATTTTTAAAGTTTTACTTCAATTCTTTTTTCTATAAATTTCGTTTTTTGAGAAAATCTGTTTTCGGCCGATGATTCCGAAACACCCTGTGAAATAATTTTCTTGAAATTCATTGGTGTAACAGCCCTGGAAATTTCCTTCAAATTAAAAAAAAAATTATACAGCTGCCTCAATCCGTTCAAAAGTTATGATTTTTGCAACGAGATAAGTCATTTTGGACAACCGTGCGCCGATACACTTGGTTACTATGAGGAATCGCCCCTGATATCCATTGCAATTTTGTTTTTGAATTTATTTCCAATTATGCAGCCATAACAGTTATTCTATTTCCTGCTTTAAGTGACAGGGTGGAGTGCTTACTAGCTGAGATTGATCCTAATCCTGCTAATTCACCGGCTTTCTCGTTCCCTGGTATACCGCTGTGGCCATGGGACCCAGCAGAGTCTAATGTTATGCTGTGCGCTAAGAACCTTAAGCTTTTATTGCCGTTTAGCTATCAATGTAAAAGGTGATATCAGCTCGTGGTATCGCCATCATTAATACCTGTTTAGCAGCTGTTGTCACTGCCAGGACCTCCGCTTGCAAGACACTACTGTAGTCTGGAAGCCTAAGCGAGTCGGTTAACTTGAGGGATTCAGAATAGAAGCCTGCATCTACACCAGTATCCATTTTTAGAGCCATCTGTATAGATAGCTTTTGATGACTCACTGGCGTATGGTATACTATCCATCCATTCCTCTCTGCTTGAAAAGGCAACCTGGAATGGTTTGTGAAAATCAAGTTCGGGTGTTTTATAGTCTGTCGTAGTACTATGACCCATAACTTTATGAAGGATCTGAGCATGTCCTATGGAACTGTTTTTCCAGACTTTAGTCTGACTAAGTCGCAAGGCACTTTTAGCTGCAGATTCTTGAACAAAGAAATCTAGGGGTTTTAAATTGAGGATAACTTCCAGTCCCGCAGTTGGGGTGGATCTCATTGCCCCTGTAATACCTGTTCACACAATTCCTTGTACTTTTGTCAAAGTTTTGAGGCTCGTGCTCTTTTCTAAAGCATTCCACCAAACCAGATTACCATACGTTAGTATTGGTCTAATTATCATTGCCGGATACATCCATCGATCCCAAGTTTTCCCGTAAATGCTATGGCAGGAGTTAAAGGCGATCAACGCTTTTTTATATCTTTCTTTGGTGTTTAGACCCAAGTCCCGAAGTGTTAGACACACATATCGTGCAGGTAATGATCTTCAATCGCCGGCCAAAAAAATGGTTATCATTCGACCATATCTCTTCGTATTGGATGTAACCGAACGCCCATTGGTATATTCGAAGTAATACGGACCAATGCAATGACACCTTTCGACCATAAAGCACACCAAAGAGTCAATTTTTCTGGATGCAACGGCACCTCTTTGATCATTTGTGGGTGCTCTGAGTCCCATATACGGCAATTTTTGTTTGTTAACCGAGATGAAGATTCGCCTAGTTTCCTTTTTCGATTTATTAATGCTCTTAGTTCAAAACGGTAACAAAGTAGATTGTAGTGCCTTCAATGGTTGAAATACTTCTTCAGTGAACGTGAATACATAATCCAAGAAGTATACAAGATTTTGCATGAGAAATTGAACTGTTAATGTGCGTGAATCCTTACAGCAGCCACATTCTCAACTTGGAGCACAATTTCTCCACTTTCACGAGATTACGCAAAAGTTGCGTAAAGCAGTTGAGGTAGATGCTTAACTTCTGTCAAAACTTCTTACAGAAATTTATTTTTTTTATAAGTCAAGCAAAATCAAAATCGAAGGAATTAATGTATCTGCCATTGAAAAGAAAGGAAAGAAATAAGGTGACCAAAGTGAAATACTGCACATTTAAGACTGTCAAAAACTTCCTTACTTTCACTGTTATCCATAAATGAAGCAAAGCATTGATTCTTGATTAAAATTATCAAATTTCGAAAACTCTATAAATTATGATATTTAAATTTAAAAAAACCACGTCCTTCTTGTTCTTGGTGTCTGGATTAACCATTTAAATATTTTCGTTTGTCTCTATTTTCCACTCAGAGCTAGCAAAACTTTATGATCAAACATAAAATTCTCAAAGAGAGTCCTTTGCGAATGCCGCTTTTTTTGTGTGTCCAAATTTTATTAACGAACATATATATTTGGCTTAATGAAAACGATTTACCAAAGAAAGAAAATCCCAAAAGTGAACTTCATTCAAAAGAATTTTTCCATTCCAGTGTTCACAATTATAAAATTTTAAGGCGAAAAAAAAATCCTTGCACCGAATCAAAGGCTTCAAACAATGAGAAATAAAAAGTTCTTTTAAGTTCATTAAACTAAAAATTAAATAACTTTCAAACCCCAAATTCAACTAACGAAAGAAAAAGCAAATGAAGGACTAAGGACGACGACGTTCAAGACATAAAGTAGGAAATAAGTAAAGTTTTCAGTAATTTCTGTCGATTAGAAGAGCCCATCATTTGTGGACTCAGCCCTCTTTAGTAAAGTTAGAAACGACAAAAATGTTAAAAAAAAGGATTATTTTATGTCCTTTAGAAACTCTGTTACTGTGAACATTTCACACATATGATGCTCCTTATCGACCCCCCTCTACCTCTATGTCATTCCTTAATGTGCACTATGCAATCTTTGTGTTCATTGTTTGCGAAATAAGACGACGAGAAATCCCTTTATTCACATTGTGGATAACAAGGACCAAGATCCCAAGACCTCATCTCGTTACATTGTAATCTAAATTCAGTAACAAGAACAAGACGACCAAGGACCTATAGTCTCTCTCTCTATGCATGCATACTTTTGTGCAAGTTTTATGATGTGATGATGGAGTCATTAAAATTAAGATATGCTAATGTGCGGGCTTTTGAAGTGATGGAGATGGCAGATCACGCGATATGCGGGATCCTTTACCCTTCCTTGAAGCTTAAATCAATTTAGAATGTTTGTCAGTTTAAGGAAATTGCCAAAATTTATTTTAACGAAGCACAAAATTTCGTTTGATGAAGTTTTACAATTTCTCGTTTTATTAATTTTTGATGATGTCATTTTCCTAGCAAGGATGTGGAGCAGAGATTATTATATAGCTTTTGTATTGGTTTACAAAAAATGTCTTTCATTGAATACTAATCCTGAGATTCTAATACTTCGAAGCGAGCTCTTATTAAATGATGCGATTTCAGTGATTTTTGAAGGCGATAATTTCTGTCAGGAGGATTAACGCGACCTCATAAAATGCAAGGATAACAACTGACCTGACCTGTAAAATTCGGCTTAGCTATGTTAATACCCCGACAATGTCTATTTCCTCTCAATTTTTTATTTCTGGTTCATTTTGCAATATGTTTCAATTATTTCATTTCCCATTTGAAACTTGTGTCCTCGATGCATTGCCTGTAGTCCTTTTTTGTTCCCATCAGCTTTTGTTACGATTTTTTTTTGTTTGTGTTTAAGTCCCCGCCACTAAGCCGCCGCTTATGTATATGAGAGAGCATTTGTTTTAGAACAAAACAAAAATTGAAAAATAAAGAATAACAAAAAAATAACTGAGTGACTAGACAAATATTTTTGCTGTTTGAAGAACGTACAAACGCCTGGCAGAGGAATTTTGTGGGCATTTTGCATGACTGATTACAAATATGCTACATCGGATTTAGAAAATTCCATGACGCTGAATACTTTATAACAAATGAAATACACAAAAAGCCGAATTCAAATTCAAATACCACGAGCGTTGGTTAAATATACATAAATTTGAAATTCCAATTGAATAGATGCACACAACACATCCCGAACAGAGGAAGTGAATTTGAATAGAACTTTGTTTAGATAAATGGAAAAAACTAAATGATTTTTTGTTTGGCTTTGTTGTTGTTGTTGATCGCTTTTTTACGCTGGCCGCCACGCCGCCGACGACGATGACGCCCGATAGGTGGATTTCAATTAAACGTGTGAATTTGATTGAAATTTTCACCCAAAGTCAAAGTGCTGGACGATTAGTTTAATGACTTTATTTTTGGACGAGACATATAAAGTTAGGTCTGCAAATAAAAAGTTGATTGAATTGGTAAATTTGTTGGTGTTGTTTTGAATTGGAGGAGGCTTTTTGTGTAAAGGCAATAATCTGATTACTTGAACGCCTGGTTTTCGAGGACCTTGACAATGGATAGTCGAGGAGTATTCAAAAAGCAAATGAGATTTATCTATTTAAATTGTCTTTGAACAGTAAACACCATTTTTGAAAGCAAGCGAACCCTTTTATGTAGAGAAGCAGTTTTTATATGCACGTTTTTGTGTGAACTTAACACAGCTCAAAAACTTGGACATTAAACCTCAAAACACTTTGGTTTCCAGCCCGTGCGACATATCACAATTGGAAAAAAAAGGTTATTTGGTGGGAATTATATGTGCATCGTCGAACCCGAACGAAGACCTAAGCGTTGGTATACCTATTCGAGGAACATCAGTAAGACGACGACACACGTCAAGTCGTTTTACCACACTTTGAAAAAGAAACTTGTATTTATCCGCCCTGTATTTAGAAGAAGATCAACCACTAGTGAAAAGCTCGAGTTTGACCTTGGGTCAGTAGAAGCAGACCATAGCTCTGACCGAAAGAAAATGCAAATGGCTGCTCAAATTGAAAAGAAAATGTTTATGTTAATTTTAATGTTAATGTTAATGTTAATCGATTCTTCTATTCTTCGATATTGCTATTGTGGAGGACCAGAAAATCTTTTGCGGCAGTCCTAAATTGCTATTGCAGCCTCGATGATGCTCCAACGATCGGGAGAGATGGAAAAACTTTTTATGCAATTTTTAAGCAAAGTCAAATTTTGAACAAGACCATTGAAATTGATGTTGGCGCAAATGTTTTTCATAAATCAAAAACCATCAAATTAATTCGAAAACTAACATCCTCAATGAGTAACACGATTCCTTTTTCATGAATTACTTCATTATTCAATTATAATTTATAACAAGCTCCTAATTATGTCACTTGAAAATTCATACTACCTTTCACATTCGAACCACTTGTCCCCTCTGGCCACACAAACTTTTTGAACTCTCAACGCCTATGAATCTACCGGCTGTAGAGGTAATTACACCAGACACAGATTAATTTATTTGTTTTAAATTAGTTGATGTGGTTTAATTCTCTGGCATGGGTTTCCATATATAACTCGTAATACACCATTAAGAAATTACGAATGAGTTATGTGTGTCGTCCTTCGTCCTTTACTTTTCTTCCAGATGGAATTTCTAAACTACTTTCAAATTCACACCGACACAGCATTACATAATGCCCCAGCAGATGTTATAAAATGTGTAATCTATCATTTTGACTACAACTGAGGTTAATTCATCGTTTAACGTTTTACATGTCAGTGTAATAATTCACACACGCAAAATTCCCTCAAGGAATCGAAATCATCCAACATCCGACATCATCCTCCTCCTCCCTCACAATCATTTCGATAGGTTTTTTTTTTTTTCTTCTTTGCAGTTTAGATGGAGCGCACTTAAGATCCTTTATTTAATCTCCATCGCATTTATATGTGTAATAATAAAACATGCTCGTAAATTACAGGATGTATATTGTAAATGTGTGTAGAGTACTTCCTAACAGAAAGAAGGTGTATTATTAACAACAAACCCCAATTCCCCGGTCTGATTTATTGATTCGATTATAAATTTATGGCAAATAAATTAAATCAACATCCGCCGACACGCCAATTTTGAAAAATTACTGCTTTGGTGCCTGGAATGTCGTTGGTAGTCCATAACAGATTGGAATGGTTTGTCATCACAGAGAGATTTTTTTTTCATTTTTGCCTTCGTTTGCTCTGTAATCAGCTTAATTTTACTTATAAATGTATTTATAAATTCAAAGGATGTTACGAACTACTGTCCCACATGTCTTAACACTTTGAATTTGTTAATTATCTGCCTGCTGCTACTATTCAGCGCCAATTCAGCAAAACTTGACTAATTTCTTTAAGTTTTATTAAATTCCGTATTATTACTCTATTTTTCAACACCGTTGAAAGAAAATCTGTGAACTAAAAGGTACTTCTCAGCTATTCAGCGCATATTCAGCAGAATTTACATATGGCTGTCTTATAGTTTCAAATATAAATTTGTAAATAACAGCGATTCTAACTCTAAACATGCAATTTATAATGGCTCCCGCTCAGTTATTATGATTGAAAAAGTGTATTTAGCTATTCAGCACCAAATCGCCGAAATTTTACTTCTAGTTTCTTCTCAATGAAAAAAAATTTAAACATTCTGCAAAATGGCGGTATAATGTCATGCTACGTTTATTATTTGACATTGTCAGCTATTCAGCGCAAATTTAGCAAAAGTTGACTATTTTCTTTAAGTTTCATTTAATCCCGTATCATTTCACCATTTCAGAACACAGTTGAAAGAAAATCTGTCAACTATAAGGCATTTATCAGCCCGAATTCAGCAAGGATGTTCATAGGAATTTTTTTATGGTTTCTAATATAAATTTGTAATAAAAGCAATTCTTGTTCTAAACGTGCAATTCAAAATGCTTCCTTGTCAGTTGTCATGCTTGAAAAAAACGCATTCAGCTATACAGCAGCAATTCAGCGAATTTTGGTTTTTGTTTCTTCTTAATTTAAAACTGAAATGGCCATATTGTATCATGTCACGTTTAATATTTGACACTGTCAGCTATTCAGCGTGAAATCATCAAAATGACTAATGACGAAATGTATGGGGAATACCACTGCAGCATGATTTTTTAGGCTTAACGACATCCATCACCGAAAGCTATAAAAGCAACCTTGCCCCGGTAATGCGAAAATCGTGCTTCGTTTCACACCTGCCTTATTTGCTTTTATTAGATATCAAAAAATCGTTCGGTTTTCTGGGTCATGGAACAAGTGCGTTTTAATGTTAAATTCTAGGCATTTTCGTTTGCAGCTGAATCCCATTCATATTCAAAAACTAGAAAAAGAACAAACGGCACTTGGTCAATTATTCTATTCCCAAAAGAATGTCACATGTTTCAAGCTGAATGCATGTCGCTGTCACTTATTCAGCACGAATTCAGCAAAATGCTCCTTTTCCCTTATTGAACTGTCACATCCAGTATACAGCAACAGCAGTTGTGTTCGTTTCCTTCATCTTTTATCATTATTATGTTTAATCGAAGCCAAAACCGTGTTTGGGTTCAAAGGTGGAAGCTTTAAAGTCTATAAATCTTAAGGCGTTGCCATATTGCTTCGACACAACCTAAAACGAACGACCGACTACGACGAACAAACTGCTTCACTACATCAGAATCTCAAAAAGGAAGGAAGAGGAAATGTAGCAGTGTATCGCTATAATGTGACTTGGGCTTTTTTTTTATTATTTGCTGAATTGGGATATTATGTGGTTTTGTCGGTCGTAGGAAACGGGCCAAGTCAAGTATGTTGGTACTGATGGAACATGCATGTTCAATTTGACAAGGGGGGGTATTTTCTTTTTGGGAAAATGTGTGCGCCTAGAATGCATAATTGAGTACCATCATAGGGAACAAGAGCAAAAGCAAGCGTTAGCGATGCGATATGAAAGGAATTTCAATTCCAAAATTATGCACCAATGAACACAGCAGTTTCTTCGCTTTTTCGGCTTTTTTGGCCGTAAGGAGGATTTTCTTCATGTGTGTACAATATTTTATAAGGATAATACAGAAAAAGCAGCTTCATCGAAAACTACTATTCAACCAGAAGTTGCCAAATAGAGTTGTCTGTCGTATCCGCATTCATAAAGCAAATATCCATTAAGTACATAGCTACATACTTGTACACAGAAGAAAACGCTCCTAGATCCTTTAAAAACAGATTGTGCAAGAAAGATGAAATGATTTTTGCCGCAAGGATTCTCTTTTTCGTGTACCTACAGCATATAGTTCTAGAGCTACCTCTGCAATTGTAAATATGTGGGCATATTTTTTGTCTATGATTTATTCCCTTTTGTTTGGAAAACCGTAATAAAAGGCATACACAGTTAAAATACAAAAAAGAAGAGAAAAAACGCCCTGATGAAGACAAGAAAGCAGCAGCCCAAGCCCAAGCCCAAAAACCAGATCTCTACAAAAAGCCTTTTCTTGCCTTTTACTCCGCCTCGTTGTTGTTTTTGGCTTCAACGAACCGTTTTTTTGCCTTGATTTTTTGTATTTAAAGTTAAGCTTTGTATTAGTTTTGCTTTTTGCTTGTGTGTTTGGATGTGTATAACATTTTGTAAACAACAAGGATGCCCGAGTCCTTATCATTATGAATACCCATTAAGATTGAATGGTGGAGGAGGTGAAAAGCATCACTGCGATGGTGTGGAGTCCTGCCGATGGGTGAGGTTCGTTTCATTGGTGTTCGTTTTACTTCAGATGGTTGTGATGTGATTCTTTACCTCTCTGAAGAAGTGAAAGAAACTATCCATGGATTTCAGAAATTCATTGTTGTGTTTGTTTAGTTAATTTAGCTCAGATCTGTTCTTTTGGCTTTCTTTTTTTTTGTGTTGCTCCTCTCTTGTGATAGGGTATTGTTTTGTTGATTTATGATTTTGCAAAAGCTTGTTGTTTGAAGGGATGTTTTTTTTTGTATTTCGTTCTCAATTTATTATAGTTAATAACTTTTGATGGCATTTACTTGGATAGATATTACTACTCATAAAGATTAATCAGAGTAAAGGGTTCTTGTTGATCCAATTATGAGAAAAATTATCAACAACAAAAAAACCTTAAGTAGGGTTTTAATTAATGAGATAAAAAAAGGCTTGCCGGAGGGTAATACAGGAAATTAGGGATCCACTTACCTTTTACCGATTGCAATTAATTTGTTCTGATCCTTATTTTGGTTTTTGTTCCCTGGTCAAGATGTTTTTATTGGAAAGAGTTTAACTTTTGATTGAAGAACCTTTATATTTCATGAATGAATGACTCAAATGCAGAACATAAACCAGAACCCAATTGGAGAACGTTCGTCGGTTCGTCGGTTCATATGGTTCATCGACTTCATGAAAGTCAAGATCCTTACACAATATACGCCATAATGTGGTATGAGCGATGACCAATTCTTGAGAAGAATCGTTTTCTACGGACACTTGAACAGCAGTGATATTTTCGACCATCAACCAACCCGTTGGCCAACTGACACGGCAACATCACACAACAAAAGACCCAAAATTGGAATAACTTAATTTCTTATCCGGCTCCCAATCCATGTAGGATCTCAGCCTGAGGCAAAGCAGCCTTTGGTCGGGAACGGTTCCTAACATGCACTCTCCAGTCACCGAAACCAAGGGCTCTGGCATCCGCAGTCACTTGGTCCTTGTACCGTAGGTTTGGTCTTCCCTGTCGTCTCGAACCTGGGGGCTGCGAAGAGAAGACTTTTTTTTGGCTGGAGCGTTGCCGTCCATTCGCTTGATGTGGCTGAGGCAATGAAGTCGTCTTTTCTACATCTTGGTACAGCTCGGTTGAACCTTCTATTTCATTCGCTATCGTCGCATATTGGGCTGTCAAAGAATTTTTTTCCCCAAAGTGCCCAGTACCATTTTCCCTTATCGTCCAGCAGTCCAGCAGTCGGCGTAGAGGAGGACTGGTAAAATCAAAGTCTTGTATAGCAGACACTTTGTCTTTCGAGTGAAGAGCTTTGAACCCAGCTATTTTGCCAAACGGAAGTAGCAGCGGTTCGCTAGGGTAATCCTTCGTCGGATCCCCTCTGAGGTGTCGTTTGTGTGATAGATGTTTGTTGCAAGGTAGGTGAACTCCTCAACTACATCGAAAATGCTGCTACCAACAGTGACGTTTTGTCCTATGCGGTGGACAGATCTTCTTTTGTTTGTTGATAGTATATTTTATCTCTTTCACTTCAAGACCGACGAGCCTTGGCTGTTCTTCCACCGCTGTGAAAGCCTCAAGCACAGCTCTCTAGTATCAACCGATAGAGACATGAACAGTCGTCCGCATAGCCAAGGAGCTGGGTGGATTTTTTGAAGACTGTGCTTTCCGTGCCATCACCTGCCTCGCGCACTATCTGCTCCAGGACTTGTCTAAACCCTGGACATGTTATAAATAACTCAGATGACCTGTTTCCCATTTGTACACTGCAGTGCGTATAGCTCAGCATGCCGCACAACTGGTTCAGTTTGTCTAGGATCCCGAATTGTCGGTGGATGCTTTCATAGGCTGTTTGAAGTCGATGAAAAGATGGTGGATTTCGACTTGAAGTTCATTGGTCTTTTCCAGGATCTGCCTCAGTGTGAATATTTGGTCCATCATTGTTCTGCCAGGCTTTAAGCCACTCTGGTACGTGCCGATAATAGTGTTGAAGAAAGGTTTTGTCTGCTAAACTCAGCAGGGATAAGCTTCGTTAATTTTTTTGTAGATGGAGTCAGCGGGCATACATTCTTCCTACTACACTTTGTTGATGACCTGGTGCATGCGCATAATGTTTGCCAACACACCTCCTCCTTATTTAAAGAGTTCTGCAGGTGGACCCGGTGGACTTGTTATATTGTATCTTTTGGTTGGCTCTCTCTTTACCTCTTCTGTGCTTGGGGCTGAGACTGGGTCTTCACTGACGGGTCTCGCTACTCTTCGTCATTGCCTCCCTCGACATTATGCGCATTCAGCAGGTGTTGGAAGTGCTGCTGGAAAACAATTCCCTGTGCTTCGGTGACTAGGCTTCCTTCACTGCTCCGCAGAGCCTGTGTCCCGGTTCTGAACCCAGAAGCTGGTTGCTGTAAAGCTGTGGATAGGTACTCTTTTCTTCCTTCGCAGAGTGTTTCTCATTTCTCCTCCCTTGTATCAGTAGCAATACAAAAACAAAATTGGTGTTAAGATGAAAAATTTTATAAAAACAATCAAACTTACCATTCGTCTCTAAAACGAGGAATTCTCCTTAGTGTTAACCGTCCTTAATCTGTAAACAATAAATGTGTCTTATTCAAAAACTTTCCCAAAATCCATTCAGCATCAAACACTTATCTCCACTTTCCAACTAAAACTCATTCAAACACAATTAAATTAATTTTCTCCATTTTAATTTATTTCAGATCTGCCCAAAAACTTCCTCTCGAGTCCAACACTAAATCACCTACGAGATGTCACCACACAAGAACCACCCGACGCGAAACTCGATGACACCCTTACTTACCCACAAAAACCAACAAATGTAAATATGAGACTTCTTAACCCGCAAACTGCTTACGCAAACAACACAAAAACACTCAGCAAATTTTTTGGTTAAATAAATTAAACAGCACGGATGCGACAGCCTCACCTCCACCACAAACAAAAGGTATACATTCCGTTCTTTGTCGTTCAACTTTTCACAACTAAAAAAGCCCTCCAAAACCACGTGCAAAAGTTAAAAGGTAAATAATTTTCAAATTGAAATTCCGCTCGAGGGACCAATTTACCAATAACCTATAACTATTCCCTTTTTCTAAAAGTGTGTGTGTGGTTGTTTGTGTTTGAACTCTTTCATTTCAAGCGACCACACAATTGCCACAAAACAATACTTAATTTGAATTGTATTTCCATTTTAAATTTCAAAATCAATTCATGAGTTGCCAAGTGGAAGGATTCGAGCGGACGCGGACTGGCGGCCGGCCGTGCCGACACTGCCTAGCGGCGGCGTTAAGTTGCTATATATCTGATGGAAAAAAGGCATTCATCATTTTAATTCAAATAAACCGTTCTTCCTAAACAGTAAACAATAATAATAATAACATCAATTCTCATTCGATCTAGGAGCTATAACTTTTATACTCCATTTGCTTTGATTTTATAAACGAGGCTGCCTGGTCTACTCGAAAAGCTTTGCCCATTGACTGCTTAAGCAGAAGAAAATAATATTCCCATAAAATTTCCTATACAACGAGTCCTTGGTCCTGATCCTAGTTAGGGATGTGATGTCATAAGCACGCACACTCACAATCGATTCCAATTGAATGCACAAAACAGCAGCATGGAATTTTCACTATCCCCCGCCATTATCGATGGCTGCGCACCACCAGGTTAGTGCAGTGCTGTGGATAGTTTCTTCTACGAGCATTACGGATTCAGAAGTGGGATATTAAGCATTTGTAGCATGGGAGCAATTTCGAAACTCATCCAAGCTATAAATAACATCAAACTACAATAATATGAAATTCTAATACAGAAATTGCTGATTTTATCTCTTTGTTTTGTCTTTCGTTGGGCGAAGCTTTTTATTTCTGCCAAAAGTATATAATTACGGAATGGCTTTTATTCGAAGTTGGCTCGGCAAAAAGAAGAAACACTAAATTGTTTTGCTCAACACCAAAAATAGATTGTACACAATTTGGGTTTAAAAATTAATTTAAACAGGATTGGTCTTGGTTTTGTGTAAACAAATTAGCTTTTCTTGTTTTCTAAGGTTTTAAGGAGACTTTCAACTAAAAGAGTCGAATAATCCGGCCATGTAAAAATATAAAATAAAATTGAATTAAATTAATACCACAAAGCGCGCACCGCAACGAATTTGATTTTGATTGAGGAATTTTGTGGTTTTCCCACAAACATACAAACATTCATTTTGTGCTCAAAACAGAGCCAGACAATGTAAAGCGAATAACTACAATCTACTTTGTATGTCCTGGGCAATGGTAACCCAGTAGCATAATTGTTGCTGAGACTGCAAATGCGAATAACACTACAATTCCGAGCTATGACCTGGTTTTATTGCGTTAGTCCGGATTATCCACACACAAGCTCATCAATGTCTTCACTCAAGTCGAAATGTTGAATCTCGTTGACCCACCAGACGCAAATAATCCCTGACCGCCCCCGCCTCGGCCGTCTGCAAACTCACATGTCAGTCACCGTGGATTCCTCGCCCACACACAGAAGATGGAGCTCCTTAGGGCTGGCTGTATGCTTGGGTGCATTCAAGGAATAAATTGCTTGTGTACCGAAAACCAAGCAAATGAAACGGGCTTGTGTATTTCCTACAAAGTCTATCTGCATATGCATGTAGTACATCAATGTCTATCAAGTCCCCCACAAAGGCCGCAACTTGCGCATCCAGCAAAACAGATGCTGACATGTTGACATGAAGAGCAAATGAACTGCTTCTTGCGTTGTGGTTGGCATTCTTCTCGTTCTCTAAGAATATCTCAGGACTCTTCTTTGAGGATCGTTTAATTTGGGGTAAATTTCCCAGAAACATTTAAATTTTCCTCACAAGAACTCTGATACACAACATGACGATACCTGAATGTTTTGAAAAAAGAAATCCCGAATCAGAAATGAAAATGCATTTTAATCCTTCCCCTATTTTTCTGTTTGCATATAGACTAAGGTCCTTTCTGTCGTTGTCGACGAACGTTCGGCCAAAAGGATTTTATGACAGCTTCACAATATGACTGCAAGAACTGGCAAAAAGCTGCAGAAGTCTCGACCATTTCAAAGAATGACAGAATACAAAGGGAAGTGGAAAGTTCGACGTTTTTTTTTTATGAGAACTCTTTTATCGTTTGCGGAAAAAGCAGTTTTTTGTATGCACATTTCCCTTTTGCAATTGAATGAAATGCAAAGCAATACAAATTGAAAATTGTCCCTTCACAGTCCTCACTTCTTATTCCAAATGAATGCACCATCAAAAGTCCTATTTTTTATTGCACGATGACACTACGAACAAAAAAAAATCCTTAAAAGCAGAAGTCCCAAGGAATCTTTTGGTACTTAAAAATTCTCACAAAAATGATGGTCGTCAGATGGAGGAAAGAGAGATGTATTTCATAGGAAAAAACAAATTGAAAATGTGCGATGTTAAAATTTGTATTGCGTAAAAGCGTGAAGTGGATTTACATTTTGTCATGAATTAAATTTTAATTTCGTTTTTGATGATGTGACAGAAATTCCACATTGGCTTGCAAAGATTTTGAAAACTGGAAGTTCTTGTCAGATAGTGACTTGAACTGATTTTTACTGCGGTTTAATAGGTTTATGGAGCTGCTTGGTAGGAGAATACAAGTTTTTAATGTGTTTTTGAATACTTGTTTTAATGACTTGACTTAAATATTATTTAATGGTTGTTTTGTGACTTTCTTTGATTGAAATATTTTGTTTAATTAGAGTCCAAGAAAATAAGTTTTCCTTTGGTTTGGACAAAACATTTGCCAATTTGTCTTATTATAAAAATTAAATGGAAGAGAGTCCCTTTTCCGCATGCAGCGTTTAGTTTTATGACTTTTGATCGATTTCCAAATTTGAAGTGTATCGAGTCGATGTAAGGATAGACTTTTAGCAGACAAACGGAGCTGCCGTATCTGACCGAAACTGAGTTGAAATTTTGTGTAAATAGAGGGCAATTGACCAGTAGATGTTCGATCCTGAATTTGAATCACAAGGCAAAAAGGAGTTCTGCACAGAGTTATTTTTTGCATAAGGTCCGTTCTTTTAATTTTTCGGGAGTTTTTTAGAAAACTGTCAAATTTCGAGGAGTGAGGATGAAATCTTGTGTTTTTCCTAAAAAGTAAAATAACACTTGACAGCAAAAATCTCCCAAATGCACAAAGTTATATCAAACGTCAAAAAAATTCAATGTGTTTCTTATGGTTGAAGGCTGTCCTCTTAAAATCTCGGATCATGCAAAGTATCCGGTGTGATCTTCGATAAAAGACTAAACTGGGAAACACCGATTGCCTTTTACTCATGCAACAGATTTTCGGGAAAACCTGGGGACCAAGCCCTAAAATTATCAGATGGATGTTTTCGGCAATAATTAGACCACTACTAACCTGTGGTAATCTGGTTTGGTGGAATGCTTTTGAAAAACGCACGAATCTCAAAACTTTGACAAAAGTAGAAGGACTTGCGTGCACAGGCATTACAGGGGCAATGAGATCTGACCCAACTGCGGGACAGGAAGTTATCCTCAGTTTAAAACCGCTAAATCTCTTTGTTCAAGAATCTGCAGCTAAAAGGGCCTTGCGACTTAGTTAGACTAAAGTCTGGAAAAACAGTTCAATAGGACTGCTCAGATCCTTCATAAAGTTATGGGTCATAGTACTACGACAGACTATAAAACACCCGAACTTGATTTTCACAAACCATTCTAGGCTGCCTTTCTAAGCAGAGAGGAACGGATAGATAACATACGAGTCATTAATAGCTTTCTATACAGATAATGGCTCTAAGATGGATACTGGTGTAGATGTAGGCTTCTATTCTGAATCTCTCAAGTTAACCGACTCGCTATGGGTTCCCGACTACAGTAGTGTCTTCCAAGCGGAGGTCCTGGCAGTGACAACAGCTGCTAAACAGGCATTATTGATGGCGATAATACGGGCTGATACAACCTTTTACATTGAAAATCAAGCGGCAATAAAACCAATTACTGCAGTTGAGTTAAAATCAAAGCTTGTTTCATGCTGCCGCGAAGAGCTTACGGTTCTTGGCGCACAACATAACATTAGACTCTGCTGGGTCCCATGGCCACAGCGGTATACCAGGCAACGAGAAAGCCGACGAATTAGCAAGATTAGGATCAATGCTTGACGTAAGCGCAGCCCAACTAGTCAGCACTCCACCTTGTCACTAAAAGCAGGAAATTTCAAATCTTCTTGACACCTGCGGCGGCACTACAAGAAAGATCTGGCCCTGTTTTAACAAACAAATCACCGGACATAAACTGTAAGGATATCATAAGAAAAATATGAGAATCAGTTCAGATGATCTATGCAGAGGATGCGGTGACGAGGAGGTACATGAAGACATTCGACACTTTCTATGTCACTTCCCCGCACTCTCCCATCAAAGGAAGAAATTGCTCGGCAATTATTTCTTCAGGGACTTAGAAGAACTCTCTAGTACTCCAGTTACTAACATTTTGAACATCAATGCCTCCAAATGTCAATGGATTAACTGAACACTTATGTCGTTTTCCAATGGTCTTTTTTTTGACGTTTCTTCTTCTACCGCCAATGGAACGGGTTATGATGTACATATCTGTCATTCTCCGGACCATTCTGTTTTCAAAACAGAAGAGTTCTGCTCTTCTCAGAAGCATTCCGTCTGTCAAAGTCAGCCCAATGGAATGGTTTCAGAAGACTTCTGGACTCTTCCGAATGCTTCTGGACGACCAATGGAAAACGACATTACATTTTTATTAGCTTGAGTAGCAATATTCACGGGTATCACAATGGATCTATATTGGTCTAAGTGTGACGGTAACGATATCAACTGTCAGCCCCTCAACCTAACCTAACCTATGGTTTGACTTTGACAGCATCGGGAGATCACGGAAAATTGTTTCTCCTTCAAAAGTGACAGAACTTACAAAAAACTTGAGTAAAAGAACAGAAAATTGTGAGAATTTGGGAGTTTAAGTGAGTTAAGTGAGTTTTAGGGAGTTTGGGAGAGTAAGAGAACAGATCTTTAGTTTTGGTTAGTGAGTTGCTGGCAAACTTAGAAACGAATAAATGGTTTTATTTATTTTAATGGTTTTTGCTTACAATACGTCACCAATAGTCTGTGTAAATCCGAATTAAACTTAAATTGTTTTGTTAAGGGTTTTCTATTAGGGACAGGTTGATTTTGATAGCTTGTGGTGGCCATATTGTTTCTTTTAAATTCTGTAATCCTCTTTTAAGCAGTCACGAAAGACAAATCATCATGACAAGTAACAGCGTCAAGCAACACGTGCAACTGATAAAACATTATCAAAATCGGTGTTCTCTAATAGCAACAATGCACGTTGCACCCTTTTTATGGGATACAGGAGGTACATGTTCGTCAGTGTCCTAGTAGACTCGTTCAACGTTTGGCGGCCAAATTCGAGTCCACTAGGAAACACCAGTATGATTTTGCCAGGCTTTGAACGAAAGACCCTGTAATACTGACTGCTTGAAGTCATGAAAGTTCGCCATACACATTTTATCACTGGTAAGACATAAAACGGAAACTGCAGGAAAGTGAATTCCCTAAAGCTGTCATAGGAAGCCGAATGTTGAAAAAGAAACCTTAATTGCATGTGTTGCATAGGCTTTAACTATGTTAACGTAAAAATTTTGCTTAAGGCTTCTGGATTTCAACAAGTTTTCTCATCTAAATCTGTTTTACTGCATGCATTTTATATAGAGCGATGGTTCACTGTGGCGTATGAGTAACATTTTTTTAAGAATTGAGGATTTTTATAAAATTTATCGTTTCATTCAGTTCTTTTCAATAATTTTCACATCAACGTCGCAGACTTCAACACGGCGAACTTCACGTCGCGTCGTGATTTGGGCCTGCAACCACACAAAATTCCAACTGATCCAGGAGCTGAAACCAAACGACCATACGCAGCGTGTCGTTTGTTCACTAATAACTGGGTTTTGGACGAGTTGAAAGTTGATCCCGATTTCGGTCTAAAAATAATTTTTAGCGGTGAGGCCAATTTTTGGATGAATAGGAACGTGGATAAGCGAAATTACCAGATTTGGGATTACACGAATCCACGCAACATTCACAAAGTGCCAATGCATCCAAATAAAGTTACTGCTTGATGTGGATTTTGGGCTGGAAGCGTCATCGGTCCGTACTTCTTCGAAAATAATGGTGCCCAGGCCATCGTCGTCAACGGCGATCGCTATAGGTCGATGATCACCAATTTCTTGTGGCCTGAATTGGTTGATATGGACCCGGACACATTATGACTTAAACAGGATGGCTTCTCCTCAACACCCCTCGCTCTCCACATTCAGAACAAAATCTAATTTTCATTAAAATCAATCTTCGGTGTTTTTAAAGTCTTAAAACCTTAAAAGGCTTTCATCCATCCGACTTCCAATTAAAAAAATCAACGTCAAAAAGTCGCAACTCGCATAAATTCCACTTTCACACCTCTCATTGTTCATCCAACCATAATATTGATTTTAATAGCCATCGTCCTCTTAATATTCAACCCACATAGACAATCTTCCGAAACAATGACTACTCTCGTTAAACTTCCGAAAAAATAAAGTTCCTTCCTTTATCGCTGTGACCTTCTAACCATCATTCAAAGAAGACCATATCTTTCGCCTCTCAATTAATTTTTTTCTTTTTTCAACATCAATTAAGAACAAACCAGTCAATAGCCCACAAAAGCCGCAGCACTCAAAAATCGATAAAAAGTCTATTTATCTCCCATAAAATTGTCAATAAAAAAAGCTTCTTTCGGAAAGATTTCAAAGAGAAGCAGCCCCAGCCCCCCTTGAGTTCGATATCTTATAAAATGCGTGTCCTGGGACTTGCGTTATTGATGTCAAAAGAATAGCTGATATAAGAGCCCAAATGATTTATTCTTTATTAGACTTTCTTCTTAAATCTCTTGTCATATATCGTTCGGCAAAGTGTACCTACCTACCCTATTTTTTTCTGTTGAGTGAAGATGTTGATAGTACCTTTTGAGTTCGGAATAACCTCTATGTCTGCGCTGCAAAGTGCCTATGGATGAGGGGGATTGGATGGTATTTATGTGAAATTTATTCGAAATGAATTTTTTGAAGAGCGTTTTGGGGGAGAGGAGCTGTCGAAGGAAACGAATTGATGTTCAAAACGCCTTCCATTGTCCGCGTCAATATTTGCACAAAATTCTTATATTTTCCTGTGATAAAGGTCGGTCGTGACGGTGGCGGTATTTCGATCCAAACGATCCCCCAAATAAAACTCCTATCCATCAGAGTGTGTGGTGACATTAAAATTTCTCTTTTTCCAACAAACAATAACGCCGCCGCCTGCCTCCAACCGACCAAGGAGAGAAGGGCCACACTATCTTTGTATTCTATATTTCTTTTGTAGAAAACATAGATTCCAGGACAAACGAACAGCAAAAAAATTGTGTTCTTTCAATGCGATCTCTTGATTCGGAAAATTGTAGCGTTCGTCGCAATGCACCAGTTTGTTTGCCAAAAAGTCAAACCCATACCCGAGGCGGCCCTAGATTCGAGATATTCGTTTATTATAAGAGCGAAGTTACAATTTGGAAGGCACTAAGGGGTTGATGATGGAAGAAATTGTGAAATTGGGGAGATGGGGTGCATAGACAAGAATAAAAGACTAGCTGGTGCTGCAACATTGCCATTTAGTCAACGAAAAGACGAAGAGAAATCCTCACGTACCTCCTGTGTACGAGGCATCTACTATATTTGTGTTCATCCTCGCTTGGAATGGTTACAAGAAAAAAAACCAAAATGCTCCATGGAACCATAACCACCACCATTTACCCCTAAAAGTGGCGGCGCAGTATCAGCATCCACCAACCTCATTCCCAATTTTCTGGTATAGAAATTCAGCAAACAGGAAAAAATTGCACAACGAATGAACTAATGGGACCATGTGGTATTATATTGGCCGGTTCGCTTGTTACGGTTTGGTAGTAGGTTAGGTTATGCTCTTGGGGAGTGGTAATAAGATTGAACAACATCCGGGGCAAGAATTGTGACATTAAAGGGCGTATGCCGATGTCGAGAGAGGGGGCGGAATAGGTGAGACTCTGTACTCAACATTTTTCAAAGCCAATTTCGTTCCGGGTTCTTCTTTCATATCCTTTGCCACTCTTCTGGAGCGAGCACAAACAGGAACTCGTCTTCTATTTATTTTTGTCGTTACATTGTCTGTTGTACTTTTTTTCCAAATGCAGAAATGGCACAAACAAAAATCTCTTCTTCACTCCTAGATGGAGGGGGAATTTTATTTCTAGACAGGAGCAGAAGTGTCTGTTTAAGACGCCTCGCCTGGGAAAAAAGAAAAAGAAAACCCTCTCTAAGATTTATCCTGCGTATAATTGCTTTTGAGTGGTGCAATACAAAAACTAACTCTGCTGCTGCTGCTACTGCTTCTGCTACTGATTAGAGAGGTTGTTCAAAGGAATGTAGAACGAGCCCATGGAACAAGCAAACGGCACGAACATTTCTTGGGAAAGTTTCTTCGGTTTCGGGAAGGTACTTACTTTCGAACCGAAATGAGATGTATCGAGAAGTTTTGGCTCATTTTAAGAGCTCCTTGAATGTGGAAAACTAGGTCCCAAGGAGTTCTTCAAGAATGTGCATCAACTGCAGTCTTGAGCCGACCGAAGAGAATTGTGGAAAAAAAACATTCTTTCCATTTGAGTTGCTGAAAATGATGGCGTAAAAATTTTCAATTCAAACACCCCAAATGAGTACGATGACGACGTTGCTGAAGACGATGAACGGAATGGCAAGGTATTCCCAAAGTGTGGGTAATTTTTCGTCGAAGGACGTGACTTATTTATGGCACAAGAGTTAACACTTGAAGTAGTTCATCTTTCAATCTCTACTTTTATGCCTTTGAAAGCTAAGAACGCATTCTCAAAAAATCCAATAAAAATCCCATAAGACGTCGAGATTCGCCTATCCGAGAAAATGTCTTCTTTTAGTTTTGATTTTCAAACCGTTCACAGGGTGTATTAGGTTTATTGTTTGTGTAAGAAGTTAAGTAGAATGCGGATAGGTAAAAGTTTTCTCTCAACTTTTCGGTTAATGACAATGGTACCGAGCTTACTTCGTCTGCAATTGTATAGGTGTATTCAGTATTTGTTTGGAATTTTGTTGGGGATAATTATACAGTTTATCGAAAGTTTAAGTCTTTGGGTAAGGATTGTTGTGGATTCTAAGAGTTTACCTATCTTGTTTGAATTCCTTTTAAATTGGGCGTTTAAGAGTTTTGAAGTGAGTTCTTAGCTGAACAATGACTGTTTTGTTGGAAGGAGGATTGCTCCTTTTTCTGTGGTGGGAGTGAGTCGTAATGAGAAATTAATCTTATTAATTTGGTTTGTTTCGAAAAGTTTCATTCTGCGATTGTCTTCATAAATTTGAGAGCACTTTTTAAGTTGATTGGCTTATCAACATCTTTAAGACTTCAGTGAGGAGAAATGTTCAGGAATTCATGTCTTTTTTCAAGGATGACGTACCCGTCCTTATCATGCTTTTTCAAGTTTTGCTGACCCAATGAAAATCCTTATTGATTTGTTGGATATGGAAATAGAACAAAAAAGAAATGAAACAAAACTACAAAAGACAAAAGAAGAAAAAATAATCAATTCATTGCAAATTTCCAATCCCAAAAGGGGGACATAAGTCTGAGTAGATTGTTTTTTCTTTTCAGTTCCGTTTTTCATCTATCAAGTGGCCACTTTGTATGGACAAGGAAAATACAAAAATAGAATCGAAAAGAAAATGAAATCGACATCGACATAGAAGAATACAAACGATATTCACAGCTTAAATGACAACAGATAAAAGGCGTTTTTTTTTTTAAAGAAAAAGGAGTTGTTTTTCTTTTCAGGAAAATGGAAATGTTCGGAAGGAAACCACTTTTGAAAGAGGAAAATCACACTTGAATAAAATGAATTTCGGTGTAGGTATGGACGTCCAAATTGTGCTATAATTGTTTTCATAAATTGAGTAGCGAAAAACCAACGCGTTTTGAATTCTGTCAGTTTGTAATGACTTATGATTTATAACTAACATATTTTTTATCGTAAATTATTTCCAGAACATTATTTAAGAGCGAGATGGCATGTCCCTTCCCCCGGAGTGCTTTTGACATCAACAAAAGACGTTTGGTTTGACTTGGCAACACTGAATCTTATCGTTGACATCGTCAACAAACTTGATGCAAAAAGCTCGTGTCGTTGTTCTTTGATCACACCCAATGAAATCATTGAAGATTGAAAGTCGATGTCGCTCTTAAACATTACACCTGCATACATCAAGTGAATACATTGTGTTTGTATCAAACGAGACGACTTACTTACTCGTAATCTTAGCAATACTAAGTTCATTGCAGTTGAGCTTTTTCTGTAGGTATTTGTTAATTCATTTTTTTCTTCTTAATTGCAGGGCGCCACGTGATGAACTTATCTATGAGCTCACTGAATGCAAACACTGATAATAAATTATGTGCCACATTTTCAGAACAATCTATTGTGTGTGAGTGTGTGCACCCAAACCTGTGTGGATAATTCATTTGGACAAACAATAACAACAAATAGTCTTTGTTGTCAGGTGCTTTGGGAGACGGTTATCAGTTATCATCCAGGGAATTAAGATTGACAATGTCAAGGCAGTATTAAAAATGATGACATTGCAAACACATGAATAGAATTCATTTTTCTATGTTTATTCAAGTTGCTTAGTATTTGTTTTTTTTTTCATTTATTTATTTAAGTCAAGTGAACTTCGATTTTATTGGATTGGTGCGACCGGATGATGGTTCTCCGCGACCGTTTGTTTGACTGGTCGGTGGGACTTTCGTCCGTTTGCAACGCCATTATTCAACAGTTTTAACTATTTCAGTTTATTTTAAAATTTAAGTTTAAAAATACATATATTTGTAATCTTTTTATTCGATTTTTTTTTTTATTGTTTGTTATAGGAGTTTTTGTATTTGTGATAAAATAAAAAATAAAGATTATTTGTTTGTTGCAAATGTTGAATGCACGTAATGTTGGTTTCACATTTTCTAGAAAATTTGTTTGACAACAATTTGAAAGATTGACGCCCATGTTCTGCAATTCAATCGAAAGTGAACTGAAATCACTTTTCAATTTCACGTGAAATGAAATTGCTCTAGTCGTATTGGATCTTCACTACAAGTAGCTGAACTTCAGGAATACTTTAAAAGGTTATTTAACACTGCACAGTTTTCACCTAATCCTCAATATGCTGCACCGTTTTTCTTAGACGAATTACTTGACCCGCCGGCCGTTTTCAATATTGGATGTGCGGAATGCATTAAGCAAAACTAACCAGTTTCAAAACGCTGCATATCCGCTGCATATCCGCTGCATAAAAAAGGTGCTTACGATAACCCCGAAAACTACAGGGGCATTTCATTTTTGAATTCTTCAGTGAAGTTATTCAGTACACTCATTTTTGAAAGGCTCACAAAGTGGGTCAACGATAAAAACATACTCAACATGTTTCAAGCCGATTTTAGGAAAAACCAATCCACTGTAGATCAGATTTTCACCTTGTTTCACATTGCTTATCACTTTAAAAGCAGGAAAAAGAAGTTATATGCTTTCTTCGTAAATTTCCAAGCTGCTTTCGACTCCATTGCCCGCGAATCATTATTTTATAAGCTCTATGCTTTGGGAATCTCAAGCAAAGTTGTGAATCTGCTGAGATCAATGTATGAGAACAATGTTTCCTATGGGACGGAAAATTTATTTCGGATGAGTTTGAAACGCAAATGGGATTAAGGCAAGGATATGTGTTGAGTACCTTGCTCTTCATTTTGTTTATAAATGATATTGTCGAGGAAGTTGGATGGGGTATTGATTTCGGAGGTTTACGAATACCGTGCCTCATTTTTGCCGACGACATTGTTATTCTGGCGGAATCAGTGGAGGGTATGCAGCGCATGATCAACCGTCTGGAACGATACTGTGATCAATGGAACCTGACTGTAAATCTCAGAAATTCAAAAATGATGATCTTCAGGGATGGTGGTGGTAGATACTCGAGAAATGAAAGGTGGAACTACAAAGGACAGAATTTGGAAATTGTTAGAGAGTATAAGTTCCTCGGCGTCTTGATTTGTTCTAACTTAAACTTCAGAAAGCATTTTGAGACTAGATTAGCAGAAGCTAAGAGAGCTATTTCTTCAGTTTGGGGACGTTGTATTGGGAGTTGGTTTGTGGACTATAGCGCAAAGATACAGATATTTCGTGCCCTTGCTTCCTCTATCATGCTGTATGGTGCACAGGTGTGGGGATGCTGGCAGTTCGATGCTGTTGAAAAGTTTCAAAGATACTTTTTAAAACGAATTTTTCGGTTGCCGAACTGTACTCCAAATTACATGGTCCATCTAGAAACTAATATGCCACCGTTATTCGTAAATACTCTTAAACTACATTTCGAATATATATATATATAGAATACTGGAAATGGATGGAAGAAGACTGCCCAATTTGATCCTCATGTCAATACTTACACGGAGATGCAACCTCCTAAAAAATGGGAGCGATTAGGCGTGGACCATTGCATAGAAAGTTAATTGATAGGGTTCTTTTTGGAGCACAATGTGACTTTTAATTGAAAAACGAAAAAACAACACCTTTTTGTCACAAATAACAAGTTTTATTTTTCAGTACAATTGTTTTCGAAAACAAAAACAGCTGATGATGGATGACACTTATGTGTCGAAACAATTGTTCTAAAAAATAAATCTTGTAATTTGTGACAAAAAGGTGTTGTTTTTTCGTTTTTCAATTGCATAGAAAGACCTCAGAGTATAGCAGATATCGGAACCGCTAATCTAAAAAAGCTTACAACGGTTATGTCTTGCTCAATCTTCGTAGTATAGGATGTTATATAGCCAGCTCAACTTCAACCTGCAAGGTAACTTGTACTTTATAAATCGTTTGCCGCTTTCAATGATGAGTATGATATATAATGGAGAGGGGAAATGATCAATCTCAATTACATACCACATCTTCCGGACCTACCGATTTTGTGTGATATATATGCATGGCTCTGAGTTATAGATCACGAATAATTGAAGGCGACTTTTAAATTTAATTGCATTTTCGAAACATTAATAATGTATTATTTTGTGTAATGTCATTCTGGTAGACAGCCTTAGGCCAAACCATATTAAACTAATGATAAGAATAATGATTGTAAACTATTGAATAAAACAAATAAAGTTTCTATAACTAAAAAACTAACTGAAATTGCATGTTCCACATTTCGATCGATTTCGAAAACTTGGAAATTGCTTCGAACTGTCCGAAATTACTGCTGCTTTGACAACGGATGCAATAAAGGAAAAATAAGAATACCTACAAATTTTGCGAGACAAATCAAATATATATATATGATTTTCCACTTGGCCACTCTTCGTCAACTGACCAACTGTCATATTTTATCTTGAATTTTTTCATTGATGTAAAAGCAAAGCTCTTGAAATTTTAAAACCCTATTTACCTATTTACAAATTAAAAGAGAACGAAATAGGATGTAAAATGTAAGCTTGAGTCGACTTTCTGGTAAAACTCACTACGGGAACTTGTAAATCTAATTTTGGTGTTGATCTGTTTTTTAACTTTTACATAATACAGGGTGTCGGGTAATTCATCTGTAATACTTTCAGATGCGATTCTTGGTCATATTCAAAAAAAAAATGTTTTCTCCAGTTCTGACTTTGAACTTTGTCATCACTTTTTCACGATTTAAAAAAAGGCTAACTTTGGTGTACCCTAACCCAAAAGGATGGTGTTCCGGCCCACTATGGTAGCTAGGTTAAGGATGAAGAATACGACCCAGGCGGTCGCCTGGGGCGCCACGATCCAGAGCGCCGCGACAGCTGGCATAACTTTAACATAGGCAAGAAACAAATCAACAAGTTGTGAAGTTGTCAAGCTCTTGCTCAAAAAATTCATATCGAAAAGTTTCATGACTTTCATCTTGTTTTGTTATAGCAGACTATTTCCAAATGTCATTTTGCTTTAATTTTCACTACACATAGAAAACACAAGAGTGAATTGAGGTAGTGTTTGGTAAAAATAAAAACTTGAGTTTTGTTATGGCATTGTATTTTTAATCGCTATAACTTCTCACCAGTTGGTGCTGTTAATTTCTTATTGCGTTGGTATTATCTATTTTAGTAAGGCATCTTTCCGCTTAGAGCGCAACCAATCATAATCAACCCATGGACTTTTATAGATTTAAGAAATACAATGGATATGCTTATCACATTATACAATTATTATCATTAGAGAAGAGATTGCAAATTAGGTATTTCACAATAATTATTACTGTCAACTATTTTTTAGTATTGTTTTTGCTGTCATACAGCAAATTTTGTTGTAATTTTCCTCTGTTCTTGGCATTTTGACATTTTTTCTTGTAAATTTGCGGAATGATGAAGAATCAAATATAACATCTTTAGAAATACATGGTAATATGTACTAAAATTAGTAGGAGATGCGCAGTGACCACGGAGTCACTATATATGTAGCGACTTAAGGGAACACTCCAGGTATAAGAACACCTACATATGAGCCCCGATGAAAAAGCTAATGTTGCCGTTAGCATGATGTAAATTAGAAATTATGGAACGATATTTAGAAGATTATTTTGTATGGCGATTTTCGGCTCAAGGCACGTTATATCCACGGTAGTCCAAGGGGAGCCGCAAAATCCCACACCTCCGACGAGCAAGCCCAATTAGCCATACTAGCTTGCCTGTCGGCAACTCACCCCAAGGACAACCTACTCAAAATAGATAGAATCTTTGAGAAATTGTGGATCACGGTATAATGGTGTATTAGCATACGATTGCAATAGTTAAATAGGAACAGCTTAAATACCGTTAGAAGTTCTAGCCCTTAAAACTAGGTTAAGTGAAATTTTAGAGTTCATTTGAGTTCTAAATCAATTCTTCTCCAAGTTCTTACACTTTAAAACTTCGATTTAGAACTTTGATAAAATTAGACCCTCGCATTCGGGGGTCTAGTGACTTGAAAGTCGGTTTATTTATAATTTCGTTTCTTCAACGTTTAAAATAACAGAGAAGGGAGATATAGAAAATGGATCAAATTTTTCGATGATTTCCTATTTATGGACGTTAATCGAAGTTCTAACGCATAAGAACTTGGTGAAGAATTGACTTAGAACTCAAATGAGTTCTAAAATTTCACTTAAACGAGTTTAAAGGGCTAGAACTTTGTCAAGAAACTATGTGTAAGTGTATTTGTGTTTGACATTTTCAAATTCAAAAGAAATCAATATTAACAGGATAAAATTAATTATTATTACTAAATTATTAAGAAAAATTAATGAAAAATGCATGTAAATATGAATAGCTAGCGTGTAACATAGTGACTTGAAATGTTTATAATATTTGCGTATAGGAGAATTATACACAGTTATTCTTTAAAGCATAAATTCTACTTCTTCATCAACTTGCAATTTTTTGTGAGATACAACATACAAGTTTCATCTTTTTTAATTCTGGAGGAGGAGGTAATATAATTTGTAATTAAAAAAAAGGGCGCCAAATATTTGACTCGCCTGGGGCGCCAAGATAGCTAAGGCCGGCCTTAGTTGGAGCGTTGTCGTCCATTCTTTCGATGTTTCCGAGCCAATGTAGTCGTCTTTTCTTGGCCTGCTGGACTACACCCACAGCTTGGTACAGCTCGTACAGTTCTCAGTTGAACCTTCTTCTCCATTCGCCATCGTCGCATACGGAATCGAAAATCCGTTAAAGAATTATTTTTCTTTCGAAAGTGCCCTTTTTACTTATCGTCCAGCACTTGGCGCCGTAGAGTAGGACGGGTAAAATCAAAGTTTTATATAGCAGACACTGTGTTTCGAGTGAGAAGTTTTGAACCCATTCTTTTTGCCAAACTGAAGTAGCAGCGGTTCGCTAGGGTAATTCTTCTTCGGATCTCCACTAAGGTGTCGTTTGTGGGATTGATGTTTGTTCCAAAGTAGGTGAACTCCTCGAACTACCTCGAAATTGCTGCTAACAACAGTGACGTTTTGCCCTAGGCGGTGGACAGATGTTGCTTTGTTTGTTGATAGCATGTACTTTATTTCGTCCTCGTTCACTTAAAGACCAACGAACTTCGTCTGTTCTTCAATCGCTGAGACTTTCTCACACATCTCTTTGTGAGCGACCGATGATGTCTATAGCTGCATTCCTTTGGGAACATTTATCTACTGCTTAGTACTTCTGGCTGCTTTGAACTACTTTTCCCCTGTGTTCAAAGTAGTTCTTCGAAGTAGTTACGATACTAGTCTACGCCAGATGGCGTCAGTAAAAAGAAATAGAAATTGTTGTTGTTTGATTTGAAATAAATCACAACTGACATTCAAAAACAAACAACCGCAATGACGTATAATTTTTTAGGTTAGATTTTACTTTTTGAAAAATTAACGCGTTCCATTCAACGTCTACTGCGAAGTACTAAAAAGTAGTTTAAAAGTCCCAAAGGAACGCACCTTATGTCGTCCGCATAGCGTAGGAGCTGGGTGGACTTGTTGAAGATAGTGTTTTCCGTGCTCACACACCTGCCTTGCGCACTATCTGCTCCAGGACTATGTTGAAGAAGTCACATGACAACGCATCTCCTTGTCTAAACCTTACGCATGTTTGAAATAACTCGGATGAGCTGTTTCCCATTTGCACACTGCACTGCGTATTGTTTAGCGTCATGCGGCACAGCTGGACCAGTTTGTTGGGGATCCCGAATTCAGACATCGCCATCATAAGCTCTTGGCGGTGGATGCTATCATAAGCAGCTTTAAAGCAGAAACACAATGGCGCTTTAGGCAGACGCGTCGTTGCGTTACGATGCACCCGCTTCACGTGTGCTTTGAATGACAGTTCTCCCTCCACCATCATCAAACAGATTTGCCACTTTACTCCTTTCGAAGTAGTCTACTTCGATTTTTGAAAAACTTTGAATATCTATTCCAACTTCGCACCATCAAGAATGTTTTGAAATCTACTTCACTCGATTTTACTTGATATTTCCAAAATCTGCTTCGATTAACTCATTGAGTAATTTTATGCCTACAATTCTCTTATTTTCATCAGGGAAATATATAATCGATAACAGCCAAATTAATAAACATAGACTACCGAAGGACTAGCTCTTAGTCTGCGGACTAGTGGAAAATGCTATTAATAAAATAAAATTTCTCTTAAGTGACGTTTACCAACTTAGTCCAGCTTGAGAGAGTTCTAATAAAGTAAGTTTCTGAAACACTCAAAATCAAGTAACCAATTTATGATTGTATTGCAGAGCAATAAAATATAAAATTGATTCTTTCCCATGATGAAGCTATTTTCATGGAAGACTCTGACACGAATGGATGTGGACTGTGGTGATTATGATGAGGATGTTTTTGATTTTCATGACGACATCTAGAGAAATAACTAAACCTTAACTTAATAATGAATTATTTTATTCTTAAGACCAAAATAGAACCAAAAACAAAATTGTAAATAAATTATAATAAATGTTCACTCGGAATGAAAGTAGTTTATTGGTCTTCCAGTAAAGAGATTACATTACTTCGCTGGTGTTTTGAGGCTGTCCGAGAACCAGAATCATCATCAGCATTCATTCCATCTTCGGAGCTTCTTTCAATGTCGCTGTCATCCCCTGCTGTATGACTCATACATTTAATAACATTGTTTGTGGAGATCATTTGTGAAAATTACATTTATCTGAGGAATGTACGCTCAACGATTCCTCACTTCCTCAATGTCTGGGTGCTCCAGTGTTATTTGTCGACCCAAACACATCCGAAGCCATTCATTGCCAGATCGATAATGGACTAGTCGGGACGCCTTTGCTGTAAAATATCTTCTCTTCGCTGTCCAGGTCTCACAAATAGCCACCGATGACCACTCACCGTAATCCTCGGGAAAGTTTGAGCTTCAACAGAGCCGGCAAGTTAATATTCTCGGCCAGAAACTTGACTGGATAAATTTGTTTCAATTGAGAAATCGGATAACTACCGAGTAAGACCTGCAAAAACTTTGGCGTCGACGACGAAAACACTAAACCAGGACAATCACAAAGATGTACTTTGTTCGTAAGGAAAATTGTTTGGAAATGTTTTGTGTGGTTGTCAAAAAATATCAACAAAAACAAAAATTCCCAAAGGGGAATTTTTGGTAAGCGTCACTCTACAATTCTGGGATCAAATTATTTTTATTAATGAGAAATTTTAGGCCATGGACTAACGCTTAGTCTATGGACCAGTTAGACTGTGGATTAAGAGTGGACTAGACGTTTTTTATTAATATGGCTGTTACAAGTTACTATCCTTATACACGAACAATAAGCGGACACACTTTACAAACACGAAATGTCAACCCATACATATACGCAAAGTATGAGTTACGTGATTGTATTAAAGTGTTTAATATTTTACGCCGTGCGCAACTTGGGTTGGAATGTTGGTTAAATTTAAGCACTAGTGTCATATTTTAGCTTGCTAGTTAAATTTTAACACATCATATCCGCCATGTAGTGTCAAAATTAAATCGAAAGTCAAGTTTGTATACACATTTTAACACAATTCACACACGGCTCTAATTGTAGATCTGTCTATGTATTCATGGTCAATATAAAATACACTATTTTAAAATATTTTTCGCTTTTTCTCAATCTACTTCGCTTTATTCCCAAATTTACTTCGCTTCCATTTTTTTTTAAAGTGGTAACGCTGCTCCAAACAACAAATGAACAAACAGCTGTTGAGCTGTCAGACAAAGCAAAAGTTCAACCAAGTTGAACTTTTTTTTGACAGACGGTGGCTTCTTTACGTTTTCTTACGTTTGTCAAAAAAAGCGTACGTAGGAAAAGCGTCATTGTGTGAGGTTATAGCCTTTTCACATTAGACGCAAAACGCGGTTTTGCAAAACTTTTCAAAAACTTAAAGGAAATCAAGTGTTTTCCCATACAAATTTGTTGACAGCCCTGTTTTGCAAAACAACAAGTTTTTGTGAAAACCAGTCAAAACCAAAAAAGTGAAAGCATTCAGCAGTCTATAATTCGTTATATCGTATATATCGTATGTATCGATCGTATATATTTCTCCCTCCCTCCAATAGCAAGAGTAGATTGACAGTCTGCTTGTAAAATTGTTCACGACTAAACGTGTCAGTTGATATAGGGTTGCCATTTGAGAACATATAAAAATACAAATGAACCAATTCTTAGCAGCGACAAACAAATATTTTTTTTCTTTTGAAAAATCGATGAGGAAAACTTTTTCATCCAGCGGTTTTCAATTTTTAATATCTTACACTAACGTGAATTAAACTTGCAACGAAAAACAAAGAGCGAATGTGTGTGAATCTTCTAAAAAGAGAACATATATGGCATCCCTTACTTGACATCAAATATTTTTAATGTCAAACAAAAACCTGAAATTTAGGTGTGAACAGATTTCGAGTTTTTGAAAACTGACAGCTGAAAACAGCGTTTTGCGTCTGGTGTGAAAAGGCTATTACACAGATTTCCTATAGCTGAACTTTTCGCAGTTGTCAAAATCGACGGCAAAGCGTCATTGTGTTTCTGCTTTTAAAGTCGATGAAAAGATGGTGGGTTTCGACTTGAAATTCGTTGGTCTCTTCCAGGATCTGCCTCAGTGTGAATATTTGGTCTATCATTGTTCACCCTGGCCTAAAGCCACACTGGTACGTGCCGATTATTGTGTTGCAGAAAGGTTTAAGACGCTCACACAGTACGTTGGATAGGATTTTTTATGCAACATTAAGCAGGGATATGCCACTGCCACGGTAGTTTTTGCATGACATCGGATCGCCTTTTTTGTGGATGGGGCATATGGAGCCTATCGACCAGTCAGTGGGCATGCATTCTTCCCCCCACACTTTGTTGATGACCTGGTGCATGCGGTTCGTCAAAACTACCTCCTCCATTTTTAAAGAGTTCCGCAGGTATGCCATCCGACCCGGCGGACTTGTTATTTTTAGCTTTTGGATGGCTCTTTCTATTTGTTCTGTGCTAGGGGCTGGGACTGGGTCTTCATTGACTGGTCTTACTTCTCTTTCGTCATTCGCTCGCTCGCTTCTCTTTAGTGCAAACATAATTGTAGTAAATAACGTCAATTCTGTTTAAATTTTACCCGGAAACCACACATCGTAAGCTGCAAGTATTTTCATGAGCTTTCATAGGACACTTCAATCTCCTTTGTGGGCCATTTCGTTGATTGGCCAAATGCATTCTTCTGAGAATTGAAAAACCACGATTTTTTGCCACCGATTGCAGCCCCATCTTTTGGGAATTAGCGGAACTAACTCAAGTTTTTTGACAGATAATTGGAGTAATTAGTTCCACTAGATGGCGCTGCGGTCGGTGGCAAAACTCAGAATTTTGGAGTTTTCTTAAAAATGCATGTTGATGTTATTTATGCTAGAGAGGCATTTAACAGTTAATTTGAGACAAAAAAACAAGGGTAAAAATAAACGCTAAACGGGTTGTGCAATCAAGCGGGGAGGCAGATAACCGGGAATGACTGTTTTTAAATTGAAATAGACAGGAAACATTTAATTTTCATCCAAAAAACTTCATGGACAGCATAAAAAGTTGACAATACAGAAGAGTTTTGATTGCGTAACCAGGGTAATGCTCCAATCAACTCCAACAACCGGCTATATAAAAATCAAACAAAGACTTTTCGAATTACTGGTTTCACGATCAATAAGTTATTTATTAATAAATAAAGTTTTGCATTGTCACTTTCATAACTTATACTGGTCCTCCGCAATTAATATACTGAATTTCAGCATCGCTCAACGGCTTTCTCCAATATCTTGGTGGTAATTCCCAATCTTCGATAGCTGGTCCACTCGATTGAGCGGCCTGTAAAGGATTAATTAATAAGTAAAAAGGCAACTTTGATATTTTATCTCAATGCTGAGTAGTAAGAAGAGGAATGTTATTTAACAAAAGGAGAGTTTACCGAAGGTTTTGTCAGGTTTGTACTACTTGCCGATGGTCCAGCTGCTGCCGGAGAGCCCTGTTGTGCACCTGATAGACCTAAGCCACCTTTGCGGAATTGAATTAAGGGGACACGTCTTGATGTCAGTCTGGTTAAAGTTTGGAAAACCATTTTAATTGTATATTGAGATTTCTTTTGCAATTTAAACTAGAAGTAGTCCTAGAAGAAAAATGGTAATAAAAATATTCTGATTTTGAAGTCTGTCATCACTAAAGTCAAATTTTGACAGCTATTTGAGTTCCTTGCAATGGAACTTCAGGAGATGTTAGAACAGAAATGTTTAAGTGATACCAAAATAAATATCTTTCGAATCACTGTACAGTCTGAAACTTTCATTTTTAATTTTTGTCTTTTTGTCCGCCATTTATGAATTAGTTTGTATTGAGAAAAAAACGACTGCATCTGCTTGTAAATATTATGGTGGGAGTAATAAATATTTTATCGAAAGTACGCGTCAAATTGGTATACAAGACAAATACGCCAAAACCCTATATTTAATAAATGTATTGGCATCACTTACTCAACAAAAACAGAAACCACATCCAACTTCGCTCTATAAACAAAAAATGTTGAAAATATTCTTATTGCCCTGACTAAAAATCGCAATTTTTCAATTAATAAATTACAAAATACTTAAAAACAACTTGTTTTCTGCTATCGAATGAATGTCTAAAATGCCAGTCGACATAAATCGTTTAACAGATGGCTGGCTGGAGCTGGAAAGCGACCCCGGTCTATTCACGCTCTTATTGGAAGACTTCGGTGTTAAGGACGTCCAAGTCGAAGAGGTCTATGATCTGCAAAAGCCCATCGAAGGCCCAGTATACGGTTTTATATTTCTCTTCCGATGGATTGAAGAGCGTCGTGCAAGAAGGAAAATTGTCGAAACCACTGAAATCTTCGTCAAAGACGAAGAAGCTGTAAGTAATATATTTTTTGCCCAACAAGTTGTTCCCAACAGCTGTGCCACACACGCCCTTCTCTCCGTTTTGCTTAACTGCAATGATTTGCCATTGGGCGAAACATTGAATCGCCTTAAAGTACACACAAAAGGAATGTGTCCCGAAAATAAAGGCTGGGCCATAGGAAATACCCCAGAACTGGCCTGCGCACACAATTCACACGCCATGCCGCAAGCCAGGAGGCGCTTGGACAAGAGCAGTGGCGTTACAACTGGTCGATTCACTGGTGAGGCTTTCCATTTTGTCAGTTTTGTTCCCATCAATGGCCATTTGTTCGAGTTGGATGGCCTTAAACCGTTTCCAATGGACCATGGCCCTTGGGATGAGAATGAGGACTGGACGGACAAATTCCGCCGTGTAATGGCCGAACGACTTGGCATTTCCACCGGTGAGCAGGATATTCGTTTTAATTTAATGGCCGTCGTTCCCGATAGACGAATTGCAGTCACTCATAAATTGAAAATGCTTCGCACAAACCAAGCCATTGTGTCGGGAACGCTCCAAAAGCTGCTGAAGACCAATGACGATACAAGCAACGAAGACAAAAAAGACACAAATGGCGACGCCCGAAGTACTTCACCATCGCTGCTTGAGTCGAATGCATTTACAGCTCGAGATCTGCAGTCCCTACTGAAGAATCTCGACTCAGAGATTGCCATCAACGAACAACATCTCAACGACGAAAACGACAAGCGGTACATGTTCAAGGTATACTACTCGATCGAATGTCTGCCAATGGAGCGCATTTGTTTGAAAACTTTTTTGTTTCCAGGTTGATGACTGCCGACGCACCCACAACTATGACGAGTTCATTTGCACGTTTCTTTCGATGCTGGCCCATCAAGGATTTCTCGGCGAGCTTGTGAGTCAGCATTTGCTGCCGTCGAAGAAGATAACTGGTCAGAATGCAGTGAGTAGGCTGAGTCGCCAGGTGACGAACAATAAGAAGAATGGCAAGTCACCAAAACCGCCTGGTCGTAGGCGAAAGGGTCGCAATAAATGTAAGAAAAGGAAGTGAGTCTTGTGGGAAGTAAGACAGATCTTCTGAAACACAAGAATGTGTTTGCTTTTAGTCTAGGTTTGCTTAGTTGGTTAGGAACTGAAATGCGAATAAAGTGTTTGAACTTATCTACAAACATCTTTGAATGCTTTTTATTACACGAAAGTCAGTCTATCTTGGAACGAGGATGTTCTCGTCCTCAAGTATACAGAAAACACATTCCCATAACTATTGCGGCTGTGCCCAGGAGGGATAGCATTGTAATCGATTCCCCAAACAAAAGGACTCCAAAGACAAACTGGAAAGAGACTGATTTTCATTTTTGTTCTCAATTCAATCCATCGAATCTCACCGAACAAATGTAGTTGGTTGCAGAAGAAACAACAGTTGCTGTTAAGGTCTGCTCCGTTGAATGCAAAGCTCTGAGGAAGTGTCTCCAGTTTAAAATGTTGCAAGAAATCATAAGAGCAACGCACACCGATTTAAGAACTATAACGTACTAAATTTATGGATTAAGATTGAACACTAATTACAGAGTTCAAAACATCGACAACTAACCGATTCAATCAAATATTGTGAGGCAGGATACAGAATATACAGGAACTCAAATTTTCCTCCGGCTAGTTTACCAAACACACTTCCGCATGCTGCGAAGAATCCTGCTAACAGAATGTGCTGCATTTTAGTTTACAGAATCCAAATACGAGGATAACAGAAAAGCTACGGGACGAAGAAATAATTATTTTGTACTCACTGCACTTTTGCAGAATGGTTTGCATCGACATCAAAACAAATCCGTGAGCCAGCTGTTAAACTTCAAACTTGAAGTGAAATAGGGGAAAAGAGAGTAAAGTTAAAGTTGGAGCTATAAACTCCACAAGACGGTGGCGCAATCTGGGGCCTATTTCAGGGACCCTATTCTTGAAACCATGCGAAAATTTTCGTATACGATAATTATCGCATACTGAATCTCGCATACGAAAGCAGAGTGGTATTCTTGAACCAAATTTACTCGTATACTACTTTGTGGATGCGATGAATTTCGTATACGAGATGGCAACGCGTTGTCAAAATTAAGAGTCCATTTCTCTCCCTCCCACTTAAGGGCAAAAAAAAAGAAAACAATATGCTGATTTATGTTGTCAATTCAGATTCACTTCGCACTTTGACAGTGTAGTAATTAAAAAATAATTAATTCGAGTTTTGTTTCATCATAATTTTTTTTTTCTAAATTTTGTTGCAAGAAAAACTGCTTACTTTTCTTTGTTTTGGTGGAAAATTTCATTCAAAATACATAATTTCCTTAATGGAAAACTGCAGACGTAATCAAATACTTTTCGTTTGCGAACCATTTAGGTATTTGATTTGAAAATGGAAAACAGACGAAGAGGAAAACATCGAAGAACCGCCAAGCAATTTCCAGCAAAAGGATTTAGCCGAACAAATTATGAACTGCATTATTTTAAGAACCACTCCTATGAACACCACAAAATCCACAAATTAAAAATAATGGTTCTGAATTAAATTAATTCAAGTGATTTGAAAGAAAATAAAAATAAAATAATGTTAAATTACCAACTGCTGATTATTCAGTAATGTTGATGTAAAATGTTATGAAGGTATTAAAGAAATGTGCCATAATTGATTAATTAGTTTTTTATTCCTCATTTTCAAAAAGCTTTCATTCTTGTTGGCTGATAAGCAGGGGGTTTTCTTTGGCTCTTTCACTTTTTGAAAGAGCTAATGTAAGTCTTGGTACCCTTCTAAAGAGACAATAAGGGTCTTTATTTTTTGTAAGTGAATATAATTATTTCATTTTCTTAGGAATATAATTATCTAAAACCTTTTTCTAGGCAAAATTCTAGGCAAAGTTAATAAAATCTCTTATTTACCGCACAATTTTCGTATACGAAATATCATCGTCTCGTATACGAGACGTTTGACAGCATTCGAAAAGCGTTCAAGAATACTATTTTTGATCTCGCATACGATAATGTATGCGATATTTTATTTTTTTGATTCAAGAATAGGGCCCCAGAGCTTCTACATCAACTACAATGTAGTACTTTGAAACTTGTGTTACATCAGTTCTGTTTCAAAGCTACAATGAATTCTCTGTTGTACTACACAACTGTAGCTATGGAGAATACACTGGAATTATTGGAAGGATGTATGATTCTGTTTCACAGCTTTTCTTTTCACATTGTTGTAGTGCAAATAACAGTAAGTTTGTGCTACATTTGCTACATCGAAATTTAGTGCAATAACATACATTATAAATTCAAAATGCAGTCTTCAAATCGGAAAAATGTTAATGTAATCCCTTTTTTTGTTGAAAATGTCGTATACTTCACCAAACCTTATTCCTGCCGTTGCTTGAAAGCAAAGAGTTTACTCACTTTGGACGTTACTTAAGCAGTTTGAAAAAAAATACATATATTCACATTTTGATGAAACAATAGTGTTTTAATGTTTTTTTTACGGAGGTATTTATTATGTTATATACACACGTTATGTTACACACTGGAATTTTGTAGGCATTCTTGTGAAAATCAAAGAAATAAGCAACAGATAGGTTTAACATCATTGTTGTGAGCATGAGCACTTGTTTTGCTTGTATTGCTCGAGTGTTCAATGGGCCAGTTTGCCCGGCCACAATCATGTACTGTCCATAGAGTTTTATTCTAAGGATCTCCACCAAATTCTGAGATATTTTCCTTAATCCACTGCAGTGCTAGACGTTGGTCTTTCAAGCCAGCATTACCGGGTATATAAGCATCTGATAGGCAAAGAAATCCAAGCGTTCCATAGCGATAGTTGAGAGTGACGAGGACGACGCACAGTGTGACATTTCGCTCATCTAGCGGAATAAAATTAATAGCGCTTACAAATACAATTTTTTTTAGTGTTTCTTTCGCAAGATTCAACATATATATTCAAAGAATGATATTTTACTAAAACTTTTTACTAACACAGCCAAATTTTTAATTTGCAGAGCTCGGAAGTACATATTTTTTTGCCGATTTTAGACCCATTCCAAAAAGTGAATTAAAGTTGTAATTTTTTTTCTTCTTATAAATTTTATGTATCAGATTCATAACAAATATGTACAAAAATAAGTTAAACTGCAATTTTTGTACATATCGACACACGTTTTTGACTTATAGAGCTTTAAACTCATGTGTTTCTTGCACTTTGGCAGAACTATGCTAAAAATTAAATTTTTCTCCTTAAACAGTTTTTTTTTTAATTATTCATAATGAATATGTATTAAAATGTAACTGAATTACAACGACTTGTATAGTTACCAAAATTTGGAACAAACGAACCTGTGAAAGTGCATGTTTAATACACATACAAAGGTCCATTTTGTAGAGATAAAAAATTTTGAACAAAAATCTTGCTGTTTCTTTTTTGTTTTGATTTGTAAAATATAATAACATATAAAAACATAATAATAGACAACACCTAATAACATTTTTAACAAAAATTTAATCCGAATTCCTCAAGCAGCTTCGATTTCTGATATAGTTACATTTAAATGTTTCAGGACTTCATTAATAAGAATATAACTTTTACTACTACTATAAATGGATCCGACGGAATCGAAAATCTGTTATGGACTCCTAAAAATTATTAATTATTAGATAAACTAACCAAAAATTTTATAAAATTGATTCAAATTTAATTTAGTTCATATTTTGACGAAATCGTTTTTTTTGTAAATTTTGAAAAACATTTCTTATTTACCCTATAATAAATTGTTGTTTATATGCTTAACAGTAAGTTTTATTATCTCTTTGTTGTTGCATTTTATATATACTATATATAACATAAAATTCTTTTTGAATTGATTTGAGCTTTGCAAGGATAGCAACGGACCAATTATATTACATAAAACACATAATTTCTCAAATATTTATTTATATAGACACTATATATGTGTTTATATATGCATTTATTTAAGTATTTAAATATGTTAATGCATTTATTTTATAGTTTCTTTTGTATTGTGGTCTTGGTTTTATTTTTAAATATAATATCAATATCAGTTTGTAAGAAATAGTTTTGGAAGCAACTTCGAAAATTAAAAAAAAAGTATGGGTGTCGCACCTATGCGCAGCAACTTAAAACGTAGAATGAAAGCTTATATATCAAGCTTTAAAAAACATATAGTTTCCCATCGGAATAATGCGGAATAATATTAAATTTTCTCCACTTAATGTAAAAATTTACACAAAAAACGATATTTTTCAACTTTTGAGCACCATAGCAAAATATTGAACATCATATGAAATAAGCTTTTACTTTTTTTTACATTCTCTTATATTATATTTAAGAAAAATAAAACAAAGTCCAAAATAACAAATTAAAAAAAACGTGTTAATTCATATTAACCAAAGCGCCTTTAAAACTCGATTTTATCTAAAATGATCCCAAAATCCGACTTTAAGATTATTTTTGTTTTTTTTTCCTAACCGTAACCTAAAAACTTATTTATACTTGCTTAGTACAAGGTATTAGGTGCACATAAAACCGGTTTTTGCATTGATTCTTGAAAGTGATTTTCTTACTTAAATTCCGCTAGATTAGTGAATTGTCACACTGTGCGACGTTTTCCTGTAACAAATAAAGAGGTTAATATCTGCATTTGTGAAAACAGTTGCATAAAGACCAACAACTAGGGCGTCACGAAATCTATTCAACTTCCACACTTTTTTATTGACTCACCTTAGGTTTGCAAAAGATGTTCCTTCGGGACTTGTTTTTAAAGCGAACTATACCAAACGATGTCGTCTTGGTAGTGCTAAAATTTTCGGTTGAAATTATGTTTTACTTCTATTGCTACACACAAATTTAATTTTTTTTTTTTGTAGAGAAAACTTTTGTACGTCTCTCAAAAATACGAGATGTCAATAGGAAAAATAAACATTCTGTCACATCAACTACATTTTCCAGCTACATCATACAGCATTTCCAGTTGTAGTTGTGAAACAGAAAAATGTAGTTGATGTAGTTGTAGAATGTTGATGTAGGATGTAATTGATGTAGTTGATGTGAAACCTCTGAAACAGGCCCCTGAAGACCTTTTCAGACAAGCAGTTTTTTTTATTTGTTTGTTGGATTTCAGCCGTGTTTTTGAAAACGGCAATACCACGGCTGAGATCCAACAAAGCCGCTGGAGCAGATGGTCTAGTTGCCGAGCTGTTCAAAGCAGCAGGCGACGATCTAGATAGGAGCATGCACCAAATCATCTGTGAGATATGGTAGGAGAAGTTTATGTCCGATGAATAGAACCTCAGCATTGTTTGCCCGATCCTGAAAAAGGGATATCCTCTAAACTGCGCCAATTACAGAGGAATCGCCTACAAGATCCTCTCTGCCGTAATATGTGAACGTCTGAAGCCTTTCTTCAACAATCTGATTGGTCTTTATCAATGTGGCTTCAGACCAGGAAAGTCAACCATCGACCAAATTTTCACTTTGCGACAGATCCTGGAAAAAACCTATGAACTCCAAATCGATACCCACAACCTCTTCATCGATTTTAAGGCCGCGTATGACAGCATCTACAGAGACGAACTGTATAAAGCTATGTCTAGTTTTGGCATCCCTGCCAATCTCGTTCGCTTGTGCAAAATGACGAGGTGTTTGTCTACCTAGGTTCCGCTATTAACGCGGGCAATAACACCAGCGCCGTGATCAGACGAAGAATAACTCTTGCTAATCGCAGTTTATTTGGGCTAAGAAAGCCCTATCTCGACCAACTAAGGTCGACCCTCAACACCCTCATCATCCTGCTGTATGGTGCAGAAGCATGGATTTTGACTAAATCGGATGAGTGTGCCTTAGGCTGTTTCGAGAGGAAAGTTCTTCGGGTCGTCTTTTGCCCCGTCTGCATTGAAGGGGAATGGCGACGAAGATGCAACACCGAACTTTACGAGTTGTACAACGACACGGACCTAGCCAGAAGAGTCAAGGTCCAGAGAATCAGATAGCTCGGTCATTTAGAGTGGATGGACACCAATGCTCCGGCCCGGAAAGCCTTCGACACTTTTCCCGAGAGACGTAGAAGGAGAGGATGACCGCGACTCAGGTGGCACACACAAGTGGAAGGGACCTTAATCAACTTGGAGTGCAAAACTGGAGACAGCTAGCTAGGGACCGAGCTTTCTGGCCGAGACTGTTGATTGAGGCCCAAGTCCATACCGGACTGTAGCGTTACATTAAGTAAGTAAGTCCTTAACTGACCGCATAAGTAAAAATTACAAATAAAGTGTTCAGATTGTGCAATTAATCTCCTATTGAACATCAGCTTCCTTCGAAGCGTGCCCTATGTTGGGTCATCACATTTAATGGCCTTTTCCAAAACTACTTTTGGGAGTGTACTCCCTGTCAACGAATTTGGAATTCATTTTGGGAAAGGGAGTGTTTTGACGTTTAGTTTCATGTATTTTGTTAATCACTCCTTCACTCCAAGAAAAAGTAGGGAGTGACGATTTCACTCCCTGGAGTGATGGGTAAGCACTCCTTTTCTATTTTGGAAAAGGCCATAAGTAAAGTATACAAACATACCTACAAAGCATGGCAAACAAAGATTTAACTGTCAAATTTGACAGTTCTATATTTTTGAATCAAAACTGGATTTCAATTGAACAGTTTTTTGTTAACGGATAGCACGCATTTTGTTTTTTGTTTTGTGTTAAATTATTTTCCACTTGTTCTTGTTTTCCGAATAAAATATTTCAAACAAAATAAATTATCTTAAAAACGAATACAAAAAATGGATTCCTTCGAAGAAGTCTACACATCCGATGAGGACAAAGACATATCCAAAGAATTAGAAGGTAAGTCCTGAATCTAAACCAAAGACTCATTTATATTCAAATTTATTAACAATCAACAAATTATTTTATCAGACCTTACAATTGAAGACTCTTCCAACTGCGAAGAAAGTTTTGTTAAGCCAAATCCCAAAAAACAAAAACGAATTGCTATTATCTCGGACAGTGAAGACGACGAAGAAGAATTTGAAAGTCGAGCTCTGTCGCCAAGAACTCGCATGAGTATTACTGGCATTAAGCCTGATGATCTTTCAAGTGATTCAAGTGAATTCGATGATTCTTCCTCCGAAACTGATGATACCAAGCAGAGTAGTGATAACCATGATGAGTCGATGGCATCTGTTAAAGAGAATAGCTTCCTTCGTGATGTTGTCGAAGAAAAGAATAATTACAAGGATGAGTCTATGGCCTCGATTAAGGACAGTTCATTCGCGATCAACGATGTTGGAGAGAAAAAATCATTTAAAGACAAAAGCAGCAGTCCCCTCAGCAGTGACAAATTTACAAGCGATTCGGATTCAGAGTCTGAACCGAGCCCTCCTACTAAAACCATCGATCGTTCTATGGCTGTCGATCCTAAATCACGACCCTCTTTTGCCAAATACAGTTTAGTTTTTGGTGAAGGACTTGAAGATAAACTTTCTTCAACAATGATGGTTCCAGAAAAAGTCATCGAAGAATCTCAAGGAGCAGAAGATTATACAGCTGAGTCGGAAAACAATAAAACTTCGCAAAACTCTGCTGCTGACAAATCAGAACTGACTGTAGACTCAACTCCTACAACAATCAATAATTCCGCAGGATCAAACGACAGTGATGTTGTTGTCCTCAAAAAAAGTGTCGATATAGTCGATATAAGTTCCGATGATTCGGATGAACCGATTGCCTCTGGCTCTAAGCCTATGAAAACTGTACAACCAAAGATATCGGCGGCGATGACTCGTGTAAGCCAAACAAGCAAAGCAACTGCCAAGTAAGTTCATTCGATTAAACAGTTTTAAGTTTACACTCATCACTTTTCTTGCAGTCCAACTCGAGTATCAAAAGAATTCTACGACAAGGAAGCGAAAAAGCTCGAGGAACTGCGGGCAGAATTAGTCAATGCTGAGAGCTTGCTTGAAAAGCTGGGACCAAGTTTATTCGATGGAGGAAAGCAGCTCTCGCTTCGTGTTGCAAGTCTGCAAAATGCTGTCAAGAAAAAGGCCCAAGAATTGGTCAATCTGCAAGTCGAAGATGACGAAGATATTAAATTTGTCAAAGAAACAAAGAACACAATCGCCGAAAATGATGTGCCCGACTGGGACGAATTATCTGCTGCCGTCAATGCCATCAAACCAATTCATACAGGAAAAATTGGTCTCAATACGTTCAACACACAGAAAGTCCTCACGATTGAACGCTTGAAGGACATCCATGGTTCGTTAGAAACTCGACCTGCCGACGATGTCCTAGCCGATGATCCGGCAGGCTTGAAAGTGGCTCTTATGCCCCATCAAAAGCACGCATTAGCTTGGATGAACTGGCGCGAAAAACAGAAACCACGTGGTGGGATTCTCGCCGATGACATGGGCCTGGGCAAAACTCTATCGATGATATCGCTCGTCCTCGATATCAAAAATCGAGAAGAAAATAACGATACAAACTCAGATTCAGACAGTTCAGACGACGAAGTGCGCAACAATGGTTGGTCAACGAAAAACCGAAAAGACCACCACAACGGCGGAACGCTTATTGTGTGTCCAGCTAGTTTGATCCGACAGTGGGAATCTGAGGTGAACAACAGAGTTCATCGGCACAAACTCAGTGTAAGTGTCCACCATGGGCAGAACAGAGACACAAAGCCACGCCATTTGGCTACCTACGATATTGTGATCACAACCTACCAGATTGTTTCTCGCGAATCCAAAAGCAACGGTGCACTATTTTCCATAGCTTGGAAGAGAATCATACTGGATGAAGCGCACGTGGTGCGCAATTACAAGAGTAGTTGTTCGATAGCTTGTTGTGAGCTGAGGGCAAAATGCCGTTGGGTACTCACCGGAACACCCATTCAGAACAAAGAACTCGACTTGTATGCGCTGTTGAAATTCCTCAAATGTAGCCCATTCGACGATCTACATCATTGGAAGAAATGGATTGACAACAAAAGCGCCGGGGGCCAGCAGCGACTGAATACCCTGATGAAGTCCCTGATGCTGCGTAGAACGAAACTTCTCCTTCAACAACAGGGCAATTTGGAGTGCCTCCCTCAACGAGATGAGTGTAAAATTATTGAAGTTGTCCTCGACAAAGAGGAAATGAATGTATATCACAAAATCATGACATATTCTCAGAGCCTCTTCGCACAATTTCTCCATCAACGGGCGGAGAAGACCGCCGAGGGGTTTTTCCGTGACCCAGGAAGTCGACCGACATTTGCAACGAAAGCAAATGACCCCGCGGGTGCTTACTACAAAATGCATAAAAAGTTTTCTAAAATGCATCAAGGTCAGCGCGACATTAAGTCGCACGAAATTCTGGTGCTCTTGTTGCGTTTGCGGCAGATTTGCTGCCATCCTGGTCTGATCGATGCCATGTTGGAAGACGAAGATGAAAATGCGCATACCGACTCGATGTGCAGTGAACCAGAAATAGACCTCTTGGATCAATTGAATAAACTTGCAATCAATAATGGTGGCGCTGCCAATCTGGATGAGAGTGTAGATGAGTCAAACCAAGCCATGTCGCGAGCATCGGCCAGAGTATTGCAAAGATCAAATCCTGTATTTAATTTTGCAAGACCAAGTTCGAAAATGAAGAGGGTGCTTGAAGTTGTGGAAGAAAAAATCTTGAGCACGTCGGACAAAGCGATAATTGTGTCCCAGTGGAGCACGACATTGAACATACTCAAAACTCATTTGGAAGCAAAAAACATTGCAACGCTATCTCTTGATGGCAAAGTTCCGGTCAAGAATAGACAAGCCCTTGTTACTGAATTCAATGATCCAAACTCACGACCGAGAATTCTGCTTCTCTCATTGACGGCTGGTGGAGTCGGTTTGAATCTTGTCGGTGCCAATCATTTGTTACTGATCGACATTCATTGGAATCCGCAGCTTGAGTCACAGGCTCAAGATCGTATTTATCGAGTGGGCCAGAAGAAGGCTGTTCATTTTTACAAATTCATTTGCAAGGACACAGTTGAGGAACGTATAAAAGCTCTGCAAGACCATAAATTAGAAATAGCAAATGGTGTTCTGACTGGAGCGAAGGCTGTGCCTGGAAGCAAGTTGTCTATTGATGAACTGAAAGGACTCTTTGGATTGTAGCTTTGATAATTATAGGTTTGTTCCTCCGTCTTATTGTGTTGACTGTTCGTCATTCCATTTTAATCACATTAATTTAATCTACGTATACTTGAATAAATATTATTTTTAAACTTTTATCCAAAACAACTGTGTACATGTGTACTTCTTCTATAATACCCATGGGGTGTATGGGGTTCCAATCCCAATCGTCCTTCTCAATGGTATACAATAAGCAAAGTACAAAAACCATCTTTTTCGTTGTGGTGGCCGAGTGAAACCCAGCACATCAGAGACAGCATCCCTAATGGCTTTCTGCCACTGGTTCTCAATACTCGATGCTGTCTGTAGCGGACTTCTCATGAGATTACTTGACACTCGGTCGGAAAAGGATCTGGAGATCTCTAGCAGCCGTCCGACGTCATACTTTCTTCTTTGTTTTCCGACTGTTACACCAAAGAAGTCCTATCTTCCTAGTTTGGCGTTAAAATCTCCTAAGACGATTTTAACGTCGAAGCTAGGGCATTGCTTGTATGTCTTGTCGAGGAGTCGTAGAACTTGTCTTTGGTGTCGTCATCTTTCTCTTCTATGGGGGCGTGAGCGCATATTAGGCTTAAGTTGCAAAATTTAGCCTTTATGCGGATTGTCGTGAGGCGCTCGTTGACAGTTCTAAGCCTGCCTCCAACGACAAAGCCACATCCAAATAGACGCTGTTGTTGTTCTCTGTACCAGTCGCCGTAGTAGATATCGCAGTTTTTCATCCTCCTTTTGCCCGGCCCATCCCATCGCATTATCTGGATGGCGGATATAACGCTTTATAACGGTCTAGGGCCTCCGCTAGTTGTTCGGCTGCATGTGATCTGTTAAGGGACATAACATTCCACTTGCAGATCCGAATCTCGTTGTCCTTATTTCGTTTACATGGTTCGTCATCGAAGTACGACCACCAACCTGCAGGGCCAGGTCCTTATTTTAACTCCAAAGCAAAGAGCCGAATAAACAGCTCCTTATCGGCCTGAGCTCCAAATATGTCGAAGTAGCCCGTATAAGGTGTTCACTGAGTAGTAAGTAGTTCAGCCTAACTGGAACTGTAGACGCCACCAATTGTAAGTAATAGCGATTCGAAATTGCGGGAAAATGTTTGTAACCTTCGGAGCGGAATTTTCTCCGATTTCCTCCGAATCGGAGACATTCTGCTTGGAGGTATTACTCCGATCAGCCGATCGGAGATTTTCTCCGACAAAATTTAACGCATGCCGTTTGTATGCGATGCTCTGCGATGAAGTACTTTTTTGGTTTTATTTTTGGCAGATACAGACACAATTTTCTCCGAAGTCCACCGACAAGTTCTTGTTGCGGAAAATGCAATTTTTTTATTTTCTTGAAAAATGTGGGTGAGAAAAAAAATTATTTACGTTAAACAGAACGCAAAAAAAAGCCCACAACAATAGCAGCGGATGGTGAATCTACTCAGCGAATATCCAGAAATTGTGGCCGCCTTTTGGGAAGATTTGGCAAATCAGCTTAATTCTTTGTTAATTCTATTGTGCATTCGAAATCTTTGCCCACGCCATGTTGGTAGTTCCCTTCGGAAAAAAATCTAAGGCAAGCTGCTAATTTATCTTCTGAAGCGACACAGTCAGATCTATGAATCGTTTTGTATTTGTGTTGAATCAGCTCCAAAATATACGCAAATGCATTTTAATTCAGACGGAAATTTGTCTTGAATCTGGAAGAGGATTGCAGAATTTATTAGAAGACAAACATTCGATTAGAAAACAAGTTCACTGACGCCGCATCAGATAATTAGCTTAAATTGCTTCCGTTTCACAATGTTTTTTTTTTTGTCCTTTGCTCGTTGGATTCGGCGTCCAAAAATAGTCCTACGCTATCCATTTTTAAATAATTGATCTTTTAATATAAACAAACAAAGTTAAACAATTTCTTTTGAATTTATTATTGCTTTGGCACTTTAAATAGAGATGTGACATTCAGCCCTATCGTCGTATCCGATCGTAACACAATTCTATCCGATTTTTACGAAATATACGAATTTTATCATGCTAAGTGTTCCGATTGTTAAATCGTAGATACCTCAGAAAAACATTCAAATTTGCGTTGAAAAATCAAACTCAGAGTAACGCATCGCAATATCATGCGGTGAAAATCAAAAATTCCATTAACGCTATGCGATTATTTTGTTTTATGCGTCTCCGATTGTTCCGATAGATAGAATGTGGCGGAACATTTGCGGAAATACATGCGATGTTACACGACAACATTTCCTTTACGAAACGGATACCATGAACAAAATAAATGTTACGATCGGAACTTTTCTACGATCGTAAGTTTCTCCCAACGGATACGACGATAGGGCTGTATGTATATTCGATAGTTTTGATTTGAAAATCGGTGCATCTAATAACGTTTTTTAAGAACGCTAAAACACATGTAAACTGAAAAAACTTACTTTTAATAAACAATAGATTCACTGTGCCAACAATATTATCTGCTTTGAAGTGGTTTTGAAGTTTATTTTATTAAACGTTATCGAAAAGATATCACATTTCCGATAAATCGGTAAATTTTCAAATCTCTGCCTAACAATTATATCCATCACAATACGTTGTCGCATTCCGGAAAAATTTCATCCGATGACAGCTACCTCGATCGGAAATTCAGTCTCCGAAGAAGGATGCGTTGCGGCGAAATCTCCGCTCCGACGGTAACCTCGATAAGGCCGTATAACTTTTTAACCGAGTGCTGCAAATGATTATTAAATAATAAGCATATAGACAGAGAGAAATGAATCTCTAGTTTTCAAATACTGATTGCCTTTAAAATTAAATGACAAAGGAATAGTAGAAAGAGTTTTAAAAGCATTCACTTAAAGAACGTTTCTTTTATTACTTGTATTACATGTTTTTTCCCATAGGAGATACACATTTTATTTAAAAACTTAAATCTATCTACAAACCGAGTTACCGAAGACTGCTATTTGTGTTTCTTCTTTTTCCGAACAAGATAAGGTCAAATTAAATTATGCAAAACAGTTTTTTTATTTTTCGTAATTTTGTATAATTAACGGAGACAATATTTATAGATTTTTCGTTTTTCTTACTAAACAAAAATCAAATGAAGACCGATGAACATAGTTTTGTTACTTCATCGCAATTGTATTTTTTAATTTATGATAAAACAAAAGAAAATAAGAAAACAATCAACAATATTTTATAATGGCTACATACTAGTTTAAACAATAACAAGATCAATTTGTTTGTGTTTTTTGTAATTAATTAATGATTATTGTTCTTGCTTTGTAGTGTTTGTGATTATTTTTATGCTCTTTTCGTTTTTAATTTGTTTCACGGCTTAGAAAAAAGAGAGTGTTAAGTGTTTGTGACATTGGCGAACATTGCTTAAGAGAAATCCTAATTTATTGAGAAAGTCGCACCAAATTTACTTTGTAGTCTGTTCGGTTTCCGATTCATCTCTTTTTCTTATTTGTAAAAACAAAAACAATTGCACTTTAGCGTTTTGGATAAAAAAAAAGGAAACCTTTGCTTTTCCTTTTTCGAGTTTAACTACTTTTTTCGTTATACGAGTTTTATTATTTATTTTGTTCTCTTTTCGTTCAAGCACGGGGGAAATAAATGGCTCATTTGTTAAACCTAACCTCTGATGTTTTGTAAAAAAAATCCGATGCATTTGAAAGAGAAAGAAGTTTTGAACTAGTTTCTTATCGATATAGCATTTTATTTTTGTGTATGTAGATGTAGATATTTTCTTCTTTGTTCTTTTCTTTTATGATACGTTAACCTAATTGCTATTTAATTCAATTTTAATTTACTGCTTGTGGTGTAATGATTTTGGTTGTTTGGTTAAATTTATGTTTTAGAGTTTATAGAGGATGCAAAAATGAATATCGCATCTACAATTCTGTTTTCTAATTCTTAGAATATTTTAGAATAACTAAGCTTAACTAATTCAACTGTTAACAGTGACATTGCTTTGTTGTGGTGGCTTTGGTGTTGTGTCTGATTGTGACTCGACGTTTTTGGTGGAATCATTGTCGGCTGCAGCTGCTAAATCACCATTGGTTAGTTTCTTTGGTGCTTCAGTCTCGTTATTATCGGTGATTGCAGCAATTTTCTTTAGAGTTTCTGTTGTCTCATTCGAATCGCTGTCTCTTAAATGCTTTTCGATTTCCGTGCGCACTTTAGCGATGTCTTTCTGACTGAAATTTTATAAGAAACACAGTTAGATTGTAACAGTAGAATGTAAATATATAGTTTTTGTTTCTTTAATAAAATGAGTATTAGAATAAAGTTAGTATGAATGTAAAAAGCTTACACATAATGTATAGTTAATTTGCAATTATGAAAGGAAAGAAAGAAAAATATTTGTAGTTTTGTTGATAAAAGGACTTCTAATAGTTTATTTAATGTCAGTGAAATTTATATAAAAAATAAAACAATCTCTTTTCATATTGCTGAAGTGTTCGTAATAGTCCTAGACACGGCTGCTCGATCCCACTCTACATGTCGTCCCGAAACGAAATGTTGAAAAACCATTTGATGGTGTCGTGGACTTGCCACCCCTTATTCGGTGCAAAGCCCGTGGAAAATCGCTTTGAATGGTGCGATATTCATGGAAAATATTTCACATCGCGTCCCGCCTTGAAATTTTGCTAGGATGTTTATCTCAATGTTTGAAAACTAATGGCGTGAACTTGCCAGCGCTAATCTGTTGCAAATCTAAACTTGCCAGCATTTAAAGTTAGCGCGAATAACGAGACAAATGAAATAGTGTAGGTATTCTATTTAAGTTTACTAGCAAGATAGAATTCTAGTGGTCTTGCAAAAGTAAAAATAAATAAATAGGGTGGCCGACAGCTCTTGAAGAGCCAAGGCCTAAGTGGCTTACTCTCATCAACAATTCTCTGAGTGCGTGTGAAGAATTGAGGGGACCTACAACTTAACGCCGATTCCGAACGGCAAAGTTGAAAAAAACTTTTTCATGACAGATTGATACTCTTGGAAGATTTGTCAGGTCTTCGCAAGAGGCAGTGCCCGTGAAAGATGAAATAAAAACTTGGCCTGAGTAGGACTCGAACCAACGACGTTCTGCTTAGCAGCCAACGCACTTACCAGCTACGGGCAACTGCGCCCTGCAAAAGTATGTTATGAATTATGTTGGTAAGTTTAAATATGAACGTAACTTATTGTTGAAAACAATGCTTTCATGTTATATTTTTCATATTTTATTTCAGATTCAAAAAAATGTACACTCGGGCGTATACGTGTTTTTTTTATAGATTTTTTAATTGTATACGCTTTTTCTTTACTTTTTGCTTGTGAACTTTACGTTTTTTTTATGGATTGTAATCTTGTTATTTTTAAAAACCTCATGTTTGATAAATTTTGGAGCTAGCTTTTTTCTTCGATCATCTGCCTCAAATAAAACATCACCAGGGATAAAGTGAGAAGGATTGTCTCGAGATTTTTTAGACTTTTAAGTAAAAAAACAGATAAACATCTGTCCTTTACTGAATCCGTCTCGTTGTACTTAACTCTTGAATTAAAAACCAAAGTTATTAACTACTTGTAGTGTCTCTTGGAAAAAAATCAGAAATTAATTTTCATGGAAAATGTTAACACAAAACCTGGCAGTCTCCTGCATCTCAGTGTGTGAAGAAGAAAATTGGAAGAAGTGGTAGAGGCAAAACAGCTTTGCTCAAAATGGAGAGAGATATCATTGTTAGACTTTTGGGGATAGACACTGATATTCTAATCATTTTACTGGGAAATTTAAGTAAAATTCCTGGAATGTCAGTTTGGTTGACGTCTCCAAAAACACGAGTCGTAGTTACGATCAAGTATGCATAATTTGCACGGAATTAGCATCCATCCTCGGCCCTACGTTGTGTTCAGCCCTTCCAGCATTTCATGCTTTCATTGTCTTTTTTTTAACGAGGAAAAGTGAAACCGTTCAAGATTTTAGAAGACAACGTTTTCTTTCAAGAGGTTTTCGCTTCTCTGACCCAACCAGCTGATATCTTTGACGACGACAAAATTGATGCTATAATTGACGACATAATTGATGCTGAAAGGTTGCAACAGTGTCAACAATGCACGATTGAATGTGGTTGAATGCGACAGATGCATCCTGCGGAAGACTGGTTTGTTGATTGAAAACGGGGGTTTTAAACCACGCTGGTTTGTCGGCGAGTCAACGACTCTCGATGTTGAAGATGTCCTATGCATTGCAGACGATGACAATTTAAATAATGATGACTCTGATGTTGTCATTTCGTCTAGTAATGATTCTGACACTGATTAGGCGATGATAGTAACAAATTTTTTTTTTAAAGTTAATTGTTAATAAAACGAACTGACTTATTCATTAAGGCGTGAACTTTATAATTTTTTCTACACTCATTGCAATCCTTAATGGAATAATGGGACAGAGAAGGGTATTGGTGCTAGGTGTGTATTAGTGCACACCTCATTGTTGCTTAAAAACACTTAATTTAATTTTTAATTTGGATTATTATTTCGTTTGTCTCGTTATTCGCGCGCTAACTTTGAATGCTGGCAAGTTTAGATTTGCAACAGATTAGCGCTGGCAAGTTCACGCCATTAGTTTTCAAACATTGAGATAAACATCCTAGCAAAATTTCAAGGCGGGACGCGATGTGAAATATTTTCCATGAATATCGCGCCATTCAAAGCGACTTGTCACGGGCTTTGCACCGAATAAGGAGTGGCAAGTCCACTTTTTTGGAATGAGCAGTTACAAAGCTTTCCAAAACTGTAAATTTTATTCCGGGACGATATGTAACATATTTTTGTCGATTTGTGCATTTTCATTGGTTAAATACTATGATATCGCACCACTTAAAATCAGGCAAGTCGATGGTTTGGAATAACCCCAGACACCAACAAATGGTTTTTCAACATTTCGTTTCGGGACGACATGTAAAGTGGGATCGAGCAGCCGGCTCTCCTACTATAAGTTTTTCTGTTTGGAAATGGATGTTAATTCAATACGATATGAATAAATAAAGATATATCATTGCGAGACATTCAACAAGTAACACAAAAAAAAAAAACGAATCCGCCACCCATAAGCTTGTTGGTTTCCAATTATGTACGCAGTCTAAATTCGCTTAAAATTAACAATTCAACTAGTAGACCTAACGTATTGTCGAGCGGTGAAAACGCTTTGGGTGAAATATTCTTCGCGGGGTTTTGGGTTCCGTCAGCATAAATAAAGAATTGTAAACTCCTGCGACACAGATCTAGCCAGAAAAGTTACGATCCACGGAATGGCTGGCGAATGGAGAATAGTATTCCGACCCGTAGAGCCTTCGAAATTAACTCCTAGGACGTCGCAGAAGATGAAGGCCGCGATTCAAGTGGAGCATATAAATAAGTAGTAGAGGACCTCAACTAAATTGGCGTTCAAGCTGGTTGGAGACGCTTGTTGGATCAGGCAAATTAACAAGTTCACTTGGCAATTTTTCGTTTGATGTGTGATTATGATTACTAACATTTTAAAACTTGAGCAGTGAACTTGTAAATTTTCATTCAAACCATTTTCTATTTTCTTTTAATATTGTTGTATTATCTTCTATGATTTAAAATATTCAATATAAGGCCCTCCGCACACGAAGCAACTGTTTTGCAACTGTTTTGCGACTAGAATCGCAAATCAGTTGCTCAAGCAACTTTGTATATGAAGCTCTATAGCAGAGCTCACACGCTCGACTGAAATGAAACCGGTTTGCAACCGGTTTGCAATCGGTTTCCAACTAGTCGCACGCAACTGATTTTGTAGGTCGAATTTGAGTTGCTTAAGCAACTTTTTTTGTTTTTGTTATTAAAATTATAATATTATATATAAAAACAGATGTGTTTGTTTGTTTCTATGTCTGGTATGGACTTCTAAATGGCCCAACAGATATTTATGGATTTTGCATGTTGTATTTCTGGAATTTGTTTGGCATTGGAAAAACCATACGGAAGAGTCGGAAAACTGGAAATATGAAATATGATATGATACATAGACGTGAATTTGGTTTCTTGCATATTCTTTTTGTTCCAGAATCGCTTATCAAATAGTAAAATAGAAAGTTCTTGATGGAAAACTCGCAAAACTCATTAGAGTTGTATAGGTGCTTTGGTTTTCAAATGAAATATTGTTGATATAAGACCGCGAATTTTAGGTGAATTCGTTTTCAAATAGAAAAATAGAAAATTGTTGGTGGAAAACTCGGAAAATTAAAAAAAAGTGAGTCATTTGATGGTTGATAACATTTAGGATTTTGACTACGTAAAGGTAAACGATATGTGGTGTTTAATCATTCAAGGAGTTTATCTGAAGAAGCTTAATTGAAATGAAAAGGGCTTGGTTTGTTTGTATGTCTAGTTATATAGAGACCATCAGCAAAAACACATTCTCTCATGTTCGTGTCCATCTTTTGGATGTTGGAAGCAACCGACTTTGGCATCCGTTTGATTTAAATGTTCTGCTGCCATAAAGTCTGCATTTCAAATTTTTTGGATGTATGGATGGGTCCAATGTTCTCTTCGTACAAGTTTTCTTTGTCTTCAGTACTGGTAATAGTCAATTAAATCGTCTTCATCAGTACAACTGTTTGACATGTTGAATAGTTTCTTATAAAAATTGTGAACAAAAAATAAAAAAAATCAAAATTCGGTCGTACTCGTGTGCGGAGAGAAGTCACAAATCGATCGCAAACTAGTTGTAAAACAGTTGCTTGAGCAACTGATTTGCAACTCTAATTGCAAAACAGTTGCTTCGTGTGCGGAGGGCCTAACACTTTAACTTGGCGTTCTTTTAGATCTCATTACTTTTGGTGGCTGACTTTTTACACAGTGTTGTTCGCACATATGAGAACTTGGCTCTTTTTTTACATTTTATGGTTTTGTTCTGATTTTACATCTTTTTGCAGATTTTTTTTTTTTTTTTGAAGAATGAAGCTCGAAATACACTAAATAAGGTAGCAAACTTTAACAATATTACTGCTCTGCCAATTTATAAACAAATAATAGGAAGGTTAGGTTAGAGTGGCTCTCTAGATGTTGTTAACTCATTTAGACCCCAAGGGTCCAATAAAGAAAGTTACTGATGGGAGTATGATGAACTTAAACAAACCAGAATTCTAAATTGCAACATCCTACGACCATTTTAATAAAGTAGGTGGCAACCACGTCCCTTTAATGAAATTAGAATTTTATACTTATATTTTCTCATATGCCCCATCTACAAAAAAGGCGATCCGATGTCATGCAAAAACTACGGTGGCATATCCCTGCTTAATGTTGCATACAAAATCCTATCTAACGTGCTGTGTGAGCGTCTTTAACCTTTCTGCAACACAATAATCGGCACGTACCAGTGTAGCTTTAGGCCAGACAGAACAAGGATAGACCAAATATTCACACTGAGGCAGATCCTGGAAAAGACCAACGAATTTCAAGTCGAAACCCACCATCTTTTCATCGACTTCAAAGCTGCTTATGATAGCATCCACCGCCAAGAGCTTATGATGGCGATGTCTGAATTCGGGATTTCGAACAAACTGGTCCAGCTGTGCCGTATGACGCTAAACAATACGCAGTGCAGTGTGCAAATGGGTAACAGCTCATCCGAGTTATTTCAAACATGTGCAGGGTTTAGACAAGGAGATGCATTGTCATGTGACAGTCCTGGAGCAGATAGTGCGCAAGGCAGGTGTGAGCACGGAAAACATTTATCTTCAACAAACCCACCCAGCACAAAGGCTATGCGGACGACATAGACATCATCGGTCGATACTAGAGAGCTGTGGTTGAAGCCTTCACAGCGATTGAAGAACAGTCGAAACTCGTTGGCCTTGAAGTGAATGAGGACAAAACAAAGTACATCAACAAACAAAGCAACATTTGTCCACCGCCTAGGACAAAATGTCATTGTTGGTAGCAGCAATTTCGAGGTAGTTAAGGAGTTCACCTACCTTGGAACAAACATCAACTACAAACGACACCTTAGTTGAGATCCGAAGAAGAATTACCCTAGCGAACCGCTGCTGCTTCGGTTTGGCCAAACAACTAGATTCAAAACTCCTCACTCGAAAGACAAACAGCGCTATTCTGCTATCCATGTGAATCGTAGATTCGATTCACCCATTCGATTCCCACCAACACTGCCTTTACATTCTGCTATCCATCGGGTGAACTACATTATCCAAACCAATTTGACACTACAAGTTAACAGCTGTTCATGTAAAAATCACAAACAAATCTCCTACACAGTCACCATCTTTCAATGGTAGACCCAGGAGGTTTGAGCTATCTTTAAGATTATTCCAAAAATTTCGAAGGTGCTGGGGTTGTCTCTTAGATTATTTTTGGGAATGTTCGGATTTAATTTCATTTCGGAAATTATTGCCATAAATAGGTCTCTTTTCTTTGTTCTGCTCCAAAAATGTTAATAATCTTTATTTGTACAAATATTCAATCAATAAATTACATTTTATTGACCACCAACCAGATGGAAAATTCATTTAATGAAAAACCCGCAACATTTAGTATGCGGATTTGAATTGTATAGAATGAACGGGTTCGCATGAATAACAAAATACCGCGACGTATTATCGACGTTCAAGAGGTGAGTCCAGATTCGATTCGAATGGATAGTAGAATAGTGTGAAGTGAAAATTGAAGAAAAATTCCCCCCGATGATTAGCAGAATAGGGCTGAAAGTGTCTGCTATACAAAACTTTGATTTTACCAGTGCTACTCTACGACGCCGAGTGCTGGACGATAATTAAAAAAGGGGAATTGATACTTGGCACTTTCGAAAGAAAAATTCTTCGACGGATTTTCGGTCCCGTATGCGACGATGGCGAATGGAGAAGAAGGTTCAACCGAGAACTGTACGAGCTGTACCAAGATGTACATGCAGTCCAGAAAGCCAAAAAAAACGACTATATTGGTTCGGCCACATCATGAACGACAGCTCTCCAGCCAAGAAAGCCTTCTCATCGCAGCCCCCCAGGTTCGAAACGACAAGTACAAGTGAATGCAGATGCCAGAGCGCATGGTTTTGGAGAGTGCATGCAACGGACCGTTCCCGATAGAAGGCTGAGATGCTTCATGGATTCGGAGCCGGTTATGTAATTAAAATTTTTTAATTTTTAATGTGAGATCGAATTGAAAAGCAAGCAACAAACGAAAAAGAAAGAAAAGACATTCAGAATAGACAATCTAGAATAAACGCGCAGCTTCTTAACTGACATCATCCGATGACATGAGGAAGAAAATTACAATGAAATATAAAAAAATTTAAATTAAATAGCTAACCTGATTTGAACAAATAAAATTCCATTGATTGCATTCAGCATATCTAATACAGAACCCATTGTTGGTGGTTGAATGTGAATTGGTGGCAAGCCAGTTGTCAGTTTGCCATTGGAGTAGATGTCGTTCATTTTCTTTTGTAGGAAGACGGCTTGTTGTGTCAACAGGCGCAGGCACTGTGATGATTCCTGAGTCTTTTCGTGGTTTTCTCCCAACTAAAAAAAAAAACAAGCGTTTATCGAAATTGGCTCACGAACAATCTTTTGTCATTTTTAAATTACCGTTGTTTTGTAGATGCAGTATGTTTCCTTTTCATTAGTTAACGCCGATCGGAAGTCACCCATGCAACTTTGCGTTCTTGCAACTAGATGGTAGCTCACAGCAACATGCATTGATTTTGCTCCGTAATATTTAAGATTTAACGACAAAGCGTGTTCGATGAATCGAAGGGACAATTCGTATTCACCAACTGCATGTAGTATCAAACTTATGTTGCTCTGAAAAAAAAATGTTCATGATTTGAAGCTAGGAAAGCGTCAGTGTGCAAACTTACATCGATGAGCGCTATTTCCGGATGATCCTCTCCACAAATCAAAAGAAGCAAGTATCTTGCTCTGTAGAGCAGCTTCAGTGATGTACTTATCTGTCCATTTGCGAAGCAATACAGCGCCAAGTGTGTCTTAAGGAAGAAAAGTTAACATAAGGAGTAATTTGAGAAGCCAAAAATAGGACTTACATATTCTAGAATAGTGTACGGATGATCGATTCCGTTCACGCGCTCACTCATAATAACCGATCGCTGCTGAATGGCCAATGCTTCTTGTGGATCACCCAAAATGTAGCTCAGACGAGCCAACATCCTCAAACACTGTCCATTCTCAGAGTGCATTGCTCCAAAGACATTGTTCAACAGATTCAATGCCTCACTTATCAGTTCGTAACCTTCCTTAAAGTAGCCTTGCTGAATTTTCGTTTGACCAGTTGTATAGAAATTGTAAGCATCGGTTGCACGTGGATTAATGTGTTTGACGATGGGGAAGACATTGACAATATCTTCGTCGTTGAAAGTTGGCTTATTGCGTGACTCGAAATTATATTCCCTCAGCAAGATCTGGATGCCGACTTTCAAACAAAACGCACGAAGAACACTGATTTTTTGCAATTTGTACGTTTCAATGACGGATCGCTGATCGTCACATTCCAAATCAAAGTCCCAGTAGGCTTTGATTTCACGTTTAATATGTTGCCACATTGATTTGGGTGTAATGAGGGCCCATTCGTTGTTATCGTTGCCAAAGAGTGCATTTTTGCCATTTTTACGCTTGTTGCGACGTTTGTTGGTCCTTTGGAGTTCTTCGGAACCCAGTGCTGGGGTCGTAACAGGTCCACTGGTCAAGAAACAATTTAGGAAGTGACTTATGGCCGATGCTAGGCTCATAACTTCGGTGTTTTGCATGTAGGTGTAGTAGATGTGTTTGGCGGCGCGAACAATCAGCTCTTGGACGGCAATGTGATAGAGATATTCAAGTTTTGGCACCTGCCCCAGTAGCTGTGCTACTTTCCCTAGATACCTGCAATGAACATCAACATTTAGATGAGGTTTTTGTAAATCAAGCTATAAGAACTTACCTGATATTGATGCCCCGAGCATGTAGTGTTTCAGTCAAATTGCATCCATCAATGGCGGCCGACAAATGGTCCATGTGCTCCTTGATAAATGCCGGGATCTGTTTCGTTACCAAAAATTCAGCTGCATCTCGGACAAGCTGCTTCTGTTTCTTCAGCGAACTGGGAGAGTTAGCGGGATCTACATGTCGAATGCCCGGCGAATAAACATCGGGATTGAAACGGAAGTCAAATTCGTATTCCTTGAGTGAGCCAACCGCTGTGCACGCCCTCTTCACAACTTCAGCGGCTTGCTTCTCGTCGTGGGCGTTCTTTTCGTTTACACTCTCTGTTAGCTTTTTAGCTTCCTCTGTTGAGGCATTTGCATTGATCTCTTCACTGGTAGTGACTTTGTCTACAGATTCAACTTGTGTCTTGACCTCCTCCTTGTTCTTGTCTTCAATTGCTGGAGTATTTTTATTGGCATCCGTTGCAACCGCTTCGGCCTTCTTTTTGTTAGCATTCAGCTGTTGCAAATGTTGAGCAGCATTTCGAATGAAACTAACATAACGATCTTCGATGAACGATTCCAAGAGCTCCTGACGCAAGCAAGAGAGTTTATGTTTGTGTTCGATGGGGAATCCCATGGCTTTCAACTCATCGCTGGGCTCCTCACCTTCGATCTTCAAGAAGTTCACATCTGGTGGGAAGGTTCGCAGCAGATCTAAGATGTAATGACGACCATCATTGCCAATGATTCCTTTACACTCTACCGACGAGCATAATTCTATTTCCTCGTCTTTCTCATTCAAAACAGAATGGGGCAAGATCTTCAGATGCTTGGCAGCCTTCCGCAGTAATTCCAAATACTTTGGATGACTCAACACTGTTTTGCCAAAATCAATTGACCCGTAGACTACGGATTGCTCCTGGTCACGTTCGAGAATGCCCGGAATTATGGACTGTGCCGTAATCCGATAGCCACGGTAATCAATGACAACTGTTCCCAGTGTGTACAGACCCTCGACATCGACTGCACTGTAGACTCGAACACCGTGCAAATCATTTCGTGGTGCTACATAAGCAGCAACGTCTCCTCCGAGCTCTTTATAATGATCGCGCACATCGAAGCCCAAAGAGAAGAAAATATTATTCCAAATGAACATTTGCATTTTTGGATCTTCGCCGGGATTAATTGCCAGGACATTGCCATCAATGACAGCCATAGCACCGCGGGTGGCTGCAATAACGAAATCTCCATGAACTTTGAATATGGCACGCTCGCGTAGTAAACGATCGGGCAGTGTTTTGCGGGGAAGTTCTCGAGTTGTTTGTAATTCCTCGTTCCAGTCACGTGTCTGGCCAGGAATATGTTCCTCATAGCTGCAATAAAAACAAAATTATAGAATCAAGGGACAATTTTAATGAGTGACACCTCTTACCCTAGTTTGGATGAAAAAGCATCCTCAGCTCGTATGGCGTCGATGGTGTGGTCCAATTGAGGCGAAGACCAGGTGTACACTTGATAGGGGGTGGCGACCCTCTCGAAAGCATGCCGAAGGGTGCGTTTCTTCTGCATTTGGGAGAATGCTCTCTTGAACGAGGGCGAGATCTGTGACAGTAAATCAATCAGCGAATGCGACAAGTGACTTGGATTGTCTGGTTTTGGATTGAAAACATCATCGGTCGACTGATTGATATAGAAACCCTTTGGACAGGCAGATATATGGAAGCGTTTATCCTCCATGGTGACGACATACAAATACATTAAGTCGCCATGCAGTTTTCTTGGTCCGGGTGGTGGATTCCATGCCGATGTTGTTAGGACTTTCAAGGATTGGGGGCCCTTCGCAGCCTTAGCACCTGGTTGCAATGGCAACAAAGGACGTTCCTTTGAGCCGGGCATTATATAGTCGGGTGGTGTGCAGTCCACACTATCAGGGCGAGATTTTTTCTTCTCTAACAAGTCACCTTGCGTGATTGTATGCAAGAAGGACAGGGAATTGCAATCGACACCATTGTAGGCATCAGCTGGATCCATTGACTTGAGTAAATCTCTGACATGACGCACATGAATTCGAGCCTCACGCATTGTATAGGGCTCTTCTACAACCTTCACTGTCGAGCCATGCTTCAAACCTTCGATGTTTTTCAGTTCGGCAAAATTATCCAAAGTCACACCATCGAGTTGAAGAGAAAAACAAGTCCGATGGCATGTATCCTCACGATCCATTAGCAGTTGATGGATTTCCTGCACCAATTCCATGCTTGACAGTTGAATCGAGAGCAATTCGGCGCCCGGACTTTGGATGTGCACAGTGATGCCATTGTCGTGCAACATGTCCAAATCAATGCTCTCCTCATCATCCCCTCCGCTATCGTCTTCTTTTTCGGGTTTCTTGTCTGTACTGCTTGGTGGTTCGTTTGCATTTATCTCGGTTGTAGTCGGCTTATCGCTCTTGGATTCGGCCGTTGCAGCTGCTGTTGCATGACCGTTAGTTAAAGTGTTGTCATTGTTTTTGTTTCCAGCTTTTGAGGCTTTACCTTTTACAAATGATAAAATAGAAAATAGAATTCTCAGCAATAATAATCAATGAATTGGAGGGAATACGTAATGTGTGTCATGCGGTTATCAGTAGCTAATCGTGTATCTGTTTAACTTTTTTTTTATATTCTTCTTGAAGCCATACATAAGAATACTTCCCAATCCCAACTAATGGGGTAAGCTAGAAGAATGAATACATATTTTTTTCTAGATTTGAAAGCATCTATTTTGCTTAATGGAAATCAGTTTGGCTTCCTCTTTCGTAGATAAGATACCAAAACAAAATCGTTTTTTGTTTTTGTTTTGTCGAGTATTCAAATGATTCAGTTTTATTCGCCTAGAAGTTCAATCTCAGTTTTCCTAACCAAGGCCTGATCAAATTAAGATGAATTTTCGAATACCAATGGGAACCTTTGTTGGGCGAAGATTTTTCTGCAAATTGATAACATATGATCGTGATATTACTTGCATTGCCAGCTAAATAAAATGTAACTTATTCTGGGGTCATATATAGTTTCTTGCTTAAAGCGTCAGTCTAATATAACCGAAACGAGACTAAAGATGCCGTTGTTCTGGCGTTAATTATGGCTGGGCATTCACACAAAAAATGTTGAAGTGGAGCTGGATGGAGCAAAAGGAGACTGCTCCACATCTCTACAACTTCGGCAAAAGTATTTGTAGGGAATACCAAGTCTCATGGCATGTTGTCCGATTGGCCAGTGGCCTGAACAAATGGCAACAATTCTACTAATGTCTGACCTAGGCCTGTTGAGATTTTTCAATCTTCCGTTGGATTTCTTGAGAAAGTGGTTTTGAATGTCTGTTTTCAAGACTCTCAAAGGAATCCTTACTTCTTCAGCTAAAGATACTTGAAGGTAGGATCCCATCCTGACCAGTTCTTCAGCGATTTCATTTCCCAGAATATCACTGTGACCGGGTACCCAAACAAGATTAATTTTAATATTATCGTTGCAGCTTGCGAGTTTTTGCCTACACTTTTGATTTTGGATTTCGTCAGGCAGCTGTCTCTGCATGGAAATACAAAGTCCCAGAAATTCAATAAAAGGAGTACCACTAATTTTTACCAATAAAGCCAAATATCTTGGTCTGATATTAGACAAAAAATTAAGTTGGAAACCTAATATTCAGGAAGAGTTAGGAAAGCTACAGTATCTCTTTTCTACAAAGATCATAGAGTACACCATTCCAAAACCCCAATTTGGGAAAAACTTCCAGGTCTCCATTGCATCCAGAGATGAATGGGAAGACAAAAAACTCCTGGAAGACAAAAGGATTCATTTTTATACAGATGGATCCAAGACAAATGATGGAGTTGGTAGTGATCAGAAAAAGACTCAGAAAAGCTTAATCTTAGCCTCTCATTCCGCCTCCCTAATCATTGCAACGTCTTCCAAGCGGAAATTATGGCGATCAAAGAGGTTCTCTCCTGGCTAAGAGAAAACGTGATATCAACTTCTGATATCCGTATCTTCTCTGACAGTCAGGCTGCTATTAAATCTCTCGACGGTATCTCAACCAACTCTCAAACGGCCCTCGATTGTCGATCGTCTCTAATGGAGATGGCGCAGCAATTTAACATTCACCTCTGTTAGGTGCCGTGCCACAGAGACATCAAAAAAGGAACCGTCATACCTATTTCACCTGAAAGCGAAAAGATGGATACCGATAGCTACATGTAAACTTTAGATAAAAGAAACAGCCTTAACGATAACAAACTCTTGTTGATATAATTTACCACTGGACCTAAAGCGCTCTAAAGAATTGTTGTCTCAAAGCAGATTTCATATTAGCTCCCTCCTTACGGGACACTGTCTTATAGGCAGACACGCAATACGACTTGGTGTAGCTTCAAATGACTTCTGCAGGAGCTGTATGGACGAGGAAGAAGAGGAAACAATCTCTCACCTTCTCTGCACTTGCCCTGCTCTTTCACTAAGACACAAACTTCATCTGGGAGAATATTTTTATGATAATCCCAGTTAACTAGCTAATAAGGATATCAAATATCGCTTTATAAAAAGCTCAAAATGGTTCGGCTAGTAATAAGTAATTCTCTAGATTCATGTGGTATCACAATGGGCCTTTTCTTCTGGCCAAAGTGTGTGGATTCTGTATCCGCAGCCACTTTAACCTAACCAGGCAGCTGTCTACAGCCTTGATGGCTGCTTGGTTGTCAATCAAAATTGCTATGGTTTTGTATTGCTGTCGGGTGACTGCATGTTTAAGCAGTCTACATGCCTGTCTATTCGCTAGTACTACTGCCTAAAATACGCAGCACCTAATGGGCAGTCCAAAGGATTCTTAAAAACCTTGTTCATCACAGAAGACACCAGCGCCAGCACCGAGCTCCTTGGAGCCGGCAGCATATGTAGATGTCAAAATCATTAGTGGGACTATTACTTTTCCAATCCAATCTGGATGGTAAGTCAACCTATAACTGTTTTCCAAAGTTTAAGGTTGGTTTGGTGTAATGTAGTCAGCGGGTACTAATTTTATTTCTTTAGGTAGTAGATTTAGAATTTTACTATGACCGAAAGAGTTTGTAATCCACATACATTCCTTTAGCCTTAAGGCGCTGCAGGAAGTTGTTTCATTAACGAGAAGATGTGAAGAATTACCGTAAGTGCATCAGTGGGACAAGATCTTATTGCTCCCGTAGTTCCAATGCAGGAAGTTCTTTGTACTCCTATTAACTTTTCAATATTGTATTTTTTGTCTAGGGCTGGCCACCAAACAATTGATCAATATGTCAGAATGAAGCGAACTATCGCCGTGTAAATCCAGAGAAATATGTTGGGCCCTTGACCCCATTTTTTGTCAAAGGTTGTATTACAGGAGTAGAAAGCAATGCTAGCTTTCCTTATTATTTCTTCTACGTTACTTTTCCAATTCACATTGGGATCTAGGATTAATCCTAGGTATTTAGTTGTGTTGGATAAACTGATTTCTCGGAAGAGGAAAGGAGGGTATTTTAGTTCTGCTAGAGAATTGCATCAGTTCAGTCTTGTTCGGGTTAACTCCAAGTGGCCCATTTGCTTACCTTTTTAAGAGCTGTTTAAATGTTCTCACTGATTATTGCCAAGGTATACTAAAAAAGTCAAATAAACATAATAATTTGCATAGCTTTTGAGGCAGTTGTTTGCCCTATCGTTTTACCTATGGCGTAAAGGGTATGTTCGTTGACCCCCAGTTGGGGCAGTTAGTTAAATAATATAATAAGTTTGTAAGCTGGTTTTGGAGTTCTTTCGTCTAACCAGTAACATGTAAGTCGTGGGTTTGAATCCTACTGGTGGCTACAATCTTTACTTTTCATGTTTCATTGGTACGGCGTCATACAAGAGTATTAGTTCTCGTGAAATCCCAACTTTCTATTATTATTATCACTATTTCAAGTAAATAGAGGTAAATGAATTACAACTGCTTGGCTTGTTATTAGTTAAATTGATACTCTACGTTCAAATAACTGGCAACACTATTTCCCCACATTAATTCAAGCCATTATTAGGTCGTAAAATTGATTTGATCGAATTTTTCTACAAAGTTTTGTCCCCGGAACTAAATATATCGTGCATAGTTATATGCGAGACAAGCAAAGCCCCATGCATAAAATCGATAATAAATGTTTTTCTTAGGTAATTTTTAAAGTATTTTCAGTCTTTACTTGGATTTTTTCAGCAGCAACACAAAACAAATTTACTCATGGCAGATTTATGAACTTAAACAATAATTTTTTACTATTAATGAAATTTGAGAAACATTTTATATCGATCGTTGCCAGTTCACTGGTATAATCGAGGAAGTGGTTACCGAGGTAGGTGTTTCTTCTATTGGAATATACATAGTAGGTGTTGAATTGTTTCATCTTGCTCCTCGTTTATGCAGCTTCTACAGAAGTCATTTGTGGAAACGCCCAGCCTCATGGATGCCTTCCTATGAAGCAGTATCCTGTTATGACTCCAATTGTGGAGCTTATGTTTAGTCTGCTCAGGGATATCAAGCATTTCGACCGCTTCAGGTCTAAGCTTGGTCATATTTGTTTTGTTGCAACCAGAATTTGTTGATTCTATTGTTTGAAAATATGCATGCAGCAAGTGGTGTTCCTAAGTTATGTCTATTTCTAACAGTGGGCAGGAGTGTTCATCAGCTTTGCAATTTCCTGGGATTTCTCTGTGGCCCAGGACCCATATTAGGTGAATGTTGAACTGTTGTCATCTCATTCTGAGATGATCGACAGTCTTGGGCTGTGATACAGATGTGGAGACATACGCGAGATTAGAGAGCGGCTTGGCTATCTGAGAAAATACGTATATATGTACTAACAAGATATGTTAAACGTTTTCTTTGAGCCAGAATAATGCCTCTTTTATCGATATTACTTCTGCACGGAACACACTTTATTGATTGGGAAGTCTTTAGCATGGACTGAGATTCAGTCGTTGTCTGTCATCGAACCATAAGTATATACACTTCGTAATCGTGTTTTGTTCCAATGGTCCACCTTCTTCCCAAAAGGATCTCGAAGGGATAGAAATATGGAAGTCGAATACCATTTTTGGGGTGGTATAATCTAAGATATATGGGATAAAGGATCAAGGTCCAGAGACTCAGTTCGCTCAGTCATTTAGAGCGCATGGACACTATTCTCGAAGGACGCAGGAGAGGAAGACCGCAACTCAGGTGGCGCACACAAGTGGAAGAGGACCTCAATCAACTTGGAGTGCAAAACGGAGGCAGCTAGCTAGGGACCGACCTGGCTGGCGGAGACTGTTGATTGAGGCCCAAGTCCACACCAGACTGTAGCGCCACCTTAAGTGACTAAGTAAGTATCTGGGATAGATCTGAAGTTACCTAAAATAGTAGTGTGACCGACCGAGGGTCCTAAGCTTAACGTATGAATTGGCTGCCACCATTTTGGAGAAGATACCGGGAGGTGTTAAATATATGAGTATAACTCTACAGCTGTAGTTGGTATAGAGCGAAGTGCTCCCGTGATACACATTCTTGTTGACCGCTGGAATTTAATGAGTTTATTTAAATTTACCACCTTTTTCAGTGCGGTCCACCATAGATCAACTCCAAAAGTGAGTATCGGTCTGATTACCGAAGAATATGTATATACAGTTTGGGGAGAAGCCCCATTTAAAGGGAAAGCGTTAAGAAATTCCGAGCTTGCATAAAGTAATTACCTTCGATGAATTTGTAGTATTTACTTAGACGAATCTAGCATTTACTGCTAGCCGACCATTACAAATGTACAAACAAACCTAAGGTCTTAATCTTATTTGTACCTTTCCCCACTATGTTCGGTTTATGATTCAATACATTCCGGCATTGTGTAATAGAAATCATAAAACACATGTTCCCTGCTTAGCCAATACAATGCACCAAATGCCTTTTGAATGTAAAGGTAAAAGATAATCGTTTCCACCGGCCTCAATTTCATTTAGCAACAGAAAGTAAAATAATGTTTATCTCACTAACATCAGCTGGCAACATCGTTGTATATTCAACAACAATTTTTATATAGAATTCTCAAGTGGTCAAAATATAGAAAATCCAAATAGAATACCGAGACCGAGACTAAATCATTTTCAATTTCCCACAAGTCGGCGAAAAAAGAACAAGTTTGAAGAAAATATTTCAAACTTCTATCTTTAGATTTCCCAACTCGAACTCAGGCCAAACTGATAACAGAATCAGAAAGTAAGAAGTTTACTGACTCTTCACACGAATGCAGTAAAGCACCTTGGAGTTGATTGGAGTCCGATCAGAAAAGATCATCTTCTCTCTCTCGCTCTCTTGTCGTCTAAATCCAAAAAAAATATCTTTCAAATAGTTCAACAGGCAAAATAGTATAAAAACAAATCACGTGTGTAAGTGCGTTCATATAAGAAAACGTCTCTTCGCTGAGGTTAACCCTACCAGGATATGTGTTCCGAGTGCACCTTAACGCGATGCTTAGCCATTCGATTAGGAAATACCCATGGCACGTGTTTGTGTTGCTCCTTTTAGGTTAAAAAACGTCATTCACTTGATTTATATTTAATTTTGGGATTTAAGTGCAGCAATTCATGCATGAACACCGGCACGGCAGGAAAAATTGAACAAACTTTTCGTTCACAAAAACACACGAGAAAATCGAAATTACGTAACGAGTGTTATATGACTGCTCTCTGGTTCGCCCTGTGGGTCTAGATGTGGAAATTTTCTTCGGAAACCGTGTGAGATTTCTAAGAAGCCTGAACCTTAGGAGTTTTGGATCATAATCGACATTGCAATTAAAAGTATGAAGTTTGATTTGGACATTCGATTGCCGACCATTTGAAATGTTCTTACCTTTTTTCTTGCCAGCATTATCGGTAATCTCTGCTGCTGCTCCCAATGAGTTGGGGGAAGACTTTGCACCGGTTACTTGTTCGGTTTTATCTCCTGCAGTTGGCTTTGAAGGAATATTTTCATCAGTTTCTAATGCCATTTTTTTAAGTGTTTTTTTATTTTTTTGGTTCGATGTAATTGGTTTCTAATTAAAATGACAATTAATTATTAAGCACTCTCACTGAATTGCATGAAAAATCAATGTGAACGAGTTTAAGACCGACTTTTAACGATTTATCTGAGGGTCGATTTTATTAAAATAGAAAAAAAACTATGTTTTTTTTTAATTTGAATAGAAAATGGTTTTTTGAACAAGTAGAATTTTTCTATTGAAAGAAAACCTGTGCGAACTCCCTTCGCTCACCCGTCATGAGCGATTCGTTTTACTAGAAAGAAACAACTGAAAAAGAAGTGAATTTTCCAACTGAACGGGGAATGCAGTGAGACTGGAATACTTAACGAAATTAGTTAGCTGTCAGCGACATGTTTTACATTTGTGTATATGGATAGTGGAGTCTGAATGTTTAAGGTGCAGCCACATTAATTTAGATTTACTCTTCTTATTTTGTATCATTAAGACTGTTCAATAAGAAAAATGTGGGTTAGAACAGCACAGAAAAGTGTAGAACAGAACAGATCAGCACAGAAATGTCAGACAAGTTAGAACAGTCATCGAAACGTCAGCTGTGAAAACTAAAATCAGAAAAAAAACTCCCTGCATTGTTTTCTTCAACACATGTTTGAAAATGTAATTTATTTAAGGAATTAGATCTTTAAAAAATCAAGCAAATAAATATTAACTATTTTATGAGCAAAATCAAAAAATCTTTCATTATTGCCTTAAGTGAATTAATTCACTTAACCTCAAAACACAAAACAATAACAAAGACAAAAAGAAACAACAACACTTTGACAGTTGTCATGATTCTGTTCTAGGTTACTCTTCCTCAAAAGCAAGTACAGAAAATCCTGTTCTTTTTTACGCTAACCTACGCTAAACTGTTCTAGAAAAAGTCATTGAACAGCAAACTAGACTGTTCTAGAACACTCTAGCACAGAAAAAGTGTCATTGAACAGGAAAATGTTGTACTTTTCTGTCCAATACAGTCCAGCACCACTGATCTCTATATTACACTGGATAGTGTATTACCTACAAAGTATAACAGTTTTTTTGACTCCATTTGAAGATGACAGTCAGTGCCCCTTTTCGACTTTTTGACGTCTAACAGGTCTAACTAATGATGTCGATGTGTTGATATTTTTTATCGATATTTAATTTTTCGTTATATCGATATAAAAATCTGAGTATCGAAAAGGTATAAAAAATCGATATTTTTTATGACTAAGGCCATGTGCGGATTGGATGAATTGATTATTGAATTGGATGAATGATTAAGGCCGTGTGCGAATAGGATGAATTGTGGTTAAAAATGGATGAATTTTTAACCCCTACTGTCGTATTTTAACCTGCTCAGCAGCTATTCTAATTTTAACACATTTTATTCAATGCGAAATGTCAAAATTTAACTGAATTCGCACACGGCCTAAGAAAAACCTTCAAAAGAAATACCACACACTACACTCAATTAGTGTACGTAAATAAATCTGAGATCATGAAACATCAATTATTTGAAAACACAAGTGATTTGTCGCACCATTTGCACACAAAACATTCTCAACAATTTGCTCTCTCGCATCATTCACACCATACAAGCATACTTTCATAGTTCACAAGTTTTTCAGCTCGTACGCAAAATACAAATCCTTTTTGATAGCTTGGTTTCATCTTTAGGCGTTTTTGTTTTTTAGAACTGAACAGAGCCTGTACCCATGTTCTGTAACTTCTCACATCGAGAAAATCATACCGAAAACAGTGTAAACGGAGCGTAACTAGTTTTTTTTTGTATGAAATTTGACACAATTTGTTTCGATTTCCTATGTTTCTCGACTCCGAAAGTTTTCGACCGAGTTACAGAACATGGGTCCTGAACTGCCAAACTCAAAATTGTGTTTCTTTTTTCGTTCAGAGTGTTCAGAGCAACAAAGTTTTGTTACTTTTTTTCGTTCAAAGCACTGATTCTGAATGTTCAGAGTCGAACCGACGCGCTCGGAAAAAAGACACCGAGCATTGTGAGCAACATGTCTAAACAAACAAATGTAAAGCTTTAGGTTGGGGGAAATAAAAAGAAATGATAAAAGTAATAATTAAAATAGGCAAAATTATTTTCTTGTCATATTTTACCGATATATCGATATTTTTTTAATAAAATATCAAAACCGATATTGATATTTTTAAAAAATATCGATACGATACTTTTTTGCATTTCGACATCCCTATGTTAGATAGGCTTCCAGAGATTAAAGTTGTTTCTAAGAGAAGATAGAAAAAATGAAATTCAGAGATAAGTAATGGGGAGATCAGTGGTTCTTTGACGTATATTTTTGTTATACTGTTATACGAATTTTTCCCTTTTCGACTTTATAACAATGTTCAAATGGAGTCACTTTTTCTGTATGAATACACTATCCAGTGTATTATAGAGATCAGTGTCCAGCACAGACTCATTGAACAGACTTATTTTTTCAATCAACATTTTGATTTTTGTAGTTCAAAAGATCTGTGCCAAAATCATAATCCTATATAATATTTGCTGCAAATTGAAGCCATTTAGATGAAACGTCAAATCAAACACATTGCTTATGGCTGCGTTGGCCATTGCATTTTTAATTACAAGAATTGTCACTACCCTATAAAAGAATAGTGACATCAGACATAAACGCTATAGGAATTTTCTCCATCCATGTTCTTTAGCATTGCAAGCGGATGTTGTGCTCAAACGCGGCTAATAACCATAGAGATAATGATACAGCACGGGAGCACTTCGTACAAGTGGAATTGTCACATCGGGATTAGGGAGAAAGAAGGTCTACGAGTTCTCCCTTTCTCTCTCTGAGCTTCTGGCCGATTGGCTGTAAGGTGGAATGGACAGAGTAAAAAACAAATAAAGGAAAACTTAAAATCAAAATTGTTGTCGTCTTTCAAAGGAGCTCTCTCTGTTTGCTAATAAATTGATATTTTTTTCTAGTAAAAACACGACGACAAGACCGTGCGTGATGTGACTTGGCCCCAAAGAATCATTTTTTCTTCTCATTTTGTTTTGGATTTCGGATACGGACTTCGGAGTAATTCACTCCGAAGATGAAAAATAGGAATTGAATGGTAACGAAACAGCATCTGTCAATTTCCTAATTTTTGTTTTCAAAAACGATTCGCGAATTAATTTATTTTGTATTCAACAAATTTAATTTAGAAAAATGCAAAACCCCTTCAAAAAAACACCAATAGAGGATGCAAAGAACGACGATGATACTGAAGAAGAGAAAAAAATACGACCCGTGATTAAAAGTGCACTTGACCTACAGCGACTCAAGTTGGAAAAACTCATGAAGAATCCTGTATGTATTTTGTCCTTACCATAAAATGTAGATTCGTTGTAATAATTTTGTTTTCCAAACTGAAGAACAAACCAGTAATAATACCGGAAGGCCCACGGGAAAAGGATTACATGCAAACAGTTCCATCGTTTGTTCGTAACGTTATGGGCTCGAGCGCGGGGGCTGGATCCGGCGAATTCCATGTCTATCGACATCTAAGACGAAAGGAATATGCTCGTCAGAAATCCATCCAAGCGAAAAGTTTGCATGAAAAGCTAAACGAAGAATACCAAATGAAATTGGAAAAGAATCGGCTGGAAGCAGAAGCCAAAACAGCCAAGAAACGAGCTAAGCGAATGAAAAAGAAACAACGTCCCAAGAAACCGAAGGCTTCAAAAACTGACGAAGACGAAAAACAAAACACGACTGATGAGGATGAAGACGAAGAGGACGAGGGAAAGGAAGAGACAAATTCAACCGAGCCAAAGGACAATGAGGAGAAATCGGAGACGATAATGGAGTCTCGAGAGACAAAAGTCGAGGGCGAGAATGAGAAAACGAGTGATAAATCTACTGATGAAACACCCAAACAAGATAAAGTAACTACTGCAGGCACAGCATCGATTAACGAAATCGACACTCCAAGCAACGTTGAGGATGGAAAAGATGATAAACAAAATACAAGTGACTCTGGGAAGATTACAGAGGCTACTGATTGTATCACAGATGATAAGGTTAAAGACGATACTGAAGTACAATGAAGCAAACCTACTACTGAAGAATAAAGAATATGTTACTATAAAGTAGAATTACCGTTTCGTTTTCTTCTTAAAACGAACACTAACATCTTCTACTTCTCATTATGTAGTTCACATGGGTTGTTCCGAGAGTACCAGCAGGTTTATAGCCATTTTTCATAGACACATTCTTTGGCAATGTTTTTTCCATATAAGTAATAAAACTCGATTAGAATTGTGTTAATGCGTCTCCATCTCCAGCCAGCTCGGTCCCTAGCTAGCTATCTCCAGTTTCGCACACCAAGTTGGCTCAGATCCTCTTCCACCTGTGTACTACACCTGAGTCACCGTCTTCCTCGACTACGACGTCCTTCTGGGTTGGGCCGGAGCCTTATTTTCCATTCAATCTATCTAAATCGTTGGACCTTAACTTTTCTGGCTAGATCAGTGTCGCTGAACAGCTCGTACAGTTCTTGATTAAATCTTCGTCTATATTCTCAATTTGTGCACTGTACCAATCGTAGATTTTTTCTCTCGCAGCAGCCCAAATCCGATGTTGTCATGGTCCATGTCTCTGCACCATACATTAGGACCGGGATGATGAGGATTTTATAGAGTGTCACTTTAGTTGCTCGGGAGAGGACTTTACTACTCAATTGCCTTCCAAGTCCAAAGAAGCAGCGATTGGCAAGAGTGATTCTTCGTTTGATTTCAGCGCTGGTGTTGTTGTCTGAGTTGATAGCGGATCCCAGGCAGACAAAGTCCTTAACTACCTCGAAGTTAAATCTCCCTATGTTGACGTTTGCTTCAAGACGTCGATGTTGGTAGTCCTTTCTTGTTGACAGCATTAACTTGGTCTTGCCCTCGTTAACCGCTAGATCCATCTTCCTGGCCTCCGTCTCAAGACTCTTAAACGCTCCACTGACATCACGATTGTTCTTCCAATTTCAATGTCAATGTCAAACGGACTTTTGAAAGATTAGTGAATTGTCACACTGTGCGTCGGTGTTTGGTGTCCTTCCTCGAAGACAGCATATACTTCGTTTCTCCCTCATTTACCGCTAAACCCATATGCCGCTTCTGTCTCAATTCTCACGAAGGTAGTGCCATTTCGGGCCTATTGAGGTAACCGTCGCCGTCGGAGCGAATTTTTCTCCCATTTCCTCCGAATCGGAGACATTTTGCTTCGAGCCTTCGAGGTATTTCTCCGATCAGCTGATTTTTTCTCCGACAAAATTCAACGCATACCGTTTGTAAGCGATGCTCTGCGTCTCTGCGATGAAGTCCTTTTATTGGTTTTATTTTTGGCAGATACAAACACAATTTTCTTCGACGTCCTCCGACAAGTTCTTGTTGCGGAAAGTGCAACACGCTAAACTGTGTTATTAATAATATATTTTTTGTTTTTAGGCAGAACGCAAAAACAAGCCCACAACAATAGCAGCGGATGGTGAATGCTCGGTGGATATCCAGAAATTGTGGCTGCCTTTTGGGAAGATTTTGCATTCGAAATCTTTGCCCACGCCATGTTGGTAGTTCCCTTCGGTAAAAAATCTAAGGCAAGCTGATAATTTATGTTCCGGAGCGACACAGTCAGATCTATGATTCGTATTGTATTTCTGTTGAATCTGCTCCAAAACATACGCAAATGCATTTTTATTCAGACGGAAATTTTTCTTGAAACTGGAAGAGAATTGCACAATTAGAAGACAAACATTCGATTAGAAAATAAGTTTACTTCGCTTCAGTTGCTTCCGTTTCGCAATGTTCTTCTGTTTTCTTTTTTTTTTGTGTCCCTTGCTCGTTGGAGTCGGTGTCTAAAAATAGTCCTATGCTATCCATTTTTAAATAATTAATCTTATAATATAAACAAACAAAAGTTAAACAATTTCTTTTGAATTTATTATTGTTTTGGCACTTTAAATAGATGCAAAAACATACTTGAAAATAGAGATGTGACTTTGTTGCATCTAATAACGTTTTTAAGAAGGCTAAAACGCATGTAAACTGAGCTACTTACTTTTAATAAACAATAATTTCACTCTGCCAACAAAATTCTGCACATTAAAGTGGTTTTGAAGTTTATTTTACTAAAGGTTATCGAAAAGTTATCACATTGACTAATTTAGTGATTTGTTTTTTGAATGTGAATTAATTTAATACCCAAGAACCAAGAATTTTTGTCACCATTAAAAAATTGTTCTTCCATCCACGATCGCAATTCACTAACTTTCCAAATAAGTTCATCATGACATGCTCCAGGGTGAGTTGAATCAACAAAACGTACTCTTAACTCGTCGTCGCAGACCTTGTTATAAATAGGCAGGTTAGCATAGAACATAAAAAAAGCAAGAAACAAGAACACTTACAAGTAAGACGTTTAAGCTATAATATCCCTTTCGGTTGAAATACGAATGTTTGTTTGTTGGTGGAGCAATTATTTTGACATGAGTACCGTCTATACAGCCTATAACTCCAGGAATTTTATGTTTCCCGTAAAAAGTCGAACTTATTTTTCTCTTTTCTTCTTCAGTCGTTGGCATCTTAATCCATGTCGGGCACATTTCGCTCTCAAAGAAGCACAAGACATTCGAAAGGACTTCTGAAAATGAAGAATGAGCCAACCCAACTTCATGATCCTTCCCCACTCCGGTCTGATAGCCTCCTTCGGCAAAGAAGGGCAAGCATGCACTTATTTTTATAGAAGAAGGAACAGCGCTAGGTTTCTTTGCATGAGGTAAGAAATTAGAAAGTCCTTCAACCAAATATTTAAACAACGGCTTGCTAACTCTGTAATAATTGTGAAATCTGTGGATCAAAGCATATACTCATAAAAATGTGATTATTCAAACGAATAGCTATTTCAACAGGTCATACAGTGCTTGTGGTAGCTCCAAAGGATTTGAATGATCTCTTAAACCACGTCGTATGGCTCTAGTCTCATTTCGCCTTCTTTGTTCTTCTTCTTGCAATAACAATAACACTGATAATCTTTGCATTCTTATTAATTAAAACTTTTAACACAAACTTCTAACTTCTTTGTTTTTTTCTTGAAAGTGAAATGTCAAAATATTCGAATGCTATGTTCGAATGTTTTTTTCTCATTTTTATGTTGGTAAAACTTGTTCCCAGGGAAAAGCATTCCGCGAGGAATTCCCGATAGGAGGAATGTGTTCTCGAGAAGAGAAAAATTCCGTGGGAGAAATAATTCCCAAGGAATTGCCGATAGAGCTGGATATCGGATAATTTTCACATCTCTGCCTAACAATTACATCCATCGCATTCCGGAAAAATTTCACTCGATGACAGCTACCTCGATCAGAAATAGAGAAGAAAGATGCGTTGCGGAGACGGTTACCTCGATAGGGCCGATTGACATCAAAAACACTTTTTTAGATAAACAACGAAATTTTATGAATGTGAGGAGGTTCGTTACCAAAAATAAAAGCCACATTTCCACTTGATAATTATGCTGTTGTTTTTATTTAATACTCGATAATGATAAAAGACAAACATCTTTCGTTCTATATATTCATCATTTTTATATTTTTTGTTTCTTAGGTATGAAAATAATTAACGTTATGTAGTGTAATTTTGGTTGTTGTTGTTGGTTTTTTCTTTATTATTTTATATAATTTCCATTTGATTTAAAAATTAAAGTTTGAAAAAGAAATCGATTATAGAATTTTATTCGCATAATATATTTTTATGACTTAACTGTAAAAAGTCATGAAAATTAATCTTAAAAACCTTAACAAATTGTATTATACATTAATTTTGTTGTTTGTAATACTAATAAGTTAGTAGATTTATATTTTTTTTTTTCAAAGTGCAACAAATGAAATTAATAGAATTGTGTCTTCAGATAGAACTTTATTACTTTAAATGTGTAACGAGTAATAAGTTTAGTGTTTTTACTTTTCTAGATAGCATGTTTTTGTTAATAAATAAGCAGTTGAGTAGTAGTAGGAGATTTTTGTATTCATAGATTGGCGTAAGCAATTCCTACTTCAAGATTTTTCATTAAATATTTTTTTTTTTAAACGAAAACACAACATATTTCGTGAGAATATAATTTCACCAACGTTCTACATAATTACCTAGTTATTTTTTAGTTTTGTTTTTGTCTTTAAGCAATTTCAACTAAATATCTTTTATTTTCTTTCTTTGTTTAAGAAAGCCCTTTGTCGAATTCTGTTGACCTTTTTGTTTCGGTCCAACTTTCTTGTTATGTTTACAGCTTTGGCCGGCGTATTAATATAAGCCTGTGCCAATGGAAAAATATTAAATTGCACACTATTCAAACGACCATAAAGAAGCTTAAGCGGTTAAAAAATATTAAAAATATTACGAATACGAAAAAAATCTGTCTGTTTTGTTAAAGGTTTTATTTAGATTTCCGTTCACTATATTTAAGTTTTACATTTTTGTTTTCTAGTTTTTTGTGTTTTTACTTCGAGATCAACTCTTTAACTTGTTGAAATGAAAAATTAAAAAAAGTTTTGTATAAAAAAACAAAACTATGTTTAGGATATTATTAATCTTAACAAAGTTATTTATGAAAAATAAACATAATTGAAGAAAATTACTATCCCATCGTTTTAAAAATCAGAAAGCTCCTTTTAGACGATCATTTCAGTCTCAGTTTCAGTTGAGCAATCAGTAAAACTATAGGGTGTCTCAGTAAGAGTGCACTCTTTCATTTTCGTATAAAAACAAGTTTTTTTTATACCAGAGTTGTGATATATTGTATTGTAAAGAAGATATGTTCCCATTAAGTATGGAATAAAATTTGCGGCAAACGACCCCCCGGCTCCGCACGGCGTTAAATCGCACGATCTTGGTGGGCAGTTGACTTCAGAATTTCTTGAGATAATGTGTTCCGGAAATCGTTGCTGCAATCAGTCGATTCTTTCATGTGCGGTGTGGCAGGTTGCGCCGTCCTGCTGAAACCACCTGTTGTCCAGATTCATGCCGTCCAGTTGAGGCCACAAGGAGTCCGTTATCACATTCCTGTAACGAATGCCGTTCACAGTCAATGTCTAATTGATGTTTTCGTGATTTCGGCAACACTCTTGTTTACAGCAGCAACGTTTTCAAGAAACCGACCGGTACGTTGACGCAAAGGATTCATATCCTCCATAATTGACCGAGTTTCTTCAAATTTGTTTACCACTCTTCGAATGGTTGACATATTAGGTACACTTTCTCGGCTGAAAATTTGGCGAAGTTTGTGAAGCGTAACTTTCCCCATTTTTGTAGTGAGTTTTTACAATTATAACGTGGTGTTCTTTCGAAAAACGCTCCATTTTTAATAATCGGAACAAACAGAGGTGACATCTGTCAAATTTCAGAGTTGCCACTTGCATGGAAAAAAAAAATTCCAATTTTAAAATGGGCGCTCTTACTGAGACACCCTTTATTTCGTATTTAGACGTCAGTTCGACATTCACTTGTGAGAAAAATTAGGAGAACTGAGAACTAACTGAGAACTTACGGGAATTTCATGACGCTCAATTTCAGTTTCAGTTAACCGAGCATTTCGTATCAGTTTAACTGAAAGCTTAACTGATTGCTCAACTGAAACTGAGACTGAAATGATCGTCTAAATGGGGCTTAAAACAGAAAACTTCATATTTCTCTTTTTTATGATTCAAAATAAATAAAAGACAATTTTTTTTTGTATGTGATTTGAAATATTTACTCGGCTAGGCATTCGATGTTGTAATATAACTTTGGGAGATGTGAAAGAAAAATATTTAAAGAAAAGTGACCGTTTCTCCCGTTCGTATGAACATTTACATTGAGCTTGTTCGACATAGAGCCATTTTCCTCACTACAAATTGAACTCAACTTTAGGATTTTTATCCTCAACTTGTGATTTTGGTTTTCTTCACTCACATTTGACAATTTCAACTATCGATTCTCAACCCTCAAGTTATTCAACTTCCAATTTTCTCAACTTCCGAAAATAGTAGAAGTTGAGAGGCAACCTTGAGAGTTTTCTCTCAAATTTAAATATTCATTTAAAAACATGGATATCTTCTGTACTTCCCGAAGCGAAGATGAAGAAGAAGAGACCTATATTGAAAAAAAGACAGTTTAAAATGTGTCAAGGGTCGAACCCGAAAGACCAAGATTTTATGTACATTACATGCGTGTGTTTTTTTAATTGATAAAGTGGAGTTTGCCTTGGTATAACATGCAAGGCATTTGCCACTAGCCTAGCCAGTCTTGTTCTCCTTTGGAATAAACCACTTTCGGACTTTTTTTTCGGTCATGGAACTTTAATTTTCATTTATCGTTGTGGCCGTCACAATTTGAGTGGAAATAATTGATTTTACAACGCGTCAGGAAAGTACGGTCATTTTTGGTGGGCGGTTCCAGAGCATAATGGACGTTCTCTAATAAAGGATACGTATAACTTGGCTGCTGGGTTAGCTTCAGATTTTGCAGCTCACCTGAGGCTGCTTTCGGGTATGGTGATTTCATGTCCACTTGAACTTCCGTTGGGTTGTCTTGTCGTCGTTGTTGTTCAATGCAAATGTCCATGTCCGAAATTGATGGGTGTTTGGGGTTGCGATTGGGAGATTTTCGATTTTCCTTGCGGGAAAATAAGTTTCACAAACGAAATATTTGAAATACAAATACAATTCAAGAATTTTTTGGAAAGCAATATTTGGGGGTTTTCTGAACTACATTATAATTGAGATGCAACGGCGAACTTCAAAAATATCGTTGGGAAATAAAAAACAATGAGAGAGTTCAAATTTTAAGTTTCAAATCTCCACTTGAGATTTAAAGTAGTGAAGAAAAATGATTTTCAACTTGTCTCTCAACTCTAGAGTTGGTCAAATTGAAAGTTTCCTACAAGTTGAGCAACAGTGAAGAAAATGGCTCTTAGTACATCTCATAAGGATTTCGAAATCCCCAGACACCAGCTGAGCGCAGTTTTGAAGAAGTTGCGAAATGCTTGCAACATCATCACTGTTATTATTATTATTATTATTATTATTATTATTATTATTATTATTATTATTATTACTAAGAAATAACTGAGAATTACGTAAATTTATGTATCATACAATAGTTATTAAAGATTATATTTGGGGGTAATTTTGAATTTTACTTTGTCTCCTATGTTTTTCAAGTGAGAATTAAATGTTCCTCAACACATTGTTTGCTTGTCTTGCTTAATTTTGTTGTGTTTGTGTGTTTTGTTTATGTATGCTTATTATATATATTAAAAGCTACACATTATGATTACATTATAATTTATTTATTAACTTTCTATAAATCCAAAACTGCATGTAATTTGAAATTTGAGTTTACAACTCAAGGAGTTTATTATTTTTATCTCGTTTATGTTTGTTTTCTTTTTCTTGAAATATCAATTTAAATTTTCAAAAAAAAAAGTGGCCACGTCACGTAATTAAATACATATATCACCAGTTGAGTCACAGATAGAGAAAGAAGATTACCAATGCCTGTGGTGGTGGTTGGTTACCTCTTAGCGCATCTGTGATGTTTTAATAAAAATTAAATCCGTTTTCGACTCAGAAGCTTGTTTTTGTTTCATTTTGCTTTTTTTTCTTTAAATTTATTTTTAAACAAATCAAATTTTTATTTTTAAATGTGTAAAAAATAATAAATTTTAATAAATAAATGGATTTGCAGCCAGACAGTGGCGATCCAATTTTAAACAAATAAAAAAAAAAAAAAAACTATACATCATCATCTCGGCATCTTAATTAAAAAAACATATAAATATTCTAATAAATCAATGAGTTTACTTTTACAATAAATGAATTCAATGAGTTTTGTTGTTGGCTGTGAAGAAGAAAACATTGTCTTGCTTGTTGTTTGTGTGGTTTGTGTTTCTAGATTGGTTTCATTGAACTCGAATTGTATTGTGGACACTGATCAGTTATATCAAGATTGGAAACCTACCTCCGAATACCCCAAACTTAAATTTTGTATAACACGCATACTCTTACAGCAAACTTGCTTTTTACTTGTTAGGCAATTGTATCATTATTACAATTACACGCATACTCTTGCAGCAAACCTACTTTTTAGTTTGTAGGCAAATGTCATTTTGACAGCAAGCTTTCCCATCTTGTTATAACTGATCGGTGATTGTGGACGTTCACTATCGTAAATTGTAATATAAACTCTTTATATTTGTTCTTTACCAAAGACTTTCTTTGTGTTTGTTTGTTTGTTTGTTTAAAAGAAAACAGGTGGCAAGGTTTGATTTATTTTTGTTTTTTCGATTTTTTGTTTGTAATAATTAAATATCTCTTCTTATGGATTCGTAATCTTAATGATTTATTGTGTTTTTTTTTGTTTCTTTTGTTGGTTTGTATTTTTGTTTTTGTGTTTTTTTTTTAATAATAGCATTTTAAGTTAAAATTAAATATTAAATAAAATAAATATATTTAACGACATTCCCATACTTTGACTGTTTGATCCACACTTCCTGAAATAACGTATGGATGTGTTTTGTGGAAATCTGAAAATAAAATTAACACATTTACTCAAGCGAATTCGAATAGCGTATTATCTGGATAAATAAAGAGGCCTGCCATTAAGTTAAATATTGTAAAAAAAAGTGCTCAAAAACGAGTTCCCCTGCACTGCACCAATTTACTAAGGCATAAGTCTCCTTTACATCGAGTTCCATAGTTCGTTATGTGAACGATATGTAAGTTATTCGTTTCATCCTTGGAACGGAAACTACGATTATGAACTAAGCGGTTAATGAGGGCAAGCTAATGCTGTCTCCCTAGACAGTTTTAATTTTGATGTCTGATTAAGCTCCGCTCCAAGCGTGATCAGTGAAATCACTAATATGGCTTTGAAGAAAGTAAGCACCTGGGCTTCGAGCTGTGGACTAGGTGTTAACAGTAACAAAACCGAGTTGATGCTTTTCACCACCAAAACCAAGGTACCACCTTTTACTCTACCTCGGTTAAACGGACAAACACTATCATTGTCTTCCAGTGCTAAATATCTGGGCGTAATACTAGACACCAAATTAAGCTTAACATTGAAGAACGAGTGAGGAAGGCGTGTGTCGCCTTCTACGCCTGCAACAAAACCTTCGGCAAAAAGTGAGGCCTCCAGTCAAAAATAATAAAAAGGACATACACAGTGGTAGTAACGCCGATACTTGTTTATGGTTCCATTGTTTGGTGGCTTGCTCTCAGTAAAGCTTACATAGTAAATAAGCTTACAAATGTGCAGAGAAATGCTTGCGTAGGGATATCAGAGGCAATCAGGTCCTGTCCAACAGATGCACTTAACGTCATCCTGGACCTTCTTCCGATTGAACTCCTTATTAAATATCAGGTGTCCTGCAGTATATTGAGACTCAAAGAAATAGGCTGCTGGAAAACTAGATCCTACGGGCACTGCAACCAAAAAAGCCTGATACCATAAGACATCATATCCACAACCACCGATTACTGCATCCCTACCCTAAACACTCAAAGAAGTTTAGAGTCTTGCTCCCGTCAAGAATCGACTGGGAGGAAGGCGATGTGACGAAAGATTTCGACACAACTATCTTCACGGATGGTTCGAAGATGGAATGCGGTGCAGGTGTCTTCTGCGAATCTCTTTAGATTTCAAAATCCTATAAACTTTGCAGTGTATTCCAGGCAGAATTGTTAGTGATAAGGGAAGCTTTTATAGCCCTTAAAAATATCCGACAGAACCAAAATGTAGCTATGCTAACAGACAGTCAGGCAGCTATTAAAGCCATTGATTCAACTTTATCATCCTCTAAACTGGTCTAGCAATGCAGAGAGGCCCTTAAGGAACTTGATATGAGCGTCACTCTAATTTGGCAAATGAGCTAGCTAGGCAAGGATCAGCCCTTCACAACTCATTGGCAGTGAGAGTATATGCTTCCCTTGGAGTTGTGAAGGGCTATATCCTGACCAAATACACATCAGAAGCAAATCATAGGTGGAATAGTTTAACGAGTTGCGTTATATCTAGGAAAATCTGGCCTGCCTATAACAAACCAAAATCAATCAATTTAATTTCCAAACCAAGCCAGGATTGTCGCTACCTGCACAGGGCCTGTAGGGGAGTATGCGGCAAAATTGGGTATACCACATAACTCTTTCTGCCTTAGCTGTGAGGACCAGGTTGAAAAAGAAACAGTCCCACACTTTCTATGCCATTGTCCGGCCTTGGCTAGGAAAAGAGCACTCTACTTAGGTAAGAATTCTTCAACGGTATTGAGGAACTCTCAGAATTCAAGATCAAAGGCATGATCACATACCTCAATAACACAAACCTAAGCTCCGCTGTTGAATCAGGCATCGATGGTAGTGCACTTGTCACAAATATTTTATTCTGCATTGATTAAGAAGGCAATTGAGAAATGGAGTCCTGTCGGACAACTAAAGAGTGTTATCATGAGATTCAAAAACGCTGTCACAAGTGGTTCACAACGTGACAGCACATTATTCACGTGTGGTGAGGTTAAGTCTTTGCACCGAACATGCATCGGAAGACGAAACACTAGTGAAAGACCGAGACCAAGGTGTGGAGGATCCCAGCTAGCTATCGAGTTGGATAGAAATGGAAACCCTTGTTGAATAAGGCCCTTGTCCCACCCTGGCTTAGCGCTAAGTAAGTAAAATTCACGCCCGAGTAACTATACAATTTCTATCTAACTTATCTATTCTTATCAATTCTGCCTTGGCAAGTTTTAAAAACGTTATTCGTGCTGTTGCGAAATTAATAGCAAAAGTCATCCTGGAGCGTATCAGAGAACATTTTGAGGCCAAACTCGATGCCGAACAAGTAGGATTCGACACTGGAACCTCCTGAATTGATCACATCAACACCTTGCGGATCATTATTGAGCACTGCGTTGAAAACCGATCACCACTACACCTGCTGTTCATCGACTTGGAAAATGCTTTTGATAGCGTCAATAGGGACATCTGGTAAAGCTGAGGTTTAGCTTTACGGAGGAGGGGCATCACAGAAAAACTAATTGCTATTATGAACGCGACATACGAAGGATCAAAATGTCACGTTCTGCATGATGGTAGGTTGTCGAACGATTTTGAAATCGATAGCGAAGTCAGGCAAGACTGTATTCTGACGCCAATATTATTTTTGTTGGTGACTTTATCACCGATCCAAATCTAAGCGATGTACAGGTAGCGGAGGGATTCAATGGACTTTGACTTCCTATTTAAAGCAACTAGAGTACGCGGACAACGTTTGCTTACTCTCTCATACGATATGTCTCTCAAATGATCAGCCAAGGGACCCGACCACCCTGTCTAATCAATACATCCTCTCATGCGGTGGAGAGAGTGGAGAGCTTCCAATACCTTGGTAGTTTGGTCTCCATCGAAGGCGAAAGCGGCGTTTGGTATACTGTCCAAAGTATGGAGGAATAACTCGCTCAGCTTAAGAACGAAACTGCTGTTTGGATGCAGCACCTGGAAAGTTACTTCAGCCATCATAAGGAAGCTGCAAACCTTCGTCAACAGATGTCTTCGCAACATCCTTAAGATTTTCTTGCCCAATCGAATATCCAATGAGGACCGTCATAGGAGGACAGATCAGCAACCTATTGACTTTTTTATACGAAGACGTTAGTGGCAATGGATTGGACGCTTCGAAAAGGTAACGATTGCATTGTAAGTCAAGCAATGCAGTGAAACCAGTTTTAACAAGAAAGAAGAGCTGGGCGACCGAGAAGCACATGCCGGAGGACAGTCGAGGAGGAATCAGCGTCGCTAGGCAAAAGCTAGAGGGATCTGAATCATATCTGCGGAAACCGAACACGATGGCGCGTAGGCGTATTAGAGGCCCTATGCCCCTTTAAGGGGACAGACTTGACAGGTCTGAGGACCTAAGACAGTAAGTAAGTAAATTTTAAAAACGCAAGGAAGGGTATAGTTTGTATACAAATCCACGAAATCGAGACACTGGCAACTGAAGTCATCAACTGAGGTATTACAGCTGTTGTTTGGAAAAAGAGCAAGTAACTGTTGAGGAATTAACAACTTTTTATTGCAAATTTTGTTTGTTTGATATTTTGAGGAGGGTGTCACTGCCACTGACATGCCTTGGACATGTAATGCAAATTCTTCTTATCTTTAACTGGAAACCCTAATGAACGCAAAATATTAAATATGTTCAAAACTTACCAACAGAAGTGCAAAAATGTTGATGAGCATACAGAGTTTTCATGCATCGCTTATTGCGTAAGTCCCATACACGAATGGTTTTGTCGTCACTTGCTGATACCAAATACTTTCCACCAGGATGGAATGATAGTCCCCTCACCCAATTATCGTGACCAGTTAGAGTAAATAAGCAAAGGCCGACACTAACGTCCCAGATCTATAAAAACAAACAAAAATATTCATAGTTTCAACAGCCAACTACTGTCATTATTTTAATACTCACGCGAATTGTTTTATCCCTCGAACCAGATGCAAGGAACGGCCCTTGATGATGGCCTTTTTTGTTATCAGCACCCGCAGCCTCATTTATTGCTGATGTGGAATTTTCGGGTGCCCAAGCAATACACTCAACTGTGTGATCATGATCTCTAAGTTCAACCTAAACAAATGTTTGGATTAAGTACAAATGCAAGTCATCTCTACTTTAAAAACCAAAACTTACTTTACAGTCTTTTGAATTTGTCAACCACACTCGAATTGAGTGATCATTTGAGCACGATGCAAAGATTCCACCGTCAATGTGTACTCTAACCATTCTAACCCATTCTCTGTGACCTGTGTATGTCTTTACGCAGTATCTATCGTATTCGTAACAAAAAAGAAATCAATTTAATTTCACACTCAATAAACGCAGTTTTTATTTATTGCAACTTACCCAGTGGCAACTTCCCACATTTTAATTGTTTTATCTCGTGAAGCTGATAACACGAAATCACCAGCTGGAACAAACGCCACTGAAGATACATTATGATCGTGGCCATGCATGGTTTTAACACACTCATAACTCTGTTGAAAGTCCCATAGTTTGATGGACAAATCAGCACTACAGGATGCTTTTGTTGATAAAGAGAGACACGAAGATAGAAATATGGGAATTGAAAACTAGATTAATCAAGCTTACCCAATAGTTTTCCTTGAGCGTCAAAAGCAATATCTTGTACTGAATCTGTGTGACCTTTGAGACTTCGTTCATATTCGCCGGTCTCAAAGTCCCAAATTTTGATGGTAGCATCTTCGGATGCCGAGACCATCAAACCAAATATTGGATGAAAGACAACCTAGAAAGCGAAGTAGAAGTTATAAGCAATGTAACATGTATGTATGTCGGAAGAGATTATAGTGACTGAAGAAATGCTCACGAGAGCTCCGAAGAACAAAGTCCTACTTGGCTTACACTCTTCAACAGTTCTTTGTGTGTGTAAGCAATTGGGGGACCTACAATTGTATGCCGATTCCGAACGGCTTAGTTGAGAAGCACTTTCCCGAGACAAAAATGATACTCTTGGTAGCTTTGTCAGTACTCCCCAAGAGGCATTATCCATGAAAGATGAATAAAAACACGTAAGACTCCAGCAGGATTTGAAATTACACCTTTAATGATACTGGTCAAGGTACAGTGCCTTGTATAAGTATAACCGCACCGAAAAAATGCTTTTTATAGAAAACCTACAATAGGAGTGACTCCTTACTATTTTTTTATTGAGTTGCATCACTGAGCAAGCAAATTGAGAAGAAAATAAAGTACCGTTATTACCGTTATTATTACCGTTATTCGAGTATGTCATTTGGAATAACGAGATTTTAGTGCAGATTAATAGAAAGTACCTTACGGTTTTCCAATCCCGATTCATGTTTTGGCGGGCAAATTCCAATCTTTTTTGTTTGTGGGCTGCTGTTAGATTTGGAGCTGGCACCATTTTGCCCCGAACAATCACTCCACTGCTTTTTAAAGCACGAGAAACGGTTGAAACCGAAACTCCTAAACCCAATTCGTCACAAAATTCTGTCAAAGAATGCACCGAATTGGATGCAACATTGATTAAACGCCTCTTGCCGAGACGTCAGCTTATGCGGACGCCCGGGTCTTATTTTTGTCCCATAAGATTCTCGATCTTTAAAAAATTTCGAACGACACGATCCGATCGTGAAATTCGCCTTCCAATAGCTCTAAGACTTAGGCTACTTGACCGAAAAGCCAAGATTTTGCCTTTTTCAATTTCGCTTAAATGCGTACCACGTGGCAGTGTTGTTTTTTATTTGAAAGCACTTGACTGAATGCAGCTTCAAAGAGATTTGCATTGTGCGGTTATATTTTTGCAATACATCAAAATCTGTTTTTAATTTTTAAACACCAGGAGAGGAAATAACGGTACTTTTTCTTCTCAATTTGCTTGATCAGTGATGTAACTCAATAAAAAAAATAGTAAGGAGTCACTCCTATTGTAGGTTTTCTATAAAACGCATTTTTTCAGGTGCGGTTATACTTATGCCGCGTATGACAGCATCTACAGAGACGAACTGTATAAAGCTATGTCTAGCTTTGGCATCCCTGCCAAGCTCGTTCGCTTGTGCAAAATGACGATGGAGAACTCACGCTGCTCTATCAAGGTTGGCAATGAGCTTACGGAATCATTCGACGTCAAAAAAGGATTCAGACAAGGCAATGCACTGTCGTGCGATTTCTTTAACATCGTTCTTGAGAAGATAGTCCAAAACTCCACCGTCAACACCAGAGGCACTATCTTCTATAAATCTGTTCAACTTCTCGCGTACGCCGACGATATTGATATAATGGGAAGAACACAGCGTGATGTCAATGGTGCCTTTGTGAGGATTGAGACAGAAGCGGCAAAAATGGGTTTAGCGGTAAATGAGGGAATAACGAAGTACATGCTGTCTTCGAGTAAGGACACCCAACATCGACGGCTCGGACAGAACGTCACAATAGACGCATACAACTTCGAGGTAGTTAAGGAGTTTGTCTACCTAGGCTCCGCTATCAACACGGACAATAACACCAGCGCTGAGATAAGACGAAGAATTACTCTTGCTAATCGCTGTTTCTTTGGGCTAAGAAAGCAACTGAGTGGAAAAGCCCTCTCTCGAGCACCTAAGGTTAAACTGTACAACACCCTCATCATCCCTGTCCTGCTGTATGGTGCAGAAGCATGGACCCTAACAAAATCGGATGAATGTGCCTTAGGCTGTTTCGAGAGGAAAATTCTTCGGGTCATCTTTGGCCCCGTGTGCATTGATGGGGAATGGAGAAGGAGATACAACAGCGAACTTTACGGGTTGTACAACGACGTGAACTTAGCCAGAAGGGTCAAGGTCCAGAGACTCAGATGGCTCGGTCATTTAGAGCGCATGGACACCAATGCTCCGGCCCGGAAAGTCTCCGACACTATTCCCGAGGGACGTAGAAGGAGAGGAAGACCGCGACTCAGGTGGCGCACACAAGTGGAAGAGGACCTCAATCAACTTGGAGTGCAAAACTGGAGACAGCTAGCTAGGGACCGAGCTGACTGGCGGAGACTGTTGATTGAGGCCCAAGTCCACAACGGACTGTAGCGCCACCTTAAGTAAATAAGTAAGGTTATACTTATGCAAGGCACTGTATATAACCAATTCGTCACGGGTGCTACACATTGCCCCAATGGGATTCGATAGTTTGGTTCTCAGTTATTTCAATTGTTTGCAAAAACATTAGCGCTATACTGGTTTTATCGATGGTGATGTCCAGTTTGCCATATTTTCAAGAATCTTTAGCTGAAGAAGTAAGGATTCCTTTGGGAGGCTTGAAACCAGATATTCAAAACCACTTTCTCAAGAAATCCAACGTAAAATGGGAAAATCTCACCAACTGCATTATTTCAAGGCAGATATGGCTCATTTTAAGGCCGCGTATGACAGCATCTACAGAGACGAACTGTATAAAGCTATGTCTAGTTTTGGCATCCCTGCCAAGCTCGTTCGTTTGTGCAAAATGACTATGGAGAACTCACGCTGATCCTTCAAGGTGGGAAACGAGCTTACGGAATCTTTCGAGTCGAGGTCAAAAAGGGATTCAGGAGCCTGATTATGGGATTCGCGGCGAATCGTTTTGCTAGCGAGTTTGATATTTTTCAATTATTGCGTTCGCTTTCGTCTTCTTCGTTTTGAATTCGACCAATAAACGAATTCGAAGGCGTATTTGAAATGTCATAATGTTTGCTGGCGAGTTGAAATACGACAGCTTTTCATTGGCGGATTCACAGACGAAAGAGTATTTATTCAGAGTTACCACCACTCGGTATTTTCTGATAGAGTGATTTTTGATAAGCTGGCTCAGGGTCTCATGTTATTAAATTTGACTTATCTTTTTCAGTATTCTACAGTTAGTGCATGAAAAAAGAGTTTATTTTCATTTCTGCATGTTTATTAACATTCTTCTTCTCATGCAAATTATAAAATGTAATCAATACTCTTGCAAAACAGACTGGATTAATGATAACCAAAAGATGTAGCTTCAAAAAAGGCCGCTATCAACTGCCAAAGTTCAGAATCTTCCATTACAAGAACCTTTGTGTGAAAAATAAAATTTATTTATATTATATGACTATTTTTTTCAGCAGCGGAGACTTATTTAAATTTTAACATGCGGCAACACTGTTCACATTATTAACTGGAATATTAAGTGTCAAATCACTGGAATATTGGAAGGCGTTTTCTCGCTTCGCCGCGAGTTCGTTAATAAGGAAATACGAAGCGAGTCGAATTTGAAAGGTCGAATTGAAAACGATCCGCCGCGAACCCCATAATCAGGCCCCAGACAAGTCGATGCACTATCGTGCGATTTCCTTAACATCGTTCTTGAGGAGATAGTGCAAAACTCCACCGTCAAGCCCAGAGGCACTATCTTCCAAAAATCTGTTCAACTTCTCGCGTACGCCGATGATATTGAGATAATGGGAAGAACACAGCGTGATGTCAATGGCGCCTTTGTGAGAATTGAGACAGAAGCGGTAAAAATGGGTTAAGCGGTAAATGAGGGAAAAACGAAGTATATGCTGTCCTCGAGAGAGGCACCCAACACCGACGGCTCGGACGTCACAATAGACGCATACAACTTCGAGGTAGTAGAGGAGCTTGTCTACCTAGGCTCCGCTAATAACACGGGCAATAACACCAGCGCCGAGATCAGACGAAGAATAACGCTTGCTGATCGCTGTTTCTATGGGCTAAGAAAGCAATTGAGTGGAAAAGCCCTCTCTCTCTCTCATCATCCCAGTCCTGGTGTATGGTGCAGAAGCATGGACCTTGACAAAATCGGATGAACGTGCCTTAGGCTGTTTCGAGAGGAAAGTTCTTCGGGTCATCTTTGGCCCCGTGTGCATTGATGGGGAATGGAGAAGGAGATACAACAGCGAACTTTACGGGTTGTACAACGACGTGAACTTAGCCAGAAGGGTCAAGGTCCAGAGACTCAGATGGCTCGGTCATTTAGAGCGGATGGATACTAATGCGGAAAGCTTCCGACAATATTCCTGAGGGACGCAGAAGGAAAGGAAGACCGTTACTCAGGTGGCGCACAAAAGTGGAAGAGGATCTCAATCAACTTGGAGTGCAAAACTGGAGACAGCTAGCTAGGGACTGAGCTATCTGTCGGAGACAGTGAGGCCCAAGTACACAACGGACTGTAGCGCCACCTTAAATAAGTAAGTAAGTTTATCTTACTTAATCTTTCTAGCAAATGGTTTGCTGGTTTTTGAATTGTTAGCATTTAATCCTACAGTCTAGATTTTCAAATCCATTCTAGAGTTGCCTTTAAGTTGTCAGGGCTGTTATTACATTTCCATGGATGCAGTAACGCATCGTTAGAATATCAAGTCATCCAATACCACCAGACTGGCTGATGTTCTCAGACGCCAGTCAGCCAGCGCGTTTCAAAACCAAATAGCCGTGTTTACAAAATTAACGATTTAATATCCAAACGTGGGTGCTGGAGGTTGTCGACTCTTTCAAGGTTATTGAAAGATAAGCCGATATGACGGCCACGTTCAGGTTCTAATCAGTTTCACGGTGAGTAAAGTTAATCTTATTGCCGACTGCTGCTTTTATTGCATAAAACAAAAACGAGGAGACTCAACCACGTTGCGTTTAATTGGTGCCATGGAGAGTGTTTACGTTTCGCAAATCAGTTAAACGCTTCTTGACGGTCATTCAGTGAGTCATGAACACTCGTGAATAAAAAATAATATCAGCACTAATTGAAGCAGATAAAATAATTAGAACAAAACCGTTTGGGACGAATTCCAAGTTAATCGATATTTTAATTGATGACGTCATAAACTTACTCGCGTTATACTGGCTCTATGACCAGAAAGTGAAAACTTCTCTGGCGGTCTTGGTATCCATTCGCCGGGACTTCGTTTGGCTTTTGTTGGTGCTCCTTCAATAACTTCTTTTTCAGCCTCTGATAGCTTAGCTTCTAATTCCATAACTTTCTTTTGTAAACGTATTACCGAAGTCCATTTCTTTTCCAGTAAACCACCGAATTTCTTCTCCGATTCGACATTAATTAGATCGGCTTCCTTGCGAAATGCCTCCAATGCATCCGAATATCCATTGCTGCCCAAATAATCGGCAATCGCTTGGTTACTGTGAGAACAAAAAAAAAAATTATTATTTGAATACAATTAAGAGGGAGAGAAAAATCTTACAGCTCCTCGCGCTGCCGTTGCGACAACACCATTTTCATGCTGTTTCCAAAATATCCGAGCTTAAGTGAATTGGTTTTTTATTGGTTTGGGTTTCTTTTTTCTTTCGCTCAAACTGAAATTAAAAAGAGGAACAAAACAATTATTACAAACTTATGGATTGTTAACTAACAAAGTCAAGGACCATTATCTTGAATGGTCAAACAGCAAAACAAAAACGTTAATGTCTTCAATTTCTCTAACAAATTAATTTGCGAACAGTCGCGGTCGTCGTGCGTTGTCGTTGTTGCTTGCGATCAATAACTTTATTTGGAGTTTACAAACTGGGATGTCCGTTTCCCAAGCAAACAAAAACGACAAACGACTAAATTCAAGGTGGGGTAAGAAATAAGCGTGTGAAGTTTTTGAAATCGGCAATCGGCGGCCGCGGCGTGTTCGAGTTCGTGTTTATGCAACTGGATGTAATTTAAATTCTACGACTTCACCAAAAGGTTATAAAAGCTTAAATTTCGGCAGTGTTTTGTAATTCCCTTGCAAAAACAACATCAACAACCACCCACCAACCACCAACCGACGATGACGAAACGAAGCAATAACGTCAAAATCAAATTCAAACCGTCAACATTCACATGACTGTGAGTACGAAAGCGAAGACAAAAAGCTAAACAAAAAATTAATGAAAAAAATAACAGACCCATGAGTCATATCATTCGCTGTGGTTCTGGTTGGTGGAAAAAGGAGGCCGCAAAATACGAAATGCAAGAGGAAGACACACGCCAAGAAGTTTGAATTCGAACGACCAACGACGACGACGACGGCAATGTAGTGTGTAGTAAACAAAACAAAACAACTATCGAGGCTGATATTGCGCCTGAGTTGCTCAATGAGTACGAAATCTAAGTGTTGGAAAGGTCATGCTTATAGAGGCAGGCAGCCATATCTGTGTGTCCGTGCCCGCTCCTTTCATTGATTTTTTTGTTCGTTGCTATTCGAATGTTTCCTTCCTTTGAGACAGAGGAATATACTGTCAATCGTCACCGATGTATGTTGTTGTAGATGTGTTCGAAGCAGTCATATTTTCTTTGTCGGAATTTAATCGAAAAATGAGGGGGTGGACATCCAACATTAAATTAATATCAATGTTAAGGTTATTATGAATATTTTTGTAAGGTTTCAAGTCTCTCATCGTTTTGTTTTTGCAAAGATTTCTTCACAGACAAAAAAAATAAATTTTCGGTTAATTTAAGTGAAAGGGAATTCGCGAATCGCGATGATGATGTTGGAGTTTTTCCAAAACCAGTAATAGCTTTAAATTAAAGAATGTTTGAATGTGTCTTTGGGAATTTTTGAAGTAACTTGTACAATTTTAGTTCTAAAGTGGAATGCATTTTTAAAATGAATGAATTTGAACGGATTCATTAGTGTTTGGGAGAGCCTAAGGCAGTCAAACTAACTACGCCCAGTTTTAAAGTTTGCTATCATATATACATGTCTATATGTACATTACTGTATAGGCAAAAGGCACTCAGATAATACCATAAAAAGTTGATTAATGATTTTATTTGATTTGGACTTTCTTATTATTCCTAATGTACAACACTTTTTTTTCAGGATGTCAAAATATGTTGAATGTTTTAGAGGTTAGAAAACATAGATGGGTAGGTAGATTAGAATGGCTGTTCTGGCCAGCATCTGCCCAGGAACACAATTAGCGCTTCAATTACGCCGTTTTGATACCATAAACTCGAAGTTACCTAAAAAGAAAAAATTATAAAAAGATACGCACAGTACAGTGCATAATAGAGATTTGGGGTGTTTAAATCCAATTGGTTTTGTTAAGATAGCGTCCTAAATTCCTCAGCTAGGGATATTTGAAGGTTTGATCCCGTCCTGGCCAGTTCATCAGCGATTTCATTACCTTGAATGTCGCTGTGCACTGGTACCCAGACTAGATAAATTTTTATATTGTCGTTGAAACTTGTGAGCTCTTGCTTGCAATCTCTAAAGATTCTGGACTTAGTGAGGTTGCTGTTTATAGCCTTTATAGTTGTTTCATTGTAGATGTTTTCAAGCAGCACTTCCAGCAGCTGCTGAATGCGCAAAATGTCGAGCAAGATAATGACGAAAGAGAAGCAAGACCAGTCAATGAAGACCCAGTCCCAGCCCCCAGCAGAGAAGAGGTAGAAAGAGCCATCCAAAAGCTAAAAAATAACAAGGCCGCAGGGTCGGATGGCATACCCGCGGAACTCTTTAAACATGGAGGAGATGTTTTGATGAACCGCATGCACCAGGTCATCACCAAAGTGTGGGAGGAAGAATGCATGCCCACTGACTGGTCGATAAGCTCCATATGCCCCATCTACAAAAAAGGCGATCCGATGTTATGCAAAAACTACCGTGGCATATCCCTGCTTAATGTTGCATACAAAATCCTATCCAACGTACTGTGTGAGCGTCTTAAACCTTTCTGCAACACAATAATCGGCACGTACCAGTGTGGCTTTAGGCCAGGCAGAACAACGATAGACCAAATATTCACACTGAGGCAGATCCTGGAAAAGACCAACGAATTTCAAGTCGAAACCCACCATCTTTTCATCGACTTTAAAGCTGCTTATGATAGCATCCACCGCCAAGAGCTTATGATTGCGATGTCTGAATTCGGGATCCCGAACAAACTGATCCAGCTGTGCCGCTGGTAACAGCTCATCCGAGTTATTCCAAACTTGCGCAGGGTTTAGACAAGGAGATGCGTTGTCATGTGACTTCTTCAACATAGTCCTGGAGCAGATAGTGCGCAAGGCAGGTGTGAGCACGGAGGGCACTATCTTCAACAAATCCACCCAGCTCCTAGGCTATGCGGACGACAAAGACATCATCGGTCGATCCAAGAGAGCTGTGCTTGAGGCCTTCACAGCGATTGAAGAACAGGCGAAACTAGTTGGTCTTGAAGTGAATGAGGACAAAACAAAGTACATGTTATCAACAAACAAAGCAACATCTGTCCACCGCCTAGGACAAAACGTCACTGTTGGTAGCAGCAATTTCGAGGTAGTTAAGGAGTTCACCTACCTTGGAACAAACATCAATCCCACGAACGACACCTTAGTGGAGATCCGAAGAAGAATTACCCTAGCGAACCGCTGCTGCTTCGGTTTGGCCAAACAACTGGGTTCAAAACTCCTCACTCGAAAGACAAAGTGTCTGCTATACAAAAATTTGATTTTACCAGTCCTACTCTACGGCGCCGAGTGCTGGACGATAAGTAAAAAAGGGGAATTGATACTGGGCACTTTCGAAAGAAAAATTCTTCGACGGATTTTTGGTCCCGTATGCGACGATGGCGAATGGAGAAGAAGATACAACCGAGAACTGTATGAGCTGTACCAAGATGTGGATGTAGTCCAGAAGGCCAAGAAAAGACGACTACATTGGCTCGGCCACATCGAGCGAATGGACGACAACGCTCCAGCCAAGAAAGTCTTCTCATCCCAGCCCCCAGGTTCAAGACGACAAGGAAGACCGAATCTACGGTACAAGGACCAAGTGACTGCGGATGCCAGAGCGCTCGGTCTCGGTGACTGGAGAGTGCATGCGAGGGATCGTTCACGATGGAAGACTGCAGTATCTCAGGCTGAGACCCTTCATGGATTGTGAGCCGGATAAGTAAGTAAGTAATAGTTATTTCAGTACACAAGTAACATCTTTGTGCATTTAAAATTGAAAATATATCACGTAGTGTTTTTGGCTTTCGAATCAAGGATATAGCTATATTCTTTTAATTCAATTAAGTATTCAATATTGAAGGAGGGTTCCAACAATTTTGCTGCTTTTTCAGTTGCACGTAACGATATCTGCTTAAGTTTTAGAGTTTAATATTGCATTGTGGTTTATTAAAATCTACTCCTGAACGATTTTAATCTAATTAGCTAGAGTTAAGTTTTGTTTAGGGTTTGATTGTTTGTTAAGCGGGATATACACAGTTCAAATGCTTGTCAAGCACGTTCAATTGTAATTGTGAAAAAAACTCACACGTATGATTGAAACAAAATCAAAATCAGTTTGATTTTGCTTCAAGCATACACTCGATCTATACGTGTAATTTATTTCACAAATACACTTGCTCGTGCATGACAATCATTTGAACTAAGTATATCCGGCTTTAGACTTCCCTTCATTTTGGTCTAAGAAAAAAACGATTTCGTATTTGTTTTCTCTATCAAGTGGCGGCTTCGCTGGGTGGCGCGTATTCGAATGGTCCAGATTTCGCTGACTTTGGCGCATAAATCGAGCTAAATTTGACAGATGGCATCAAGTCGCCGATATGACGGTGATTTCCTTTCCGAAGAAATATGGAGCGCTTTCCTCCCAAAATCCACACGAAGCAGCAATTTTATTTGGATGCAAATACGGAAGTTTAACTTATTCAAGTACCCATTCATCTTAAAATTACCCTCACCGCTAAAGACGATTGTTTTACCAAAATTGGGATCAACTTCTAACTGCCCCAAAACCCAACTAGCGAAAACACGACACTGAGTATCTATGGTCGTTTGGTTTAAGCTACTGGGTCAGTTGGATTTTGTATAGGTGCAGGCAAAAATAGCCATGTTGTGGTCTGTATTACTCGTAGCGTAGTGGCTATGTGCGTTGGCTGTACGCAGAACGTGTGGGTTCGAATCCTCCTCGTGCCCATAAAGTTTTTATTTCGTCTTTCACGGCTACTGCCTCTTGCGAAGAACTGACAACATTTTCAAGAGTATCAATGTGTCGTGAAAAAGTGCTCTCAACCCTGTGGTTCGGTATCGGCATTAAATTGTAGGTCCCCTCAATTCTTCACTCTCACTCAGAGAATTCTTGATGAGTGTAAACCACTTAGTCCTTGGCTCTTCAAGAGCCGACTTCGAAGGACGACCATGTACCTCATAAAAGCTATAGTGAACAAATATTGTGATAATAAATATCCTCGACGCTGTAACTTGCTATAATAATTTGTCTTTAGTGACTAATTACGATATTTTGACAGAAAGTAAAAGAAACAATAAGATCGCCACGAGCGCGAGCTGTCAAAATCCACCCGTTCTTATTGGAAAACCCTTTACATATGTATCTTCACATAAAAATCATTTAAGGGCTACAAGAACCTTGAGAAAAAAAAGAGAGATTCAGGGTTGTTTTAAGCAAAGACAATTCTGAATCCTCACCTCCAACCTCAATTCAATTGGTTTATTAAATCTTTAAAAAAAAATGTGCACGACTCGGTCGTACGAACTTGCTCCTGTATTCCAAATTTTATGTTGATTTTTCAAATTTAAAAAAAAAATTAAAATTTGAAAATGTACCTCGTAAATACATTTAATTCCAAAAATTTAAATGCCAAACAAATTCAACCTTTATTCTTGATTTATTGATTTTTTTTTTTTGAAAATCGTCGGAGCCGTTTTTTTTTAAATTAATTTTTTATATATAAAATTTTTCGAAAATGTCTTAAAATTAATTTGGGTATGCAGTATTCAAGAATATGTAAATATACATTTTATAAGTAAGTTTCGATTTTTAATATTGATCCGTTTTTGAGATACACAATTTTGAAAAAAAAGTTTAAAAATATTTTTTTAAAATCCAAAAAAATTTTTGAAAATTTTTTGAATACAAACTATTGTTTGGGCAATATATGCGTACTTTCAGAAAAAAAATTACGCTGATCAGACTTTTATTTTTCGAGAAAATCTAATAACAAAAAAACGGTTCTATGGGAGGTACCGTTTTCGAGCAATACAAATTTTTTTTTTACATAAAATACATGAGTGTTTAAAAAAATAAGATTCGAGGAAGTTTAAAAAAAATCGTAGGAGCCGTTTTGGAGAAAATTAAAAGTTTTGGTTTTTTGCCATAAAAATCGTATGGTGGCTACCCTAAATTTTGATCTTAAAAAAAAAATGAAAAAACTGGGATATGAGTTTTTGCTCAAACCTCTAATCTTTAAGTTTGAAGTCAATCGGACCAGTGGTTAAGGCTGTAGGTGCCTGTAAACTTTCCGACAGACAGACGGACGGAATCGCCGGACCCACTTTTTTCGACTTCTCTATCATCGTAATGTCATATCTCATCATCATCTCAAATTTTTTTTTTACGAATTCAGTACTTGCCATATATTCTATATGTCGCAAGTAAAAAAGTCGACATCCCTTAACAAAGTATCAATCAATTACAATCTTTAGAAAATGTCATACAGCTCTCATACGGCTCTCAATCGATCTATCATTTTTCCTGATAATAAAATTATACTTACAGACTTTGCACTGTATTATACATCAAACAAAAATGCAATGCAATCGGAGCTAAGTACCAACTCTAATTGGTGTGTGTAGAACTTTTGTCAAGGAACGTTTAATTCACACGTAAAAATAACAATTTCTGACTCATATCTCAAATAAAAACTGAAAGTGGATTAGCCAGCTGAGGTGTCGGTGAACATTGGTTATAAATTCTTGAATATTACAATGAAATGATTCTCTGTACATGACAGTACGTCCGATATTGGGCTCAAAGTTGAACTGATGGGCATTCCTGGAGGCGCGAGTATTACGGTTGAATATCTTAAGGGGAGGAATGCAACTGGCTATTTCACTAGAGCATATACCGTTGAAATATCGGTAAAATAGGGTGAGGCATGACACATTACGCCGATGTTCTAGAGACGTAAATGACAGCGATGGTATTGTCACCAATCATTTTGAATGCTCTTCTTTGGATACTGTCCAGAAGACTTAAGTACATCACTGGAAGATGGTCAGTGATGAACATACCGAGAATCTCGAGAACGAGATGTTCAGTCTCATTGATGCAAGTGCCACTCATGGATAGTGGCAGGGGAGAAATATCTCGCTTTAACGATACAAGACAGCATTGAGTTTTCGAAGCATTAAACTCTACGCGATTTTGAACTCCCCATTGTCCTTAAAAAATCTTCTATTAAAAGCCCACAAAAAATATATTGCACATGAATTTTCTGAAATCTCTGTTACCACGAAACTACTGTTGATGACTAGAAATTGTTTCGTTCGAGTGGATTTTGTTAAACACTGAGATGAATAATATTTCCGGCCAAATGTCAGTTAATAGGAATGAGTCCCCTTACTTTATTTGTGGTCGTTTGTCAACATAATTTTAAACCTTAACCTTTATTAATTTAAAATACATTTTATATTTGTCGTTGGGTACAAAAAGCCAATAAACCGTTCATCTATCAATAAAGCCTTCTATCATCCATTCCGGGTCAACCATTACTCTCCGCAATAAACAAAACAATCTGACACAAATACATATTGTTTACATAATTAACTTCACACACATGGAAATAGTTTTAAAATCAGTTAATAAATAAGAAATGCGACAACTGTATCACAGTCTGACTCTACATTAATTCCAATCTTTTCCAACCACACAGATGACAGTTAAGACCGAAGACGCTAACAACAACAAAAGAAGAAAAATATAAAAAATCTATTCTTCTATTTTACTTTTATTAATAGAAAAAGGAACAAGCCTCGAAAAGTTAGAGCCGACATCACTGTTAGTTTACAAATTTAGAGTGACTTTACGATGTTTGGTGTGGAAGTGTCTTCCGGTAAAAAAAATCTATTAGAGTCAATAGAATGTATTATGTACACAGAGTAGCGTCACCTTTAGCAAGTAATTAAATATTTTTCGAAATACAAGCAAACGACGACAACGTACATAAATTTGTGACGCAAATTGAATTTTAAATTTTATACCAGTTATTAGAGAGACATCCATTTATAGTTTACGTGAATTATTATTATAGAAAAGTTTTTCGAGTGTATTGCGTGCTTTCAAATCGAGTTTGTTATCAAGTGGTGACCTCGGAAGGACTGGATCATGGTTGAGGAACTGAAGTGTTTCAATAATAATGATGAAATAATATTCTGTACAGCGAAGAAATAGAAATAAAAGCAACATAGTAAGCTTATTTCATTGAAACAGGTTCTTTTATACCCTATTCTCCTTATTCCATACAGGTTATGAGTTCATTAATAAAACATAATCGTTTAAGTTAAAATCTAGAGAGGAAATTGATGTTTGTCAAGGTGTTTTTAAAGAATACGCCTTTACATTAGGCTTGCAAGAATTCAAACAATCCTTCTCTCCAACTCCCAAAAAATGCAGTCGCCAGACAAACTCAATTGCAGCCGAAAGTAAAAGGATTTTCCAGAGCAGCAGGAAATTTTTGGTTTCATACTTACTTATGATGGCACTACAGTCCAGGTCGTACCAGACCCTCATCCAACAAACGTCTCCAGCCAGCTCGGTCCCAAGCTAGCTGTCTCCAGTTTCGTACACCAAGTTGGTTCTGGTCCTCTACAACCTGTGTGCTCCATCTGAGTCGCGGTCTTCTTATTCTGCAACGTCGTTCCGGGTTGGATTCGAAGACTCTACGAGCCGGAGCATTATTTTCCATTTCCATTCGCTCTACATGACCCAACAATCTAAGTCGTTGGACCATAACTTTTCTGGCTAGGTCAGTGTCGCTGAACAGCTCGTACAGTTCTTGGTTGAATCTTCGTCTCCATTCTCCATTAATGCACACTGAACCAAAAATCACTCGAACAATTTTTCTCTCGAAGCAGCCCAAAGCGTTTTCATCGGATGTTTAGTTTAGTTGCTCGAGTGAGGACTTTACTACTCAATTGCCATCTAAGTCCAAAGAAGCAGCGATTGACAAGAGTGATTCTTCGTTTAATTTCAGCGCTGGTGTTGTTGTCTGAGTTGATAGCGGATCCTAGCTAGACAAAGTCCTTAACTACCTCGAAGTTAAATCTGTCTTGTCTTGTCATATTGACAGCATTAACTTGGTCTTGCCCTCGTTAACCGCTAGACCCATCTTCCTGGCCTCCGTTTCAAGACTCACAAACGCTCCACTGACATCACACGGTGTTCTTCCAATTATGTCAATGTCGTCTGCGTATCCTAGTAGATGGACGGACTTTTAAAAGATTGTGTTTCTGGTGTTGACGTTGGAGTTTTGCACGATCTTTTCAAGAATGATGTTGAAGAAATCGCATGACAACGCATCGCCTTGTCTAAAACCTTTTTTGTTGTTTGAACAATTGACGGACGCAGTCCAACTGCAGTGTTAAATAACACAAAAACAAACTATAAAACCTTTTTTAACATCAAAAACGTCCGTTAGGTTTTTTCCGAACATGATGGAACAGTGTGAGTTTTCCATTGTCATCTTGCTCTATATAATTGGTCTTTTTAGACGCTGTCATACGTGAAATCGATGAAAAGGTGGTAGGTATCGATTTGAAGTTCCTGGGTCTTCTCCAAGATCTGCCGTGGGGTGAATATTTGATGGATGGTGGACTTTCCGGGTCCACACTGATAAGGACCTATCAGGTTGTTGACGAAGGGCTTCAAACGTTCACACAGCACGGCAGACAAGATTTTGTAGGCGATGTTAAGGAGACTTATACCTCTGTAGTTGGTGCAGCTCAGGGGATCTCCTTTCTTTAGGATCGGCCATACGATGCTGAGGTTCCATTCGTTGGGCATGCTTTCCTCGACCAAATTTTGCAGATGAGCTGGTGCATGCTCCTAACTAAGTCATCTCCAGCTGCTTTGTACAGTTCGGCGGCTAGGCCGTCTGCTCCAGCGGCTTTGTTCGACTTGAGTTTAGATATCGCTATCTTCACTTCGTCAACGTCGGGTGGGTGGAATTGTTGGCGTGCTGCACCCAAATTGAATGGTTCTGTATTGCTATTGCTGGCGGAGTTTTGCTCGTCATCGCTATTATACAGCTTGGAAAAGTGGTCTTTCCATATCCTCAGCACTGACTGTGGTTCCACTACGATGTTCCCATGATGGTCTCTACAGGCTTCGGTTCGGGGTGTAAAAGCCGTGGAGGTTTATTTCACCGTTTTGTAAAACTTTCGAACATAGTTCCTGTTGTGACATCCCTCAATCTCCTCGATTGCGCGCTTCTCATGCTCTCTTTTTTTCTTTCTGAGAAGTTTATGCCCCTCTCTAAAGCTTGCTTCACGGTAGATTTGATATAGCTCGTCGTTATACCGTCTCCGCTATCGTCCTTCCTCACAAAAGAGGGCCAACTATTCTCCGTAAGATTTTTTTCTCGAACTTGGCTAAGAATTCAGACTGTCTTTGGCTAAGCACCCAAGTCTCGAATCCATAAGTGAGTACTGGTAAGACTATAGCCTTATAAAGCAGCAGATTCAAAGGAATGGTAAGATTAGACGACATATGAGACTGTTGTTGACCACTACAAGTCAATCGTACACAATTGATCATATGGCACCCGCTATATTGGCTTCGATCGTGTGTATCCATCTATCGATCGGTTAGTGTGAGGTTAATGGGATGGCAGTGAAATGTGTCGCGTTATGGTCTGGCTGGAGGAATGTGCTGATTAAAGAATTCGACAACAGTTGTTGATCAAACAAAGATTTTTGGATTTAAATAGCCTTGAAAGAGTAGGTTCTGTTGGCCGCCCGGTAACTGAAGGATCACGCTGCTTCGAATGCTTCTCCACCCTAATAGTTGTTCTTCTACTATTGCCAACATCTTCAGCAGATGGGGCCACCATACACTTAAATAAATTATAGGCTTGAAGAATAAGGATTAGGAAGTATCTCCTTCCATAGTGAGAAAAAAGCAATGGAAAAAAAGTATTTACCAGTAATTTGCCGCTCATTCAAAGTTTGCTTGTTCCATTTTGAGATTCCCGAATTATTATTTTAACACACTAAGCTTTTTCATAAAACTATTCTAAACTCAGTTGAAAACTCCTAATACCCTATTGCTTCCAAAATAGAATAATACGAATACACGAAAAAGTAAACAGATGTTTTGTGTTCATAATTAATAACAAACATCAGAATGTAACGTGTGCACAGCTTATTATAGTTTTGTATCTCTTGACCGATTACTAATGACAATACATTCAATCATTAAACACACGTCGTCACCATATGGCGATGATGAGAGGGCGGAGCAAGAAACAAGTAGTATAAACAAAGAAAACTAATATTGAGCGAGAGAAGAGAAAAAAATGAGTCAATCAATAATAGTGTGCTCCTCTTGGCCCGAAAGCTAGAACCGGTTCGTCTTGCCTGTTTTCAAACCAACGACACCATTAAGCAGTTTATTTTTGAATATGACTTCGTTTTCTGACTTCTGACTGCATTTTTAATTTTTTTTTCTTTCTTTGTTGGCTTCGTAATTTTAAGACTTTGATCTGAACCAAAACTTTTTAAGCAAGTTAATTAATTTGACTCACTCGAGGAATTGGAAATACACTTAATCAGTGTCAGATTAATGAAAGCAACGCATCACGACGCATAACTTCAACACTAATTCCACTTTAGCACTCAATTTTGTGGTCTAATGTCTTTGATGGAAGCGCGAACGCGTCTATTTGAATTCATTCGAATTTCCATTTGAAAACATAAAAATAAATAAAATTATGCAGCACACCCAATTGTGGCAGCCAACACCATAAATCAAATAAAAATGCTTTCTACGTCTTCCGAAAAATTCTTGTATTCACCAGTCACTTGTGGAAAAAGAAGAAAATAGTTTTAAGTTCGATGTGACACGACAACGACAACGACCGCGTTGATGGTTGTTGAAAAAAAAGAAGCTCGACAATGTCACTAACAGAAAACCGATAAGTTCCAGTGGAGGACAACGACACAGTGGAGTGGAATAAGATTTATTTTGGAAACAATCAAATTCATGTTTGCTATCGGAATTATTTTGGAAATTCTTAGGAAAACAAAAATACCGTTAATTGATTTAAAAAACTGTAATAAATCAAGTTTAAGTAATTTTGAATCATGTTATTGGTATTGTTTCAAGAAATTTACTTCTGGCTTCATTGAGAGGAAGAGGAAGCTCAGGCTCAGATAAGACCTATTGGACTTGAACATTGTTCAATGAGGAATGAGGTGAAGATGAAGAAGAAGGTCATATCGCTACCTATACGGTATGGTGAACCAGAAGTTTTTAACAAAAAATAGATGGCAGTCGAATATGAAAGTGAACTGAGATTGACGAAACACGCCAACTCTGCTTCGCCAATGGCTTTAAGTTTTTGGTAGAATCTTATTGAGCACAAAACGTCCTAGGTTCATTGTCAACGGACGAACAATGCCTCAAAAGACTTGATCACTTCGCCATCAATCAAAGATTAAGAAGAAGTCTCTGGAAAGTAAGGACCACCACTTGATAATGCCTAGCAGTTCGCAGATTCAATGGAGTCAATCCGAGTGACCGAGTGCCAGGAATAATGTCGATAGATCAAACTCTTAAGAATAGCATTAAGCTCAACGATTCAGGACCACATTTCTTACGCACTGTGATTATCGGCAAAGAACATTAAGATAAGACCGCTGGTGTACTGTGCGCAATCAGTTGCTGAAAGAATTGTCGGTTGAAAGGGAGAAAGCAACAGCATCCGGTTTTCTGCAATTAGCTGGACTCTTTGAACCGCACTCAAAGCATAGAGGTTAAATACAGAGACCTTGCTAACACCTGCGTTAGCAGGACCATCTGCATAATAACTAAGGTGCTTAGAAGCAGAAGAAGACACTATGCTTAAAGGACACTTTTCATTGGTATCAAACCAATACCTTTGGACTTGAGCGAATTATAGAATTCGGATACGATGCAGCTTGGGAGCAGTGAAGGCCCTTTGATCCTTAAGACGTCATCCACGGACAGAAGCGAAGACTTAAGGAAGCAGAAGATTTCCTTAAAAATGAACAAAATGAGATGAGAGGAAGCATATTGCCACTTTATGCATCGAAACTTAGTTAATATGCCATTGGCAGTAAATGGAGTCTACAACCCAGATTCACTCACTGGCTATACATTCTGTATAGCCTTGGACGTAAAAATGAACTACGATAAACTAAGTCCAAAGCTCAGCATGCCTAAGTATAAGCGGATCACTTCGTACGACTCCATCTACGGCACTAGACACCCTACTCTATCTGACACCTCTGGATATAATCAGCAAACAAATAGCTGCTAGTTCACAGTGAACCAACATGACATTGGAAATTGGATCGAAAACTAGTGATGGGATTGGTGGAGGTGTGTACTCTGAACGACTAAAACTAAGTCTCTCATTCAGCCTTCCAAATCATTGTAGTGTGTTTCAAGCGGAATTTTTGGCGATTAACGAGGTCTCCTCCTGGCTCAGAGAAAACGTGGTATCCACATCTGATATCCGAATTTTCTCAGACAGTCAGGCAGCTATAAAATCCCTGGACTCTCAATTACGGTCCAAAACTGTCGATCGTCTCTAATAGAGATGGCACAACAGTTAAACATTCACCTACAATGGGTGCCGGGCCATAGAGACATTCCAGGAAACTGCAAAGCCGATGAACTCGCCAAATATGGTGCAACATTACCCATTAAATCACAAATAGCTAACGTTGGAATACCAACCGCTACGTGCAAACTTTTGGCCTAAACTGGACTTAAAGAGATCTAGGTGCCTGATATCTCTAAGCAGATTGCCATTGCATATAAGCTCGTTAATTGGTGTCATAACTGGACACTGTCTAGTAGGAAGACACGCCGCACGACTGGGCGTCTTTTCAAACGAATTTCTGCATAAGCTGCATGGATGAGGAGGAGGAGGAGGAAACAATTCTTCACCTATAATGCACTTGTCCTGCTCTGGCTCAAGGTAGGATTCACTTAGGAGAATTCTTCTATAATGATCTAAACGATCTCAAACGTTTCGTAAGGAACTCTAATTTGTTTCATTGAGCTAGGGAAGAAATCCTTTTAGATTCATGTGGTATCACAATGGGCCTTCAATTGGCCTAAGTATGTCTTTTTACACCCATGACAGCCACTTTAACCTAACCTAACCTAGTTAATATGCGCAGCTTGGAAACTCTCTGTATCGCAGTGCGTACGAAAGGAAGAAATTTCATTTAGACCCTTTTGTGAGAAAGGACGATTCCGGGCACGATATAACCACGAGCTATATCAAATCTACAGCGGAGCAGCCTTGATGACAAAAATTAAGCTTGATATACACCGGTAGGCTGGGCAGGAACACCTTGCCCGTATGAACGAAGAAGAAAAGGCCGGAAAGTCTTTTACGGTACAATTCATCGTGGGAGACGGCGCGGCAGACTAAATTTGCTAAAGAAGGCCCGGACCGGATCCCGGTTGTGGCGCAGATGAAGGCAGAAACTTCATTGGCCAGTCTGACGATGATGATAATGTATTAAAGTCTAATTTTCTTTAGTTTTATTTTATTAAAGTTTTATTTTAACGACGGTTCTTGCCGGTACAAAAGAAAGAATAAGACTGATTTATATTTCGAAAAAAAAGAAAGAACTCTCTGTCGCAAACGCCAAACAGCATCGATGACGTTTTACCCTTCGAACATGAGTCGATGATGTTTGACGTTTCGAACATTGAGGGGTAGAACAGCAACAAAAATTAAAATAAATGAATATTTTGTGTTGTAAAAGTTATAGTTGAATACTTTGTCAATATCTCTATTATCTTGATCTAAAACTAACAAAGCATTTGTATTGGATAAAAATGTGTGCCAAATTTGGCATGTATCCTGTTCCACTGTGCAACGACAGAACTATCCACAACCCACGTTGCATTTTCAAAACATGCGCATTGCCATTATCGTCCAACGATTGCGAAAACAAAAACAACAAAACTCTACGAACAACCATAATCCACTGTGTGGCGATGTATTTTCCAGATTTTCTCCATCAAATCGATTTACCCACCCACCTCCGGTCAACCCAACCAAACCGCCCTCTCATCGTCATCTTCCTTCCCAACAAAAACATGTATTCTATTTTTACTTAAATAATCTTCATGTTGTGTTCTATTTTCGAAAAAAAAAAAAAAATTGTATCACATTCTCTGCCTTTTTGTAAATAAAAGAAATATTCCTTTTTCCGAAACGAGTGGGTGGCGATGGGTGTAGTTACTATTAATACAAGAAAAAAAACCTGCATCCAATATATAGGTCTCGGTTTTCTTCTCCGAATAATAAAACATGATTAACGAGACGAAAGACGATGATTACGAACAACTCGTGTGAAAATAGACAATAGGTTAAAACGACAGCACAAATAAATAAAACATAAATAATACAAAAAAAAAACAACAGAAGAGCGAACAGCAACAACAACAACATCAGCGACAAGAAAATAATATCAAAAAGGCATTGCACAAGGTTTTTATGTAGCAGAATAAATTTTAATGTTTACAGACCTTGCACTTGAATTGAATTGAATTCTTTAGTTTTTGCTTTTTAGTAACGCTACAACGGTTTGTTTTTTATTCTTTTTCTGTCGTCACTTGGCTTATAGTTTTTTGTTTAAATTTAAGTATAAGGGGCTTTGCACATTGACGACGACCGACGATGATGTCTCATTTAAATATAGTAACACCGCTGACACGAAGACATGTTCCGTTTGTTCTGACGATGCGGTTTTGAGGTTTTTGTCTTCACTCGAAGTGCGAACAAAATTGAAAAATAAAAAATTTAAGAACTGTGAAAATTTGTACAAAAACAACAAAAGACTGTCACGTTGGTGGCGAGGAAAACGAAGTTAGCGATTGAACGGCGAAGATTATACTAGAAGAGCTTTATTGAACTTCTTGACTATTCTATGGTTTATGGTCGGAACAAGTCGAGTTATTGCAACAATGGCCAGCAACAATGCAAAGTACGCAGGCGTCGGTCGTATGAAGAATAGACAGTTAGATATTGTGGAAATGATTTTTCCTGGTAAGGAAGGAGGGTTGCCATACTTGCGTGGGCTTCAAAATACTTTGTTAGCTTCCCAATAACCCAACTGAAAGTTTTTGACTAGTAAAATCAGCGAAAAAAAGTATGTCTCGTGTTTTTAATTGTAAATTCTGATCATCCGTCTTTGACCTCAACAATAATTCTCAGAATAATTGAATGACTTTAAATTACTTTATTGTTAAACAGTTTAACCTTGAATTAAGAAGAATTTGGTAAGACAACTTTTTTATTTTGGAGGTGTCCAAGGCTATAAAAACAAATTTTCGAAAATCATCAAAATAAACTTTTTCGAATTCAACGCAAAAGAAAGTTTTGTTGTTCTGCAATAACAAGCACATTAGAGGCGACATCTCTAACTACTTTCTGGCAATGTTGCCACTGGTCCTCGATACTTGATGTTGGCGGCATAGGACCCCTTAAGAGGTTACTTGACACTCGATCAGAGAAGGATCTGGCGAATTTTATTGCAGCATTTCCTTGTTTTGGCCGTTTTCGGGAAATTCGTAGCACTACCTTGGCTACGACGACATAGTAGTCCGAGTCGATGTTGGCTACGCGGAAAGTTCGAACACCTAGAATGCTGGACAAGTGCCTTCCGTCGATCGCAATGTGATCAACCTGGGACACGTTTGATTGATCAGGAGATCTCCATGTTCCTTTATGGATGTTGAGATGTGGGAACCACGTGCTTGCTAACACAACATTTCGCCCCGCAGCGCAGAATCGGTTGTCGGAAGTGGTGTCGTGCAGGCTGCGCTTTCCGATTGTTCCAACAAAGATGTCCTCTTTACCCAGCTTAGCGCTAAAATCGCCGAGGACAAGTTTAATGTCATAGCTAGGACTTTGCTCATACGTTTTGTCAAGTAACTCGTAGAAATCGTCTTTGGTGTCGTCTTTTTTCTCATTAGGCTTATACTTGTGGTGGCGCTACAGTCCAGGTCGGACCAGGGCCTCATCGAAGAAACGTCTCCAGCAAGCTCGGTCCCTAGCTAGTTGTCATTAGGCTAATGTTGCCGAATTTAGCTTTGATTCGGGTCGTTGTGATGCGTTCACTTCAAGACTTTTTGCCTGAGTCTGCTTCCCACGACAAAAAATAAAATAAAATAAATAGATTGGCACGACAGCTCTTGAAGAGCCAAGGCCTAAGTGACTTACTCTGCTCAACAATTCTCTGGGTGCGTTTGAAAAATTGAGGGGACCGGGACCTATAATTTAACTCCGTTTCCGAACAGCAAAGTCGAAAAAATACTCTTGGAAGTTTTGTCAGTTCTTCGCAAGAGGCAGTACCCGTGAAAGATGAAATAAAAACTTTATGGACACGAGTAGGACTCGACCCCACGACGTTCTTCTTAGCAAACAACGCACCTAACCACTAAGCCACGAGCAGCTGCAACTTCCCACGACGAAGCCGCTTTGTAGCAGTTGAGGGTCTCCGTTAATTGTTCCGCAGCACGCGTTCTTTTAAGGGACCTAACATTAACATTCGTTGTCCTTAAAACATTTGCTTGGGTCGTTATCAGTATATCCGCCGTTTCCGAGGCCTATTGTCACTTCGCAACTAAATACTTTTCTTCGTAGATGGGAAGTCACCCCGACGTACAACCCCCAACCTGGAGTACCGCACTTGACATTATTCCAAGTGCAAGAGTCGGAAAAACCGCTCCTTTTTACGGCCTGGGCTTCAAATATTCCTAACTGAAACTGAAGACGCCAGATTCCAAAAAAAGAAATTCTTTCGCTGCCGTCATTCGTTGGAAGTGTCTTGGTGGGAACACTCCTTCGTTGGGGGGTAATTAATAGCAACAGCCTACTCCACTTCGACCTGTCGACCATGGGAGGCCCTTCTGCGAAAACAAGTTTGGCGATCGCATAGCTCTGAACTTTATATTAGTAGTCACCCTAAGCTTCTCCGCCACGTCAAGGCATACCCCATGGAGGTAGTGTTCAGTGTAAACACATTGAGAAAAAAGAGGAGGATTTGAAAGCTGATTTTGGTGCAAATTGGTCTGGAATTCCATATTATCATAATTGTAGTGAAGTGAGAGTGCGATTCTTTCTTTGAATACTATCCAAGAATCAATCCCACCTCATTGGGTTACATATTTGCTAAAACGTAGTTTACGATTAAAAAAACGAAACTGAAGATGCAAGTGCGAAGACAAGTGGAGTTTATCTCAATGAAAAGCTATTCATTGGCTTGGAAGTTATACGGCCCAATCGAGGTAACCGTCGGAGCGGAATTTTCTCCGATTTCTTCCGAAATTTGCTTCGAGGTAGTTCTCCGACAAGGCAAATTTCTCCGATTCGGAGGAAATCGGAGAAAATTCCGCTCTGACGGTTACCTCGATAGGGCCGATAAAATGGAGATCAAAACCACTGTTACTTCAAGTTAACTTTTTGCGACAACCGCACTGCCGGTCATTTAGATCCTTTCGGTCTTCAAGGGAGAAGAATAGCTTTCGCAGAGCTTTTACCCGCGATTAAGAACACCATTCGGACCATCCATCGTTTGAATTTATGTATGTATTTGTCTAGCTTCTGCTTGATGATGATCCAGAGATCTAGAACAGGAAGCATTTAAATAATAACAAGAGGGCAAAAACTTGGTCCAAGCGCATGCGAAAGTGCATTATCTTGAAATGCAAAGATCCATTCATATTTTCATATCAGTGCAAGCCATGAGTTGCTCTCTACATACAAGAGATTGTCAAGTTCTATGAAGAAGTAAGTTACATTCGTTTCCCTGACGAAAATTGTCATTCTCATTATTCAACGACTGAACGACCCATTCCTATTATCTAGTTAGTATTTCTTATTTGATAAATGTGTTTCCTTATCTAAAGAGATTATTGTTGGAACAGATGTTTTTGGTTGTCTTAGAAGGCAAGGTAACCCTGTCCCATTCGAACCTACCTACCTGCTTCTTCTGCATCATACGAATTTCCCATCCTACCCGTAACCTGTGCGTTTTTCTTCAACAAAAAAGGCACAGGCTGCAATTCCATGCCATGGAGAAAAATTCCTTACTCCAAAGAAAAAACAACAATTCAACTTTAACTTGTGGTAAGTTGTGTGCTGTTGGAGATAAAAAAAGAAAGAAACAGGTTTCACAACTAAACTAACAATGCAGTTGCAGTGCAGGGACCGGAGACCAGCGACTAGAGACCACTATCTCCAGTCCAACTACCAGATTTATCATTTTCTTTACACAGACTGTGAGAAATGTGAATTATGTAAATTATTCAATGTGAAATATATCAACGAGATGGTGTCGATAGAAAGGAAAACAAAAGAAAATTATCCCAAACTCTTTTAGAAACATGAGAAGGAAGTTTAGTTTTGCCTTTAAACAAAACTGCTAGCCCCCCAGACCAGCAACCACCCAATAATGAAATGAAGACGACAAACAATCAACGACAACCATAGACGAAGACAACAGAGCCCTAGCCATATGGACGGCACGCAAAAAAAAATATTCAAAACGGAGAAAAAAAAAATACAACCAAAAATGAAAAATCGATGTTATACGACGATGTGTCATCAAAGCAGAAAAAAAACACCAAATATTCCAATGGGAAGCCTCTCAGCTCAGACTAGGTTTACAACAATTATGATGTACTTAACGTATATTTATTTTTCGAGATTAAACACGAGCACATCTACCCACTGATAAGCAAAACAACAAAAAATACATCGAGAACACGAAAACAAATATCTGAAAAATTCTAAGTTCTTTGGACAAAGGCAAAGTTTCCATCTACTCTTGGCCTATGAACTATAGAATCGCGTATTTTTCACTTTTTTTTCTTCTCCATCTCTCTAGCTCTAGTGAAGAAAACTGTTACGGACTCTGTTCGGCCATCTTGGAAGAATTCGCAAGTGCAATTTTGTAGAAATTTTTAAGGGCGATTTATGTATACACACGGACGAATTTTCACTTAATTTTGTTTGGATTTTATTAAAATATTATTTATATTTACTTACATTGCTGTTTGACTAATTAAATTAGCAGCAATAATCACTTAATTCACGCACAAATCAGTTCAATTTACGGAAAAAATGATGTGGAATCGCGACACTTTTTCGTTTTTCGACAGCGACGACAACGACACTCAAAGAGAAACAACGGAATACAAGGTTGTGTCTTGCGTTTGCTTGCTTTGCTTGTGTGCGGCTGTTTGCTTTGATTTTTCACCGTAAATTATTTTACTTTCTAGTGTTGTCAGAGACATCTAGGTGATTCGCAATTAAACTATTTTAGAAAGTTCTGTTTGCTTAAGTAGAAACCAGTGATCACTTTATAACAAGATTGGAAACCTACCTACGTTTTACCCTCCAAATACCGCAAAAGTTATTTTTTTCATGCACACATACTCTTGCAGCTCACTTGCTTTTTATTATGTAGGCAACTGTATCTTTATTACAAAAACACCCATACTCTTACAGCTAACCTGGCCCCTTAAGTTTGTATTACACGCATACTGTTTCAGCTAACATGGACCCTCAGCTTGTAGGCAAATGTCACTTTGACAGCAAGGTTTCCAATCTTGGTATAAGTGATCACTGGTAGAAACCAGTATATGAAACCATCTATCCGATTTTTGTATATGGATTTACCTAGTACAATCAAGAATGGTTTTCAAGCAAGCAAGCAGAGAACACACATTACAAACTAATGTAAAAAACTGTCAAAAAACTGTCAAACCAAGCAGAAAACCATTCTTGATATTGCCTGGTAAATCCATATACAAAGAATCCGATATCGTAAAATCTGTTGGATAATATGTTCAGCGACACTGTTCTGCACACTTTGGAACAGTTTGGAACAGAAAAGTACAGATCTTTGGTGTTCATTGACACATGTGCTGTTCCAAACTGTTCTGATTTGGTGTTCATTGAGTCTGTCTAGAACAGTTTGGAACAGTTTAGGACAGGATTTTCTGTTCCATCTTTTTAGGTAGAACACATTTTGTGTTCTAAACTGTTCCAAACTGTTCTGACATTTCTCATGAAGCTGTGCTGTACTGTGCTGTGCTGTGCTGTACTGTGCTGTCTTTTTTCTCGCTGAACCTTTGTATATGGAATTTATAGTATTTTCAGCCTCGAGAATTTTTGGTTGGAGAGTCGTCCCGTCTTGGCGCTGTCAGTTTTTCTATATACAAGATTTTAGTTCTGTATCGCGTTCCGGACGTCGCTGTCGTCGATTCACGAGGCTGCAACTACTATAAATTCCATATACAAAGGCTGAACAAAGCTATATAAACTTAGGCCGTGTGCAAATTCAGTTATAGCCTTTTCACACCAGACGCAAAACGCTGTTTTCAGGTGTCAGTTTTCAAAAACTCGAAATCTGTTCACACCTAAATCTCAGGTTTTTGTTTGACATTAAAAATCTTTGATGTCAAGTAAGGGATGCCATATGTTCTCTTTTTAGAAGATGCACATTTTTTCACACACATTCGCTCTTTGTTTTTCGTTGCAAGTTTGATTCACGTTAGTGTAAGATATTAAAAATTGAAAACCACTGGATGAAAAATTTTTCCTCATCGATTTTTCAAAAGAAAAAAAATATTTGTTTTTCGCTGCTAAGAATTTGTTCATTTGTATTTTTATATGTTCTCAAATGGCAACCCTATATCAACTGACACGTTTAGTCGTGAACAATTTTACAAGCAGACTGTCAATCTACTCTTGCTATTGGAGGGAGGGAGCATTGAATAAGAAGTACAGGAAGCGGTGTAAGCTACACGCACAGTGTACGTGAGTGAAGCAACAAAAATTTCTGATGGTGTTAAATAGGGGGCATTCATCTGTCAAAATACGGGGCACTCATCTGTCAAACTGGGCATGTGCTGTCATTTTGCTGAGCTGTAATTGGTCAAATGTTGTTTTGTATTTTCATCTGTAAAAAAAACAAAAACTCGAGTTCAGGGGCGCATTTATTTTTGTTGGTGATCGTAAGGCGCTACACAATTTCTTGTGCTTTTTAACACTTGATCAGTTTGTTCATGGAATGCGCTTTCGAATACGACTCGAAAAAGGACAATAAATATGATAAATGAAGGATGAAAAATGAAGAAAATGTAACGAAAAATAAAAAAAATAATAATAATAATAATCGTGCATGTACACCTTGAACGTTAAAACACCATGTGGTCCAAAAAAGAATTGAAATTGAAAAATAAAATTGATGCACAATCGATATAATCTTGATTCAATCATATTTCGCTTGGCGCCCCTGAGATTAACCATTCAACTGCAGACCAACCCTGTTGTAATGCGTTTGTGTTTGTGAAACTCACACTACTTAGAAAAATGCTTCACTTCTTTTTCATAAGACCCCTTCCTGTACTTCTTATTCAATGCTACACGCACAGTGTACGTGAGTGAAGCAACAAAAATTTCTGGAGATGTAAAATAGAGGGAACTCATCTGTAAAAATACGGGGACCTCATCTGTCAAACTGGGCATGTGCTGTCATTTTGCTGAGCTGTAATTGGTCAAATGTTGTTTTGTATTTTCATCTGTCAAAAAAACAAAAACTCGAGTTCAGGGGCGCATTAATTTTTGTTGGTGATCGTAAGGCGCTACACAATTTCTTGTGCTTTTTAACACTTGTTCAAATTGTTCATAGAATGCGCTTTCGAATGTCACCCGAAAAAGGACAATAAATATGATAAATTAAGGATGAAAAATGAAGAAAATGTAACGAAAATGAAAAAATAAATAATAAAACTCGTGCATGTACACCTTGAACGTTAAAACACCATGTAGTCCAAAAAAAGAATTGAAATTGAAAATAAAATTGATGCACAATCGATATAATCTTGATTCAATCATATTTCGCTTGGCGCCCCTGAGATTAACCATTCAACTGCAGACCAACCCTGTTGTAATGCGTTTGTGTTTGTGAAACTCACACCACTTAGAAAAATGCTTCACTTCTTTTTCATAAGACCCCTTCCTGTACTTCTTATTCAATGGGAGGGAGAAATATATACGATCGATACATACGATATATACGATATAATGAATTATAGACTGCCGAATGCTTTCACTTTTTTGGTTTTGACTGGTTTTCACAAAAACTTGTTGTTTTGCAAAAAAGGGCTGTCAACAAATTTGTATGGGAAAACACTTGATTTCCTTCAAATTTTTGAAAAGTTTTGCAAAACCGCGTTTTGCGTCTGATGTGAAAAGGCTATTAAAAATGGGTTAAAACTTGACGTTTGGTTAAATTTTGACACTTCGCATTGAATAAAATTATTAGACTAGCTGCGGAGCAGGTTAAAATATGACAGTAGTGGTTAAAAATTCATCCATTTTTATTTTTTAACCAAAGTTCATCCAATTCGCACACGGCCTAAGGCCGTGAATTGTGGATGAATTGTGTTTAAAAATGGATGAATTTTTAACCACTACTGTCCATTGAATAAGAAGTACAGGAAGGGGTCTTATGAAAAAGAAGTGAAGCATTTTTCTAAGTAGTGTGAGTTTCACAAATACAAACGCATTACAACAGGGCTGGTCGGCAGTTGAATGGTTAATCTCAGGGGCGCCAAGCGAAATATGATTGAATCAAGATTATATTGATTGTGCATCAATTTTATTTTTCAATTTCAATTCTTTTTTGGAACACATGGTGTTTTAACGTTCAAGGTGTACATGCACGATTATTATTATTATTATTATTTTTATTTTTCGTTACATTTTCTTCATTTTTCATCCTTCATTTATCATATTTATTGTCCTTTTTCGAGTCGTATTCGAAAGCGCATTCTATGAACAAACTGATCAAGTGTTAAAAAGCACAAGAAATTGTGTAGCGCCTTACGATCACCAACAAAAATAAATGCGCCCCTGAACTCGAGTTTTTGTTTTTTTGACAGATGAAAATACAAAACAACATTTGACCAATTACAGCTCAGCAAAATGACAGCACATGCCCAGTTTGACAGATGAGTGCCCCGTATTTTGACAGATGAATGCCCCCTATTTAACACCATCAGAAATTTTGGTTGCTTCACTCACGTACACTGTGCGTGTAGCTTATACCGCTTCCTGTACTTCTTATTCAATGCCCCTATTTAACACCATCAGAAATTTTTGTTGCTTCACTCACGTACACTGTGCGTGTAGCTTACACCGCTTCCTGTACTTCTTATTCAATGGCGTGTAGCGGATCAGTGGATCAGCGGGTGACGGGTAGTTGCTGTGGGGTAGCGGGGGTGAATAGCAAGTAGCGGGGTAACGAGGCAGCTGGGTAACGTGGTGCCGGGGTAGCGGGTAGCATGTAGAAGTAGCGGGTAGCGATTAGCAGTAGTAGCGGATAGAGGGTAGTGGTTAGCGTGAAGAAGTAGGGGGTAGCGGTTAGTGGGGTAGCGTGGTAACGTGGTACCAGGGTAGTGGGTAGCAGATAGAAATAGTGGGTAGTGAGTAACAGGTAGAGGGTAGTTGTGTAGTGGATAGAGGGGAGTGTGGTTGCGGTGTATACAAAAGTTTAGGTCTTTTATATTTCGATTGAGGCATTTGCAATCACAATCAATAAAGCTCAATATCAATCCTTAGAATTGTGTGGTTAAGATTAAGATGCGGATTGCTTTTCACATGGACAACTGTATTTTGCGTGTTCCCGAATCGGGAAACCAGATAGTCCTTTTATCTACGTAGACAGCGGATATACAAAAAATATTGTATATCCACAAGTATTACAAAATTAAACTTATATGAAACTAGCTTACCCGTGCCCTCTTTGATGGGCAAAATAAAGTTTCTTTTATAGAACTCTCCATTTAAATTATATTAAATACAATTTTTTTGTTACTTGTTAAATACAAAATTTATTCTAAGGCTTTAACATAAACAACATTTTTTGTTTTTCCTTCTTTAGTATAAATAAATAATGACGATGGTTTGCCCACACGCGAACATGCAACATACAGCTGTCCGTGAGAAAAAACTGGATTTTCTAGATTTATGCCACAAATTTGCATTGATTGACCTTGAGCCTTGTTTATCGTCATTGCGAAAGCCAAACGAATCGGATATTGTAACCGTTTGAAATTGAAAGGTAAATCGGGAGGAATCATTGGGATTCTTGGAATTAGAACGTCTTCACCTTTGTATTTACCTTTCAAAATTCTTGCTTCGATGATAGAACTGTTTAAACGTTTGACTGCAAGTCTTGTTCCATTACAAAGTTTCGGCTGACTAATGTTTCGAAGCAAAATGATAGGAACACCAATTTTCAATCTCAAATTATGTGGTGGCAAGCCAGACAAATCAATTGAGTTCAAAAACTCGGTAGGATAGTTCACAACATCATCCTCGTCAACAATACTATCGATTGATTTGAAGGACACTAACTCGCCGGGTATTTCACTTTGAATCGACCAATTCAGTTCAGTGACTTCCTTGTTGGTACCTGCCAAAATAGCTCTATCACTCAACCAATCGTGGTTTAAATAATTTGAAGCAATATTCGGGAAAACACTCTTCATTAATTCTTCTTTGCTTTGTGTGATATTGCAAAAATTTTGTGGAAATGTTATCATACCAGTTAAATTTTCGACAGGCATTGTTCCATTCCCAATAGCCAAGAGTTGTTTTGAAAATTCCGCTGCAGTTGGATCATTTTGCAAATACACTCGAACATTTGTCGTGAGATGCAATTTTTTCACATGCCTCCACAAATTCGATGATTTCAAACATGCATTAATTTCGTCAGCAGCAGTAGATCGAGGTATTATCGGTAGAGTTTGTCTAAAATCACCAGATAACAACACCAAAGCACCGCCAAATAAATTTTGATTACTTCGAAGATCTTTCATGGTTCGATCAAGTGCCTCCAAAGATTTTTTATGCGCCATTGTGCACTCATCCCAAAAGATTATTTCACATTGCTGCAAAACTTTGGCCATTCCTGATCTCTTTGAAATCTTGCATGTTGGTGCTTCAATGGAATTAACATTCAAAGGCAATTTCAGTGCAGAATGTGCAGTTCTGCCACCATCCAATAGTGTAGCTGCAATGCCAGACGACGCCAATGCTAACGCTAATTTGCCTTTCGATCGTATTTCTGCTAAGATCAAAGAGATTAGAAACGTTTTCCCAGTGCCACCAGGTGCATCCAAGAAATAAAAACCACCATTTCCGCTTTGAATGGCTTGCATGATTGAATCATACGTTCTTCTTTGTAATTCATTCATTTTGGGCACATTATCTTGAACATAATTTCTCAATTCATTTAGGTCGTATTGTCGTTCACGATTGAGCTCTTGATCAAATGCATCTTGCATCGACCTATCAGGAGCAATCATGCCACACTGTTGTAATGTCCTATTTGCGATCATTAAACAAATATCCTCTATCTTAATCAACGCTTCGTTGTACATTAGTTCTGTGAATTCCAAATTATCGTTCAAAGAAACACGGCGAAATTGATGCAAAATGTCCTCAGTCATATAATAACGATACTTTTCCCATAACTTACGCGGATCAGATGGGCAACATGTTGATATTACGATTGCGAACAGATCTCTTATTTGATTAGGAGAAGCTATTATTGAAGCTTCTGCAAGCGTTGTATCCCAATGTGAATCATCTTCAAGCAATTTTAATTTTAAACACGCTTCGCGATATGTTGAGCACAATTCTCCATCAACAGTTCTCAAATGTTCAAACGATTGTGGACCATGAACGTTCACTAAGAGCAACCGCAAATAGAAACATTCAGCATTACTCGGATGTATGGTGTAAATTCGCCCGATCGTATCACTTGAAAAAACATTCAAAAAACCGTGAACTGCTGCACCTCTTTTTCGCCGTTGAAAAGTTTTATTCGCCTGCCAAGTGTAATATTTAGGTACATCTGAATACAGTAACGTTCTGGCAAAAGAATCGTTTTGACACAGCTTGAAAAATTCAGTCAAAGTTGTTGCTGGTGCAGAAAGTGCTCTTGCCACTGCATTTTCCGGTGTGAAATAGACTCGTTGCCCATTTTCAAGATGCACAGCTAAATGAACAACTGCAGGGTATCGTTCGTGAATTGGAAACGAAAAAATTCGCCATAACGCTTCATTTGTGCTTATATATCTTGTAAGCTGGTATTGCGTGATTTCATCATTCCTATTCACATTAGCAACACCGAAAACCGCCATATCACTGCCTTTGTTCACATATTTGCAAATATATTTTATAGATTTGACAGAATTACAGTATTCAACGTTTATATGGGCTTTGAATGTCTTCGATAGTAATGGAGAATACGGAACGACCCAACGATTATCAACTACTATGTCTTGATTCCGAACTCGAATAATAGTTGACTTACCATTATTTTCGGTTGAATGCCGACGATACAATGGATATCCATCCAATCCAGTTATTGTATCTGTAACTAAATCTCTTGGATACCTCTTGGAACATTTACCATCAACCATACATGGTGAGTTCGGATTAATCAGTCCGCAAGGTCCACGAATCATGTTTTTTATAACAACATCAAATAATATCGGATCAGTATTTTTATCTGGAATTTCAGCACATATAACGTTGTCGATTTCATCAGGTGTAATTTTATTTTTTAACCAAATCAGAATGTGTGCGTGAGGCAAGCCTCTCTTCTGCCATTCGACAGAATACATCCAACAGCGCACTTCTCCATATATTTCATGTTTCACTATAAAATCCATGAGTGATTTCAATTTCTGCTTAAATACGCGTGCCGTTATATCATGACGATCAACTGGCAACTGATATGGAAACAAATTTTGTTTAACCTCATCCCATTGCGGATTACATGTAAATGTAATAAACAAATCCGGCCGTTGATAATTTCGCACGTACGTCATGGCATCTTGCGCGTATTCGTGCAAATGACGTGGGCTTCCAGTATAAGTTGCTGGCAATATCGTAACTTCACCAATATCACGTACGTCTCCATTATTGCGCACTTCATCACGCAAGTGGATATACTCGTCACAACGTAATTCTTTTTGATGGTATCTGAGGTAATTCAACCGCTCAGATTCTACTTTAGCGTACATATCCACTGCAAATTGGTGAAAGAGTTTTCGGCATTTCAAAATGTGGTTGAAATCATTCTCGCGAAACATGAACCTGTACGCATAAAAGTTCATTGAGCTTACATTTTTATTCGTTTCCGCACCTGCGAGTAAAAAAATAAATATCAAAACACATGCCAAGGAAATTTCACATGCATTGAAAACATACCACCACCTGCTGTTCTCATTTTAATATTAAAATGGTAACCGTCTTCTCCCTGCCAAAACAATAAGGGGTACTGTAAAGCATCATAACAGCGGTGCGTTTCAGAAATTCGTTCCAATGAATTATTGGCATTTCTGCGATGAAGCACAATATCACGGGAATTAAATGCCTCTCCAACAATCACAATTGCCACCTCATCAATGGTTGGTGCATTGAATCGTCCCGCATGCTGACCAACAGGCACTTTATCGGCTCGAATGACAATTTTGTGATTATCCGTAGGCATTCTTTCTAATGCAACTTTGAATAATTTTACCAGTTCATTCTCTTCATGAAGAAATGATTGCAAATTATCAACAATACTTCGTCTTAAGTTGCTACTTATTTCACATCGACGGTTGACTTGAGCATCTGAATTCCCAATGAAATAAATCTGCAGAAATGAATAATCATTGTTCGGATTCGGTAACAATGTACCGACACGATGGTATATCTGGCCTTGAATCTGCACGATGAAAATCAATGAAATCATATACAACAAATACAAAACTCACACACCAAACCATTACCTTGAATGTTGGCATAAAATTATCTCTTATAATGTTTGTTGCGCCAAAAGAGGTCATTTGAAACAAACTATTATAGGTTTGAATTTTCTCCAAAAAATGCCTGGATTCAGCCGTTGTGCCAGACAACAAAGCACGCAAAACACCGATTGGAGCATTCAATGGCGGTAGAACAATTTTTCCACTCAAACAACACAATCCAGGTGTTTCATTTTGGAATTTGACTGCTCCACAATACTGACAAATATTGTTCATTCCTCCAATCAAAACGAATCTATGTACACTGTAATCATCAGTGCTATTGTAATGAAAACCAATATAACGTAGTTTTGTTCGAGCCATCACTGCACGACGAATTTCCAACTCATGTCTTAAAGCCAATCGATTCAATCAATTGTCTTCATTGCTTTGTTCACCGCTTATTCTAGAACGTGATCTTTCATAACGTGCCCTTTCGATGTTAGCAGGAACTTGATTTTCTTCATCAGATGCTTCCGTTCTAATCTCCATTCGTCTATTCGCCATTCGTCTAGATTGACGTGTATTGCGACTAATATCGCTAGACTTCTTTCTTGGCATTCTAAATCTAATAAATTCCAAAGATAACGTAAAATTTATTGTTATTATTTTTAATAATAACACATCCAAACATAGCGTAAAAATATTTCACTTTATTGAAATTTTCATTTTGCATTCATCATGCACGCAAAATAATAAATAATCCTTATTGATTTCAAATATTTTTTTTTATTAAGTGCTTGTTTTGTGCAATGTATAATCAACAACTAAAAAATTAAAATCCCGAAAGCTTAAGTGGTGTGTGCAAAGAACTATTCTTGACAATCAAATGTTGAGTTTTGTTGTCAATAATTACTTGGCCAGTAATAATCAAAGTTAACAAAATGTCTAAATCAATCTGTTGGTCGGTTATAGCTTGATAAATGTCTGGAAAAGGAAATAATTTTATCTTAAATCTATCAATTGTATAAAATTAAAAATAAACAGCCATATTAATAAAAAACGCCTAGTCCACTCTTAATCCACAGTCTAACTGGTCCATAGACTAAGCGTTAGTCCATGGCCTAAAATTTCTCATTAATAAAAATAATTTGATCCCAGAATAGTAAAGTGACGTTTACCAAAAATTCCCCTTTGGGAATTTTCGTTTTTGTTCATATTTGACAGGAAATTTGAAAATTAAAAAATAAAAAGAAAAAAAAAACAGTTCAAAAAATATTGAACCTGGAAGACCCTTCAGAGCTACAGAAAGAGGTAGCTGACAAGCAAAACAGTTCGATCTCCACAAACACGAGCAGAAGGTTAACATTCACAAAAAAAAAGTCGCTACTGATTTAATTTCCTAAATATCCAAAATTTCTAAGCGGCTGCAATCGACGGAAAATGATTGAAATGAATTCGACAAAAGCATCCCCTAGCTACCAAATTGTTACGATTTTTAACATTATGCTCAACTCCTTAGATCTCGCCCCTTAGTAAGGTCTTAACACTTTCCGAGCCCTTAAAGCTCAGGTTTTTTGTATTTGTAGGTTTTTTCACATGCTCATTACTTGGAATGGATGGAATCACTCTGGCAGATGCATTCGTTTGTCTTTTTCGTTCAATACAAATAAATATACAACGTATGATTCATTTGTAACAAAACAAAAAAACAAACTAACAACTGATAGGACGGGTTCATCAAAACAAATGTATATATGTACTATGTGACGCCACAGATAAACCTTGTACAGAATAAAATTTGCCTTGATTTATAGCTAAGGACCCTTTCCATGGTTTGTTTATTTTTGATCTGGAATTGTGCTTGATTTCAAATACATGTCAGAAACACTGGTGTACAACTATCATTTTTGGCCGGTTTTGGTTATATACCCTCAAGGTTTTCAAAAATGCTTCCATATTTCCAAATAATAAACTAAAAGCCAGAGAAATCCACAAAATAGTACAGAAAATGATTCACAAACATAGACAATTTATTTTGACACAGAAATTTATAATTATTTTTTTTTCTTTCACAATTGACATATTTCTTGCTTAGTCCTTTGCTAATCCACCTCTCAAGCTGGACTAAGTTAGTAAACGTCACTTAAGAGAAATTTTATTTTATTAATAGCATTTTCCACTAGTCCGCAGACTAAGAGTTAGTCCTTCGGTAGTCTTTGTTTATTAATTTGGCTGAAAGAGACTAACTTTTGATTTTGCTGTATGATTGCCCCTTCTTTCCATATGAACCAATCACAGCAATAATTTTATTCCGTCGGTCCTTCTTCATTATGGCTTCTTGTTTTCTTTCCAATAAACCTGGTATGTTTTGGACCGAAGACGCCATGTTTTCCGACAAATTATCGATGGCAGATAAGTCAGCATCACTTATCTCCAACTTGTCTTGTTTGTCCCAATCTGAAAAAAAATAAAATATTGAGGCTATAAGGCAAATCACTCACTTATTTGTGACAATAACAAATTTACCAAAATTAATTGCTCTTGCTCGCTTTGGCGTTGAAGTCCGTGGGTCAGCATCTCTTATCTCCAACTTGTCTTGTTCGTCCCAATCTGAAAAAAAAAAATATTAAGGCTATGAGGCAAATCACTCACTTCTTTGCGACAAAAACAAATTTACCAAAATGAATTGCTCTTGCACGCTTTGGCGTTGAAGTCCGTGGCTTCTCATCAGAAACGCCAAATTGTGTTGACATTGGTTCAACCGAATTTTGCTCATTGTCAATTACAGCTTCGTTTGGTAATTCCATTGCAGACACACAGGCACTTAAGGAATAGTTACAAAAAAAGTGTTTTTTTTTTGCATAGGTAAGTCACACACTTTCTGAATTGAACCACAAACACAATCAAATATGTTATGCATGTGCTTTTCATACATGTACATAACATAATCCGTTTAAAATTTAAAATAAACTTTTCAATATGAACAACTGAAATTTTCATTACTCACGATCTTAAATGTGCAGTAGGTATTATTATATAATAATAACATGAATCAAATAACATGCACGTTGTTCAATAAAATTTAACATTTTAACTTATTTCTTAAACCAAAATGAACTTACGTTTTCAGTAAATTTTCAAAGCACAACCAATTGATTCCGTGCCGCAAACAGGCTGAAGTGTAACGTTTTCAGGGAATTTTCAAAGTTTGACTAATGGATTCCGTGCTGCAAACAGGCTGAAGTGTAAAAAGCATTATTTCTTAACATTTATCATTTATTTTTTAAACCAAAATAAACTTACGTTTTCAGTGAATTTTCAATTTATTTCGTGCTGCAAACAGGCTGCAGTATAACCAATAACCAATTGATTTCGTAGGTCTACACAACAATATTAACAAATCTCAATAAGGAAAAAACAGGCTGCAGTATAAAAAGCATTTTTTCTTAACATTTATTATTAATTTGTTTAAAAGAAAACAAACTTACGTTTCAAATGAATTCTCAAAGCATAACCAATAACCAATTGATTCCGTAGGTCTACACAACAAAATCAACAAATCTCAATGAGGAAAAAACCGTTGACAAAATTTCAAGTGTATGAACGTTTTTTTTTGTCGATGAAAAAAACAATATTTGTCGAAACTATTTGACAAAATGTTCATACAAATTGAGCATATGTATATTCCTATACTTTGCTGAAGTGTACAAAGCATTATTTCTTAACATTTGCACCGTTTCTGATTAGAAAAGAACACAATTTTTGTCATAAGCTTTCTACCCATATTCCTCTTTTAAAAGAAAACTAAGAAAATCGGTCAACCAGCTGTCATCTTATAAGAGCATCAACATTTTACTAAATTAGTCTTTTATATGCCCAGACTCAGTATGACAAATGCATAGAAATGAAACATGTTGAATTACATAGCAATAGACAGAAATCCTATAGGCGACAAATTGATTTTTAGTTTCCACCTCGTCCAGAAATGTTTCCAATCTCAAGTAATATAAAAGACTTTAGTACATTGGTAATACAGCCAGTAAAGGCGCAGTTAATTAATTTAAAAAAGACTAAGTTTATAAACTTCCAAAAGTACTTTAACTGGAAAGGAGCATTCACCAGTCAGTACTTATTTTTTAACTTGCAGTCAATTGAATAAAGTCAATAGGCTAAAACTTAATTAACTGGCTTTAGTCAGTTAAGTCACTAAAAAGTCATTTTACTTTAGCGAGTTTGGAAGTCTTTTGACTGCAGTCAACTGTCATTGTCAAATATAATAACGCCCAAACTGTTTAGTTGGCTCGGTGTGCGCACTTTCAGCCCAACCCGACTAAACTATCGGCCGGTAAAAAGTCTGCAGTCTGCGGGGGCCCTAACACAACTGGTCCCGTTGCTCATTATGGACCCCGAAAGACATTTCAAAACACAAAACGACCTCCACGTACTTTCCCCTTACGGACACCTCCAATAACCGGACACCTCTAATAACCGGATAAATTTCAAAGAACGGAAATAAATAACCGATTTTTTATATAAAAAGTTTTCCCACAACCGGACGCTTTCATAACCGGACACGGACACCAATTTTCAAAACAATGAATAGGGCTTTTGCAGACGGTAATGTATCGTTTCAAGATTATGTCATAATAGTCTTATCATGGATAATAGTTTTATTTGCGAAGACGATAACCTTGAAAGTTTATGCGTTGACGGTCTGGATGAAGCAGAAATCCATGAAATTGATTCCCAAGAAGAAGCAGATTCCGATATGTTTGATAATAACCCGTTAAAATCTTATGAAGAGGCCCATAGCGAAATAAGGAGATTAAAAAACTTTTCGTTAGAGAAAAATTATTTAAAAGCATTTGAATTATTGGCCGATTGGCTGAAAATATGCCATTTAGTAACCAATATGTGCGCCAAACTAAGATTTCTAATTGTTTAAGCAAAATCATCAATTGTACTTACGTGTGTATGCACAATATGAACGAAATACATTAAAAATTAATCCCAATAACACTTCTATTGTATGTAGATTTGTTTGTTGTTTGTTCCCTTAACCGGACATCCTCCATAACCGGACATCTCGGTACCGTCAGTGTCCGGTTATGAGAGAGTTCACTGTACTTACCTATGTATAAATCCCCGTTAGCATTGCAAAGCGAACCTGTCATGTACAATTGAATGACAAAAAAATGTCAAGTATAAATTTTTTGTTTGTACAAATGAATAACAAAAATGTCAATCATAATTAATTTTTTTTTCGATAAAAAAAAAATATTTGACGAAAATATTTGAAATAATTTTCATAAAAAATTGAGTATTCGTATATTGATATATTTTACTGAAGTGAGAAAAGCATTATTTCTTAACATTTGAACCATTTGTGATTTGAACAACATAGTTTTTTTTTGTTATTATCCTTCTAAAGTTATTTCTCTTTAGTTTAAACCAAAAATTTAGAAAATCGGTCAACCGCTTGTCAATTTGAAAAGATAACATAAATTTAACGAATTAGTCTTTTATATATATAGATGTATTCTTTGTTTTGTTTCTCATTTCTCGACCATTCAATCACAATGTGCCACTGCGAAGCGTGGCAGGGTACAGCTAGTTTGTAAATAATTTGTTATAAACAATTGAAAATGAATTAAAGCGGATACCTACACGCTGCGCCATCTAAATGTGGTGACACTATTCATCGCTTAGCTTCGAATTTCGAAAATCACGATTTTGAAGTGGTCCGTCCGCATTCAATTCAACCACATCCTCAAGTGTCCAGGACGCGTGGTATTGAAAAAAGTGTTTTCTAACAAACCGAAGGTGTCATTTGATCGTTTCTCAAAGTCTATTGAGAATTATTCAAGTTATTCAATATTTCCACCGGTGATTTCTGATTTTTAACTAGTAAAAACTCATTGGTTTATAGTGGAGTCAATGAAATGAAGCTTTTTTTCAGAAAGTCCTTAGAAACCAGCTCGGATTTGGATTTTTTTTTTCAAATTTTTTGTATTTATATTGTTTAAAATCAGAAACATTTCGGGGGAAATGTTGAAAATTTCGAAATTTTGATCTTGAAGATGAATTTTTCGAGAACTATTCCTGAAAACAGTTCTATTTATATGCAAAATGCAAGAAGCATTTTTTAGCTTTGCAAGAAGGTATAACACGGCTTTGTGGCTTTGTTATAAAATCGCTCCTGCTGGATAAACGGGGGGCAATTGACCCCCCCTTCCATATAATTTTTTTCTTGTCTTAATGCAACCAACACACTCCAATTACCAAAAACGTCGCTCGTGGATCACCCTTTATAAACAATATAAAAATTGTGTTAAAAATATAAGCAATTATTTCCCCCGAATGAAATGTTTCTGATTTTAAACAATATAAAAAACAAAAACTTTGAAAAAAAAAATCCAAATCCGAGCTGTTTCTGAGGACTTTCTGAAAACACCCTTTTTAGAGCTTCATAGACTCCACTATTAGTTGATAACAGTTTAATTTGTTATAAACAATTGAAATTATTTTTATTATTTTTCTCCTTTGGGAAGTTAGTCGTGTGGACCACAGGGGTCGCATATGAGTCCTCTTTCAACAAAGAGGATACCCATTCCCATATTTTTGTATTGCTCCAAACAATTTTTTTGTGAATTTATTTTTTCAAAAACTAATGTACCGAATTTATCAATTAAGTATTCATATTTATTTTCTCAGTGAATATATTTTTAGAAAAATGTTTTATACATTTTTTCCAATTTAGTAAATATTTCAAAAAAACAAGTCAGGATTCAAATAATAATTATAACTAAGCAGAGATAGATTATAGTCTGGAAGAGCTCATAGGCTACTTATTAACACAGTTAAATGTGCGCTTCGGAAAGAAAAGACCGACATGATTTTTATATATTGGTAGATTAAGGATTAAAAAATTTTTTTAGTCTACAAGGAAATGCTGCAAGAAAATTCGATGTCGGACGGCTACAATCGAAGTCAAGTAACCTTTCACCAAAATCAAGTATCGAAGACCAGTGGCAACATTGCCAGAAAGCAGTTAGAGATGCCGCCTCTAATGTGCTGGGTTTCACACAGCCACCAAAACGAAACCCCTGGTTTGATGAAGAATGCGACCATGCAGCAAAGCAGGAGGCATACAAAGCGGCGCTGCATAGAAGGACAAGAGCTGCTCGTGAGCTCTACGAGCAAAAGAGGAGAGAGGAACGCCGCGCCGGCTTCTCAGGAGAAAAAAGAGAGGGCATGAGAATCGTCAGATCGAAGATGTTGAGAGAGCCAACAGCAGGAATGAAGTTCGGAGGTTTTATCGGAAGGTAAAACAGCTGACTCAAGGTCATCGAGCAAGAACCGATGCCTGCAGAGATAAACAAGGGAATATCATAGTAGAATCGCAGTCAATGCTGGGGATTTGGAAAGACCACTTCTGTAGACTGTATAACGGCGACGACGAACAAAACCACGCCGTCAGACAGGAGCCTTTTATCGTACACGATGATAGCCAACAATTCCGAGAACCTGACCTAGAAGAAGTGAAAACGGCAATATCACGGCTGAAATCCAACAAAGCCGCTGGAGCAGATGGTCTAGCTGCCGAGCTGTTCAAAGCCGCAGGCGATGATCTAGATAGGAGCATGTACCATAATATTTGGTCGGAAGAATGCATATCCGATGAATGGAACCTCAGCGTTGTTTGTCCGATCCTGAAGAAACGAGATCCTCTGAACTGCACCAACTACAGAGGAATGAGCCTACTGAACATCAATTACAAGATCCTCTCTGCCGTAATATGTGAACGTTTGAAGCATTTCGTCAGCAATCTGATTGGTACTCAATGTGGCTTCAGACCAAGGAAGTCAACCATCGACCAAATTTTCACTTTGCGGCAGATCCTGGAAAAAACCTATGAACTCCAAATCGATACCCACCACCTTTTCATCGATTTAATGCCGCGTATGACAGCATCTACAGAGAAGAACTGTATAAAGCTATGTCTAGTTTTGGCATCCATGCCAAGCTCGTTCGCTTGTGCAAAATGACGATGAAGAACTCACGCTGCTCCATCAAGTTTGGCAATGAGCTTACGGAATCTTTCGACGTCAAAAAAGGATTCGCACAAGGCGATGCGCTGTCGTGCGATTTCTTTAACATCGTTCTTGAGAAGATAGTGCAAAACTCCACCGTCAACACCAGAGGCACTATCTTCCAAAAATCTGTTCAACTACTCGCGTACGCCGACGATATTGATATAATGGGAAGAACACAGCGTGATGTCAATGGCGCTTTAGTGAGAATTGAGACAGAAGCGGCAAAAATGGTTTTAGCGGTAAATGAGGGCAAAACGAAGGCTCGGACAGAACGTCACTATAGATGCATACAACTTCGAGGTAGTAGAAGCTCCGCTATTAAGACGAGCAATAACACCAGCGCCGAGATCAGACGAAGAATTACTCTTGCTAATCGCTGTTTCCTTGGGCTAAGAAAGCAGTTGAGTGGAAAAGCCTGAAACTGTACATTACCCTCATCATCCCTGTCCTGCTATATGGTGCAGAAGCATGGACCTTGACAAAATAGGATGAATGTGCCTTAGGCTGTTTCGAGATGAAAGTTCTTCGGGCTCGTGTGCATTGATGGGGAAAGGGGAAGAAGATACAATAGCGAACTTTACTGGTTATCGTTATACCAACGACGTGGACCTAGCCAGAAGGGTCAAGGTCCAGGCACTCAGATGGCTCGGTCATTTAGAGCACATGGACACCAATGCTCCAGCCCGGAAAGCCTTCGACACGAGGAACGCAGAAGGAGAGGAAGACCGCGACTCAGGTGACGCACACAAGTGGAAGAGGACCTCAATAAATTTGGAGTGCAAAACTGGAGACAGGTAGCTAGGGACCCTTAGCTGGCTGGCGGAGACTGTTGATTGAGACCCTAGTCCTCACCGGACTGTAGTGGCACCTTAAGTAAGTAAGTAAGGTTATACTTATGCAAGGCACTGTATATAACCAATTCGTCACGGGTGCTACACATTGCCCCAATGGGATTCGATAGTTTGGTTCTCAGTTATTTCAATTGTTTGCAAAAACATTACCGCTATACTGGTTTTATCGATGGTGATGTCCAGCTTGCCATATTTTCAAGAATCTTTAGCTGAAGAAGTAAGGATTCCTTTGGGAGGCTTGAAACCAGATATTCAAAACCACTTTCTCAAGAAATCCAACGTAAAATGGGAAAATCTCACCAACTGCATTATTTCAAGGCAGATATGGCTCATTTTAAGGCCGCGTATGACAGCATCTACAGAGACGAACTGTATAAAGCTATGTCTAGTTTTGGCATCCCTGCCAAGCTCGTTCGTTTGTGCAAAATGACTATGGAGAACTCACGCTGATCCTTCAAGGTGGGAAACGAGCTTACGGAATCTTTCGAGTCGAGGTCAAAAAGGGATTCAGACAAGTCGATGCACTATCGTGCGATTTCCTTAACATCGTTCTTGAGAAGATAGTCCAAAACTCCACCGTCAACACCAGAGGCACTATCTTCTATAAATCTGTTCAACTTCTCGCGTACGCCGACGATATTGATATAATGGGAAGAACACAGCGTGATGTCAATGGTGCCTTTGTGAGGATTGAGACAGAAGCGGCAAAAATGGGTTTAGCGGTAAATGAGGGAAAAACGAAGTACATGCTGTCTTCGAGTAAGGACACCCAACATCGACGGCTCGGACAGAACGTCACAATAGACGCATACAACTTCGAGGTAGTTAAGGAGTTTGTCTACCTAGGCTCCGCTATCAACACGGACAATAACACCAGCGCTGAGATAAGACGAAGAATTACTCTTGCTAATCGCTGTTTCTTTGGGCTAAGAAAGCAACTGAGTGGAAAAGCCCTCTCTCGAGCAACTAAGGTTAAACTGTACAACACCCTCATCATCCCTGTCCTGCTGTATGGTGCAGAAGCATGGACCCTAACAAAATCGGATGAATGTGCCTTAGGCTGTTTCGAGAGGAAAATTCTTCGGGTCATCTTTGGCCCCGTGTGCATTGATGGGGAATGGAGAAGGAGATACAACAGCGAACTTTACGGGTTGTACAACGACGTGAACTTAGCCAGAAGGGTCAAGGTCCAGAGACTCAGATGGCTCGGTCATTTAGAGCGCATGGACACCAATGCTCCGGCCCGGAAAGTCTCCGACACTATTCCCGAGGGACGTAGAAGGAGAGGAAGACCGCGACTCAGGTGGCGCACACAAGTGGAAGAGGACCTCAATCAACTTGGAGTGCAAAACTGGAGACAGCTAGCTAGGGACCGAGCTGACTGGCGGAGACTGTTGATTGAGGCCCAAGTCCACAACGGACTGTAGTGCCACCTTAAGTTAGTTAGTAATTCTACTTTTTATTCCGGTAAAATGTAAACAAAGTAAAAATTGTAGTTCTGGCAATAAGATCAAGTTAAAATTGAAGCAAATATAATTGGCCGAGTGTTGGATTCGTCGTTAGTGTACGAACTGCTGATCGGATATTTGCACTAACATCGCGCACCGCCGCGCTGCTGCTTTGGATATAATACAGCTATTCATTGTTATTTGTCACTTGCACTGGCTTGAAAACAAGCAGCTGTTCATTTAAGGCGTCCATTTCCACAAAAGCGATGCGAGTTTGAATGCAAATGATTCGACCAGCAGTTCATACGGTTCTGACGGCGAATTCAAATCGTCCTCCGAAAAGTTCTTAAAAGACTCCAAACCAACAGATAAACTGATTTGGTGAACATGCGATGAGTTAGACAGATCGACCATGAAAGACTAAGCAATTCCAAAACAACTGAAAACCATCCATAATACCCTTCCGTGCCTATTCAACAGAAGAGAAGTGTGCACAAAAACAAAGTAAGACGATCGTTTGTATGACAATAATTATGAAACTTTAATAAACAAAAATTTAACAAATCAAATTTAATTAGGTAAAAGAACAAACATATTTAATAAACAAAGTAACATCATCAAACAATTATATGCATTCAAAAACATTTACAAAACAATATTCTCTTATTCGTTTAGTCCACGTTCCGTCTAGAACAACTGATGAAATAATTTCTGGCTCTTCATGCTCCTTCCATCTAGAACTACTGATGTAATAATTTCACGCCTTTCTATTTTAAATCGGGGAGGTTCGCCAGATGATTTCTCTATAAGTTTTCCTCCAGTTTGGTAGCAGACGCAATTTTGGTTATCGCCTACATTTTTCGTTATGGCATCTGGTGTGTCAATCCATGAACTCCTAACCTTCGGTACAGACTTCACTATGGCAGTATTTTTCCCGCCATTCCAGTCACGCCATGAAACATCGGAATCCTCACTATCCTCCCTGGGAATCCATGATTCTCTTCTTTTATTTGATTGGAGTGTCTTACTAGCTGCCGAAGTCGATGCTGTTGCTGAGGCACTTGACACCGTCTTCTTCGGTACAGGCTTCATAGGTCCTATTTCTGAGTCTTTTGTTGGCTCCTTCACCGGTGTGGCATATAAATTCGGTGTGGATGCCGGAACTTTTTTGACACTAACCGCAGCCGGCGTTGATGGAGCATTCTTCACTGCAGCAATTATCTTAGAACCTTCTGCTTCTGGTATCTTCTTAGCCTTGCTCATAGTGGCTTCGGCTGCCTTTATTTGTCGTTCTATTTTTTTCGAAGATTCATATGACAATTTAAATGTATCCTCTGAGCCGAAGCCTGTTGTTCGATAAAGACCATCGGTTAGGTTTAGATATCGTTTAATAGCCCTATAAAGCGCATCTCCATCGGTGTCATGCATTTTTGAAACCTCTTTGATTATAGCCGCTGCAGTTGAACCCCGAGGGTTGTCCAAAGACATTATTGCTGTATTAACCATAAATTCAATGCTGTTTGTTTTAACATCTTTTGCTGTGGCCTTAAGCACAGAGGACCCTCCATTTATTTTTTTGAACATTATTTCTTAAATTATTAAAATAACAACAAAATTTAAAACTTTAAACTTAAAAATTTTAAAAATTAAAACCAAATAATAATCGATTACAGAGTTCTTATGATTTTCTTTAACAACTAAAAATTGGCGCGTACATTTAACCGCAACTAGATTTAATGTATATGAGTACCGTTTGATAAAAAAAAGCTCAATCGAGATATAACTTAATGGAATAAGTGTCTGCCTCTCCTGGAAGTTTAAGAAGAGCTTAATCTGTAGATTACTGGAACTGGACGAGTTCCACTGTCACTAATAGAGATTTAAAAGACTGCAGTACTTTGGTAATGCAGTCAGTAATGTCGCAGTTATTTAACTTAAAAAAAGACTTAAAGTTAATTAACTTACAAAAGTACTTAAACTGGAAATGATCAGTCACCAGTCAGTACTTATTTTTTTACTTGCAGTCAATTGACTAAAAGTTAATTAACTGCAGTACTTTTTAACTGGCTTTAGTCAGTTAAGTCACTAAAAAGTCATTTAACTTTATCGAGTTTGGTTTTAGTCAATAAGTCTTTTGACTGCAGTCAATTAACTTTTAGTCAAGTGACTTCTTTTTGGTCTTTTTGACTAAAAAGTAATAAATTGAGTTTGAGTCCATTGAGTCAAATTAATTTTTTTTTTAACTTGTTGGTTTGTCATACCATCCAACGTGTGTAAACAGATGTTGGACAAACCTGAAAAATGAAACTATGGGGAATTTCGCGCATTCACTCGGAATGTCGGCAATTACCAAGGTGCAGATGCATGGACCTTGACAAAATCGGATGAATGTGCCTTAGGCTGTTTCGAGAGGAAAGTTCTTCGGGCCCGTGTGCATTGATGGGGAATGGGGAAGAAGATACAATAGCGAACTTTATGGATTATCTTTATACCAACGACGTGGACCTAGCCAGAAGGGTCAAGGTCCAGGCACTCAGATGGCTCGGTCATTTAGAGCACATGGACACCAATGCTTCAGCCCGGAAAGCCTTCGACACTATTCCCGAGGGACGCAGAAGGAGAGGAAGACTGCGACTCAGGTGACGCACACAAGTGGAAGAGGACCTCAATAAACTTGGAGTGCAAAACTGGAAGTCAGGTAGCTAGGGACCCGTAGCTGGCTGGCGGAGACTGTTGATTGAGACCCTAGTCCTCACCGGACTGTAGTGCCACCTTAAGTTAGTTAGTAATTCTACTTTTTATTCCGGTAAAATGTAAACAAAGTAAAAATTGTAGTTCTGGCAATAAGATCAAGTTAAAATTGAAGCAAATATAATTGGCCGAGTGTTGGATTCGTCGTTAGTGTACGAACTGCTGATCGGATATTTGCACTAACATCGCGCACCGCCGCGCTGCTGCTTTGGATATAATACAGCTATTCATTGTTATTTGTCACTTGCACTGGCTTGAAAACAAGCAGCTGTTCATTTAAGGCGTCCATTTCCACAAAAGCGATGCGAGTTTGAATGCAAATGATTCGACCAGCAGTTCATACGGTTCTGGCGGCGAATTCAAATCGTTCTCCGAAAAGTTCTTAAAAGACTCCAAAACAACAGATGAACTGGTGTAGTGAACATGCGATGAAATAGACAGATCGACCATGAAAGACTTAGCAATTCCAAAACAACTGAAAACCATCCATAATACCCTTCCGTACCTATTCAACAGAAGAGAAGTGTGCACAAAAACAAAGTAAGACGATCGTTTGTATGACAATAATTATGGAACTTTAATAAACAAAAATTTAACAAATCAAATTTAATTAGGTTACAAAACAAACATATTTAATAAAAAAAAAAAAGACAAAGTAACATCATCAAACAATTATACGCATTTAAAAACATTTAAAAAACAATATTCTCTTTATCGTTTAGCCCACCTTCCGTCTAGAACAACTGATGTAATGATTTCATGCTCTCCATGCTCCTTCCATCTAGAACTACTGATGTAATAATTTCACGCCTTTCTATTTTAAATCGGGGAGGTTCGCCAGATGATTTCTCTATAAGTTTTCCTCCAGTTTGGTAGCAGACGCAATTTTGGTTATCGCCTACATTTTTCGTTATGGCATCTGGTGTGTCAATCCATGAACTCCTAACCTTCGGTACAGACTTCACTATGGCAGTATTTTTCCCGCCATTCCAGTCACGCCATGAAACATCGGAATCCTCACTATCCTCCCTGGGAATCCATGATTCTCTTCTTTTATTTGATTGGAGTGTCTTACTAGCTGCCGAAGTCGATGCTGTTGCTGAGACACTTGACACCATCTTCTTCGGTACAGGCTTCATATGTCCTATTTCTTGGTCTTTTGTTGGCTCCTCCACCGGTGTGGCTTTTTCCACAGTTTTCGTTTTTGTTCCATATAAATTCGGTGTGGATGCCGGAACTTTTTCGACACTAACCGCAGCCGGTGTTGATGGAGCATTCTTCACTGCAGCAATTTTCTTAGAACCGTCTGCTTCTGGTATCTTCTTAGCCTTGGTCATAGTGGCTTCGGCTGCCTTTATTTGTCGTTCTATTTTTTTCGAAGATTCATATGACAATTTAAATGTATCCTGTAAGCCAAAGCCTGTCGTTCGATAAATACCATTATTGCTTTGGCTTATGTATCGTTTTATAGCCACGGAAGCCGCATCTCCATCGATGTCATACATTTTTGAAACCTCTTTAATTATAGCCCCTAAGGTTGAACCTTGAGGGTTGTCCAAAGACATTATTGCTGTTTTAACCATAAATTCAATGCCATTTGTTTCAACTTTTTTTGCTGTGGCCTTAAGCACAGAGGACCCTCCGTTTATTTTTTTGAACATTTTTTCTTAAATTATTAAATTAACAAGAAAATTAAAACCAAATAATAAACGATTACAAAAATCTTATAATTTTCTTTAACAACTAAAAATTGGCGCGTACATTTAACTGCAACTATAGATTTAATATATATGAGTACCGTTTGATAAAAAAAGCTCAATGGCTCAAAGCTTAATGGAATAAGTGTCTGCCTCTCCTGGAAGTTTAAGAAGTGCTTAATCTGTAAATTACTGGACGAGTTCCACTCTCACCACTAGAGATTTAAAAGACTGCAGTACTTTGGTAATGCAGTCAGTTAAGTCGCAGTTATTTAACTTAAAAAAAGACTTAAAGTTAATTAACTTACAAAAGTACTTAAACTGGAAATGATCAGTCACCAGTCAGTACCTACTTATTTTTTTACTTGCAGTCAATTGACTAAAAGTTAATTAACTGCAGTACTTTTTAACTGGCTTTAGTCAGTTAAGTCACTAAAAAGTCATTTAACTTTATCGAGTTTGGTCTTAGTCAATAAGTCTTTTGACTGCAGTCAATTAACTTTTAGTCAAGTGACTTTTTTTTTGGTCTTTTTGACTTAAAAGTAATAAATTGAGTTTGAGTCAATTATATTGAGTAAAACCAAACTCGCTAAAGTTAATGACTTTTTAGTGACCTAACTGACTAAAGCCAGTTAAAAAGTACTGCAGTTAATTAACTTTTAGTCAATTGACTGCAAGTTAAAAAATAAGTATTGACTGGTGACTGATCCTTTCAAGTTAAAGTTCTTTTGTGAGTAAAAAGATTAAACAAAATAAAAGTCTTATTCGTGACTTAGGGGCCGGTTATAGCTATCATTGAAATGGATCCGGAAAAATCTTTGAATGGATATTTAACTATGTTTTCTTTTGAGTAGAATTGCAAATTATATACCAATCGATCGGAAATCACTCCAAGAATTTTTATTGACATAAAAAAGTTCAATTACACACTTATTTTTTCTTTAAAATGTGTTTTTCCATTTCCAGTTGTAAATTCATTTTCCTGAACAGCTGATTGTTTTATGTCAAAAAATGAAACAAATCGTTCCAATGATTTGCGTTTCAATTTTGTTCAATTCCAATGATCTGTATTTCAACTTCTCACAGTTCCAATGATAGAATTACGGCAGGAAAAAATTTCCGGACAGAAGTTTTCAATGATTGCTATAACCGACCTACCAGAAAAATTCCAATGATGTGTTTCAATGATGAAAACCAATGATAGCTATAACTGGCCTCTAAATGTGTCAATGAACACCAAAAAGCTGTACATTTCTGTTCCAAACTGTTCCAAAGTGTGCAGAACAGTTTGGAACAGAACGACAGGATTTTCTGTTCCATCTTTTTAGGTAGAACCATTCAATAAGGGGCCAGTTATAGCGATCATTGGTTTTCATCAGGAAAAATTGGAACAGGAGGAATCTGAAATTTTTTCCTGATGAGCGTTTATAGCAATCATTGGGCCTTACTAATAATCAAACGCTAATGTCGACTATGAGTTAACTGGAAGGTTAAAACAAAGTTCTGAGTTTTAATAAAATGCTACCAATAAACAATTTTACCCTCTCACTAACTAGTCTCAAGATTTTCCTTGAATCTATTACAAAATCTACTACAAATAAGAACAAAAATTGCTTACTACACGCACAAAATACAAAACAAAAAAAAGTAGAAACTGTCAAAGTTAAGTATTGCCGTGTTCTTTTTAACATCAAGTATTTTAGTACTTGTAGGTATTATATTCTAGTACGACAGTTGATTTGAAGTGTCGGAGTGACTTTTAAATTGAATTTTAATTTATAACACCATCTTTTTCACAAGGAAATATATTTCTTAAATATATAAAACGGAATCAACAAATCAACCACGTATTTAAAGTAAAATCAACGAACGTAATACTTAACGCACTAAATATTTATATATTAAATAATCTCTTCATAGCCCTTTTTTAGTATCATATTCGATCATTTGAAATATATAAATTACATACTGCAGTGTAAAGCCCCAAATACGAAAATAAGCCAATACAATTAAGTCAAATGATGCGTTTATAATTGCGTTTCGTTGCTTTTTGTTCAGTTTCAGTATGAAAAAAAGAGTATACAACATGGGTAACTTCTCCTTTTGACTGTCCCGAGAGCTTCTTTTCGATTCGCAAGATGGAGTATAAAATTTGTCTGGTTTCGTTGTCAGTTTGGAAGAAAATGTTTCAACGTTACACGTTTGCAATGATACTAGATTAATTGCATCGAATCGTGAATACCCCTAGTAAATAAAGTACTTCTAAATTAAGTACTTCATTTTTACTTTAAGAATAGAACGCAGATCGTGCTAAATTTTAGCTCCCATACAAAATTCTTGACCTACATTTTTTGAGATAATTTTGTATGAAAGCTATAATTTAGAGTGATCTGCGTACTAGGCTTTAGAACAAAAATCTGAAAGTGGCATAACCTTATTTTGAAAAATTGGCTAATTTTGTCTCTCATATTTTTGTCTTAGGGAAATACATTATTTTAAACATAGTTTTATATTCTTGAATATCTAATTTTTGCAAAAAAAAATATAACTTCACTATTTTCAAAGCTTATGTGCTTGTTATATTCGATTCAAACCCAATTACAAAAAGTGGGATACCTACCCCACTTTTGCACTCACAGCCTCAAATATACCTTTACCAATGGCAATCGACCAGATAACTTGAGATTAGATTTAAGTATTAAAAACAAATTTACGTACCATAAAACAGCACTTAGGCAACACTTTTTTTAATGCTCGACTTTAAACATGGATTTCCGTGTATTAAATTTTGACGTTTTGCTAACGACTAAACTGGAGATTAAATTCGTTATTGGTATGTCAATTTTCTAAAGTCTGGAGATTTTCTTTTAACCTTAACACTAAATTTGATTATTAGTAAGGCCCATTGACAATTTCTGTCAGGAATTTTTTTCCTGCCGTAATTCTATCATTGGAACTGTGAGAAGTTGAAACACAGATCATTGGAATTGTACAAAATTGAAACGCAAATCATTGGAACGATTTGTTTCATTTTTTGACAAAAATCCATCAGCTGTTCAGGAAAACGATTTTCCGTATGGAAAATAGAAAAATACATTTTAAACGAAAAATAAGTTTGCGAACTTATATTTTTTTCTGAAAAAAAAATTCTTTAAGTATTTTCCGGTCGATTGGTATATAAATTGCATTAGTAATCAAAAGAAAACTTAGTTCAATATCCATTCAAACATTTTTCCTGATGGATTTCAATGATCGCTATAACTGGCCCCTAAGAAGTACAAGAAGTTGTGTAAGCTACACGTACCTACAGTGTACTTGAGTGAAGCCTTTGTATATGGATTTACCAGGTAATATCAAGAATGGTTTTCTGCTTGGTTTGACAGTTTTTTGACAGTTTTTTGACAGTTTTTTACACAAGTTTGTAATGTGTGTTCTCTGCTTGCTTTGACAGAAAACCATTCTTGATAGTACTAGGTAAATCCATATACAAAGAGTGAAGCAACAAAAATTTCTAATGATGTCAAATTTTGGGACCTCTTCTGTCAAATTTTGGGACCTCAGCTGTCAAACTGGGCCTGTGCTGTCATTTTGCTGAGCTTTAATTGGTTAAATGTTGTTTTGTAGTTTCATCTGTCAAAAAACAAAAACTCGAGTTCAGGGGCGCATTTATTTTTGTTGGTGATCGTTAGGCGCTACACAATTTCTTGTGCTTTTTAACACTTGATTAAGTTGTTCATAGAATGCGCTTTCAAATACAACCCAAGAAGGCGCAAAAAATATAATGAATTAAGTATGAAAAATTAACAAAATGTACTGAAAAATAAAAATATTAAACATGAAAAACCGTGCATGTGCACCTTTAGTGTTAAAACACCATACATCCTAATTAAGGCATCCTAATAGAAGCACCATCAATGTAATCTTGATTCAATCAAATTTCACTTCTGAGATTAACCTTTCAACTGCAGACCAGCCCTGTTGTAATGCGTTTGTGTTTGTGAAACTCACACTACTTAGAAAAATGCTTCGCTTCTTTTTCATAAGACCCCTTCCTGTACTTCTTATTCAATGGGTAGAACACATTTTGTGTTCTAAACTATTCCAAACTGTTCTGACATTTCTCATGCAGCTGTACTGTACTGTGCTGTCGCTGTACTGTGCTGTACTGTGCTGTCTTTTTTCTCGCTGAACAAAGCTATAAAGAGCTGAAAAAGAGTACAAAACGTCATTCAACTGAGCTTTAGAAAAAGACGACGTATCTTTTTCGAAATTAGTCAATTTGAAAGAAATCTTGAAATTCAATAATATAACAGCGGTTACAGCTATACTTCGTCCAAAATAAATCTGCAGTACAGGGAAGATAGGACATTCATCTCTCACTCTTTCTGTAGAGGAATTCCATTACGTTGTGTGAAAGAAAAAATTGGCAAGGGCTACCGTAGGTTATATACTAAAACTGTAAAAAGCTCTCTGAAAAATCGAAAGAGTTGCCTTCTATATTTTATTAGCATTGTCTTTAACAAAGATTTTCATTCAGAAAAAATATTTAATACGAACATGAAATAAATTTGAATTTCTGGCAATGATTACCTAAGAAAAAGCTACTATTCTTGAAAGCTCCCTTACAGAATCGAAATAAAAGTAAGCATTATTATTTCCTGGCAGCGCTGATTTATATGTTTGTTTTGTCAAACAGAAAGAGCTTTGCAAAAAACGAGCACAAAATCAGTATGGCGTTAGCCGTGCGAATAGCAGGTCATAGGGGGATGTACGCTTGCTTTTCAAAATAAATCAAAACAAATTGTATGAGGAAACAGTGTTGTTGTATATTTTTTTTAAGGGGATTTTAGATTTTTTTCCTGGACAGGCACCCTTTGGAGTAAAAAAGCTCTTCCATAAGGCCTGTACTGCAGATTTGTTTTGGACGAAGTATAATATTTGAGAAGCACTTTTTTCTTGAGATTAATGCTAGTCGTTTTTTCTTTACTACTCAGTAGCCGGCACAGCAAAATTTCCCTTGGCAAACAACAACAATCTGGATTGCAGTCGGTAAAAAGGCCAGTAAAAACTGACAGTTGTGCCGGCGATAGAACTTTCAATTATTGAAATGAAGACAAAGCTGATGGCGTTAAGAAGAATTATTTTGCAATGAAATCTAATGATCTGAGTTTTGCACTTGCTTAGGTTGAAGTATTTGGTAATTTTGTTTAATCCGAGGGGCAACCCTCAGGTCCATTTGGCGACGTTTTATGTAAAAATTGTCATACAAATTGAATTTGACAGATAAAGTGAGTTGGAGCGTTTTATTCGCACTTCTTTACTGTGCTGTAGAGTTGCGCAAAAACAGTTCCATGACCGGAACGAACATGGAACGGTTCTTTTGGTAGTCGGAACTAGTTCCTGGAACTAGTTCCGCGGAACTGTTAAGGTTCTGTAAATGTATAAAAACTTGAACATGGTAACATGAACTAATAAGCGAAAGGCAGAGTTGTTTTCTTGGTTAGTTTCTTTCAATCCACAAACCACAAACAAAAACCAACAAAACAATAACAAACAATCAAAGATACACTACACATGCTTAATTGCTAATACCAATACGAATAAAATGCACATCATTTTTCATTTTCATCTTTCATGAACGAAATAAACTAGAATCCAAACCAGTTTTGTCTTTTAATGTTCATAGTTCCGACTCCGATCCAAAGGAACTATGTCATACGCGAGGAACTACGAACCTTCGGAACTATGAGTATTAACAGAGATATCAGACATCAGACCGATCAACGTTCATTTCGTTCTAGATCATATTAACAATACAAACACGCTTCAATCCATCTTCAACCTACCTACACATGCTAATACAATGGTGGTTTGTTTGGTATTTCACATTCATTCGTTCCATTTGTGTGTGATTCTTTCCACTTTCATATCATACATATCCATATCCAGTCGGAACTATGAACGAACATGTTTAGTTGTTTAGTTCATGCTCTCCACTTTCATACCATATCCAGTCGGAACTATGAACGAACATGTTTAGTTCGTTTTCTTTCCATTTTCATACCATATCCAGTCGGAACTATGAACATGTTTAGTTCTTTCATGTCCATGTCCGGAACTATTTAGGTTCAGACTTCGGAACGAAAGGAAATGTCTCCGGGAGAGGACATAGTTCCTGGAACTATACATGTCCGGAACGACTCATGTCTACTGTGCTGGCTACTGAGTAGTGAAAAAACACGACTACTCTTGGAAGTTTTGTCGGTTCTCCGCAATAGGCAGTTATATGAAATACCAATTTAATGGCTGAAAAATAAGCACGCTATGGCTTCATCTTCGCCTACGCTACGATCTATCCGCTTCGAGCTATGAAATTTCTCTCTCCATGATCATCCTTTCCAAAAACAAATGAATTTTTGTTGTTGTTGATTTTTTACAGCTGTTTTGAGCTGTATGATAGAGCAAATATTAAGGGGCCGACCCATAGAATCCGTCAATCCGCCAGCGTCAATGTATACGTTGCTGCCAACGTATTTACCGGATGGAACCGTCGTCCAATAGAATACGATGTATAGGTACTTTGACAGTCTCTTTTGCTTGGTGTAAAAATAATTCACAAAAACCGCAAATCTGAACAGAAATTTTTAATAAAAATATCAAAACCGTGTCGAAATTATTTTTTCGCATAAAATTTTGATCATCCTTTGCAAAAAGTAGAAAGTTAAGGTTAACCAAGTCTATCCGTCGTATCCGTTACGTGCGTTGCATATGGGACGAGTTTCATAAGAACATTTGTATTCTATTTGCTGTCAGTTGAAAATGTCAACGCTCACGCTTTGACGGATTTTATGGGTCGGCCCCTTTAACCATATTTTATTAAACTTGAACTTTCGTTTGGAGTCACATTACGTAACATTACGTTCTTTTCTTAACTATTGTCAAACGAAAGGTGAGGTTGAAGCTTCATTGTGATAGCATGCATTGCATTCCTATGGCTGAACTCGAAAATGTCAGATGATGCCAATGCTAAAGCGTTGTGTTTCAGCCATTTAGTCAGGAGTCGTAGAACCCAAACGATCTGGTAACAGACAACTTATATAACCACCACGCAAGCATTATTTTTCAATTATTGATTCGACGATGAATCAAAATTTTTCGAGTTTGTAAGCAGAAATTATGAAAACATCCCGAATCTTGTATTACGAATTTTATTAACATGAAAACATCAACCATCATTTTTAAAAATAATACTTGTTAAAACTTTCCATTTCCTTGGACATTTTTTACAACCATTGTATTTCACAAGTCACGGTATTCGACCATTTTAAATGCTTAAAGAAAGTCTTATATGACACTTTCTAAATCTTTGGTCTCATTGTCTTTTCCATTATCGACGTCCATAATACTGACTTTTGGAATCGTCCCAAGATCCGTGTCTTGATCATTTTCAAAACTGACTTTCTTTTTGTTTTTTAGAACGTACTTCCCTCGTTTGTGTTTGACCAATTCGAAAGCACAAGCGTAAAGGAAATTATATTGCTGCATTGACTGAACCATTTTCATGCGTTGGAAACGTAATCCCTTAACAGTTTCAAAAATATTAATTTTACTTTCACTCTTAATGCGCTGCATGATGATGTCGAGACCAATAAATGTGCCAGTTCTGCCAACTCCAGCACTAGTTAAAAGAACACGTTTTATGAAAATATTTTGTTTATAATATTTTTATGTTGGCTAACCTGCAATGAACGACTATTGGCGAATCACTGGGACACTTTTCAGCCTTGACTTGTCGCACGAACGTAATAAGACTCATCGGATCTTTCGGAACACCGTGGTCCGGCCACATTTTGAAATAAAAGTGTACGACCTTACGTCGTATATGCTGCTGTGCGTGGGTTACGATCATTTCTCTTCTGTCATAGAGATCAAATGAGTCTTCCTTTTGAATTTCAACCTTGATGTTTTTCCATTCATATGGGTAGTATTGGTGACATTTTACCTAGTTTGAATTCAATTGAACAAAATAAAGACTTTTGATAGACTAGCTAATAACAAATAAACAACTGTCAAATGTCTCCTAAGCCTTTGAGTTGAAGAAATCGGGCCTTAGAATATGACAGTTCAACTTACCGTGTCTTCTTCTTTGAACTGAGTTACCATAACAATTATTTTTACATTATGTTGAATAACCATTCTCCAAAAATCAACTATACTTTCTTGTTTGGGCCCTTGTGCTGCTATGTACTCTTTTTTTCGTCGATATCCCTGAAAGTCAAATGAGTGCAATCAGTTAAATTCTGAAACGTTTCCTTTTTTGTCTTATTTACATTTATGAACGAAGCGTTTATGTAGTCACATCCATCAGCATCAACGTCAAGTATAACTCGATTTTTGTCATCTGTAAACAAGAAATCGAAAAAAATTAAAAGATGTCAGCGTTTTCTTTTTGGTCGTTCGGAATCGTTCAGAACCTATCCGGACGATTCTGAATTCGTTTGACAGTTTGTGTACTGAAAAGATGAGAAAATCGATTTCGAACTTGAAAGTGGAATCAAAATCGGAACCATGCATACATGCACACACTAGCACATATGTATTCGCCGTCATATTTACATGATAATGAAAACAAATCAATTTTATGTGATAGTGTGACATCTCCCACTGAGGTTTCACAAATACATGCAACCATTAAGAGTTGAACATAATGCAGTCACCCGACGAAATGACAGCTGAATTTATATGGATCCGCTCGACGAAGTTTAACTTTTTGCGACTTTGTCGCGTGACAGTTTGACATTTCCGTACAAATTTCAGCTGTCATTTTCGTCATCGGGCGACTGTATTCTGTCAAACCCTTTATGTCGTTTTGCGTTGGACGTCCAGAAGCATTCGGAAGAGTCCAGAAGTCTTCTGAAACCATTCCATTGGTCTGACTGGCATACGGAAAGCTTCTGAGAAGAGAAGAAATCTTCCGTTTTGAAGACAGAATCGTCCGGAGAATCACACATACATCACACATGCATCACAAATACAAAATGTTTTCACACACACAAGAGCAAAATGTCAGTCCTCCAATGGGACTGTAGATGAAGAATTAAATAAAGGGTTTTTCCATAAGGGTGAGTAGATGTGATTCGAAGCACAGTGTGTTGTCTATGGTCATGAACTTTGAGCTCCTGGGTCAGATGGATCTTGTATGGGTGTTGGCCCAAGTCCCGACGTAAAAGTCGCCAAGTTGAAATCTGCGAAAGGCCGAGTTCTTGTGCACAGCGAGGAATGGACTGCCGCTGGTTCTGCTGTACACTTTCACGGACCGCGGAGATTTTCTCGGCCGATCTTGCGTTTCTTGAACGTAGGGGTGTTGGCGCAATGCGTGCAACGTTTGCGTTAACGAACACTTATTTTGATAATAAAGTTTTATCATTTGAACGTGCTGTTCAATCGTTACCATGTTGATTTGGCATAAACAACTGAATTAAAAAAAAGATTTGACAGATGTCACCAAAACAAAATGGCCGCCACGGAACACCAAAATCTACCCGCATCAATTGAAAAACCCTTCAGATTAAAAACGTCAAAAAACACCCACGGAAAACGACTTGCGGAGCAATCAAGAATGCTTGCATGTTCGTTGGCTTATCGAAGAGTCTTGTGTAACAATTCTAGATTACCAAAAACAAAAATGTTATAAATATTAAGAAGTTAGGTTTACCTACATGGAAAAATGTCTCTATATCGATTTTTATATTCATTTGTCTCCGAGGCGGAAAAGCTGAGATCGGTTGCAATAACTGTCAGCTCTTTGAATTCCCTTTGAAGTTTATCCCTCTTCGATAGGTCATTGTAGAAAATTGCAAAATTCTTGGTCGTAATGTCACCAAACGAGTCTTCAATTCCGTGGCCAGACTCGCGATGCCAAATAATTTTTTTCGTTATGTAAAGGTATAAGAATCCAGCGATGAACGCAACCATTAAGCAGCTTATTATTGAAATCCAAATTAGGGCCAATTTGATCAGGGAATCTATTTTCAATAAAAACAATTAAATTTATTTGTTCCAATAACAAGGGAATAACACGTTAGACCTGTTTTAAATTCCAAAACACCGGCATCGCTGAAACTAGACTTTGTGAAAAGGCGGATAACCATAGTGTACTCGGTGTCGGGCTTAAGCGGTCCATTGCAATACCGTTTGCTTGTGTTGGTGCATGACTCTGTTCCAACTGTGTACTCAATAATATTTCCAGATCTTGGTTGAATGGGCTGCCATCGAATTGGCGTAGTTTGGTATTGCTGAATGCATTCAGAATCACCGTTAGTATCCATCCACGATGCTGAATCTGGCCATTCATTATTGCTATCTAGGGCACCAATCAGGAGTTGAGGGTTTGGATTACAGTTCTGGAAGGATACGGGTTTTTATTTCAGGCTGTGAAATGTTGTTAGTTTCCAGTTTAACCTTTTGAGACAATAGAAGAGCAGCATATAAAATAGTTCCAGAATCAGAAGTAAGGATATCAACAGAAAAACGGACTACAGCAGAAATTGTTGGGTTGCTAGCTTCAAAGGCGTCCACTTTTGCTGTGCTTAAATCTTGTATTTTATCTGGAACTAAAAAAAAGAAACCGACTTTTAGAGCATGCTTCCAAGCGAAAATAACAAATCTTACTTCCCGCAGGAGATTGAAAAGTCAAGAATTTAGCTTGACTTTTCTGGATGACATTTTTATTTGTCACAGAAATCAACACCTTATAGTCATATTCCGGATCTAACTGGGTCTCATTATATACCATTAGGCCAGTTCCATCATAAACTGGCTGAACTCTACGCATAAAACTAACAGGTTCATAACTCTCACGTCGACCTTCGAATTCCAAAATGAAGTCTTCAATTTCTCCATTCGATAAACATGGCATTTGCCAAACTATTGTAACATTTGCCTTGTAAGTCGTCGAATTGACATCTGGACCATTGATGGAAATCACTTTGAAATAAGTTAAGGGATCGGATACTGAAAAACAAATACTTAGTCTCAGTTTTAAGGGTACTTAGGTTTGTACTCACCAGATGGCAGTGATCTTTCCATCATTGGCAGTGTATATTCTCCGGCTCCGTATTCGTTTTGGGCAGCTACTTGAAAACTATAGTAGCAATATGGCAATGTTGTGAAGCCATACTCCAAGCTTGATGTTTCAAGATTAATTGGTTCCATAGGTGGGAGTTTACAATTTGGAGGAATGTAGTAAGCTGGCTGCATTAGACGGAAATAGAATCTGTAAACGTTGATGTTTCCGTTGGGATAAATTGGCAAATTCCATTGGTATCGTATTTGATTGATGGTAATTGATTTCACAGTAACGTTCGAGGGTACTTCAGGGTCTGAAGTAAAGAGGAAACTTAATGAAGTTTATCAAAGAATTATGGCTGGAACACAAACACGCTTTAGATTTGGCTTTGCCTGACGTTTACGAGTACATCCATAGGAATTCAATTCATTCTATCACAATGAAGCTTCGACCTCACGTTTCGTACGTAATGTATCGTAATGTGACAAAGGGAAGCTATAATTCAAATGTGATGAACATTTGCTTTGTCTGACAGCTCAACAGCTATACAAAAAGTCAACGAACGAAATTTTGTCGTTTTCCATTGGTCTTTTTTTTAAAGTTTCTTCTTCTTCCTCTAATGGAACGAACGGGTTATGATGTATGTGTCATTCTTCGGACAATTCTGTTTTCAAAACGAAAGAGCTCTGCTCTTTTCAGAAGCATTCCATCTGTCAACGTCAGTCCAATGGAATGGTTTCAGAAGACTTCTGGACTCTTCCGAATGCTTCTGCACGACCAATGGAAAACGACATTTGTTTTTAGAGGAATGATGATGATGGAGAGATGTCATTCAAAGCAAACTCGAAGCCGGTGCATCGTAAGTCAGACGAAAGCGAAGCTTAAGTGTGTTTGTCTTTCAGCCATTAGGCTGATTAATGGTTTTTTGTAACACCTCAACGTACAGTATTTATCAGTGCTGAAAATCGCTTGCGTATAGTTTGACCATCCTGCTGTGTTGAACAAATCCACTTTACAAACGTATTCCGTAAATGGAGACAATGGTGACATTAGAGCCTTGAAACTGACATCTCCAAGACTTCCTTCAACATATTTAGTGACGCTCTAAAACAATAACAACAAATTCAAGTTCCCAATCTTATTGGGATTTCAGATACTCACTGTATATGGAACGTTCTTCGATGTTTCACAAACAAAACGAGCAAACAGTGTTTGACACTTGTTCGTCTTATAATCATTGTCCCTAGCACTCAGCTCAATACTATGACTCTGTTTCAAAGTCGACTGAAACGGATTTGGCGGTGCAGCGACCATTGGTGCTGTTATCTGTTCAACATACTCTGGCAGACCTTCTTTTTGCTTTGATTTTGTTATTGGAATTATTTGCACTGTATACACCTGACAGGAAACAAGATTTTCATTTATAACAATTTCCGTTACGTTGGTTTCTTTGTTGAAAATCGAATTGTCAGGTTCAGCCCAGGCGTTCACTCTGTATCCGTCTAAGCACAGGTCAGCAAATTCAGGTCGTTCCCATTGCAAATGCAATTCTTTGGCTATAGCTTCGATTTTGACATTTCGAACTTTTGTCGGATCTGTGGAAGTCAATTGCGTTACGTTGTCAATTCAATTTTAATTAAGGTTATGTTCATTTCTTACTGTCTTCACCAAGTTCAAGACTTGAATTAATTTGTACGCCAGACAAGCCATTGTGACCAAATGGGAGTACAGATACATTGTACTTTCCACAAGGATCAAGATTGTCAAATTCAAATGCTGTGTCCTTAGTGTATTGCTCCACCACTTGTGAAGGGGGGTCTTTTTGAATTGGTCCTAAGAGCTGCACTTTGTAAACGTCGACGCACTTTTTATTTTTTTTGGGAGATTTCCAAACAACGGTTACTGATGTGGCGTTGATTTTGTGATTTCCGAAGGATATAGTTCCAGGCACTGGAAAGTTAGAGAGTGGTTGTGAAAATTGTTTTCAGGAACTATAAAGAAGCTGCTATCAGCAAAATATTGTTGCTGAATCACAGCTGATATTACATGATATGGAAAGAAAACTGTTTTCATACTATAAACCTGTGAATGTCCTCACTAGATATGCCGAAAGAGGAACAGCGCAAGGTAGAGCTCTATCTCCTCTTCTATGGCTACTAGTCTTAAATGAAATCTCTTACCCATAGATCTTCACATTAAAGAAACAGCTTCCAGCAACGCCTTGGGTCTAAATGAATCCGGTATGTGGATTACAAAAATTTTCGGTCATAGTTTAAGGTTCACTTTCCATACAGATTGGATTGGAGAAGTAATAGTTACACTAAAGATTTCGACATCACCTTATACAGGGTGTCCCAAAATTCAACGATAAGCCGGAACCAGGGGGTGGCCCTATTCATGACTGCATGGAAAAAAAATATAAAAAAATCAAACGCCATTTTGTTTCAAATTACAACAAAAAATGTAAATTCTCAAAATAAAAAAATCTCTCTTGACATTTTTTGCTACTGTGACGACAATTTTTCATTAATTTTTGATTTTACATTTTTATCAGAATCTTAAAACATATAGCATCCTTTCTTAGTTTCCAAAAATTCCAAATTTTTAGCGGTTTTTCCACGAAAATTAATCAAAAAAGTTTTATTCCATAAAATTTTAATTTTTTTTTAGTTTCAGTCCACTTTCAGTCATCGTGGTTATAAAAAAATATACGGACACTACCATGACATCTTTTTTAAAAAAATTCGCGCAGGTTATCAAGATTCTAAATTGGTATAACACTTTGGATAAACTTGCCAGAAAAAGAAGTAATGCATACTTTTTCATAACAACAACCGATTTTCAAACAAAAAACTTGTTCAGAGAAATCACTTCACTTTATGGAAAAAAATTGGTTTTCTGATGCGCTCTCTTCAAAATTTAGTACGATCTGTTTCCACTGTTTGTTTTATTCCATTAATGTGTTAATTTCAAGTGTGATTTCGAAATTGTGTACTAGTTTTTGAAAAATCCTTGAACTTTCATAATTTTTATCATGCCATTGCCGTATGCCCCCTCGGATACGTAGACATGCACATTGTGTACGGAGAATGCCGGTGCAATGCTAATTCTGCTACTCGAATATACCGAAAAAGGTTCAAAAATGCTGGAAGATATCCAGATTATCGGGTTTTTATAAATGTGCATCAAGAGTTTTTGGAAGGGCGTTTAGAAAGAAAGAAATGCTAGAAGACCAAGAGCAGATGGTATTGACAATTCATGGAAACTGAAAACGATTCAACAACATCGTATATTGATGCAGGTGGCAAACAATTCGAACATTTACTGTAAAAAATAAATAAAATATGTTTGTACTCCTAAATAGCACTTATGCATTTTTTCTTATTTAGAATTTTTGTATTTTAATTAAGTGAACATTATGACGATTTAAAATAAACAAACAGAAAATATTTGGGCCTAAATAAAACGTGCTTCATTCTGAAGACTCATAGGGAACTGATTTATTTGAATAGACAAAGTTTTTGAAAATCGGTCGTTGTTATGAAAAAGTATGCATTACTTCTTTTTCTGGCAAGTTTATCCAAAGTGTTATACCAATTTAGAATCTTGATAACCTGCGCGAATTTTTTTAAAAAAGATGTCATGGTAGTGTCCGTATATTTTTTTATAACCACGATGACTGAAAGTGGACTGAAACTAAAAAAAAATTAAAATTTTATGGAATAAAACTTTTTTGATTAATTTTCGTGGAAAAACCGCTAAAAATTTGGAATTTTTGGAAACTAAGAAAGGATGCTATATGTTTTAAGATTCTGATAAAAATGTAAAATCAAAAATTAATGAAAAATTGTCGTCACAGTAGCAAAAAATGTCAAGAGAGATTTTTTTATTTTGAGAATTTACATTTTTTGTTGTAATTTGAAACAAAATGGCGTTTGATTTTTTTTATATTTTTTTCCATGCAGTCATGAATAGGGCCACCCCCTGGTTCCGGCTTATCGTTGAATTTTGGGACACCCTGTATACTGACGGCTCCAAGATGGACCCTAGGTGTTGGGGCTGATGTCTTCTCTGATGAACTAGGTTTTTTAAAGAATCCTTTGGACTGCCAAATAGGTGCAGCGTATTTCAGGCTGAAGTACTAGCGAATAGACAGACATGTAGACTCCTCAAACAAAACAAGCAGTCACACCCGACAGCAATACAGAAAACTAGCAATTTTTATTGACAGCCAAGCAGTCATCAAGGCTGTAGACAGCTATCCGGCGAAATCCAAAATCGTTAAAGAGTGTAAGCAAACACTCGCAAGCTCCAACGATAGTATTTAAATTAATCTTGTTTGGGTACCCGGTCACAGTGATATTCTGCGAAATGAAATCGCTGACGAACTGGCCAGGATGGGAACTAATCTTCAAGTATCTTTAGGTGAGGAAGTAAGAATCCCTTTGGGAGGTTTGAAACTAGATATTCAAAACCAGTTTCTCAAGAAATCCAACGCAAGATGGAGAAATCTCGCCAACAGCATCATTTGAAGGCAGATATGGCTTACTGACGATGATAAACGCACCAAGGAACTTCTGTAAAGGTCTATAGGTCAGACATTAGTAGAATTGTTGCCACTGGCCAATCCGACAACATGCCATGAGACTTGGTATTCCCTATAACGAGTTTTGCCGAAGTTGTAGAGATGTGGAGCCACTTTGTGTGAAAACGCAGCCCTACTTAACACCAGAACAACAGCTTTTGAGGTTCCTTTCCTAGCGAACTTTCAAATATGAGAATAAAGAACCTGATTCTTTACATCAACAAAACCAATTGGATTTAGCTAATCCATATTTCCACTATGCACCAAATCAAGCGCTAATTGTGTTCCGTGGGTAGCGTCATTGACAGCCGTTTTTACCTACCTTCCTAGGAGTATACCACAAGCTCATGTGAATGATTTGGCCGGAGGAAAGCATACCCGATGAATGGAACCTCAGTATCGTTCACCATCGATCAAATATTCACTCCACTGCAGATCTTGAAAAAGACACATCGACACCTACCACTTTTTCATCGATTTCAAGACCGCGTATCGCAGCGTCTATAAAGACCAACTATACTTATAAAAAGCAATGTCTAGTTTTCGCATCTCAGAAAAACTCGTCCGTCTGTGTAAGAAGACGATTTAAAACTCACTCACGTTGTTCCATCATGGTCGGAAAAAACCTCACGGATGCACTCACGGAAGCATTTGATGTCAAAAAAGGTTTAAGCACTGTCATGCGTTTTCTTCAACATCATTCTTGAAAAGATTGTGCAAAACTCCTACGTCAACACCAGAGACACAATTTTTCAAAAGTCCTTCCAGCTACTAGGATACGCAGACGAAATTGACATAATTGGAAGAAAACAGCGTGATGTCAATGGAGCGTTTGTGAGTCTTGAGACGGAGGCCAGGAAGATTGGTCTTGCGGGTTAACGAGGGTAAGACTAAGTTAATGCTGTCAACAAGAAAGAACAACCAACATCGACGTCTTAGAGCAAACGTCAACATAGACAGATTTAACTTCAAGGTAGTTAAGGACTTCGTCTACCTAGGATCCGCTATCAACTCAGACAACAACACCAGCGCTTAATTTAAACGAAGAATCACTCTTGCCAATCGCTGTTTCTTTGGACTTGGAAGGCAATTGAGTAGTAAAGTCCTCTATCCCAAACAACTAAAGTGACACTCTACAAGACCCTCATCATCCCAGTCGTAATGTATGGTGCAGAGACATGGACCATGACAACATCCGATGAAAACGTTTTGGGCTGCTTCGAAAGAAAAATTGTTCGAGTGATTTTTGGTACTGTCTGCATAAATGGAGAATGGATACGAAGATTCAATCAAGAACTGTCAAGCTGTTCAGCGACACTGACCAAACCAGAAAAGTTAAGGTGTAACGACTTAGATGGTTGGGTCATGTAGAGCGAATGGAAAACAATGCTCCGGCTCGTAGAGTCTTCGAATCCAGCCCGGAAGCACGTCCCAGAAGAGAAAGACCGCGACTGAGGTGGAGCACGCAGGTGGTAGAGGACCAATTTGGCGTGCGAAACTGGAGAGAGGTAGCTAGGGACTGAGCTAGCTGGAGACGTTTGTTGGATATGGCCCTGGTCCGACCTGGACTGTAGCGCCAACACAAGTAAGTAAGTAAGTTTAGAGCGTCATCAACCTAGCTTGACGTGTTAAGAAGTCCAAAGGCTACTACTACTCGGAAAGTCCGACCTGAACACTATTATCTCTTTATCGAGGGTGTATTTGTCCTGTTAAAAGCTCTTCCTTTTGGTGAAATACCAAATGCCCGTAGCTTAGTGGTAAGGTGTGTTGGCTGCTAAGCAGAATGTCGTGGGTTCGAGTCCTACTCGCGCCCATAAAGTTTTTATTTCATCTTTCACGGGTACTGCCTCTTGCGAAGAACTGACAAAACTTCCAAGAGTATCAATCTGTCATGAAAAAGTGCTCCTCGACTTTGCCGTTCGGAATCGGCGGTAAATTGTAGGTCCCCTCAATTCTTCACACGCACTCAGTGAATTTTTGATGAGAGTAAGCCACTTAGGCCTTGGATCTTCAAGAGCTGTCGCAGCACTCTATTTATTTATTTTTAAATGAAAAATAAATGGTAATACTGTAAAAAAGTCTTACACTGTTCTGGTAGTGTAAACGTCTGCAAATCCGACTTAGGTTTCGATATATCATTCATATAGAAATGCAATCCATATTCTTCGCAGCCATCCAGGTCTATAATGGTGTAATCCTTTGTATTTGCAATTTGCTCGGTGATATTTTTTTCATTCCACTTACAACCTACAAAAATAAGAGCGATTTACGTTTAGTATTCTCATTTCTTTCTTCACTACTATTTTACCTTCATCCTTGTCATCTTTTTTACTTGGATGAAGCAAGCTTCTGGTTCTGAATTCTTCAATGCATTCCATTGTTGACCATCTAAGAAATAAAATATTAATGCACGTCGTATGTTTTGGTGGCTCCCACGTCACTTTGACCGATTCATTTTCAACATCTTCAAATTTAATATTTGTCACATCATCAGGTTCTACAAGAAAAAAGATGTTTTAAATTCGCTACTTCTTCGCTTAGTCACTTTTGTTCACTACGGCGTATACGTGCCATTTTTATGTTTTTCTGTGATGCATGTTAATGTAAACAAAATGAAACTTTCTTACCTGCGTAAGCAGTTGTAGCATTTGTTTGAATTGTTTCCCCAACAAACTGTCCTAGAATGTCCTTTGTCTTAATTTGAATCGTATGAGTTTGACATGGATTCAAATCGTCAAGCTCAACATGGGTTTTGTCGTTTTGAACTTCATTTTTGTAACTATTCCCTTGCGCATTGACTGTAATCTCACAAATATGAATGCACGTTCGATGTTTAACATTCCAATCAATTGACATGCTAAATTGTTTTGGAATAGCTGTTAGATTTTCGGCATACGGCACTGAAAAATTCAACAACTGACATAAATGACGAAATCACAAAGGTACAAAAATTGCTTACTTGCATAGGTCGTGTTCACATCAAATGATTCATCGAGTAAGCTGTTTTGCTCATCGTCTGGTTCGAGTGGAACTAGAACTAAAGTTACATAGTAAGTTACGCACGGATCCAGCCCTTCACTAAAGAAAAAATGTTAACACTCAAGACAATTCTTAGAAACCGATGAAATTACCATGAATTGGTTCCATTATAAGTTCCATAGATACTTTTGCAAGTAACTCCCTGGAGAGTGTAGTTTTCATTTCCAACACTGAACTCTAGCTTGTGTGGTGTGGCATTGTACCCTACCTGGTAGATCGGATCGATGCCAAATACTGTTTGTGTTGTAGAAATTATTAGCAGTAAGGATAAGGCTATTAGGGAAAGTTGATTCCATGGTGTTGTTAAAGGGTTAAGCATTTTAAGTAGTTGTTACATCATAACCGCTATCTTATTTTAAAAAGAATTCAAAAAATGTTTAAGACTCATTGTTGTTAATTATTAAAAGTTATATTAAACTAATTTCAACTCAAGTATCGTCGCCGTCGGGTTAAGAGGTTAAATTTTAAGAGTCCGTTGTGTTTTATAATCGCTAGCTTGAATTAGATTGAATTTTTGATGTATTGTGATGTAGGCATTAAAAAAAAAAAAAAAAAATATTTTAAAAGTGTCGTCTTTTGTCGATGCACCTTGTATGTAAAACGTAAACTCTGTGATGCTTAATTTAATCAGGCTGGGGTATAGTCGGAGTCCAAGGTCTGTCTGAGGAAAGCACAAACAACTCAGTAAAGAAAACACCAAATTCTCTCCAATTAGTCTTTAACTCTTCTTAATTAAAACAATTTAGGTTAAATCGAAATGTACATATTAATTCTTATGTACACTCTTAAAATTAGCCTTATAAATACGATAGTGCCACGGCCATTATCACGAATAATTTTTCCCTGGAGTTTTTTCCCAATTTGGGAACTTTGCTATCAATTATCATGAATAATAATTTTCGAGAATGGGAAAAAAGCTTAATTTCGAAAAATTCGTATCGCCAATAATTTTTTCCAGGGAACTTTTTCCTTTTTTGGAACAGAATTTTTCGCAAGTTAGTTGTAAGGGAAGAACTTGCTGTGCATCACCATGAAGTAAATTAGAATACTATTTCTTTTTTCTTTGGAGGAGAGAGGGGCAGAAGTCGTGTGGCTGAAGATCAACTCGGAAAAATTTAAAGGATTATCCATGGAACTTAATCATCAATCCAAGTAAATTTTTCTGCACAATTCTTTTAGCTTAAGGGCCAAGCCTCTACTGTACGACCTCAAATGTTGAATCCGTACTGCTTTACGGATGCAGAACTTGGGAAGTCACATACACTGCCACAAGAATGCTTCAAACGTTCGTTATTTGATGTCTCAGAAACATCTTGATGATTTTTTGGCCCTACCGTATCTCAAATGCTGAACTTCATGCGAGAACATATCAGGAACCCATAGACGTTGTCATACCACACGTTTCGAAAAGGCGACTGCCAAGCAGCGGAATCCGCTCACACAAGAAAGCAGAAGTGGGCCGGCAGGCAATTGGCTTGGCGATGCACAGGAATCAGCATACGACAATGGCGCATAGTAGAGGAGACCCTATGTCCCGTAAAGGAAACATACCACCGACGTAATAGGTCAATAGCTTAGGTAAAATGTATGTTTATTTCGGAATCAAAAATGGATTGAATTAACAAATGTAGCCGTTAAGGATCACGAATTTCTCAGATAGGCAAAAGCAAATGATACTCGAAAAAAATGGTGCGGGGAAATAACTCCACGGGAACTAACTCCACTGAGGGATTTACTTAGTTAGTTCCTATGTACGGTGAGAACTTAGTTCACTTTCTAATGGGAACTAAGTTCACACATTTATACATGGCGCAGGGAAACTGGTCCGGAAGTCAGAAGTCCCAAAATGGGTTACGGGGCTAATGACCCACTATGGTGGGTCATAACAACAACCCTAAAATGTCCTATAAATAAATATAAGATCATTTTTATTTACTACCTATTTGTCGACAAAATGGATAGAGCAATTCATTTTCAAAGCTGTTGCCGTTTCTTTTAATTTGGAAAAGCATGCTAGTGTCTGGATAGCAGGTGCTGCACTGCAATGATTCATTTTGAGCATCTTTTTTCACCTTGGTGGATGATGACTATCTGTAACACTCAAAATCAATTTGGTTTGATTGGGAGTGAAACGAGCGGAAAAAATTTTGCCCAAAAGAGAATCAATTTGGGTTGTGAAAATAAAAAAATCAAACCCCAAATTGATTCTCTTTTGGGCAAATTTTTTTCCGCTCGCTTCGCTCGCTTGCAATTTTTCGTTCAAGCTCCAAATCCTTAATAATAAAATTTTTTTAATCATTTGAGAGGGATTTTAGAGTTAATAGAGTCAATAAAAAAATGTCTTTCTGATGGAACTTTTAATGTTATTTAAATAGCTCAGTTATTTAAAAGGACAAAAAGATGCAACAAGATGAAACTGGGTTCAAGTACAGTGTGCTTGTAGAATGCGGAATGCCCTACTCTCACCGAACACCAAACTTCAGAAGAACGTTTGCATAGGAAAAATTTTCTTTATGTCACATAAAGTTATAGCATGCGGTATATTTCAATTGTTATATACCGTTTTAGAAAATGTTTAAAATTAATAGCAAAGTTCAGAAACCCCAAATTTGATTTCTGGACTAATGAACCACCATATAGGGGGTCAGATTCTTAAAAATGGGTTTCCTTTTCTTCTTTTCAGTCTTAAAAACTGAATTTCGGAATGATTTCGTTTCTAAAAGACATTTATTTTAATTTCACAAACAAAATTGCTCAGTATACTTGAATTCTTATTTGAATTTTTTCTCAATTAAAGTGGCAAATTATTTCAAATTCGAAGGGAACTAGATCCATTTATTATTTGAGGAATTTAATTCCCACTGTACATGGGAACTAACTACACTTTACAAAAGTGGAGTAAGTTCTCACTTGGTGGGAAGTAAATCCCTCAGTGGAGTTAGTTCCCGTGGAGTTATTTCCCCGCACCGAAAAAAATCAATAAGCCTTCTATCAGTCACTGAGAACCAAAAATATCTGCAAGGTTTGGTTACCGAGGGTGCAGGGAAATTACTCCACGGGAATCTGCTCCACATGGGAATTTACTCCACTCAATGTGGGAATTTTCTCCACTTTTTAAAGTGGAATAAATTCCCCCTGCAAGTGGGAAATAACTGCACAATTTTTTTGGTGTAATTATTTCCCAGCATAAAACTGAGCTCAACAGTTTTTACGAGGAATGTAAGTAATTATAATGCAATCAATTTATGTGATAAATTCAACCAATTTATTGACTATGAACACAATTTTACAATTTTACAAATTAAACAATTATTTATTTTTCCGCACAGTCTAACTATGGTTGAACATAAGTGCCGAATTCTATTTTGGGACTACAAACCCACTATGGTGGGTCATTAGTCCTGAAATTAAATTCGGGGTTTCTTCGTGATAAGTTTAAAACATTTTGTAAACCAATAAATTGAGTAGACAGTTTGAACATATTTTCAAGGTTTACATACCACATGCTCTAAGTCTATGTGACGTTAAGGAAACTCTTCCCCATGAAAACGTTCTTCTGAACTTTGGTATTCGGTGAGAGTAAAGCATTCTACAAGCACACGGTACTTGAACCCAGCTTCATCTTATTGCATCTTTTTGTCACCTAAAATAACTGAGCTGTTTTTATTACATCAACAGCTCCATTAGAAAGACATTTTTGTATTGATATGATTTTCACTGTTCAGTTTTCTTGCATCATGTGGATGCAGACGTAAGTAGGTACTATTTTTGCAATACTTAACCTTAACTCAGTTTCACATGTTTTAAAATATTATTTCAATAAAGGATTTGAAGCTTGAAACAAAAAATGAAGTAGGTACAATAATTGCAAGCGAGCGAAGCGAGCGGAAAAAATTTTGCCCAAAAGAGAATGAATTTGGGCTGTGAAAATAAAAAAATTCGCGCGAATTTTTTTATTTTCACACCCCAAATTCATTCTCTTTTGGGCAAAATTTTTTCCGCTCGTTTCACTCCCAACCAAACCAAAACGATTTTGAATGTTCCAGATCGTCATAATCTCTAGGATTTGGAGCTTGAAACAAAAAATGAAGCAGGTACAATAATTGCAAGCGAGCGAAGCGAGCGTAAAAAATTTTGCCCAAAAAAGAATGAATTTGGGGTGTGAAAATAAAAAAATTCGCGCGAATTTTGGGAAAATTTTTTTACGCTCGTTTCGCTCCCAACCAAACCATAACGATTTTGAATGTTCCAGATCGTCATAATCTCTAGAGTCTAGACGAAAGTGAAAAAAAGATGTTCAAAATGAATCATTTCAATGCAGCACCTGCTTTGCAGACACAAGCGTGCATTACAAAGGTGTGTGGTGGTTTCTTTTAAAAAGTAAAGAAAACGGTAGCAGTTAGTTTTGAAAAATGAATTGTTCTGTCAACTTTGTTCACAAATAGTAAAAAAATGGTCCTATCTATTGTTAAGACTTTTTATAATTCAAAGAAAAAAATCACATTCTGAAATTTTTTTTTAATAAGAAGTGCAATAATATTGTTTCTCACACTTTTCACTTTTAGTGGACTTGTTTCTCACACAATTATGCAGTTATTTCCCACTCTTAGTGGGAATTTATTCCACTTTAAAAAGTGGAGCAAATTCCCACTTTGAGTGGAGTAAATTCCCATGTGGAGCAGATTCCCGTGGAGTAATTTCCCTGCACCGTATGATCCCTAATCCATTTTTCCTGGTTTTAGGTTCTTGATTTCTTGTTATCCCATATAAAATATGCACGTATGTACATATATCTTCTGATGCAAATTCCTCGGTAACCAGGGCTAGGAAATGAGTTTGTCTTTCATAAATAGGCTCAGGAGTCGGGATAGTAAGTTCTATCAAATATGTCTGCAAAATTTAGCGAAATCGATTTGGTCTTGATGTGAAATCCCACAATTTCATTCATTTTTATTTAAATATGAAGCTTTCAAAATAACTTCGAAAATCATTAAAATATTTTAAGGTTGGCATAATTTCTTTCCGGGTAAATAAAAGTTCTTGGGAGATTTTCGATGGGAAAATTCTGTTCCGGGGTAATTTTTGTTTCCCTGGTAAAAAAAGTTCCCAAAAAATTTATATTTATTATTTATATAATATAATATTTAAGGCAAAAAAATAGGAACAATATGAATTGCCCTATGCACCATAACTCGTTGCTAGTCAACTGGTAGCGGTGGGAGAACAACTATTATGCTTCTCGAATTGTCTACTAATCTTAACTTCTACTTCATAACTATTCGGTAAAAACTGGTTGTGAATCATAAAATTACAAATGCACTTAAATTCTTAAAATACACAGTACTCTATGGTGTTGTTATTGTTGATGGACGTCGAGGTTATGTATAGTCTGGGCGGTATGGATATTTGTTGTTGTATAGTCCAGGCGGTACGGTTGATTCTTTTGTTCTAATAGTCCGGGTGCTCAGAGTTGCATTTATTTCCAATGTTTTTGATTTTTATGGTTGGTTGGTCGGAATAGGAGCTGTGAAGTGTGACGCTTCGTTACAACTCTACAAGCATCAGAAGTAGCGTTTTGATCGTATGATCCCTCAAAGTAAATAAGGAACCGTTCTAGATTTTGTTATAAATATGTATACCTGTCACATTGGTACGGTATGCTTAATCGTTAATAAACTACTTATAAGAAAAAACCACGTTTTTATCATTCTTTTTATTCTGCTCAAAAAACCTCCACAGTGACAAACTTGAGCAATGGAAAAAGCTGTCTTTGTTTTGAAGAGTTGGCTTAGAGCCAACTGCATTTATGCAATTTAGCGTGACTTTTGAAGAACAATCAAAACAGTAAGGAATCTGGAATTCTGACTCAGCTGTGTTTCCTTCTTGATAACACAGATAGCAAAACTGATAACTACGAGATTGATTCAATACATAGAAACCATTCGATTGCAAATCTTTTCAAGCAAGTGAACTAAGTAGAAAATACCCTCGAGAGATAATCCAATAAATAAAGATAAATCGATAATAATAATAAATTTCAAAACAATTTCAATTCCACATTTTTATTGCTGTGTTAACAAAAACAATTGTATGATTGGAGAAAGTTATAAAAAAAAAAAACAATAATCATCAAATGCGACTGAGTTAACTCTTTCAATAAAGTAATAAAAGATTCGAGTTGAAGGAAATTCCTTGCGATCATTCACATCAAGTCATTTTTATTTAAGAAATTGATTTCGTCATTATGTAGAAATGCTTTTTTGTACAAAAAAATGTTATTTTTTTGTACACTATCAGAATTGGTCGAAGAGAGCTTACAGCAAGCACAGTCTAACGACAAATGGTTTGCCAACATATTAGATTATGTTATACCACCGGCTCATCACTTATGGCAGTGTTGGTTGTTAGTCAACAAACATAATATAACAAACAGTCACATAGACGAAACAAAAATAAAACAATTAACAAAACAAGATTAATACAAACATTAATTTAACAAAAAACACACGCTTCCTTGTAAAGGTCATTGTTTGACATTTTATTATTATTATCTACGTACACATAACGAAGCATCGTTTATAGTTAAATTAAAAAGCAGTCCTAGGTGGCTACCCTGAGGAATTAGCAAAAAATTTCTTAGAGATAAAATGCCTGAATTTCACTTGATAAGACCTTTTCTCGAGATATGAGAATGAAAAATGGCGTTAGAGAGTTGGTCAAAGGCTTTCGAAAAATCTATATAGACACAATCGGTTTCCTGACCACATTCCAAATTGCTAACACATTGATTTATAAAAACAAGAAGATTTGTGACAGATGATGTTTCTGCAATGAAATGCCAAACTGTCACATATAACTTGTTCAAACACCTTAGGAATGCAGGAAAGCTAAGATATTGGTCTATAATTGGCGATATTGGACTTATCTCCCTTCTTATAGACTGGTATAATATAAATGCTTTTCCAAATTGATGGAAATTTTCCTAATTTCAAAGACAATTCGAAAATATTACATAGGGGAGGTGCTAACACAAATTACACTTTTTTAAAACAATCTTCTTTTAGGAGAGAAAAAATGTTAATAATGACGTCAGTCTCTTCTAAGATGTTGTTAAACAATACTTGTGGACAGTCACGTAAAATCTTTATCCACAACAGACGGAGAATTGATGAAAGATTTGCTGAAACTATTTGCGAATTCTTCACACATTTCAGAAGTTAAGTTGAGGGATGCATTATTGCTTGTAAAGTTCATTGCGTAAACATCACATTTCCTCTTCGAATTAATGTATCTCGAAAAACTTTTCGGATCAGACGTCAGAGAGCATCCTATAGTAAGTAAATACTCATTTTAAAGTTCATAAGAAAGATTTTCGAATTCTTCAAGAAATTAAATATCTATAAATCACTTGGTTTTGGGGTAATTTTTCCAGGCCTTATTCCTCTTATTACGAAGTGTTTTGAGCTCTTTAGTATCCCAAGGATGACTAAAAGTGTTAGAGTGAGTTGATTTCTTTTTAGGAACTGCAATAATTGCGTCAATATCATAGCTGGACGGTAATCCTTGGATACCGGAAATTTGTAAGCGATTTGAAAGCTGCAAAGATTCAGCTTTTCAGAAGTCAAATGCATACGAGCAATCATTGAGACGGAGGCCAGGAAGATGGATCTAGGGTCTAGCGGTAAACGAGGGCAAGGCCAAATTAATGCTGTCAACAAGAAAGGACAACCAACAGCAACGTATTGGAGCAAACGTCATTATAGACAGATTTAACTTCGAGGTAGTTAAGGACTTCGTCTACCTAGAATCCGCTATCAACTCAGACAAAACCACCAGCGCTGAAATCAAACGAAGAATCACTCTTGCCAACATAGCTGGGCACCGTTAATCAAAAAGTTAACTTCGTTAATCGCTAATCCGTTAATTAAAAATTTAACTTCGTTAACAGTTAAAACGTTAAATTTTAGAAAAATTAACGCAAGTTAACGTTAATCGTTAATCCATTAACACGCCATAAAAATTTTATTTTCTAATAAAAATTGGAAGTTTAAAACAAGAAAAGACAAGTAAATTGTTAACTTCCCAGAGGAAGTTATTGTAATGGGGCCGATTTTATGAATCTCCAATTTTTGCATATCTCCATGTATCGAGCTCACTAGAATCCGAATCAACCATTTTTATGATGATGTCTGTGTGTGTGTATGTGTGTTCGTATGTGCGTATATGTGCGTATGTGACGTGCGTTACGTTTTATCAGCTCAACTATCTCGCGAACCACTCATCGTATTGTCATAAAATTAGTCTCATTCGACGCGGTATTGTATTGTTAAGAGCTGTTTTGTTGTTTTGAGCGAAATCCGCTTAGCGGTTTTTTAATGGCAATTAAAAATCTAACACAACCCTAATATAATGAAAATTATGATAATTTCTGCAATAATTTCAACAATAGTGCAAAAAATCTTAGTTAGTGCGAAAAAAAAAATCAGGAGTATCATGGACTATATTTGATTACTAGCTGACCCACCAAACGCTGTTTTGCCATTTAATATTAATATTCGGAAATACTAATCCGATTAGAAAAATGCTTTCACTGATAGAAAACTATACAATATTCAGGAGTAATATAGGCGCCACTGTTATTCAAATGAACTTATGGAATTTAACTTTGAAAACAAGGTGCGTTTACAACTACAACGGAACGCATCGGCTGGAAATTACGCTCTGGGAAGTTAGTCGTGTGGACAACATGGGTCGCACTCATATTTTTTTTAATATAGTAAATTATATTTTATAGGAGTTTAAGTGTTAAAACAACAATTTATTCAGTCATGTATATGAATGTGATTGTTCCACTTCATGAACATCAGCATGTTGAAATTCTCGAGTGTCTTTTCGGCTGAAGTATATCCTTGCCCGTGGAGAAGAGACGTTCAACAGCAGCGCTTGAGGGTATGGCAGTATTGTATTGGATAAACAGATTTGCCAATACTTGTTCCCCGAGGAATGCCGCTTCATTTAACGAGTCTTTTGACATCAAATCTAGCCCCATTTTTACGAAACTTTGAGCTTTACTTCTTAATGATTTGTTGTTCTTAAGTTTTTCTGAAGATTGAGTAACAGAGTTGAAAAGTCATCCTCATCATCGTCGTTGTTACTCGCGTTGCTGCCTCCGCCACTTACACTCTCTACGTCCTTTGATATTTCGATAGTTCTTCTTGTAGCGCTTCTTCTACCTTTTTTTCCATGCATTTTTTCACTGCATCTACACGACTGTTATCATATTTCTGCAACCATATCAACCGAAACTTAGGGTGAAAAGCCGCAGCAAGTTTGCACTGTTCATCGTCCATAAGTGGTCCGAACCTTCTATCTATGCCGTTTAATAACGCATTGACTAAAGCTGTGCAATTTACAAAAAACACAGAAAGGCAGCGAAAAAGACAAGTCGCGTGCCGTTGTGTTTCCTGAAGGGTGTTGACTAATTTTTTATAAGCTATAAAAATAATTACCAATAATCTAATGTGTATCTGTATGGTGTTTGTGTTCGATTAACGATTAACGGACTTTGGAAAATTTAACGATTGTTAAATTTTTTTTGAAGTTAACTGAAAAGTTAATCCGTTAATGGGAATGTTCACTTCGTTAATTAACGATTAACGGATTAACGAAAAAATGCCCGTTAATGCCCAGCTATGCTTGCCAATCGCTTCTTCTTTGGACTTAGAAGGCAATTGAGTAGTAAAGTCCTCTCCCGAGTCACTAAAGTGACACTCTACAAAACCCTCATCATCCCGGTCCTAATGTATGGTGCAGAGACATGGACCATGACAACATTCGATGTAAACGCTTTAGGCGGCTTCGAGAGCAAAAATTCTTCGAGTGATTTTTGGTCCTGTCAGCATAAATGGAGAATGAAGGCGAAGATTCAATCAAGAACTGAACCAGCTGTTGAGCGACACTGACCTAGCCAGAAAAGTTAAGGTCCAACTACTTAGATGGTTGGGTCATGTAGAGCGAATGGAAAATAATGCTCCGGCTCAAAGAATCTTCGAATCAAACCCGGAAGGACGTCGCAGAAGAGGAAGACCGCGACTCAGGTTTACAATAGGAAAAGTAAAAAAACCAAGAGTAATGGTTTTTGATCATTACTTAAACTCGGGAACCAGACCTCGCTGACCACTTTTGGTTTTCAGTTACTGATAGAGAGCAAACATACCTTTGTTCTTATTGATCATTTAATACAGCCAAGCTTTGAAATTAGGCTATGTTTATGACCGAGCGTAAACGCGTCGCGCGATGCGACGAGAATCGCTCCTTCGCTTGTTACATTTTCGCTTGCGTTATCGCTAGGTTAGGTTGCGTTATCGCTAGCTATTGAGTGTTTATAGTAGAGCGAAACTTCAAGCGATTGAATGTTTGAAATATTAAAACTTTATTTAAGTTTTGTCAGTGAAGAAGCAAAATGCGTGCATTGACTAGGAAAGGCACTTCTTTCCGAGAACTATTTGAGGTACAAAATTAATTCTTGCGGCACAAATTAGCAACAAATTAGCAACAAAATATGCCGTTAGTTTCATGTCGCTAGCTGCATTGGTTCTAGTTTGGTTCTGCTAGCGTAATATTACGCTAGCAGAACATCGATTTTTCCAAGAACTAGTGGAGCAACAAAATCAATTCTTGCGGCACAAATAAGCAACAAAATACTGAATACTTTTCATTGCCAGCTTATGAAATGGTTCTGCTAGCGTAATAGACGTTCAACAATCGCTCGTACCGCTCAAAATATCAAAATATTTTGATTTTAAATTTTCGTCGCTTTTTTAGCTTGTAATCGCTCAATTCGCTTTTCGCTAAATCGCTTTGTCACAAACACTTTCATTTGAAATCGCGCGAAATTTTCTGAAGGCAGAAAATCAGAAATCGAAAAAAAAAATTGCCTAAGAAATAATGATGTGATGTTTTTTGGATAAAGCGAACAAAGTAGTTTTTATTTTCCAAAAACTAAAAGACATTGAAATTGAAAATATAAAGCTTAGAGAAAGACAACATTAAAGTCGTTCAGAAATGCAAATTTTGTCTAAATGTGTTTTCAAGTTAATCTAAATTTTGAACTGAAATCTTTTAACTGTAACAGACAGACATATCTACATTCTCCGGCATTACTGTGTCATGTTCGACTGTAATCTCAAATTATTTTTTTTATTATTCCTACCTTTCCAATGAGTGCTTATAAACTAAAGCTCCTATCAGTGAGTAGATTCTCTTTGTTACAATATAGAAGACGTTGAAAAAGCAATCAACTCAGGTAGCAGGCGCCATCAATTAATTTCCTGCACTTTATTGACGTTCTATTTGTGAAGTTCGATATTCAGCGAAGAAGAGTCGGAATCCTTTAAGTTAAGTTGCCGCCAAACAAAATGCACATTCTTCAAAAAATAACAAACAGCTTTTCATTTCCTTCAAATCAATTACTTTAAAAATTAATTAATTGACAAAACACTCAAACATCTGAAAACACCGAACTTGTCTTATCTCTCCAATTAATTGAACAAGATTAATTACAAGTGAATCAGTATATAAATTAACCGTAGGATTTATTATAATTTATTAATTTGCCTGTCATATATTTTCACTTTCTCAGTTTTATCTATTTGTTTTTGTTTTGTGGACACTAAACCACACACTCATCGATTAGTGTTTACTTAATTATCCGCGACGCGAGCGATTATTATTATTTTTATCACCATCACGCTTCTTATCGACAACCTGTGACAATCAATCTGATAGACAAACACACAATTCTATAGTGGTAGTGTAAGGTAGCAGCCAATAATGTTTTCGAACGGATGCAATTGAATTTATTAGCCATATGTTGCAAACAGGTGCCTTAGAGCTCGCTTATCACAAGAACAAGACGTTCGAACCGACTCAACTTATCGTTCTTTCACAAGGCTGATTTTTTTTTTTTTGCTTTTTTATCGGGAACAATGGTAGTTTAATAATGGCAATTGCATTTTAGTTAAGAGAAATACACTCTTTCTTATCACCGGTGATAAATTCCACATGAAATAAGAAAACAAACAGCGAAATTATAAAGAAAAACCCAAATTTGTGGCATTTTCTTGCTAGTTTTAATGACGGCAACACACACATTTGGCAATTTTTATCTTAAGATTGACTTCAAATACACGATTATTATATTTCTCACTTCATCATTAGAAGCTCAAACGGTATTGACTACAAGATTGTAAAAGGGTAGCTAGATACTTGAGTTGTAATTGCGAACGTAGCTCGCATGGAGTAAAGAATATTTACGTTTATAATAAAAATATGTAAATCAGCTGCATCTAGTGGGCGTTAAAAGAATAAAGAAAACGTCAAGAACTCAAGACCGCCGCCGGAAAGTAATATTTTGCTTAAAAGGGATATGCTGTAGGGAAAAACGACCACAATGCGCGAAACGTACGCTTTTGATAGACTCTCGAATACTAACTGATATTCGTTGTTTTTTTTTTGTTGTACTCCATTGAAAGTAAGAACCATTACCATTGATAAGAATATCAGTTTATTTTTTTATTACTGTATTAATCGAGGTTGTCGATATGATATGGACTCAGGACTGAGAAACAATTGAAAAGTGATGACGTGAATTTACAGTCTATTCTGCTTTAATGGATAAAATTTTCACGCGAATTATGGATTTTAGAAATGATTGTTTTCAACTTTATTGACTTTCAATTTCAAGGGGTCAGTAAGAGAATCCATAAAATTAATTATTGTGTAAGCAACAGAGTACCTAGTTAGTGTTGTTGATGATAGTTTTATGATGATTGTTGAAATTAAAAACATCAATTTGGTTTTGTAATTCTTCTCCATTCGAGCAAGACAACAGCCGAAGGAGTGTGTGCTGAGATTTTTGCTGAGTTTAGCAATCTTGCTCAGCTGGTCAATGAGCCCACTCGAATACCGGACATTGACGGCCAAGCAGAAAACACTCTTGACTTGTTCCTTACCTCTGACTCTGATAAATACACAATAAGTGTATTATCGCCTCTAGGCCGATTTGACCATTGTGTCATGTCCGCAAATTTCTCGCGTGTCAAAAAATCCCAGTTAAAGTAAAAGCTCTTAAGAGAACCGTTTTTCAGTACGAGAAAGCCGACTGGGACTTACTTAATAGTCCGTTATGGACTTGGGCCTCAATCAACAGTCTCCGCGAGCCAGCTCGGCCCCTACCAGTTTTGCACTCCAAGTTGATTGAGGTCCTCTTCCACTTGTGTGCCCCACCTGAGTCGCGATCTCCTTCTCTTTCTACGTCCCTCGGGATGAAGGCTTTCCAGGCTGGAGCATTGGTATCCATCCGTTTTAAATAACCGAGCCATCTCAGTCTCTGGACCTTGACCCTTCTAGCTAGGTCCATGTCGTTGTGAAACCCGTAAGTTTGCTGTTGTATCTTCTTCGCTATTCCCCTTTAATGCACACGGGGCCAAGGATGACCCGAAGAACTTTCCTCTCGAAACAGCCTGAGGCACATTTATCCAATTCTGTCAAGGCCCATGCTTCTGCACCATACAGCAAGATTGGGATGATGAGGGTGTTGTACAGTTTTACCTTAGTTGCTCCAGAGAGGGCTTTTCCACTCAATTGCTTTCTTAGCCCAAGGAAACAGCGATTAGAGTTATTCTTCGTCTGATCTCGTCGCTGTTTTAATTGCCCGTATTACTAGCGGAGCCTAGGTAGAAAAAGTCCTCCACTACCTCGAAGTTGTATGCGTCTATTTCTATTGCGACGTCCTGCCCGAGCCGTCGGTGTTGGGTGTCCTTCCTCGAAGACAGCATAATCTTCGTTCTTCCCTCATTTACCGCTAAACCCATTTTTGCCGCTTCTGTCTCAATTCTCACAAAGGAGCCATTGACATCACGCTGTGTTCTTCCCATTATATCAATATCATCGGCGTACCCGAGAAGTTGAACAGACTTTTGGTGTTGATGGTGGAGTTTTGCACTATCTTCTCAAGAACGATGTTAAAGAAATCGCACGATAGTGCATCGACTTGTCTGAATCTTTTTTTGACATCAAAATATTTCGTAAGCTCGTTCCCACCTTGATGGAGCAGCGTGAGTTCTCCATCATCATTTTGCACAAGCGAACGAGCTTGGCAGGGATGTCAAAACTAGACAAAGCTTTATACAGTTGTCTCTGTAGATGCTGTCATACGCGGCCTTAAAATCGATGAAAAGGTGGTGGGTATCGATTTGGAGTTCATAGGTTTTTTCCAGGATCCGTCGCAAAGTGAAAATTTGGTCGATGGTTGACTTCCCTGGTCTGAAGCCACATTGAAAAGGACCAATCAAATTGTTGACGAAAGGCTTCAAACGTTCGCATCTTACGGCAGAGATGATCTTGTAGGCGATGTTAAGTAGGCTGATTCCTCTGTAGTTGGCGCAGTTCCCTTTTTCAGGATCGGGCAAACGATGCTGAGGTTCCATTCATCGGGCATGCATTCCTCCAACCATATCTTACAGATGATTTGGTGCATGCTCCTATCTAGATCGTCGCCTGCTGCTTTGAACAGCTCAGCAGCTAGACGCTAGACCAGGGATGGCGAACCTTTTTTTGACTGCGTGCCAATTAATATTATTTTTATTAAATGAAAATATGTACATGCATTTTAAAAATTATACACTAGTCAAAAAAATTAAAGGAACACTTGGAAAAACTCAAAAATTGAGTGGTTTTTATAGGACTGTATCTCAGTAGAAAAAAGTCGGATTGAAGTGAAATAAAAAGTTTTTCAAAGGTTATAACATTTTCTTTTCAAATTATTTTAAGTTTAGAAAATACCGTTAGTCGTTTTCGCTTGAGCGTAAAAAATGTTCACTCAATTTCAAAATTTAAAAAAAAATATTAAGTTTGGTTTGTCATAAAGTAAGCGGAAATTTTTTTTCAATCCAACCAATCTAAGATTCAATTTGAGAATTTTGTTGGTATTAATTCCCTGTTTGTTTTAGATCGCTGCGATTTTTTTTTCTAATCAAAAAATGGGTTAATATTCAAAAACACAATTTTGATTTTGGACCCTAATATTTCTGCTAAAAATTGACTTACCTAAAAGAAAAATAAAGGTAGATTTGAAAAACGTATTAAATTTTGTACATTTTCAATATCGATAGGATTTTTTGTTTTGACCAATTTATGTGTTATGTAATATTTTTAAGATTTCTCTTTTCGGCTGTTTTGGTCTCAATAACTTATTAATGAAAGATTATCATTATTTTTCCCAACGTTTCGACTAAGTTTTTAGTCTTCTTCAGGGGCACTTTTATTAAACAGAAAGAATATATATAAAGACAAATATGATAAGTGCGTAAATACATACATACATTATTTGGATGAAATTTTAATTTGTTTACATTACAGATTGTCAGAAATAAGAATAAGATTTGTAGAAAAAATAAGTTATTTAAGTTAGTCACTACCTGAGCACTTCTTTGTAAGAAGTTTAGTCAACAACTGAGAAAGAGACAGAGAATATAGAATAAACATTTTTTGTTATTTGGTGACTAGCGAGCAATAAACTGAAGAAATAGACTGTGTATCTTGTTTCCGGTTCATGGTTGTTGTTCAAGATGTGAAGTGTTTCCAAAGTGTACCTTTTTGAAAAGTGTTTTTCCGTTTGGAGAATTTTTGCGTTTTTGAAGTCTGGTTTGTGGTCTTTTTCTATGCTGTGGCTAGCAAGTGCTGTCTTTTGTGAACTTCTTCGTCTCTACAGAGACGAACTGTATAAAGCTATGTCTAGCTTTGGCATCCCTGCCAAACTCGTTCGCTTGTGCAAAATGACGATGGAGAACTCACGCTGCTCTATCAAGGTTGGCAATGAGCTTACGGAATCATTCGACGTCAAAAAAAGGATTCAGACAAGGCGATGCACTGTCGTGCGATTTCTTTAACATCGTTCTTGAGAAGATAGTCCAAAACTCCACCGTCAACACCAGAGGCACTATCTTCTATAAATCTGTTCAACTTCTCGCGTACGCCGACGATATTGATATAATGGGAAGAACACAGCGTGATGTCAATGGCGCCTTTGTGAGGATTGAGACAGAAGCGGCAAAAATGGGTTTAGCGGTAAATGAGGGAAAAACGAAGTACATGCTGTCTTCGAGTAAGGACACCCAACATCGACGGCTCGAACAGAACGTCACAATAGATGCATACAACTTCGAGGTAGTTAAGGAGTTTGTCTACCTAGGCTCTGCTATCAACACGGACAATAACACCAGCGCTGAGATAAGACGAAGAATTACTCTTGCTAATCGCTGTTTCTTTGGGCTAAGAAATCAACTGAGTGGAAAAGCCCTCTCTCGAGCAACTAAGGTTAAACTGTACAACACTCTCATCATCCCTGTCCTGCTGTATGGTGCAGAAGCATGGACCCTAACAAAATCGGATGAATGTGCCTTAGGCTGTTTCGAGAGGAAAATTCTTCGGGTCATCTTTGGCCCCGTGTGCATTGATGGGGAATGGAGAAGGAGATACAACAGCGAACTTTACGGGTTGTACAACGACGTGAACTTAGCCAGAAGGGTCAAGGTCCAGAGACTCAGATGGCTCGGTCATTTAGAGCGCATGGACACCAATGCTCCGGCCCGGAAAGTCTTCGACACTATTCCCGAGGGACGCAGAAGGAGAGGAAGACCGCGACTCAGGTGGCGCACACAAGTGGAAGAGGACCTCAATCAACTTGGAGTGCAAAACTGGAGACAGCTAGCTAGGGACCGAGCTGGCTGGCGGAGGCTGTTGATTGAGGCCCAAGTCCACAACGGACTGTAGCGCCACGACTAACGGTATTTTCTTAACTCAAAATAATTTAAAAAGAAAAAGTTATAACCTTTGAAAAACTTTTTATTTTACTTCAATCCGACTTTTTTCTACTGAGATACAGCCCTATTTAAAACCACTCCATTTTTTAGTTTTTCCAAGTGTTCCTTTAATTTTTTGACTAGTGTAATATAATTATATTTTAACGTTTTGAATAAAGGAGCCAGAAATCTAGATGTCTGTTTTTAAATATCAAAATTTATGCATAAAATTTGAATTGATTCACAATTTTTGAGCTTGAGTTCACAATTTTCAATATCAAAAATGCATTATTGGATTAGTCAGTTCAGTACATATGTATGAAAATGAAAAATATTATACGTGCCAGCGAAAATTTATCTGCGTGCCACTTTGGGCACGCGTGCCATAGGTTCGCCATCGCTGCGCTAGACCATCTGCTCCAGCGGCTTTGTTGGATTTCAGCCGTGATATTGCCGTTTTCACTTCATCTAGGTCTGGTTCACGGAATTCTTGGCCGGTCTCAATAATTTGTTCAGGATCTTTAACTGGTCACTATGCTTTCAATTCCAATGCGGATATGCCCACAAGTTAAATTCTTCTGGGAATGAGAACTTTTATCCCGAATAGGGCTAAAAGCATCAGACCCAAAGAGAACGCATGATTCGATATGAGCTGCAAAGAGGTTATCAGGGCTTAAGAGGTAAGTTTCCGGTTTTACAAAGCCAACCCTACTGAGGAAAACCGGAATAAGTTGAAACAAGCCAATAAGGCCAGACGACGCAAGCCAAGATTTCCGTCTACCCGACCTTGAAGAAGTGAAGATAGCAATATCTAAGCTTAAAAACAACGAAGCCGCTGGAGCTGACGGCATCACTGCCGAACTCTTCAAAGCAGCTGGCGATGACTTGGTTAGGAGCATGCACCAACTCATCTGCAGAATATGGTCGGAAGCGAGCATGCCCGATGAATGGAACCTCAGCATTGTTTGCCCGATCCTGAAGAGAGGAGACCCTCTAAACTGCACCAACTACAGAGGCATCACATCAGCCAAACATCGACTATAAGAGTAGCAAAGCACTCTCACGAACAACTAAGGTGACGCTCTATAAGACCCTCATCATCTCCGTCCTGCTATATGGTGCAGAAGCATGGACCCAAAGCATGGAGAGAAAAGTTCTACGGAAGATCTAGAGTCCTGTCTGCATAAACGGTAAATGGAGGAGAAGATTTATCGACCTAGTTAAAAGAGTGAAGGTCCAAGGACTCAGATGGCTTGGTCACGTGGAGAGGATGGACACCAACAATCCGGCCTTTTTCGAATCCACCTCAGAGGGACGACGGCGCAGTAGAGGAAGAGGCTCAGGTAGCGCGCGCAAGTTGAAGATGACCTCAACTAACTTGGCGTGCGATACTGGAGTCAGCTAGCAAGGGACTGAGCTGGTTGGAGAGGTTTGTTGGTTGAGGCTCAAGTCCACCCCGGACTGTAGCGCCACCTTAAGTAAGTAAGTAGGTAAGGAAGGCCTGCAATGTCCATATTCGACGGACCAAATTTTTACATGACCAAAAACTAAGGCAAAAAAAACTGCAATGTCCCAAAGGCAGTAAAAATGTTTGGTCTTTTGTAAAAAAATTATTCTTCTTCCTCGGTCCCAACGCTCGTTGATGATGATACTCCAGTCGTTAGCTCTCTCGCATAAGCTAACCTTTTTGCTAGGCAGTTCGCCTCCAAATCTTCGCTGCCAGAGAGTGTCATGGCTCCCCCAGTTTTTGAGCGCGTCAATGATTCCATGGGATAAATCTTCTTTCGCACTCGTGCTGTGGCCAGAGTCCTAAAAGATCTCATCATACACAAATCAACTGGCCCGGATGGTATCCCCGCTATTGTTCAACGCTGGCAAAACCCTTGCGTAAGCTTTTCCATCTATCCTATTCTTCTGCGCTCGTTCCGAGTAGTTGGAAAACAGCATTTTTCCAGCCTTTAGGTTCCAAAAAAGGCGAATCCTCATCTCCCGCCAATTATCGTCCGATTGCACTAACGTCTATTCTTTCTAAGGTCAGGGAAACGCTGATAAATTAATTATCAGCGTAAGAAATATCTTGAAGAACGAAAGCTTCTTAATGACCGGCAGTACGGCTTTCGCAGCAACAGATCCACTGGTGATCTGATGGTTTATCTCACGGAACAGTGGAACAAATCTTTACATAGTTTTGGAGAAAGTAAGATTGTTGCACTTGATATTTCAAAGGCATTTGATAAAGTCTGGCATCTTGGTTTCTTATCGAAAATGCGTGCTTTCGGTATTGATGAATCCCTTCTTCGTTGGATTAGAAACTTTCTTTCGAACCGTTCAATACAAGTTATATTCGACGGGTTCAAGTCTGAAACCCACAAAATAAATGCTGGTGTGCCCCAGGGCTCCGTTTTGTCTCCGACCCTTTTTCTCATTTTCATATAAATGATCTCTTGTCTGTAACTTCTAATCCAATTCATTGTTTCGCTGACGATAGTACCCTTGGCTTTTCATATTCGTTCCCAGACTTACATCCCTCCTCTTCCGATGTGGAACTGTAACGGCTAAATATGATAAGCTCATTAAACTCTGACTCAAACAGCATTGTACAATGGGGAATAAAAAACCGTGTAGAGTTTAATGCTTCGAAAACCCAATGCTGTCTTGTATTGGTAAAGTGAGATATACTCCCTTTGCCACTGTCCATGCGTGGCACTTGCATCAATGAGACCGAACATCTTAAGGTTCTCGGTATGTGCATCATTGATCATCTTTTGTGGAATGATCACATATGCATTGTTGCCGAAAATGCCGCTAGATGTTTGGGTTTCTTAAGACTAATGCAAGAGATTCTACTCCCCATCTAATATGGCTACCATCTATAAGACATATGTCCGTTCAAGGCTTGAGTATAACTCCCACGTTTGGGCTGGTGCTCCAGTAACGTACTTATGTCTTTTGGACAGTATCCAGAGCAGAGCATTTAAGATGATTGGTGACCATAACATCACTGGGACTTTTACGTCACTTGAAAACCGACGTAATGTCTCATGCCTCACCCTCTTCTACCGTTATTTCAACGGTATATGCTCTAGAGAAATAGCCGGTTGCATTCCTCCCCTTAAGATATTCACCCGTAATATCCTGCCCATCAGTTCACCCTCGAGCCTAATTGCGGTCAAACGGTCATGTTCAGAGAATTGGTCTTCAGCCGTACTACGCTAATGTGGAACTCTCTTCCACACTCTGTCTTCCCCAGTCATTGCAATGTTCAGGAATTTATGACCAATATTAACCGACACCTCATCCTAAACCCTCTCCGTCTATGCCATTTGCCCTAACGCTCGCAACTGTCCTTTGGGAAAACCCCTTGAGCACTTGCTTCTTATAAAAATAAGACACTTTTTTCGATTCTTTTTCCAAATTCTGTTAACGAGTGCTGTCGTTATTAAATCAATTCTTCAATCCAACCAAAAGCTTACCTGAACTAAAGACTGAAGTATGTTTCAATAGAAGGCCATTAAAACCCCTTGTCGATTGGGGCCTCTGCCAACAAAGCCCTGTAGCCAGATAATTTAAGAGCCAGCTTCTAGGTCTGCTTCCACCTTCCTTGCTGTGATGTGCCTCTACTTTGAATATGTGTTTTTTTTTAAGGAATTTATAATTTTAAGTAGCTACCCTTTCTCCTTATTTCATTTTGTTCAATACATTTACTTATATTTTTTTGGAAACTAGTTTTGAAAATTAATTGTGCCAAATGGTTCTTCTAAACCGTATTTATTGTGCAGCACAGAAAAGAGTCCCATTGATCAAGTTTCGATATGGTGGAAATAAATCTCGATCCTCAAGTGCACCCGTTAGCAGTAGTTTAACAACTGCTCAAACCTCAAATCATCGTCAGACGTTATCTAAGAGTGCAGTTGCAATCGAGGATTATGATTTGCCGTTGAGATATAGAAGAACACGCCCTTCCGCCGATGAAATAGCATACATTAACAATGGTGGTGTGCCTTGAATAATTTATATGAAATAAATGTCATTCCTTTGTCAATCTTTCCTAGAAGTCTGTTACAGGGATATGAAGATAAACGAAAAACCTTTAGAAAACGTTTTAATTTCGCGTTGCTGATCAATGCCGAAGCGCCAGAAGACATATCAATTTTTTTTTATTTTAATAAATTCAAATAAAAAATACGTTCATTCATTTTCTTTTTTTTAGGTTTTAAGATTGTGCACCTTAAGCACTATTCACATGAGCACGAACAACGACCAACGAATGAACGAAAATTCGTCGACTTTGACATTTCTTTCACATGAGAGTTTTCAATTCGTCGCGAATTAGCAACCAAAACACAAAGCAAGAATGATTTTTGAGGTTATACGCGCGCGAATATTTTGTTCGTTGGGAGTGTGGATGATGTGGAACGCGAATAGTGTTTAGCAGTTCGTATCAACAGAATTTTTTTCGCGACGAATAAATTTATTTTCTCAAATTTACTAACATTTTAGAATAAAAAGTTAATTTTTGCATCATAAATCAAAAATTTAAATTTTAATAAACTTTACTTTTATCGTTTTGTTGCGAATTTTCAAGGAAAAACGGCTTCAAATGTATCTAAAATCACTTCTTCATTCATTCGTCGTTCGTTGGTCGTGCTCATGTGAATAGTGCTTTATTTGTCAAACCTCTCAAAATTCCTTCAAAATAATTCGAGACTCGATAAAACTAGTACAATTTTTAAATCCCAAACGATACGTGACCTATCGAATGTCATAATCCCAATGAGGTTACTCGTTCGTTCGATCACGGATGAGACTCACTTACTCGATTACGGAAGCGGTAATTCGGCCCCCGTAATTTTATAAATATCAAGTAAAATCGAAAAGTTTTTTCTGAGTGAAGTAGATTTTCAAAGTTTTTCGAAAATCGAAAATCAAAAATCTAATTCCAAAGGAGTAAAGTGGCAAAGCTGTTTTTGGAGGTATGATGATGATGGAGGGAGAACTGTCATTCAAAGCAAACTCGAAGCGTTTGCATCGTAACGCAGGCGAAGCTGAAGCTGAAGCGTCTTTGTGATTCGGCCTTTAGTTCTGGCTGATTATGGGCTTTATTTACCGTACCCGATCGGAGCAAAATTCTCTCCGATTCGTACAAGTTCTAAGAATTTTCTATCACCGTATACTTTCCGAGTTCCGACAGGTCAATCGAAGACATCTATGCAAAAAATTGAAATCTGCCTCGGAATTTCAAAATGAGAGCGGAAATAAAAACACTTTTTCACTCACAAAACAACAAAGCAGTGCTTCCGTACGCGTCTTTATTTTATGTACGAATCGGGTACGTTGAAGGAAATAAAACTTCCGAACGGACATTTGCTCCGATCGGTGAAATTTCCGATCGGGTACGGTTATAAGGCTGTATATTAAGAGCTGAACAGAATGCAGTCGCCGGTTTGCCCGACGTAGAAAATGACAGCTGAATTTGTATGGAGTTTGACATTTACAATTTACATACAAATTTCAGCTGTCATTTTCGTCGTCGGGCGATTGGCGACTGCATTCTGTTCAGCTCTTTAGTCAAAGATTAATAGTAGCGGTTGTTTTAGTTGCAGTTGTAGTTGTATTTGTAGTTGTGGTTGTAGTACTGCTGATTGCTATAACTTCTAACTCAAAGGACCAAGTTATAGCTGTAGTTTTGTATTGAATTTTGTTTTCGTTTAAAAAAAAATGTCTGAAATCGTGTTTTTTCGCTGTCAATTCGTGTGCTTTTTAGGAGAATAACTAGATTTCATCCCCACCCCTCAAAATTTCACAGTTTTATAAAAAGAGAGCAAAAGTAAGAGAACGGACCTTATCTGTGTGCTTAAAAACATTTTGACTGATTTTTTTGTTCAATAATAGGTGACGCTAAATGAGGCAAAAAAAATATGTTTTGGAAGCACTCTTTTTTTATTGAAGTCAACCTGAACGCGTCCGCTGTCAAAATAACTGACAAAGTGACATCCATAGAAACTGACACACGACTTTGTATTTACCAAAACGTTTGTTAATAAATTTATAAAAACCTCAAATAAACTAATTAAATACCACAAAAATGTCCGAAAGAAAAGTTCTAAACGTAAGTACGATACCATTATTATCCATGGAATTCCAAATAATATGACAAAACCTTCTATCCACATAGAAATACTACCCACCAGATTTCGATCCGTCGAAAATCCCTCGCATGAAATTGGCCAAAAACCGACAATACACCGTTCGTCTTATGGCTCCATTCAATATGCGTTGCAAAACCTGCGGTGAATACATTTACAAAGGTAAAAAATTCAACGCCCGCAAAGAGGACGTCGAACATGAAACTTATTTGGGCATTCGGATATATCGATTCTACATCAAATGTACTCGATGCCTACAGGAGATTTCATTCAAAACCGATCCAAAAAACACCGACTATGAAATCGAAGCCGGAGCGACACGGAATTTCATGGCTTTGAAATTGGCCGAAGAGCAAGCCAGGAAGGAGGAGGAAGAGTTGCGTGAAGAGGAAGCAAATAATCCAATGAAATTGCTCGAGAATCGAACGCAACAGTCGAGGAATGAAATTGAGCTTTTAGAATCGCTGGAAGAGTTGAGGGATTTGAATAGACGACAGCAAAGCGTTGATTATGAGACGATGTTGCAGCAATACAACACAATGGAAACGGAAGCGGAACGTCTCGAGAGGCAGGAACGAGAAGACGAAGAATTTATTAAGTGGGTATTCTTTCGTTCTCAAATCAGATCATACCAGAATTAAGTTCTATCGTTCCAGGAGTGTAAATTTCAAAAACAAATCAGTTGAGGGAAAGAAGATTGTCGTTGAAGAAATTATCGAGGATGTTGATTCAGTAAAGACTGAAGCACCTGAGCCTACCGAGAAGAAAGCCAAAGTTGTCATGGGACCACCAACAAATGAAGCAACTTTCGCTGCAAAGAGCATCTCATCACTGAAAGGTCTGGTAGTCAAGCGAAAACAGCCCCTTGTGCTAGTCAAGCCTCGCGAGAAGGAAGCCCCACCTACAAAAGCCGAAGACACACCAGGTACCTCATTATCTACCCCATCAACGTCGACCAAAACTCCAGGCGGTCTATCACTTCTATCAGCTTACTCAGACAGCTCCGAAGAGTCGGAATAGCATTTATTACAAATTCTTTTATTAAAAAAAAATTTTATGTACACAAAGTGGTCACTCTCTCGATATCGTCTATTTATTCGTAAAATTCCACCGCAGATCAAAACAGCCCGTTCCGTTTTTAACCGGTAATCCGACAATAATTCGACTGGAAGGCGAATTAAAATCATCCGATCGTCCAGCAACGGTGGCTGCTTTCAAGAACTGCAGGCACGATTCGAATGACATCTGCTGCAGTGGTGACGAAGATGAATCCATTCCCTTGCGACTCAACGGTCTGAATGTTCCATCGAAGGTCATGTAGTCAGCGATTAGCAACAAATGCCGGGGATCCACCGTGATGCCGTAGACTTTGAACACATTTTGAACTTCTTTGACTATTACCTTGGCAGCTGCTTCAATGCCGTAGGTGTTAGCTATGCCGTGAATGTCGTTTGAATATATTCTGTTCACATCGAGGATCTTGTTGTATTTGAACATTTCGACAATGTTAATTCCGTCAGTCTTGAGGAGAAGCTCGTTGTTGTTGTTATACAAAATCGCACGTTTGATTTTGGGCACTTGGTAGATCACAGTTCGGTTTGCAAGTTCACGAATTATATTCGAGATGTCCGGTTTTCGGTACTTTGGCGGAAACTGAAAGTAATCAAGCGATTAGGAGAGGAGTTCGGTTGAAAGCAGAGTTAACTTTTCTTACATCAAAAGTTATTCTACACCATAAATGCTTGGCGGTGTCGTAAACATAGCCGTTGACCCATTCGTTGCTTTGGACTTTAGCAACTTCTTCGTCTTCATTTGGCACCTCTTCGGGCTTCTCTTCCTGTTCCTCTACGTTGTCTTCTTCTGTTGATATTTTAAATATTTTAGTTTTGCTTTTTTCAGTTAAATTGATGGGACAAACCATTTGCATCCTCGATTTCCTCAACCACTTCAGGGTCGTCATATTCCGTTTCGTCTTGTTTTCGACTCTTCAGCTTAATGCCTGTGGCGTCATCGTCATCAGCGTTCTGCAAGAAATTGAAACTAAAGTAACTGATTTTTATAGAATTCTTGGCAACCTACTCCATTATCATCGTCTGAAGAATCATCATCGACATTTTGGGTTTTGTCTGCTTTTGATTTTTGTGCTCGACTAACCTCCTCATCATCGTCTTCGGCTTCCTCGAATCTATTTGCTTTGCCCGCTCCTCTTTTCTTCGGCTTGTCTTCATCGATGTCGATTCTAAAACAAAAAAATTCATAAGAAACTGCTTTGCGGAAATCTTTCGGCCCATTTCTTCAACATCAAGGTCATCGAGCAAGAACCGATGCCTGCAGAGATAAACAAAGGAAAATCATAGTAGAATCACAGTCAATGCTGGGGATTTGGAAAAACCACTTCTGTAGACTGTATAACGGCGACGACGAACAAGACTCCGCCGTCAGACAGGAACCTTTCATCGGACACGATGATAGCCATCAATTCCGTGAACCCGACCTAGAAGAAGTGAAAACGAAAATATCAAGGCTGAAATCCAACAAAACCGCTGGAGCAAATGGTCTAGCTGCCAAGCTGTTCAAAGCAGCAGGCGACGATCTAGATAGGAGCATGCACCATATCATCTGTAAGATATGATCGGAAGAATGCATGCCCGATGAATGGAACCTCAGCATTGTTTGCCCGATCCTGAAGAAGGGAGATCCTCTGAACTGCGCCAACTACAGAGGAATGAGCCTACTGAACATCGCTTAGAAGATCCTCTCTGCCGTAATATGTGAACGTTTGAAGCATTTCGTCAGCAATCTGATTGGTCCTCATCAATGTGGCTTCAGACCAAGGAAGTCAACCATCGACCAAATTTTCACTTTGCGGCAGATCCTGGAAAAACCTATGAACTCCAAATCGATACCCACCACCTCTTCATCGATTTTAAGGCCGCGTATGACAGCATCTACGGAGACGAACTGTATATAGCTATGTCTAGTTTTGGCATCCCTGCCAAGCTCGTTCGCTTGTGATGGAGAACTCACGCTGCTCCATCAAGGTTGGCAATGAGCTTACGGAATCTTTCGACGTCAAAAAAGGATTCAGACAAGGCGATGCACTGTCATGCGATTTCCTTAACATCGTTCTTGAGAAGATAGTGCAAAACTCCACCGTCAACACCAGAGGCACTATCTTCCTAAAATCTGTTCAACTTCTCGCATACGCCGACGATATTGATACAGTGGGAAGAACATAGCGTGATGTCAATGGCGCCTTTGTGGGAATTGAGACAGAAGCGGCAAAAATGGGTTAAGCGGTAAATGAGGGAAAAACGAAGTCTTCGAGAAAGGACACCCAACACCGACGGCTCGGGCAGAACGTCACAACATACGCATACAACTTCGAGGTAGTAGAGGAGTTTGTCTACCTAGGCTCCGCTATTAACACGGGCAATAACACCAGCGCCGAGATAAGACGAAGAATAACTCTTGCTAATCGCTGTTCCTTTGGGCTAAAAAAAGCAATTGAGTGGAAAAGCCCTCTCGAGCAACTAAGGTTAAACTGTACAACACCCTCATCATCCCTCTCCTGCTATATGGTGCAGAAGCATGGACCTTGACAAAATCGGATGAATGTGCCTCAGGCTGTTTCGAGAGGAAAGTTATTCGGTTCATCTTTGACCCGCGTGTGCATTGAAGGGGAATGGCGAAGAAGATACAACAGCGAACTTTACGGGTTGTACAACGACATGGACTTAGCCAGAAGGGTCAAGGTCCAGAGACTCAGATGGCTCGGTCATTTAGATCGGATGGACACCAATGCTCCGGCCCGGAAAGCCTTCGACACTATTCCCGAGAGACGCAGAAGGAGAGGAAGACCGCGACTCAGGTGGCACACACAAGTGGACGAGGACCTCAATCAACTTGGAGTGCAAAACTGGAGACAGCTAGCTAGGGACCGAGCTGGCTGGCGGAGACTGTTGATTGAGGCCCAAGTCCACACCGGACTGTAGCGCCACCTTAAGAAGAAGAAGAAGATTTCTTCAACATGAACGGGCTGCAATATGAATTATACTCACACTGAATTTTTGCTCTTTCCTGATTTAACGATAGCTCGGAAGAGTTGCTTGAAAAATACATCCGTCATGTGTTTGAGGATTCTCTTTGGTTTCACAACAAAGTCATCTTCATACGCCTCACGTGGAAGAAACTGAAAGTGGATTGAGTACCGATGTCCCCGTTCTGGATGTAGAACCAACGAGATCTTAACCTTGACATCTGGAAAAACCAAAATATTAGCAATCTCTTTCAGAAATTCCAAAATAAAACAGCAATTACATTCGAGAACATCTGCCAAAGTAACCCGATTCAATTTGATTCTCAATTTGTCGGCGCTCTTCTTCTGACTTGGCAACACCGGAATATCCATCGATGGAGTTTTAATATTCGCCGAAGCCATCATCAGAATTTCTCTCAATCGAGGAATACCAAGGGTAACGTTCATCTCACCACGACCAGCAAAATGGAAAGTATTCAGTGTCATCTGAGTTGAGGGTTCACCAATTGATTGAGCTGCCAGCAGTCCAACTGGCTCGCCAGGCTCAGCCAACGCTTTCATACTCTTCACATACATAATATCCGTCATTGCTTGCTTGCGCTGCGGATTATCGGCGACGAATTTCTGAATAATATTCTCAACGTTCTCCGACACTGATCCGTAGAAATTGTCGGGTTTGAATTTGGCCAATGTTGGCTCCGGACAGGGGGCGTATTTTTTATTGTATTTTTCCCTCGCTTCCGGATCCGCCTTTCGCCACAGGGTTATAATTGCTTCATCGATCTTATGTCGACCGGTTTTAGTGTTGCGTTCATTGGGATAATCGACCACAACCTCGTTGCGTAGTTCTTCCGAGAACCTGGTGAAACTGGAGAGAGTTCGTTTTTTGTTTGGATTTTTCTTCATCCAAGTGCGAACTTTTTTCGAGTGCTTTTGCACTGGAATTGATTCTTCTTCGTTTTTGATGGTCTCCAACTCACTGGGACGAAGAATTGCCGACGAGTTCATGTCCAGGAACTTGGTGACATTGTTGTTGAAAAACCTGGCCTTAAGGATGTCCATTCCGTCCTCACCGTAGAGGAATTGAACGACACTGTTGTCACTGTCACGAACAGTCAAGTCGTAGTTAACGTTCAGACCCTCCAGATGTTTGATTAGACAACGTTGTAGATAACCTGAACGACTGGTCTTCACAGCTGTATCGATGAGACCCTGCAGGATAAAATAAAAGTTAGTACCAAAGACATGTGTAAAGGTCTACGCTTACTTCACGTCCGGCCATACAATGGAAGAAGAAATCTTGTGGCTGGATGCCCGTCATGAAACGTCCGTCAATAAATCCACCCGATTTGGGTGACGTTTCGTACGATGTAAAGCTGGGAAGGGATTTTCCTGCAACACAACTGTCAACTTAGGGTTTTGCTTTTTTAGTTATCCACCTACCTGATATCATCAATGGAGGACGTTTGCCCTCCAACTCGATCTGTCCCAAGAGACAAGAGATCTGCATAGTATTGACGGTCGAACCCTTGGCACCGGAAAGAACCATCAATTGTAAGTTATTGTCTGGGAATTTACTGATCAAACCTTCTGGCAGGCAGGCTCTATGACAAAAGGAGACAAATTAAAACATGCCACATTTGACTGCCTTGCAAAAGTGACCATACTTATTTATTTCATTTGTGTACTCGTCCAACAGCGACTTGTATTTGCGATCGAGAATCACTCTAAATTTGGGATCCTTCAAATAGGCCTCCTCCATTTGAGCCGCCAGCAAATCATGTGGTGTATCCGGCTCCAAATCAAGAGCTGCAGCGACAGCAGTATTACCTATTTGTCGACAGTCCTTGATGATTTTTCGACGTTTCGCATCTGCCATTGACGAGACTAGAATATCTTGGACTCCTAGCGTGAAACCTTCACGCTGCAAGAAGGTCGTGAATATTTTCGTGAAGGAAGTCAGAAGACGTGTCGAGACTTCACCACCATACAACTGAAAGATGGATTGAGATTTGAATTTTGATTTTTTTGGAGATAATAAAACTAGGACTCACCTCGTACATGGAGTGCACAAGACTGTATTCTGTAGCTCCGTAATGCTTTTTATCGAGAACACCAGCAAGCAGTTCGCCGCGTCGTATGACTACTTCACTTTCAGTCATATCAAGATAGCGCAATGGTTTGCCTTCAGATGCTGTCTCCCAACACTAAAAAGAACAGTTGAAGTCAATTAGAAATGGTTTTAGCTAGTTTGAATTTGAATTTTGCGTCATCTTGAGAAAGCAGTTAGAGATGCCACCAAAACGTAACCCCTGGTTTGACGAAGAATGCAGGCAGGCCCATGCAGCCAAGCAGGAGTCATATAAAGCCTAGAAGGATAAGAGCTGCTCTGAGGACAGAAGAACGCCGGCTTCTCAGGAGAAAAAAGAGAGAACATGAGAAGTGTCAGATCGAGGATGTTGAGAGAACCAACAGCAGGAATGAAGTTCGGAGATTTCACCATAAGGTAAAACAGTTGGCTCAAGGACATCGAGCAAGAAGCGATGCCTGCAGAGATAAACAAGGGAACATCATGTAGAATCGCAGTCAATGCTGGGGATTTGGAAAGACCACTTCTGTAGACTGTATAACGGCGACGACGAACAAAACCACGCGGTCAGACAGGAGCCTTTTATCGTACACGATGACAGCCAACAATTCCGTGAACCTGACCTAGAAGAAGTGAAAACGGCAATAGCACGGCTGAAATCCAACAAAGCCGCTGGGCAAATGGACTAGCTGCAAAGCAACAGGCGACGATCAATATAGGAGCATGCACCAAATCATCTGTAAGATATGGTCGGAAGAATGCATGCCCGATGAATGGAACCTCAGCATTGTTTGCCCGATCCTGAAGAAGGGAGATCCTCTGAACTGCGCCAAATACAGAGGAATGAGCCTACTGAACATCGCTTACAAGATCCTGTCTGCCGTAATATGTGAACGTCTGAAGCATTTCGTCAGCAATCTGATTTGTCCTCATCAATGTGGCTTCAGACCAAGGAAGTCAACCATCGACCAAATTTTCACGTTGCGGCAGATCCTGGAAAAAACCTATAAACTCCAAATCGATACTCACCACCTCTTCATCGATTTTAAGGCCGCGTATGACAGCATCTACAGAGACGAACTGTATAAAGCTATGTCTAGTTTTGGCATCCCTGCCAAGCTCGTTCGCTTGTGATGGAGAACTCACGCTGCTCCATCAAGGTTGGCAATGAGCTTACCTAATCTTTCGACGTCAAAAAAGGATTAAAAAAAGGCGATGCGCTGTCGTGCGATTTCTTTAACATCGTTCTTGAGAAGATGGTGCAAAACTCTACCGTCAACACCAGAGGCACTATCTTCCAAAAATCTGTTCAACTTCTCGCGTACGCCGATGATATTGATATAATGGGAAGAACACAGCGTGATGTCAATGGCGTCTTTGTGGGAATTGAGACAGAAGCGGCAAAAATGGGTTGAGTGGTAAATGAGGGAAAAACGAAGTCTTCGAGAAAGGACACCCAACACCGACGGCTCGGGCAGAACGTCACAACAGACGCATACAACTTCGAGGTAGTAGAGGAGTGTGTCTACCTAGGCTCCGCTATTAACACGGGCAATAACACCAGCGCCGAGATAAGACGAAGAATAACTCTTGCTAATCGCTGTTTCTTTGGGCTAAGAAAGCAATTGAGTGGAAAAGCCCTCTATCGAGCAACTAAGGTAAAACTGTACAACACTTTCCTCATCCCAGTCCTGCTGTATGGTGCAGAAGCATGAACCTTGACAAAATCGGATGAATGTACATACCTTAGGCTGTTTCGAGAGGAAAGTTCTTCGGGACATATTTGGCCCCCTGTGCATTGATGGGGAATGTTGAACAAGATACAACGGCGAACTTTACGGGTTATTCAACGACTTGGACCTAGCCAGAAGGGTCAAGGTCCAGAGACTCAGATGGCTCGGTCATTTAGATGTACACCAATGCTCCGGCCCGGAAAGCCTTCGACACTATTCCCGAGGGACGTAAAAGGAGAGGAAGACCGCGACTCAGGTGGCGCACACAAGTGGAAGAGGATCTCAATCATCTTGGAGTGCAAAACTGGAGACAGGTAGCTAGGGACCCAGCTGGCTGGCGGAGACTGTTGATTGAGACCCTAGTCCTCACCAGTAGTAAGCCACACCGATTAGCATCTTGTGCTCCTAGAACCGATTAGTTGATGGTATTACGCTTCTCATCGTGCACATTGCGTTGGGGCTCTTTCTTTTTCGTGCACTATGACGACTCCGGCTAGCTCCTCTTTTGCTCAGCGACCACCAGATTATTCAAAATAAAAAACATTCGAAACAAAATTCTTACCTTTACGTGGATCTTCGCGGAAGAGTCCAGATTAATGGGTTCATATCCTTTGGGTATAATGTTGATAAGTATCGTCGACAGAATCTAAATTGAACAAGATAAACTGAACATTACTCAGTGCTCTTAAAAAATCCTTTCCAAAACACAAATCACCTGTTTTCCCGACCACAACACCATTGGCTTCAAGATTGTCGGCGGAAGGAGTTTAATAGTCCCTTGCATGTCCGACAAGCCTTGAAAAACCAACTGCTGGTAGTCTTCTTTATTGAAGAATCGCCCTCTAATCGACAGCTTCACACCAGAGATAACGTGATCCTGAATGAGACCACCCAAAGGAGTTCCGTCCTTGGGGACAAGATAATTGCTGGCCACATTAGCTGAGAAACACAAAAATATACCCTTAGTATTTTTCAAGCGATTCACAAATTGCAATTACCTAAATGATAGGCCTCCGATCGTGAGACAAGACTCTGCGGCAAATGGGCGTTCATTTCGTCACCATCGAAATCGGCATTGTACGCTTTACAATTGGAGTAGTGCAATCGGAATGTCTTCTCGCCGCGCAACACACGTGCCTTGTGCCCCATTATACTGGGTCTGTGAAGAGACGGCTGTCGATTAAGCAGAAGCATGTCTCCGTTCAGTACATGACGATGGACGATTTTGTTTCGTTTGCCTGTATTAAGCAGCAGTTTGGCCAGACTCTCACGTTTAGCTGGGTTTTGGGCTGGAATCAGAACGGTGAAGCCCTTTTCGTCTTCAATGTAATTTGCTCTGGAAACAAAAACAAGTTTATGCATACTGTTGGGCGAATAGACAGACAACGCACTCACCCTGGATATTCATTTGGACCGTTCATAACCAGTTTACGTAGTTCGGCTACATTCCATGGTGTAACCGGAACTGGAAACGACAGCTTCCGAGCGAAAATATCGGGAATTCCAATTTCCTCAACATTGATATTCGGATCCGGAGTGATGACAGTACGACAAGCATAGTTCACACGTTTTCCCATCATGTGCTTCCGAATGAGACCTTCTTTCTTCTCAAGGACCTGCTTTAGACCTTGCGAATCATCGTTGTTCTTATTCAAATTCGAATCGAGCAGCTTGTCCACAGCTGATTGTAGAGCCTGCCAGGCAAAGTACATCTTTTCGTAGGGTGTTGTTCCTCTGGCTGCGTCGTAGATAACCTGAAAACAAGTCAATGAAACAACTAAGCTATTCAACCATGCGAATGACTTACAGCGATGTCATTTTCAAATTCGGAGTCTTCTCTTTTGAGTTTAATCATAATCGCTCTCATAGCGGCATTTGTTTCGAGTATACCCTTGTAGGTTGCCGTTTGGGAATGTTCAATGATTTGATTGTCAAGTATGTTAGACGGACGTGACTTTGGTGGCGTCACAGGGATGACATTCATGAAAATCAAATCAACCGGATGTTCTGAATCGCTCGCACATTGAAGGACTGGGAAGAGCAGTTTCAGCAGTGTTGAGTACTTTTTGTTGATTTCGCGCAAGTACTGACGACATTCGTCGGCAAGAATTGCCTTGTTTTGACCGACTTTGATTATCTGATCACCATGCGAACTGAAACAGAAGCAAAACAATGATATCCAATGGACTCGTGAAAGTAGAAACAGCCCTACCTCTTCTCCAAATCGTTTTTACTAATGTAGATCACCAATTTGCCATGAAGATAGCGAACCTTCTTTAAGCCTTTGGTGCAGTGCATACACAATTTGCTTGTGGCGCACTGAATGGCATTGTGCACCAATGCAGCACGGACTCCACATGATGTCTTTGTGTTATTGGTGGCATTCTTGATGCCTTTTTCAAGCAATTCATTCATTTCAGCGATGCGAGGATGTATCACATCGCCAGATTCGGTTTTGACAAATTCATCACTATTCTGGCAGACATATTCGGATTTGAAAATTTCCATTTCTTGAGCTTCGATAACAAAACCGGCATCAACCAGGCGAAGTTGCAATATCAGAATTTCCATTTGTCTACCTAGAAAATTCGGAAACTTGTATGTTTGAATTCGAACCGACTGGAGTGTTTTACTTACTTCGCATTTGTACATTGTGGCATTTCAAACAGAACATCTTTAAGATATCGTGTGCCATCTTACAAAAGAATGGATTGTAGACGAGAGCGTTTAGTTCGATGTGACCCAAATGACCGGGACAGTAAGCACTTGACATACATGTAGTACATGTATCCAATGACTTGCCATGGGTGCCCATGGCAGAGTCGTATAATCCTCCGGGATATGGATGTCCCAATGGATCGAATGTTAGGCCAGTTATAATTTTAACCACACTTAACTTTTTGATTTGTTCCCCAGTGAAGACTGCGAACTCAAGGTTCGAGGGAATCATATCGATATCTCGGTTATAGCCCCTCATTTTCGATGAAATTTATGAAAAGCAGAGGGGAGATGTACTTGTCTATGTATTTTTAATGTGTGTCGATTTATTTGAGCAATAAAACGGGTAAAATTACTTTTTAAAAACAATTGAAACACACGCGGTCGACATGGAATACAAATTTTAAAAACCTTGATATGTCATATCGACTGTCAAAATATTGCACGTGCAAGAACAGCTGATGCGCTGAATTCGATTGTTGTACAGTAAGGGTAGAAAATTCAAGTGCATCCAATGGACGCGTTCAGTTTCTTATGTAAGGCGATGGTTTTTTTTGGGTGGATTTGATTTGTTTGGCTTTTAAGACACATTTGTGGGAATCGGGAAAAGGAATACAAAATTAAGAATGTACATGTTGGAGAAGGATGTAACATGCGGACATCTTAAAACTAAACTGTATAAGGATAAGTATGTTCGTCTCCATTATATCAATTTTGTTTCACATTCGTTGAAGTGTATATCGGCTTGTACTATAAGTTCGTATTCATGAAGAAAATTTATAGGAAAAATTCGGATATTCCGTTGGAGACAGTGAAGCGAGAATAGCCGGTGAGCACATGCATCTAAACAAGATACATAGAGCGCTAAAGGGACAACTATAATAAACGGAACGGAGCGGACGGAGCCTTCCGTAAATAGCGCGCACAAGCATGTTCGGCAAACACGTTTGTCGTTTAGGGCTAGCTTTACGGACGTAAACTTTCGCTTTTTATGGACAAAAATTTGACAGTTGACTGGATTTATCTATTTTTTTTTTTTTAAAGAGAAAGTCTATTTGTTCTTGAAATTGTTTATTCGTTACATGGCAACCAACATTCACAAACTATTTTAAATGAAAAACAGACGTTTTAGTTTGACAGATACTTTCGTCCACATCCGTTCATTAGGTCTGTTTTTTTTACTCCCTAAAACTGGCGAAAACTGCCAAAACTCCCAAATTCTCCCACTTTTTCGATCTTTTACTCCCGATTTTTGCAAGTCCTGTCAGTTTTGTAGGAGAAAAGAAATTTCCCCTATCTCCCGATTTTAGCCACAAAAATTTGTTGTGGCAGTTTTTGTAAGTTCTGTCAAACCATAAGAAGTACATTGAATTTTGTGTTGACGTTCTTTGATGTAATTTTGTGCAATTGGCAAAATGTGCTGTCAAGAGTTCTTTCACTTTTTGGGAGAACCTCAAAATTTCATCCCCACTCCTCGATTTTTGACAGTTTTTACAAAAACTGCCGAAAAAGTGAAAGAACGGACCTATTATGGGTAAAGTGTTCACTTGATAGTTCGGAAAGCAACGTTTCGTTCGGTTCTGACACTAGCTTCCGTTTGCTTCCGCTCATTGGTCGTCCAAAAGCATTCGGAAGAGTCCAGAAGTTTTCTGAAACCATTCCATTGGACTGAGTTTGACAGACGGTATGCTTCTGAGAAGAGCAGAAGTTTTCTGTTTTGAAAACAGAATCATCCGAAGAATGACTCATACGTCATAACATAACCCGTTCCATTGGAGGTGAAATGTCAAAAAAAGACCAATGGAAAACGAAATAACTTCCGTTTGCTTCCACTCATTATAGTTAGCTCTTAAAACTTCTCGCGAGCTCCACAAGCAAAAGAGAAGGAATGACAATGATTACGGAGTTCTGTCAAAGAAAGAGAACGTTTAAAGGAAGACGAGGGAAATTTCAAAGTTTAAACTAGGAACTAGATATGGCCAGAAGAAATGATGTCTGTTGTTGGGAACCTTATGATCGTCAAAAATAACGTCCTATCAGCCGCCAACAAGTATAGAGACACAATCATTGGCTTCAAGAAGATGTTGTCAACCATACTAGGTTCCAGGTGCTTATCAGTGCTTGAAGACTAGGAAAGTCCACTGTTCAATTGGTAGAATAACTTTAATTCGATAACTATCACATCATCGAACATGAAAGGTTCAATAAAAACGAACTTAAGTTTGAAAACGAAAGATCCTTTCGAATTTAACGTAAATGTCTACAAGTTAGAATTAACGTATGCATGCAGTACAGTGGAACTCGTCCAGTAATCTACAGATTAAGCTCTTCTTAAACTTTCAGGAGAGGCAGACACTTATTCCATTAAGTTATATCTTTGTATATGGAATTTAAATTCCATATACAAAGGTTATATCTCGATTGAGCTTTTTTTTATCAAACGGTACTCATGTACATATATTAAATCTAGTTGCAGTTAAATGTACGCGCCAATTTTTAGTTGTTAAAGAAAATCATAAGAACTTTGTAATCGATTATCATTTGGTTTAAATTTTTTAAGTTTAAAGTTTTAAATTTTGTTGTTAATTTCATAATTTAAGAAATAATGTTCAAAAAAATAAATGGAGGGTCCTCTGTGCTTAAGGCCACAGCAAAAAAAGTTGAAACAAATAGCATTGAATTTATGGTTAATACAGCAATAATGTCTTTGGACAACCCTCGAGGTTCAACCGTAGGGGCTATAATTAAAGAGGTTTCAAAAATGTATGACATCGATGGAGCAGCAACTTCCATGGCTATAAAACGATACATAGACCAAAACCATCATAAACTTGTTCAGACACAAGGCTCGGGCTTAGAGGGTAGATTTAAATTGTCACGTGAAGCTTCGATACAATTAGAACGACAAATAAAGGCAACTGAAGCCACTTTGACCAAGGCTAAGAAGATACCAGAAGCAGAAAATTCAAAGAAAATTGCTGCAGTGAAGAATGCTCCATCAACGCCGGCTGCGGTAAGTGTCGAAAAAGTTCCGGCATCCACACCGAATTTATATGGAACAAAAACGAAAACTGTGGAAAAAGCCACACCGGTGAAGGAGCCAACAAAAGACCCAGAAATAGGACATATGAAGCCTGTATCGAAGAAGATGGTGTCAAGTGTCTCAGCAACAGCATCGACTTCGGCAGCTAGTAAGACATTCCAATTAGGAAGAGGATCATGGATTACCAGGGAGGATAGTGAGGATTCCGATGTTTCATGGCGTGACTGGAATGGCGGGAAAAATACTGCCATAGTGAAGTCTGTACCGAAGATTAGGAGTTCATGGACTGACACACCAGATGCCATAACGAAAAATGTAGGCGATAACCAAAATTGCGTCTGCTACCAAAGTGGAGGAAAACTTAAGGAGATATCATCTGGCGAACCTCCCCAATTTAAAATAGAAAGGCGTGAAATTATTACATCAGTAGTTCTAGATGGAAGGAGCATGAAAAGCCAGAAATTATTTCATCAGTTGTTCTAGACGGAAGGTGGACTAAACGAATAAGAGAATATTGTTTTGTAAATGTTTTTGAATGCATATAATTGTTTGATGATGTTACTTTGTCTTTGTTTTTTTTTTATTAAATATGTTTGTTTTGTTACCTAATTAAATTCGATTTGTTAAATTTTTGTTTATTAAAGTTCCATAATTATTGTCATACAAACGATCGTCTTACTTTGTTTTTGTGCACACTTCTCTTCTGTTGAATAGGTACCGAAGGGTATTATGGATGGTTTTCAGTTGTTTTGGAAATGCTTAGTCTTTCATGGTCGATCTGTCTTACTCATCGCATGTTCATCACACCAGTTCATCTGTTGGTTTGGAGTCTTTTAAGAACTTTTCGGAGGACGATTTGGATTCACCTGCTGCTGCTCGAATCATTTGCATTCAAACTCGCATCGCTTTTGTGGAAATGGACGCCTTGAATGAACAGCTGCTTGTTTTCTAGCCAGTGCAAGTGACAAATAACAATGAATAGCTGTATTATATCCAAAGCAGCAGCGCGGCGGCGCGCGATGTTAGTGTAAATATACGATCAGCAGTTCGTACACTAACGACGAATCCAACACTCGGCCAATTATTTTTGCTTTAACTTTAACTTCATCTTATTACCAGAACTACAATGTTCACTTTGTTTACATTTTACCGGAGTAAAAAGTAGACTTACTTACTAATTTAAGGTGGCGTTACAGTCCGGTGAGGACTTGGGCCTCAATCAACAGTCTCCGCAGCTCGGTCCCTAGCTAGCTGTCTCCAGTTTTGCACTCCAAGTTGATTGAGGTCCTCTTCCACTTAAGTGCGCCACCTGAGTCGCGGTATTCCTCTCCTTCTGCGTCCCTCCAGAATAGTGTCAAAGGCTTTCCGGGCTGGAGCATTGGTGTCAATCCGCTCTAGATGACCGAGCTATCTGAGTCTCTGGACCTTGACCCTTCTGGCTAGGTCCACATCGTTGTACAGCCCGTAAAGCTCGCTGTTGTACATATCTCCTTCTCCATTCCCCATCACTGCACACGGGGCCAAAGATGACCCGAAGAACTTTCCTCTCGAAACAGTCTAAGGCACATTCATGCGATTTTGTCAAGGTCCATGCTTCTGCACCATACAGCAGGACTGGGATGATGAGGATGTTGTACAGTTTTACCTCAGTTGCTCGAGAGAGGGCTTTTCCACTCAATTGCTTTCTTAGCCCAAAGAAACAGCGATTAGCAAGAGTAATTCTTCTTCTGATCTCGGCGCTGCGCTGGTTTTATTGCGTTAATGCCTGTGTTAAGACTGGGTTTCCTTTTTTCTTGAACTCCGAGTTCGTGTAAAAGCATGCACGAGTGTTAGTGAATATTTCCCTTTCTTTTTTTTATTTCCGTCTCACATATAGCCACTTGAAATTTCTAGTTTTCTAGTTTTTGTTTTTTTTTTCTCACTCAGAATTCAGTTTCAGTGAGCGATATGTAAAAAATGAGTTTCGCTTACGAAGGTCCAAAAAATAGGGATGAAAAAAGAGGTATTTTCGCATGTATCTATTTACTATGTGGAATTATGGACTGTGGTGTGGACATACACAAAAATGCATCTACATTCTACATATGTACGTATTATGTTATGTGCACTTAGAGTAGGAGTAGCATTCATGAATTGTTGTTTTTCTTTTTTCTACGCAAATTTTGTAATTTGGGATTATGATGGTTTTGAGTTTTGCTGACATTTGTGTTCGAATTGTTTCTCTTTTGGGGTCCTGACGAACGATTTTAATTTTTCTTTGGTTTCATCTTTATATTTATCTATAAAAAGACGAAGAGGTACTTTTTGACAAGCTATGAACAATTAAAAAAAGTTCAAGACGATATTTTGATCAAACATGATTTTACGATGATAGAAAAATCAAAAAAGTGATTGCCTCAATTCTGTCTTTCCTTGGGTATTTAGGCAAAAGTTACCCGATTGTCTTCAACTACTACGATTGTTCTTTAACCGATTTGGGTCACGGATGGGAGATTATTTATTTTTATTTTTATTTTTTTAAATAGGCAAAAAATTACTCAAACTATAACATTTTTTTATTATTCCCAAATGCATTGGGGTTTATTTTCTTAAGGTTTCAAGTACTTCGCACATGAATGTAACGAACTACAGACACATAGCAGCATTGGCGACTGAGGCCATCGGCTGATGAATATAATATAATATAATATAATAAAATTTATTTTTCTAAACCTACCTACACCTGCAAGTAATAATATTATGAAGAAAAATGATTCCAAGGAATCAGAAATTATTTTTTGTCATCTAGTTATCTTACAAAACAAGATTAGGTCAAGATTAGACACTAGATTGATTTTTATAATTCTATAAAACAAAGAATTCGCAAGAATTCGATTTGAAATACAATAAAATAACCATAATTCAAATCATCGGCTTGTTCTTCTTCAAAAAAGAATATTACGATCCCACCAGCACAGCATAGAGAAACGATAGGAAAAATATGTCATTGCTACAAAAACAAAAGCAAAACAAAAACAAAAAAGAAACAAAACCCTTTACATAATCCTAAGAAATGGCACACACCACCACGAAAAAAGATCGTTTCCTCATTGCGTAACAGGATTTTACTTCTCAAGCCCTTGCACATAGAGAATATTATTACCTTGCCCTTGCACTTGACTCATTTTCAAAAAATAGGTCCGTTCTTTTACTTTTTGGGCAGTTTGTGCAAAAACTGTCAAAAATTGAGGAGTGGGGATGAAATTTTGTGATTTGCCCAAAAAGTAAACGAACGCTTTACAGGCAAAATCTGCCCAATGCACAAAATTATGTCAAACGTCAAAAAAATTCAATGTACTTCTTATGGTTTGACAGAACTTACACAAACTGCCACAAGAAATTTTTGTAGCTAAAATCGGCAGGTAGGGGAAATATTTTTCTCCTTCAAAAGTAACAGATTTTAGGATTAGCGGCAGTAAACGAACGCAAATGTGGGAGTTTTGGGCAGTTTTGAGCAGCTTTGGGCAGTTTTATGAGGTAAACGAACGGACCTAATATAAAATACGCGCATTCACATACATATTCGAAATGTATGCCTGCCAATATGACAAATGTAGGGAGGTATTCAAAACAACTTTTTCATCGAATACCTACAAAGTACATAGTAAGTGATCACAATTGCCTATCTACATTTATATGTCTGCATATCATAAACATTCCAGAAGTATAAAAAAATTAATTTTCATTCTCAAACGAATTCTATGAGAACGTTTGGTATGAACATTTTTTTCTCTATCCTATAAAAATAAAACGAAGGAGAAGAGAATGAAATATAAAACAACGCCACCTAGTTCAATTCGTTTGAACTGAGTACCTTAGTGTGTGTGAGCAAACGCGATTTTTCTTGTAAATATCTAAAAAAATACCCATTTTCCAATATTAATATAAAATAAACGGGATATCGTAAAATTATTTTAATTTCTGATTTCTATATAAAAAATATGAAAAAAAATTTAAAAAATATTTTTGAAAATATTGTTTGCTGCATTCTCCTCATAATTGATACACAAATATTGACTTTTTTAAATGCATTTTTAAATATGTTTTCATTTTTTTCTTTTTTTTTCTAAAAACGTTACTGAGTCGCAGAGATGTTCAATTTTCATAAAAAAATACTTTTGTTGTTGAGTCAAACTAAATGGGGCTGGAATCTTGTTTGCCGTAGAATATTCTAAGAAAAACATGCATTTTTTTACTTTGCACTTCAAAAAAATCTAGTAAAATATTTTATAAAAAAATAAAAAAAATATTGTGATATTATGTATATTTCGACAATATAAAAAAAATATTTTCAATTTTTTATCTTTTCTAATTTAGAAATTATTCCAAATTAATCAGACCTACTTTTGCTAAATTTCCCCCATTTTTCGTGATTTTGTTAATTTTTTTTGACGAAACTGTACAAAATATTAAAAAAAGGCCACGTTACTGAGTCGTGAGACATTTTAAGAATAGATAAAAAATATAAAAAGAATAAAAAATAAATTTTTAAGGCAACAAAACTTTTCCCCTGCAAACGTCTCCGAAAATTTCATAATTTTTCGTTACGCATGACCATTTTGGGATGAAATATATTTTTAATATTTTTTTTTAGCTAAATAATTTCTTAGCTTATTAAATGTATAATCTATACCCGTTGATTTCATTTAAATATTCGGAATATTTTGGGAGCTACACAGTTTTACGCAAAAGACCAACGAAATTTTCAATGGGAAACCTAGCCTTAATAGCGGAGCCTAAGTAGACAAACTCCTCTACTACCTCGAATTTATGCGTCTATGTGACGTTCTATCCTAACCGTCGGTTTTTGGTGTCCTTCCTCGAAGACAGCATATCTATACTTCGTTTTGCCCTAATTTACTGCTAAACCCATTTTTTCCGCTTCTGTCTCAATTCTCACAAACGTGCCATCGATATCACGCTGTGTTCTTCCCGGCATACGCGACAGTGAGTTTTGCACTATCTTCTCAAGAACGATGTTAAAGAAATCACACGACAGCGCATCGCCTTGTCTGAATCCTTTTTTGAAGTCGAAAGATTCCGTTAACTCGTTTCCCACCCCGATAAAGCAGCGTGAGTTCTCCATCGTCATTTTGCACAAGCGAACGAGCTTGGCAGGGATGCCAAAACTAGACAAGGCTTTATACAGTTGTCTCTGTAGATGCTGTTATACGCGGCCTTAAAATCGATGAAGAGGTGGTGGGTATCGATTTGGAGTTCATAGGTTTTTGCCAGGATCTGCCGTAAAGTGATAATTTGGTCGATGGTTGACTTCCTTGGTCTGAAGCCACATTGATGAGGACCAATCAGATTTCAGACGAAATGCTTCAGACGTTCACATATTACGGCAGAGAGGATCTTTTAAGCGATGTTCAATAAGCTCACTCCGCTGTAGTTGGCGCAGTTCAGAGGATCTCCCTTCTTCAGGATCGGACAAACAATGCTGAGGTTCCATTCATCGGGCATGCATTCTTCCGACCTTATCTTACAGATGATATGGTGCATGCTCCTATCTAGATCGTCGCCTGCTGCTTTGAACAGCTCGGCAGCTAGACCATCTGCTCCAGCGGCTTTGCTGGATTTCAGCCGTGATATTGCCGTTTTCACTGCTTCTAGGTCGGGTTCAAGGAATTGTTGGCTATCATCGTGTCCGATGAAAGGTTCTTGTCTGACGGCGGGGTCTTGTTCGTCGTCGCCGTTATACAGTCTACAGAAGTGGTCTTTCCAAATCCCCAGCTTTGACTGCGATTCTACTATGATGTTCCCTTGTTTATCCCTGCAGGCATCGGTTCTTGTTCGATGACCTTGATCCAGCTGTTTAACCTTCCGATAAAACCTCCGAACTTCATTCCTGCTGTTGGCTCTCTCAACATCTTCGATCTGACGCTTCTCATGCACTCTCTTTTTTCTACTGAGAAGCCGGCGTTCCTCGCTCCAATACTTCCTGATACAGGCGCGGATCTAGAATTTTTTTGCGGAGGGGGTCACAAGATAGAAAAAAATCAAAAAACAAGAATAACCAAATAAATAAAGCAGTACACTTCCGAATGAATAAAAATCAAATTTGACAGAAAAAAATAAACTAGCTTCCCGAACCACCGTTTTTTTTTTTTAAACACCCAATTAAAAAAATTTTCAGAGCCAGTTCGTCATTAGGTTTAAAGTCGATTAAAAAAGGTTTTGATTGTGGTATTCAATTAAACAAGTATTTAGTGAGAAATAAAAATATTTCAAACAATTATAGGAAGTATCAATTATAGGAAGTATCAATAGCGGTAACGTGAAATAACGCACGACGAAATAAGCTATTTTCTGAAACTGAAAACACCAACAGAATCAAACCCCGGAGGAATATTTCAGGAGAGCAATTTACATTCCTCTGTTGGAAAACGTTGCGACGGACCTCAACAAAAGGCTCTCTCCAGACGTGATAAAGCTTTTTGGGTTGAGAGTGTTTCTGCCTCGGACTTCCTCTACAGCGGAGGACATTGAAGAAGTTCAGCTTGTAGCAGAAACGTACCAAAAGCTTCTGAACCCTCCCCGTTCGAGCTTTACTGCCGAACTTGAGTTGTGGGTAGTTAAAAGGAACCGAATTGTTGAAAACGGCGGTGAACTCCCAGATTCGGTTCCTCTCGCCCTTGATGCGTGCGATGGTAATTTATCCGGCTATTAATACACTGCCTACGATTTTGGAAACGCTCTCTGTTACTGGAGCCACTGCAGAAAGGAGTTTTTCAACTCTCTATCGCCTCAAAACATCAATTGTGACACCGAATTAGACAACGATGTGACCATTAACAGATTTGCGAAACAAAATAGAAGATTGCATTTTGTGTTATAAATTATGCTTTTGGTTGGAACTTGTAAACAGATGCTAGCATATAAACTATAGCTACAATCCAAATACAGAAAAAATAATAAGAAATGTCAGTGTTGTGTAAAAAAATGATTGATTCAGCCTTTTTTGATTTTTTTTTGCTGAGGGCAAAAGAGTAGTAACTTAATTGTGATCGTTTGGTTAGTGTTCCCGGTTCTTAAGTTTGCAAAAACTGGGTTTTGTTCGTTTTTTTTGTTATTCGGTTTGCAAAGTATTGGTTCAGCTCTTTTTTTTTTAGTACAGCCTCTTTAGGGGGGGGGGGCGTGACCCCCCTCTGAATCCGTGTCTGTCCTGATATAGATGCGTTCAATAAAACATCCTCTTCTCTTTTACATGCCCAACAATTGAACATCTCACGTAGGTACATCACTGATGCAAATTTTGAATAAATATGTGAATTAACGGGCTAACAAGGTACAATCGACCTTACTGACAATTAAAAGCGTCGTCAATACGCCGAATACTTGCTTGAACAGACATAACTATGCCACGCCTACACTTCCCAATTCCACTTATATGCTTCTGTATTCCATGCGTTCGCTTCCCTCCACCACGCATGCTTCTCTATGTCATGCGTATACGTTTCCCTATTTTACGTGCGTTTCTCTATTTCACGCGAACGCTGCCCTTTGCCACGAATACGCTTCCTTATTCCACGCGTACCTTAAGTGAATAATCACCTTAAAGAGAAAATCATCTTCAACGACGAGACGCACTTTCATCTCAGAGGATTCGTTAGCAAGCAGAGTAGCAGCATTTGGGCAAAGGAATATCTACGAGTGGTTATTGAAAAGCCGTTGCATCCACGAAGATTGACTGTTTGGAGTGGTTTATGAGCTGGCCGTAGCATCGGGCCGTACTTCTACAAAAATGCGGTCTTTGTAGCTCTTAAAAAATTGTTATGTAAGCCGGAGCGGATCGATATTCTCAATTTTGATTTCAACACGCAAATTCTGCACTCCAAATTTGTTTCAAACATTCATTCTGCGTCAATTTCTTAAAACAATGTTTTGTTTTTTGTTTGTATCGATTCAATTTGTCGGTCGTACCTGAAATTATCTTCCTCGCTTTGGATCTACTGAAAAGCATTGAGAACTCTTAGGTCTTTATTAAAATGATTATATTAAAAAATGAAATGGAAATCATCTAGTTCTTCCTTACAAGTTTCCTTGTTTAAGTCACCAATTGAACGGGGTCACTATGGCGTATACACATTTTTTCTTATAAAAACATTGAGGAGCATGACTGAGTAACCTTTTGTCGTGGATCACCCTATTATGGCATAAAAATATCAGAAAGTTTCCTTTCCATCGATTATGTTGAATGAGCGCAATGTTAAGCTCCTGTTTTTACTCTTATGACGTTAAATGATAGCCCAGATGTAAATGCACCATGTTGGTTACCCTTACTAATTATAAGTCTCTTTATAAGTCTGTAAGTCTTACTCCCAAATATTTAATCATAATTGTTTCACACCATTTCATCTTTGTAATCTAATTCGAAACAAAATGGAAATTTCATATTTTCAAAAAATAAAACAAATTCTTTTATCACATCAGAGCACAAGTAACCATTCAAAGTTCCTCACCAGAACAAGCAACTTCTTTTTAAATTTCAAACCAAACTAAATCATCTTCTATTAAATTTCATTGCTTCCGTTTCCACTTAGAGCTGAAAAAACTTGCAACACGAACCGTATCCTATGTTGACCAAAGAAAGACATTCCTACACTCATACTGACATTGTTTCAGGATGTGATGCGGATGAATGTTATTGAAAAGTCCTGTCGACCTTTTGGGACACTCCAATTGAATGCTTTTCTTCATGATTTTCTATGAAACACAGTGGGGCAGTATACAACTCACTTTAGATTTATTTTGTTGAAGTTATGACCTTTAACACAAATAAACAATTCTGTACGATACATTTTTTGTTTAATTCCACTGACATGCTACCTTTAAAAAACTACGTTCTTTTTGAGAAAACCAAGTTCTGTCCAACTATAATCCACTGTTTAACTAATGGTTGCAAGACGAACATTCACTCTTGTGCTTCCAAAATAGTGATGAGACCAAAGTCAGTGGCCATTATTATTCTAGGAAACTTTTACGAACTAAAAGTTTTTGGCAAAATAATTACCCCCTGAACAATGGTCCGGCACATGCATCGATTCGATGATATGCAACAGAGAATATGCGGTGACTTTGTCAGAAGTTGCACTTTTGGTGGTTCCCAAACTTAATTTTATCAACTTTGCTTGTCCTGTTGTCTGTGTCTCTGATGGTGATGGCAAAGCGAGAGGTGACTACGCAATACACCATGTATCGACTAACTTCAAGTCATTCTTCTTTGTCGTCTAGATGGCCTCAAGGGAATAGTTCTACTGTTTTACCTCTATACCTGTCGAATAAACCAGAAATGATTGAGGTAAATAACTTCGGGAATAACTAGACCGATGCATGAATGCATGTATGGTGTCTAGTGTGTGCAAGCTGAACCATGCATTTGATGTCCGGGGATGGAAGTTAAATGCCTGTTAAAGGGACTTCTCCATCTAGAGAGGGCAACCATACAGATACTGGCTCTTCATCACTACTTGGTGGTAAATTACTTTAAATTACTTGCGCTTTGTGAGAACACATCCTATGTATACTCAGTCAAACTTGCTTTTCAGTCCGAAGTTTTCCTTTTCGTCGTACTTTTCAGTTTACTGGTGTGCCTGCTGTCTATGTCTCTCAAAGGACTCTCAGTTCTGAGGTCTTGCTTGGCAAATAAGAAATCTTGCAGAACTCTAACAGGGTTGGTTTGAGTTGAGCATGGCGTGAGCACGATAATAAAGTGGTGAAAATGTGGTGACAGTTTAAGAACATCCTCCCTCACTGGCATTGGGAATTCCTGTTGGTTCTGGTTCCGCACGCACTCACACCGCTAACTAAAGAACCCTACCACCACGAGAAACTTGGAGGAAGAAAAACAAAGTAAATAGATATAACAGAAAGATTTTCAGTTGATTTTTGCTTGTTGAAGATTTGTGCGCTCTCTTCGAAACAAACCTCAAAGTTCCAACGAGTTGGCGGTTGGATTGTGGGTCCTTGTTCTCACTGAAAGCAGGTCAAAAACTGGGCTGGATTTGGTGCTGTTGTTTGAATTTCTACAAGATAAAGCTTTGGATGGCGTCGCCGTCGATCAACAGTCATGAAATGTTGAAGAACTTTGTTCTAGAGTCCCGGAATGGACTCCGGTTGTGGTGCAAAGTTACAAACAAAACACTGTATCGGCCACTCAATCCGGCCCTGGTCGATAAAAATGAAGTATTGCCATTTTCCTTCGACTATCACATAACATCACATACAAGATGGAACAGAAGCGCTTGACAAAAGTGCGGAGAGCGATGTTTTCCTTTCGCCTAGTTAAGTTCTTGCAACCTGTAAAATGAAATTAAGAACCCTGCCAAAGTGGCGTATGCGAGGATGTGGAGTATAAGCATATACCCACGCCATATAGTCCTTGTGGCTAAGGGGTTTTACTCCAGGAATGTGTTGCTACACTCGTGGCACAGTTGAAAATTGTAATAAAATGATCAAAATGAGCTGGTGTGCCTGTCGTCGTCGGTCGGTCGGTCGTATGTAGACAACTCACTTGAACTAGCACCATTTATAAATGGGAAACTGTTAAGCAAAAAATATTAAGTTATGAGGAAGCTTAATGTGATGCTATGGTTACATTTAACAAAGTTAATGCCTTAAAGTGCTCGGAACGAATGTTGGGTACAAGAGTCGATGTCGTATAGGTAAGTGTGGAAATGCCTGGAAAAGGGACATAATTTATTAAGTGAGCCCAAATTACTTTATCTTATCCCCAACAACAAACTATCCTATTAGACGACCAGAAAAGGTACAAAAGTTGAATATTTTACCAACAACTAGACTATTTGCAAAAATAGAAAACAAAATCGAAAGCAAAACCAAATAAAGTTTTGTAAGTCGCTTATTGGTTGGAGCTTCTGAACTTTTAATGATATCAGGATATGGGACAGCATTGGGATTTCGGTTAATATATTTTTTTAAAGACTTTTAAACTCTGTTCCAAATGGATTTATTGAAGATTTTTAAAAACTTGTTCTCGTTTATTTTTTTAGTTTAAAGAGGTTATAGGATTGAGACACCTCATTTTACAGGTGACAGGAGGAGGGAGGTTTGATTTATGTCAAACAATCAGTTGGAATTTGTGAGAAGTTTAGCTCAGTGAAAACTTGAGTTTCATACGCAACCAATGTTCAAATCACGTCATCCATCACGTAAAAGTGGAATCTTAGAAACCTTCGGATCGCACTCTTCTGATACTGATACTCCAATCAAGTAAGACCTAGCTCTCGAAATTCGAATGCGTCAGTTCTTCATTTAAGGGTATTCGTATTCAACAACATGTTTATGGCGTGTTTGCAGATTTGTGTAATGTGAAATCAGTTAATGTCTTATGTCGTTTCCATTGGTCTTTTTTTGACGTTTCTTCTTCTACCTCCAATGGAACGGGTTATGATGTATGTGTCATTCTTCGGACGATTCTGTTTTCAAAACAGAAGAGTTCTGCTCTTCTCAGAAGCGTTCCGTCTGTCAAAGTCAGTCCAATGGAATGGTTTCAGAAGACTTCTGGACTCTTCCGAATGCTTCTGGACGACCAATGGAAAACGACATTAATTGATTCTTAATGAGAATGACATTTCGCGAAAACACCCACAACAGCTGTTTGACACCACTGTCCTTAACCTTACTTTTTTTTAAATATTAATTTTTTAATTTCGGTTCTGAATATATGCCCCTTTTGTTTATTCTTGCCCGCGTTAAATGTACTACAAAAAAAGTGTTAGCCGCTTTACTCGGTTCTGTCAACATGTAAACTGTTTACTGATTTGGACGCGTTGATTTTGACAGCTCGTGGCGGCCATATTGTTGTTTTTACATTCTGTCCAAATACCGTCTTTTAAACAGTCACTAACGACACAAAAAAATGCAAATTATAAAACTTTACTATCAAAGTGCGTTGCGCTTTCTATGGGGTAAATGATGATCCTTCTAAGTTGACTATTCAAAGTTTCGTGAAAGTGTGCAGCAGAACTCGAGGCAGTCAATTTTGCATGCGTCGCTTACTTGAAGTTGGCCTGTCGAAGACCACCGCATTGCAAAATTTTGTGTCTTGATTTGGGTCTTCACCTATAGAAAATCTTACAAACCCAGGAGCTGAAACCATCGTGTGTTCGTTAATTGGTTTTTGGAGCAGATAGAAGTTGATCCCAATTTCGGTCGAAAAATCATCTTTAGTAAAGAGATGAGCCTCAAACCTTGGATGAATGATGACGTGAATAAAATTGCTGAATTACTGTTTAGTGTGGATTTTGAGCTGGACGCGCCATATTGGTCCGTACTTCTTCCAAAATGATGCTACCCAAGCCACCACCGTCAACGGCTATCGCTATAGGTTGTAGCTTGAAGATCACCAACTCATTGTGGTCTGAATTGGATGATATGGACACCGAGAGTATATGGTTACAAGAGGATGGCGCTGTGCCACACAGCTGAAGACACAATTGTTATTGTGCACGAGTGTTTTCATGGTTATCTCGCGCCGAGGCAAATTGAATTGACCACCAAGATGATGTGACTTGATCACTTCAGACTTTTTCATGTGGCGATTTCTTAAGTCACAGGTTCATGCGAAGAAGCCGTGTCTAACGGTTGTCGAGGAAAATTGTGGATAATATCGATTTAAAATTGCGGGAAATTGTTTGCCAATATCTCGGCTAACAGGCCATCGAAAAACTTGTATCACATTTTAATGAATAGAGTTCAAGTTGGCCTTTTAATTGATGGGTTTTGGAAGAATTTTGTTTTTGGCCCAAAATTTTGGCAAGGGTTAGTGCATCATTTTTTTTTAGAAAATCATGAAGAAATCGATTTCGCTTAAGTCAACATTTTTCATAGTTCTCGTAATCCTGAGCTTACTGCCCTAAGCCAAACTCAATTCTTAGCTCTGGTTGCTGAGATATTTGCATCAGAAGGTTTCTTTCTATGAGGTTGCAATAAGCAAAGTACAAAAAACAAGAAAAATGGTCTTTTGACCATAACTCAGTTAACAGACGTCGCATACAGTTTTGGTTTTCAGATACTGATAGAGGATGAACATATCTTTGTTCTCATGCATCATTTGATAATTGATATAGCCAAGCTGGGAACATTGAGAGATCAGGCAAATTTTTTGAAAGCAGAAATATAAAAAAAAATTACTATTTGATTCAAACTGAGTGCTGAAAGAATATTTGTTTTCAAGGTCTGATAGAATAAATAAATAAAAAATTAATAGAGTGGCGCGACAGCTCTTGCCAAGGCCTAAGCCTAAGTGACTTACTCTCATCAACAACTCTCTGGGTGCGTGTGAAGAATTGAGGGGACCTACAATTTAACGCCGATTCCGAACGGCAAAGTTGAGAAGCACTTTTTCATGACAAATTAATACTCTTGGAAGTACACCGTTGAGTAGCACGTTATGATTGTTGAAACAAATTTAGGTCGAAATCCCGCAAACCACTTTCCCGCAATACTTTTGCACACATATAATTTTTCCGCAAAAGATGAGAATGAGAATCTACTCCTTTTCTTCGCTGAAAGTTATGAGAACTTAGTAGATAGAAATCTGGTACCTTTTTTTATTTTTTATAACAGTCCTGAACTAGGCCACACAGTTTTTCAAAAACTAAAATTTTATGAGACACGAAATGGTGAGAATCATGGAGAACGAAGCGAAATAGTTCTTTGTTCAAATAACTTCATACAAGCAATTGCCTTTTTTGTGAAATCAGTCAGATTGTTCATGCTACAGGGGGATACGTTTATTGCTTATTTCTTGTTGTTGTTGTTTTTTTTTTCTAGGTCATACAGCCCAATTTCGGATATAAATTCCAAAATAGTGCTCAGTCCTCCAAAAAATAGGACTCTTTATTTTTCCAAAAAGTATTCAATCCTGCAAGGAGAAATTGTGTGGGACTTTGACATGTTGTGGGCATTTGGTTTGCAGGCTTCGCGATGCACAGTGCTCTCATGAAAAGGGGCGTTCAAATAAAAATGCATTTCGTGCACTACGTCATTTTTTGGCCAGATTAATCAACTGAATGTCTTCAAAATCGGAGGAAAAGATGTGCTCAAATTTCAGTACGCCGCGCCGCACCACCACCGGGTCTATAGGAAAACATTTGTACCTATACCATTGAATAAGAAGTACAGGAAGGGGTCTTATGAAAAAGAAGTGAAGCATTTTTCTAAGTAGTGTGAGTTTCACAAACACAAACGCATTACAATAGGGTTGGTCTGCAGTTGAATGGTTAATCTCAGGGGCGCCAAGCGAAATATGATTGAATCAAGATTATATCGATTGTGCATCAATTTTATTTTTCAATTTCAATTCTTTTTTGGACCACATGGTGTTTTAACGTTCAAGGTGTACATGCACGATTATTATTATTATTTTTTTTTATTTTTCGTTACATTTTCTTCATTTTTCATCCTTAATTTATTATATTTATTGTCCTTTTTCGAGTCGTATTCGAAAGCGCACTCTATGAACAAACTGATCAAGTGTTAAAAAGCACAAGAAATTGTGTAGCGCCTTACGATCACCAACAAAAATAAATGCGCCCCTGAACTCGAGTTTTTGTTTTTTTGACAGATGAAAATACAAAACAACATTTGACCAATTACAGCTCAGCAAAATGACAGCACATGCCCAGTTTGACAGATGAGTGCCCCGTATTTTGACAGATGAATGCCCCCTATTTAACACCATCAGAAATTTTTGTTGCTTCACTCACGTACACTGTGCGTGTAGCTTACACCGATTCTTGTGCTTCTTATTCAATGACCTATACACGCTCGCCCATTTTGTTTTTTTTTTTCGGAAAACATTGCTGTTGTTTGCGATAGCGTGACGGAAGAGCTGTCAACCTCGACTTGTCATCGTGATCAATAGTTGAACACCTCGCTAACGTCACAGATGTAAATTTCGAATAAAGATTTGAAATGACACGCTAACAAGTTATTCATAATTGTTTATAAATAGTAGAGGAGCCGCCGTAGAAGACCGACATTCACCGATCTGATAACTCCATGAAATATATTTAAAATTTTGAACATCTCAAAAACAAGGTAAAACTTAAGTCAATGTACCTATTAAAATTATCGTAGATAAAAAGTGGATATTCTAAATATTTTGTTCAATAGTTTCAATATCAAGCTAATCCTTCTATAAATGTGTGTGATAAGTGATAATTCGCAAATAATTAAAGTTAACTATGAACAAAACAAAAACAAACAAAACACATTTAAACTTCACTACTTCACAAGCAGGCACTCTTGATTGCTGTTTTTTGTTTTTGTTTTTGTAATTTGCTTATACGAGTAGCTTTCCAAACAGAAAAACCACATTGTACTCTTCAAAATTCAATACCACATTCAAGAGCTTCAGAGTTTTTTTTGCGGTTGAAACACAACAACAACAACAAAAAATGAAAAAAATTAAATAAGGATTGCTCTCGAAAGTTTGTTGGTAAAAGTTATTCAAAAACTCCTTCATACTGTAAATGAATGGACAACCAATTAAAACCGAGTGGAAAAAAAATCTAATTTAATGGGATTTCCGCTTTTTCGCTTTTTTTAACCCTTTGGTTAGTTGGGTATTTCTTTCATTTTTCTTTAGTTCTGGGTTCTTGTTGGGTTTTAGTGTTTTTTGCTGTTTTTTTTTTTTTTGTGAGAAAAAATTGGGACGTTGTTGTCATAATAGTTTTCTTTTTATCATCTGCATATGCATTTGATTTTGGGGAAATTAAACTGTCAAAACTGTCTAACAGCATCAAGGACTAAGGAGTGGACAGCGGACAACCAAAGATGCAGTTTGATGTACATGTAGACAATTGAGAAATTCTGATGCTAATCAATTAACAACAGGGACGCATTTACTCATTGGCAGGGCGCATTTGTAGAAAAAAATCCAAACTGCCGCTTGGACAGAAAGGGGCGACAAAAGCGCAAAATATGACACCTCGATCTGCTTCGTGGGTCGTTTCGTAGATTTGCAAAGTGCATTGCTGTCAACATTACGAATCTGCGATTTTTGCACCATCTATTGGAAGATAACCGAATTAACTCCATTTCATGAAAGACAGAATATTTGGGTCACTAGTTCCATTACTACCCAGTAGATGGCGGTGCAATCGGTGGCGAAAATTCGCATTTTCGAATGAGATGAAATTTTATAAAAATCCCAACATGAAAATTGAACTTGCAGTTTCCCAAAATGTCTAGTTTCCGATGTGCAGAATATTTTATGGATTGTATGTAACAAAAGATGTTCAATTTCAATTATGACACTTCAAATGACAATATTACTGAGTTTGACAATTGCCAAATGCCAGCGCATGAAAAACGTTTGACATTGCGATTGCGAACGCAGTATACATGAGATCGCAAGGTAACTAGAAAACTCGAAAACTCGAAAGCGTGCGTTTTCAATTTTGAACTGATTATAAAAGCCTCGAAAATATCAATAAAGCATCTACAATGGACATTTTCATTTTCAATTGTAAATACATATTGCTTGTCGGCTATGCTGACAAATCGGGAATGAAATCATTTCAATTTTGTTTCAAACAATTCCGAAAAATCTTGATTCTTCTTTGGTTCAAAACTTAAAAAATTAACGCAAATTAATCCGCCACTGAAATCGAAAAGGCGAAGAAAACAATTTTATTTTCTCTCGTTTTTATTTTTAATGGAAAAGATTTCAAAAATCCTGAATCACTCCCTCATTCATTCACCATTCAATCGTTTCTACATGCACCAACTTCCTTGGGATGTGAATGACATTTTCGGCATTTTTGTTGCGGTTCAATTCCACCGCTTTCTATCCATCGCTGAGTTCGGAACAATCACAGAAAATCGTTCATCTCATTCACAGCTGAAAAGCTGAATAGCTGATGCTTCTTAGGGAGAGCAAAATCACAAAATGATATTTCGTCTGTCGGAATTCCATCTTTTGCTAGACATAAATGCATATCACACGAAAATTCCGCAAAATTTCAGTTCTTAGCCGAATGGATGAGTTCTTATCTTATCTCATGCGCCATGCCACACATCTGCCACACACTGTCACTTTTGTAAAATGTGAAATACACAATAAAACCATTCGGTTATGGAACCTACAATACGGGCTGGGAGGTCCTTACAAAAAAAAAAGAAGAGAAAAACTGAAAATACCAAAATTTGAATTGCATTTCATTGACAGACGGCAGAGGATATTGCATGCTGTCATGGATCACCTTTAACCGAGACAGGACAATGATTTTGATGTTGTAAAGATGATTCTTCTGACGATGAAGATGATGATGACGATGATGCTGACAATGATGATGGCATGTTGTGTGGAGGAATGTGCTGATGAAGCATTTAATCATGAGCTTATGTCAACACACTGGTTTCGGTTTATACATGAGATTGACAATATTGCAAACGCAGTATGATGATGCTGGTTATATTTCCATGTTTCACTGTTCAGTCTTGCGTTTGGGATATGTGTCTTATTTTCGAAATAGTACAAATGTATATATTTGCATTCAACATTGGCAAATGTGTGTGTCAATGTACGTTTCTAATATCAGAGAATGCAGAAGTGTTTCAGATGTTTTGAGCTGTTTACGTATGCAAACAAATTTCATTGATGTAAAGTGAGTGACCAAGAATTGGGACCATCGCAGATTTGGAAACAAAAAATAAGAAGGAAAATCAAATCAATCAATTTTCCATACAGAGCAACGCACTCATTCTCGGTTCTACAGCCAGCCAGCGTCATAACATTTGACAGTAAAAGAATTGCTCCCATTGTAACAACCTTCCACAGCATTAAGATTCCCATCAACCCCGACAAAACCGAAATCACTTGATTTCTCGATAACAAATGATCTAACATTTCTTTTCTTTGTGATTGGATTGAAACAGTCCATTGTTTGGCAATTATTTCCCACAGCATATATGAGGCCATTAGCAACAGCTACCTTTATATTAGTGAGCGGAGAGGTTAGTGGTGGAAGGACTGGCCAGGAATTCGTAGAAGAATAGTTTTTTTTCACTGAATCTAACCACTTCTTCCACTCCGACCACCGATGACGTATACGACACCATCAATCTCGATCTCGACCAATCCAGGAGAACTACGTACATTATTTATTGGAGGCAATGATTTCAAGGTTTTCTTCTGTAGGTCAAAGTAAGGAACCTCACAGGAAGCCTTGCCGGAACTCTCGCGACCGACTACTATAAGCTTTTCGTTAATTATAAAAGGCTGATTTATTGAGTGTTGTGCTTATGATCCAGAGAGACCTTCCAGAATCAAGTTCCAAAGTGCGGACTGTCAAATCCTTTCAAAAAGAACGCAGTTTGTAATGCAGTCATCTGGTAAATTTGCGGTAAAAGTTGGTAGTAAGCAAACATAACAATATACACTCACATACCATGGCTCATGGCGGGTTCAAGCTCCAGCTTCGGCAAAATTCTTTTTCTACGAAAATCGCCAGCTTATCTGAGGCCACCTGTGCGATAACATGAGACAATATCACATCTATGTCTCCTCCTCTGAGCCACATAGGTTTCTGGCCTTCTATGTATCTATCTGTCTCTCTCTGTGGTATTAATGTCTTGTTCTGTCCCAGCCGATGGTCTCAGTCGCCAGTGCTGTGTCTGTAGTTCGTCACATACGATTGACAAAACAAAAGTCAATAGCTTAATTAAAAAGTAGAGGTCCTAGATAGTTACCTTGAGGAACTCCAGAATAAGTTAAAAAAAAGTTATAGAGATATAATGCATGAAATGGTTTGTAAGACATGAGGATGGAATGGAGAGAAGCCATGTGCAAACTTTTCGGGTCAGAAGTCAGAGAACATCCTGTAGTAGCGCGCTGTTTTCTTTCAAAATTCGAATGAATTCCATATTCCGTCGTTCACTGTACATACTCCCCTTAAGTCCACAATCCTCATCCCCATTGCACTTGGAATAGGTAAAGGTACCCATAACACATGTTGTATACGCATCACTAACAATATTGTTGATTTTTGCATAGCTAACAATCCCTTAACTGTCACTGTCACATGCATATATTCAACCCAAAGAGATGAAGTACAATAAAGGAGGTGGTCCAGCTTCTGGTCCTGCGACACAACTCGAATCAGTGACCGTTTGAGGACTTAACAAGTCCGCCCAGCCCATGCACCATCAGCCACTCATCGCCGCTGTTTGGCACAAATATTACCCTCTCTCTAGTTCCTCGCCAAGAGCTCGAACATGGTGTAAAATCGAAACTTCCGGTCTACACATCCATTTGGATTTTTTCCACCTGAGTAGCGACCCAACTCTGCAAACGTTCAGGCATTGGCAGAAAAGAATTATTCGAGTACTGGACATTTGACGTTGTCCAACATCGATAGAGCCGAGCGGTATGTGTAACTTTGGACGTAAGTTCTTGTGCATACAATAGGGAAGCTTAACACGGTTACCAATCGTTTCTATTGTGCTACTACAAGTACCTATAGACTCTTTTCCATATCTATGTACAAACAAACTGCAATGTCCTGGAATTTTCTCACTAAACTCAAACTGTTTGATTTAGATGCCGTGAGCAAAAATGAGATTTGGCTTAATTCCTTTTCATATGAAGCTCCAGCATATGAAGCGGGTGAATGTCCGTACACATTCTCTATGTGTCACAATTGGTGGAGGTGCAATGACAGCAGCTGAACGGTTGTATACGCATTCCAGCAGAGGGTTTTATTGTTTTGACTGGAAGATAAATACATTGCAATCTGTACTTTCGTACCGATTTAAGGGACACCTTTATACTCGCTCTGCAGAGGAGAGCTTTCGGCGGCGACTACCTAGAAATAGGTATCCAGATGGTTAGACGGGTCTAACGAGGTATATTGCACAATGCTTGAATAAAGTTAGAGTCCAGCAGGGAGAGTTTTTGGATGGAGGAAAATCATAAATTTTAAAAGCGCTACACCTCTAAACAACAGGTGTACCTATGAGTTGTTTGGACGAAGCCAATTTCTCTAGACTCCTCCGGTAGTATAGGGTTGCCAGGTTCCAGTCAAAAGAGTTGGAATTTTAAAGTACGGTATTGGACGAGGACTTTGCATATAAGAGATTTTCCAATATTGATGGATGGAATTATCCTGGCAACTCTAAGACCATCCAAGCCATATCGACCAGCGGAAAATTCACAGCAAGTTCAACCACTTTTCCTGGGCTGCTTGAAATCATCCCCTCCCTATGATCTATAGTCTACTTCTGGACGAGAAAAATGTCATCTATGTTGAAATAGGTACCTGTCTGTATGGAATGCACTACCCAGGACTACGAGTATACTGGCCCAGCGGATAAAAACTCGGCAAACAATAGAAGAACGCGCGGTCGGTCGGCCCTATGTCCAACACACCTGGCCATAGTGTGGAACGCTCACTCTATCCTCCATTCAGTAGCCATTCTGCTTTCAACCCCCTACTCCATCATTGTTGGACGTTACGTGTGGCAAACGATTTATGTGCCATCTTTTGTATCGCGCGAATGAATGCAATCCGATTGCTTTTTTTGTGTGCTTTGTTTTTGAGCTTCCCCAGAAACAGAGGGAGTAATGAAGAACGAGAGGTGGATGCGCGGCTGCACAATCATTCGACGAAGCTTCTTTGCTACTTCCGAAATTTTTTTTTTGTGTTTTGCTTTTGATTGCCATGTTTGTTATGCAGATAGGAACGCCGAAATAGTTCGGATGGGTTAGTCAAAATCATTGGCAATTGTGCTGCTACTGCTACCACTGCCATGTATCGCTGTTGCTGTTACTGAAGCATGCCTTCATTCATGGACCAAGTCGGCTCGATTGCTGGAGCTGTACATCATCGTCCTGCGATGGCTGAAACTTTGCCAATCGTATGAGAAGATTTCGCCGGAGAATGATGAGTTTTTTCGTCCTTTATTACCGCTCTCATATCTATCCTGTGGTTGGTTGGATTGAGATTGTAAACGAGAAGGTTTAAACTGCCAGTCAAGGTAGAAAACGGTGGCGGTGGTAGGAGTCATTCTAAATAGAAATGTCTAGGTATAGCTGAACAAATTTGAAAGCCTGTATGTAGGACAGTGGAGCGTGCTGGGTTATTTAGTCCTTGTTGCATTTGTTTTGGTGTTTTTTTGTCTGCAAGTGATGTGGTTGACTTTGGGATTTTCAGTGGTAAGCTGATAAGTGAATGACGTTCCCTGCAGTGAATTTGTTATATTTGATAAGAATTACTCGGTGAAGCTCAATTTGGAGAGAAGCCTGTAAATGGTAGTTTCCCTTTTTCTCTTATCCTCGGCTGTGGTAGGCTGGTTTTTAATTGGCCAAATTTTTGATGATAGAGATTTTAGCGGAAAAGCCTCTAATTAAATTGTTTTAAGCAGAAATAAGGATCAGCATCAAAGGATTTCAGAGCCACAGATAACCTTAATGAAACCAGAGCAGAAGTAAGTCTTTTGGGTAGGTCCAACCATATTCCTAGATGTTAATAGTGAGGCAGACCTTAATATCAAGTTTTTTTTCCTAACTTTTTTTGACGTTTGTTTATTCCAGTGTTAGCAATTCAACAATTTGGAGAGATACATAATTGAGTAGCGCTCAGGAAAAAACGCTCACGGTGGCGTATACGTACTATTTATAAAGGGTTTTTTAATAAGGGTGGGTAGATGTGATTCGAAGCCCACTCAGCGAACAAACGGCGTTGTCTATGGTCATGAACTTTGAGCTCCTGATTCAGTTGGATCTTGTACGGGTGTAGGCCCAAGTCCCGACGCAAATTTCGCCAAGTTGAAGTCAGCGAAATGCCGAGTTCTTGTGCACGGCGAGGAATAGACTGCCTCGGGTTCTGCTGTACACTTTCACGGACCGCGGCAATGTTCTCGGCCGATCTAGCGTTCCTTGAACGTACGGGTGTTTGCTGATTATTAACTTGTCTTAAATTTGGCCACCAAACGTTGAAGAGTCGACTATGAAGGGCCACCACGCGTAAAATGGGCGCAATGCGACCACTCATTCTGATAATTGAACGTGCTGTTCAATCGTGTAACTTGCCATGATGATTTGACATATACAGGGGCCGGATTTTTATGCTCTAAAAAATGCAAAATATGCGCCTAAAATATGCACTTAAAACTACGAAAAATGCCGTAAAAAAGCAAAAAATATGCTGAAAAAAAAATTAATAATTGCAAAAACGTCGAAGTAAAGCAAAAGTAAAGTAAGTGTATACTAGGGTGGTTCTTATTTGCCTTTTTTCAAAAATTAATGAAGACATCTGCTCAATCGTCTCCAAATAAATAAAGAAAATCCTCTAATTTTTTCAGATTTTTATCTGTACTCTTTACTGGCCCTGTATCGAATTGAAATTCTAATACTAGTGATTTTGCGGCTGATTTTTTTATTGTTTCCGTATATCTCCACTTCGGCTTTACCGATTTTGTTTAAATTTTGCACAATTATACTTAACATTATCCTTATTGATATTGCATTCCAAGATATAATTTTAAATACATTTTTCAATATCAAAAAAATCGGAAAAGAGATCCATTTTTGTAGTAGGGGAGGAGGGGGCGGTTGTGGACAAATTTTATTAAATCTTTAATATTTGTCTACAGTAAAGACTTTAAATCAACACTTTTTACCAGCTGATAAACTAAGGCTTCCCCTAAATTGTCCCTAAACATATACTTGATAAGACTTCAAGTTTTAAGGTTTTCCATAATTCAATCAACAAGCTCTTTCTGTCCATATGCCCCCACCAAGGGGTGGATAAGGACACGGACCAAAATTAATGGGGCGGAAGTGGACAGCTACAAAAATAACCGATAAATAATTAAAAACTAACACAAGATATTTAAAAAAGAACTTTTTTAATATTCCAAAATAAAAATTTCTTATTTTAATTCACAAAAGTATAAAAAACATTTAATAAAAGTGTGTCCATATAGTGTGTCCACATTCACCCCGCAAGCATTTTTTGTAAAGTAATACATTTATTTCTTAGAAAACTCTCTATTTTAAAAAACAATGATCACCAATGTTATCAAGACACTTCGATAATATAAAAAACACCTACCTGCATTTATTTCTGCTTTGTTTTTAAAAAATATCTGCGAATTTCTGAGGGAGAATAATTTTACTTTTAGAGTGAAAATCACGAGTGAACCTGTAAATTTTTTTACACAAGACTGACAGATTTGAAAACTTTAAGGTTCATTCACAATTGAAAAAGGCAATGGATGGCATCGTTGCCATATTCAAATTTTCAACGAGTGGACTTCAAATGCCGATGTCCACATCCGCCCCTGTCCACATCCACCCCTTCCTCCCCTACCTTTTGGGTTTCATAGCACTCTTTTCAAAAATTTCATAAATGTTTTAATTTCCCCGATGTTTTTTTACAAGTACTTCGTATTCAATGCATTTCTCTCATTCGTGTGCATGACAGATGAACGTGTTTTGAGTGATCCCAAGTTATAAGAATATTTTTCCAGATTGAATTCTTATGGCCCGTTTGCATTTTGATGAAATAATTGTTTTATTTGTTTGCATTTTTTATACGAATGAAAAATATGCATTTATTCTGAAAATATGCTCAATAAGCCAAAAAATGCATTTATACCCAATATATGCAAAAATATGCGCTAACGATTGAATGCCATTTTGAAGCAAATTTCTCAATTCGAATAAGTACTTGACTCATTTACTTCTAAGGGTGTCCAAAAAAAAATATGTATTTGCATAAGAATCCGGGCCCTGGACATAAACAACTTAATAATAAACAAAAGATTTGACAGATGTCACCAAAACAAAATGGCCGAAACGGGGCACCAAAATCTACCCGCGCCAATTGAAAAACCCTTTACTAAAAATTGTAAGCCTACGCTTCCCACGCATTACACCCATTTCGCTTCATATCAAGGAGATACCGTTATGTGCGAACTAAAAAAAAGGTTGCTACGAAAATCTTCAAAAATTAATTTATTTTTTTCAAAAATCCCTTCACACCTTCACACATTCTTAAAGAATTTAACTTAAGGCCTAAAAACTATCACACGTCAGCTGATACTGCCAGTTTCTGATATCCACCTCTTCTGGCTGTTTGCCGGGCACACTATCCAACCTTTCTGATTTTTTCTTCTGCCTTTTATCAGCATCTGATTGTCTCCCTGGCGAGGTTGTTCTATCTCCTCTTCTTCCAATATTGCCTCCATTCTCTCCATCGTGTTGGTCCTGCTGCTGCTGCTGATGCAGTTGTCTGCGCCAATTCGAATTTCGTCGAGGCAACTTCGGTGTTGGAGTTTGGGTGGTTTTCTTCGTTCGACCATCTTTCTGCCTCCGCTCAAAGATGGCCGAATGAAGAAAAAACCTTTGTCATAAGGACTGCGACGAAAATCCTGAATCCTGACGACGCAGCAGATAGATGCATACGCCCAACAAAGCCAACAGAATACAAACGAGAGTGAGCATTGAGAAAAAGGCCCGTTTGTATCGCACAGCGTCCGCTGATGCCTCGAGAAGAAGCATACGCTGGCTGAAAGCATCGTTCATAGACACGTTGAATTGGTCGTGATGGGGGTTTGCTATGTTGGGCAGAAGGACATTCCAGAACGAATAGACTTTCTTCAGATGGTAGAAATAAGTGTTGTCCTGCTGGGGGCTCACCATTGTATAAGAAGCCCGAGTCTGTTGGCCATCCAATGCCGATGGTCCCAACTCATAAGGATTGAACTCATTTCGCCGCGAAAAGCCGGTGCTTGACTTTTTCTCAAGCAGCTTCTCGATTTCGGGCAGATTTCGCTCGAACGGAAATGTCAAAAATTTACTCTTCAAGGGCTCTTCATCGGTTTCGCCAATAATTTCAATGTATTTCCTGTCCGCAGTGTAGGGATACCAGGCGTCATATATCCGTCCCGGAGTTGGATTTCCCGTTTTCACAAACTCCACAAATTGCTTTCTCATCTTCTGACAGATTTTCTCCTCGGTGGGTGTGAATCTCCGCCTGGCAATTTGCTGGAATAAACTTGGACCAAGAAGAAATGGCAAATCCGATGAGTGTGAGGCGCCCCCAAACAAATTGACCTTGCCTCGCATGTCCATGGAATTGGTTATGTGAAAAGCATACGCATACACATTCGCTGTATCCCCCCTTCGAGTGAAGTTCATTGTCATGGATGGCGATGGCGATGACAAAGTCTCAGTGAGATGATAGAAGAACGACTCGTACTTGGCTTCGGATATCATCCGCTGCATTGCATTGAGCAGATAACTAGTTGTAGAGCCAATCTGTCCCAAGTACCTCCAGTTAAGAGTGTCCAGCACTTGACTCTTGTCGACCGCAGACGGAAAATGGATTTCTCGCAAAACCATCGGAATGGTCGTGTGATTAATGTAAGCCCTTAAGGAGCCATAACCCTCTTTGGCCAAATCGATCCAGTAGTCATGGATGAACGCACCCTCATTTGAACAAATGCCAACAATGGTTGGACGTTTTGTATAGTTGCCCAATGCGAGTGCCTCCAACAGACCCATAGGTATGTATTGTTCACCTTTGGGGCGGAAACTATCCACAACCGGTCCCATTATTGAAGTGTAATTTCCATTCGCATAAACACTCTCAAAAGCTCTCTGTAAGTCACTGCCACTCTTCGACCGAAGGCACTTGACCACCACTTGGTTGAGTGCCTCAAACTGGCAGCCCAGCTTTTCGATTACTCTCTGTGAGGCGGGACGATTGTTGGCGACATTCAAATTAACTCCAGTCCCCGACATAAGGATCAGCTGGTTAAACAAATTGTTGCTCCTCGGACTAATCATGTGGATTAGGGCACAGCCAAAACCACTGGTTCCATGACCGAGCAGAGTCACTTGCTTTGGGTTACCACCGAATTGTTGGATATTGTGTTGAATCCATTGCAATGCCAGCTCCTGGTCATGAATGCCAAAATTACCAGGTAGCTCTTTGTTATCCAGGCCTATCCAGCCAAAGACATTGGTTCGGTATTGTATTGTCACGACCACCACTCCGTCGGACGAAAAATCAAGACCAGAAGGTCGATTTCGGGACCAATCGAAGGACATCTCCTCACCGGTGATTACTGCCAGAACTGGTAAACTGCCAACTCGTAGGCCTACCTGGAAGTCATAATTTCCGATTATACTAGTTCAGGCTTAAAAGTCTACTCTCACCTCTGGGACCCAGATGTTCAAGTACAAACAGTCTTCGTTTAATTCCGGTTCGCGTATCCGCACTCCATCGGGGGTGTCGTCGTACACACTATTGGTCATTTGCAGACACATAGGCTTTGCCGTCGTAGCCGAAAACGTTCGATTTCCCCATCCACTGTGCGGCTTAGGATACTGTTTTCGAAAGTTTTTAGGGAAAAGGAAAGAAAGTTTTATTAATGTTTATTGCATTTGAAATGTGTGTAATCCTATTAAAAGTGGTTCTTACCCTAAACCTTAGAGCTCCCACAGGTGGCTCGGCGTATGGAATACCGAGAAAAGTATACACTGCAGTGCGAGCCGATTCTGGAAATACCTTCAGCTGAAAAACAAACAAACCAACGGTGGTGTGAGTGTGTGTGTGTGTTACTGGCTTGAATAGGATTTGTCGTTTTAGATATGTTTAAGGCGACGGCAATCTTACCCCAACTAATGGTCCTTGATCGAGAGTTATGACTGGGAATTGGGATTGGGGTGATACAACACCCATCGACGAAACCAGCAGCAAAGCTAGACAGGATGTTGTCCATGAAAGATTTAGTATTGTGTTCATGTCTGCATCATCCTACGTTAGGCATTCTTGAATTGGAAAAAGGGAGTCGTTTTGCTGGTGATATATATTTTATTTCTGAAAAGGATATTTATAGGAAAGAAGTAAGAATTTGATTTCCAAGTATTTGTGTATCTATCGTTAGCAAAATGGGGCAATGGTGTGATAAGCTATTTATCTTGAATCGTCCTGGAACCATGGAAACTATGAGTTTTGTTTATTTCTAAGTAAAGAGTCTAAGAAGGGTTGCGACTTATCTTTTATTTAAAGATGAAATATTTAGGGACAAAATACGTACAGAGAGAATCGACCTGAATTGAATGTAAATCGAAGCGTTTAGTTTTTAAAATTGCTTTTTAATTTTTTAGTGAGCAACATGTTGTCCTTGGAATGTCTGGAAACATTTCTCTGCAAGCTCTTTAGAGACATAGGAAAAGGCTTACATGTTTTGAGCGTATTCTTATTAAATTTTTAAAATTTGTACATTATGCATAGCCAGGCTTAAAGGACGAAAAATGTAAGTGCAAGTAGCAGCAACTTGTGACTTCTTCAACATAGTCCTCGAACAGATAGTGCGCAAGGCAGGTGTGAGCACAGAAAACACTATCTTCAACAAATCCACCCAGCTCCTAGGCTATGCGGACGACAGATACATCATCGGTCGATCCAAGAGAGCTGTGCTTGAGGCCTTCACAGCGAAGCGATTGAAGAACAGGCGATAATCGTTGGTCTTGAAGTTAATGAGAACATGTTATCAACAAACAAAGAAACATCTGTCCATCGCATAGGACAAAACGTCACTATTGGTAGCAGCAATTTCGAGGTAGTTAAGGAGTTCACCTACCTTGGAACAAACCTCAATCCCACAAACGACACCTTAGTGGAGATCCGAAGAAGAATTACCCTAGCGAACTGCTGCTGCTTCGGTTTGGCAAAACAACTGGGTTCAAAACTCCTCATATTGTCTGCTATACAATACTTTGATTTTACCAGTCCTACTCTATGGAGCCGAGTGCTGGACAATAAGTAAAAAAGGGAAATTGATACTGGGCACTTTCGAAAGAAAAATTCTTCGGCGGATTTTCGGTCCGTTATGCGACGATGGCGAATGGAGAAGAAAGTTCAACCGAGAACTGTAGGAGCTTTACGAAGATGTGGATGTAGTCCAGAAGGCCAAGAAAAGACGACTACATTGGCTCGGCTACATCGAGCGAATGGACGACAACGCTCCAGCCAAGAAAGTCTTCTCATCCCAGCCCCCAGGTTCGAGACGACAAGGCAGACCGAAACTACGGTACAAGGACCAAGTGAGTACTGTGGATGCCAGAGCGCTTGGTTTCGGCGACTGGAGAGTGCATGCAAGTGACCGTTCCTGATGGAAGGCTGCGGTATCTCAGGCTGAGATCCATCATGGATTGTGAGCCGGATAAGTAAGTAAGTAAGTATTCACATGAAAGCAAAAAGCAACGCAGCCTCAACTCTGTAAAGAACAAACCACAATTTAAGGCCTTTTGTAAAGGATGGTCCATCCATTATTGTGAGTCACATTTTCACGTCAAGTTTTTTGACATTCAAAATTGTCAAAAAATAATTTCTGTGGACTTCTGCATTCAGAAAATTGTACGCGATATCAAATGGCTAGGTCTGTTTGCCCTCTTTCAGTAACTAAAAACCAAAACTGTTTGCGAGGTTACCGAGTTATGATCAAAACAAAAATTTATCGGTTTTTATACTTTGCCTGTAACCCCACAGAAAGATCTCTTCTGATGCAAATATCTCGGCAACCAGAGCTTTAAATTGAGTTTGGCTTGTAGCAGTACATAAGCTCAGGATAACGAAAACTATGAAATAAGGTGAATTAAGCGAAATTGATTTCTTTATGTTTTTCGAAAAATAACCCCAAGTTGTCTAAAAATTGTCCATATTCTGCAAGAATGACGAGAAGTAAAAGTTGTCTTCATCCTCAAAGTAGAAAAGTCTTTTGTTTTATCTTAAGTCTATCCTCCTTCATTCTTAAAACTTTAGAACGATTGATTATATCCACATTAAAAATTGTATTGATTCAAATTTTCTATCCAGATCGCAACATGCGTTCTGCTAAGGGAAATCGGTAGAAACGGCTCTTAACAGTTAACACTCCAGAGAGTACGCAATGGTGGACATAGAAAGCGCTTGTAACAAACAAAGTCGACGCATCTGCATCCGCTTTAAGCTGTCTCAATGTGGAAGACTCACCTGGTGAATTTATAAATCCAATGCAATGTCGCGCGAATTTTTTTTTTCACACCCCAAGTTGATTCTCTTATGGGCAAAATTTTATCCACTTGTGTCCATCCATTTTTCTGATGCAGCTTTTAATGTAACTGAAACAGCTCGGTTATTTTAGATGACAGATAAATGCATTTAGATGAAATTGGCTTCAAGTATAGTGTGCTTGTAGAATGCCGCTGCCGTACCATCACGAACTTTGACATCGCAGAGTGCAGAAGAACGTTTGCATTGGAAAATGTTTTCTAAACGTCACATAGACTTAGAGCATGCGGTATGCTTCAGTTGTTATGCAAACAAACTTGAAAATATGTTAAAACTGTTCACTTTTTAATTGTTTTACAAAATGTTAAAAACCCTGAATTTGATTTCTGGACCCATCATAGTGGGTCAGTCACTAGTCCCACACTGAATTTGGCACTTATCGCCCACAATAGTAGGCCATTACTTTTCTTCTGGAAGTGCGGCCTTATTTCCACAATGCAATTAAAATAAGGTCTGTCGGTTGTTATTTCGATTTCTTCATGAGAATAAAGCCGCATTAAAGGTGGGGCCTTATTTCGTAGGGCTTTATTTCACGTCACCGATAAGTCCAAAGACTTTTGCACTGATGGATCCAAAACTAAGAAACTACACGAAGGTGAAGGCAGCGGAATTAACTCAGAAAAGCTCAAGCTTAGCCTCTCATTCCGTCTCCACAATCACTGTAGCGTGTTCCAGGCGGAAAGTTTAGCAATCAAGGAAGTTTAATCTTGGCATCTTCTCTGACAGTTAAGCCGCTTTCAAATCCATTGACTCTGTCTCTAAGAATTCATTAACTGCCCTTAACTGCCGATCATTCACCTCTCCAGGATGCCGGGCCACAGATATATTCATTGAAATTGCAAAGCTGATGAGTTCGCTAAAAATGAAACTACTATCTTGCCTCAATGGCAAACGGATGCCATAACTATCGAGACGTGTTAACTCAAGCTTCAGCAGGATTCCATCAGAAATACTAACTCCAGATAACATTCCCACTTGTACGGCCACCAAACCGTTATGGCCCAGTATTAATCCTAAAAGGACAAGGGATCTGATATAAGCTCTTTAGTAGGTGTTATCACTGGACAATGCCTTACTAGGACGTCATGCCTCACGGCCTTACGGCTTACGTCTTCTTAAATGATTTTCGCAGAAGAGGCATATACGAGGAGGAAGAAGAAACAATTCCTTATTTGCTATGTTCATGCCCAGCGCTCTCCATAAGAAGGAAAACTCACCTAGCAGAGCCTCACTACAATGACACCAGCATTGGCCAGCACAGACATAAAAAGTCTCTTTTGCTTTGCTTCAAATGGTTCAACGAGCAGGAAGTACCCTAGATTCAAGTGGTATCACAATGGGCCCGCGTGGGCTAAGTGTGAAGTAATTCAGCCACGTAAACCAAACCTAATCTAACCCCTTGTTAAAGTTTTGGTCCGAAAAAAATACTTGCGTGACTAACCGAATTATACATCAATTAAAAGGTTGCCGCGGTATTGACAAAAAAGTTATTTATTCGCAAACATTTTTCCGCAATATCAGATCGATATTACTCACAATTTTTCTCGACAACTGTTATGCAACTGTTATGCATCAAAATATGGGCTATCAGCCTTCAGAAAATTTCGCGCTTTTTCAAATCGCCAGATCTCTCAATTTTCCTACCTTGGGATCAAATGATGAATGAGAACAAGGGTCTATCAGTAAGGGAAACCAAAACGGTCTGCGAGGTCTGGCTACCGACTGCCGAGTTGAAAAATCGTTTTTCATGGTTTTTGCACTTAGTGCGACTAATTTCCGACAGATGGCGCCAATTCAAATGAATTTCATAAACGAGTATTGCAGTTTAATTTCATACTGATTCGAATTGAAACGAAAACAGCGAATGATTGATGACGTTTCGAGTTGTGGCTAGCATATAGGAATTTAAGTAAATTGTGTAATTCATTTCCGACTTATATTAAACAGAAAATATTGTGGGATAGTAGCAAAATTGAAAGAGAGAAAAGGTCTTAACTTCAATGTTCTAAAAAAACATTTACAACGAATTTGAAGGTCACTGAACCAACAGTTTTTGTCAAACCGCAAACAAAGCCTCGGTTAATACCTGCCATTCAAATGCAGTAATTTTGACTTTACAATTATTTTTCACAGATTTGACTATTTGTTTGCTTTAGAATTAATTAACCCCACCCCACCTTTATAAAAGTATTGTGCACATCTATATTTGGCTTTAAACTGTTTGCTTCGAAATAAAAAATAATTAGTTTTGAATTGAGCATTTTTTTTGGTAATTTGTTTTCTTTTTTTTGTTATAAACACCTTTTTTTCTTTAACCACTCTTTCAACCATTTCGTATTTTTTAACCAAAAATCACCCGAATATCTTTAAGCAAATGTGTCAAAACCGATGTGTTGAGTCCGCTGTAGATTATATTATTTATGTAGTATCGTGAGCTTGTAACAAAATATTTATCATCTCAAAAAACGGTTTTCTTTTCATTTTTTTTTTCGAAAACAGAATTCACAAATTTATGACTTTTCCAAAACAATAAACACAATAGAGGGAAATGCAATTATTATGATTCCTTCATTCAATTTTTTCGCTATTCTATTCCAAAAACGTTTTTTTTCTGACATAACCCGATCAATGGTTATTGAAAATTGTAAAATAAATGAACCAAATCATATTTATCACCTTTTCGAGTGGTCAGATAAGAAATTTCAAATATCTTGCTAGCAAAAATATTGTTTTCCCGTAAGCGCAAACGTTACAAACGAATCCCGACAACTATCGACTAAATTCAAAAACTCAATAGCTGCGATATTCAACGATCAACATTATCAACTGAACCATTCCATAAAGAACCATGAATTCAATGCGTGGATAATTTATTTACTTTATCCAAATATCTATCGATAGGTTGGTTGGTTTGGTTGGCATATAGCAGCCCAACGAGTGTGAGTACCTATGAGCAATGTAAAGTACCGAACGCGGTCTCGATTCCCTGATGCGTACTTCCGGTCGGTCGATCGTCGTAGTAGTCGCGTCGATTCGGTTCTAACCATACACCGTTAACTGTCCAAAAGTTCTGTATAAAGTATATTTTATTCTCTCTCTTTAGCATTTGGAGTTCGCTTGGTAAAAACTATTTTTTCACATTTTGCGATACTTCCTGCATTGTTATCGAACGAACGTCCATGTCGGTGTCAATTTTCAGCAAAAATCACCCCAAAAAATCATAATTTGACAAGGCGGGAGTATGGGAATAGGGAAACGGGACGCGACGTTTATGAAGAATAAAGTTAGTCAGGCGATTGTGGTGATATTGAATGGGGAAGTAACAGCTAACAGCAGTCACTACTCACTAACCTATCCAGCAGACATCGTGCTCGATGGCCGTGAAAGAGCGAACAATGCATGGAATCACCCACCCGCAATGGTGTTGGCGCTGGCTGATGCCACGACAGCATATGGTCGATTTCGATTTTGGTGGTGGGAAATGGCATTTTCCGTAATCATTATTATTGCTATTAATTTATTATCAGAAGTTAAACGTATGAGAGTTTTTCGATTGCAAATTCAATGTTATGGATTTTTGGTGTATTATAAATTACATTTGACATCCATATGAGGTATGAGTACATTATGGTATTTTTTGACATACCTACATCATGTTTAGTGAATATATATTAAAAATGATTTAAATGCGCAATTCACTCAACAGATATGAAATTTTGAATTGAAAAGGTTGCTAAGTACAGTGCTGTGCGGATTAATGCGGATTTTTTTTTTTTATTATCAAAAATTATAAAAAAAACTAGCAAAACCCCCGCCCACTTCGCAAGGCGTAAACAAAATATTCGTTTTTTGTTCTTAATTTGTTTAATATGTGCTTTAGGTACTAAATATTTTTTATTCCCATGCGTTTTTAAACTGATTCGGTTGCGAGAACGTTGTTTCGAAAAAGTTTCAGTAGGTAACGAAAGAAAGGAAAACTGATTGAAGAATATTCCGGTATCTTATTTGCTGAAACTTTGGGTCTGATGTTTAAACTGTGCACTCAAATTACGTTGAGTATTTTTTTTTTAACTCGTCGATCCTACATCCTTCTTTATTCTTTTTTAATTTTAATTTTAATTTTTAATTGGAGAATGGGTCGTATGCAAAGAGATGAGATCAAACTCTTTACTCACTTTATTGGGAACTTTCTTAAGGTGGTATGCAAAACAAAAATTACCAACCAAGTTAGATCTGTTTGTGAGTTCAATCTCAGAGGGATGAGATCGATTTCACAATGAAAGCTCACCATAAGATTGAGCTCCTTTTCATTTGAAAAAAGATGAGAAAACAATTGGTTACATGAGATCGATCTGTGATGTGCTTTTTGTTTCCCAGCCGAGGTTTCGCTCGTCGGTGCCAAGGTCTATTGAAGAAAACACGAAACTCCAATGATAGGTCTTCTAAACCTAATAACAAATTCTTTATTCGAAACACTTAATATCTACAATTATGATTAAGGAAATAATATTTTTAGTTTATGACTCGATTTGGTACAAATGTGTATTCGCTGGCGTCACTTCCGGTATACGTTCTGGCCTAATTAACACTTCCGCTTGTCGGATGTCCGGTTCCTAGCGGTCTTGGCTGACGGTAGGGCTTTTGCTACTGGGTTTCCTGTTCCTGTTTCCGTTTGGTAATTCTTTACTTGACCGGTTTATTTCCGGGGGATCAGCAGGTACGTTTAAGGCCCCTGGTGGCACTTCACGGCAGGCAATAGCCCTGGTCGATCGGCAGGTATATTTAAGGCCCCTGGTGGCACTCAGCACGGCAGGCAATAGCTCTGGTGGATCAGCAGGTACGTTTAAGGCCCCTGGTGGCACTCAGCACGGCAGGCAATAGCTCTGGTGGATCAGCAGGTACGTTTAAGGCCCCTGGTGGCACTCAGCACGGCAGGCAATAGCTCTGGTCGATCAGCAGGTATATTTAAGGCCCCTGGTGGCACTTCACGGCAGGCAATAGCTCTGGTGGATCAGCAGGTATATTTAAGGCCCCTGGTGGCACTGATCAGCAGGTTTATTTAAGGCCCCTGGTGGCACTTCACGGCAGGCAATAGCTCTGGTCGATCGGCAGGTACATGAACGGCCCCTGGTGGCACTTCACGGCAGGCAATAGATCTGGTCGATCGGCAGGTTTATTTAAGGCCCCTGGTGGCACTGATCAGCAGGTTTATTTAAGGCCCCTGGTGGCACTTCACGGCAGGCAATAGCTCTGGTCGATCGGCAGGTACATGAACGGCCCCTGGTGGCACGGCGGACAAATCTCCTTCAATATTTAAAACCCCTTACCCCTGGTGGGGGGAAGCTTTAAAATTGAAATTGCGGTTGCGGCACGGTCGGTAGTGAGGACAGTTTCCTTCGATATTAAAACCCCTTACCACTGGTGGGGGGAAACTTTAATAACGAAATTGCGGTCGGCGGCGGGAATGACCAAAAACACTCAGTCCAAAACTCAAAGTTGAAATGACAACTAAAGGTAGTGATGAAAAGTAGTGGTAGTGGTGGTTTTAGTACGAAAGTACTCATCACCATATAAACTTTACTACAAAACAAGAATGTGAATTGTATGAACATGAAAGTTAAACTTTCATGTGCTTCGGTATAGCTTGCTGCCATGCAATAAGAATGTTATCGATGATGAAGGTAAACACGCCATGTGTTAATGAGTCATACGATATGCTTTGTTTATGCATTGTCTGGTATGGATTCAAGGCCAAATGAAATGTATGCAATATATGCACGAATTAGTTTTGCCTGCATATGGGATTTTTAAAGCGAGCGTGAATCATATGAATTCGAAATGCAAAATTGGCCTGTATATTTAGGATTTGATGGAAAAATTGATATTGTTGTATGAGAGCATGTAACGCTTCGTTACAGATCTCACAAATTGTTAAGCATGGCCTTTCTTGGACTCAGTTCACATAAAATCTTAAGGATGGCCGAATTGATTGTTAATTTTGTCGGACAAGGAATTTATAAAGAAAGAAGGTGTCGGTTGTATCGGTTTAGTGAAGAAGGTGTGCGATTGTTTATGGAAGAATTTTTGGGGACGCGCTCAGAAATTCGTGGTGGTGCTCTCACACACCAAGAAAAAATAAGAATCTTTCTGCGATACATAGGAGACCCCAGGTTCCAAATTGGAGTTGGTGAAGACGCTGGAGTTCATCAATCAACAGTGTCTAGAGTGTTGCAGCAAATTTCTGCAGAAATAGCAAGCCATAGATACATACTGTGGAAGAAATACAGACCGTTGAGAACGATCTGAATTTCAACGAGTATAAGATCTGTTGAGCTTGAACTATTTCTTTTGCATACAAAACTGAGTCTGAGTTCCGCCCTGCTCGATCGATCTCACAATCTCTTTCAAGCTCGTCAGCTCAGACTCTGAGCTCTTGCTCATCTTTTTGAATATGACCCAATATGTACAAAATAACGAGATGCCTGTCAACGTTTGAATTCACTGAAACTCATTGGTATAAAACGCTATCTGTTGCATCTGTTCCGCCTTCGACACATCAAATAGGTACTGATTTATTGTTGTCAGTAACTATAACAATAAAACATGTAAACCTTTAAATCCACTCGAGCTTTGGCAAAAAATCCTGCATTTCTGTAGTTCAAAATTATTGCTTCGATTTAAGAAAGGCTTTAATTTGTTCCAGCACCTTCACTCAAGGAGAGACACCGTGGATCAATTTATTACTGATATTTGCATTACAATTAATTTTGCTATTTTAGTTTTAATTGTTATTTTAACTTTAAATTTAACTTAATATTATTTTCCAACGACATAACATGTGAAGACTTAGTCTTAATACAACATGTATCCATAAATATTTGAATAAAAAAATTGAAAAATTGAAAATTGAAATATAAATAGTTAGGAAGGGTAATTCGGCCTTAGAATCAAGTGGAATAAGGTACATATTCCATATTCAATGTCTAATAACTGCTTTGAAAATTCTATTGCAGACAAAAAAGGCTTTCAATTCGTCTACAGCAGTGAAGCGTGGTATAATACACATAGTTTGTCGAAAGTCTTCAGCCAAAAGAATCATGGCGCCGGGCCGCCAAATAGTTTTGGAATTCCTCACAAATCCTTCATGGTGCGATTTTAGACTTGAAGTGACTTTTTGTTCTACTATTGTGCTCTCATGTCTCATCCCACACAATAATGATATTTGCACTTTGGTTTCTGGGACATTTTTGAAATATTACATGTCTCCACTAACGTGAATATTTAAGAGTAATTTCAGAGCAGAATGCGCTGTACGGCCTACATCTAATAAAGTGGCTGCAATTCCAGAATAGTCATGAGCCAATTGCCGTTCGTGATTTGAAAATTATACATTTTATCTATACTTTTATTCCTACACTTGCAAGAGGATGTAACATATAGGTACATGAAAACATTAAGTCTTCAAAATAATCACTGAACCTAAACACAGGAATGAGATTGATCAAATTTTATTATTAACAAAAAACATGACTCTCCAATACCAAAAAAGTGTTTTTATTTCTATTCCAATAATCTTTCCAACTACTGTCGTTTACTACACATAAGACTTGGTCATTCCTTACTTGGTCATTCCGCATTCCCTCAGAGAGGGAAATATTGACATTTACATTGACTTCACAGTACTTCGCACATAAATGTAACGAACTACAGACACATAGCAGCACTGGCGAATGAGACCATCGGCTGGGACAGAACAAGACATTAATATAGCAGAGAGAGACAGATGGATACATAGAAGGGAAGAACACATAACATAAACCTACGTGGCACAGAGGAGGAGACACAGATTTTAATTGTCTCATATCATCGCACAGGTGGCCTCAGATAAGCTGGCGATTTTTGTAGAAAAAGGGAAACATATGCCGCGATAATTATAATCACTTTAAGAGCCAAGGGACGTTCGGATGTTTCTATTTCTTCTTGTATCCTGCTCTGATTGTTTATGATTTGAATTCAATCCAAGATATGTATCTTCATGAAATAGTTCAAATACTTCACTGGCCGAAGTATATTTCACAATGAGGACGAACATTTTGCCCACTTTCACTTTGATCGATACGATCAATGGAACATCGAAAAGTCTTCGGTTTTTTAAGTAAACGATATTGTAGGACGCTTCACAGTCGATCTGATAAAAACGTGTGGATTCGGCATTGAATACAACAGTCTGAACGATCCACACGCAGAATTCCGCCAAATGGAAGAGAATGCATTGAAATTGAAACGTCGTGGGCTTTTTCTGTTAAATGTAGTGATCAAATGTCTTTTCCTTATTAAAAACGCTGTCATTTGAAGTTCGAAGCGACGCGACGGCAACGCCCAATAAACGACAACCCTACTTCTTTGATATCAAAGAACTCCATGGTTCTGATTCCAGTTGATGCGCTATTCACCACAATCCTGAAATCTATCCAGATCTAGAGATTTGATCCTGAACGGTTAAGTCGCGAGGAAATACAAAAACGTCATCTATTTATTCATTCATTAATTCATTCACTGCGAGGCAGCCCACCGTCCTTCGTCCTTTCTAAGAGAGAATAATGATGAAATCTTGTCCTATATAAGGTAAAGATTTATTTATAATCTCATTTGGACATACCTACCCTTACAGCCTTACTACATTAGGACTGTTTAATGAAGAAAAACCGGATCAGAGCAGCACAGAACAGCACAAGTAAATGAAAACTGTCAGAACAAGTAAGAACAGAAAAGATCAGCTCCCTATGTAATCTTTTTGACAGAATAAAATCAGCTGTTTAATAAATATTCCAAGTCAAATCAAATTGAAGAAAATTTTCATTTGTTGGAAATTAGGTTCTGAATAGCTTATTAGTTTTTTTAGAGAAATTTTTACTTGGGAGTGTAGTAGTAATATTTTTACTTCCTCGGAAAACTCTTCAATCCAGATAATTTCAAAAAATAGTTTGATTGGAAAAAAAATAAAAATAATTTGGCATTTGAAATTTTGACATTTGATAGTTTTCACAAAGCTGCACTACCAAAAAAGTAGGGGCAGAAAAAATTGTACTAAACTGAGCTGAACAACTTCATGGAACACAAAACGACAGATTGTAGAACAGTTTGGGGCAAGGTTTTTACTCATGGAACACACAAACGTGTACTTTTTGGATCTTTTCTGTACTTTTCTGTGCGGAACAGATTCATTAAACAGACCTATTAATAATATTAAATTGAATTGAAAAAAAATAAAAAATATGACAAAATGTTCGTCTGAAATTGAGTATTTGAAAATTGATCAGCTTATTTCATATTTTGTTGTAGTGAGAAAAGTATTATTTTGGAACATTGGCACCATTCGTGATTTGAAAAGTATAAATTCTGTGTTTTTCTAAACCTTCTACCCTTATTCCTCTTTAAATTGGAAAAAAAAATTAAGAAAATTGGTCAAGCGGTTTGGCCGGCAAGCGAAGCGAACGAACACAAATAAAGCACCCTACTGTTTTTCACACATTATTCAGAGTGATGGCCCTTATCTTTATCAACATGACCACAGGATGTTGGAAGTGAAATCGTTCGAATAATATACAACCTGAACGCATAGAATTTGAAATTTAAAATATTGACATAACATTGCAGACTAAAATGTTGTGCTTTCAAATTCAAATGGAAATTTGAACCACTTACCTAAATTTACCCAAATAATGATATTGAAATGTGTTTTCCATTTGGAATGATTAATTAAAAATTTTGTGCCATTATGGAATTCCGACATGCAAAATGCTTTGTGCGGTTAATGAGAAGTCAGACTTTGTAAATTATAATGTAAATTCATAAATTTATATTTAAATGATGATGAGGCGGAGATATGTGTTCAAACATGACCCCACACAGACGTTTTATCGTTGTTCAATTTTGTACGGTCTGATTTTGAATTAATCAAACTTTAAACGAATTGAACAAACTTCAAACCTGCGTCTAACATATGCAAATGATTTCATTAGTGCTTCTTTTTTTGCTCATTAGAATGTTAAAGGGAAATGAGTGGATGTGCGATAGTAATTCAGATTTGGGAATTCGAACGGTGGTCGACTGGACAATTCAAACTTGTAAGCAAATTAACCGATTAGAATTGGTTCAATGGATATGCGATATGAAGTTTGAAAACAATGTATCTCTTCCATTTGAATGTAAAATTATGCAACAGGAACAAGGGATAAGCTAATTATTTTACAAGTTCAGCATAATGATTTTCATTGAATTTGATAGAAACCTAACAACAAGTTATGGCGCTTTTGTGTAACAACTAATTAACAATTAAAAATGAAACTTGCTGATATGAATGGATTTTGTTGAATAAAATATAAGACCATAACAATGATAATTTCGATTTCAGTTAATTCTATTTTTTATTGAGATATTTGCATTGCAAACATTATTTAAATTAAATTCGTTTTTTGTCGTGATAACAATTTAGCACAGATCTGATGCATAGGGGACATTCGCTAAGTTTCCAATAGCGCACCGACTGAAAGTTTTGCTCCGCAAGCCTTGCGAATTTCTTGAACTTCTGTATCAGCGAGACAATATTAATGGCAACAATCATTTCGTCAACGCTGTACACTGATTGCTGTAGAGCTTGGCTTGCGAAGGTTGCAAGCAAACCGGCATCGGTACAGTAGGCTTCAAGAACATCAGCCTTGAGCAGAGCCTTGCCACGTTTGATATCAGCAGAAGAAATGAATCCAGATTTCAGTAGCTTAGCAGCAGGTTAAACGGCCTTGCCAGCTACAACACCATCAGCGGAGATAACGAATCCAAACAAACCACCATCGGAGTATGTCGCTGTTGTTGTTACTGTTGGGGTATTTTTGCCACTGCTGGATTCCAACTCCAAACTATGTGTGAATACAGAGACGGCATTCTGGTCAATGCCAACACCAACGACAGTACAACGGCCAGCGGTGGATTTGCTGGCAACGTAGTGCCAAATTTGTGTTTGACGATATACAGTGAGTTGTCGAGTCCTGTGCGGAAAGCGGCCAGTTCGACGGCACGGATCTGAGGTGGAACGGCAGCAATTTGGGTCTTGATGCATGGTGTAAAATCTTCGCAATTACTATGGCTTTAATGCAATAAAGTTATGGGTCATAGTACTACAACAGATCAAAAATACCCGAACTTGATTTTCATAAACCATTCCAGGCTGCCATCCCAAGCAGAGAAGAATGGATAGATAACATACCATACCCTTGTGAGTCGTCAATAGCTATCTATACTGATGGCTCTAAGATGGACACTGGTGTTGGGGCAGGCTTCTATTCTGAATCTGTCAAATTAACCGCCTCGCTTAGGCTTCCAGACTACAGTAGTGTCTTCCAAGCGGAGGTCCTGGCAGTGACAACAGCTTCTAAAAAGAAATCAATGATGGCGATACCACGAGCTGATATCAACTTTTACATTGATAGCCAAGCGGCAATAAAAGCGATTACTGCAACTGAGGTAAAATCAAAGCTTGTTTCAAGCTGCCACGAAGAGCTTAAGGTTCTTGGCGCACAGCACAAAATTGGACTCTGCTGGGTCCAAGGCCACAGCGATATACCAGGCAACGAGAAAGCCGATGAATTAGCAAGATTAGGATCAACGCTTGACGTAAGCCAAGCTCAGCTAGTTAGCACCCCTACCTGTTATTTAAAACAGGAAATCTCAAAAATAATAACTATTACAACCGATGAGAGATGGAACTTTCTTGACACCTGCGGCACTACAAGAAAGATCTGGCCCTGTTTTAACAACTAAAGAACGGAAAGAATTATGCAGCTACACATGGGATCACTTCGATCTCTTGAAAGCATAATTACCGGACATAATCTGTTAGGTTATCAATAAAAAAGATGAGAATCAGTTCAGATGATCTATGCAGAGGATGCGCAGACGAGGAGGAGGAGGGATTTAGAAGAACTCTCTAATACACCAGGTACTAACATTCTGAACTTCGTCAATGCCTCTAAATGGCTTGATTAACAGAAGACATAGGCTTTTCTTATTAGCTTGTGAAGCAATACTCACGGGTATCACAATGGATCGGTATTGATCTAAGTGTGACGGTAACGGCATCAACTGTCAGCCCCTTAACCTAACCTAACATATGGCTTTAATGCAGGCTAAATGACGTCTTGCAAAAGCTTCAATCCAAGTTCTTGGTAATTACTGGTCGTCTCTGTTGTATTGTAAGAAATAAAGAAAATCCTTTGTTTACAAAAGAACTAAATTGCTTTATTTAAGATACGTATTTTTGATTTCACGTTTTTACAAAAAGTGATTATTAATGAAAAATATAAAATCGGAGTGACAAATAATAATATATAGTTTGTTAACTTGATTGAGAAATGTACAGTATAACATACGGTTGAGTATTAGATACTAATAGTTCCTTGTTCAGATACCACAGCTCTTCCCTCGTGAGAATTGTTTAACCTCTCACAAACAAATATAAATAAGATATGTTAAGATCACAATAATTTAGAGTCAAAGTTAATTTAGTAATATACAATTTCAGATATTAGATGTAATAAAAAAAATACAATTCAATAAATTTTAACCAAAGAAATCAATAAAACAAAGTTTAAAATCAAGTATTTTATGAAAGCTTTACTCTTCCAAAACCGTAACGATCTGGAGCCTGGCGCGCTCTTTCAGAACGTCTAATTGCTGGAGGTATTTGAATACCTTCATTTGAATTACCTAAATCATCCGAGAGCGCAGCCGACCTGGCAGAGGTCTCCGGCATATTTGACTTATCGATTTGGACTGATGAGGATTCTGACAAATTTGGCCTTTCGATTTGGTCTGATGTCTCAGCTAAACTATTATCCTGAGTTTCCTTAGGATCCATTATTTCGTCTTCGCTATCTCCGTCCGTTTGTTCAGGTAATGTTATTGGAGGTTTTTCGATGTCTTCACCAATTCTTCTCATTTGATCAACATGTCGTTTCCATATACGACCATCGTCTAATTTAATGTTAAAATGTAACTTACCGAAAATTTCCGTTACTCGACCAAATTTCCATTTTTCCCCCGATAAATAATCACGCACTGCTACCCGCTGATTGATAGCAAATTTTGGTGCGCTTAATTGTCTTGGTTTGACTTTAGTTGGTGATGTTGGCAACATCAAATGAAGTTTTGATCGTATTTGACGTCCAAACATAATCATAGCCGGTGATTTACCTGTTTCTGTATAATAGCTCGGCGGTACGACATCAAAATGTTGCTCAAAGCTTTTCCAATTTCATTACGATTGCACTTAATGGCTTTCAATTTATTTTTTATTGTCTGGACGTACCTCTCCGCTTGACCATTCGTCGCTGGATGGTAAGGTGCTCCACGCTTATGATGAATTCCATTTAGTTTTAGAAATTCTTGGAATTCTGATGACATGAATTGGGGCCCCCAATCAGAAACAAAGGTGATTGGTAATCCAAAGGTAGAAAATATCTCTCGGCATTTTCGTATTGTAGTTTCAGCAGTTATATTCTGTAAAATGTGCACTTCTGGCCACTTGGAAAAAGCGTCTACTAATATAAAAAAGTACTGCCCCATAAACGGACCAGCAAAATCTGCATGCACTCGATCAAAAGGTTTAGATGGTGTTTCCCAACTGTGGGTTGGTCGTACTCCTTTAGCCTCGGGTCGCGTTGATTAGCAGTTTGAGCAATTCATCACCATTGCCTCTATGTCTTTATCCATGTTAGTCCACCAACAATATCCACGAGCAAGAGATTTCATTTTGGTCATACCGAAATGCGCAGAATGTAGCTCGTTAAGAACTCGATTTCTTAAAGTTGGTGGTATGTAAACTCTTATGTTTCTCATCAAACAGCCCCTCTGTTGTGCAAATTCGGTTTGTTCGATTCCAAAACGATCTCTTGTTTCGCATTCTTGACCAAATTTCAAAGCTTGAATCAATTTTCGAACTGTTTCGTCTTTTTGCGTAGCATCTGCCAATTCTACTACTGACACTGGTAAATTTTCGATTGCATTAACTTCCAAGTGGTCGACTTCTTCAATGGTAATATTTGTTTGTTTAATCGGTAATCTGGACAAGGCATCCGCATTTCCATTTTCTTTCGATCGCTTGCATCGTATTTCATAGTCAAAGGATTCCAAAAAAATTGCATAATGCTGCATACGCGTTGCTGACAATGTTGGCAACCCTTTTCTAGTTGCAAAAATTTGTGAAATAGGTTTACTGTCTGTAACCAAAATGAACCTTCGTTCCCAAACGTATTGATAAAATTTTTTAATTCCAAAGACAATGGCATAAGCTTCACGATCGATTTGACTGTATCGTTGTTGAACTTCGGATAAAGTCTGTGACGCGTATTGTATTGGACGTTCTGATCCATCACTAAAAATGTGACTCAAGACTGCACCCACTCCATAGGGACTTGCGTCCGTAGCTAGTACTAATGGCAGTTGTGGGTCATAATGTGCCAATACTACATCGGATTGCATTTGTCGCTTGACTTCTGAAAACGCACGTTCACATTTTCTGCACCAGATAAACTTTGTATCGTTTTTTAGCAAATTATTTATTGGATATAAAATTGTACAGTATTTTACGGATATAAGAAACACTCATATAAGAAAAACTCGCTTATAAGAAACGCAACCATGTCTTTTTCTTAAATTTCTCTCTGAAATTGAACGTATAAAACTCGCATATAAGAAAAACACGTTTATAAGAAACATATTTTAATGCACACTACAAATTTTCAAGAACAAAAAAGGACGCATATAAGAAACTAACTTCAGCTCTACTTTAAATGAATTTGATGTTGAATTCCGTTACCTTGAAAGCTTTGAAAATGCAGAATGTTTCGGAGAAACAAACGAAAGAGATCTCAGAAATGAAATGCAAATGATGACAGATGGGTCAGATGGGTACGAGGAACCAGATTTAGTTGAACGAGAAGACGAAGGTTTACAGTTACTACCACCGCCAACTAGGACCGAAGCAATTGAAGCGTTCTTTCTCCTAAAGCGGTTTTTTTGATAGTGACGAAGAACAGAGTTTGGATTCTATTCAAGAACATCTTTTCAAAGACATTTCTAAGGATAACATTCAGAAAAAAATCGAAGACTATTTTTTATATATTGCTGACATATAAACAGTTCCTATAAATATGAAGCTTGTATAATAATATTACTCTCTGAATTTAATTGTGCAGGTATGCAATATTTTGCTTATTGAAGAAAAGACTTATTTTTATTTATTTTTGTTATATTAAGCATCTGTTTTACAGTGTATAAATAATGTTCGGATTAGTTACCTGCCACTTAAATCCTTCTGTTAGTGAGTTTTGTGTTTCACAGTTAAAAATGTTTTGACAAACATGAAATCAAAAAAGAAGTATTTGCTATATTTTTTTCATCAGAGATTCAACCCTCAGGTACATTTTTTGAAGTGTCGAAAAGAATATCCTTTTATTGGAAGAAATGAAAAAATTTTGCCTTTCAGACTTACTAGGGACGAGGGACTTTACCTCGATATCGTTATGATAAATTAATATATTTTGCTTGAAAAAGATTTTTGTCTTTTTCTTTAAATTATCTAATATTTTTTATAATTTTATTTTTATTAAAAACAAATGACAAATCCTTGCCTTTGCAGACTTTTAATTCTATTTTTATAAAAAAAAATGGCTAATCCTTGCTTTTTCAGAATTTTTATTCTATTAACTGCCATTCAACTACTTTATAGGGCACTTCATCCTCCCTATAAGTTACTTGACACTTTAACTACTAGTTAACTCTACTCAGATTTTATGAAACGCTATTTTGAATTTAAAATGCTTGTTATCTTCCAAGCTGCTTAACTCGGACTTTACCTGTATATTGTGAAACAGACGCTAAATATTCTCACGTTTGAAAATAAAAACTTTTAGTTGTTTTTTTTTTTTGAGGTCATAATTTTCAAAAACTTTATACATTGTTTTTTATAAGACATTTCTTTTCTTATATCCGTGTTGCTTATGTAAGAAATTTTCTTTCTTATATCCGTTGTTTGCATATAAGAAAAACTCGGATATAAGAAAGAAATGTCCGGGATTTTCAGACTTTCTTATAAGCGTGTTGCACTGTACTCAAATTTTGTAGGAAACGGCCATAATAATTTATGAGTCCAATAAATGATCGCACTTCATCCTTGTTTTCAGGTTGTTTCATGTCTTCTATGGCTTCAATTTTTTTCTTCATTTTTTTAATTCCGTGACAATCGATGACATAACCACAATACTCAATCTGGTCAACCATGAACTCGGACTTGTCTAAGTTTATACGCATATTATAACGGTGTAACCTTTGTAAAACTTGTTCCAAACGAGTCAAATCTATGGCATCATTCGGTGCCGTAATCTTTATGTCATCCAAAACTACCGTGACTCCATCTATGTCACTCAAAATCTGTTCCATCAGACGTTGCCATTTCGCAGGTGCGGATGCAATACCGAACATCATTCGTTTCGGCATATACAATCCCTTATGAGTGTTCAATGTTAGCAAACTTTGGTCGTCCGGATGAATTTCAAGTTGAAGATATGCTTTTGAAAGATCTATTTTAGTAAATTTCTTACCTCCAGCCATTGAGGCGAACAACTCGTCGATTGAAGGTAGTGGGTACTCATCGATAAACAAACAAGGATTCAACGTTATCTTGTAATCGCCGCAAATTCGGATTTTATTATTACTTTTTCTTACGGCAACAATCAGTGTTGCCCATTCGCTTGTTTCGACTTTTACCAAAACATCTTCTTGAACCAACTTGTCTAGCTCATCTTCAACAGCTTTCATTAGTGAAAACGGTACACGGCGAGCTTTAAAAAATACAGGTTTCACATTTTCCTTAAGGTGTAATCGAGCTTGCAATTCGGAAATCTTTCCCGTAGATTTCGAGAACACCTTCTCATATTTTTGAAGCAATTTCTTAATTTCATCCTTAGCATCAAGCCTCACCGTTGTTTCTAACTGCATTACCTCATTCAGTTTACCATCCAAAATCTTTTCCCAATCTAACCTAATTTGACGTAACCATTCTCGTCCAAGTAATGGATTCCGATTAAATCGCGTAATGTACATTTTAAGTTGTTTTGAATCGCCATGCCCATTTGTTCTAACATTTACCTGCACAAATCCCATACAGTCCAGTTTGTTGCCACAATAACTGACCAGTTCAATGTCACTTTTCTCAACTCGAAGATTGCCAAAATGTCTTCGCGCATCTGCCAAGCCAACCACGGTCACGGGTGATCCGGTATCTATTTCAAAAGTAAAGGGAAAATCATTAATGAAGAGTTTACAAAGAATTTTGGAACGACAAGTTACTGGTGATGCTTCTCCAATTTGATATATCTCTTCCAGATGTGCCAGTTCATCAAGCTGTACCATTTCATCTTCTTCTTCCAAGTGATTCGTGGCTCCAACACCCGACCTCTTCGCTCTAAAACAGACCTTCTTCAGATGTCCTTTTTGGCCACAACCATGACACACTGAGTCTCCAAATCTACATTTATTCGCCAAATGACTTGTATCTCCACATCGAAAGCACTTTCTGACAAATTTCGTATTAGCTGGAGTTTTCTTTCGGTTTTTCTCTTTGACGAAGTTAACACCTTCCTTCACCTTCTGAATTTCAGCACCACCTTTTTCAGATAATTCAATGGATTTGGCCAATTCTAGGGCTACATCTAACGTCAAACATTTCTTTTCCAAACATCGATTCTGACTCCGTTGGTTACGTAATCCAAAAACAAATTGATTCCGAAGTGCTGTCTCCAAATATGTTCCAAACTTGCAAGTCGCCGACAGTCTTCTTAACGCAATGACGAACTCATCCACCGTCTCGAAATCCTTTTGTTTCCGAAGATGAAATCTATAATTTTCCATAATTTCATTTGGTTCGGGATCGTAAAATGCTGTCAAGGTTGAGACGATTTCTTCGTATGTCTTCTCCAATGGTTTTGCAGGTGAAAGTTTGTCGCACAATGTGTTGTAAGCATCGTTTCCCATATAGTGTAAAATGAGATGAACTTTTTTATTTGTAGCGTTGTCAAACAGAGCGATAGCCGTTTCGAATCTATTCACCCATCGGTCCATTTAATGTTTTGAGACTCGAATGGTTCAATCGAAAATGCTGTTTGTAAGCTCTGCATGATTTGATTATGTAATTAAGCACAAAAAATTTTCTTTTTCTATCGTATATGTAGTGTATACGTTCCACGTTTATTCTCAAATATTGGGTTAACCGTGCTCGTCGCCAATTGTTGTATTGTAAGAAATAAAGAAAATCCTTTGTTTACAAAAGAACTAAATTGCTTTATTTAAGATACGTCTTTTTGATTTCACGTTTTTACAAAATGTGATTATTAATGAAAAATATAAAATCGGAGTGACAAATAATAATATATAGTTTGTTAACTTGATTGAGAAATGTACAGTATAACATACTGTTGAGTATTAGATACTAATAGTTCCTTGTTCAGATACCACAGTCTCAATGGTGTAGACAAGGAGTTGCTTGTCTGATGAAGCTGTCAAGCTTCCTACGATTTGCTGCAAGTTTCTGGTGATCGATAAACCAGTCCTGTACTTGGTAGCAAGGCCAGAGGCAATACGGATGATGTGGTTGGCACCCTAACTTTTGTAACTCTTATTCTGAGATCCAGCACGGAAAACAACTGAGACAGACTGAGACTAGAAACAGCATTCAATATGCCTTGCCTGCTTGCCAAGTGGTCGAGGGCTAGCTTGTGCGGCGAACCCACGTTTAGCGACAAACATGCAGGAAAGGTACTTTGTTTGCATAACACGCCATTATTTTGGGGAAAATGTAGATTAAATTTCAGAAATATTACGACAACGTCTAAAACGTCTAATAAGGTGGATAACATGACCAAAATCTCGTTTTGGCAGACCGTCAATTGAAGGTGCTCGAGAAAGATGAGACAATAGGCATTTGAAAAGATCGCGTGGGTTATATTTATATCCTGCAAGTCCAAAATGGACATGCGAACGCTGTCCATAGCTACGTGTGCAGCGTTTGCTCACTCCAGATAACAACGGTGAGACCACTTTAGACCAGTATTTGACCCTGTTTAAGTGCAATCTGCAGGAGTTTCGTGTAATGGATCCATTCGTACATGAAGGGGGAATGTGGATTTGAAAGTGGGAGGTGCCCTCACCTAAGCTGCAATTGAATTTAGGCATCCCAGTAATGCTTATGCGAAATTTAGATGCTGCGCGACTATGTTATTCCTACAGATCTAACATTCCAATTCACAAGGCTGCAAGTTTGATGACACAAGACAAGGCAAGGACATCACATCGTGTGCTGGCATGCTGGCTGTAGTTTGATTTCTGGTACGATATATATTCATTTAAAATAAAGTACTCCATACAACACTACGTAATCGAACGAAAAAAAACACTTATGGAGTCTACCAAACCGTTCCCAAAGGAATTAGTGCTTGAATTGTTCGAAGATTGAAAGACACAACAAAAGCATTGTCAGGAAACAACAGAGTATGGGTTTAAATCAAATGAACGCATTGCATGATGAAACCCAGCTAACCGGAAATAGCATGAGAATTTTCATTTAACCCCCACAGAAGCTACACACTCTCGTAATACGTTACGCCTGCATCCTCATAGAAAAGACAAACCATATGAAGAAATTCCTATATGGATTCTCCTTCTTCATCGTTCATAGCAGACGCGATGGCGTCGTTATTATGACGATATCTCATGCGTCTTCGTACATAGACGTAGTTCGAACTCACGTCAGGGTTTTGTGCAAAATTCCAATACATCGACGCCAAACGACGAACGTGATATGAAGGAGAATTGAAGATTCCCAATATTAACAAGGCTCCGGAATGTGCAACGTGGCAGAAGCCTGATACGATGAACCTGTCTGTCTCTCTAGTCCTTGTGCAACGGTCCAGAAGATTTTATAATAGATTCGATTTCTTGGCAAATTTCACAGTGATACAATTTTAATTCAATCAACTCCCCCAATTCGATGGGAAATTATTTCAAAGTTCAAATACCAGCTAAGTAAGTGTGTTTGTGAAATCGAGTATCGAACAGACACAAGCAAATTAGATGAAACTTGCATTCGCAAGAGTGAGCGTCTGATGGCCTTGAAGACTAAATAGCGATGCAAATGAAGAATTTATCTCCTCACAGTCGATTTTCTGTGCCGTAACGTTGCGTTATTAGTTTCCTTATACATGTACAAGTGTGAGTTTTAAAAAGTCAGTCAGACACTTCCTTTGTGTTTTGTTGGATTGGAACACACGTTTTTTTCAAAGGATGCATGGACGCTGCAGTAGAATGTAATGTTTGAGTAATGTTCTATGTGAAGAGATTAAGTAATTGAAAGGCAAAGCTTCTCTTTATGGATTTATTCAACTATCAAACACTGTTCAATTTGGATAGTTCTATTCCTGACTGGTCCTGGAATAATCTCCCTCTGTGAATGCACAGGGAGTGACTGAATCTGTTTTTGATCTTTTTTTTCTATCTGCATGTACGAGCTATTGCATATTTGATGCTGCAAAGTTAAGGTTGGGTATGCAAAACAAGGACATGATTGATAGTGGAATGTTTAATTTGTTGTGAATGAAGTGCTAACATATTTTTTAGTGGATTACGTTGCGGTAATGGAGTTGTTGGGGATTAATAGTTAAAAAAGAATTAAATAAATGGATGAGTGATTATTTTTGCTTAAAATGGGATTAAAGTGTTTGTAGATGTTCAATGTTAAAATGCAATTGGATTAGCAACAATTTGAATATCAATACATTTTTCAAATCAAATTTGATTTAATAATTTTTTGTTTCTGAAAATCATTATATCGAAAATATTTCGATTATGATTTCAAAAAAATTGAACTTGAAAAAATTGCTGCCGATGATGTCAAGGGCTGTTTCAAGGAAAACTTTCTATTTACGAGAGTGGGCCTTGACCCAACGATGCTTCAACTTCTTTAACCCGTCCTGAATTCTTTTAAGAAGGCCTCCGTTGTGAGTGATAATCTCCCCATTCGACTAAAATTTTTACCCGGTGAGTGACTTTTTCAGGTTTGGAAAAAAAGTCACACGGAGTCACATTCGTATAATATGGTAGATGTAGAAGCAGTTTGTAACCCAATTTGGCCATGGTGGTGTGAGCCTGTGCGTTCGAAGAGCACTTCTTTCTTCGCCACGTGAGTCATTTTTTTTTTCAATTCAGCCCAATAATTTGGTAAAGTATAGATAGCCCTGACTGTTAAACTGTTTTTTCTGTTTTTTATCTCTGGTGTGTAGGTACCAGTTGATCCATGTTTCGTTGACGTTTCATCGTTCAGCTTGTTGTCATATCGCATAAACAGTTTTCTAAATTTCATACAGGATATGACCTACGCGATCCTTTGAAATGCCTACTGGCTCAGCTTTCTAGCGCATCTTCAATGGACGGTCTGACTATATAAGATCGTAGAGTTTGTCATCAAAAACCGACCACTTTGAAACTAGTAACATCAATTTTTGATGCTCGTCATCGAAGGAGAAGAGTGACACCGCACAAAGCATCTAAATGCCCTTCGATTTCACTTAGTGATTTCCCTTCCAGAAACTACAACCAACTTGTTAGAAATTCTTGAATAAATTCCCAAAAATAAATGTAAAACTACTGCACTCGCTAAACAAAGTCTTAATTCCCTCGAAAATGCAAGTCAGAATCATAAAACCCATAGTTCACAGCGACAACTAGTTTATTTAAAATTTCCCTCTCCTCAAACTGTGAACAGTAGAAATATGATTGTTGTGCCATCGAGTTTAAACTAATAAGATATCCATAAAGTTTTATCCTTATTTGAGAGTCCTATCAATTACATTATGTGTGAAATATATCATCGTTCAAACGGCCGCCGCACAGTGGGGACACTTGTATGGGAGAATGGAAAAAACTCCGTAAAAACCAAACCACTGAACCGATTTTGTTGAAATTTTCAGAAAAGATTGCCTGAAGCAAGGAGAATCAACTCCAGAAATTACCACCTCCTGCCAACATTGAAAAGGATAAATATCATTTGAAATTATTGAAATTTATTTTGAAATTAATGAAATGTTTGAAAAACAAAAAATAAGAAGCATTTTTTTATGTTTTTTTTTTATTGAAATCTTATTTTTATCTCTAATATAATATTTGGGGCCCTCAAAAGGGCCATTTTAAAAGAAATCTTTCTCAGATACTTTGTAATGACTGCTTTGTTTATCATTACATTAACAAGTGTTTAGCTTAGATTTTTCACTCATTCACGTTCACGTGAACGTTTTTAGTAGAAATACAATCATATTTTTTATATATGTATTTTTAAGAGAACAATTTTTGAAGTTACTTAAGAAAATATTAAAAATATGCCAAAATATCAAAACCAGGGCATTAGCCCCTACCCCCTAAGCACCGAAACTACTGCACCTAAAATTCTGAAAAAAAATTGAGTTATACGTCTATAACATGAATATTACCGGAAAAATAATTTGAAGTCACAGTTATTTATGTAACATAGAAAATTTTTCAATACACTAATTTCCAATTTCATTTAATTTTCAAACCATTTTTTTGAAAAGGTGGTAACCCTATTGACTTCAAATTAAATACAATCATTCATTATTTGCCTGCAATGACAAACATATTTTTTTTGTATTTTTAAGACAAATAGTTTTGAAATTATTCAAGAAAACACAACAAAAAAGGACGAAAATTCGAAAAACCAAACTTTACCAACTCCTACTCACCAAAAAAGGTGGGCCTGGAATTTCGCAAAAAAACTTCAGAAAATAGTTTCATATGTATAGATTATAGAAAAACTGAAAAAAAACAACAGTAATAATGTAAATAAGGATATATTTTATTTCAAGATAAAAATGGTTTTGAAGTTATTCCAGAAAACCCAACAAAAAAGGAATATGAAAAACACTCAAATTTACCCCGTCCTCATCTCCGAAAGGGCTGGGCCTATCAGTTCCAAAAAAAATTCAAAATTCAAAATGTGCATAGTTAAAATGTATAGATTGCAGAAAACATAAAAGAAATTACAATGATGATGTAAATAAGCACAATTACGAATATGTATTAGGGTTCCGTACCCAGAGTGTAAACGAAACCCTTATAACATCACTGCGTTTCCTGTTCATTCGTCTTTCACAAGCGATTTCTTCGAATCTGCTAAGCCGATTGCAATGAAATTTGGTACCCATTTTTTAAGAATTCAATAGTAATCTAAAAATGTTGTTTTCGTATTTATTAGATAAATAGTTTCTAAGTTATTAAAGAATGAGGAAAAAAAACTCGAAAACACGTTTTTCACACATTTTTAGCTTCAAATTGCTCTTAAACTCGAATTCGGACGTAATCGGATGAGATTTTTTTTGGAAAATATTGATGAGATTCAACACTACCTTATGATATATGTCCGCCTACAGAGGGAAACAGAGGAAATAGTTAAAACCATTTTTGAAGCTAAAATTCCGGAAAATTATAAGTTTTCTTAAAATAAAAAATATAAAAGAAAAATGTCTAAACCAAACTTGCATCTCATATTGTTAAACTGTTTATTTTTAATATATTAACAAGAAATTTTTTTTTGAAAAGTCGAAATTTAACCGATTTTATACAATTTAAGAAATACTCATATTTACATCAGTTTTCACTATTTTTCAACTTTGAATACAAATTTTCATGTCTAGAATATTTTTTTGAAGAAATTTTTTTTCATATCCTGATTTTACAACATTATTACTATAAGAAATGATTCCAACATATAAAAAAATTTAACTTTCATAAAAATGAGTTTTTTCCACTTTTTCCCCACTGTGCGCCGCATCTCCGCTGGGAGGCGCATTTGAAAGCTCAAGTTTTCGATAACTTTGGCGCATAAATCAGGCTGAATTTGACTGATAGTGTCGATGAAGTTGAAGGTCACGGTTGCTTATAGGTAGAATACTAGCCTGAGACTGCAGTTGCCCGTAGCTTAGTGGTTAGGTGCGTTGGCTGCTAAGCAGAACGTCCGACGGCTCCAGCGCCGAGATCAGACGAAGAATAACTCTTGCTAATTGCTGTTTCTTTGGGCTAAGAAAGCAATTGATTAGAAAATGACTTTCTCGATCAACTAAGGTAAAACTATATCAGAACAAAAACATAAAATGTAAAAACATAGCCAAGTTCTCTTACGTGCGAACAACACTGTGTAAAAAGTCAGCCACAAAAAATAATGAAATATAAAAGAACGCCATATGTAAAAGTATTATATTGAATATTTTGAATCATAGAAGATACAACAACATTAAAAGAAAATAGAAAATATTTTTCCACAAAGACCTCGATTCTTTCATCACTTGGTGCAATAAAAACTTCCTTGACCTGAATATTGGTAAATGTCAGTCTATGTCCTTTTCTCGTAAGCGTCTGCCTTCCTTCCCTCGCCTGTATCACTTTTCGAATCAACACATTCGAGTCGTTTCTTTTATTCGCGATCTTGTGTGTGTGTGTGATTTATGAAAAGGAATTAAGCTTTCGATCTCATTTTGACCATATAATTTTGAGAGCCAACTTAGCTCTTGGCTTTATTATATTGAAACCAAGTTTTCTGTTTATGTTAATTTGATACTTGTTTCTCTTTGCACTTGTTAAGTTTCGAATCAAGTTCGTTTTTGAGCAAAGCTCAATTTTTATGTTTTTTAATTTTTTAGTCTGAAAAATAAACTCAAAGATAATTGAAGCGTTGAGAATGAGAAGGGGTTAAGTGACATATTTCGAGTTTCGAGTAATCTTCGTTTAAAGTTTATGGCTTATAACTTTTTTTCTGAAAGTGATGGAAATTTAGAAAAGGGTCATAAAAAATGCTTTAAAAAATAGAAATTTAGGTACAGCAAATCATTTTATTTAAATTCATTACAAAGTGTTGTTTTGGACAAAAAAAAAAGTACTTAGCACCTTTATTCATGAAGAATTATTTTTAATTTTTTTTTTCCTTATGAAGGGGATAAGTAAATCCAGTAACCTTAAAAGATGAATAATATCCATACTAAGTAATAGGAGGATTCAATCAAAATTAGGTTATTCAATTTGTACCAAATATTCCAGCAGAAGATAAGCTCAAGGAGGTGTACTGTGTCCTCTTTTATGGCTTTTGGTCTTTGGTTTTTTTTTTGTGAGCAGTTAACACCTTTTTGCAAAACAAAATATACCTACACTCAAAATTTGTTCTGGAATCTGGACTCATAAAAGTGTTAAGTGATTTTATCACCTTTATGCCGTGCAAATGATAAAAAGAAGAATTTAGTTATCCCCTTTATTTAAAGCTAGCTTTGAATCTAATGGGACTAGAAAAGAGCCAGTACGACCAAAATTTAAGTTGTCGCTTGCCGCCTTTATCTGCTGAAAAAAATATAAAAATTAAAAAATGTCACTTAACCCCTTCTCATTCTCAACGCTCAATTGTTCAATTTTATAAACGTGAAATCTTTTTATTCGGAAATTTGATTAGTTTGATATTGATTTCAGATAATTCAAAAGGTTATGGGCCCAGCCCCCAATACAAATTAGTTGGTTTCTGAACTGAATTTAAATTTATTAAAATTGAACGTTTTAGAGAGTTTGAGAACATGGATTTTTCGAAACATATAAAACCTTTGGCTGGTGAAATAGTTTGGCCAATATGGAAACGGAAGATATGGGATTGACTCGATTACCATGAAGGAGCGATAGACGTTATTGATGGGATGTTGACGAAACCCGAAGCCTTAGAAGCAGGCGCTTCAGAAGCAGCTGTTAAGAAGCACAGCGAAATGAACAATTTCTTTCGGAAGGCAAATAGCTACGCAAAGTCCATGATAACAAGCTCAGTAACTGATGAGGTCTATCAGAAGATTATGGATCAAGAAACAGCTCGTGATACTTGGGAAGCGTTGCGTTTGCATTTCGAAGCAACTTCCAAGGATCAACTGTTCAAAATATGTACCGACCTTTTTGCATTTAGCTGGAATACAAGCAATGATGTTTCCACGCATATTGCACAATTGAAGAGTTTATGGAATGAACTTAATAATGGACTCAAAGCCAAGAATGAAAATATACTTCAAGATATGATGTTGGTATGTAAGGTTTTGCATATATTGCCAAGTTCATTTGAGACATTCAAGTCAAGTTGGATGCTACTTACCAAAAACGAACAGAAGACTTTCGATGAGTTAACAATACAGCTGTGCATGTACGAAAGAAATTTTAAAAAGAAGGATGAAGATGACAACTCAGCTCAAGAGGCGCTAGTTGTTAAATATGATTCAAGAAAACAAGAAAACTTACCAAAACCAAGAACATCAAGAAATAAAAGAGAAGATATTTGTAATTTTTGCAAGAAGAAAAGACATTGGGTGCGAGATTGTAGGCAATGGATATCTGAAGGAAGACCAACCAAAGATAAGATGTTTAACAAAAGTACACACAATTTTGCTGACACCAACACATCTCTCATGTCCATACGTAACGATGTTTTTGCTACTGATTTCAAGACGACGGATTGGTGGGTTGATAACGGTGCAACAAGGCATGTTACCAACTGTTCAGACTGGTACGTTGATTTTGACAGTCCACACAAAATTCAAGCCGCTGGAAAGGAAATGCTTAGTGCTATTGGGAAAGGGACCATCCGAGCTATTTCATCTCACAATAACAAAGAAGTGACATTAACTGATGTTTAGTATGTACCTTCTATTTCTCGTAATTTACTTCCCATATTAGCAGCTCAAGACAGAAATCAGAGAAGTGTTTTCAAGTCGACCACTAAGGAGTGTTGGCTTGACATTGATTGAGAGATTGTTTTATATGGAAACCGTGAAGTGAATGGTTCTCTTTATAAGGCAGCAATCAAACCAATAGTATCGAAAAAGAATTTGCAGTTGAACGTAGCCGTTGGAGAAGACTCAACACTTCAACTTTACCATGAGCGATGGGGCCATCAAGACAAAAGACACGTCAAACAAATGATTGAGAAAGAATTTGGAATTAAAGTCAAGCTCGACGAAAAGATTTGTGAGTCTTGTATCTACGGTAAAGCTCATAGACTTCCATTCGGAACAAGAAGAAAAGCAACAACACCTGGTGAGCTGATGTCTACAGACGTTTGTGGACCTTTCAGTGACTCATTTGGGAAGAAGAAATACCTTGTCATTTTTAAGGATAGTTTTACGAAGTTCATATACGGATTTGCAATAGCACACAAAACAGAAGTTAAAGATGTTCTGAAGGAAGTGATTGCAAATGCCAAGATGTTAGGTCATCCCATCAAAGAACTACTGAGTGACAATGGTGGTGAGTTCATTAACGCTGAATTTAAGCAAATCCTACGATCAAATGGTATCACACAGAGACTTACAGCACCATATACGCCAGAGCAAAACGGTAGTTGTGAACGCGAAAATCGAACTATAGTTGAAATGGCAAGAACCTTTAAGTATTCGAACAGTGAAGCTAATTTTCCAGACGCAATTTGGGCGGAGCTGACAAACACTGCTATTTATATCCTGAACAGGACAGGAAAGTCTTCAGTTGATGGTAAAAGCCCGTACGAGTTGTGGATGGGGAAGAAGCCGAGGATAAAGCATTTGAGAATAATTGGATCGACATGTTACACCCACATTCCCATTCAGAAGAGACAGAAAATGGACAAGAAAGCAGTCAAAGGATTTCTTGTGGGATATGACGGTGATGAAAGATACCGAATCTTTATTCAAGATCAGAACAAGTTAGTTCTTTCAAGAGATGTGCAGTTTCAGGAAAACCCGATTATATGTGAAAATGTAGTTAAACTTCCCTTTCGAGACATCGTTCCAACAAGTTCGGAAGAGGAAGAACGTCAAGAAAATCTTATAGATCCCGAAAACGTTGAAGAAATAAGAGATGAAGAAAGAACCATTCATTTAGAGAGTAGCATATATTCGGATGAGTACGAAACAGGGAGAGAATGTAACTCCAGCTCCAGCCCAGATAGTGAAATAGAAGATCACAATAAAACAGCAAAACACGAAGATGGATATCTAAGAGATCGAAATACTATCAAGAAACCGCAGAAGTTCGAAGACTTTGTCATGGCAGCAGTGGCGTAGATAGGGGGGGGGATCAGGGGGATATATCCCCCCCCCATTGGGATTCATAAATAATTGTTCAACATAACCAGTCATGCCAAATAAGTTAAAGAAACGCATAGTACATTCTATACCTACAGTCTACGGGGAAAACACAAAGTCTACTCTTCATCTGAAAGAAATTATTACTTTTGCAAATCACCTAATTTTTTGAATTTCTTTTTTATATCGATTTTTAAAAAGTATATTTTAACGTCTCTCAACAATTGAAAATAGGTAAACGTGCAAGAAAAAGAGCTTAAATCCAGCTTTCCACATCAAAAGCCCACACCGACACAAAAATTTAAAGTTATTTAGATTTCTTCTCACCGTATGTCACATTGTTAATTGGGTGTAAGAAACCGCCCCAAACACGCAACACACTCATCCACACGAACACAAATGTTTGCATAACTGCGGTGAAGTTAACTCGAATCCTAACGGTAACGATAACTCACACAAATTCATTTAAACCAGAAAGCAAAATGTGCTATTACCCATTAGCGTTTTGGACGAAGTTTAAAAAAAAAAAATTTGAGAAAATTGATACTTTTGGTTTTTGGCAAAAAAAAATTGTTTGGTGGCTTCCCTAAATTTTGATCTTAAAAAAAAAAAAATAATAAAATAAAAAGAAGACCAACGCGAATTCGCTGAGAACTCAATTTTCAAGTTTTAAGTCAATCGGACCAGTGGTTAAGGCTGGGTGCGTTTACACTTTTACAGAAAGACAGACAAACATCCAAAACTTTTCATATATTCTATACTACAGGGTGCGGCACGAAAACTTGCTGATTTGTTTTTGGCGCCAAGCGGGGGGGAGTGGTCGGATGTGGGTGGAGAGTGTCTCATTTTTTAGAGGACTTCCTGAAGTTTCATCTACGCCGCAGTCAGTCGACATCATGCATTGGACGAAAGAGCAACGCACATTTGCCTGCGAGGCTTACTTTTCCAACAGTCTAATTTCAACTCAACGTGCTTTCCGTACTCGCTTCAACATCCATCCCGCAGGTCGCGTTCCTGGCCGGCAGTCGATTGTTTCGTGGGTGAAAACATTCAGGGAGAGCGGAAACGTGACGAAATCCCATCCAGCACACCGGAGGATCAAACAGAGGAAAACATTGAGAGGGTGAGAGTTTCTGTCTTGCGATCTCCCCGGCGTTCGGCGCGCAAACATGCAGTTGCTTTGGGCATATCTGATCGCACTGTGAGACGAATTCTCCACCAGGATCTTCATTTCCATCCTTACAAATTGGCTTTGGTGCAGGAGCTTCGTGAACGCGATTTTGTTGCACGTTGAGTGGAAATTATGGAACGACTGTTGGAAAAGTAAGCCTCGCAGGCAAATGCGCGTTGCTCTTTTGTCCAATGCATGATGTCGACTGACTGCGGTGCAGATGAAACTTCAGGAAGTCCCCTAAAAAATGAGACACTCTCCACCAACATCCGACCACTCCCCCCCGCTTGGCGCCAAAAACAAATCAGCAAGTTTTCGTGCCGCACCCTGTAGTAGTTGCCCGTGACTTCGTCCGTCTCTCCTTCGTGCTTCGGCCAGAGGTGCGTCTTGACTTGTGCATGATGCGCATGAATTTGGTTGCAAAGTTATTTTAAAATTGTATATTAGTCGACTCTCTCTAAGTCAAAATTCTTCTTAACTCGAAGCCTTTAAATATGTATTATTTTCCCCGCTTTAGTAAGACTTTTCACTGAAGCTTTGCTCTTATTATTCGCAGCGTAACTTTGTATAGCTTAAAGCCTTCCTCGATAAATGGACTATTCTCCACAAAAAAAAGAGTTTTTCAATTTGATTTAGCAGTTTCTGAGATCTTTCCGTTTTTTCCACATTTTCCACTGATTCTTCGCTCCTATTGGCCGTAGACTAATTTGTTATGAAGCCTAAGATTCCTCGAATTTTGGAGAATGGACTATCCAACTCAATTATAATTCGAACCAGTAGTTTCTGAGATAAGCGCGTTCAAACAAAACAAACAAACTTTATATATTAGTATAGATGTCGGAAGTAAAAATGAGCGAAGTAGATCCATCCCCTCCCATAGCGAAAAGCTATCTACGCCACTGCATGGCAGCATGTGATTTTGTAGACTCTTCAACAGTTCCAAAAACTTTCCGAGAAGCCATCAACAGTAAAGATACACTTGAATGGAAGAAAGCTATGGAAAGAGAAATCCAGTCCTTGAAAGAAAACCAAACATGGCAATTGACTTCGTTACCAAGAGGTGCTAAAGCAATACCTTGCAAGTGGGTTTATTGTTTGAAGAAGCATGCAGATGGCACCATTGATCGATATAAGGCAAGGCTTGTAGCAAAGGGATTTACTCAGCGAGAAGGTGTTGATTACAGTCAAACTTTTAGCCCCGTAGCAAAGTTGGGAACCATAAGATCAGTTCTTAGCATTGCTGCAAGTGAACAGATGCATCTCATGCAGTTTGATGTATCAACAGCCTTCTTGTATGGTGACTTAGAAGACACCATATATATGAAACAACCAGAGGGATTCGAAGATGGTACAGATCAAGTATGTAAACTTAAGAAGAGTTTATACGGCCTTAAGCAATCATCAAGATGCTGGAACATACGTTTTGGAAGTTTCATATCCAAACTAGGATTTCAGGCAAGTGATGCTGATCCTTGTTTGTACATGAGGGAGAGAAATGAAAAGAAAATAGTACTTGTTCTCTACGTAGATGATGGACTTATTGCTTCGACTGATCAACAAGAGTTGAAGACTTTCATTGAAGAACTGAAAACCGAGTTCAAAATTACTTCAAAGAATGCATCGTACTTTCTTGGACTCGAAATTAAGCAAACAGAAAAATTTTGGAACGTTTCCAGTTCAGTCAGTGTAGAGCAATTTCAACTCCAATGGTGAAGAATTCAGAAACTTCGCAATCAGGGAAAGAAGAACCCAGTAAATTTCCATACAGGCAAGCAGTTGGTGCTCTGATGTATCTTATGGTAGGCACAAGACCTGATTTGGCTTACAGCGTTGGATTCCTTTCAAGATCCTTAGAAAATCCCACAAGAGAGGATATAACAAGAGTTAAAAGAGTTTTTCGTTACATATCTGGAACTTTGGACTTAGATATTGAATATCGAAAAGATTTTAAGAAAGGAATTCTAGAATGCTTTAGTGATGCAGATTTTGGCGGATGCAAGAGTACTGGAAGATCAACTTCTGGAGTTGTAATCAATTATGCAGGTGGAGTTATTTCCTGGCTTAGTCAAAGACAAGCAATGGTTGCAACATCCACAACAGAAGCCGAAATCGTAGCAGCGAACGAAGCAACGAAGGAAATAATTTGGCTGTGCAGATTATTCAATGGAATAATAGACTTGAGAGAAATTCCAATTCTTCAGGTAGATAACTCTGCGGCAGTAAGACTTGCTCAAAACCCAGAGTTTCATCGTAGAACAAAGCATATTGCAACGAAACATTTCTTCATCCGAGAAAAAGTAAATGAAGGGCAAATCGAAATCAAGCAAATATCTACCGAGAATCAAGTAGCAGATATAATGACTAAACAAATTCCTTTGCCAAGACTAAAACTATTATGTAATCAAATGGGACTTTTTAGAGAATATTAAGTATCAATTAACAAGGGAAAGCATTGAAACCAAGTTTTCTGTTTATGTTAATTTGATACTTGTTTCTCTTTGCACTTGTTAAGTTTCGAATCAAGTTCGTTTTTGAGCAAAGCTCAATTTTTATGTTTTTTCATTTTTTAGTCTGAAAAATAAACTCAAAGATAATTGTTCAATTTTATAAACGTGAAATCTTTTTATTCGGAAATTTGATTAGTTTGATATTGATTTCAGATAATTCAAAATATTAAACGTCGGTCGAAAGAATTTACTGACCCATACGTCACCAAAACACTTAATGTTCGTCCCCTCCTTGAATATGCTAGTCTTGTTTGGTCTCCATTCCAAGTTACACACTCTCAAAGAATTGAGTCAGTCCGAAAACGATTTCTTCGGTTTTACAAATAGTTTTTAAGAAATGCTTGTATTAAGTATCATTAAATTAAATTAACCACTTAAATTAAATGGAAATAATTTTTTTTTCTCATTTTTTTCATGTCATTCAATTCCGAATTTCAATATCCTACAACCGTTTTAAGATAGTGGGCGGAAACCACGCCCCTAAATGAAAATAAAATATTTTACTTATATTTTTCCTGATATTCAACCAAAACCCTATTAAGATTCCGAATTACAACATCCTCCGACCATTTTAAGAAAGTAGATGGATACCACGCCCCACACTGGGGATTTGGCGGAAAAAAGTCATTCATTATACTGTAGGAATTTGGGGATTTTTGTATGGATGGATACCGCCAAAAAGTATGTTGAGCTGTACCATTGGTACAATATACCAGCCACTTTTCAGAAAATTCTGATACATGGGAAAGAAATAATGGAAAAATGTATTTTTGCTGTTGGAACATGGTCTGAAGAGGCTCAAGAATGTCGGAATAAGGACTATAAAAAATAACGACTTAGAAATTCTCGGAAATGTAGCCGCATTGCAACGAATCAGGATGTTATGAACCGATTGATAGTGACATCTGACCCCGTAATCTCAAACCTCACCTCTTCTTTTACCATGAAAAACATAATGAATTAAGTGAAGAAGCTATGGCTCTTCTAAAAGACTAAAATGCAATAAAAGTGTTTTTTTTCGTATTTTTCCACTATACTTTCTTGTGTTTCATTTTATAATCTGCATTTGCGGTGACTAATATTTATGCTATTATAGTAGCATTTTTGACATTTTTTAAGGAATTTATTTCAATTTTTTATCATTCTGAGATAAAAATATTTTTCTAATATTAAGCGGCATGGTAGTGATTTCTTACGTACCAAGTTATCATTCCTGAAAATTTCATCTAAATCCATCAAGTGGTTCAGTTTTTATAGAGTTTTCTCCGCACTCCCATACTAATTTTCCCAGTGGCGCCCCCTGAATGAGAAAATTGAAATTTTCGATTTTTTCCCTTGTATACAACACCCGAAAACCTATCGTTTAAAAAAAATTCAAGATTCTGCTATATCTCAGGAAGAAGTGGTTCTACAAAATTGTTTTTTTTTTTTTACAGGGCCTTTGTCTCCATGCTGCTGTATGGTGCAGAAGCATGCGGACCTTGACGAGAGGAAAGTTCTTCGGTTCGTTTTTGACCCCGTGTGTATTGATGTGGAATGGAGAAGAAGATTCAAAAGAGAACTTTACGGGTTGTACAACGACACGGACTTAGCCAAAAGGGTCAAGGTCCAGGGACTCAGATGGCTCGGTCATTTAAAGCGAATGGACACCAATTCTCCGGTCAGGAAAGCCTTCGGCACTAATCCTGAGGGACTAAGAATTAGAGGAAGACCGCGAATCAGATAGCGTACTCGAGTGGAAGAGGATGTCAATCAACTTGGAGTGGAAAACTGGAGACAGCTAGCTATAGGGTTAATTCGAAGAAGAAACTTTAAATCTTTGAAGGTAGAAAACCTTATCCAATCAAGGTTGTCTCGTCAAATTAATATAATAACCGCAAATTTGTGATCACAGCAATTCTTTAGCAAGACAGACACATTTCTGCCAATATTTTATCACGTAAGCCTAGCAAAATAGTTTCATTTTTAATAGAGCTCATGTAGTGTCCGTGGCTTAGTGGTTAAGTGCGTTGGCTGCTTAGCAGAACGTCGTCGTCGTGAGTTCGAGTCCTACTCGTGCCCTTAGTTTTTATTTCATCTTTCACGGGCACTGCCTCTTGCGAAGAACTGACTAAACTTTTAAGAGCATCAATCTGTCATGAAAAAGTGCCTCTCAACTTTCCCGTTCGTAATCGGCGTTAAATTGCAGTTCACCTCAATTCTTCACGCTCAACAGGATATTTGTTGATGAGAGTAAGCCACTTAGGCCTTGGCTCTTCAAGAGCTGTCGCGCCACTCTATTTATTTAATAGAGCTCATAAATTCCTTTATATTGATAGCGATGACTTATATAAATGTTTTGTATTTAGTCCCAAAATGAATGAATTGGTTTTTGATATAAAATGAGTGATTTGCCAGCAACGAATGTGACTGTGGGTGTTATCTTGATCAAAGGGCTGTTACCATTGCTCAGTAAGTCCAGCTATGGGTTTATCGATTTCGGTGGTTAATCGAAATATTCTACGCTACAGGGAGACGGGATTTTACAAGCGGAAGCGACAACAAGGCAGATCACCTTGCAAGTAGGTAGAAGATAAAAAGTGTGGAGGTATCGAGGAGAATGATACAACCAGACAAATTCAACAGAACAGAACGGAACAGGGTCCGGGGTAGCATCTGCTTGGGAGTCGCACAGAGTTGGTGGAAATTGAAAATTGATCTCTCACTGTACACCGATATGTAGTTGTCCCATTCATATGCCAGAATTTCATTTTAATGCCCTATAACGGCCGCCCCGTCACTGCTCGTTAATCGTATGATTAGCTAATTTCAAGAAATTGGTATCGCTCAAATGAACTGACCAACGCCATATCAACTGGTATGAACCCAATAGAATTGAAGGGCCTTTTCCTCCAGCTTCTTAGCTCGAAAATCTTTTACGAAATTTCACAAATATTTGCACTGGAATAAAATTTAAACTTCCATACACAATTTTTCCTACCCCCACTTGCGTTTAATCTTATTCCATTGCATATCTTTTGTTATTCCTTCATAGCAACTTCCTTAATCTAATCTCAATGAGAAGCACGACATTCTTCAAGTTTTTTTTCGCATTTTTCATTTCGTAGCAGAAGCCGTCGCACCGCATAAAAAGCAAACAGGAAATCACCATCTCATTACTGCATTCCATTGGAACAATTTTTCGAAAGCAGAAAAGTTTAATGGCCTCTTCAGAATTTCAAACTCATCGTCCTCGTCGTCGTCGGTATGCGCGGAATTTTTGTTCAATTTCTCCTTGATGATGGTAACGTGTTATAAAAGAATAAGAATTCAAGCCGTCAACTGCCGCCGTGCGTGTCGCTGTCGCTGCATCACCACACGCCTCAAAGTGTCTTTCGTGCGTCAACGTCATCGCCGTAAGCCTTGTCGTCATTGCTTCATCATGATGCAGTCTAATGACACTATTTCTTCGTCCTTCGTTCAAGCCATCATCATCATTATCATCATCCTTATGCCATGAAATACAACTTCTGCAACTTATGAGATGAGCAGTAGCATTAAAAAGTTTTCGCCTGTTGCATATCTAATGTGATGAGTTAAGAAGAAGGCAAAAAACTATGAAGCAAAAAAGGATATCAAATTTCATTTCTATATTTTTTCCATCGATGCACATTAGGAAGAACGATGAAGGACCTTTTGTTTCATAAATTTGGTGCGGGTGCATAACTTCACGGGTCATAACTTCACATGGGTCATAATTTCACCTCTAGTGAGTTATAATTTCACTTCCTTCGGGTGAAGTTGTGTCCCATCTAAGGTGGGAATTAGCTTCACTTTTTTGTGGGCCAGAATTTCACTTCTGTGTGAAGTTATGTCCCACTAAAATTGGGATATAACTTCACTTTTTACTGCAGTTGCAAGAAATTATCATTTTTTACTATTTACTTATACATAATTTGTCTACCTAAAACTGCATTACTCTGGCGCGATTTTTTATTATTTTCAGAGTCTTGAAACTGAATTTCCGAACTACAACTATAAAAAAGTCTGATTAATAACCATTTTTATTTAGTGCTTTAATTCATTTTTCAAAGCTGTTTGTTGGAAAAGCAACCACCACACATATTGTAATGCATACTAGTGTCTGGCAAGCAGGTGCTGCAGTGCAATGATTCATTTCGAGCATGATGACGATCTGTAACATTCAAATTCGATTTGTTTTGATTGGGAGTGAAGCGAGCGGAAAAAATTTTGCCCAAAAGAGAAAGAATTTGGGGTGTGAAAATAAAAAAATTCGCGCGAATTTTTTTATTTTCACACCCCAAATTCATTCTCTTTTGGGCAAAAATTTTTCCGCTCGCTTCGCTCGCTGGTAATTGTACCTGCTACATTTGTTGGTTCAAACTCCAAATCCGTAATACAATTTTCAAAAACTTTTAAGACTGATTATAGAGTTAAGGTTTAGTATTGAAAAACTCAATAATGAATAACGTTTTCTTGATAGGAATTGCCGACTGATAGCATTGAAAAATAGCGCTTCCGTATGCATTCACATGATGCAAGGACACTGAACATCCCATCAATAAAAAATGTCTTTTCGAAAGAACTGTTAATGTCATTGAAACAGCTCAGTTAGTTTAGATGACAAAAAGGTGCAATAAGATGAAACTGGATTCAAGTACAGTTTGCTTGCCTTACTCTCACCTTACCGAATACCAAAGTTCAGAAGATCGTTTGCATTGGAAAAAGTTTTTTTTACGTCACATAGACTTAGAGCATGCGGTATATTTCAACCGTTGTGCACTGAAAAAACATTGAAAATATGTAAAAACTGTCTACTCAAAATGTTTAAGACTTAACGTGAAGGTCAGAATCCCCGAATTTAATGTCTGGACTTATGACTCATCATAGTTGGTTAGTAGTCCCAAAATAAAATTCGGCACTTATGACCCACCATAGTGGGTCATTAATCCCGAAAACCATTTTCAGGACTTTTGACTTCGAGACCAGATTCTCTGCGCCGTGGAATGACTAAATAGGTGGGAAATAATTTCACCCAAATTTCAGGTGAAATTATTGCTCACCTAAGGTGGGAAACAATTTCACCCGAAAAAAGTGAAATTATAACCCATTAGAGGTGAAATTATGACCCATGTGAAGTTATGACCTGTGAAGTTATGCACCCGCACCATAAATTTAACTTTGATATGATCCCACTTCTGACATGGCTGCCGTAAGAAAAACCAATTTTTATCAGATCCGAACATAAACTTAAATTGTCACTCCCCGGCCCTAGGCAAAACTTTTCGCATTATCCTTAAGTCGTGTCTGGGGAGTTATTATACCTTCTGCAGCATCAGCCAGCAAAAACGGCCTCCGATGATGATAGCCACGGCATCAAAGGAAGTGGGTAAGCCCATTTTCCTTAATGCAACGCCATTGCATCGAATGCAGATCAATTTTGTAGACGGACGGACGGACGTGTGTACGTTCCATCGCGCAGGGTTGTGAGTGAAATTGAAAAGTTTTCCAATGTCCGACGAAATCGACTTTTCTCTTCACTCTTCCATAAGGCAATATGCAGAATGCACCCCACATCATATCGAACCAAAAAAGTAGACAGATTTCAAAGCGGACATTAGTTACGTTCAGGATTCAGGATTCAATGGGATTCATACACGAGATTCCATTAAATTGATGAAGTGTAACGAAATTGTGTTTTCTGTTTGAACAACGAACGAACCAAGGAACTCGGACACCGACCAACAACGACACAGAGATAGAGTTTAGGTATAAAACGCTTTCAACTCAAAAAGGATGAATATGAAATTGGTTAGGATGAATATCCTTCTTGAATGTGGTGTTTGCTTTTGCTGGATGAAAAGAAGCTTTATATCGTATGATTCCATTCATATAAATATTAAGGGGAACTGCTTTTGCTCACTTCATTTTGGTTAGTCCCGATCTTAGTCTCGGATGCTGACGATGACTCTACGCCAATGATGGGTCAATAAAACTTTGATTCTCTACTGCCATCTACCATCAGTCAGTCCACACCCTAAGGGAAGGTAGATGAAGCAACAAAAATGAAAAAGGGATGGTTCAAATTAGGATTGAGAAGTTTTTCTTTTTTTTTTTGACAAAGTTTCTAAGTGGATAGAGGAGACTGGAGAGTTCCTTTAATGGAGAAAAGAGAAGAGACACAAGGTCATAAAAGGCAACAGATCGAATTCTTAATCAAAGGGAAATGAGTCGAACAATTTGTTGATGGGCTTGAGATTCGAGCAACAATGTCAAAAGTTTCCTTAATTGACTTTAAGTGAGAGTTACAGTTTTTGGAGAACGAACATTAAGGACACATTGGAATTTTCTTTGAGAAGTTATTTAAAAATGCTGAGTCAGTGGAATTGCTTTTAACTTTCGAACTCCAGCAATTAATTCTTGAAAGGGGTTTTGCTTAAATTAGAGGAAGTCAGTTACATTTTCTCAGGAAAACTTACATTTAAATTTTCCTGTGTTTTAGAAGAAGAAGAAGAAGAAGAAGAAGAAGAAGAAGAAGAAGAAGAAGAAGAAGAAGAAGAAGAAGAAGAACTGCAATTATTAGGCACGAGTTCGAAATAGCTAGAGCTCCAAATACCTTGGGTCAGTATTAGCAGTCGATAAATAATATGGAAGAAGCCAATAGAACAAACTGTTGCTCTTTAAGACGATAGTCTTACCAGGACTCGTTTACGGATCTTGGGTGCTTAGCCAAAGGCAGTCTAAACTCTGGTCCCGTTTGTGAGGAAGGGTGATTCCGTAGATGAAATAATCACGAACTGCATCAAGTTTACCACGTAGTGGATAAGATGGCAAAAATTAAGCTTGGGAGAATCCGATGGGCGGGACACCTAGCTCGTATCAGCGAAAAAGAACCGGCCGGGAAAGTCATTTGCGGTACAATTCATGCTGGTAGACCAAATTTGCGCTGGAAGGGTGGAGTAGAGCAGGGCACCCGAGACCTTCTAGTGCGAAACTGGATGCGCTCGGTCAATAATCGGGATACATGGAAGAACTTGCTGAAAGAGGCCCGGTTTTGAGGCTTTCCGTCGACCGACGCGACGGAGAAGAAGGGATATTCTAAACCTTTCATATGACAACTCAGTTGTCCTTGTAGGTTTTTCAGTTGGCTGGAAAATTGTATTTTTGTGAAAATTTCAACATATTCCCCGCTGATTGCAGCGCCATCTATTGGGTAAAAGAGGAACTAATTACTTAAATACATCTAATGCAAAATTGGATAGTTTCGCTATTTCCAAAAAGATGGCGCTGCGATCGGTATCGAAAAACCACATTATAGAATTTTTCACAAAAGTCCATTTTCCCAATAACGGTACGTCCTATGAAGTAAATCGAAGTGTCATATGAAAGCTTATAACAATTCCCACATATTTTGCTCCTTAGTTCCACTATCGCCTTATAGGTGGCATTGCTATTACACGTTGCTGTAAGAAACTATCTACATTGCGATATTTCAGCATTGATTGCAGCGCCATCTTTTAAACGATAGCAGAACTAATGATTCAAATGTGTAAAAATTGTTTGAAACATTCATGACACCTCCTTTGTGGACTTGGGCCTCAACAAAAAGTCTCAGCCAGCCAGCTCGATCCCTAGCTAGGTGTCTTTTGTTTTTCAACCCAAGTTGATTGATGTCTTCTTTTACTTGAGTACGTCTCCTTTGCTTCCATGTCGGGGAGCATTGTTGTCCATCCGGTCTATATGAACAAGACATCTGAGTCGCTGAACCTTGACTCTTCTGGCTAGATCCGAGTGGTCAGTCGTAAAACCCGTAAAGCTCACTTTTAAATCTTCTGCTCCATTCTTCCTCGATGCAGAGGGGCCAAAGACCATAGATCATAGGTTCTTTCCAGGATCTGGCGTAAAGTGAATATTTGGTCGGTGGTTGATTGGTAAGGACCAATCAGATTGTCGACGAAAAGCTTCACGCTGTTATGTGTTAGGGCAGAAAGAACCATGTAGATTATGCAGCTCCTGGGTTTTTACCGCCAGCTGGATCTTAATAAACGAGGTTTGTACAGCTTGTTGGTTCCTTCCAAAGATAGAAAAGTCTTCTGTACAAGACAATAATTATTATAAAATCAATCAAATCATAAATTTTAATTCTGAATGGATAGTCGTTGATCTTGATCGAAAGAGCAAACACATATTCATAGCATAAGTCTTGATCCTTGTTGAATTCTTCAAAGAAACCACCTTCACAGTCTTCGAGTTTCGTTAAAGAAGGGAATAGAACCACCTCCTTCTCAACTTCGAGTAAACCAATATTTCATTTCAAACTCCAATTCAAATGTTTGCACTACTCCACTCAGATATCAATACGCTGAAGGTACTTTTAGTCATGCAACACAACAAATAACAAAATCAAAATCGAAATCGAAACATCGAACGAATAGCGAATTCCTTTGGCAAATAAAGTTCCTTTTTCTATATTCTTATTTATACCAATTCCATTGTTGGAACCGGAAATGAATAAAGAATATAAATAACAATACCAATCAATAAAACCAATGGAAGTGGTGGTCATGTTGGCGGAATTGAATGATGCAATCGTTCGATAACAGCGAAATGTTTACATTGGTTTTCAATCGGGCGCCATTGCAAAAATATAGCAACCTCCCAACCTCTCCTACTCTGATAAATCATTTTTCTTACCACACAACGCTTTGGGTAATCCTAACCACCAGAACTAGGTCAACTAACTGCAATTAGAGTAAATTTGGTAAAACACATGGCAATGGCGTTTTTCTCGAACAAATCCCAAGGCAACCGCCACAGCAATAAAAATACTCGCAGTTGTAGCTTTACACGTTTTTAACAGCACTGACAAACAAAAACAATAAAGTGAAAGAGAATAAAAAAAGGATTTTTCGCTAATTGCACTTATTTATTGCACGAAGTGAGTAGGTAGTTAGGCATGGCGAAAAGGACTTAAAGGATATGACGTTAATAGTATTTTGCACACTAAGTTGCCATGAAACATTGGCAACGACAAAAGTGCTGTTGCTGATGAGAAATATGTGTCCTTGTTACTGACATGATGAACGCAGTTTTTTCTACGCTTTTCAGACATCATCCGGTTTTTTTTTCAATTAATTAAAAACACTGTGAGAAATATTTGTGATAAATTTGACATTTGACTTCGGTGTCTTAGAAGCAAAAGAAAAAGGGAGATCCTCTAAACTGCGCCAACTACAGAGGAATCAGTCTACTTAACATCGCCTACAAGATCCTCTCTGCCGTAATATGTGAACGTCTGAAGCCTTTCATCAACAATCCGATTGGTTCTTATCAATGTGGCTTCAGGCCAGGAAAGTCAACCATCGACCAAATTTTCACGTTGCGGCAGATCCTGGAAAAAACCTGTGAACTCCAAATCGATATCCACCACCTCTTCATCGATTTTAAGGCCGCGTATGACAGCGTCTACAAAGACGACTTGTATAAAACTATGTCTAGTTTTGGCATCCCTGCCAAGCTCGTTCGCTTGTGCAAAATGACGATGGAGAACTCACGCTGCTCTATCAAGGTTGGCAATGAGCTTACAGAATCTTTCGACGTCAAAAAAGGATTCAGACAAGGCAATGCGCTGTCGTGCGATTTCTTCAACATCGTTCTTGAGAAAATTGTGCAAAACTCCACCGTCCAGAGGCACTATCTTCCAAAAATCTGTTCAACTTCTCGCGTACGCCGACGATATTCATATAATGGGAAGAACACAGCGTGATGTCAATGGCGCCTTAGAGAGAATTGAGACAGAAGAGACAAAAATGGGTTTAGCCGTAAATGAGGGAAAAACGAAGTATATGCTGTCTTCAAGAAAGGACACTCAACACCGACAGCTCGGACAGAATGTCACAATAGACGCATACAACTTGGAGGTAGTAGAGGAGTTTGTCTACATAGGCTCCGCTTTTAACATGGGCAATAACACCAGCGCCGAGATAAGACGAAGAATTACTCTTGCTACCTGATCGCTGTTTTTTTCGGCTAAGAAAGCAATTGAGTGGAAAAGCTCTCTCTCGAGCAACTAAGGTAAAACTGTACAACAACCTCATCATCCCTGTCCTGTTTTATGGTGCAAAAGCACGAACTTTGACAAAATTGGAAGAATGTGCCTTAGGCTGTTTCGAGAGGAAAGTTCTTCGGGTCATCTTCGGCCCCGTGTGCATTGATGGGGAATGGAGATGAAGATACAACATTGAACTTTACGGGTTATACAACGACGCACGTGGACCTAGCCAGAAGGGTCAAGGTTCTGAGACTCAGATGGCTCGGTTATTTAGAGCCTTCGACACTATTCCCGAGGGACGCAGAAGGAGAGGAAGACCGCGATTCAGGTGGCGCACACAAGTGGAAGAGGACCTCAATCAACTTGGAGTGCAAAACTGTAGACAGCTAGCTAGGGACCAAGCTGGCTTGCGGAGACTGTTGATTGGGGCCCAAGTCCACACCGGTAAGCAAGTTAGTAAGTTTTTGAAACATGCGATATAGCGAAGAGCTCTAAGAAGCTCGTCAGATTCTTCGAAGCAAGTGCCACTCATGCAAAATGGCAAGGGTGGAATATTATGCTTTCACGACAGAAGTAGCATGGTGTTTTCGAAGCATTGAATTTAACTCGATTGGGGACTACCCAATTCTATTCAGATCAAAATTTGATGAGGTTATCATATTTTGCCGTTGAAGATCCATATCCTAAGACCAGAGTTGGGAATCTAAAAACTAATAAGAAAAGCTAAGGGTAATGTCGTAATCGAAATAGTTGAGTGACTTAGAAGTTTCAGACAAGAAAATACATTAATGAAAATGAGAAAAAGTATCGGAGACAGTACGGAACCCTGAGGTACATCAGCATTTATTATGTTGGATCAGACTTGAACTCGTCCAATATGACTTGTTTTTGTTAACAATGAAAAAAGAAAATCATAAATTTCAAAATCAATTCATTTTTCCCCAGTGCAGACTCACCGAGCTCACAATAGAGACCACACATCACACTACAACTATTCTACTATTTTACTATACACCTCTTGTAAGCCATGCAGTATAAACTATACAAAAAACAGTTTCTCTCGAAACACAATTCAAGGTAATCCTTGATGCTTAAAATCCCATTTTGCCAGGTGCTCTTTCTTCCTCTCAACGAAAGTACTTCGAGCTCGAAGTGACAATTTTATAAGCCAGGAAATAAAGCTCTTCTCACTTAAAGTGCAAAGTATGTTTCTGTTTATGTTTCCATTCCTATTTGTTTTGTGTGAGTTTTTTTTTTGTTTCACTTTATGCTTGTTTGTCATTGACGCAGGGCTTGCATTTAAATCATGCGTTTCAGTGCGGGTTGGAGTCCTTAAGGAGCCTGAGTGTGTTTCATCTATCTGCAGTTCATAGCTTGAGTAGGACTTCAGTCTCTCAAATTCTTCGAGTTTATTTAAAACTCGACTTTTGGGTCCCTCACAATACCGGGCCTTCAAAATTCAAATACAGCCACACTTGCTTTCCTGCTTACTCAACGTTGATGATGTCCCTCAAAAGTATATGAAAGCCTAGTTCATGTACTTGTGGTTTGAATAAGTTGCTGACTTAACAAAAAATGTGTGTATGTGGCAGTTAAGGAATGGCTGACATTGCGTGTGTGTTTATCATTAATGAAGATAATTAGGAGACATGTCTACGCACTTCAATGCAAATTAAATAACCTACAAAAAACACAAACACACACCCATAAATTGCTGTTGAGTGCGGGAGCTAAAATGCAAGAATTCATTATTTCAAAGCCTTACTCAACGTGTGTGCTAGAGGAGAGTGTTAGAAATGTTAATAACGTCGGTTAAAGTGTTGGAATTTATGAAGGTTGTCATTTATTCATGTAACATATTCTTATAAGGATTTTATGGAAATACTCACACCTTCTTGTTTTCATTGTTTTCGATTGGGGGAAAGAACATAAATTGACAATTGATTGGTTTTTGGTGTTTGCTTTTGTCTGTTGTCGAGGGATAACCTTGACAGAATCGGAAAGTCAATGCCTCTGTGGGAGTATTGTTGCTTTGTCTATGAATTAAGACATTTGAGCATGCAATGTTGCGACAGAAACATAATTTGTTTCAAGTTGATGGCAAAAAGAACGAAAATAAAAGACAAAAGTGGAATCCAACAGCTCAATTTGCATACTATTTGCTTGGTCTACTTTTTGTGGAAAAAAAAGTTTTGATATTTTTTGGATTCAAAACGTGTGTACCGGAGAATACACCTGTCGCGTCGCTCACCAGAAATTTCAAAAATTGATCATTAGAGACTATTTCAGTTTCGTAAGCATCTAAGAAGTGTTATGTATCTCTCTAGCTTGTTAAATTTCAATTCGTTTTTTTTGTTAAAACTGCATCGAATCAGCCTGTATACTTACTTACTTACTTACTTAACCGGTTCCCAATAAATAAAGGATCTCAGCCTGAGACACTGCAGCCTTCCATCGGGAACGGTCCCTCGCATGCACTATCCAGTCGTCAAAACCAAGCGCTCTGGCATCCGCAGTCACTTGGTCTTTGTATACCGTAAATTCGGGTTTCCTGGTCGTTTCGAACCTGGAGTGTGCCATGAGAAGACTTTCTTGGCTGGAGCGTTGTCGTCCATTCGCTTTATGCGGCAGAGCCAATGTCGTCATCTTTTATTGGCTTTCTGGACCACATCCACATCTTGGTACAACTCGTACAGTTACGGTTGAACCTTCTTCTCCATTCACCATCCGTCGAAGAATTTTTCTTTCGAAAGTGCTCAGTATCAATTCCCCTTTTTATTTATCGCCCAACACTCGGCGGCGCCACCGTAGAGTAGGACTATTAAAATTAAAGAGTCTGCAATCTCTGCCTTACGAGTGAGGATTTTTGAACCCAGTTATTTCGCCAAACCAAAGTAGCAGCGGTGCGCTATGGTTATTCTTCGTCGGATCTTTACTAAGGTGTCGTTTGTAGGATTAATGTTTGCTACAAGGTAGGTGACCTCCTTAGCTAATTGCTGCTACCAACAGTAACGTTTTGTTCTAGGCGGTGGACAGATGTTCTTGTGTTTGTTGATAGCATGTACTTTGTTTTGTCCTCGTTCACTTAAAGACCAACGAGGTTCTCCTGTTCTTCAATCGCTGAGAAGGCCTCAAGCACAGTTTTTTGGATCGACCGATGGTGTCTATATGTCGACCACATAGCCTAGGAGCTGGGTGGATTTGTTGAAGATAGTGTTTTCCGTGCTCAATCTACCTTGCGCTCTATCTACTCCAGGTTGAAAAAATCCGCTGACAGTGCAACTACTTGTTTAAACCCTGCGCATGTTTAAAACAACTCGGATGAGCAATGAGCTATTATCCATTTGCAATTTGTATGGGTTATTGTTTAGCGCTAAGCGGCATAGCTGGATCAGTTTGTTTGCTTGCTATCATAAGCAGCTTTGAGGTCGATGGAAAGATGGTGTATTTAAACTTGAAATTAGTTGGTCTTTTCAAAGATCTGCCTTAGTGTGAATATTTGGTCAATCATTGTTCTGAGTGGCCTTAAGCCATACTGGTACGTGCCAATTATTTTGTTGCAAAACGGCTTAAGACGCTCACACAGTACGTTGGATAGAATTTTGTATGCAACATTAAGCACAGATATGCCTCTGTAGTTTTTTCATAACATAGGATCGCCTTTTTTTGGAGATGGGGCAACTGGAGCTTATCGACCAGTCAGTGGGCATGCATACTTCCTCCCACACTTTGTTGATGACCTTTGATGATGACTCGGCGGACTTGTTATTTTTTAGCTTTTGGATGGCTCTTTCTACATTTTCTGTAGAGGGGCTGAGACTGGGTCTTCATTGACTGGTCTTGCTTCTCTTTCGTCATTTTGTACATTCAGCAGCTGTTGGAAGTGAAGTGACTATAGGTTTCCTTCATTGTTTTGAAGAGCCTGTTAAACTGCTCTTTTCTTCCTTCGCAGGGCCTTTTTCTCATTTCTCCTTTTTGTTCGGTACTCTTCTCTTGGTGTTCTTGTTTTCCGTTGCAGCATCTGCAAACGTGCATTTTCTTTCTCTTTTTTCAATAACGCGCACTCATCATCATACCACGGGTTCTTTTTCGGGGGTGCGGGTGGCTGGTAACCTCTGGTGGTCTCGGCTAAATTTTTTATTATAGATATCGCGATATTGGTTCCACAAGGTGTTGAGTGTTGACATCTGTGGTATTTGGGAGGACGACGGATAGGCTCTCACTCAGGTGCTCACTATAGTCCCTGGCATTCTCCGGAGTGCTAATGCAAACGATGTTGAACATCTTTCTTTGGGCCGCACGTGTTTTTTTGTAATTTGATAGTCGAGCTCTAAACTTAGCCACTACCAGAAAGTGGTCAGAGTTGACATTTGTTCCTCGTATAGTGCGCACGTTCAAGATGTTGGATGCGTGCCTTGCGCCGATTAGCACATGGTCGATTTGGTTGCTGATTCGACCATCCGGAGATCGCCAGGTTGCTGTGTAGATCTTTCGTCTTGGAAATCTAGTGCTACTTATCACCGTATTACGAGCTGCAGCAAAGTCGATTTGTCGGAAGCCGTTATCTGTTGTAACTTCGTGGAGGCTGTGCTTTCCAACTAATCCGCAAAAGATGTCTTCCTTCCCAATTTTTGCATTGAAGTCTCCGAGTACGATTTTGACGACGTACTCTGGACAGGAGGTCGTAAAAAACCCCCTTGCTAGACTCCTCAGCATCATCGGTAAGGGCGTGTGCACATATTATACTGATGTTTTATAGTGTGGCCTTGATGCGGATTACAGCCACGCAATCACTAATTCGCTTGAAATTCATGATTTTTTATCTTAGCCGATTTCCCACGACGAAACCGCATCCAAATATGTATGTGCATTCTTTGATGAAGCTGTAATAAATGTCACAATTTTTCCTTTTAATTGCCCCTGATCCTATCCTTCGTATTTCCTGGATCGCAGTAATGTCTGCCTTATACTGCGTGAGGACAGATTCAAGTTTTTGAGTTGCACCTGGAGTATAGAGTGTTCTTATATTCCAGGTACAAACTCTCAAAGCATAGTCCGTTGTCGTTCCGGGTTCGGTTACCATAAGAGGGGTTCATTTTCCGAAGCTCTGCCTATCTCACTCATAACGTTAAAGTTTTTTTCTGTGTGTTAAAATCAGGATCTTGTAAAATGAGCTCTTGGTTCTTTATTTGATTCAACTTCAAAGACTTTTTTTCAACAGCTGAATCTATTATCTCTGCCTACTTTGCAAATACAGCCTTCTGTCAAAAATAAAGGTGGCACTGTTAGTAACTATTCTTAACTATTCAACTGTCAGGCCTTCTGTTCGAGTTTCTTTTAAGTAATATTATTAAGCTGACTGCTGTGCTTTTGTCACTTTTACAGCAATATCCGCCCGTATTGTCATGCACTTGTCCAGCTTCGAGAATTAAATTTATTTACTCCAAAAGCTGAAAACATGAAGTTTCCCTAAAACACCCATTGTTCAAACACAAAATGCCCTTCAATCTGAAAATACAATTAAAGTTCTCGAATAACAGTTTCTCATTTCAAGTATAATTTTAAAACCAACCACACATGTATTGCATGCTCTGCAACGTAACTGACAATTAATTTTTGGTGGTTGAATTTAGTGACAGTTCTAACAACTGTGGTTTACACAATAAGCTTCAACAACAAAAGCAAAAAACAAACAAAAAATAAAAAGCATTTAAACGAGAACAGAAACAGTAGTGTCACTCTCTTGAACTGGATAACGATTTTATCTGACACATATTGTGGTTCATCACCCACCCCCACCAATATATCCTGTAGATTGCTATACCAAATAAAACCAACTGGATTTTAAACAAAATCGTTTACAATAGCAAACAACAATTCATGTTTTCTGCCTGCCAAAATAAACAATTCTAAGCACATTCTGCAAGCCCATCATAACCTCACCCTCTCGACAACCCAACCACCATGCATCGACCGCACCAACCTCATTAAATTCAATTCATTTTCCAACTCGCTCTCTGTCTACACTCTCTTTACCAAATATTTTCCTAAAATCTAGCAACAGCAGCAGAGCAGAGCAACAGCAGTGGAACAGTAAACACCAGAGTGTCCCTTTTTCCAACTGAATCCAGATGAATGTCCTGATGGGACATAAACCGAAAACACTTTAAACAAACAACCAGACTACAGCCGAGCAGCCCTAAACACAGATTTGCCCAGTTAACAACATAAATTCTTTATGACCCCCCTATATCTGCATATCCATGCCATGGCAATCCGAATTCCAATTACGAACAAACAAATACTCAAATGCGGAAATTGTACTTGGCCAGATGCCGGCCAGTCATCATTGTCTCCCAAAAGCTGCCATCCGCTTCAACCTCGAACCTGAACTCGAACCAAAAAAAAGCCCCCCAGTCGCAAATTGGTAGGCTGATGTTCATAGAAAAACGATGACCAAAGCCGAATTGACAATTGTGGCCATACCACCCCACTCCCTTGTGTGTTTTGTATGTGATTCTGAACAATCATCGTCATCACCATTATCGTCATCAGAAACACAGGGGTATCATAGAGCTAGGCTCTAGATTTAGGTTTGGCTGAAATAGTCAAACATAGACGATTAGAATTGCAAACAACAAAACGTGTAGCTACATATGAACGCAGCAGATATGCAGCCAGCCACCCTGAGCCAGCGCCATGTTATTAATTGAAAAGCCGATAAATTCATTATGTCTAATTTAAATTTACCAACGGGATAATAACTAAGCCCTGCAAAAACACATAACACACAGTACACAAAGCGTAAGAGAGCTGCTGCCAAAAAATTATATCTTCTTGCGTTCAAATGGGCCTATTTTGTCGCCTCGCTTGTCCCTCTTCGGCATTTATTTCCTTTTCCTAGGCTGCCTCGCCTCTCTCGAAAGCTATCCCGTCACTTAATTATTCATGAGATTCTATTCATTTGCGGCTTAAATTGTGTCTACAGCTTTATGTTGGATGCTTTTGATAAAATTGTTTGTTATGCTTTCGCATACACTTGGATGTTGTTGGAGAAAAAAAAAATATTTTGTGGGCGGATTAGCGGAAATTATTTTTTGAAGTATGCTATAATTCTGCTTGAACTTTTCTGTAAAAAAAATTTTATCTGAAAAAAGAAATTAAAATAAACACCTACGCAGAGTCACAGCTCTGAAGGCCTTCCGTACCCATCATGTGCTTCGAAACAAAAGTGCTCATAAACAAAGCACTAATGGGTGAGTAAAAGAAGTATAGAAATGTTTTTGTACAGAGATTTTAAATTTTAAATTTTATGGTTCGAAATTGTTTTTAAAAAACACATCGGCCGGTTTTCATAATTAAGGTGAAGGTGTACATTTGTAGGATAGGGTGTCATCCAGATAATAAGGATCAAACAATGGACGTCGATATTGGTAATTAAAATCACATTTATAAAAAAGTACGTATACGCCCCGTGTACACTGATTTGAATCGAATCGAATTTATTTTTTTCACTAATTGGATTTCGACAAAACTATTTTTCCAAATGTGTTAAGATTTCGTTTTATAACGTGCTTAAAAGCTTTGAGAACTTTCGATTTTTCGTCTTAATGATTATCCTTTCGATTTTAAAATTGAATAAAACAAGTTGTTTCAATCCTCGTTTCACCTTTATTTGAGAGCCATATCAATGACATTATGTTCGAAAGGTCAAGTTTTCGATGACAACATAATTCCTTTTGATTTCTTACTTACTTTCTTACTTAAGGTGGCGCTACAGTCCGGTGTGGACTTGGACCTCAATCAAACATTCTCCACCAGTCAGCTTGGTCGCTAGCTAGCTGTGTCCAGTTTTGCACTCCAAGTTGATTGCGGTCCTCTTCCACTTGTGTGTGCCACCTGAGTCGCCATCTTCCTCTCTATCTGCGTCTCTCGGGAATAGTGTCGAAGACTTTCCGGGCCGGAGCATTGGTGTCCATCCGCTCTAAATGACCGAGCCATCTTAGTCTCTGGACCTTGACCCTTCTATCAATGCACACGGGGCCAAAGATAACCCGAAGAACTAAACTCTCGAAACAGCCTAAGGCACATTTATCCGATTTTGTAAAGGTCCATGCTTCTGCACCATACAGCAGGACTGGGATGATGAGGGTGTTGTACAGTTTTACCTTAGTTGCTCGAGAGAGGACTTTTCCACTTAATTGCTTTCTAAGCCCAAAGAAACAACGATTAGCAAGAGTAATTCTTCGTCTGATCTCGGCGCTTCGCTTGTGTTATTGCCCGTGTTAATAGCAGAGCTCAGGTAGACAAACTCCTCTACTACCTCCAAGTTGTATGCGTCTATTATGACGATCTGTCCGAGTGTTTGGTGTCCTTTCTCGAAGACAGCATATGCTTCGTTTTTCCCTCATTTACCGCTTAACCCATTTTTGTCGCTCTCACAAAAAAGGCGCTATTGACATCACGCTCATCTGGAAATATAAGCTGGAACTGCTGCTTATGAAAGATGAGCTTTGGGATGTTGTGAATTGCGAAAAGCCTACAAAAGAAGATGCAAATTGGTTGGTGAAGGACAGAAAAGCTAGAGCAATAATTGGGCTTTTGGTGGAAGATAATCAATTAATTCATCTACGGAAACTGGAAACTTCTGGAGAATATTCGCTAGCTTTGAAGAAAAATCACAAGAAGTCGTCGCTTTCTAACAAAGTTTCAATGCTGAAGAAACTTTGCAGGATGCAGCTTAAGGAAGACCAAACCATGGAAAGCCACATAAATAATATGCTAGATGCGGTCGATCGCTTAAGTGGACTAGGTGAAGTTCTTGCAGAGAATTTAATAGCTGCTTTTCTTCTTGGTAGTTTACCTGATGACTACAGCTCATTAATAACAGCGCTAGAAGTTCGAGATGAAGGAAGTCGATCTGGTAAAAGAAAAACTCATTCAAGAATTCAAAAGAAGGCAAGAAGGCATAAAAGACCTTAATCCTGAAGCTGTATTGAAAACACAAGGTAAATTTAAATACATCCCTAAATGTTATTATTGCGGTGAAAATGGACATTTGAAGAAAAATTGTCCAAATATAAGGCATTCCAGTCAACATAAGGCAAACAAATTATTGCAAGAAACTACAAACAATCCAAACTATTGTTTTAAAAATGTATCAGTGAAAGAACGGTCACAAAATTGGTATGTGGATTCAGCAGCTACCTGTCACATGAGTTGCAATGAATCGTTTTTTACTGTTCTGAACAACACGTCCAACGATACAATTTTCTTAGCTGATGGACCGGAAATCACAGCCAAAGGATCTGGACAAGGGATATTACGGTGTAAAGATAAGTCTATTACTGTTCGTAATGTTTTATTCGTACCACAATTAGACAGTAATTTATTATCAGCTGCAAGATTAACAAACAATGGTTTTGAAGTAATTTTTAAAAACAAAATCTGTGTAATTATGCATGATGGTATTATTTTTGCTACTGCTTCTTTAGAAAATAATTTATATAAATTAGATGTGAACATTTATGTCAAACAAACTTCATCAGGTATAAAACCCGAATGTATTCACGTATGGAATCGTCGTTTTGGGCACAGAGATTCAGATGCAATTAAATTTGGAATTAATAATGGTTACATGAATGGTGTTTTATTAAAAGGTTGCTCTTGTAAAATCAAATGTGAAACTTGTTTGGAAGGTAAATTGACAAGAAAAGCTTTTCCTAAATTTTCGACGAACCGAGCTTCTAATATTTTGGACTTAATACACAGTGATCTCTGTGGACCTATGAACATTCAACACCGAGTGGTAACAAATATTTTTTGACTTTAATTGATGATTGTAGTCGGTTTTGCACTGTTTATTTTCTTCAAAAGAAGAGTGAAGCTCTAACCAAAATTAAAGAGATTGTTGCTTTAACAGAAAATCAGTTTGGCAAAACAATTAAAATCTTACGATCAGATAGAGGAGGTGAATATTTAAGTAAAGAAATGAACGTTTTCCTAAAACGCAAGGGAATTATTCATCAACTCACTGCTCCATATACTCCAGAACAAAATGGAGTTGCAGAAAGAAAAAATAGAAGTCTTGTAGAAATGGCAAGATGTTTATTAATTGAAGCTGGAATGCATTTAAAGTACTGGGGTGAATCCATTAACACAGCCAATTACATTCAAAATCGTCTCCCAGGTAAAGCAACAACGGTCACACCATATGAAATCTGCTTTGGAAGAAAACCAACAATGAACCATATACAAAATTTTGGAACAGAAGCGTATGTCCAAATTCCAAAAGAAAATCGTAGAAAATTGGATAAGTGGCTGCTAAATATATACAAAGCGTATCGGTTACTTGACACTAAGACAGATAAAATTTTAATTAGCAGAAATGTCGAAATAATTGAATCGAAATTTCCCAGTAAAAATGCAAGTGAACGACTAGACTTGGAAGATAATGTCTTAGTACATTTAGATGATGAGAAGAATTATAAATTACAACCGGAAAGTGACGAAAATAATGAAAATGACGAATATTATGAATGTGGTGAAGATTACAGAAACGACGATATCTCTCAAAATATAGAAAGTATTCAAGTAGACAACAGACGAATTTCTTCAAGGTCGACAAAAGTTATTCTACCGGACCGATAAGTGATGAAAGCGTCAGCTTCAACTGAAGAGCCTAAACAGTATTGCGAAGCTATAAGTTGTTCAGAGAGAAAACACTGGATTCAAGCCATGGGAGAAGAAATTGCATCGATACACGCAAACAACACTTGGAATTTAACGGAATTACCGAAAGGAAGAAAGGCTGTTGGTTGCAAATGGATTTACAAGTTGAAAAGATCTGCTGATGGAAACTGTAAATACAAAGCACGTTTAGTGGCTCAAGGATTCTCACAAAAGTTTGGAGAAGACTACGATCAAGTTTTTGCACCAGTTGTGAAACAGACAACTTTGAGGACTCTTTTGACAGCATTTCTCAACAGTGATTTAGATACCGAAATTTACCTTAAACAGCCTAAAGGATATGAGATTTCTGGAAAAGAAAATTTGGTATGCAAATTAAGTAAGAGCATCTATGGACTCAAACAATCAGCTCGATGTTGGAATCACAGAATTAATGACGTGTTCACTAATTTTGGATTCAGAAGGGGAAAGGCTGATCCATGCTTGTATATAAAAGAAGAAAACAATAATCTGATTATAATTTTGCTTTATATAGAGGATATTATTATTGCATGCAAGGACAATAATTTGATTCAAGAGACGATTGACAAAATCAAAGAATGTTTTGAAATTTCAGATTTGGGAAATTTGTCGTGTTATTTAGGAATTCAATTTGAAAAGCACAAAATGGTTATTTTTTGATGCATCAAGAAAATTATATAAAGTCTTTGTTAGATGAATTTAATTTGATAGACGCCATAATTTCGCAAATCCCTATAGATCCTGGCTATATAAAAGAAATCGAGGACAAGAATTTCTTAAGTTCAAACGAAATATATCGAAGAGCAATTGGATCATTATTATATCTAGCAGGCAATACTAGACCCGATATTTCAAATGCAGTGTCGCTTTTAAGCAGAAAAGTCAGCAAACCTACAGAAACTGATTGGACTGAAGTCAAGCGTGTATTCAGATGTTTAAAAGGAACTATAAATTTGAAGCTATGCGTTGGTAGTAATGTGAATAAAGATTTAAACTTATATGGATACGCTGATGCTGATTGGGCTGGAGATTTGAAAGATCGAAAATCAACCAGTGGTAATTCATCAACTGAAGCAGAATTTGTTGCTCTAGCGGAAGCATTTCAAGAAGCTGTTTGGTTAAAAATGTTATTTCAAGATTTTCAGTTCAAAATTTCCGGTATTATACTCAATGAAGATAACCAAAGTTGCTTAAAGCTATTAGAAGAAGATAAAATTAATCCTAGAACGAAACATATTGATGTAAAATACTATTTCTCAAGAGAGCTTAATTTATCAAAAACAATTACGTACAGTTATTGTCCAACTGAAGACATGATAGCGGATATATTGACGAAACCATTGCAAAGGTAAAAGTTTATAAAATTTAGAAAACTACTTGGGTTATCATAAGATTTAATTAACATACATAGTTATTGAGAAGGGGTGTTAGAAGTATATTATACTTTAACAATAACTACTGTATAAAATATTAAATGTATATAGTTTGTTTTCATTGACTCTTAAATATTTTCAATAATTTTCTTTATTATTCTTCTATTACTGAACAAATAAACATATCTGAATTTTTGTATAGAACTTGCGTTTCTATTGCTATACTCAGCTAATATGATGCTGGAGTTTTCGCACGACAGTGCATCGCCTTGTCTGAATCCTTTTTTGACGTCGAAAGATTCCGTAAGCTCGTTGCCAACCATGAGAGGCGAAACGGGAGTTCTCCATCGTCATTTTGCACAAGCGAACGAACTTGGCAGGGATGCCAAAACTAGATATAGCTTTATACAATTCATCTCTGTAGATGCTGTCATACGCGGCTTTAAAATCGATGAAGAGGTGGTGGGTTTCGATTTGGAGTTCATAGGTTTTTTCCAGGATCTGCCGCAGAGTGACAATTTGGTCGATGGTTGATTTTCCTGGTCTGAAGCCACATTGATAAGAACCAATCAGATTGTTGACGAAAGGCTTCAGACGTTCACATATTACGGAAGAGAGGCGATGTTAATTACTGATTCCTCTGTAGTTGGCGCAGTTTAGAGGATCTCCCTTTTTCAGGATCGGGCAAACAATGCTGAGGTTCCATTCATCGGGCATGCATTCCTCCGACCATATCTTACAGATGATTTAGAGCATGCTTCTATCTAGATCGTCGGCTGCAGCTTTGAACAGTTCGGTAGCTAGACCATCTGCTCCAGCGGCTTTGTTGGATTTCAGCCGTGATATTGCCGTTTTCCCTTCTTCTAGTTCGGGTTCACGGGTTGGCTGTTATCGTGTACGATAAATCGATTTCTGCCTTCAGAAAATTCAACGTGATATCAATTCGCCAGATCTCTCAATTTCACTAGGTAGCCTTAATCAGATGATGCATGAGAACAAATCGAGCCCTTCCCGCAAAATTATCGTAAGCGACATTTTTATCAAAATTGTTTTTATTATACCATTCGAAAGCTTACATTATACCGCAGCTATCTACGTCATTAATTAACATAAAAAAGTTTTCTACGAAAAGTAACGGAGAAAATCAATTTTATCGTAAGCGACATTTCAACTTTGTGGCATATATCGCAAACGACATAGTTTTTCTTAAATCATGTATATCAAAGCTCATTCATGTTGTTTTCGTTAATGTATACTCTGCATGTAAATTACACTTAAAAGTAAAGCCATGAGGTGGTAGAAAATTTGTTTCGAAAGAGTACAGTTTGTCCCACTGTGCTTGCTGATATAGTGATTCACTGAAAACTTTTAATAAAGAAACTTAACGGTTATCTTCCATAATTCATTTACTAAAGAATAAAATCAGAGAAATTAAAATATTTTTGAAAATTTATAGTATGCAACATTCTTTAAACATTGCAAATAAAATAAACATGTTGACGAAGTTTGCAAGAAATTGGTTGAGAAATCTAGAAAAAAGTGTAACAAGCGTAATAGGTATTAAAAAAATGGATTTCCTTTTCGACGTTTTTGTGATTCAAGATTTTATAAATAGGTATCTTGGAATGCTAATGATAATGTTAAGTATGACCGTGCAAAATTTGAACAAAACCGATCAAGCCGTACAGGAGATGTATGGGAATAACCCAGAAATCAGACTCAAAATCCCAAGTACTAGAATTTCATTTTGATACAGGGCCAATAAAGTATACAGATAAAAATCTGAAAACATTATGGCTTTCACAAAAACACGCTTTAGCTTTAGCTTCGCGGGACGTTTGCGAGTTCAGCCATTGAAATTCAATGCATGCTATCATAATGAAGCTTCGACCTCACGTTTTGTACGTAAAATTACGTAAAGTGAAAGTGACTCCAAACATAAGCTCTTAGACTTCTCTAAGGCGTTCGACACTGTCAACCATTCAATACTCTGCAGAAAGCTAAGTAATAACTACGGATTTTCTTTCGAGACTTGTAAGTTGATGCCCTCGTATCTTAGTGGAAGACAACAACGCGTTGTCATAAATGATCGACCATCCAGCTTTATGATTGTTTTAACTGGTGTACCGCAAGGATCTATACTTGGACCAATCCTTTTTTCGCTCTATATCAACGAGCTCCCTCTTAGTTGTTAAAAATTGTCTAGTTCACCTATATGCAGATAATGTACAACCGTTGATAAGTCGTCTATTCCATGCTAAAAATGACATGGTTTCTTTAATGAACGAGGACTTGCTTGGTATCTCCAGTTGGTCAAAGAAAAATAATTTCTGCTAAAATCCTGTAAAGTCGAAAACCCTGCCCATCTGCCGCAAAGCATTTAATATATCAGTTTTACATCCGTTGAAGCTGGATGGCAGAAACATTGATTATGTCGGCTCCGTTAGGAATCTAGGAATCGTTTTCAATCGTAGCCTCACATGGAAAGATCATATTAACAGCGCGATTGGGAAGGTTTATGGTAGCCTTCGTGTTCTCCAGGTCACAGGTTCATTCCTAAAAAAAAACCAAAGTGTTGCTAGCCAAAACCCTATTACTCCCTGTTTTATTGTATGGATGTGAAGTTTTCTGTGACTTGGACTATGCCACGACCCGCAAACTTAATGTTGTATACAACAATATTGCTCGGTATGCTCGGATTTTTATATAGCGCAGAATAATATATTATTAAAGTTATTTTAATTTCTATATAATTTCATTAATTTTAAAGTTTAATTCCATCAAAAAGCAGTAAAACTGATATTTTAGTTTTTTTTTTTAATTTTATCTTACTTATTAATTTTATCGTAAGCACCATTAATATAACGACATGGTAAGTAGGAAAACATCGTAAGCGACAAAAATGTCAAAAACAGCTATTATTTGTTAGAAAAAGCAACAAGATTCTTATCAGTAGATTCAGTTTACATATAATGTTCATGACTCCTGACTTTGAGCCTTTTTGGTTTAAAGGATTTGGATCAAAACAAAAAAACCTCTTCCTGTAAAATTCTCTTTTTGTCGCTTACGATAAAATGGCGGGAAGGGCTCGAAATGTCTGTATGCCCTCTGTCAGTAACTGAAAACCAAAACTGTCCGCGAGGTCTGGTTCCCGTCTTCCCGAGTTATGATCACGATTACATGATCTAGGTGGCTAATTCACGTCATCTCCGCGCGGGATAACCATCTCATGAAACTGCTTGAGCAGAATTTGATAGTGCATGAGCCACGAGCTATGTGTAGCACGTATTGAAACCATATGTCCTCGGCGTCTATAAATCATTCAATTCAAGTAACAAAGAAGTTAGTGATCATCAACCTATAGCGATCGCCGTTGACTGTGATGGCCTGCATCATTTTCAGATAAGTACTGAACGATGACGCCTCTAGTCTAAAATTCACACCAAACATATAGTAACTTTATGCGGATTCATTGTCACTTTGTCAATCTCGCGTGGATTGGTGTCTTCCCAGATTCAGCAATTTTGCTTATTCACGTAACAATTTATCGAAAGGTAGGCCTCATCGCTTAAGATGATTTTTCGACCAAAATTGGCATCAAATTCCGACTGCTTTAAAGCCCATACACGAGGCTGCGTATATGGTCATTTGGTTCCAGCTCCTGGGTCGGTTGGACATACAAGTTGCCATAGTGTGTTTTACAACAGGCCAAGTTCTTGTGAGCGATGCGGAATTGATTGCCTTGGATTCTGCTGCAGACTTTCACAAAAAGTGGCAATGTTTGCCGAGTGTGAGACAAAAAAGAAGTTATTGTAGAAAGATTTATTAATATCAGCCATATTCATAAAAAATAACGCGTATTCCACTCTTAGCCACAGTTGTATAATGCCATAGGATAAGAGTCAATCCAATTAATTAATAAAAACAAGTTGCTTGTGGAAAAGTAAAATAAAATTTAAATGAGGGTTGCGTCTCGGATAAAAACATAGCTGACACTTCAACCTTTTTAACCCACATCGTTTTATTATCACGGGGTAACCCATATGGGTTAGTGAGGATAATAAAACGCAGCTAATATGGCAGAAACGAGCTCTCAAATTCAATTTTTTGCTAAATCGGGTTCCTTCAGGGTTCCTTGGTCACGTCTTTATGTTGGCACGTGGTCTCGTTAAAAATTAACAGTGGTTTTCATAATTTTGAATTTAAACAAGCATAAGCCAATTTAAGAAATGTAACTATATCTTTATTGAAAAAACTGTCACATTCGTTTTTCACCAAACGATAAAACCAAACATTTCAAGCACTTAATCCCAATCATCTGTTATCTCTGTTATTTCAACTTTCACTTCCATGCTAACTTGATTACGAAATAAACCTGATTTCGCTGATTTATCTGAAAGGTAGAAAAATAAATAAGCAAACAAAACACAACAAAAAGAAGAAAAGTATCACCAACAGCTGCTTCCAAATGGTTGCCTGTCTCCCCTTCAACTTACATTGTCAACCCCAATAATGTGTGTCATTGATCCACAAACTTAAGAAGAGATACCGATAAAATCGACACATGTCCTTTTTTTATATAAAATTCGATAAAAAGAAAAGGAAAATCAAAATCTTTTTCCAGCATCAATATCATGGAGACTCAACAAATTACAAGGAATTGCTCGACCAGCACGGAAGCAAGCACCTGGCGGAATCCCTTTTTTCTGTAACTCCACCATCGATCGCATCGTTCCTATAAATCTCACATCCATTTAAACTTGTCCTTTCGAATTTTCCCCCTCAAAAAAGACAAAAAAAAAGAAAAATAAAAACCGAAAGAGAAAGAAGGGATATGAGAACAGGAAGAAATCTACCCCAGAAATCAGTCGTTGAACACAATGCTCTGGCCGTCGAGAGTGTGTGTAGTAAAACACTCTTCAAGGATGAAAAACAAACAGAAAGTAAAAAAAAACTTTAAGTCACACGCCTTTATGCACTTAAAGAACCTTTCTTTCACGGGAGTGGGGCTGGTACCCTACACATGTCCTAGCAGACTCTACAGGATGAATGTTCAACTAAGTAAACATTTGGTTTATATCCGAGTTGGGACCCTTTAACCAACGAGAGAAAAAGATTTCTTGTCGTTTACCATGTGCCCGAGGAGCAGCCCAATTGCAATGTCTTGCAAGGAGCACAGGCGAAAGTATCAAACTTTGTATGATGGCGGCCGATTCAGTGATGTAAAATCACAAAAGTTTTGAATTACTTTACCAGTTTCCAGAAAACAATGTATGAAGTGTTCAACAGAACCATTTTCCTCAGTGTCCTTTCGCATCTCTGAAAATGTTGTCTTCGGTTTTATTTTCGGTGGTACCTACAAGCTCCATCCGATGTCACAGAAACAAAGACACCTTATACAGGTGGCGGGCAACACTGATGGGTGATGGCAGGATATCAGCACACACTTTCATAAAGTGAGCAGTTCGAAGAGCAAAAGTTTATCCTTATTGGCTTGGCTCTTAGTTTTAATGGCACAAAATTCCGGGCATAGCTCTGCTACTGCACCCAGCTAGCTGCACTTCATGACAGAACAACTTTCTCTTTCTTTGTCTCTGATAGAATCTACCAAAAGTATTCTGGCAATTCTATTCAAACTTCAGCTCTAATGTGATGCTCGTTCATAATCTTTTTTATTAAGTCGGTGTCTTTAAAACTTAGAACCAGGTCATTGTTTTTCTGCTGGTGTTGGTAAATTGTTGTCCTTTTGATTATTGGAAAAAGAATATACGGATTTTCCTTTTAGTTTCTAAAAATTCAGTGGACAAAGTGTTTGTTTAAAGCCATTAAGCGATGGTGTTTAGCAATGTCCTGTATTGAAAGGAATTTTAAAGTTTTCATTTCGTCAAGAATGTTTGTTGAAAACTGTTTTGGAGAGAGCAATTCACAAAATAATTCTGTGTCAGATCACGACTCGATTACTTACTTACTTATTAATGGCGGCGCTACAGTCCAGGTCGGACCAGGGCCTCATCCAACAAACGTCTCCAGCCAGCTCGATCCTAGCTCTCTCCAGTTTCGAACGCCCAGTTGGTTCAGGTCCTCTACCAACTGTGTTCTTCAACTGAGTCGCGGTCTTCCTCCTCTGCGAAGTCCTTCCGGGTTGGATTCGAAGACTCTATGAGCCGGAGCATTATTTTACATTCGCTCTACATGACTTAACCATCCAAGTCGTTGGACCTTAACTTTTCTGGCTAGGTCAGTGTCGCTGAACAGCTCGTACAGTTCTTGATTAAATCTTCTCCTCCATTCTCCATTTATGTAGATACAGGGCCAAAAATCACTCGAAGAATTTTTGTCTCGAAGCAGCCCAAAGCGTTTTCATCGGATGTTGTCATGGTCCATGTCTCTGCACCATACATTAGGACCGGGATGATGAGGGTTTTGAAGAGTGTCACTTTAGTTGCTCGGGAGAGGACTTTACTACTCAATTGCCTTCTAAGTCCAAAGAAGCAGCGATTGGCAAGAGTGATTCTTCGGATTATAGCGGATCCTAGGTATATAAAGGCCTTTACTACCTCGAAATTAAATCTGTCTATGTTGACGTTTGCTCCAAGACGTCGATGTTGGTTGTCCTTTCTTGTTGAGAGCATTAACTTGATCTTGCACTCGTTAACCGATAGATCCATCTTCCTGGCCTCCGTCTCGAGACTCACAAACGCTCCACTGACATCACGCTGTGTTCTTCCAATTATGTCAATGACGTCTGCGTATCCTAGTAGCTTAACGGACTTTTGAAAGATTGTTCCTTCGGTAATGACGTTGGAGCTTTTCACAATATTTTCAAGAATGATGTTGAAGAAATAGCATGACAACGCATCGCCTTGTCTTAATCCTTTTTTGACATCAAATGTGTTAGGTTTTTTCCGACCATGATAGAACAGCGTGAGTTTTCCATTGTCATCTTACACAGATCGGACGAGTTTTTTCTCGAATGCCAAAACTAGACATTGCTCTCTATAATGTGTGTAGTAGGTATCTATAGACGCTGTTATACGCGGCCTTGAAATCGATGAAACGGTGGTAGGTATCGATTTGAAGTTCCTATCTCTTCTCCAAGAGCTGACGTAGAGTGGATGGTGGACTTTGCGGGTCTGAACACACACTCATAAGAACCTATCAGGTTGTGCACGAGAGGCTTCAAACGTTCACATAGTACGGCAGAAAAGATCTTGTACCTCTGTGGTCGGGGGTTCAGGGGATCTTCTTTCTTGAGGATCGGGCATACGATGCTGAGGTTCCATTCGTCGGGCATGCTTACCTCCGACAAAATTTTGTAGATGAGCTGGTGCATGTTCCTAACTAAATCACCTCCAGCTGCTGTGTACAGTTCGGCGGCTGGGCCGTCTGCTCCAGCGGCTTTGTTCGACTTAAGTTTAGATTTCGCTATCTTCATTGTTGGAAGGAATTGGTGGCCTACTTCACCCAAATTGAATGGTTCTGTATAATTGGCGGAATTTTGCTCGTCATCGCCATTATACAGCTTGGAAAAGTGGTATTTCCATATCCTCAGCACTGCTCTGCGAAGAGTGGGTGAGGATTTGGAAAGGGTTGCTTGCAATTTCGAGTACAGATTTCTTGCCGCTCATGTGCGGAAGGTCCAACCTCCAAGCTGGTGCAGAGCGGTAACCAGACTTCGGTCTGGGCGAATGGGCCTACGTTTTCATTGTACATGTATCATTATCGCTTTTTACCCAAACGCCGTGATTAATGAGACTGTACTTGAAATCAATATGATAGAATAAGGCACTAATGAGTGTTTTGTAAAAGGTGGTAGTGCATGGCAATGAGTCATCCAGTCTTCCAGCTTGGTTCACCGTAACTACAACTGGCTAGAGACTGCATGACTGAGGACACCAGTGTGTTCCTGTTGAGCCTAAAACTCAACGAAGCTGGAAAATATCCTTTTGGTTTGTACGAATGTGTGATAATTTCACACATTCGAAAGAATGTATGATAATTTCATACATTCAAAGAGTACAATAAAACAAAAGAGACTACCAAGTCTTCTGACAAAATTGGTGCTCTGGGGTAGTTGGTAGCCCCATTCATTGAGTCTTTATGACCGTTGAATGTCAACTACAGTTGCGGTAGGCCCCCTTGTGGGAGTTTCAGAGTGGCTGTGGTTGACGAGAGATTCGTTCTCGGTAACTGAGTACTGTCTCAAGCTCTATATAGAAACACATCTACCAGTATGGATTTCATTTATGGTGAAGCAAACTGGTACTTGTGTTAAATGGAAATTGATGGAAGGTAAATTTTTTGAAACACTTTGGAATCCAATCCACCGTAAAATTAGGGCCTTGAGCCAGGTGTTCACGTAAATTGGTTTTCCGTATCCTCAGCACTGACTGTGGTTCCACTACGATGTCCCCATGATGATCTGTACATGCTTCGGGGTGTAAGACTCTTGGTGGTTTGTTTTACCTTTTTTTTAAGCTATCGAACCTCTCTCCTGTGGTGACACCCTATATCTCCTTTATCGCGCGCTTCTCATGTTCCCTTTTTTCTTTCTGTTCTTTCTGAGAAGTTTGTGCTCCTCTCTCTTTTTCTGCTCGTAAAGCTCGCGAGCGGCTCGAGTTCTTCTCTGCAGATGCATGTGCCCGCCGCCACTCATCGTCAAACCAGGGGTTTCGTCGTGGTGGCCGTGTGAACTCTAGCACTTCAGAGGCGGCATCTCTGATGGCTGCTTGGCAGTGTTGCCACTGGTTCTCTACATTTTGTGCTGGCAGCAAAGGACTTCTGATGAGATTTTCGGAGACACGATCTGAAAAGGATATAGCAATCTCTTGCGATTGTAGCCGTTTGACGTCGAATTTAATCCTAGCATTTTCACGTGTTGGCCTTGATCGGGATATCCGCATTCGTACCTTGGCTACTACAAGGTAGTGGTCCGAGTCGAAGTTGGCACCTCGGAATGTGCGGACATCCTGCATGTTGAGAAGTGTCGTGCGTCGATCGCAATGTGATCAATTTGGTTGACGGTTGATTGATCAGGAGATTTTCATGTACCCTTGTGGATATCGAGCTGTGGGAATCGCGTACTTGCTACGAAAAATGAAACTATTGCTAGGAAAAAGTCTTTTTCCAAACAAAATCCACAATTTATCTGGAACGTTACAAGACTTTAACATTTTTAAAATGAGAAACAGCAATTTTTTTTAAAGCCAAACCAAACAATGAGACCATTTCAATGGTAGGGGATAAAAGTGAGGTTAGAGTTCATTTGGCTTCATCAATGCAAGAACAAAGGATGCCAGTGCAGCAAAAACAAAACGATGACTCTACAGGATGGGCGAGTGGAGAAAATTACCCAAAAGTGAATCGCCTCTGGTTCGGTCGAAACTCGAAAATCTATACTCTGCTCGCGGCACATCCAACTTTTCCACCCTCTCGATTACAAAACTTTTGTTGAAATTGTTCGGAATTTAAATTTTGAACAAAAAAAAACAAAATAAATAAATAAACCAATCTCCTGCAAAACTCCCCGGGAATGGTCGTTCAACACATTGAACGAGTGTTCGCCAATAGTTGGACGAGTTTATTTTTCCTCAATTCTGTACAATTGTTGGGAGAGCTGGGATAGGGATAGTGCATTTCATGCATGCTAATGCCCTGGGATGGAAATTACAACGTAAAATGAAACTCTCTGAATGAAATCGCTATTCTCCAGAAGATAAAGACAACAAAAAGTTTTCGACGGACTGGCTTGGCTCTTCGTACAAACTACAAAAAAGTCACATCCCAGAACAGTGTCGGCGGCGCCGCCGTCCAGCCGAACAACGACGACGACACGGCATGATGGTGAATTTTGACAGAGGTGTATAAAGGACTCCGATGTCCGATACAATGGTGTTGTGTCGTCCATTTAGCTTAGAGTGGTTGGTTTTTTCTCTTATTCGTCGTTTTTTTGGATCACCCACTTACATTTCTTCTTGCATTGCTTGCTTTTTGGTCCGTCCAATGTGTGTGTGTGGATATTTGCATTTTTCTGCTTGCATACCCTAAAGCAGTGGGATAAATTTAAATAGCCAAAAATGTTCGCGACTCCATTTCGGGTGTGGATGGCGGTGGTGGCGAGCGGCGGGAGTGGCGCATTTACAGAGTGCATAAGCGACAGATGAAGTATAGAAGAAGGACCAGAAAAAATGGTGCGAGGGAATTCATAAAGTGCAGATGCTGGAAAATGGCTAGTGGCCATTTACCTCGCTTTCATCCATTGAAGGTCTGCAAGAGAGAAAAAAAGAATAGAAGAAAAGAACTCTCCAGTATTGGATGCAGATGCAGAGCCAGAATCCTTTGGAGGAGTTCTCTCTTGATGATAGAGGATGGAGCGGGCTCATAAAAAGGAAGGATTTTACACACTGTCATAGTTGTACATTGAAGTTTACATATGGTAAAGAGGGCATTAGACCGAAGCTGCTATACTGGTATTTCTATAACAGAAGATACTTGATGCTTGCTGCGGATGATGACGATGATGCTGAGTTGAGTGCACGGGCGAAGTTTTTTCTTTTTTTTTGTCAGAAACGAGTGTAATATTTTAAATGCGCTTATCTCTGGTTGTAATCCTCAATCGGAGGGGTTATTGATAGTTTTCGTGTTGCTGGTTGATGATGCGTGATGAAATGATGTTCGCTTGTTTGCTCTACACTACCTTTTTTTTATGGGGATATTCGCACTTGTTCGTTTAGCGAGGGAAGGGGGAAAAAATAAAATAAATATTTTAGGTTGTGCAAAAGGGCTCTAGAGTTGAGGGTGCGACTGTTGGCAGATTGAAATTGGCATTAAATGGTTTTATGAACGCTTGACGTTAAAAAGTTTGGAAATTTTAAACGATGACACGAGTAGGTGTCTATATTTTCAGAGATTCACACGGAAAAAATGAGATTGGAAAAGTTGTTATTGAGGGTTATTCATTTGTAACTTTGAAACTCGATCTGAAGGCAGTTCAGTTTTCTGTTTCAAAGGGTTGAGGTGTATTTTATGTCTCTCTACTTGAAATTAACGAACAAAGCTTTTGTTTTGGTGAAATTAAATATGCGGTACTTTGGAGAACAAAGATTTTTGTAAATATCCAAAAGAATATCCAAAATACTTTGTCGCAGTCTCAATTCGGAAGATATCAACTTTTCCAATAAGGACTTGACAAGGACTTGACTTTGAATTTTGTTAGTGAAAAAACCAGACGAACAGTTTTATACAGGATTTATTAATAAGTAATTAGTTATAAGCAATTGAAGAATCGAGAAAAGACTGACAAATTATTTTCACAAAAACTTAATATACAAATCAAACGCTAACAAGTTATTTTATAATTCAATGAACAAAGTAGAATATAGGTACTGTATTGCCAATGGTAACAATTCAATATACTAACAATTAAATTCAATACTACCTCTCAAAACAGTGCCTTTCAATAATATAGTTTTAATTTTAATTTGATAATCCAAGTTTCAAAGATAAATATTCATGTTTCGATTTCAATAAAAAATTTTGTTAAAATATCTGCAATCATATCTTTAAATGGAACAAAATTTAATGTTATTAACGACTTGTTATAAATTTCTCTAATAAAATGATATTTAATGTCAATATGCTTCGAACGTGAATGAAAAATAGGATTTTTGACTAAGTTCTGTGCACTCAAATTATCACCATTTAGTACAGACTATGAAAACAATTACACACGAACACCTGGCCATGAGGCCTCTATTTCGTGGTGGATTGATTTCCAATCCACTCCATTTTATATGCATGAATTACATGCATATTTTGGTGTATGTTGCCTTGTAGATATGGGAAAAGGCACAAAATTAGTCATTTACATATGTCCCATTTGCCATTGACTTTGTCTTCCACCATTTCCATTTTTCTCAAGTACCAGTTTGCTTTTCCCGATAAAAAAAGCCATACTGGTAAATGTGTTTTTATCTATGTAACTGAGCTTAAGGAACACCATCACTCAGTTACCGAGAACGCATTTCTCGATAACCACAGCCACTCTGAAACTCCCACAAGGGGGCCGACCGCGACTGTAGTTGAGATTCAATTAGAATCCGGGCATCAACTACCCCAGAGTACCAGTTTTTTCAGAAGACCTGGTAGTCTCTTTTGTTATTTTGTACTCTGTGAATGTATGACATTATCATCATACATTCTATCGGATGTGTGAAATTATCACACATCCGTACAAACCAAAAGGATAGTTTTCCAGCTTCGGGACTTATCGGCTCACCAGGAACACTGGTGTCCATTGTCATGCAGTCTTTTATCCAGAAAGGAGCCGGTCGGCCTAACTGGAAGACTGCATGACATATTGCCATGCACCACCAACTTACTTAAGAACACTCATTAGTGCCTTATTCTATCACAATGATATTCAAGTACAGTCTCATTAATCACGGTATCTAAAGTAGATGATTATGATACATGTACAATAAAAACGTAGGTTCATTCGCCCTGACGGAGTCAGGTTGACGCTCTGCACCACTTGGAGGTTGAACCTTCCGCACATGAGCGGCAAGAAATCTGTACTTGGAATTGCAAGCAATCCTTTCCAAACCCTTACCCACTCTTCGCAGAGCACCATTTAGTACAGTAGGACCTCCCAGTGCAGAATGAAATCCAACTTCTTCAATCAGACGCCTCAAGTATACTGCTTCTTTTGTAGCTGCTCCCAACGCCATGTATTCAGCCTCAGTACTACTGAGGGCCACTGTCTGTTGCTTTCGAGACTCCCATGATATAGATCCGCCAGCAAGCATAAATACGTACCCCGTGTATGATTTGCGATCGTTAACACAATTAGCCCAGTCTGCATCTGCGAACCCACAAAGTGCTTGACCAGTTTTTCTAAATAAGAGCTTATAGTTAATTGTATTAAAAAGGTATCTTAAGAGATGCTTAGCAGCTGTCATATGCTCTTGACATGGTTCAATATTAAATTGAGCTAATTTGCTCACTGCATGTTGAATATCAGGCCTAGTTGAAACCGCCAAGTAAATTAAAGACCCAATAAGTGACTGATATTGTTTCTCATTAACCCTTTTGCTGTTTGAATTCTTTTCACATTTGGTCAGAACATTTCCTGGATCTAACGGAGTACTGCATTTTCTTGTAGACATCATATTGTGGTTAGCCAAAAGATTCCGAATATATTGTTCTTGAGAAAGACTTATATCACCTGTCTTCTTATCTCGTTCAATGCCTATACCCAAGAAAAAATCTACAGGACCTTTGTCGACGATATCAAAAGCTAAGCTTATTGCATGTTTTATGTTAGCTAAATGGTTTTTGTTTGAACATGCTATCATAAGATCGTCCACATAAACCGCTATAATATTTATTGATCCATTTTCATTCTTCGTATACACACACGTATCTGTAGAGCAACGCTTGAAACCGAGAGACTTCAGTGTTTCATCCAACTTGCTATTCCATTCGCGCCCGGCTTGTTTCAGCCCGTAAATAGCCTTCTTTAATTTACAAACTTGTTTGGTATTTGCAAAACCTTCAAAATTCTCGGGCTGCTACATGTATATCTCCTCCTTAACTTCACCATTCAAATATGCCGACGAAACGTCAACATGATGAACTTCGAGGTCATTTGCTACAGCTAATGCTAATATAAGACGAATGGTGGAGTATCTTACCACAGGCGAGAATGTTTCCGTATAGTCAATACCGAAACGTTGGCTGCAACCTTTTGCAACAAGTCTTGCTTTATATCGAATAGGGTTTCCGTCCTTATCGCGTATATGCGAGATCCCATGTCTTATTGTTTTGTAGAGATTTGAGTTCATTTTCCATAGCTGTTTTCCATTTATGAGCATCAGATCTACTTAGGGCTTCTTTAACTGTTAAAGGACTGTCCGACAATTTTAAATCATTCATGAAATAGTTATACTTAACTTCCTTCAATCATGGCCTTAGCACTCTTGCGTCTTTTGCTACCTCTTCTATAACATTCTCTACATTCTCATCAATGCCATCAACATCGTCTTCAACTTCAGCAGCATCGACATCACGATCTTCATCATCTCCATAATCCTTTTCGAATGATTCTTCACTATCACTTGAGCAATTTTTAGAAGTCTCTTCACTTTTTGCCTCATTATCTTCAAAGTTCAATAACATCAGATCTTCATTCTTCTTTTGCCCAATGTTTATGGAGTTTTCTAAAAATTTTACATCCCTACTCTTACATACACTCCTAGTTTTCGGATCATAGAGCCTGTATGCTTTCGACTCACTAGAGTAGCCAACCATAACGCATTCTACACCCCTGGCTTGAAATTTGGACTTTCCCGGGCGTTTATCTGATTTGTATGCCTTACATCCAAAAACGCGCAGGTGTTCAACATTTGGTTTCACACCATACCAAGTTTCATATGGAGTCTTAGAATTAAGCAATTTCGTTGGAGAACGATTACGAAGATACACAGCAGTGTTGACTGATTCTGCCCATAAGAAATCTGGTAAGTTACTATCCAGGAGAAGACACCTAGCCATCTCTATCATAGTTCTGTTTGCGCGTTCAGCAATACCATTTTGTTGTGGAGTGTACTCTACACTTAACTGTCTCTTGATTCCTTCCGAGGCTAAATACTTTGAAAATTCGGCGTTGACATACTCTCGCCCGTTATCGCTTCTAAGTATTTTTATCTTATGAGAAGTTTCACATTCAACTTCAGCTTCAAATCTTTTAAATGCATCTAAAACATCAGACTTCGCTTTCAGAAAGTAAACAAACACCATTCTCCTGAAGTCATCTAATAAGAGTGAAATATCTCGCACCTCCTAGTGAATTATTCCTCATTGGTCCACAAATGTCAGTGTGAACAATTTCCAGAATCTGTTGACTTCTTATCTCATTATACTTTGGGAAAACTGAACTACATAACTTTCCTTTATAGCAAACTTCACAATCAATTTGTCGAGGAGCACTATCCAAATGTAATCCTCTAACCATTTCATGTTTGTACAAATCATTCAAACTCTTTAAGTTAAGATGGCCAAAACGTGCGTGCCAGAGCAAAAAATTGTTCTCTAATTTACTCATGCAACAAACTTTCGAATTATATTTTATATTTAACAAATATAAATCATCACATTTTTCTGCATGCAAAATGATATTATTTTTGTCATCATAAATGTCTGCACCGTCCTTGCAGAACTGAACAAAATGATTATTCTCAGCTGCTTTACAGATTGAAATGAAATTAGTTTGCAATTGCGGAACAAACAGCACATTCTTCAATTCAACTGATCGACCATCGGTAGCAATTAAAACGTTCCCGATTCCCTTTGATTCTATGGAAAAATCTGCCGCTAACTGAACTTTTTCTCTATGCGAACGAATCGACGTGAAGAAACTTTCATTGCAGATCATATGACAGGTTGAACCGCTATCCAAAACCCAGTTGTTCTTATTAAGAACAGAAGAACTATACATATTAAGCATACCAAACGATGACGTCACATTTGTATTAGAAGAGCGTTTAGGTGCTCTACATGCTGATGCAAAGTGCCCCCGTCAACAATTGCAATTGTAGCATTTACCTTTCACTATACGTTTAGTTTTCTTATCTTGTGAATTTGGCTGCCGTTGCATTAGAAATGCAGACTCACTTGTATCTTGGGGATTTTCATGCCTTCGCTTCCCTTCTTCCAAAAGCTTTGTTTTTAGCACACTTATAGAGGGCAACAAATCTCTGGATTCAATTGCAACCACGAAATTCTCAAAGCTCTTTGGTAGACTTGATAGTAAAATGATAGCGAGCAACTCATCCTGAATCTTAATATCAATTTCTATCAATTTATCGGCCGTATCGAAAAATTTAATCAAATGATCGGAGACTGAACTACTTTCTTCTAATTTTACTGCCAAGAGATTTTTAAAAAGTGTTACCTTCCTAGCGGGGCCGCTAGGTTGATGTACCTCCGATAATTTTAGCCATGCTTCCCTCGCTGATGTCGAATTCTTGATGTGACTCAACTGCGTTGACTGTACACACAGCAAAATTGTTGCAAGAGCCTTCTCATCCTTCTGCGTCCAGTTGGAAATCTCATCTGCATTCGCACCATTTGCTTGAGCTTCAGGTTTAGGACTGCTTCCAGAAACATGTGACCAAAGACCAGAATGTATGAGGACCGACCTCATTTGAATCTTCCAGCAATCGAAGTTTTCGTTAGACAGCTTATCGATTTGATATAAAGACGCACTCATTTTTCTCGGAATTAACTAATGACTTTTTATTGATAATTAAAAACGTAATCCTGGGCCCATAACCTTTGTTAGTGAAAAAACCAGACGAACAGTTTTATACAGGATTTATTAATAAGTAATTAGTTATAAGCAATTGAAGAATCGAGAAAAGACTGACAAAATATTTTCACAAAAACTTAATATACAAATCAAACGCTAACAAGTTATTTTATAATTCAATGAACAAAGTAGAATATAGGTACTGTATTGCCAATGGTAACAATTCAATATACTAACAATTAAATTCAATAAATTTAATTTGTGAACGCACCCATTCACTACTACCATTGTCATTTGATTAAGTGAACTCAACATTTTCATCATGGCAAATCATACATACGAGCAACTTCTGTGAATTATAACGCAACTTTCACTATTGTCCTGGCAGACTCGCAATAACAAGATGAGTCTACGCATTCGTTGTATAATGTTGCCTTGTCAGAAAGACAAGGGATTGTTTGAAGTATCAAGAATATGGCTGCCGTTCAGGCTTCATTAGCAAATGATCCAAAAAAAATACGATATCGGTGTCGAATGTGAAGATATGGACGTGGTTGACATGCGGTTACAACAGGTTAGTGCCACTAGCCACCAGCACAGTATACTTACTTTCACTTGGTCTTTGTACCGTAGGTTCGGTCTTCTTTGTCGTCTCGAACCTGGGGGCTGCGATGAGAAAACTTTCTTGGCTGGAGCATTGTCGCCCATTCGATCGATGTGGCCGAGCCAATTTAGTCGTCCTTTCTTGGCTTTCTGGACAACATCCACATCTTGCTACAGCTCGTACAGTTCGTGGTTGAACCTTCTTCTCCATACCGCCCGCCATCGTCGCATACAGGAATTCGTCGAAGAATTTTTCTTTCGAAAGTGCCCAGTATCAGTTCCCCTTTTTATTTATCGTCCAACACTCGGGGCGCAGCCGTAGAGTAGGACACTTTGTCTTTCGAGTGAGGAGTTTTGAACCCAGTTGTTTTGACAACCGAAGTAGCAGCGGTTCGCTAGGGTAATTTTTCGTTGGATATCCACTAAGGTCTCGTTTGAGTGATTGATGTTTGTTCCAAAGATGTTGCTAACAACAGTGACGTTGTATCCTAGGCGGAGGATAGATGTTCCTTTGTTTGTTAATTTAGCATGTACTTTGCTTTGTCCTCCTTCACGTCAAGACCAACGAGCTTCGCCTGTTGTTCAATCGCTGTGAAGGCCTCAAGCCAAGTCCTCTTGGATCGATGATGTCTATGTCGTCCGCATAGCCTAGGAGATGGGTGGATTTGGTGAAGATAGTGTTTTAGTGTTTTCCGTGCTCACACCTGCCTTGAGCACTATCTGCTCCAGGACTATGTTGATGAAGTTACATGACAACAGTCCTGTGAAGTTAGCAAAATGATTGTTGAAAATTTAATAAAAAATGAGAGTTCCCGGTAGCAAACCAAGAGTTCTAGAGTTCCTCATACTTTTTTTAAATAGTTCTGGCGAATTAAGGCTAAAATTAGAAAAAAAAAGTTTTTTGGCCTAACTTCACGCAGCAAGGACTTTTTTTCAGAAAATGAGTTCTGATGATGTATTTCAACTTAAAATCAAGAGTTCTAGAGTTCCTAATGCCTTTTAAAAAAAGTTCTGCAAAATTGGAAAAGATAGGGTTACCTTAGGTTCCTATTGACTTAGAGCAAAATTTTGAAAAACCTAAAAAATCAAAATAAAGGATTATTCTATATAATAAAAAGTTAAAGCAAAGAAAAAAGGGAATAATTACATTACATTACATTTCACAGTACTTCGTACATGAATGCAACGAACTACAGACACATAGCAGCACTGGCGACTGACGCCATCGGATGGGACAGAAGAAGACATTAATACATCAGAGAGAGACAGATAGACACACAGAAAGAAAGTACACATAACAGAAACCTACGTGGCTCAGAGGAGGATACTTAGATTTTTATTGTCTCATGTTATCGCACAGGTGGCCTCAGATAAGCTGGCGATTTTTGTAGAAAAAGAATGCTGCCGAAGCTGGGGCTGGTTTTAGAAAAAAAAGTTATTAATAAAATGTTTAGAACTGTTCAGTGTGAATATTTGGTCAATCATTGTTCTGCCTGGCCTAAATCCAAACTGGTTCGGGCCAATTATTTTGTTGCAGAACGGTTTAAGAGGCTCACACAGTACGTTGGATAGGATTTTGTATGCAACGTTAAGCAGGGATATGCCTTGGTAGTTTTTTCATAACATATAATCGCCTTTTTTTGTAGATGGGGCATATGGAGCTTATGCTTATCGACCAGTCAGTGGGCATGCACCTCCTTTATTTTTTAGCTTTTGGATGGCTCTTTCTACCTCTTTTGTGCTGAGGGCTGGGGCTAGGTCTTCTTTGACTGACATTATTCGCATTCAGCAGCTGCTAGAAGTGCTGCTTGAAAACGTCTACAATTCCCTGTGCTTTGGTGACTAGTTTTCCTTCACGGAATAAAAGAGCATGTCCCGATTTTGAAACCAGAAGCTAATTGCTTCAACCTTTTAAAGAAACGACGCGACGGGTGTTGTTCTTGGCCCGAGACTCTTCTAGATCTTTGAGCTGAGAAACTGCGGATGCTCTTTTCTTCCTTTACAGGGCCTTTTCCTGATTTCTCCTATTGGTTCGGTACCCTCTTGCTACTCTTGTTTCGCGTTGCAGTATCTGCGAACGTCCATTTTCCGTCTCTCTTTTCAATAACGCGCATTCATCATCATACCACGTGTTCTTTTTCGGGAGTGGCTGGTACCCTATGGCGGTCTCGGCTAAATCTTTAATTATTTCGCGATATTGATTCCACAAGGTGCTGACGTCTGTGGTATTCGGGAGGACCGCGGAGAGTCTCTCACACAGCACAATTTACTATGGATTTATGGAAGATAAGGTCTTATGACCGTGGTTATCTCAAGAAATGGACCAGTCAAGTGGCCGCTTCGTTCATGTAATTAAACATCTCAATGTCTAAGCCAACAGCCAACAGCCAACAGCCGACGGCGACGACGCACGATGCAATGTTGGAAGACCTCATTAAACGGGAAATAACGGCCATTTTAGCTGAAATGTGGGACCGGGTCATCAAAAAGTTGGGTCCAACAAATCGACCGTTGCAAACGTGCCCACTGAACGAAGTAAATGACAAAGTACGTCAAGTCCCTATATAATCAATCCACATTTTGGTTTTTAAATTCCTTAAAAATTCAGTAAAGTATTGAAGTATAGCTATTTCATGTCAAAATTAAACTGACAAACTTGAATATTCAAACCATTCATAATTAATATTTCGAAAACCAACAAAACCACAAAAAAAGGAACACACAATATTTTATAAATTAAAAGCACGTGTTTCTGTCAACATATGGTCGGTCTGCACTTTTTTTTGCAGTTTTATAAACAAACTCGACACCTAAAACAAACATGAACTGATTGACAAGCGGGTGATTTTGAAAAAATAAAAAACAAATACAAACTACTCGAAATGCAAATATTTATGCGTCAACGGACAGTTTTCTAATTTATCGAATTTATCATAATTCCAGAGTGGAAAGGTCCTGGCCGTAATGTAGGCGCACATTTAAATTTTTCAATTTTTCATATCAAATTCCTCCGCAAAAGTATGTCCACGTCCGATCTAATATCGCTAATTATTTTGGTTTTGTTTTGGGGTAAAGCTGCGGGCGTGTCATCATGCCGTCATCATTGCGCCATGAAAATGTTGCCCACCAGACAGGCATTTTTGCTGCCACCATTCGTTACCATCATCAACATTCATATCCTGCTCGGCTGGATAGTGGAAATATTTTTCAAAGGACCTCTGTGGATTGTTTAATTTTATTTGATTTAATTTGTCGTACTCTTAATTTGACCGGAGGCGGGTGAGAGATGCCGGGTGGTGGCGAGCACTAACGGCGAGCCAGTTTTAATTTAATGCGGTTTCCATAGCAAACAATTTTTGTTAAGGATAATTCTTAAGGGTGTGGGGGTTTGAAAGATTTGGATGCGGGTGGTTGGATGGCCTTTTGGAACGGTAGTTCATAGTTTTTTTTTGCAAATGGAACTTAAAATTAGATAAAGCGTGACATCTTCATGACCTCGAATTTAATTTTCCTATTTCAACGGAAATAATTGAATTTGAAGACTTGAAGAAGGAAAAGTTTAATTTCTTTTCATTTTCTTAGGGAATTGTTGATCCTTCGTAGAAAAAGGTGGATAAATAACTCAAGTGGAAATAAAACGAACTTAAAAAGAACGATTGAAAGGAATGTCAGTGTCTTGGAGGATATTTAGGATTTTGTAGGTTTCATTTCAATATAACGTGAAATGCGAACAGAAAACCTTAAATAATTGTTCCTGGGGTCTAGGTCGAGAATAAATCAATCTTCTTTAAGGAACTGAACAAAATTTAATTTATCAGAAAAGCCGACTTAATAATGTGTTTTTGGGTAATGTTAAAGGATCTTCCCATGGAAGACTTTGAACTACAAAACATAGAAACCTGAGTTGTATGCCTTCAATTCCTGATACATATACTCTGTGACGTGGAGCCTAAACTTGGGACTATCTTTAGACCAACTATTTACGTAATCTAATGCTGAGAGTAGTGTCCGTGGCTTAGTGGTTAGATTGGCTGCTAAGCAGAACGTCGGGGGTTCGAGGCCTACTCGTGCCCATAGTTTTTGTTTCATCTTTCACGGGCACTGCCTCTTGCGAAGAACTGACAAAACTTCCAAAAGTATCAATCTGTCATGAAAAAGTGCTTCTCAACTTTGCCGTTTGGAATCAGTGGCGTTAAATTGTAGGTCCTCTCAATTCTTCACACGCACCCAGAGAATTGTTGATGAGAGTAAGTCACTTAGAACTTGGCTATTCAAGAGCTGTCGCCCCACTCTATTTATTTTATTTATTTACTGCTGAGTTGGCCTATATGAGAGTAGGTGGCCATGGCTCAGAGGAATTCGTAGTTGACTGTTAAGCTTTACGCTGTGGGTTCAAGCCCCAGCTTAGGCAGAGTTCATTTTCTACAAAAATCGCAAACTTATTTGAGGCCCCTTTTGCAGTCAATGTCAATGTCATTCATCAATTTGTAGTGTATATGCAATTTAAATCGGTTGGTAATGGTCAGTATTAACAGAAGTGGTCCTAAATGGCTGCTTTGTGGGACACCCACTAGAATAGGATTTCAAAAGCAGATTTAAAACGAGCGTAATTTTCATAATATTGGATAAGTCTATAATAGAAAACTGGAAAAAATTAACAAGGTTATAGGATGTGAAATCGGAGGAATTTCAAAGCTCGAACTGTGCAAAAACGTTAATACCAAATGAGGGAGATAACTATTATCAATAGGTGAGAATTCGAGGTAAGAGAGTTATTTAATATAATATTTTCGTTTTAGTAAATTCATATCCTGTTAACATTGCAGGACATTTTAATTACATGGTTTATTAATAATGATTATATTTGGTATCCTGGAAACAGGAAAAACAATTCGATCTTGATTATTACATTTTACATCCTTTTTCGTCGAAAATTCAAACAGCGAGGATACAAAAAAAAAAGATATTCTATGCTTTATCTGTGGTTCTTGTGAAAACAAACCGATTACAAAAAGGTAACAAAATAATAATTACGAGTTTATGCATGTTGTTGCTATTTAAAATTAAAATAAAACATACCTATCTACAGTTAATTTTGCATGTGGTTCATTTGTGGGATTAAGAACCTATTTTTGGTATTTGAATCCATAAATGAATAATTATTTCTTTTAATTATGGAAAATAATTTCATATTTTTGGTTAATTTGTATCATTGAAGCGAAACTGCCCTTTTAGAGTATCATTATTTGTTGTTTAATTTTTGATAAAATATTTTTGCTATTTTCTATTTTTTAAATAAAATTAGTCATATTGATGACAAATAAATTAATTTAAGGGCAGAGATTAAAGTTGAAATAAGCACCGAATGAAAAAGAAAACGAAATTAGGTCCTTACTGCTAGTTTTATTTGCGAATGGAAGAACATAATCGCTAAATATACTGCGGGAGCTAAATTTAAATCTCCAACAGTTTTGTGTTGTTTTTGACTTTCAGTACTTATTCTGGTCATTCTTTCCACTTTTCGTTGGTACTCACCAATTGCATGACCTTATGCCTTCTATGGGATTTTATATTTTGTTTTAAAGTTCATTTTGTGCGTTCGTCTAAAATATCATGGACAAAGTAGTTCTCGTGGCGTAATGATTATGTTCATATATTCACAGCAGTGTGAACCATCCAAATATTTCGAAGAACTAATTAAGCTTCCACTGCGTCGTCGTGTCGTGGTGTTCGCTAATTTGGTTTTGGAGCAGTAAGAAGTTGATCTCAATTTTGGTCGAAAAGTCATCTTTAGCGATGAGACTCATTTTCCGATCAATGCAATTGTTGCGAAAGTAGAAAATTCCAAATTTTTGTAGCTTCGTAGTTCAATTTTATTCAAATTATAAAGTTTTTACAGATGAGTTTATTGGTTTAACGATGGCTTTAAATTTCTGTAAAGGATTAATCTTAAATCTAAGTTTACAATAATTCATATAATTGTACATACGTTTTAGTTTTCTTCTTTAGGTTTACAAAAAAAACACGTTGAGCTGACGCAACTTCTTAATTCAAAAGGACAGATTTTTAGGTTAGTTTCTTTTTAAGGTTTATAATACTTCTGTTTCTTTCTTACATAGAAATAGAATAGTTGTCTCGTTTTATGCAGGAGTTCGAAATTAAGTTGAGGCATTGCCAGGTGTGGCAACAATCCCCCCTTGTAAGCAGAACGTCTCGTTCGGGTTACCAATTCCTTGCTGACCAACTTCGAGGACTGCTATCTTGGTGGCTGGACGCAAGTATTCGCCACATTTTGTTTTGACCACGGCTGACCGAATTTGACCATCCTTGCTAGGAACGATTTTTATTATTCTTCCCTTTGGCCAGGTATTTCTGGGACTATCCTCATCCACGATCACCACCACATCACCCACTGCTAAAGGTTTTACTTCGCCGAACCACTTTGACCGCTTGGTCAACGTAGGCAGATACTCCTTAATCCACCGTTTCCAAAATCGATTTCCGAAATTTTCACATGCCACCCAGTTCTTTCTCAAGGCTCCAGCACTATCGTCTAGTTCGCAAAAATATTTAATTCCATTTGACGAGCCAAGAAGAAAATGATTAGGCGTGAGTGCCTCTTCGTTCTCGATATCGATAGGGATGTACGTCAGCGGTCTTGAATTGATGATTAGCTCAACTTCAGCCATCATACTGAGAAGGAGTTCATCTTTGGGATTACGAGCAGTTGTGATCTGCCCTAAAGCTTCTTTAATCGACCGCACCAGGCGTTCCCAACTCCCTCCCATGTGTGGAGAAGATGGTGGGATAAATTTCCAATGTATGCCCTCATTCATTACTTCGCTAACGAATTTATTGTTGTTCGACAGACTCGCAACAGCATTCTTCAATTCTTGATTTGCGCCTTTGAAATTGGTGCCATTGTCACTCCAGAGCTCAATGGGTCTACCTCTACGAGAACAGAAACGTTTAATGGCGAGTATGCATGAGTCGCTTGATAAACTATGTGCGACCTTGATGTGGACGGCTCTTACCGTCAGGCAGGTGAACAAGACACCCCAACGCTTTTCTAGGCGTCTTCCCACAGAAGCAAATATAGGTCCGAAGTAGTCTACGCCAGTGTAGGAAAATGGATTTGCAAATGCTTTGAGTCGTGCAGGTGGTAAATCGCCCATCATTGGTGGTATAGGCTTAGCTTTGCGAATTTGACATACCGTACATGCGAGTTCAACTTTTTTCACGGCCGTTCTCAACGCTGGGATAAAAAACATCTGTCGGATTTCATTAACAACGGTTTCAGAAAACCTATGCCGGAATCTTTCATGAAAATCTTTAATTATCATTTGGGTTATGCGATGATTATTTGGCAGAATGATTGGCCTTTTGCAGCTAAAGTCTACATATTCTGCTGCATCGATTCGACCTTTAATGCGAATAACGTTATTCTCATCCATATACGGACTCGTTCTAAACAATGGACTAGTTTTCTCCAGAGAGACGTTTTTTGCGTTGCCATGTTTGCATTTTTTAAGCAAGGCCCATTCTTTCGGATATGATTGAGATTGGCAAAGTCCATACAAGTAATTTTCAGCGGCAGCAATTTCTGATGGAGTCAAGCAGACTTCTTTAACAACATCTTTGCCCCATCGCACACGATTTACAAAACGAAGTACGTAGGCCATCACTCTCTTTATGTTCCTCCATTTGCTGAATCGGTTGCAGTCAATAATCGGTGATAGTTCAGAAATTTGATGAACAAACACTCTAGCTTCTTCGTTTGTAGAAAATTTTTCTGATGTTCCAGGCCACATGTCCTCGCACAGGTGTAAGAATGGAGGTCCTACGTTCCATCGGCTGTTCGAATAAAATTGTCTACTCGTGTTCCACTTTGTCGCTTCATCGGCTACGTTTTCATCGCTAGGTAACCATCGCCATTGCTTCGAATTCGACTCTTCCAGGATTTCCCCAACTCTAAATGCTACGAACTGCTTGAAACGTCTACTGTCGCTATTGATCCAGCAGAGTACAGTTTGGGAGTCGGACCAGAAATATCGTTTGTGTATTTGCACTGAGTGACCTCTTACAATTGCTTTCGCCAGCCTCACACCAAGTACTGCTGCTTCTAGCTCAAGCCGCGGAACTGACATTAGCTTAAGAGGAGCTACTTTTGATTTCGAAGCCACTAAGCTACATTCGATTTGGTTTCCTTTAACGACGCGTAGGTAAGCAACTGAGGCGTATGCGGATAAGCTTGCGTCTACAAAGGTGTGGAGTTCGACTTGACAGTCTTCGTAGGATCGTATTTTTCTCAAATAAGACCTTTCGATTCTTAGTTGTTCCACACTAGGTAAAAAATGAAGCCATTCGCACCAGCTTTGAAAATGTTCACATTTAATCTCTTCATCCCAATCAGTGTTACTGCGCCATATTTCTTGGAGTAATATTTTTAAGAGCACCAGGAAATTCGAAATGAGCCCCAGTGGGTCAAATATACTCATGAGAGTTCTCAAAACTTCCCTTTTTGTTGGTGCTCGTTGCTCATTCCAAACCTCTGGACTTAGCTTTCGAAGGTTGCAGTTGAATGAAAATAAATCTTCGTCCGGCGACCACCACATTCCAAGAATTTTCGCTGATTCGTTTATACCTTTACGGTTTTCGAAAATCTTATCGGATTTTACCGATCTCTCTCCAAGTTCATCGATGATGTTTCTGGAGTTACTCATGAAATTCCGGATTTCAAAACCACCACTTTCATGTATCTGGATAACTTGGTTCGCCAAACGCACTGCCTCTTCTTCAGTATCCAAGCTGTCGAGGTAGTCATCTACATAATAATTCCTTGTTATCGCTTCCACAGCTCTTGGATATTGTGAAATATATCGCTCGGCATTTTTGTTTTTAACATATTGAGCACAGTATGGTGAACAAGTGGAGCCAAAAGTCATGACTTGCATTAAATAGTCTTCAACCTCGCCAGTAGCCTTGTTTCTCCATAGGAAGCGTTGAGCATTTTGATCGGCTTTCAAAATCTGAATTTGGTGAAACATTTCTTTTATGTCACCACAAATTGCAAACTTGCGTTGGCGAAATCGAAAGAGAACGTCAGAAAGAGCGGGTAGCGTGTCGGGGCCAGTGAGAAGCTTTGAGTTCAAGGATATTCCAGAATAATTCGCTGCAGCATCCCACACTAGACGAACCTTAGCTGGCTTGTTAGGATTGACTACCGGAAAAATTGGGAGGTACCATATTCTCGGTTGGCTTTTATCTGTTTGTTCATCCGTTGTGAGCTTTCTAGCATATCCTTTTTCTAAATAATACTCGATTTGCTTATTAAGTTTATCTTCAAGAAAAGGATTCTTCTTTAGTTGCTTCTCAAGGCCAAGCAATCTGCGTTCAGCTAGCGGTCTGTTGTTTGGAAGTGAAATCTTATCATCTTTCCATAACAAGCCAACGGCATATCTTCCCTGAATGTTGATCGTTGAACTGTCCAAAATTTCTTGAGCTCTTGCATCGTTTGCATTCATCGGCAATTTACTTTGCTTCGAAGCAATGTTTTCGATTTGAAAATATTCTTTGACTAACTCGTCAAGTCTGTCATCAATTCTCACTTGACAGTCACAAATAGAACAGCTTATGTGATTAGTTTCAAAAGGTTTACCATCTCGGTTTTCGCCGTACGGTCCGAAAACTACCCAACCTAATCGTGTTTTAGCGGCCACGGGCTCATCAACTTTCGATTCACGTATTTTCTGATAATTTACCAAGTTGCAATGGTCAAGACCAATTAGAATTCGAGGTTGAATGTCATGATACGACGTAGCAGGAATTCGCTGCAGATACGTAAAGCGCTCTTTGATGTCATCAAGGTCCATTGTCTGGATTGGCAACTCCAATGAGTTAATTGTACGAACTTGGCTAAGCGGGTACATTCTTGGAGACTTATATCCAGAAATCTGAAGATTAACGACTTGGGAATTTTCATCTGATTGTTGTATTCCTGAAGTCCATTTCAGACACAAAGGGTTTTTCTCACCTTCGAGTTTCAGTTCATCCGCTAGTTTTGATTCAATTAGCGAAACTGATGAGCCGTCATCTAAAAACACGTAAGTATGCAGTTTTTTCCCGGCACTATACAACGTCACTGGTAAAATTTTAAATAACATTTGCTTTTCTTTTGTTAGATGCGCATTGCAATTTTGCTCTTCAATACGTGGCGTTGGCGCAGCTGACTCTAAGTATTTATGAAGCATTTGGTGGTGTTTGTAGAGACAACCATTCACTCCGCACTTTTTCTCGGAGGTGCATTTGTGTCGGCGGTGGTTCACCAGACAAGTTCGACAAAGGCTGTTTCTATTGACAATGTCCCATTTTTGTTTCAAAGGGAGCGACTTAAACTTGCAACAACGTTCAATATTCTTACAGCTTTCAGAACACACAATGCATTTTCCACCTTCTTCGATTCCGGCAGAGGTCGCTGGATGTTGATGTACATTAAGTATCGGAATACTAGGCGATCTCTTTTTCTCAGTCTTTGGCTCATTTGTTTTCGAGAAATTAATCTCTGTCACTTGACAAGCACCTTCTGCAACTTTGAAGAGCCATTCACTGAAAGCAGAAAGGTTTGCCGGATCAGTTGTGTTTGTGTTTACTTTAAACATGCCCCAGTTCAACTTCGTTTGGCTAGGCAGTTTCTGAACTAATTCTGGGAGCAAGTATGGGCTGTTGAGATGTGATTCAAGTCCACTGGTTTCCATTGTGGCCACGATATTTCGCACGGATAACGCAAAACTTATCAAAGATTCTAGTTGGTCGTGTTTTGGTGACGGTTCAGATCTTATTTTTGCTATCAGTGAATTAATAATGGCTTCAGGTCGACCGTAAAGCATACGCAATGTTGATATGATGTTGGGAAGCTGATTTGGATACAGCAATTGAGCTCTTACCGCTTCCAAGGCTTTTCCCTTCAAACACCTCTGCAAGCGAATCAGATTTTCGTCGTTGGATAGACCGCAGACACGAGTAGAATTTTCAAAACAGCTGATGAATAAAGGCCACTCTTCGTGTCGACCGGAGAAACTTGGCAATTCCTTGTGCATTATGTGCCTTGACGCAATTTGAGAGCTGTTGAGTTCTGGGCTGCGATCGTTGCAATGACCAAGGTTTAAAGTGTCGCCGGTTGAGTGTCTTGTGTGTTCGATAGGGAATGTATTGGCTGGTGGAATCTGCCCGTTCTGTATTCCGCTTGGCCGAGGCTGGTCTTGTGACATTGTTGGACGAATGGAATGGCTATTTGTAGGAGCGCATTGTGGGGGAGGTGCGATAAACTTTTCGGTTAAATTTGCCTGTTGTTCACCGACCCAATTCTCCAGGCTTTCATTGTCATGGCAACTGTCTTGGTCTTGTTCGCTTTCGTCCTCTGACAACGTTTCTTCTAGAAGTGCGTACTTGGCGTCGAGGTACTCCTGGTCACGCTTTTGTTTAAGAAGCCTTTCCTCTTCCAGTCTTTTTAATTTTAACTTGAGCGAAGACGATGAACTAACCGATTTAGTATCTTTGTGTGCCAGTTTCTTGACAGTGACTTGAGTACTTGACAATTGTTTGTTTTCATTCGAGTGCGTTTTAGAGAGAGTGGGGTTATCTGGAGGATGGCGGTTACGCTCTTGTTCAGAAGGATTACCTACATTCTTCGCGTTTTCATTCGAGTGCGTTTTAGAGAGAGTGTGGTCATCTGGAGGATGGCTGTTACGCTCTTGTTCAGAAGGGTTACCTACATTCTTTGAACATTTTGGGCATAGCCAATCTTTTGATGAAATAGAGGAGGTGACATTGACGCACGTAAAGTGGTGCCAGTCGTCACATTTGTCGCACATAACCATATAGGAATTATCTATTTTGTCGCATGACTTGCAGTTAAATTGACCTACATTTGCTTCGTCGTGGTGATTTTTTCGCGAAGGGGATGCCTTGTCGTCGTTATGCAGAGAACCTTTTGTGCCTGCCGACGAAGGAACGCGAAGTTGGAATTCACCATTTTCGGTTGGAGGGCGACTTTTCTCTTTCTTTTGTTTTTTATCTTCATCAGTTTTCGATGAACGTGAATGAGGCATTTGGCGAATACTTTTAAGGGAAAAATCGTGAAAAAACCTTACCTTGAGGCTTGAATCGATGCGGTGTTGTTGCGGGGATGATCGTACAGGATTGGAGTCTTAGCGGTCCTCGTGGTGTGTGACTGCAGCATCAACAGGTTATGCGGTTATATAATCTGATGCAAAATTTGTTGAAAGAAGGGTGCTATGATGACGTGTGCTTCTTGACGAATCCAATTACGTGTATTTAAACGGAATAGAGTTGGGGAGGAATGTTGGGCATTACACAAGGTGGCGGCGGCGGCGATGTGGCGTGGTCGTATTTCTCTTGTCGTGCAGACTAAGCAAACAACAGGTGGTGCAATGTTGAGGTGCAGGATTTGTTGGTGATGCTATTTGGATGTCTAACAGGTCTACAATTCCATCTGCTTCGCTCGTTGCTGAGATGAACTTCCAAACGTTCCTCATGTACTCACAATTGAGGTTACTAAAACAAATTTAAAGAATGTTGCGAAAGCAGAAAATTCCAAATTTTTGTAGCTTCGTAGTTCAATTTTATTCAAATTATAAAGTTTTTACAGATGAGTTTATTGGTTCAACGATGGCTTTAAATTTCTGTAAAGGATTAATCTTAAATCTAAGTTTACAATAATTCATATAATTGTACATACGTTTTAGTTTTCTTCTTTAGGTTTACAAAAAAAAACACGTTGAGCTGACGCAACTTCTTAATTCAAAAGGACAGATTTTTAGGTTAGTTTCTTTTTAAGGTTTATAATACTTCTGTTTCTTTCTTACATAGAAATAGAATAGTTGTCTCGTTTTATGCAGGAGTTCGAAATTAAGTTGAGGCATTGCCAGGTGTGGCAACGTGAATAAGCAAAATTGTCGGATTTGGGACGACACTAATCCACGCGATATTCACGAGTTACAAATGCATCCAAATAAAGTTAGTGTTTGGTGGGGATATTTGGCTGAACTTCTTCAAAAATCATGCTGACCAGGCTATCACCGTCCACTGCGATTGATATAGGTTGTATCGAACACCGAGAGCTGGCAACTCTTATTATTTTTAAATTTAAGCTTCGCTAAGTTCGAAAGGTTGATCGAAAGAGTTAATTAAAGGCAATCATTAGCCATGGAAAGACATGGAAAGATTAGTGTGATCAAATAAAGTTTTAAATGGTTTTTAATTCACATTTTTTCCACAATATAATTGGTGCAGCCGCCTGTGGCTTAGTGGTTAGGTGCGTTGGCTGCTAAGCAGAACGTCGTGCGTCGGTTCGAGTCCTATACGTGTCCATAAAGTTTTTATTTCATCTTTCACAGACACTGCCTCTTGCGAAGAACTGACAAAACTTTCAAGAGTATCAATCTGTCATGAAAAAGTGCTTCTCAACTTTGCCGTTCAAAATCAACGTTAAATTATTGTAGGTCCCCTCAATTTTTCACACGTAAATCACTTCGGCCTTGGCTTTTCAAGAGCTGTCGCGCCACTCTATTTTTTTATTTTTAATTGGTGCATTTTTATTTCTTTAATATTTCTCCTTTTCTTTTATGAGCGTCAAAACAATAGGTTGATGATCACCAATGGTGTATTTTTTCAATAGGATGTGCCACACAGCTCAAAATACAGTCTTTATTCTGCATAAGTGGTTTCATTGCATGTATTAACTTTTTTGCAAATATCTCGCGGCTACCAGGCCATCGTTAAACCTTGTTACCCACTTTAATTAATATTGTTCGAACAGTCCTTTGAACTGATGTATTATCCGATGGGTTTTGTAAAAAAATGTTCGGCCCAAAATTTTGGCGGGGTCCATGATATTTTTTCGAAAATCATGAAGAATTTTCTCATTACCCTCAGCTTACTACTGAAAGCCAAACTCAATCTCAAGTTCAGGTTGCCGAGATATTTGCATCAGAAGACTCTTCAACCATTAAAGATCTTACAGCGGACTTAATCAACAATTTCATTGCATAGTCAGTTCGTTGACAACTCAATTGCCAGAAGTGGGCCCGTTTACTGGTGGTAGGAAGTCAGTACCTATCACATCCCAAATGAAATCAAGTCTTTAAAAAAGATTTGTTTGAAATTAACCACAAACTGCGTCAGCTTTTCCCAAGTTTGTGCAAATTGGTCGACGGTCTGGTCTGGTATATTCCCCGTCGTTGCATAGAGCGCACAGACGAAAATATTCCGTCTTACAGACATAATCGGACACTTCCTGTTGCCGAAATGCCTCTCAAAAATACTTTTCCATTTTGACATTTTGACGCTGCCACAACCCCCACAAACTAACCTTGTCCTCAATTTAAGGCATTTTCATAAACGTCTAAGAATGTAGGCTAGTCCGATCGTCTTTGGTCTTTCTGCTTTGCTGAGTTAATGGGCGCGTTCACTTTGACTTGGATAGGCTATCCGGATAGCTATTTGTTTTTGTTTTCCATGTAAAAAAAAATAGTAGAGGCTCAAACCAAACAAACCCAAACCTATCCAACAATTTCTGGTAGGTATAGGTGGCTATCTGACAAAACAGCCATTGAAATTCGTAAACAGCTGATTTCTGAAGACGTGTCTTCACAACTATCCAAATTTAGCTATCGGACTCGTTCATGAAAAACGAGTTAGATAGGCTATCTACATGATACAACTAAAACAGATAGCGCATTCGCGTTTCTATTTTTGTTTCGTTCTGCGCATCTACGTCACGAGCACTCAACGAGTTTGACGTTTATTATTTAGTATGTGAAATCAAACCAAAACAATGGCACTTATTTGTTAAGATATTTTGTTTATTTAGTAAAATGTTGATATTTCTAATGTTTTTCATTTAGGTAAATGGTTTTCAATAGTTGATATTTGTGTTTATCCTTAAGTTAAAGAAAATTTGTGTGTTTGAGTGAAGGAAATTAATAAAAAATCGAAGTGAATGAAGAATTGGTGCATTTTTTTTTCATTTTCATTCGGATGCATTTGTTCCATAGAATTTCCTGGCAGATTGTTTTATCAGTAATAAATGGTTAAATAAAAGAAATGACGGTCTTTTGAAAATAGTGGTTTGTCAACTTTTTATTTAATTTATTATTTTTTTGTATTTTCTTTTCCTTGATAGCTTTTTTTCTGTGATTTGTCTGTTCAGTTTACGCATTCGGAAGAACATACGACAACGAAAGAAAAGCTTCATTACCTTCTCATCGCATTCGATCTTTGCTTTATCGGCAACTTCAACTAAATGCTGGGTGTAGTTTGGACTTATGTAAATGCCTTCACCTTCTCCATTTACTGCATTAAAAACATTTCTGCTTTCGTCTGGTTCAATTTGTTCCAGATTTGGTATGGTGTTTTTAAAACGATGGCAAATGTAGCCAGCCAAGTTTTCCAAACCGTCGTAAGCAAATGGGAAATTTTCTTCTGGCTCAGGGGCAATAGGCATGCTATTGTCCACTTTGACAACGACAAGGAATTGATAGAGAGATTTAAATTTCCTTTAGGAAATGTATGAAAGCTGGAATCTCTCGTGATCTTCTTTCTTTCACTGTTGTTGCAGTCAAAAACTGAACAAACAACCATGTTTATTATCAAATGTTTATTTTTATTTAGTTTTAATTTTAAATTATACCACTTTTAATATTTTTATTGTTCAACACTTTCAAATTTAACTTCCTTTCCAATTCACAACAGAAAATAAAGTGAAATTGCGCCAAAAAAACTTATTCTCCTCAGTTGATTGAGTGCTCGTGACGTCACGATAGTTTGACAGGAAAAACCTAACATGCGCAATGCGCTATCTTTATTAGTTGTATCATGGGCTATCTAAGATAGGCTATCCAAAACCACACTGAACGAGCCCAATGTGTACACTCTTTCTGGAGAACGTGAAGAGGCCTGTAGGGCATTCTGTGAATAAGAATCGTTGACTTTCCTTGGTTTGTCAAAAAAAAAATCATTGAAATGTCGTAGTTGGAATTCGTTGGAAATACATAGTTGAAATCATTCATTCCGTTTAATACGGGAATGAATTCCATTTTGATGTTGATGCCACAAAAACTTTGAACAAAAAAAAACATTCTCTATTTCAAAATGTAAACAAACAATTCAATTTGACAAATCAACACTTTCAATTCACCTAGAGACGAGTTCGGAATAGTTATGAATCGTAACTATTCGTGTTTTAGATAGACAGTTGACGATGGTAATCTCATTTTAGTTGAATATTGTTATTAACAGATCACACTTCTGTGAAATTTCATTAACATCAGTTACTGCAAAAAGAACTCAAACTGACAGATACGGATGGCAATGACGTTTATGAACAAACCTTCTGTAATCGATCTGCGTTTCCAAGGAAACACACCCGAAATCGAATACAAATTTGAAATTTGCTTTAGATTGCGGACGACAGTCCCGTAAGGTTTTCATATTTTCTTTCCACATCCTTATGATGAATCAAAATTATGATATTTAATTGGTAATCTTTCAAAAGTTGCATTGCTACCATTTTTCTTTAGGAGCTGGCACTCAGAGGTCGTGGGAACTTGTTCCCTCAACACGGTGTCAACCCTTTTTTTTCATTTTTTTAAATTTGTTTTTATTATGTTTGCTTAGCAAAAATATCCAATGTTGCATTTCACATAAAAACTCTTTAATATTCAAAAAATAGTTTGAAAGCTATCGACATAAAATTGCATTTATTTTCATTAATATCCGATCATCTGTAAATACAATTTCTACCTTCATTATAAGTATAACTACCTATATCTACTTTTTTTTTATTTTCAGACTTTGTCAATATTTTTCGTTCTTATTATTTTTATGTATAAAATTGCTATAAACACATACACATGTGCATTATGAAATACAAAAAAAAAAATCGTCATTCAATAACAATAAACCATATGCCATGTAGGTGGACGGGACGACCGACGAACGCTTAAATGATGATGATGACCTGTTAAATACCAAGGATTGCCTATCTACTTATTAATTTATGAATTCAGTTTTTCTCTGTTGTGTTTTTGTTGCTCGAATTAATGTTATTTAATGTGAAATTAATGTTTGTGATTTATATCTGGACGTTGGATATGGACAGGACATAGTTGGCAGCCCGATGGGAGTTTGTTAAATTATCCAAGTTAACAAACATTAAAGTAATTAATTTAAGGCAAATAGAATTAACGTTGCTTAAAGCACGGGAACTTTAATTTCGATCAACGTACAGTGTTGATTTTTGGGATATGTTAAGGCAAACAGCAGATATAGTTTTTACTTCACTTATAGCAGCTTGAACATTTTCGACAGGCATTTGTCATTATTTCGTCAAGCAGGCTTCCAATACAAAGATACTGATGTTGGATTTCGATTGAATTTTTGTATAATTTGCAGACGTGTTCACGTGACATGATGAAAATGTCGAGTTGACTGAATCAATTGACAATGACAGTTCCCTGATTAGAGAAAGGGTGCATTCACAAATTAAATTTAAAGCTGTCAAGTTTCGGTTGGAAAACCTGGGGTGGCATCGGCTTAGGTGATTTGTGATAAATGATAATCACATATCACAAATTTTGTCTGTGTAAGGTGATTATCACTTGTATAAGACGGAAGAAAATATGAGAACACCAGTTCTTTTTTTTTCATTTTGCTCTTTTATTTACAAATTAATTAACTTAAAAATTCATGCTGGGTAACCGGCAACTTACAATGGCACACTCCTCGGCTGTCAAAGACAACTGAAAATAAATAAATAAATTCCTATGAATTCACAAGCAGAGAATAATACACTAGAAATAATATTTTCTTCTTATTGTTGTATTGTTGATAATTCTCCAGGAGACCACCTCACACACCATTGAGCCTCTCACTCGCAGGGGAACCGGTGGATGTTACACCAATGAGATACACATCAAACAATACAGAGCCAAGCGACCATCCTACATTTTAAATGATGGATTTACACCAATGCTCAAAGAGTAGCCAGGAGACCTTACACACACACGATCATTTTTCTCTTACGATCGTCATGCGAAGGATATTACACCAATGCTTGTAAATAAAATTAGGTATTGTCGACGATTCTCCAGGAGACCACCTCACACACCATTGAGTCTCTCACTCGCAGGGGAACTTTTGAAGCGTAAAATCCCACGATGAATATCAAAAAAACCATTTTGTCCCACGGCAATAAACGAAAAATCCATAAATATCCCATAAAGTTTAAAACAAAAATTTGACGTTTGCTTCGATATAATAATAACAAACAAAGTTAAATGTTTTATGAAACAAATTATAGTTTTCAAGAAAAGAAAGTAAAAAACTAAAATAATCAAAGAAAACTGAAAATCACATATGGTCATAGCCCACGAGCCTCCATACAAGAAAGTTCCGTCATCGTGCCCACTAAAATGTTTAATAAAAAATAAATGATAAAGCCAAGCCAAATAAGATTCGCTTGGTCGGCGTGCATTTAGTTAGCCGGTAGGGCCGCGCATACCTGTTTCAATGCGGTGAATGACGGTGAAATTTCTCCATCATCACGGATTCCAATTTTGTTTCTTTCATTGCACACGTCCTTATGTTATATATATAAATACTAAATACCTTGGTTAGCTTGCTTTCAAGCTGCCGAAAGTATCGCGAAAACTAGTAGTTTAGATAATAATAAAATCCAAAAACCGATGTCCAACGAAGTCAAGGAAACTTCGCATTCATGACAAACAAACAAATATTTTCCGTGATATCCATCACATAATCGTTCGATTTTTTTTTAAATTGAGAGCTGAACATCCCACTGTAGTTCGAAAAACTCAGTTTTTATAAAAAAAGAACACATAGGCGAAAACGAAAATAAGGAAAATCAATGTATGTTGCGCTGCTGTCGCGGTCGCTGTGATTTTTAGTTTAGAATTTTATTTTTTGCATTTTTTTACTTCACATCTGTGATGAAATGTGAACAATCTTATTATAATGAGAAAACCCTTTTTTTGTACTGCGGGGTTCAAGAAAACCCTTTATCCCTTTTTGCCATTTTTAAACCAAAAAAAACCCACAAAAAGGGATAAAACCCACAATATGGCATCACTGCACCAACGAGATATACATCAACCAATACAGAGCCAAGCGACCATCCTACATTTAAACCGATGGATTTACACCAATGCTCTTAAATAAAATAAGAAAAAGCCAAACCAGGAGGCCAACACGCACACGATCGTGAATCTTTCACGAACGTTGCGTGTTGGATCTTACACCATTGTTTATGTAAAATCTTAGATATAATTTCTACTCTAATCTACTAAATAAATCCAGCGAGTAAAACTCACCCCCTTTAATTGTTTTTTTTTTCTGTATTCCTTCTTTTATTTTCTTTTTTTTTACTGAAACACTTTTTAATAAAGACACTAACTCACTGTTCTGTTTGGCACTTCACAACTGAATAATCAATGAAGTGACATCAAAAGCAGGGAGTGAGATCGACAAATACAAATACAAATTTTAGGGGTGGAAAATGGAATAAATGACTACAACTACAAAGGATCGTATCTACTGTTCCATTTACCTTACACTTGTGACAATAACATTTTTGTGATTTATTTCTGTGACGGACTTTAAGTAGTCACTTTCATACAAAATTTGCTTCAATATTATCGTGAAATCAAGAAAACAAATGTTTGTGCCCATACAAATGTTTATTTGTTATGTGTTTTATTTAATAGTTTTTAATTCAATAAGCAATTCATTTTTATTAAGATAAACAAGTTTGCAAGTTTTGCCAATCGCCATAACGAAGAAGACACCTACATTAGATTACCACCCGCACCTGGTGGAGGCGGTAGAACCAAGGGAGCTGCAATTGCTCTTCCACCATCGCATCGCTGCGAGAAATCTCACTCACCATAATGGAGATGGGTAAATGCAGTAAAAAAGGAAACAAACAAAATTAACATTTCTATCTTTCAGAAAGATTCACGGTCATTCGCCCGAAAACACCCGCCCGAATGGTCATTTGCTCGAAAGTGAAAAACCCGAAAAATACAAACCCAAATTGTTTTGCCCGAATCTAAATGCCCGAATGTTATTACGCCCGAAAGAAAATGATTATAGAACGGTTATTGGTGTTGTAATTCAATGTATTTTTCTTCTGTATTTTTACATTACATTACATTACATTTCACAGTACTTCGCACATAAATGTAACGAACTACAGACACATAGCAGCACTGGTGACTGAGACCATCGGCTGGGACAGAACAATACATTAATACAACAGAGAGAGACAGATAGACAAATAGAAAGAAAGCACACATAACAGAAACCTACGTGGCTCAGAGGAGGAGACTTAGATTTGTATTGTCTCATGTTATCGCACAGGTGGCCTCAGATAAGCTGGCGATTTTTGTAGAAAAAGAATGCTGCTGAAGCTGGGGTTTGAACCCGTAGCGTTCGGCTTAGCAATCCACTAATCTATCCTCTGAACCATGGCCATCTGCTCTGTATTTTTACATAATAACCTCAAGAAAGCAAAATGTTGTGCGAAATGTTTTTCAAATATTCTATAGTTCGACCTTCGTCTTGGTATTTTTGGTACAACCTCGATGTGTATTGCAAGACTCTGGCTACACTAGCAAACAGCGAGTATATGCGGCGGCTTTGCCGCTCAAGGGGTTTTAACCCTCGACTCTGGCTACGCTAGTATGAGTATTGGTACAACGAGGAGCAAAATGACCATTCGGGCAAATGACCATTCGGGCAAATGACCATTCGGGCAAGTTGATTCGGGCACGTGGATTCGGGTAAAGCCGTTCGGGCAAGTAGATTCGGGCAATTGTCCATTCGGGCATGCTGATTCGGGCGTGTATTTTCGGGCAAATGGGCGGATACCTTCAGAACAACTGTCGTGACTATTCCTCATACAACAAATTCCGACCCTGAAGGGCTTATATTCGCTGCAGGAGTGAATTCGGAATCCATAAAATTGTACGATCTGCGGTCTTTCGATAAAGTTCGGCAAAACAATTCTCATAAGCACAAATGGGTCCATCAGTCTGGTCGATGCCTTCCACGGAACCCCGCTGCAGACATTCACTGGCTATCCTTACAACAAGGGCATCCCCATTGAGGCCAGTTTTAGTACAGACTCGCAGTTTATATTCTCTGGCGGCACCGATGGCCTTGAATGCCGACACAGGTTATAAGATGTGTGTTCTTAACGGAGATCATCCGGGCCCGGTGCAGTGTGTGCAATTCAACCCTAAGTACATGATATTGGCGTGCGTGTCGGTCGGCGTGCACTAACATGGCATTTTGGTTGCCGACATCTGAAGAAGGATTGTAAAGGCGGGACGAGAAAACGACAATTTTGTATTATTATTTTTATTACTATAAAAACAGTTCTAATGACAACAAGAATTTCAGACCTACAATTTTATTTATAATCTCAGATGTTTTAAGTATCGGCGGATTCTTTTTTCTCTATGCATCGTAGTACTCGCGGATTACCACCAAGAGGTTTGCCAGATTTGTACCCATCTTCGCACTGATTCCGATTACTGGTTGGTTAAGTCCTTAACATTCAGTTCGGCTTCTTGCTCGTCGACCTTATTTGCAACAATTATTCGCGATCGCTTTCCCAACTGTTGACTAAATTGATTGATTTCATTGTCAAGAATCTTGTAGTGCTTCCAGGGCTCTTCGCTTGAAGCGTCTAGCACGATCATCAATACCGAACACCTCTCAGCGTGCTTGAGAAACTGAATACAAAAACCCTTGTTTTTATGTGAATCTGGAATGAGTCCTGGCAAATCTGCGACTGATACTTGTTCGTAGTCATCGTACTGAATCATTCCGATGTGAGGTTTTAAGGTTGTGAAACGATCTTGGGCTTCGCCCTAGAAATTGCTCTCAGGAGGTTACTCTTACCGGCATTCGGGAATCCAATGAATCCCACATCAGCCGTACTTCGCAACTCAAGAGAATAGCTCAAGTCCTTACCCTCAGCTCCGTACTCGCATATTCTTGGTGTTTGGTTTAGCGCTGACGCGAAGAACTTATTACCCTTGCCACCACTACCTCCACGGGCTGCCACAAACATCACCCTTTCCTTATCCAAGAATCTCGAATGATAGTTCCCACTGGAACTTTGATGACGGTGTGTTTTGAATTCTTGCCGTGACATTGTAGACCCCGAAACTCCTTCATCAGCTTTGATTTATAGGTACTCATCACATGGTAATAATTTTTGACATCGTTCAAAGATTATATGACCACCATTGCCTCCGGGGCATTGTTATTATATATTCTCTATGGCTTTTAATAAGCAAAAACAAACAGAAATCGAACGGAGTAGGTAATTTAAAACAAAAAAATACAAACGTCAGTTTGGCCAAGTGATTCCAAAACTAATAATTTTGTTTGTGATAACTTTACGCAGACGGAAAATTTCATTTCATCACATGTGACTATCACAATTGTGATAATCATTTTTGAAGTTAGCCGATTCCACCCCTGATCTTGTACTAAAAAACCATACAAAATGTCTTTTAAAAGCTTCATCGAGCAGAAGAAAAGAAAAGTCCAAGACAAGAGTAGAAAATCTAAATTGAAAAGAACGTTATTTATAAACAGCAAAAAAACAGTTTTCGAATCGCTTTGTAGTTGAAGAATACGTTAGAAGTGTGAAATCAAATTAAATCACAAAAATAAAAGTCTTCGCTCGGACAGTCTTCAATCATGAGTGGAACATCAAATTGGGAATTGAGTTGGCTGACAAGTGACAACAATTGTTTTGAACATGACACACAATTTCTCCACTCGTGACAGATAGACGATAGTAGCCAATAAAAATGTTGAATTCATTAAGTCAAATGAAATTCCATCAATCACGAAAACGAATCTATCATCTTAAACAACTATAAGGAACTCTGGTGCGTCTTTTGTCTATTTGACGAAGTGTGGAAATTCCAATCGAATCAAATCGTCAAGTCAATACTGAAGAGGGCTTTGTCCATGGTGTTTTATTTGAAGGCAAAAATAATTTACTATGACATTGACGATGAGTGAATTATTGTGAAGACAACGAAAGTATCCTTAGAGGTCGTCTACATTATGTAATATTGTTGACGACACAAAAAAGGTATAGCATAGCCGAATAATTTTTTGAGAAGGATATAGGTATCTTTTGGAGTGGTTGACATTTTGTGACGAATTGATTTGTTTTTCTTCGTAATTATTTGAAGATGTTTGTTGAGACATATTTATTTTGTTTGGTTGCTCGAGGTTCAATTGTCTCAAAGTGAAAATAAGGTTCAAAGCTGTTATACGATGGCATCTTGTTTTGGAAATGAAAATCATTTTTAGGTCCTGTGTTAAATTTCTTATTGCTTCAAAGTTTGTCAATGATTGATAAACTTTTTGTCTGTAAAATCAAGAATTGTTATATGAGAAATATCGCGATAATAGCCTTTTGAAGGTAATCTTGAAGTCCAGTGCCCAAGATATCCCAATTGAGATTTTTTAAGTTTAAAATCATATGTTAGTTTCATCTTTTTAGATGTCAAGTGATATCGGGTTTTCCAATAAGAACTTAACAACTTTGAATTAAATTTGTGAACGCACCCTTTCAGACCTTGACTGCTATAAAGCAGATAAAACCGCCATCCAAGAAATGCGATGCAATGGTCCGGACATACGCAAAATGAACAACTGTGATATCTACTACGCCAATTGCTACCGGGAGCAAAATCAGCGTCTATTTGGATGTGGGTTCGTAGTTAGGACTCGACTCAGGAGGAAGGGTCGAGTTTCAACTCAGTGAATGAGCGCATCATGACAATCCGCATAAAATCTAAAAATTCACCAATGTAAGCCACAATTGTGCTAACGCCCTCACTGAGGAAAAGGATGAAGACACCAACGACAAGTTCTACGAGTTCCTCGACAAGACTTAAGAGCAATGCCCTAGCATAGATGACATTAATAATGTCCTCGGAAATTTTAATGCTAATAAGCTGGGTAGAGAAGAAATTTTTGGTGGAATAATCGGACGACATAGCCTACACAACAACACCTCAGATAACGGATTTATGCCAATCGACTTTCGCTGTAGGGCGAGACGTAATCTCGATATCCACAAAGGGACATGGAAATCTCCTGATCAATCAACCGACAACCAAATTGATCACATTGCGATCCACACATACCGAGGTGGCAACACGTGAAAATGCTAGGGAAAATTCGACATCAAACGGCTAATATCGCAAGATATTGCTAGATCCTTTTCCGATCGTATCTCCAAAAATCTCTTTAAAATTCTTTTGCTGCTAGCACAAAATGTAGACAACCAAACCGAAGACTGCAGAGAAACTTCTTCAACACATTCTTAAAGGATTTTGTCTACCTAGGTTCAAGACGACAAGGAAGACCGAACCTACGGTACAAGGACCAAGTGACTGCGGATGCCAGAGCGCTTGGTCTCGGTGACTGGAGAGTGCATGCGAGGGATCGTTCACTATGGAAGACTCAGGCTGAGATCCTTCATGGACTGTGAGCCGGATAAGTAAGTAAGTAAGTAGGATCCACTTTAAACTCAGACAAAACATTAAAAAGTCGAGCGAATTGAAAATAATGCTCCGGCTCGTAGAGTCTTCGAATCCAACCCGGAAGGATTTCGCAGAAGAGGAGGACCGCGACTCAGTTGAAGAACACAGTTGGTATAGAGGAACTGAACCAACTGGGAGTGCGAAACTGGAGACAGCTAGCTAGGGACCGAGCTGGCTGGATACGTTTGTTGGATGAGGCCCTGGTCCGAACTGCACTGTAGCGCCACCAATTTTTATTCAGTAATCTAATAACAACAATTTCCTTAATTTGTTCTTTTTTTTAAATTTAATAACATAAGCAACTCATGCCACATTATTCAAGATGTCGCACAGAATATCCTGTAGTCAAGTGTGGGACCTTTTGGATCAGCTCATACATTTTTCCTCTTGTTTCTTATACTTTAATTCCGAAATTGCTCGTCAGTTTCCTAGTTTCTGTACAAGTATGTATACATTTTGACATGCCTGTTAAACAATGCACCACTTAAGTGCTGATAGTAGTGCAACTTGTCCTCAGTGCATCTCCAAAACAGACAAAGGTACTTACAACAAACAGCTCTATCAGGAATATTAGTTTCGCTTCTCTTTTCTCCAAATTTATCTTCCATTCTATTCTCAATCTTCCGGATGACATTTCACATTAAATAATGCAAAATGCAAATAAAGTTGCCGTTAAAAATATATGAGCTCAGTTTTTTTTCGAAGACCAAAAACAAGAATATGATCCAGAACCAGAAGACGACAAAAAAAAGTTTCGAGTTAAAACGTAATAGGTACACCTCACCTACTTCATATGCAAATTGCAGAACTAAAAGAAAAGATTTTTAATTTAGAATTTCCTCTTTCTCCAGAAGTGCTTCTGTTGCTCTGAGCTTTGCTTTGCAGCAAGCACCTACGAAAACAATATGCAAAGTTGCCTCTCTTCAACTGCAGAAGGCGCACCCAGACAGAGGACCAATATACATCACAAGCTAACTGTACAAAGTGCCAGCAGAACAGTTTGGAAGCACAACCAACAAAAATACTGAAGGAACAAAACGAATCGTCTTTGCGTCCCTTAATATTTAAAGAACTTTAGAGAAAGGACATGCTGTGCATTTGATGTATAGTTTTTGTATTTTTCCCCAGACATGTGTAGCAGTATGTCATATTCGTCCTATTGTAGTTGATGTTGGTTGTTGGGTTCGTTGATTTGGGTGGAGAAGGAGGAAGTTGTGGATGAATTCTCTGTTTTCAATGTCTGGGAAAAGGAAGTTTAGATTTTAAGGTTTGCCACTGGTGACTGGTTCTCTACCATTGAGTTAGCATCCTCACATCGGTTTTATGTTGAATACCCCTCGATTCTCAAGTCGATTCACCAAAATTTAAACCTAAATATTTACCGATTGGAAGCAGGAAAGAGGCCAACGAAAATGGTTTGGATTTCAAGGTAACTCAACTTTCCGATACCGAAACTTGTGGACGATTTGGAGACTTTGAGGTCAGTCAATAAGAGGGAAAATGTTTACGCAAAGTGAACAGGAAAACAAATCTAGATAAAGCTATTTAAGAGGTTAAGAATTTTCATTTTTTCAAAATGAAAATGGTTCAATGTTAGGTTAGGTAAGGTTAGGTTAAAGTGGCTGCGGATGCAGGCTCCACACACTTAGGCCAAAGGAAAAGGCCATTGTCATACCACATGATTCTAGGGAATTACTTCTTACTAGTCGAACCATTTTGAGCTTTTTATAAAGCGATGCTTGTTCAATGGGATTATCGTAAAAATATTCTCCCAGATGAAGTTTGCGTCTTAGGGAAAGAGCAGAACATGTAAAGAGAAGGTGAGAGATTGTTTCCTCTTCTTCGTCGTCCATACAGCACCTGCAGAAGTCATTTGAGTCTACACCAAGTCGTATCTATTGCGTGTCTGCCTATAAGACCCGTGAGGACACCTATTAAGTGAACTTATAATGAAATCTGCTTTGAGGTAACAAGTCTTTAGAGGGCTTTAGGTCAAGTGACGGCCATATGACGGCCATACGAGTTTGCGCACGTTGGTAAATTGTACCACCTAGACCTTGTTATCGTTAAGGCTCTGAACCTAGCTATCGGTATACCTATCTTTTCCCTTTGAGGTGAGATAGGTATGACGGTTCCACTTTAAGCGGAACTGCAATCATCGGCTCTACAATGTCCTGCGATGTCTCTGTGGCCCAGCACCCAACAGAGGTGAATATTAAATTGCTGCGCCATCTCCATAAGAGATGATCGATAATCGAGGACCGTTTGAGAGTTGGTTGAGAAACCGTCGAGAGATTTTATAACAGCCTGACTGTCAGACGGAATGTCCCACATTATTGTTTTGTAGCTGAGGGTGTGGTTCTCAATGCCCCGTTTATGCAAAAACATACAGTGCGTTGGACTCTGCTGAGTTTGTCACAGTAAATGACTTTTTTCAATGCAGTCCACCATACTGCAACCCCGTAAATGAGTATTGGTCGGATAACCGATGTCTATAGCCAATAAGTTATGCGAGATTGAAAACCCCTTTTGCTTCCTAAATGGCTTTTTTGCAGGAGATAAGAGCTACTGTACCTTTCCTAACTCTTTCTTGAATGTTAGGTTTCCAACTTAATATTTTGTCTAATATCAGACCAAGATATTTGTTTTCATTGATAAAAATTAGTGGAACACCTTTTATTGAAGGAGGTTCAATTTTTGGAGGTCTGTTTTTTGAGGATTAATATTTAGTCCACAGTGATCAGCCTATCTAGTGAGCATCTGAGCATGCAACATCATCGGCATACGCCGCAAATTAACAACTATGTTCCACAGAGAGGGGACAGCACACCATCTTGAGGAATAGTGCCTCTGCTGACAGACCTTCTCCTACAAAAATATCCCATCTTAGAGTTGATGATCGCGCTGATATTGCGCAGTTTTTGCAAATTAAAAAAATAAAACTGACTCTGCTTCTTAGTATGGTCGCCTGGTATTCTAGTCAAATTTTTGAAAATAGTACGGGTTGATTTTGAGCATTTTTTATTAAGGGGAATACCAGTGTTAAGATTATTTTGCTTGCACCGTATAAGCCGCGTAATCAGGATCCGTTCCTAGCGGCTTCCTGATGTGGGCTATTGTGACACTTCGGAGAGTAGTTCTGAAACAAGATTTTGTTCGGATACTTTTTTTCTAGAATTTCGTATTTCCTCAAAAACAGAAAGAAGTGGAGGTGTTTACTCTACTTGCCACATGAACACTTTTCATGTCATTAAACTTTCTATGTCGACCTTTTCTGCAATAAGATAGATTTTCAAGAACTTCAAGACAGCTAACCAAGGTACTAAATAAAACTGTAAAGCTGAAGCAACAAAGAGTTGACAACTTGGGTCCAAAATATTGTTTTGCGTTTCATTTCGAGGTAAAGGACAACATGTCATAAAATTTGACGAACGATGCTTTATTACACCCTCAAATGAAAAGCTTTCACATCAATAAATGAACCTTCAAATTAACTGACAGCTCATTTTAGTAATGCAAGGATTTCACAATCCTATGAGATTACATAATTATGTATGTTTTCTGCCTATACAGCATCAATAAATACAACTTTTTTAAATCGAACAAAATATTTCTGTGTAATTAAAACCAACTCACACTCTAATAGTCGCCAATGACTACATTATTCAAAACTGAAATGAATTTAAACGAATGCCACAAACAATGTTGTCCTTTTATATCTCACACTTCTGTCCTTCTGATAGCAAACGTCAAAAAAGTTTCATTCAAAAATTACGAAGAGAATAATATAAAATGCATTTTTTTCATATCCTACCACCATCAGGCGAACCGGAAATGCACAAAAGAGGCGAAAATATTAATAAATAATTACTGTTATAGCTGTAGATAACAGACAACAGTTTCATCAGTCTTCACAGTCATATTATAATATGCGATACGCCTACCTTCTATAAAAATCAATACAAATAAAATTTATAATATTTTTTTTTTTGGCAATAAATTAATAATTGTTGGATGAGTTTAAATATAATTTATTAAGTTAAAATAGTGATTGTATGAAATTGGAGGCTGTTGGATAAATTACCATTGCGAGGATGAAATGGCTTCTAGAAAACAGCGGAAAATAAGGTGAAATCGATACCTCGACCATGGGCAAGTCAAAGCAATTAAAACTGCTTCAGTGCTTTCCTGTTTCAGCTTCCTCTTTGAGTGTCTTAAATATGCATTTTTCATAATTCCTGTATCCTAACATATTTAATTTACATTTCAAATTTGGTAATTGGAAACGATACCTTAGCAACATTGACTTATCATACATGGAATGCTAGTCATGTGAAGTTTTCATACAAAATTTGAAAAATATTATTTCACAAGCACTTTCAGGCGCAGTGGCAAAAAAGTAAGGAAATACCTGCTTTTTTTTTAATTTAGTTGAGACAAGACAAGTTGAGTATAACTCACAACATTGCGACTAAATAATTGAAAAAAAGTTGTTAGAATCTGAAGAAACAGCAAATTCCGAAAAATTTGAAACGACAAATCATACCATACCGACACGCTGCATATGGTCGATTGCTTTGTGCTCCTTGGTAAGTTGGATTTTCTATGGGCCAGGCAGGCCCAATTTACGACGCAAAATTTGCCATGTTGTGGTCTGCTACAGGCCAAGTTCTTGTGAGCAACGCAGAATTGATTGCGTCGGATTCTGGTGCACACTTTCACGAATAGCTGCTATGTTTTCGACAGATCTTGCATTTCGTTGAAGCACGGGGCCGATCGTTCAATAATAAAGTTTTATTATTTGCACGTGTTGCTCGACGCTGTAACTTGCCAGGATGATTTGTCCATAGCGACTGATTAAAAGACTTTCTAAAAAGAAAGAAGCGGGTACCCCGTATCTAGATTCACACCAGTACCAATTGAATTAGTGCCAGCTCTTATTCATCTTGGTTTGATTCTAGACTAACTACTCATGTAACACCACGGAAAACCGCACTCAACTTTCAGTCACCGAAAGAAGAGCCGTTGTCCGGTCACGGAAACTGCTCAACTTTTGTCTCACCGAAAGAAGAGCCGTCAACCGTGATTTACGAACAGCAGCTGAGGCCAAACTCAGATAACCACAACCCTCGCGAAGGTCCATCCCACTAGTGAGGTGGCTAAACCTCACTACCCGCGGTACCCAACTACGTGGGTGAGGGTATCACATTTTGTATACTCTTACGTTATACTTTTTGTGATGTTCTGCAACGCTAATTTATTGCATACTTTATAAGATTATGCTTTTATTAGCTTTTCGCAGCTTCTCCAGATGGCGGACGAGGGACACCGCTCACCCTCTGTCAGGTATATCCGCATTGATCGAAGGGATGAACCAGCTAATCAAGGGACACACCCAACAGTTTGTCTAATTTCCTTTACGTTTATCCACATTCGGTACTCGTTAATCGAAATTTCCTCCTTTACTATATGATAGGCTATAGTATCTGTTTAGGATCGCATTGATCTTCATCATACGTCCTGCTTCAAACCGCCAATTTCATTAGATTAAAAGCTGCCTACGTCCGCAAGTTCATGCCAATAAATTGACAAGAACCTCTCAGAGGCACCACTGGAAGGTGTAGGTCAGCACGTTCACTTACTATTTCCTTTCTAAATTGCCAAGATCCATGATTTCACCTCCTCACATTCTGGACACAAGAAGTTTGTTATTATCTCACGACAGCAAACACTGGGGAACTATTAAGACGACCTGATGTTTGATGAAGTAGCCCGATAACACCGCCTCCCTATAAACCGAACAAACTCAGGCACATGATCAGATGTTCTAACATTTCAAACAGATTCAGTTTGCCGAAATTATGGCACAATTCCCTCGATTGTGGTTTCATTTGATCGATTATGCTGACCAAATAAATCATGAATGCAATTTGTTTTGAATGCCCGTGTTCTCGTTAAAGGATTCAATAATCTTAATGCGCTAACCAATTAGGTTGAATTTATCGAATACTGAAATACAAAAATTGAGAATCAAATTTGGCAAAATATTTGACGCTGAAATCTGAATCTTGGTTAATATCGTGCATTATAGTTGGGCCATCCTTTACATCGCAAGTAAGAACACACAGTAGGCACTGTGGCGTATACTTACTTTTTTAGTTTACTTGAAAATTGTTTCGACTGGCTGTGTGAAATTCCATTGAACAAAAAAACTTTTCACAATCTAAATTATTACAAGCATGTGACGAATTCTCTATTTATGTTAGCTTCCAAATAGTTTGATTAAAACTCATCCGCATGTGTTCGTTGGAAAACTCTAAATCAGTAGTAAACTACTCCATGTCCATTGTTCATCAATTTGTTATTGTCTGTATGTTCTCATGTAAAAGAAACACCCAACCACAGATGTTTCACATTTCAAACTTGCTTACCAATTCAACGAAAACTATTCCTACCAAAAAATAAAAACAAATTTCCAGATTTTTGTTTAAAAGTTTTTCGTTTTAATTGTTTTTTCTTAATTTTTTTGTTTTATTTTTGTCTTGATAGATTTTTTTTAGTAAATGTATTTACAAACAATGGGAGAGTATTTTTGTGTGTGCTTGGATAGATATAATACATCTCATTCATTACAATAAAGTTTTTGTTTTTTTGTTTTTATTTTTTAGCAAATTACAGTGATTCTTTGTAGTCTAATTTTTATTTTATGATTATTTTCTATTTTTGTTAAACTTTAACTTTTGATTTTGATTTCCAAGATTTACTTAATTTTTCAACTTAAACAAAACAAGAATTGAGAAAAAATAAATTTCACAAATTTTTTCCATTCAAGCAAAAGAAAAAAACGCATTTTGATTGAGTTTTAGCTAAACACAAAGTCTGATATTGTTTTTTTCTTATTTTTTGTTTTGTTTTAACTTTGGCAGTCGATATGTATTTAGTTGCATTTATTGCTTAAATTTAATTCTTTTTTAAATTTGAAATTTCTTTGCTTTTATTTTTATGTTTTGAGATGAACATGCGATGGCTGATAAATGATCAAGGAATCTAGAACCAAGCGAGGTATATTGATATGGCAATACTTGAAATAAATTCGACAGGAAAACAAAGTTTGAATCAAAGCACCATTTTTCCTTAAGAATTTATTATTAAATCCTTGAATAGAGTTTCGCATAAAAAAATGATAAAAAAAGAACCTCCTACAACTCAAATTGGAGCCTTCAAATTAAGAACGAAAACCACCTGACTCGAAGCATAATGTCATCTCCTCTAATGGGGCTCTTGTGCAACTACATGCTTCCCTATCTGCACAACAAAGAATGAAGAAATAATAATGATTCAAGACACGTGACAAAACATCGTACCTTACCTACGCTCTTCCTTTTTTCTTGCTCTCAAACCCAAGACACAAAATGGAGGAGGAGTTGGGAGGACATTCTGCATACACTAGCAAAGTTAATATAACTTTTTTTCCCCTTCTCAATATGAACATGAAATTTGTTTACTAATGACGTCGAACAGGTTGTCATGTAATTGGAAGCGATTAGTTGAGCAACATGACATTCCCATCCCCAGCAGCATAACAACAGGAACAACTGAGTTCATTACCCAACCGCCCTCCTTCGTTGTCGTCTAGTCTTCATGGAAATCTTAATGCACATGTCGACAAGTGCACTATCTCTGACTTAGAGTAACGAGCATATGTGGAATATAAACTACTTCCTGTCCAAAAGCAAAATGCATTTGAATATAAGGAAATGTCAATTGTATTGTGAGAACAGCATTATAATCATTTCCAGAGGGAACTCTTGGGATTTTTGAAATTCGTCCTTCTATACAATGAAATATGGTTTGCAGATAAGAGAAGTAGTTCAATACGTTTTAAGGAATTTTGAATATTCCTTTTTTCATTTTTTGTTATTTTTTTAGGAAAATGGAAATAATGGAGTTACTGTGGGATAAGTGGGAAAATCTATTGTATTTGTGCAAAAACGAGGGAGGGATGATTTATGCAAAATAACTTGTGTAAGTAACAGAATTTGCAATGAAAATGATGTCTTGTGTCGATAGAATGCTATGGCCATGACATCAAAGGAGATTGGAGTTGTTATGTACATTCAACAGCTTGCAAGATTATCATTCGAGAATATTATTTGGCATTTTGGTACATTTATGTCCATTTTGGATTCTTTTTACTTCAGAATTGAAACCAACGTTTCTATTTTTCTTGTGTTTTGCATTTAATTTTACAATCGGAATGCAAAAGAGCTTGTGAAAACATCTGTTATCTAACTCGTAGCAACTCGAGCAGCAACTGAAAAGGTGAATTGAGCTTAATATGATTTAATTTAGATATTGTGGTCACTGCGGCGTATACGCATTATCTTCATGTTTTTTTCTGTTTTGTTCAATGTGTCTCTTTTTAGCAGCAATTCATCGCATTGTTTAAGTGAAATAGTAAATAGATGTTGTTCAAAATATCGCAATGCATCGCATGAAATAACGATGCTTCGCTCTCCTGTTTGAAAATCCTACGCAAATTTCAGTTTTTTCGTAATCGTCTACGATTCCTTTCGGAAAGAGTACAGCAGTGGTAGAAAATTCTTATAAATTGTACGAATCGAAATGATTTTCGGTCCGATCGGGGACGGTGATAGGGCTGATAGCCTCCTCTAAACTCACAGCATAGCGATGTTCCAACTTTTTCTTTTAACCCGTCTAAAAAGTACCTTTTCTCGAAGTCTGCAAAGAAGAATTCCATGATGATTTAGAAACAAAAGATTTTCTTGTGACGCCATAAAGAACAATAAGCACCTAAGGAAATTATCAAACCCAGAAAACACTTAAGTTTGATGAGAAAGGGTTTTCATATGAGGGGCTGAAGGAAAAAAATGAGGCGTTACACCTACTCATGGGCGTATTCGAATGATTTAATCTATTATAATCGTTTCAGGCATTTCAGATCATTCGACTATACGCTGTGAAATCATTCGAATGATTTTTCAAACCTACTATTACTACTGATGCCATTCTTTCATAAGAACCCGAATGACAAAAAATAGAGTGACAATGACTAGAGCTCAAATGACGAGTATTAGTATTCGAGTGAAAATAACAAGAACTGGAATGACGATTACTAGTCTTCGAAAAAAAGAACACGAATAAGTATTCGAGTGAAAAGAACTCGTATTAGAGTTCGAGTGAGAAGAATATGAACTCGAATGACGGTTGTTAGTATTCGAGTGAAAAGAACGAGAACTCGAATGAAAAGAACTCGACTGACGATTATTTATATTCAAATAAAAAGAATTCGAATTAGAATTCGAGTGAGAAGAAATCGAACTCGAATTAAAACAACTCGAATGACGGTTTTTAGTATTCGAGTGAAAAGAACGAGTACTCGAATGACGGTTATTAGTATCCGGGTGAAAAGAACGAGAACTCGAATGATAAGAACTCGAATGTAAAGCTCAAATTAGCTTGGGTGTCCATCAAATAAAAACGAGAGGACTACATTTCACAATTAGGAGCTCAGGCTTGATAGAAGAAAATAGCTTAGGATTTGACAAAAAATGACATCAAAATAACTCCTGTATCCACTAATAAGCTGTCACCGAACACTTCAAATGAAAGTAAAAGAAAAAGGAACTGTTGACAAGGTCTCAAACCAAGTACATTTGACTTAATGCGGAAATTGGAGAAAATTGAACGCAGCTTACAGTACTAGATCTTCTAGTCTGCTTTTGATCCATTTTAAGAAAGCTTTTGACAGCGTATAGTTTTGGAAAGACAACAGCGCTGTCTTCAGTATGTGGTTCAATCAATTAATTCTTATCCTTTTGAGCAAAATATTATAACAACCTTAAAATATGGAATCAACTAATTACTTGGTAGGGTAACGCAGTGGAATCCATTCACATATGACGGAAGATGTAAGATGTGCTTGGAGACCTAGACAAAAATGGCACAGGACAATTAAAGATGAATCAGTGTCTAAAAGTAAGAGTTGGAGAAAAATAAGGCACATTGTTAGAAATCGAACAAGATTGGGTGTACTAGAAGCTCTTTACCCTCAGAACGGTCTTCATTTGTGAGAAAAACTGATTGGGAAACTAATCGTCAAGCGTGTGCTAACATTATTCAACGTTGCCGCAACAACCGCAGCACTAAGGTACAAAACTAAGTTAAGACGGGGACCGTGTAAGTAATCCGATTTAAAAGTCCCACTGCAAAAAATCCGATTACCCATTTAAAAGTCCATGTTACAAATGAGGATTATTTTAATTTTGTATTTCATCTCCAATTACAGAAGAGAATAACACGAAAACAACTCTCACCATTTTCTGACATTAAAACGACGTCCACATTTTATTTTTCTATTTTTCTGCAATTCGCCTTTTACCAAAAGGACGGACTCATCATGAGAGGCCATTTCATTTTTGTTTAAGGACCACTAAAAACAATTTATTACATTTCGAAAAAAAACAAGGAATGTAAAAAGTTACGCACAGAAATGCCAGTCAGACGAAGAACTTTTTTTCTCAATCGACCGTATTTGACACAGGCACAAAAAGGGCGCCCAGCGTAAGAAGTTCCAAGAAAGGAAGCAACTTGGGAAAACTGCAAGGCCTTTTAAACAGCTCCCCCCCCCCCCCCCCCTAAAAAAAAAACACCAGAGAAAAAATTTAAATAATCAATTCCAAAAAATTCTAAACTCACTGCAAATCCTCTCCTGGGTCGACCCTATGAAAAGACTCGTTACTGTTGCACGTTGCTGGTGCGACGGTCATAACAAGTACTTGATGAATTTGTCACCATCCCCAGATACAGAGCTACGGTTTGATAAATTGTTTTTTTCTTCTTCTTATTTTTTGTTTCCACCACTCCATCCAATTCTACATCCAGACTGCAGAGTTCCTTGTTTCAAAGAAGTTAGGACAGACGATGGCAATATTCCTAGAAATCTCTATAACACAGGTGAATGCGAATATGTTTTCATTCATTCTAGATCCTTGATTTGAATGAGGTGAAAGTTTTTTTTTTTGTTAAAGCAAAATGGCAACTGAATTGTGTTGTGATTGTGTAAATGACAAGGATAAAAGTAATGCTATAATTTAATAATATTAAATAGTAGTATGTGTGATTGTGAAAGATTTTGCACATACATACAGACATTTTTTGTTTTTAAATATTTACATATATAATTTTTACTCATTTATACTTATATAAATTACAAATAATTTTTTTACTAATTAAAATCAAATTTATATAACAATTTTTCTTTTCTCTTATAATTATATCAACTTTTTTTTTATTTTTCTTAATTTATAAATTTATGGTTTTAATTTATTTAATTTATGATTATTTTTTTACAGTCAATTTTGCAGCTTTGATTAACGTGAATGTCAAGCTGCTCTTTAGCTAATATATTTTTTTTTTGTTTTTATTTTTTTTCATTAACTAAGCATAAAATTTACAAAAATTGTGTATAAAATATTCTTTTTACATAATTGTTTTACTTTTATTTGTTATATATTTTTTTTCTGTTGTGTGTATAATTATTTAAATACGAATTTGGTTTTTTAATGTTTAATTATACAAAATAATTGTTTTTTGTGTGTATGCTTAGAGATCTAAAAGAAGAAACGTTTTTTTTAAACTTAAATGGTAATGTTATAAGATTTTAACGAAAATAAAAACAGAGAAATATAATAATTGTTGTTAATATAAAATTGTAAAAAGAAAGACTTTGTTTTGTTAAAATTGTTTGTTGGTGATGATGTCAAAATTATTTGTTGTGTTTTTCGAAACTAGGTGTAAACTTATCTGTAGGTTGTGTATAAGAATCGCTAGCTACCCACAAGTTCGATTTGGCGATATTTCTTTCTTAGATTTGATACTGGATCACGGTAGAGAACGGGGTCGAGACGGAGATTGGAACGTAACAGGGGCATGTAACTGGAAATATACAATAAAAAAAAATGTTGGGCTTAAATATATAGGTAAGGTTAGGTTAGGCTATTTCACTACCCAGCAGGATACTTTCGACTTGGACGTATGCGACTCTCTAAGATGAATATTAGTTCCACTCCTCAAAAAAAAAAAAAAATCCTGATTCTAACTTTCGAACACACTCTCTTCCCTTAAACGAAAAACCCTCCAACCTCTATTAAACCTCCAGCTAAACGTGTTTCTTTTAATCTGCCACATCCTGGTCTTTGATAAAGCTCACCTGTTAATAATCCCAACGCAACTTCTTTTGCATACCTTCCTAATTTTATTCACTCCCATACCTTTAATCCAGCTCGTTCCTCACCAGTCTCCCAACAACCTCAAGGATTCCTCAAGATTCTGTCTGCTTTGAAGGTAAAAATAGCATTAATATTAAGGTTTTAATCTCGCAAGAAGGTCTCCGTACCAATCGTGATGCGCTTATCAACATTTTACTTAATTTCCATGATGGTCTTGAATTTTCTCCACAAAAAGTGAGGGAAGACCTGTGACTTCTAAACGGATATCTCATATCCAAAAATCCCGTACGGATATCAAAAATTACTATCGTTTCTAACGTGAATACCGCTTAGCCTAATTGTCTCTGCCTCTATAACCAGAATGTAAGAGGGCTAATGTCCAAAACGCCAGCCGTCTCTAAAAGTTCTCAAAACCTTCCCTAAGATATCTTTGCACTTACCGAAAATAACCTCACACCTGATATCTCAAGTACGGAACTCTTCAAGAACGACTTTTCCATTTATCGAAAAGATATTTTAGTTGACGCGAATAATAAACATGGCCGCGGTGTGCTTTTAGCTATTCGCAATGACCCGGAGACTTCGTTGCTCAATATTTCTATCTCAATGGAATTTGAAGGCGTATCAGCTAAGGTTAAACTCCCTAAATTCTGTCTTTTTGTCCTCTGCTGTTACATACGACCAGCCCAACAAACTAAAGCTTATCAATCTGCAGTTAAACCAACGATTTGATAATAATTGTCCTTGGTGAATTTAACCTTCCCCACCTCAATTGGTCCACGTCAGACGATCAAAAAATTTTCTTTCCAACGAATATCATCTCGGAATCGGAATTGTTGCTCATCGATCGTTTGTCTAATTGTGGTCTTTTTCAATTTAACGGAGTGCCAAACTTTATGGAGAGACACCTTGATCTCATCTTTATACCTCGAATGGTGACAATTTCGTTGTTTCTGCTAGCATTCACCTTCTCTCAACCCTGGATCGATATCATCCTCCTCTAGCTCTCTCTTTCCCCATCGAACTTTGATAACAAATTTTTGGAAACGGTTAATTACTACTATGATTTTCGAATGGCTGATTTTTTCAAACTTAACAACCTTCTTAGCTCAGCCAATTTTGAAACAAATTCCCTCCACTTTTCAGTGGAATCCGAATCCCTTGTAAATTGGTTTTAGTTGATCCTTTCAGCAGTTGCCCGTAGCTTAGGTGCGTCGGCTGCTAAGCAGAACGTCGTGGGTCCGGGTCCTACTCGTGCCCATAGTTTCTTATTTCGAACTCAGAGAATTGTTGATAAGAGTAAGTCACTTAAGCCTTGGCTCTTCAAGAGCTGTCGCGCCACTCCATTTATTTATTTTTTGATCCTTTCATATTGTATTGAATTATCAGTACTATTCTCACGAAAAAAAGATTACAACACTGCGCTAACAACTCCACTGATTTTTGGTTTCCCATTGCAGACTTTTATTGTTTATCATTTGCAATGATAGGCGCATTTTTACAAGCTCCTCCTTCAATGTAATAAGCTTTGGAAGACTTTTTTAAGTTCCGAATCAGATTCCGACTTCAACAATTATCTTCATGCTTATTATTGTTTCTCTGAATTAAGCGAATGTCTTTATAGCCAAACGGAAAATAATCTTCTCTCTGATGCTAAAAGTTTCTTTAATTTTACAAAAATGAAAAACGGAAATCTGATTGTTTCCCCCCTTCTATGTGCTTCTCCAACACAACCTCTTCTGATCCAACAATAATATCTAATCTATTTGCTACCCACTTAGGCCAATCTTATGCTTAACACCTTCATAACCCCGATCTTAGTTACTGCAGCTATCTAAATGGCTGTACCCAAACCTCTCTGTCTTGGGTTTCAATAACTGAGCAAATATGGTTGTTGCCAAAATTTCAAGCCTCAAAGAGAACTTCAGCCCTGGCCCCGACGATGTTCCCTCAGTTGTCTTAAAAAATTCGTTCACGTTCTTTCGAAGCCCATGCTTGTTTTCTTCCAATTGCCTCTTTCTAAAGGCGTGTTTCCCCTCATTTAGAAAGATTAATTCATCTTTCCGATCCTTCCTACTCATTGCTGTGCTACCAACCCTCTTGCAAGCCCAAAAAAGTGATAGAAGAATAAAAAGATAAGAAATATGACTCACCCAAAAACAGCGGCAAATGTATTGAGACAACTCTGTCGCTGAATAAAATGATCTGGATCATTCCACGGTGATCGTCCGCCTTCGCGATCCTTATAGCCCTTGCGTTGTGTTACTTTAATCGGCGGTTTTCTGGTAACATGCGATACCAGTAGATTCATTAGGATATCTTCGCAATTGGAAGATTGCTGTACAGTCTTTAAAAGTAGCAGCGACAACCAATTTGTGTATAAATAGTTGTAGTAGCGATGGTAGAAAGCTGCACCAGTCAATACTATCGAATAGTAATTTGTCCATTTGGACGTGTAGCCCCAGGCATTCTGAATTAAAAAATCAACAAAAATTCCAATATCGATAGTTTTTAAGACCAAAAAAGTATCCTACCTTCGAATCGTCCCAGAAGTGAGCTCGAGCTGGATAGCCGACAATCCGATCGGGAAAATTCCTCCACACTGTGTAGGCGAAGTCCAACTCGTCCGTATTTAATATGGCATCTTCGTCTAGCGACAGCACTGCGTCTGTCTCCACTTCTGGGTAGGGATAAAATCTTTGGGATATGTTTGGGCGTTCGTCTGTTGTTGGCGAAGCGGAACCGGATGCAAGAGCAGCAGCTGCCGCCGCTGTACTACTGCCCAATGGTATCACATGGAACGATATATGGTTTAGGCTGGGCCAGCGCTTCTTCGATGGGATAGGTCGATCAGCTGCCCATAATACAATTATCTGAACGCCAATTCAAAGTTTAGATAAAAATTCCTTTAAACGAAAAAAATACACTCACCCTATCTACAAATTGACTTTTAGTGATGCTCTTGACTAGTTTGTACAGGGCCGTGTTTGGCGTTAACACTGTTCCTATTTGCACATAAATCACCGCTGTGAAATTTTGTCGGGGCTCACTGCCAAGTGAGTCCAGTAAAAATGGCATAAATCTGTAATGAGTCCGGTGTTGTATTTCCACATAGATTTTTTTAAGGGGGTGGAGACTTACCTAGAGGAATCTGTGAATGTAGGAAGCGTAAGAAGAGCACCTGGCGACGTATTCCAAATGAGACTATTTCGAACTGGATAGTCAGGAAGTCGTTCGCGAATAATCTGCAAATACACAAAGAAAAGTTTGTAATGGAATCAATAATTTTCCTTCGTTGCATTTTATAAGAAAAAAGAAAATAATACAAAAAGTTCCTAAGCATCAAGTTCACTTGAAGCAACAAAAAAAAAGGGAAAAATAAATGAACTCCTTTTGTTGTCCTTGTCCAGTCTTGCCATTTGTTCGTTTCGCATTTCAGCAGTATCAGAAAATAAGAACCTTTTTTTGTTTCTTTTGCCATTAACCGCGCCTCGCGACAGAAAGACCAAGGATTTTTGATTTTAAGCGCATAGCAATAAAACTCAAATGGAATTTCAAGATTGAGCCAAAAGCTACAGAATCTTCGTTCCAAGAAACGGGAATCAATGAAAGTTTTAATGTCCACCTCCAGTCATGTGGAATTTTCAATAAAATTCATGCCAAAATCACGAAGACGATGCCGCGCCGCGAATAAATCGATGACGCTGCTGCTGCTGCTTCTGTGGGAAGAAGAAGTCAAGTCGCTGCTGGCAGGACACAATCGGAATGAGGTATAGTCAAGAAATATAGAAGAAAACCCACCCATTTATTCGATTCGCTCGTTAAAGTATGCATTTCTTGGATTTATCGTTGCCAAAAGAGACTTTCCCTTCGATTTTGCGGGAAGGTTTGAGAAAAGCTATTGGATTTTCGGTTGTTAAATGCGGGAAGGTCATTGCATTAAAAGGTTTTTCGTTTGCAAAACGAAAAGCAAAAACAAAAAACATAACAGGGAGATTTTTCTGGATGATGTGATAATAAATCTAAGCCTGCACGTGGGTTTAATGATCGTGCCATAGCCAGATACATTTACCCCATCGCCATCGGCCAAAATTCAAGAATATTACACTCTGTTTCGAGAAATCGAAATTTTTGTTTTCCATTGTTCCAGAAAGGAGTATACATAATGACAGAAAAGATTGATTGCTTGAATGTGAACGGAACACCAAATTGGAGCGAGTGTTTTCAATATTGAAAGGACTCAGGTGAGTTTTAGTAAATTGATGACCTTCAATTCAGTATTGAAGGATATATGTTTAAGTGGTGAGAGTAGGAATTTTATTGGAAGGAATTTTGTTAGGGTTTTGCTATGGGCCATGGTTGCCTTTAGGTATGAAATGAAATGTGTCCACACATTTTCCAAACGTTTAAACTTGAGAACCAGACGGCGCAAATTGTTTTGGTTTTCAGTGGGTGATAAAATGGCCTTTTTCGACCTTTAAGTTCAAATGCGTTACCTACTTGCGAGAAATGAAACACTTTCAGGCTAACCGAACAAATTTCTAAGGGGAATATTGAAAATACTTAATTGAAAGTTAGTTTCGGTTCACGGGGTTTCATAAAGGTTCGTTGAAAAATGAAATTTGAATTGAAAATTGTTTGTGGCATTTCAAGAAATCGATTATGATGCATCACCAAACAGGAAATTTTACATAAAACTATATTATTTTTGGTGATCCGATTAATCGTAATTGGAAGATCTGGGTATTCTGATTTCGTTTGGCTTACAATTCCTTGATTTAAAGTTGAACATTTGTTGGCGTTTAATTTAAGAGTTGCAATGATTCGCAAATATTATTATTATTGTTTATCATTATTATTATTTATTTATTAAAATTGCTTAAAAAGTAAGATAATACATCTTGTGAGCCATTGCAAGCCTTGAAAAATATTCAAGAGCTCAAAATCTTATCGTTGCCAAAAAAGCCAGCCTGGAGAAGAGATTTTCCCTTCAATTTTGCGGGAAGGTTTGAGAAAAGCTATTGGAACGTGAAATACTAAGCAGGTCCTCATTCATCTTGGAGACAGCCTCATCGTTCGCAAGTAGAGGTCGACACATCAAAAATTGCACATCGTCTACATACAAATGAATAGAGCAAATTTTAACTTTAGGTGGTAGGCTGTTTATGTAGATTGAAAAGTAAATAGGTCCAAGTATTGATCCTTGACGGACGCCATGCGGGACATTTACAAAGTTTGACGATTTTTCTTTTGCCACAACACTTTGTTGTCTGCAATCAAGATAAGACCTTATCAACCTGTAAGCTTCCAAAGTAAAACCAAAGCTATTGTAGCCAACCACTGACTGAGCATAGAATGGTTCACAGTGTCGAAAGCCTTAGAAAAATCAATGAGGTTGAGTAATGCTAAATTATCTTTATCCAACTCTTATTTCGTCGCGTCGGTGACGAGAAGCAATGCTGACTTACAGCTACGCTAATCTAATATATCTACAGCTACGTTGAGGTCGAAAACCGGGCTAATAAGGGCTAAGTAGGTTGTTAGAAGAGAAATAATTTGTATCTGTTTGGAAATTGCTTTTTCGAAAACTTTCGACAGAAATGATATAAATAGCTAAGGCCGAAAGTCTTAAATCATACCAGTGCTGTTCTTAGGAAAAAGGGATTATGTTGGCCTTCTTCCATTCCATTGGAAATTCCGATGTCGATGTTTAGTAAGTGTGGAATGAAACGCAAGATGTAGGGAAGCAACAGTTTTATAAATTTTGGACTTATTAAATCAAGTCCAAGCTGGCGATTTTTGTTGAAAAGGAATACTGATGAAACTGGGACTTGAACCTACAGCGGTGTTAATCATTCAGTTGACTGTTCTGAGCGATGTATGAAATACAGGAATATTGGAATGATAAGAGAGTATAGAGCTTGTGTGGTTTAAGCAAGCAATTTTTCTAAAAACATTTTCTTTATATTTTTTGCAAAAGAAATATGTAGTTTAAAAAAACGATAGCTATGTTGAAAGATCAATGGTAAAAGAATCTGAATTTCACTGTCTCATTTCAAAATCGAATTGGTTTCACTAAAAATCACCATTAATATGGGAAGTCATTGCACTAATGACGATTTGGAGTCATTTACGAACCAGAAAATACGACAAGAAATTCCGTGTCGTGATATATCTGTCCCTTCAGGCTAAATTCTTTATTCCCATGATAAAGATGTTAGCAGTGATTCACACAATGCCAAAACTTGACGAACCTGCTTCGTAGAATTTTCGTCAAATATTGACCAATTAGAAAAAAAATTAATAAAAGCCAAAATATACCGCGGGAAAGAAAAATTGAACAACATTTAAAATTGAATATCTGGCAACCCTAAAAACATTAGTAATGACAAAGAAATTGATCTTAAAATGGCCCAGGGTACATCAAAGTTAGCCTTTTTTTAAATCGTTGAAAAGTGATGTTAAAGTTCAAACTCAGGCTTTACTGCGAAATATAGAATATATGGCAAGTATTGTAGGTATTCGTAAAAAAGACTTGAGATTTTGATCAAGTACGACATTGCGATTGCGATCAATGATATACTCGTAATTTGCAAAAAGTGAGTCCGGCGATTCTACCCGTCTTTTTATCTGACTTTCTGTCTGTAAGGCACCTATAGCCTTAACCTCTGGTTTGATTGACTTCAACTCTGAAAGTAAGTGGTTTGAGCGAATTAAGGTGGGTCGTTTTTTTATTATTTTATTTTTAAGATTAAAATTTAGGTAAGCCAACTTTTCGGTCAAAAACAAAAAGTTTAATTTTTTTTCAAGAAAGGCTCCTACGATTTTTTTTAAACATCTTCCAAAAAAAATTTCGAAGCGCTGGTGTTTTTAATGTAAAAAAATTATTAAAGTATTGCTCCAAAACGGCACCTCTCATAGAATCGTTATTAGATTTTCTCGAAAAATAATAGTCCGTTCAGCGTTCAATTTTTAAGTACATAAATTTATATTGCCCCAATAATTTTTTGTTTTCAATTTTTGGTTGGATTATTAAAAAAATATTTTTAATATTTTAAAAATTAAAATTCAAATGTAGGACGTGTATTAGCTAATTAAATAAAAATAAATAGAGTAGCGTGACAGCTCTTGAAGGGCTACGATCTAAGTGGTTACTCTCATCAACAATTCTCTGAGTTCGTGTGAAGAATTGAGGGGACCTACAATTTAACGCCGATTCCGAACGGCAAAGTTGAGAAGCACTTTGTTTGATGACAGATTGATGCTATTGAAAATTTTTTGACAATTCTTCGCAAGGGGCAGTACCCATGAACGATGAAATAAAAACTTCATGGGCACGAGTAGGAGTCGAAGCCACAACGTTCTGCGTAACAGCCAACGCACATTACCACTACGCCACGGGCACTACGTGTAGAGGTATAGGACATTTAAACAAAATTATAAAAGAAAATTAATTTCAAAAAACCGCTCCAACAGTTAAAAAAGAAATAAAAATCAACAATATCTTAAAAAATTGCACGGCATCAGTTTTTTCATATAAAATGTGTTTTTAAAGTATACATATGTACATTAGGGTGGTCCTTAAGATACAATTAATGAAGACATCCGCTCAAACGTCTCCAAATAAATAAAAAAAAATCCTCTAATTTTTTCAGTTTTTTATCTATACCCTTTACTGGCCCTGTATCGAAGTGAAATTCTAATACTAGGGACTTTGCGGCTGATTTTTTTATTATTCCCGTATATCTCCATTTCGACTTCACCGATTTTGTTAAAATTTTGCACAATTATACTTAACATTATCCTTAGTTATATTGCATTCCAGAATATTATTTAAAATATATTCTTCAATAACAAAAAATCCTAAGAGAGATCCATTTTTGTAGTACCTTTAGGGTTTATAACACTATTTTCTAGATTTCTCAAAAACGGGTCAACCAATGTTTTTGAAATTTCGTCAACACATTTATATGCAATGTCTTAATAATGTTGCATACCAAAAAATTTCATAAGTGTTTTAATTTCCTTGTAAAAAAAAACCAGGGAAAACAAATTCAAAAACATTTTAGAATTTCAATATCTTTTTAAAAACTTTTTTACTCTTCATTTTTTTGAAAACAAAATTTATTAAAAAAAAAAATAATAGATTGATAGATTATTTAAAATATTTTCTGGAATAAATTAAAAAAAAAAATGTTCATGTTTAAAATTCACTCTCCATGATTTCTTCCCTGATAGGGGACGTAAGGATATGCAGTGACTGCATTATTAAAGTATTCTGAACTGAAATTGTTTAAAAAAATAAATTTCAATTTAACAAAAGAGAGGTTATTAAAACGCATACAATTGGAAATGTTAAATTACAGTGGTTTCGAACAGCTGTTATGTGCAGGATGCATTCATGAAAAAATCTCAGAAATTTCGTTGGCCCCCTGAAATGTAGAATCGATGGGCAACTAAAGAATTTCGAGAGCTGGTTCTGGTGGACAATTAATACAAAATGTATGTATGTATGTTTTCCTTTATTTGCATTGTCTTTTCCTTTTTCCAAACGTACTCCTTCATAATCTCTCTCTCCTTTTATGCAATTATATTTATTTCATTAAAGTGCCTACATATAAGCTTAAAACAAGCACCCAACGAATTACATGCATTAATGGAAACCAGAGCGGAAAACGCATTTTCGACTTGCTGCTTCCCATGTCCAGCAGGTGGATTTGTCTCCAATGAGGCAAACTTAAAGACATAATCGAATCATGCAACCTCTACTCTTAACAAAAAGTCTCAATTTCACTGTTTCAACTTAATGCCCTGCGAAGAGTGGGTCGAGTTATTTAGAAAGTGTTGCTTTGCAATATCGAGTAAATATTTCTCCAAGCTCAAGTGCGGAAAAGCCAACCTCCGCGCGGTGCAGGGTGGAAACTAGATGACGATCTAGGCGAATGGTTTTACGCTAAAGTCATGCAGTCTTCCAGAATTGTTCTACCCGATTGGCAACTGGCAAGAGGCTGCATGACAAGGATACCAGCGAATCCTTGTTAATCCATGATAAGAACGAAAGTTGGGAAAACTCCTATTGAAAAAGTGTAACGTAAGAGTACATATAATCAATAGAAAGACTACCATGTCTATTGAATAAACTGGTACTCTGGGGTAGTTGGGGCCCCGTTTATTGTGTCTTATAACCTTTGAACGCCAACTACAATCGCGGTAGGCACCCTTGTGGGAGTTTCAGAGGGGCTGTGGTTGACGAGAGATTCGTTCTCGATAACTGAGTGGTTAGTCTCTAAGCTCAGTTATATAGATAGAAAAACATTTACCATTATGGTTTCTTCATGGAAGAAATAAACTGGTACTTGAAAACACTATTGAAATTAGTTATATTAAATGCGATGAGGGATAACATCGCAAAAGTTCGATAACGATGAGTTTCAAACAGTGTGATTAAGGGAGAGTATCAACTCTAACAAACAGATACCAATGTGAATGGTCACACGTCGGATAAGGCTTAATTGCTAGGTGCCGACGTAAAACTGCTCACTACTACTGTTTCAACTTAATTTCAATCAATAGATATATAAATTCTTTTGAGTCTTGTGACAAATTCTGTGGCTCTAGATGGCTGTGACATAGTCGAGAGTTACCAAAGTAACCTTCAATTCTAATAAACAAACGTTGACATGATACATTATTTTCTTGTAAATCTTTTTTATTTTTTTCTAAGTTTCCTTGAATTCAAGGAAAATTCCTCAAATATTTCCCATTTTTCTCTGCTTTTTCATAAATAATGAGTGTAATATCCAGGCCGGCCTGCATAATTTATTTATGTCATAATTCCAATAAAATAAACTCAATTTAATAATACAGAAACAAGAAAAATACCTCGATTTAAAAACGAAGGTAAATTAATCTCCACCTTTTAAACTCAACAACTCAAATTCATTTTAAATGTCAAACCTGGAATTCTTAAAATTCTATAACATTAATATTTTACGAAAATAACAATAAATTTTCAATGCTTCTTAACTCTCTTCCGCTGATATCTCAGAAGAATGCAAAACATTCTAATCTAAAATGTAACAAGGACCTTCTAGTCCTTCACAAAATTTATACCCAAAACAGCCAAAAACACAAGATATTCAAATTTAAACAAGCAGAATAATTCGAATATTTGTTATTTTTTCGTTCCATTCTCTTGAATGGCATTTGTTTTGTTTTTCCATTTTAATCGTAAACAATTTAAAATTCATTAGAAAACATCGTTAGGTCGTCTCGATTTTCCACCGTTTTGGCGAAAGGTCTTTTCTAATCTCCTCGCGAGCAATTATAATCTCCGGACATCGCATTTTCTTAATCCAATACTTGTGTACAAATGGAAAAACAACAAGAGGCCTTGTACTCAAAAGAGAGAGAGGGGCCATTGGGCGCCCTTCTTGCGAATTCAAATTTCAAAAACAAGGTGGGAGGGCGGCTGGAAATTGATGTCGCGCCGCCACATCATTTCCTTATTTATGCACAAGACAATGCAAATCTACAAATCCACATTGGCCCACAAGAGGCGCGCTCTCTCTTACCATTCACAATCGTTAATGTCCCTGTTGTACCTCAGTCGCAGTCGCCTTTTATTCATCGTTGTCCCCGTCCTCGTCCTATATGAAGGAAAGCCAGAATAATGAATTGAAATCCTTGACTTGTGATGTCGTCTATAGAATGGCACAAACGGGGTAGCCAGGATGACGCCTCCTTTGCTAGCACCTTCACCGCTTAATAAGCAGCTAGCGACAATGACAACGACAACAACATGCATGCAACACACAAAAACGACTCGACAATGAGAGAACGACAACGATTTCCAGAGAAAAAAGGATTCAAGTTCTTCTTGGTAAGGGAGTAAGGGCAAAGCAATCAAGCAAGAACCCGAACCCGAACCCAAGGACACAAGAACAATCTTCCAACTACTGGAATCAAATAGTGCCAGAGAAGTCACCAAGAAGGATATGCTTGCTAGGAAAACGAATAAAAGATTCTGCTGGCTGCTGGTTGGGGCTTGGGGATCAGGATTCAGGACTCAGGAGAGTGTCTTGTAATGATGATGAACAAAAAGAATTAGACGAAGAACAACACAAGACGAAGAAAGTAGGTACCATGTTCGATTGTGTTTTGCTAATTTGAAATTTGTGCCAGTAAATGTTGTGCTCGGTAATGAACCAGCAGTCCTCTGCCTCAATTGTCTTCTTCTCGAAGAACGAATTTCTTCGGATGCAAAATGAATGAATACATCTTCAACTCTAACAGCTGAAGCAGGAGTAAAAAAGAAGAAGAAATACAAACTTTATAGTCGACAACGTAACGATAACGAAATTTGCGTGTAATTATGTTGTGTGAGCTTACAGAAGAAAGATGTTCTATGGTTTCTTTGCTTGTGCCCTAGAAAATCCATTAAGATTAAGACATAAACGACTTCGATGGAAGGCAAAAGCAACGAAGACGATGGAAACAGAACAGCTTTACCTAACCAGAATTTAACCACTAACAACGAAAGGGAGATTGCTCTCGAGTTGCTGGTGCTGCTGCTGCTACTGCTGCGACAGGAAGAAGGATCTAATGATAAACAATTCAGTGTGATATCTTATCTTTGGGGGAATTACATGGTTTGCACTCTTGATGGAGCAATTGGTGAAGGTATATCTTAAAACGGGATTGCAGAGAAACAATGATGCTTGGGAGCTTTACATATATACATTTTTTATGGTTTTGTGCTGTGGGTGCTTCTATAGTTTTCATCATCATTATCGTCATCATCATTTCGAAGCTTGTTAACCGCAAAAGCAAATTTTATGCTATGAAAAACGATACCCTTCTTTTACAATGTCAAAGGGAAGGAACAGTCAAAACCCCATGTGTGGAAAAATAATTAAGGGACCAGAAGAAGGAAAAAAGAAACGTTCAGAACGTAATCAAGGATTTAAGCTCAGAAGGGCTAAGTTGAGAAATATTTTTACGAGACATATGGTACTTGTGGCAGCTTTGTAAGCTCTTCCAAATAGAGAGGGAGTACCTATGAAAGATGAAATAAAACATTTTAGACACTAGTAGGTTCCGAAGCTACGCTTTGTAAATAACTGGTCAACGCATATTACCATTACGCTAGCGGTACTACTGTCTCTAACACAAGGCTTGCATATCTTGTGAGCACGAAAATTGGGCAAGAGAAAATTGCAGCACTTAAGGTGGCTTTGTAATACATACAACCACAAGCTTGACAAGCCTGCATCAACACTCTTTTTGCTCAAGCATATGCATAATTTTCCTTAGCCGCCACATGGAAAATGCATGCTTTAAAAAGTTTCAGTGTTTGCCGCGAAAATGTCTTTATTACAAGCAAACTGTAGCGTCTGTAAGGGAATTTTACGCAAGCCGCTCGATGATTGATTGAATTAGAATCATGAAAATCATGAGAGGAATTTTACAGGGCACAAAATTTCATGTAAAAAAAAATTGCATTGTGATCATGTTTCTTTAACATGATCGCAAGCTCACTTTGACAACGGTCCTGTTGATTCAACAATTGAACTCTGTTAACTATTGGTGAGTATTGATAATATAACGCTGTACCGTTTAACTAGATAGAATTGTAGTATTGTGCTAATTTAACAGGGATACTAATGTCAATTTGACAGGAGCACCGTATAATTTATCGAAGTTTAAATTTATATTTAACATGATCAATCTTTTTGAAAAGACCAGCTATCACTGTTGCTTTAACATTGGACAATGTTAATCATAAAGATTTCAATTGACAGGATTTTAGGCGTGTGGTTTTTTCGAGAACAAAATGTCGACGTTGGTCACAGTAAAAAATTCAAAAGTTGTTGTGTTACCATCTCGGAAAAAATTAGGAAATACGGTGGGAGTGTAAGTGAGAAAGCCCCCGCCGTGAACTCGCATCAGAGTCAATAGCTTTTGGAAACAATATACTGACGAATATATTAAGTTGAAAAAGGAAAAGGGTTCAAGAACTGGACAGACCCTTCGAAATGATGAGGGAAACGTAGTCACCAACAAAGATTCTGCAACACTATCAAAAGCTTGTGCCAAGGTTGTTTCATGCCAAGCTGATCAACAATTTTCACATTGAAGCATATTCCACCAAAAATTCATGTCGAAATACCTGATTGCCAATAGTTCTTTAAAACGATACTTGGACCTGTTTATGTGTTTTCGGACGCGATATGATGTCAAATGATACGTGAACCATGTGTCACAAGGAAGTTAGCACTTATTGGCTATGCGGAAGACTTTTACAATTTGACTTTTACTTCGATCTGACCAAACAAGTAGGTTCAAAATTTCTCACAAGCTCAGAAGTTGAAAGACAAAGTGTGCACTGTGATCTGATTTCACCACACCTGCTCTACGCCTCTACGTTGTCGAGTATGAGATGATGATCAAAAAGGGGACATGAGGCTTCGACGGACATGCGAACCCATATGCGAGAAAGGCAATTTAAGAAAAAAGAGACAACTCGGAATAATACGAGCTGTACAGTACAGCCAATATGCGAAGACCATATTGACTATAGCCAATATGCGAAGACCATATTGGCTTGGCCACATGGTCAAGAAAATTCCGGCTAAGACAATATTCGTTTCCAATTTCCCGAGTTCCTAGAGACGAGGAAGAATGAACCTTCACTTCAAAAGCCAATCGTCTTCAAAGCGATTGATTTTGGCGAATGCTGCTCTCAGGATGAAAACCTGCATAGATTGTGAACCGCGATATGAATTGAGCAAGTTTTGTACATTCATTTCTACAACAAACAGTTTTTTGTTATTTATTCATGTTGCAACCGAACAATATTGTGGCATGAGTTTTTGTGTGCAGGTAGTTAGGTTAAGCGGGCTGACAGTTGGTGTTGTTACCGTCACACTTAGATCAGGGTATATCCATTGTGGAAAGCTAAGCAAGATTTTGCCTGGCAGTTCGGATAGTTCCTCTAGTTCTTTGAAGAAGAAGTTGCCTATAGTTTTCTTCCTAGCAAGACAGAGTGAAGGACAGTGGCAGACAAAATGAGCAATATCTTCATGCACGTCTTCATCACCACAGACTCTACCAAGGTCATCGGTACTAAGCTCCACCTTCTTCTTATGGCGGAGGTAGTTAAGCGGCTGGAAAGTTTTTTAAGCTAATTTTTACCTCGATAAAATATCTCATTTTCAGCTTATTCGAACAGCTATCATAAGGCAATTTTGCTTTTATTTGATAAGTGCGGCATACGCATACAGCAACAGGGAGTGGGACTGGGAAAAGGATGTGGTATGTTGAAGGGGAAGGGGTGAGGTGAAAAAGTGTACTACTACGATGAAAAATCGATCAATAAACAGTTTCATGAAATCTGTGAACAGATTTTTTCTTTCTGTGTATTGAAAGGTTGTGAATCTAATACAATTCATGTCGTCTACCCCACAGAAATTTTGACATTTTGCACTCTACTAAAATCTTTGAGTCTTTCTATTAAAATTGAATAAGCCGATAATCAGCTTCGACTGTACAACACCGATATTTCACCCAATCCTCTTAACCTAACCCCCCGCGACCGCCCCACAAGCACTCTACAACATATTTCACCCTTATGCAAGTGAGTTATTGTAATTCCTCTAAACCAGAGGCAAGCTTCATTTTCACGTTCAGCTCCGAGTATTATAGCTATTATGCCTTTCTCGTTGTGCTAAAAACGAGGATCCATATCGACCGCACGGTGAGGCAGAGAGATTGTGCGGTTAAGTAGGTTTGTAGGCAGCGCGGTATACCTAGTGGTTCGAAAGTCGTTGTCGTATATTTTATCCCAGATCTCAGGCACAAGAAATATATTCCTATATTCAAGTTTTCGTTGCCTTCAGTCGTCTATAGGTACCTATAGTTGCAGCAGCAGCTTTAGCAAAAGCACCACACCCCTAATTAGTCTGATTGCGAACTTCCGTGCAATTTTCTCGCTTGTTTTTCTTCCTCCATTTCTTTTTTTTTCTGTTTTCCACCTAGATGCTCGAAGCCGTCTTAACTCTGGTTTGCTTGCTTTAATTTTCTCTTTTTGCCTTCATTTATCCAAATGCATTCTCACACACATACACACGCTTAAATTCACTTGCGAGATGATAAAGAAACAGATGTGCAGTGTTTTAGATAATTTTTAGCAGTTAAGGGTGGCTGAAGCTGATCCACAGAGGAAGAGACTGAGGGAGGCGGGGTTGTAGGTTTGGGGGTTCAAGATTATGCAGGTTGATTATGGAAGCAATTTGTCATTTTGCGGTGTGGTCTTTATTAATCGTCAACATTGTTTGAAAGAAGGGCGGGAGCGGTGACGGTCGTTGGTGCGCGCTGGTGCTTGCAAGCAACGGGTTAATATTAAAATTTACAACATTCTTCAACGTTAGTAATTTAAAATTTCCTTTTTTTTTAGCTTTTGTTTATGTTCTTTTTGTTTTGTTCGCTAACTGTGCTGCTTTGAGAGCAGTTGTTGGAGACGGCTACGGCATGCAAGAGAAATTGAGGGTTTCCTCTTTAGAGTTGAAATTGTTTTAAGTTATGGAGGTGAATTAATCATAGAAGAAAAGGCTAAATACTTCACATAATGAGGTACTGCTGAGATTTTTGACCTTAGAGGTGGTTGGCTTGGCTGGCTGGCTTTATAGCTGATGGATGAACAAACTCGGGAAGATATTAAACAGACATAAATTAAGGATTTTTCTTTCGGGATGAGATGAGGAATGAAATTCTTGAAATCGCTGTGAATCACTGCGGAAGAACTTAATTTCGGGGGTCGAAAGAGCACCCGTTTAGAAGGCGAAATGTAGGCAAAATAGTTCAACAAGCAAGTTTGAGATTTTACTAATTGTTGCTTTTGGGTACTTTTATGAATTATGAGTGAAAAGAGGAATTTTCCATCAATAAAGGGGAATCGTGGTATTTGATGTCTTCGGCTAACAATGTCTTTAGTTTCGTATTTTTTCTCAGTCAACGAAAAAGTATAAAATTTCAATAAAAAATCAAAATTTTCAGTAACAAGAATTCAAAATTTCGCTTACAAGCTAGACTCTGCTATACTATAAATGAATTTCCTCATATTTGCCATTGAGACCTGCTCTTGAACGTCCAGTTCCCCAACCTGTTTCCGAGGTATCGTAGTAGAATTGTTTGGAGGTTTGGACATTCACAGAGCAGGTGTTTAATCGTTTCTGTTTTCTCTTCATCCTGACAGCTCCTACAGAAGTTGGGTACAAATGCCCCATTCTATTGGTCATTGCACCAATGGGACAATGACCTGTTAGTACACCTATCAAGATTCTAATGTTATTTTTACTCAGCGATAAGATATACCGAGTTGACTTTTGATTAATTCTAGGCCATACACTTCTAGAGATAACACAATCGTTTCTGTATTTACAAGGAGTTATTGATCTAGTTAATGGTCTATTTTCCTCTTGAACATGCCAATTGGGACGTGTGGTCTCCCAGTTGGATGGCTGCTACTACTTCTAATTGCTTCTGACCATTTCTTTGCCAGTTTATCTGCTATTTCATTACCTTTTGTATTGCTAATTGCTATCCCCAGGACCCCAGCAGAGTTTGACATGGTTAGTGTGGAAAATCCTATTTATTTTATTCCTACAGTTTAATACAGCTTTGCTCTTATGGTCTCACTGGCTAAGGCTTTGATAGCAGCTTGGTTGTTCACGAAAAGTGTAATTTCCGAGAAGTTTAGTTTTTCTTGGTGTACCAGTCCTTCTGCTTTTTCAATAGCATAAATTTCAGCCTGAAACACACTCCAGTCATCCGGGAGTTTATATAATTCTCTAATGTTAAGAGATTGGCAAATCGCCACGGCTTCTGTTCCCAATTCTAACTCAGACCTGTCAGTATAGAAGGAGATGGCCTGTTCACTGATGAGAGAGTTAGGATCTCTGTCTTTCGGGTATGAAAATAGAGAAGTTTTTATTGAAATTTACTAAGGGTGGAATATAATCAGTGTCCTCTTTTCGTCCCAGAACTGTGCCATATCTTTGTAAGATAGGCCCTTGTCCATAGGTGCCTTCAAAAGCCCAATTCTTTTAACCGAAGTGCGCTTTTGGCTGCCGTGCATCTTATGAAGTCGTCCAGGGCTGTGAGGTCTAGTATCATTCCTAACCCTGCTTGTGGCGTAGGTCTCTGTGCTCCTGTTATTCCTATACAGGCTTACCTCTGTACCATGTTTAGGAACTTGCGATATCTCATTATGTCAACGGCTTTCCCCCATACAATAGAACCATGGGTGAGTATGGGACGAACGATCTCTGTGTACATCCATTGAATGACTTTCGGTCGCATACCCCACCTTGTATCAAAGGTTCTCTTGCATGTGTAGAAAGCACATTACTCTTTTTTCATTCTTTTCTAAGTGTTTAGTTTCCAAGTTAGTTTGGAATCCATGATTATTCCTAGATAATTAGTTTCCTTGGAGAGTTTCAGAAGAATACCATTTAGTTAAGCGGGGTTAAAGTCCTCTATCTTCCTTTCATTTGTGGACAAAATTAGCTCTGTCTTTGCGGGGTTGACCCCGAGACCGTTCTTAGTTGCCCATGAAGATATTTGGCCTGATTTCTGAAATTTGTGAAAATTTTGTTGACCCCGAGGATTCAAAGTAGGGGTGAGAGGACCCCTTCTTGTGGTGTGCCCCTTTTGACTGTTTTCTCAACAATGCTGTTTCCCATTTGAGAGCTTATGATTCTGCCGTTTAACATAGTGTCAATCTAGTCGACAGTGGTAGATTCAACTCCTCTCCTATCTCTAATAAGGCAGCTTTGATTGATTCCGTCTTAACGTTGTTAAACGTTCCTTTGTTCAGATCATTGGCATTGACATTGACATTACAGTACTTCGCACATGAATGATACGACTACAGACACATAGCAGCACTGGCGACTGGTCATCTGGCCATCGGCTAGGACTGAAACAAGACATACGACAGGGAGAGACAGATAGACACATAGAAGGAAAGAACACATAACATAAACCTACGTGGCACAGAGGAAGAGACATAGATTTATATTGTCTCATATAATCGCACAGGTGGCCTCAGATAAGCTGGCGATTATTGTAGAAAAATCTTAGCTTAGCAATCAACTACACTATCCTCTGAGCCATGGCCACCTGCACGTGCAGATCAATGATTCTCTTCAGTGTTTTAAGGAGAAACGAAGAAAGACTTATTGGTACCTTTTGCGGTTGAGTGAGCCGGTTTCCCAGCTTTTGGGATAAAGACCACTTTCACCTTCCTCCAGTTAATAGGGATGTTTGATTTAATGTTGGTAAGTTCTGGAAAGTGTTTTACCCATGAATTCTTTTTGGTCTTTCTTAACTCTTTGGTGTTTAAGTTAAGTTTGGTCTATATGAATTCATGTCTTCTTTTATTTTGAACGCTGTTTAGCCTTATTGAAAAGTTTCCTAACCTCTGTTCTTCGTTTCTTTAGCACATTGTGCCACCATGGTGGGTTAGTGGGTTTAATACCACGAGATAAGGGGCAATGTCTTTCAAAGAATTTTCTCATTTTACTAGAAAGGTTCTGAACTACAGTGTGAATGGTTTATGTGTGTATTTTCACACATTCGTTCAACCATTAACCGTACTATGTCTAGCTAATTCTAGTGGAGTTTCTGACGGGTTCTCTTTCTTTAAAATTCTTGTCTAGTGTCAAGAGTATCCTAAAGTAGTCCGAAAAGGATTCCTTAGCTGAGACTCTCCAGTCTTCTACTGAAATGTTATTAAATTACATTTTCAGTAGAAATTAAATCTTTTGGTTAAAGCCTAGTATACAGTTCTTTGCGAAAAAAATTAAAAATAAGAGGTGAAACAAAAATTTTTGTTCATAAAAAAATTTCTGAGAAATAAATTAGCTGTCACTGTGAAACTTATGTCGAATATTTAAATTTTTTTCTGCCAAAACAATGAGCTACACATTGTTTTGTGTGAAAAAAATTCGAGGTGAGTATAATTTTTTTTTTCGATTTTGGTTTACAGCTCGGATGACACAGTGGTGAAATGAAAAATATTTTTTTCGGCAAAAATCTCTCCCATAAGAAATACATTAGTTTATTTTTTTTTGAAGAACTGTATACTAGGCTTAAGATCGAAATTATCATAAACAATCGGAAAAATTCATAATTTCCAAAAAAAAATTCAGTTCTTATGCTTTTGAAGCCTAAGGGCGTCAAATTGCAATAAAAAATCAGGATTTTCGTAAAAAAAAAGTTTTTGGAGAAACACGCGCGGAAGCACTCAACTCAACACTCAAGTCTGTCAAAGGTCCTGATGGCGAAACCGATACAACAAATTGGTGATTGGCTTGTAGGGTTGACGCGCAACGCTCATAAAAATTGATAAGTGTTAAGACTTTGTTGAAAAGTTGTTGTACTAGACACCGCTTATGATGAAGACGAAGGACAGTTAAACCATAATGAGGTTGATGTATGATAAGTACGTGCTCTTCTAAAACTCTTCTGTTTTCCTTGTTTATTTCACCTAATTGGTCTGAATGGATGTTCCTTAAAAATCATCATCTCCACTTTTTGTCTGATGGAAATAAATACCGACCATTTACAGACCCATTAGATCCTAAAGCCAGCATCCGAGAAACGGCTTACCATCTCCCATAAATATTCCAATAACGTTTAAGCCTTTTCGCCATAAACAACAACTCCAAACCAATTCTTGCCACAATTATATGCAAACCATTGAATAAAGGCGCCACACTCACTTATTACATTAAGCCTCTTTTCTTGAATAATTGCCTTCAACTTCACACATCAACTTGATTGATGATGAGCGTATGTGGCGGAGTGGTAATCCACTTTCAATTAGTTCTAGTGCCTGGGTCTTTCTTCTTCTGTCGTATAGTGTATTGGTCGTCTCGAAACTCAAACTAAAGATTTGTCAGAGAGAAAGCGAGAAGACATCGCTCCGCGCGTCGGTCGCCTGACATGTGCCCGAAAAAGTGTGTTCACATTTATTTGCCTTTTCGCACCATTACCCAGCAAAGCTAATACATTATGTAAAACTTACGACACTAAACGATTATATACGAGCTAGAGCAGTATTTATGTATTTAGGCTGAAATAAAGCGAAATTTTCTTCTTTATTTTGTGTTATCCCGAGGAAGAAAAATTATTGCAAAGCTTAAGAGCATTACTACATAAATAAGGACAAGGCATTAATTATTGTGTCCTTTTTCGTTTTCCTTGTTTTTTGCAGTTACCTACACGGCTATACTGGCGGAAAGGTGCTTCTATTTTTCTCGGACGGGATTCGAGTTGAGATAATTTTTCTTAAAGCCTCTCGAAACTTTGGGCATAGATTACTGTGGGACCTTGAGTTAACTGCTCCGTGGGTTGTTTATGATCATTGGAGGTTTATGAATTTCCATAATGATATGCACTGAGGTGGATTTAAATTGAAATATTGTTCTGCAAAAACATGAGTTTCTACGAAGAGGTGCGCCTTGCTAATTGAGGTTGAAGCTAATACAAATTTAAAAATTGGCCATTTAGTGGTTTCTTTCAAAATTTAATCGGAATCGTGACAGAAAGTCAGTATCATACGACCACGTGAATAAATGGACACTGGAAGCTTGAGTTAAGTTGGGAACTTAGTTCAAAAGTGAAAGCTGTGTTGCCCAAAAAGTAAGTAAATACTTAAGGACCATGCATTGGCATTAAGAACGAGTAATGAAGGCTTTTCAACTAATTAGTCGCAAGGGAATCTTCTTTCTCAATCGAAAATGTAATTCAAAAGAAAAGTTCAAAGACGTTTCAAGCTTATGTCATCCTCTGAAGATCGTAATTCATTTGACATTCAAGTGCTAAGTTTGCATGCCAAATTATTTTACATAAATTCCTTTTGCCCTGAATAACCAAGGCCCTTCATTCCAGCGGTGCCTTTCAAATATGCAAAAAAATATCACTTTCAATTCCCACTTTAAAGTTTAAAAGAATCACAAATTCCATTGGAGCCAAATGCATGCTTATGCTTTTAATAAGTTTAAAACAAAAGCAAAAACAAAGACTTACACAAAAAGTGCCTTGTGTCTCCATTAAAATTTCGTCCTTGTTTGCTCTTCAGTTCTTCACTGTTGTTCAAGGAGAGGCCGCCTCTCCTCAAAGAAAAAGAAAAATAATTCAAAAACAACTTCCAACGACAGAATAAGCGATAAGCTCTCAAATAAAACCCCTCGCGAAATTCTTTGGAATCCCATCAATCGATTTTCATGAATAATTTTGTTTCGATGAATTTTCTCTAACCTTTAACTTTTGTTTCCGTTGTTTTTTGGATCGCTTTAAGGCATATAATTTTATTGGAATTGTTTGTAATTTTTTTTGTCGTTTTTGTTGACTTTTGAAACACTATCTGTGGATGATGATTGTGTTTTTTGTGTTTTTTTATTGAAAATAATAGAAACTTCAATTTGGCGGAATTGCTATTGTGTCACTCACTTAACAGAAAGTGTTGCGTTTTTTTAAGGTCAAAGTAAAAAATAAATTGAAATGGGAATTAAGTATCGCGTGCCGGTGGAAATGGGTTTGAAAAATCTGATCGGGGATAGTGGATTTGGTGGCAGACTAATTTGTTTGTTTTTTTTGTTCTAAAATTATTTAGAAATGAAAAAAGTTTTTTGTTTTATCGCGTGATCGGTTAACAGAACAATTTGGAAGGATTATTTTACTGACAGGTTTTTTGTTTTTTTTTTTTTTGAAGCAATTTTTATAATTGCATTTAATATGTCAATATGACTTTTGAGGTGTTGAGTGAAAATTAAGAGGGAGAAAAAGTTCAAGGAAAAAATATATTTACACGAATAGCTACACATAGTGCATAGGACAGAAAATACTGGGGAGCTATGCTTCTACTAAGGTAAGTAGGGTACATCTTCTCTCATACAAAAGATTACAGTGTGGTCTACATTGTAATCATTATAACCAGGTGTCACTGTAACCCAGGTTAACTCGTTGTCGATGTATTAAAAAATTCCAAAACACAATTATTATAATAGGCGGGGAGCCCTCAATCCTGAAAGTGCACTTACACGGATTTCAAAATTTTTTATATTAAAAGATAGTTTATAGAAATACCAAAAAATTAAGCTTAAGTATTTTTTGCAATTTTTTGCATTATTAATAATTATTGATAATTTGCACTTATCGCGGATTTTAATTTTAACTAGCGCATATTATTGGAAATTTAATGTGCTTTCAGGAAAAAATGGTATGACAGCTGCCATCCTGGCACCAATATCTGTCATACCTATTTTACAATTTTGTCACTCATATGTTTTTAAAATAGGTATGACAGACATTGGTGCCAGGATGGCAGCTGTCATACCATTTTTTCCTGAAAGCACATTAAATTTCCAATAATATGCTCTAGTTAAAATTAAAATCCGCGATAAGTGCAAATTATCAATAATTATTAATAATGCAAAAAATTGCAAAAAATACTGGTGCCAGGATAGGCCTCGTCATACCGGGCTTAATTTGTTGGTGTTTCTATAAACTATCTTTTAATATAAAAAAAAATTGAAATCCGTGTAAGTGCACTTTCAGGATTGAGGGCTCCCGGTGTATAAGATTCTTCGTGTAATATTACTCTGGCAATGTAGTTTAGTTTCAAATCATTTTCGACAAGACATTAGTTTTCAAATTATGTCAAGGGATGCCTGAGATGTTGAAGGATTACTCAACAGACACCTTTTTAAAGAGTAAAAAATTGATTCGGGTTTTCTCCGTTTATAATGCCTGCGGGTTGGTTTATTTAAGGACCCTTAAATGAACACTTTCTAGAACTAGTTCTACAAATTCTCGATTCCGATAAATAAATAGTGCTTCAGATGGCTTCCAGTCTCTGGAGTATTATTCAAAATCTGGCCCTCCAATTTAGAGATCGTCGATACAAAAGAAAGGCAATGAAATTGTTTAAGCCAAACAAATGAGTCGCGTGAACTTAGCCGCACTTTTTCTACAAAACTTATTTTTGTTGTGAGTTCTGGGTTTATTTTCAATAGTTCTGGAGTTCCTTATACCAAATTTCAATAGTTCTGGCAAAAATCCATCAAAATTTGGACTTTGAAAATTTTGCACCCAAAAAAATGTTAGCCCCGACTTAACAACCCTCAAGAGTTCTGATGCAATAAATATGTTCATAACCAATATTCCAGGAGTTCCTCATACCAATTTTCGAAAATTATTCCTTGTGTCACGAAAAAAATGCATTTAACGTTTGTATGCAGAAAGTGCATTCGCCCTTTTTCAACAGTTCTGATGCTGAAAATGAGTTAAAAACCAAGAGTTCTGAGGTTCCTCATACCAATATTATCATATTTTCCTAAAACTCGCCGAAAAATCCCAATTAAAATTTTCAACCTAACCTACAAAAAAAAGTAGCCGCACTTTTGTCACGCCCAGGAGTTCTGATGCAATAATTATACTCATAACCAATATTCCAGGAGTTCCTCATACCAATTTTCGAAAATTATTCCTTGTGTCACGAAAAAAATGCATTTAACGTTTGTATGCAGAAAGTGCATTCGCCCTTTTTCAACAGTTCTGATGCTGAAAATGAGTTAAAAACCAAGAGTTCTGAGGTTCCTCATACTTAAACTAAATAGTTCCGGCACAACGAGCCAACAAATCGGATTTTGTATTTTTCACCTCAAAGTGCATTTTTTAGTAGCCGCACTTTTGTCACGCCCAGGAGTTCTGATGCAATAAATATATTCATAACCAATATTCCAGGAGTTCCTCATACCAATTTTCGAAAATTATTCCTTGTGTCACGAAAAAAATGCATTTAACGTTTGTATGCAGAAAGTGCATTCGCCCTTTTTCAACAGTTCTGATGCTGAAAATGAGTTAAAAACCAAGAGTTCTGAGGTTCCTCATACTTAAACTAAATAGTTCCGGCATAACGAGCCAACAAATCGGATTTTGTATTTTTCACCTCAAAGTGCATTTTTTAGTAGCCGAACTTTTGTCACGCCCAGGAGTTCTGATGCAATAAATATATTCATAACCAATATTCCAGAAGTTTCTCATACCAATTTTTGAAATTGATGCCCTAAAACGTCTAAAAAATGCATTTTTAATTCGTATGTACAAAAGTGCATCTCCTATTTTTTTGCAATTCTGATGATATAAATGTAAAAAACCAAGAGTTCTGAACCTCATAATACTTATATTAAATAGTTTCGGCATTAACTGCCCACAGACTAGATTATATATATCAATTTTGAGCAAGCCTGGCAGTGCTGCTTTAGTTTGAACTTCGAAACAAAAAGTGTATTCACGAATTTTCGAAAAACTAAATACCTATACCTACAATATAGGCACATACACAAATACTTAAAAGAAAAACCGTTACTTCATCGACTACTCAGATTGGCTTGGCTTATGTTAGTTTTTTCCGTTGCCGTTCTTACAGTTCTGTTAGTGTTTATTCGTTGTTTCGATTTCGATTTGTGAATGTGAAGTTTTGTGAAGAATTTCAATAATTGTTACATATAATAATTGTGTTATTTAAAATCAATTAAAGACTTCGCTCTCTGCTTGTGATCGGGATTCTAGAAATTGCATATTTCAAGACAATCTTTGTTCGTGGTTCACCGTGGATAATTCCCTGTGCAACATAGAAATCTTTAAATTTCTGGCGGATGATTCAGCATGTGCTACTGCCGCTGATGTGCTGTCTACCGATTAACAAGGAAATACTATTCGTGTGCTCAACGTTCCTTAAGAGAGTGAGCCTCCCCGTACACTTTTTCATCAAGACTTGTAAATGGCAATGTGTAAATTGCCAGATTTCCAGGCAATACAGTAAGAGTGAGCCAATCACGTATAAGTTCATTGCCCACCAAAAACGATATTCGATTTAGTTCATCTGGTTCTGGAGTCAGTGTCCGATTTCATGGATTTGTTTCTTTGGCTGAGGTGAGTACTTTCTATTCACTGTAGTTTTACTGTGCTCTTCTAAGAATTTCTGTTTCGTTATCCATTTACAGAAATGTTCCCTCATGCTGCCCAAATACGAGTGGCTCAAAAGAAGCTCGACGAGATTATCCAGCAGGGTGTGTTCTGTTAAAAATCACTCATGTCCTCAAAATAACAGAAGCAAACCGGCGACAATGATGTCACGTATCCAATCAGAAAATCAACATTCGCCAAAGGTTAGTAATGGGGAGGAGATGAGGATTGGAAATTATGTCTAATCTCGATTGTTTTTGTAGAACCTCGTATACCGGCAAGTGATCGAGGAAGATTGACCGAACGTCTTCAATCTCAAGGGTTGCTCAGGCCCAGCATGTGAATGAACTTCGCAAAGAATGAGGCCAGCAACAGCATCGAGAAAGAGGTATGAGCCTATGACCCCTTCTTACGGTAGCGACGATGATGGCGATGTACCAAGAAAACCATGGAGTAAACGGAGAAAGTAGTTACGCCGAGAAATTGTTGTAGAGATTACTTAGGACGAGTTAATAAATTCTTTTTAGTTGCAATTGAGAATATATTCGAGACACTGCAGACCCAACATCGAATCGGACCACTACCTCATCATAGCCAAGGTGTTGCTCTCAAAACGGCCAAAACAAGGAAATGCGAAATCCGACGTCGGACGTCGGTTTGAGAAAAAAGGATGATGTTCTTCACAAACATCTTAATCTTCGCATCGTCTTCATCAACATCATAAACAACACCAGAGTCCTATGGATTGACATTAAATACATTTTTTTTTCTTGCAATACTTTTTTATTCTTTTTTATTGATCCCAATAAAATCTACCTTTCCCGTTGGATTCACATTTTTATGAAAAAAAAAAACATTCGGGAAAATTCTTTGAAAACTTCATTCAAGTGGTACTTTGACTGTTCCAGCATTGATATCATCAATAATGTCGGGTGTTGGCCTCCGTCAACAGTGCAACCCAGACTTGTCGGTACCGAGAATTTCCTTGATATTCCAGACAACTCTCATGCCACCGAACGGGGGCGCATTTGTTGAGCAATGGCCAAAATATCATCGAAAGTGATGTTACCACTGTGATTGATGTTCTTTTGCTTCTTCCTGTCCCCTGGGGGTTCTTTAAGAGCCTTGATGAGAGAGGCTGCTGATGGAACGACAGAGATGGTAGCTTATCTGTTTTGGATTGTCAGGCACACTGTGATTTTCAAACCCTTCCAATTTGAGGTCGCCTTGGCAATGTCGTCACCAATTTTTTGGGGGGACTTGAATTAATCGGAAAACAAAAATGTAAGTGTTGGTTGCATGTGTAGAAATAATTGTTATCTTACCAGAACAAGTGGACCAATTTTTGAAGCAAGAGACGATGTTGCACACCTTACCAATTTAGTTTCTCTTGGTTTTTTGATTTTTTGAAATAGAATCTGGATTACAAGATTTTATCGAATTTTTTCAGGTAAATAAAAACCCAATCGTACTTGGGTAATTCAACACAAAGGAGAGCATAGGGGATGTACCAGCTATTTGGTTTAATTAATGGTTGATTATTTTATAAATATCTTCAGCACTTTTTTTCTTATTTTAACAAATTGAAGCGAAAATTGTTATTGCATTCAAATTAACAGCCCGATTCTCCCCATCATCACTAGGCGTTTTTTTTTTAGATCTGAACAGAGCTTGAACTGTCAAACGAAAAATTATGTTTCTTTTTTGTTCAGGGTGTTCAGGGCATCAAACATCAAAGTCACTGATCTCTATGTTCTGTATTCAACTACAGCAACAAAAATAAGGTGGTATGCCACTGATCTCTATTATAACTGGATAGTGGATAGGAGCAAAAAGTTTGACTCCCATAGAAGACTGTTATAATTGTAAAGGTACCATCAAGGTATAACAGTTATACCAAAATATTACACTTCCCCACCACTGATATCTATAATAGAGATAGAGATAATAGGGATCAGAGATATAGACAAAGGAGATCAGTCACTTTTTTTGTTGAACATCACTTCACTCTGTCTCACTTTTTTGGTTTATATAGAAAGAGATGCACAAGTGTAAGAGTACCATGTCAAAATCAATAGGAGTCAAGAAAAGTGTTATAATTTGTATGGAATCCACTATCCAGTGTATTATACAGGGTGATTCACGAGCGTTGTGCCAAAAAGCTTGAGCGTGTAGGTTGAGTTGAGACAAGAAAAAAATCGTATGAGAGGGGGGGGTCTATTCCCCCCCGTTTAGCCGGGAGGGGCAATTTTCTGAAAAATTGACTTATTTTGTTTAAAAAAATATTAAAAATCAACGGCTTCGTTTACAACGCCGTGCTATACCTTTCTGAAAAGCCTAAAACTTCTTCTTTCACTTTGTTTTTAAATTAAATTGTTTTAACTAATAGTTTTAAGAAAATAAATTTTCAAACTCAAAATTTTCAAAAAAAAAGCAAAAAAAAAAATTTTTGAACTCATTTTTTTCAAAATTTTATGTAATTAAGTACTAATTTTGTTTTAAAAATTCAACATTTTTGTTAATTTTTAGTCGAAAACAGAAAACTGGATGCAAAAATGTCTTTTCGTTTTTGAGAAATTAAGAAAAAACCGAAACCACTTTTTTCTAAAAAAATGTTTGTTTTTATTTTTACCTATCTGGACTTTTAGTTTAATTTATTAATTTAATTTATAAATTTAATTTTTTGTAATTGGAGTTTTATGAGGACTCAATAAAGTAGAAAAGTATTACATTATCTCTGGATTAACCATTTTGTTCATTGATATCGTCTGAAAACTGAACTGTAATTTTTTCTTACTTACCTGGGGCCGCGGCCACTCGCCGGCGAAGAGTTCTACCTGCTAGGGGCTTAAGATAATTAAACCGCATTTTTTCTTGAATGAAAAAACAATTAACAACCTAAAGGTTAATAAAAGGCATCGCATATTTACTAAACCACCATTTACAATTAAAATATTGACTCATCAACACATAACAATAACAAACTCATACGCTTGAGAATAGTTAGCGGACAGGACCTTCTGCTACGTTTTAACTTGTTGTCGAGATCGAGAAGCCGAAAGACTCTACGCTGAAAGATATCCCAATAGATGGCGCCCAAGTCGTAGCATGTTTTCAAGAATCCGCCGACGAGAGCGCTGAGAGCTAGAAGTGAAAGGTCAATGGCAGACGTTATCAATGAAAAAAATGATTAATCCAGGGAAAATCCAATACTTTTCTACTTTATTGAGTCCTCATAAAACTCCAATCACAAAAAATTAAATTTATAAATTAAATTAATAAATTAAACTAAAAGTCCAGATAGGTAAAAATAAAAACAAATTTTTTTTTAGAAAAAAGTGGTTTCGGTTTTTTCTTAATTTCTCAAAAACGAAAAGACATTTTTGCATCCGGTTTTCTGTTTTCGACTAAAAATTAAAAAACATGTTGAATTTTTAAAACAAAATTAGTACTTAATTACATAAAATTTTGAAAAAAATGAGTTCAAAAATTTTTTTTTTGCTTTTTTTTTGTAAATTTTGAGTTTGAAAATTCATTTTTTTTAAACTATTTGTTAAAACAATTTAATTTAAAAACAAAGTGAAAGAAGAAGTTTTTGGCTTTTCAGAAAGGTATAGCACGGTGTTGTAAACGAAGCCGTTGATTTTTAATATTTTTTTAAACAAAATAAGTCAATTTTTCAGAAAATTGCCCCTCCCGGCTAAACGGGGGGGAATAGACCCCCCCCTCTCATACGATTTTTTTCTTGTCTCAACTCAACCTACACGCTCTAGCTTTTTGGCACAACGCTCGTGAATCACCCTGTAGAGATCAGTGTGGTATGCCGAAGTTTACTGAGATAGTATTGGTAAAAACACGCATACTCTTGCAGTAAACTTTGACCGCAGCTTGTATACATATACAAAGACCAAACTAAAAGTTTATGGATTTTTTTTTGACATTTGGCATATATACCGTCCATTGTATTTCTATCTAGCAAAATATAATGATGCCGTCAAATTAATTAGGCCAGTTTCACCTAACAACATCTCACTGAGATCTCAGAGATTTTTTAAGTGCAACAAAAATGAGAAATGAGATTTTTTTCTGAGATCTCTGAGATGAAAATATTTTGGATTCGATTTCTCACTCAGCTATTTTGACGTGACTGACATATGTACAACAACAATTTGTAAGGTAACCATTTTATCTCAATGAGAATTGAGAATTATGTTACACCAAATGATTTTGCCTCAGTCAAAATGACATTGAGATCTCATCTGGCTTTCCTTACAACCCAATAATTGATCCATGACGTAAAAGTGGTAATTTTTTTCCCCTTAAACGCATTTCTTTCACAGACAAATTTATGGGATTTTACATTCAACCACCACGAATCGCTACTAAAATTCGATACTTTTTGGGTTCAATAAAATTTGTAAAGTCAAAAGTAGCAATCTCTTTCTTGAATGTGTGTGTGAAAGCTATCAAAACAAATTTATGATTAAATATTCTTCAATGTAAAATGTTTATTACCTTTAATTTCTACGCAATTCGTAAAGTTATATTCGCAAAAATAATTTTTTAAACAAATCTTGCAACAATCACCAAATGTTTTGAATATTAAAGAATATCAAACTGTCCGAAATGTCAAACTCGTAGTATGTGTGAAAATTCGTGTGAGAGTATGTGTAAATCTGTCTCCAAAAAGAGATTTCAGAGAAATCAATTCTTCAAGTAAAAAAATCAATACTTTTCCCAATGTAATTCATTTAAGGGGAAAAAAATTGCCACACATCCGTGAAGAATCAATTTCTTGGCTCAATGTAAAATCCCATTAATTTTTTTCTCGAAGGATTGATTTCTCTTGAATCTCTTTTTGGAGACGGATTAACACATAATTGTACACGGATTTTACATATAAATACTACGTTTTAGACATTTCTGAGTTTTCTGTACAAAACGATTTAACAGCTGACCAGACAACAAAGCCATTCAAAAAAGGGATTGATTCGTTTTTGCACATTTCTTACACGCCGAAAAAACATTGAATTTCAGTAGCAATTCTTCTTGGTTCTAAGAAAAGCCACATCAGTGAGATGTTGTTAGGTGGAACCATTGTATTTCTATCTAGCTAGTACCCGCGACCTGGCAATAGATTGTTGTGCCATCTTGAGTTCTAGCGCAGTGCCAACTCTTTTTACATAGGTTTGGTATTGGGATTTTTTTTTTTTTGATCTGGCGCAAAAAATCGAAAAACCCAGTCTCGCTTATACTAGGTGATTATCATATACAATGGGTGGAACTGGCCTATTGTCAATTTATGACAATTATAAGACATCAAGGCTGTTTCACTATAGAGCGGTCGCACTTGTCTCGCGTTGACATTTCATATAGAATACATGTGAGTAAATGCTTCCACACAAAATAGAGCGTTGAACGCTCTCGCGGCACGTAACGTAAGCTTGAGCGTAATCCTAAATAGAATTGTGTTCTATTTTTCATTCGCGTCTTGAGCTTTTGATATTATCAAAAGAATATTTTTGATATTTTCTTCAATTTTTTGTTGACCATCTTTGATGATAACAAAAACACTAATAACACAGATAATAAATTTATACAGATGTCTCATCCCTGCAGAAAAAAATGAAACATGTTTTGCTCTTAACAGACAACGCCTTAACAGACAAAGAGCTTTTTGAAGCTTTTTTCCTTGCCTAAGTATTCATTTATGGGCAATGAGGCGAGCGAAAATAGATTTTTAATGCATTAAGTGAATGCGTTAAAGCTTTTGGAAAAAGCTTTTTTTTGGTAGCTTTCAGTTTCATATATCATTTCTCGCCATAAGGGTGAGACATCTGTATAAATTTATTATCTGTGCTAATAATATAAATGAAGGAAACATTAAGAAAACTAATGTGTAATGAAAACGCTGGTAAAATATAGTAATTGCAGTGTCGAGAATCGACGACAGCGACGCGTGTATTACCAACCAGAACTATAAGAACTATAAGAACCAGAACTGTAAGAACGGCAACGGAAAAAACTAACATAAGCCAAGCCAATCTGAGTAGTCGATGAAGTAACGGTTTTTCTTTTAAGTATTTGTGTATGTGCCTATATTGTAGGTATAGGTATTTAGTTTTTCGAAAATTCGTGAATACACTTTTTGTTTCGAAGTTCAAACTAAAGCAGCACTGCCAGGCTTGCTCAAAATTGATATATATAATCTAGTCTGTGGGCAGTTAATGCCGAAACTATTTAATATAAGTATTATGAGGTTCAGAACTCTTGGTTTTTTACATTTATATCATCAGAATTGCAAAAAAATAGGAGATGCACTTTTGTACATACGAATTAAAAATGCATTTTTTAGACGTTTTAGGGCATCAATTTCAAAAATTGGTATGAGAAACTTCTGGAATATTGGTTATGAATATATTTATTGCATCAGAACTCCTGGGCGTGACAAAAGTGCGGCTACTAAAAAATGCACTTTGAGGTGAAAAATACAAAATCCGATTTGTTGGCTCGTTATGCCGGAACTATTTAGTTTAAGTATGAGGAACCTCAGAACTCTTGGTTTGTAACTCATTTTCAGCATCAGAACTGTTGAAAAAGGGCGAATGCACTTTCTGCATACAAACGTAAAATGCATTTTTTTCGTGACACAAGGAATAATTTTCGAAAATTGGTATGAGGAACTCCTGGAATATTGGTTATGAATATATTTATTGCATCAAAACTCCTGGGCGTGACAAAAGTGCGGCTACTAAAAAATGCACTTTGAGGTGAAAAATACAAAATCCGATTTGTTGGCTCGTTGTGCCGGAACTATTTAGTTTAAGTATGAGGAACCTCAGAACTCTTGGTTTTTAACTCATTTTCAGCATCAGAACTGTTGAAAATGGGTGAATGCACTTTCTGCATACAAACGTTAAATGCATTTTTTTCGTGACACAAGGAATAATTTTCGAAAATTGGTATGAGGAACTCCTGGAATATTGGTTATGAGTATAATTATTGCATCAGAACTCCTGGGCGTGACAAAAGTGCGGCTACTAAAAAATGCACTTTGAGGTGAAAAATACAAAATCCGATTTGTTGGCTCGTTGTGCCGGAACTATTTAGTTTAAGTATGAGGAACCTCAGAACTCTTGGTTTTTAACTCATTTTCAGCATCAGAACTGTTGAAAATGGGTGAATGCACTTTCTGCATACAAACGTTAAATGAATTTTTTTCGTGACACAAGGAATAATTTTCGAAAATTGGTATGAGGAACTCCTGGAATATTGGTTATGAGTATAATTATTGCATCAGAACTCCTGGGCGTGACAAAAGTGCGGCTACTTTTTTTTGTAGGTTAGGCTGAAAATTTTAATTGGGATTTTTCGGCGAGTTTTAGGAAAATATGATAATATTGGTATGAGGAACCTCAGAACTATTGCCGCTAGAGACATTGTACTCATCAAATATTTTAAACAATTAGGAATGCACTTTTGTGCATACAAATTTAAAATGCATTTTTTTGGCTATGAAAGGCAAAAATCAGAAAAATTGGTATGAGGAACTCCTGGAACATTGGTTATGAACATATTTATTGCATCAGAACTCTTGAGGGTTGTTAAGTCGGGGCTAACATTTTTTTGGGTGCAAAATTTTCAAAGTCCAAATTTTGATGGATTTTTGCCAGAACTATTGAAATTTGGTATAAGGAACTCCAGAACTATTGGAAATAAACCCAGAACTCACAACAAAAATAAGTTTTGTAGAAAAAGTGCGGCTAAGTTCACGCGACTAAACAAATGCGATATTTAAATCGCGACGGACGGACATTCGTAGTTGATACTAGCTTCCTTTCCGGAACAAAATGAGAACAACATCATCGATCTCAGCCACAACCAATATGAACAGTACCCTGCCAATAACGCTGGCCCCAACATTTGTCATATCAATTTTAAATGCATCTTAGCAAGACAGACAGACATATAGCTTACACCACAACCCCTCCATACTCGGGCTCAGACTGATCGACAACTTCTTACTTACTTATTTAAGGGGCAGGTGGTCATGGTTCTGAGGATAGAGTAGTGGATTGCTAAGCCGAACGCTACGGGTTCAAACCCCAGCTTCAGCAGCATTCTTTTTCTACAAAAATCGCCAGCTTATCTGAGGCCACCTGTGCGATAACATGAGACAATACAAAACCAAGTCTCCTCCTCTGAGCCATGTAGGTTTCTGTTATGTGTGCTTTCTTTCTATGTGTCTATCTGTCTCTCTCTGTTGTATGTCTTGTTCTGTCCCAGCCGATGGTCTCAGTCACCAGTGCTGCTATGTCTCTGTAGTTCGTTACATTTATGTGCGAAGTACTGTGAAATGTAATGTAATGTAATATTTAAGGGGGTACCACTTGGGTGTGCCACCTGAGTCGCGGTCTTTCTCTACTTCTACGGCCCTAGGGAATGGTGCCGAAATATTTCCTGGCCAGAGCATTGGTGTCCATCTTCTCCAAATGAACGAAACATTATGATTCTCTGGACCTTGACCCTTCTTGCCAGGTCAGTGTCGTTGGACAACCCGTAAAAGTTCTTCTTCTCCATTCCCCATCAAAGAAAACGGGACCGAAGATGACCCGAAGAACTTTCCTCTCGAAACAGCCTAAGGCACATTCATCCGGTTTTGTCAAGGTCCATGCTTCTGCACCATACACCAGGACTGGCATGATGAGGGTGTTATTATATGTAGTTTTACCTTAGTTGATCGAGAGAGGGCTTTTCCACTCAATTGCTTTCTTAGCCTAAGGAAACAGAGATTGGCAAGAGTTATTCTTCGTCTGATCTCGGCGCTGCGTCGAGGCGACGTGAATATGGCTTTCTCAAGTCGCAGGTCTTTGCGAACGAGCCGCAAACCCCCGCGGTCCTCAGAGAAAATATAATCGTTGCCATCGGTCAAATTAAACCTGGCTTAAGCGCCAAAGGTCCAAACTGGACCTTTTGAATGTGCACCTACCAGCGAAGCCGAGGCGGTAATTTTAGTTTCACACATAATGTCATTGATAGGGTTCTTAAATAAAGATAAACCCTCATTGATATCTCAAATACAACTTGTTTTATTCAATTCTAAAATCGAGCCCCCTTAATCGAATACCCTTTATACAAAGTTTCAGACTGAATCAAACCATTTTTTAACTTTCTGCTGTTTTTCTTTGTGCTTATAAAAATTTCAGTTTCAAAAAGTTTGTTCAAAATGTTAAATCACGTGTGCAAGCACACAAAATTATTCCCAAAAGCATAACACATAGTTTTGCTTCGCAAACAAATTCCATAAAAAAATTGTTGAAAAACAATTTAATTTTAGCAGCACCCTCAACAGAAGAAAAAAACTTTCATAAATCTGTTTTCAACACAAAATTCCATTCCTTCAATGAAGATGCCTTTTTTATGTCCCGCCGTAAAATTCTTCCTTAATTGAGCTCAATTTGGGAATAAAAATTGTGCGTGCCTTTGCTTTGTGACAATAAAAGTCTTCCAAATTGGGTGTCAACCGAATGGTCACTTGGACAATATTATTTAATTTTAAACTTTCGATTTAATACAATTTGAAGTTCGACAGTCGACACTGTATACAAAATTTCTGTCTATTGAATTTTTTGGGGTAGGCTATAATGGGTGTGTAGGTTTAAGTGAATTTGGAAACTTTGTTGCTGTTTGCCCTTATCAAATCCGACTGGTTTAGATCTGAATTATGTGAATCGTCTTTGGATGTCTTTTTTTGGAAGCTTTAAAAATAAATCTTTTCAATTCTGAGGGTTTTTCGAATAACTCTTAGCCCTTTTATCTAACATGATACTTAAATAAGTTGACCTAGATTTTATAGGGAGCTTTTCCAGAAGATTTAACTGCAAATTACAAAACTCGCCCTAATCCAAAAGGACTCACTCACGCATATCGCAACCCTACATTCAGTATACACTAGATTCAACTGCATTCAAAACCAACTGCAGTTTCAAGAACGGAATCAAACAGAACTACAACGATTAATAACCAGCCACGATAAACATTTATTAAACCATAAAATTAAATGCACACTCAAAGTTCAAACGAAGACAAATTATTGCGCAAAACAAAAATACGAACCCCACAACGACCGACACGACAAATGATTGCAAGTCAAAAGAACCCACACGACAAAGTTCGATTCACCGAACTTTTTCAAAAAAGTTAAAAAAAAAATAGAAAAAATTTAAACTGCAGTTGTCACCATGCATACGTACAAGTATTGCAGTTTTTGTCGTTCGTTTCGTTTCGTAATTTCTCATGGAACAATTTTAATTGAAATCTATTATAGGTAACCTAGTTTTTCAGTTGTTGGGATAAAACTTAATTTTCGCCTGTTATTTTGTTTGGAAAATGAAGCGGCATTTTTTTTGCACCGCTGCTGCTGCTGGTGCCTCGACTGCTGGGCCGGAGCGTATGGGTCGCTTTTGTATTAAGGTTCAAAAAGTTTGCCTCTGATGTGGCTGGCATCATGAGACCTGTGATTATTGTTTATTGAATGTGGGTCGGGATTTTTGTTTTATTTCTTTCTTTTTTTTATTAATTTCAAAAGCAGAAATATTTCAGGTCTATGATGCTGTACGGTTTTTCATTAGCCTTGGCATCATTTTGGATGGTTTAAATACACTAATCAAAACAATTAAAGGAACACTAGAAAAAACTCAAAAATAGAGTGGATTTTTATAAGGCTGTATCTCAGTAGAAAAAAGTCGGATTGAAATGAAATAAAAAGTTTTTCAAAGGTTATCATTTTTTCTTTTCAAATTATTTTGAGTTAAAAAAGTACCGTTAGTCGTTTTTGCTTGAGCGTAAAAAATGTTCACTCAATTTAAAAATCGAAAAAAAAAATAAACTTTGAGTTGATAAGATTCAATTTGAAAATTTTGCTGGCTATATATAATTCAATGTTTCGTTCAGATCGCTACGATTTTTTTTCTAATCAAAAAATGGATTTACATGCAAAAACACAATTTTGATTTCGGACCCTAATAAATCTGCTAAATATTGACTTACAAAAAACTAAAGGCAGATTTGAAAAATTCATTAAATTTTCTACACAAAAACATTTTGAAAAAATAAAAATATTGTTTTTTTTTCAATCTTTTCTATCACTTTAAAAAAAGGTCCAAAATACGCATTTTTCAACTTTTTCATAAAAAGTTGACTTCAGTTCAGTATGACTTTGTGAAATTCGGACGAATTTTCATCAAAATAAAGGAAATTCGGTAGTTTTTATGAAAAAGTTGAAAAATGCGTTATAAAAATCCACTCCATTTTTGAGTTTTTTCAAGTGTTCCTTTAATTGTTTTGACTAGTGTATTATGGAGCCTGCTTACCCACATCCACACTGCTTAAAAGCACAATGACTATTAATTTGTTGGTCTGGTTGGGTGGCGATTTGATATAGTTTGACACATTTTCAAATGAGAGCAAGCTCTAGGTTCATTATTTAATAGTCCGCACTTAAAGCACTTAAAAAAAAATTGTAACAATTTTGACGTGCACTCAAAAGCTGTTAAAAAAACGCTTCTACATTCAAGGTTGACATGACGACAATAAACCATATTTGATACAAATTTTGTGTGTAATGCTACCAGCGTATCAGTGCTTTATATATCTTTTCAAATTGATTCGAAACCCTAGCATAGTTTTTTTTGTTATATGCATTGACCAGACATGGGTTCGAATCATACTCCTGTCTTCAAGTTTTCTTTTCATCTACTATGGGTAATAAGGTCATCGAAGCCAGCGCCAGCAGAAATTTGCATCACTTGAACACTTCACAAAACTGCTTTAGAAGTGCTTTTAAACCTAAGACCTCACGACATCTTCTCCAAAATGATGGCAACCAACTCTTGCACATAGAGCCACCCCTAAATGGATCAGTAAAAACATTAGCCGCACTACCAATCTCAGGTCAATCTCAGATCGCTTTCGCTTAGAGTTTTGTGGTTGAAATATTACTATGTATGTATTTTCTCGCGTCTGTCTCCACAAACTCAATAACGGTCCACGGCCATCGATCATCTTTGAACGAGATGACAGAACAGTTCAACATTCACCTCAAATTAAGCTGATAAACTCTTTAAAAGCGGAACAATTCTGCCTAATGTTAGAAACAACCACAATATATAGGAACACCACTTGCTAGATGCAAACTTCTTCTTAAACAATATGGTTAAGAATCTACAAAAGTAAGATGGCCAAAAGGCACAACCTGCCAAGCTTAGACCTGCAGCAGTCGAAATGCCGTGAAAAAACCAGCTCTCGTCCGCTTCGGAAGAAATTCCGTTTTCTGAACCCTTGGATTGTTCTTGTTATGCTTGGCTGTAGCCCTCTGATAAATGATAGTATATCTCACCGAAAAGAGGCACAAATCTCAACATCCATTTGGTGAAAGTAAGATTATTGCACTCAATATCTTAGAGGCATTAGATAAAATCCAGCATCTTGCTGTTTTATCGCATAAGAATGATTTTGGTTCGAGGAATTTCTCCTCCGTTGAATTCGAACCCTTGTTTTACACGGGTTCATGCCTGAAACTCACAACATAAATGCTGGTGTGCCCCAGGGCTCTGTATTGTCACCGACAATCTTCATTATTTTTTTAAATGATCTCTTGCCTCCAACGACGATAGTACCCCTAGATTTTCATATTCGTTCCCTCGTCTTCGCATGTTGAGCTTATAAATCTATGACTTAGGTAGGTAGGTTTGAGTGGCTGTCCAGATGTTGTTGACTCACTTAGACCTCAAGGGTCCGTTGTGATACCATAAAATACTCATGGGAGAGTAATGAGCTTAAACAAACCAATTCGTGCTTCTAATGAAGTTAGAGAGACATTTTGTGTCGATTGTTGCCAGTTCACTGGTGTTATCGAAGAAGTGATTACCTAGAAAGCTGTTCCTTCTAATGGAGAGTGCTGGACATGTACATAGAAGGTGTTGGACTGTCTCCTCTTCCTCCTCGTCCATGCAGCTTCTACAGAAGTCATTTGTGTAGACCCCTAGCCTCAGAGCATGTCTGCCTATGAGGCAGTGTCCTGTTATTACTCCAATTGTAGAGCTTATATTTTGTCTGCTCAGGGATATCAAGCCTTTTGACCGTTTTAAGTCTAATCTATGACTTACGATATGCTCAGTACATGTGTACATCACTAGCACTACTACCACTACTTGTTGAACGGTATTGCCAAAAGTACCGCAAAATCAAGATGTCTGGGTTTCTACTAATGCAAAAAATTTGCCTCCCCGACTGATCTCGCTATAAGACTTATATCCGTCCAAAGCTTGAGTACAGCTCTCATCTCCTTACTTAACTCTTGAGCTTTTGAGGACAACATCTAGCCGTGCTTAGCGCATGTAGAACACTTAACCACACTCTGTCTTCCGCAGTTATTACAATATTCAGAAATTCAAGTTCAATGTACACCGACAGCTCCTAATAAATCCTCTCTCTGTTTCCTGAAAAAATTCCCCTGCGACTTGTAAACTTGTAAGTTGACATATTCCAACAAGCCCTTTACAATTTGCCTACCCAACTTGTGAAAAATTCGATTTCAACCGATAATGTTTGCCCAAGATTTCAGCCAAATTGAATAGTTAAGCTCAGCCTCAAAACAAACAATTTTAAATTTGTTCTACTGATTAGAAAGCTGCTATGTGGTTTTTAAGCTTTTCTCTTCTAAAAACGATTCAGCCCATGGCTACCACAACAGACCTGTGTTATGTTGAAACAACCTTAACCAGCCGGAACCAAACACAAATGCCGCATTATTTTATTCATTTGACTAACAACTCACGCAACAACATACGAATACCGTCAGTTTTTTTTATTTCTCTGTCGGGATTGCCGTGGGTTTGTTGTGTTTGAATACGCTTTCGTTCTATGGCGGCAACGTTGCACAATTCCTAGCCATCTCTATAATGATGACCGTCACTGATATGAGCTTTAACTCGACCGGACTTCACTTCCTGCATTAATGAGCAACAACTACTTTCAGCTGCGCCAAAGTTATTGCGTCCATTGTGTTGAACATTGAGGGCGAGCGGGGTGCAACATGCCGATTGCAGGCTAGAGGCGTTAAATGGACATGGCAAAGTCTTTCATAGATGATTTGGCGCCCGGCCATCCATTCCTAACATCACAGCTCGTTCTCTAAGGCCTGTTTAAGCGTTAGTAGTCATATGATGGAACTCTTGTGGTAACCGAAATGAGTCATTTCCTGTTTTATGTGTTTTATGTTTTATTTGAACTCTCTCTGCCCCGTGCATTGGTATGTTTGAGTAGGTCTTGCTTGCATCCTTTTTCCTGGTTTTGGAGCACTTGTCTGTTTTAGTTTTTTTTTTTTTTTTTTGAGAAAAGTTTTAAAATTATATAGAAATGGCGGAGTGTGTATTTAAGGATACTAAGCAGCAGCAGCAGAAGCAGAGAGAACATGTGGCACCCGGAGCTGTCTGACATAACAGAAAGGTCGGTAAAAGAGAGAGAGGAGAGACGACCGAAGAAGAAAGATAACCCAATCGGTTGATGCACCCGGAAGCCTACATATGCCTGCCTCTCTGGTTTCGTGACTAACTAGGCATGCGGGGGGATGTGTGTTTAAAGTTTTATGGAGACCGGGGGAGCTGCTATGTACATAAAATGTGCTCTGCCATGTCGAAAGACATGTATGTTAAAAACTTTTAAAAACAAAAAACGAGAGAGAACCACCAAAGCCGTGACAACTTCTCCACACATCCAGCCGGCGATGAGGAGGACTCAACTTTCGTATCTGCTTCAACTACTTGATCTCTACTTGCGTCGTGTCAGAGGACACATTATACATTCTCCATCCTTGGAATTATTTTTCTAACTTTCTTTTTTTCTGAGCAGAGTTCATCTTTTCGAAAGACAAACATTGGGTGGCGGCGCGCGCTTAGCATACCTACAATGACAAGGCTGGGAGTACAACAACACAACGACACGACCAGTGCATGACAGAAGTAGAAGCTCCTTTAAGCTCGATGGGAATTTCCGTTTTTTGAAATTTTTGAATATGAGTAGAAAACCAGAAACCAGATTAAATGCCGCAGGACCGACTGCGACCAACATTCACAAATACATCAACTTCTGTACTTAAAATATACACTCGAGGCGAAAAATTGTCATACGGTCTGTAGCGAGTTGTATGGATCCTTTGGTGGATGGATGAATAGCAAAGTTAAACGGGATGAGATATTGAAATCACTTTGATGGGAATTTAGGGAAATGTTATCTTTGTGTTTTGGGTTTGATGTTCTAAGCCAGACGAAAGGTTGGTTTTAGGCTTTTATGATAAAGGACTTTTACAGTTTCTTTGTAGGATTTTTACCTTTGCGTTATACAAGTGAACAAACCATAGTCTGAATATTTTCTTAAAAAAGCTTCCGAAAATTGAACTTTTTTTGAAATACACTCTATGGATTTTTTAGAGTTTGAAGAGTTTTTACTGGCACAGTAGCATGACTATCTGAAAATATTGCTTTAAATCCAAGTTCAACAGACCAAAACCACAGTGCTCTACAATTTCTTGCAAATATTTTGCTTGCCAAACTGGATTCCTCTTTAGTAGACGAAACAGTTCAAAGAACAAGCTCAATTTCTTACTGGTTGTCTCCAATTTTACACGCTAACACAGTTGAAGTCCTCTGCTACTTGTAAATTCTTCTTCATGAACGATCTTCCTTTTCTGCGAGTAGATACAAGTACAAGTATACATTCACAGCAACATTAATTAAAAACGTCTATATCACTCTTGTTCCAGAGGTTAACTAACACATAGAATAACAATAAAAATAATTCCCGGAATAACAAATTTACAATTAACAAAAAATCCCTTTAGGAATGTTTATGTTGTTGGTCTTTGACCACCGTTATGTTGATGAGTTTGCTTTATATGTATATGACAGTCGATTGTGGCGCCATCTAATGGACTGACAGAGAAGTAGTTTTTTTCCATTTTTGTTTTTATTCCTTCGCTAATTCACCCTCCATGGTGGAATAACTTAGTAAACATCAGTTTAAATTTTCTGGCTAAGTCTTTATCTTTTTTTGGTTGAAAATGCGTCTCTATTCTGCATCAATAATTTGTATCACTGTAAAGCTGATCGTGTTCAAAAGCTCTTTAATTTGACTTTCGGATGATCGACCAAGAAATTTCGGTTTGACCTTGTGTTTTCCGAGATCTGAAAATGTCAACACAAAGCCGATACAGCAGATGGTCAAACTGCCGAGCTGTTAAAAGCAGCAGATGACGATCTAGATAGGAGCATGCACCAAATTATCTGCAAGATATGGTCGGGAGTATATGTAAGCTCGATGATGGAACCTCAGCATGGTTTGCCCGATCCTAAAGAAGGGAGATCCTCCTTACTGCGCCAACTTAAAAGTAATCAGCCTACTTAAAACGCTTACAAGATCCCCTATGTCGTAATATGTGAACGTCTGAAGCCTTTCGTCAACAATCTGATTGATCCTTATCAATGTGGCTTCAGGCGAGGAAAGTCAACCATCGACCAAATTTTCACTTTGAGGCAGATCCTGGAAAAAAACATATGAACTCCAAATCGATAACAACCACCTTTTCATCGATTTTAAAGCCGCGTATGATAGCATCTGCAGAGACGAACTGTATAAAGCTATGTCTAATTTTGATATCCCGGTCAAGCTCGTTCGCTTGTGCAAATGACGAGGGAGAACTCACACTGCGCCATGAAGGTAGGAAACGAGCTTACGGAATCTTTCGATGTCAAAAAAGGATTCAGACAAGGCGATGCACTGTAGTTCGATTTCCTTAACATCGTTCTTGAGAAGATAGTGCAAAACACCACCGTCAAAACCGGAGGAACTATCTTCCAAAAATCTGTTCAACTTCTCGCGTACGCCGATGATATTGATATAATTGGAAGAACACAGCGTGATGTCAATGCCGCCTTTGTGAGAATTGAGACAGAAGCGGCAAAAAGGGGTTTAGCGGTAAATTAGGGAAAAACTAAGTATCTCTCAATTTAGAGATTTAGACCACGTGAAGTTGGTGATTATCGATTTCATCATCATTTTCGTGAACCTCACGTGGATTGCTGTCGTCCCAATTCCCTCAATTTGGCTTTTTCATATAGGTACCCATTTTTCCAAAAATGGGCCTTATCACTTTAAATATGATTTTTCGACCAAAACTGAAACTAACTTTCAGATGCTCCAAAACCCTATTACCGTACCGTACCGTAGGACATAAGAACATCTTCCCTATACGATTCAAAAACACCCAACACAAATTGCTTCTTCAAATCTTAAACACCATCCATACTCTTCGAATGTTTTTTCCATCGGACTCTTCGACTATCGAGTCTGCCTCCCCGTCGTCAATTTCTTCATTATCTGTGAGGAGATGCCACTGCATTACTGCACTTGAATTGCAATAGCTCTTCATTCATCGCACATCAATAAAAAACTCAATACAAATTTTTAGTCTGACCTCATCTTAAGATCCTTGTTGCATCAACATAATTTACCTTATTGGTACTTGAAATAAGTTATTACCCCCTCTTAAAAGAGAATTAGATTTGTTTTTTATACCCAAAGATAAAATCTCTTATGAACATCTTGGCGTCATTGCCCACAGTTATTATAAAAGAAAACAATTAAAATTTAACTACACACCATTTTTCACGCTCTACCCCATCATCAAGGGTACTATTCTTTTGGGTCTCGTGAACGTCGAAACTCGAAAGTGACTTCCACAATGTTAGTATTAGTATCACCCCTGTCACATCTAAGTGCATAAAGTTGAACAGAGACAGGTTAATTGGGAAGACATTATCTGTTATGCAAATGCAACAAAAAACAGTTTCCCGTCTGTTAAGCAGTTAGGGTGATACAGAATCTGCGATATAACAGTTAGAACAGCAAAGTTAGGATTTTTATTGTCAAAATACAGCTTTTTCCACATCGTCAATAGGTCAAAGTCCATCAGTCTGGACGATGAAGTTTCTGCTATCATCTCCACCACATGGGTTTGGTCCAGGCCTTCTTCTTTCATTTATTCCACATTGGTTCCTCTTCGTTTAAACGAGTTACATAGAAGTCCAGCCCATTGGAGTCTACCAAGCTTAATTTTTGTCATTATTTCTACTAGCTTGCGTCCATTCAAATATCTATTGTGAGGTCTCATTGAATTGCATGTCGGACGCTATCATTTCCCAATACTGCTTCTGATGCGCTCTGTTGGGCCCCCAAAATGTCTTAAAAATGATGCTTTGAAGAGTGTGGAATCTCTCTGCTTTCTTCCACAGATTCTGAGAAAAAACTAATCTGAGAGGATGATCAGTTTCTGAAGCCGTTTAATCGAATTGATCATAGCTTCATGTGCTTTCTGGTTTCTAGGCGAAAATGAAGACAGTATCAAACTTCAATAAAAGGACTTCTGATCCTCTGGTCAAAATCCTTACTTAAGAATACACCTAAAATTATCAATGATAAAAGATTATCTGTTCCTTTCTGGAGCAGTTTGATGGTCCTTGAACAAAATAGGTACGTGGTTCGGTGATCAGGGACGGCGCGGCGGCGGATCAGCAGGTACAAAGCTCCTGGGAGCGATAAACGGTCGGCCGTAGCGTCTACGTGGATCAGAAGGAGCCAGAGCCTCTGGTGGCAATTTAAGGACTGAATGTCTTCAAAATCGAAACCACTTACCGCAGGAGGGGGAATTTCCGATGATGAAATACTAGAAACTTCGGGCTGGCCAATATTACAAAATTGATACTACTGTATCATTCGGTAGAAGTAGTACCTATAGGAGATTTAGTACTCCTTATAATATTTTCTGAAAGAAGTGACTGTGAACTGTATAAACGAAACTTCAACTCAAAATATTTATTGAAAAAACTTGTGACTTTGAGAATAGCTGAGTATGTATTACCTATTGTGCTAAGACTTGAATTGAACCTTAAAAAGTCAAAGGTAAAATGCCTAGAATGTGTAACAAAGGTTGCTGTTTTTTCCCCATTAACTTTGATTTCAATTTGTATGGTTTCAATAATAATCACATTTTCATGCTTTCATGCGACACTTGATTCCTTTTTAAAATTGTATATCCTGTCACCTGGCAGCTGATAGACCAACCGAAGTCTCTTTCCGTAACGTTAAACTAAATACATTTATGACGTTAGATAATTCAATATTGCCCTAGCAATTCCCACACAACAATACCCAACAAAAAAACAAGGCCTTATGGCGGGACTACGTAACTAGAAACTATTGACGTTTATACTCAGCCAGTGCACTAAGCACTCAAGGTAAGCCACCTTCACACTGCCTCCTGACGACCTCCTTTTTTCTTCCTAAACTATTCTCTTCCGACCGACTTTGAAACAACAACGACGACGACGTTAGAAGGCTTCGTCACCTGAACACTTGAGCACGCAGGATGCGGATTAAAATTCATATTATTCCAATTATTTTTTATGAATCACCTGCAGTCACAAGGACAAAGCAAGGAGGGTCGCAAATAAAGATAGTGTCCGCCTCGTCTCGTCGACGTAATTCTATAGAAGCGTCCCGAGTTCCCCCCACACCCGTTTCAAAGGTCATTGCTAGCGGCTATTTTCGATTTTGATTTATTTTACCGGGTCAGGCTAAATAGTTGCGTTATGCTTTTACCACCCCTCTACCCTCGCACATTCCATTATCAAAAAAAAAAAACAACCCCCGCTTCGACTCAATCCTATTACCGACGAATATTCTCCAGCAAACAATGCCTAAAGGCTTAGTGTAGAGATGTGTACACTGTAGTGCTAACCGGGGGAGTCCCTGCGCCTTGACGATGACTTGACTGGTTGTTGGACGATAAACGTTGTCGGAGGATTATGTCGTTGTTGTTGCTATCGTGTGACGGTCGTTTGGACGGTCGCAGAAAAAATTCTGAAGAATAGAGAAGGTCTCCACAAAGGGCTTCATTCTCTTGGTCTGGAGTTTGAGGGATGTTTGTTTTTCCTAAGTCAATTTTCGGCTTGGACGAGCTTAGAGGAGTTTATGTTTTTTTCCACTCTCTTTGCTGGTAGTTTTTCGTTTCGTTTGTTGCTGTGTGCTTTGGCTCGTTTATGGAGCTTATTTGCTGGTTAACCTTTTTTTCCAGTCTTTGGGTTTAGCAAACGCATTTAAATGGAAGAGTTGGTTTTCAGACACCCATCCTTGGCTATGGATAAAGTATCACCACATCCCTCACCTCATGGTGTAGATTGAAGGGTGGTGAGGGACGGGTCAGTTCTAGAAGGGAATTTATTGGCTTACCAAAGGAATTTTGGAGAATTTTGATCCTTTTCATATTTTTTGATGGGCCCCGATAAAAATCTATGAAGGGTGCCAGGCTATTTCCTGATTCTTGATGGTTCCTTGTTTTTTTTCGCTCTCTCTTCGGCTCTTCAACTGGTTCTTGTGATTTTTATTTTATTGGATTGTTATTGTGTTGACGTAATTTACGGGAAATTAAATTATTGAAATTGTTATTGCAATCTCTAGTTAGGATCATCACAGGGTGGAGGGTATTGGGTTTAGGTTATTATTATTTTTTCTGCCGCTATTTATCCACACACAAAGGACCGACCGTCCTGTCAAACAGCAGCAACAGCAGGGGATGCGATGATGAAAAGCAAATTGTTACAAGTCAGGAAAAAAATGTTGTTTACATGACAAGATTTTGTGACCGCCTCAACAGGAAACGGAAATATTTTGTTTGTTAGGAAGTTAAGTGGCAAGAAAGAAGATTTATGAGGTAGAAGAAAAAGCAAATTTCAAGATTTCTATATGGGGAAATGGGGGCGGGACGAGGGTACCTTCTAAGTTGGAACATAAAATTTCTTTAAGGTGGATTTATATAAGCTTTGAAAGTTTTAATGGAAATCAAACTTTGGCATAGGAAGTAAGCCACACGAAAAAAAAAGAAAATAAAGAAAAATTGTTTCAGTTGGGAATTATCTGGCAGGTTTAAGACTTGAGACATCCATTTGTTTTGTGTGGATGGGATTGGGGATGGAGGGATCTCTGAAAGTGCGTTGAAAGCTTTGTTGAAAGGGGTTCTCAGTCGTTTGGTAATTATTTTAGGGAACACAAATATTAAGTTCATGTTGAGAGGACTAAGAAGACAGAATTTGTGTAAGCAGATTTTGGGATGGTTTTATACTTTGTCTGTGTGAAAACTAAAGCTTGGTTAACAGATTTGAGGGTTCTGGCGTTAGAGAAGTTGTTCGTTAAATTTAAATGTTCTCATAGTAGTAAAGTCTTTAAGCATCGACCCGTTCATAATGGAAAACCTTTTGGACCTAAGCATCCAATGTCGATGCATCGATGTGAATAAAATTGAGAGGTGCTGCAAAAATTAATAGCATATGTCTGTTTGTTTAAGCCGACATAGTACATGGGTACAGAAATGGAACTCTACAGCCAATCAATATTCTCAACTTCCTTGCAGTACTAAGACTTAACCCACCTGCTTCTTTAGTCCGAAGAACGTTCATTTGGAAGGTCCTTGTCTTACTTACTTACTTACTTAAGGTTCCGCTACAGTCCGGTGTGGACTTGGGCCTCAATTAACAGTCTCCACCACCTTAGTCGCGGTCTTCTTCTCCTTCCACGTCCCTCGGGAATAGTGTCGAAGACTTTCCGAGCCGGAGCATTGGTCTCCATCCGCTCTAAATGACCGAGCCATCTGAGTCTTTGGACTTTGACAATTCTGGCTAGGTCCATGTCGTTGTACAACCCGTAAAGTTCGCTGTTGTATCTTCCTCGCCATTCCCCTTCAATGCACATGGGGCTAAAGATGACCCGAAGAACTTTCCTCTCGAAACAGCCTAAGGCACATTCATGCTATTTTAGCAAGGTCCATTCTTCTGCACCATACAGCAAAACTGAGATGAAGAGGGCGTTGTACAGTTTTACCTTAGTTGCTCCAGAGAGGGCTTTTCCACTCAATTTCTTTCTAAACCCAAAGAAACAGCGATTAACAAGAGATATTCTTCGTCTGATCTCGGCGCTGATTGCCCGTGTTAATAGCGGAGCCTAGGTAGACATACTCCTCTACTAAGTTGTATGCTTCTATTGTGACGTTCTGTGGAAGCGTCGGTATTATGTGTCCTTCTCCAAACACAGCATATACTGGGCTTTTCCGTCATCTACCGCTTAACTAATTTTTTCCGCTTCTGTCTCAATTCTCACAAAGGCGTCATGGACATCACGCTATGTTCTTCCCATTTTATCATTATTTTGGGAACTAGTGCCTCTGGTGTTGATGGTGGAGTTGCAATATCTTCTCAAGAACGATGTTAAAGAAATCGCACGACAGTGCATCGCCTTTCTGAATCCTTTTTTGACATCGAAAGATTCCCTCGTCATTTTGCAAAAGCGAAAGAGCTTGGCAGGGATGCCAAAACAAGACATAGCTTTATACATTTCGTCTTTGTAGATGCTGTCATACGCGGCATTAAAATCGATGAAAAGGTGGTGGGTATCGATTTGAAGTTCATAGGTTTTTTCCAAGATCTGCCGCAAAGTGAAAATTTGGTCGATGATTGACTTTCCTGGCCCGAAGCCACATTGATAAGAACCAATCAGATTGTTGACGAAAGGCTTCATACGTTCACATATTACGGCAGAGAGAATCTTTTAGGCGATGAGAAGTAGACTGATTCCTCTGCAGTTGGCGCAGTTTACAGGATCTTCCTTTTTGAGGATCGGGCAAACAATGCTGAGGTGCCATTCACCGGGCATGCATTCTTTCGACCATATCTTACAGACGATTTGGTGCATGCTCCTATCAAGATCGTCGCCTGCTGCTTTGAACAGCTCGACAGCTAGTCCATCTGCTCCAGCGGCTTTGTTTAATTTCAGCTGTGATATTGCCGTTTTTAATTCTTTTATGTCGGGTTCACAGAATTGTTGGCTATCATGATCATCGTGTCTGACGAATGGCTCCTGCCTGACGGCGTGATTTTGTTCGTCGTGGCCGTTATACAGTCTACAGAAGTGGTCTTTCAAAATCCCCAGATCAGAGATGGATCTGACGATCTCTTGCGATTGTAGCCGTCCAAAGCCGAATTTTCTTGCAGAATTTCCTTGTTTTGGCTGTTGTCGGGATATTCCTAGCACTACCTTGGCAACGTCGAGGTAGTGGTCCGAGTCGATGTTGGCTCCTCGGAAAGTTCGAACATCTAGAATGCTGGACAAGTGCCTTCCGTCGATCGCAATGTGATCAATCTTGCTACCACAACATTTCACCCCGCAGCAAAATCGATCAGCCTGAATCCGTTGTCGGAAGTGGTGTCGTACAGACTGTGCTTTCTGACTGCTCCAATAAAGATGTCCTCTTTTCCCAGCTTTGCGTTAAAATCACCGAGGACAATTTTAATGTCATAGCTAAGACATTGCTCATACGTTTTGTCTAGGAGCTCGTAGAACTCGTCTTTGGTGTCGTCCTTTTTCTCTTCTGTGGAGGCATGCGCGCATATTAGGCTAATGTTGTCTAATTTAGCTTTGATTCGGATGGTCGTGATGCGTTCGCTTACACATTTGAAGCTCAAGACTTTTTGCCTGAGTCTGCTTCCCACGACGAATCCGCATCAAAAGAGCTGCTGTTGTTGCTCTCGGTAAGGTCCTTCTCTATATACATAAAAATCTCATGCAAATCAGCTGAAACACACTTCTTATGTACCAGTGGAGTGTTTGGAACCAAATTTTGAGGAAATGTTCGGTTAGTAGCGTAGATGGGTTTTAGGTAAGTATTTTGTACGAACAAGCCGTTTACGGAATATGGCTAAGATAGCGGAAGTCGGTAGCGGGTAGCGTGTAGAATAAGTGGATAGTGGATAACGAGTAGAGGGCTATCGTGAAGCGGATAGAAGAAGCGGGTAGCGAGATGTGGGTAGTGGCGTAGCGGGTAGCGAGAAGTGGGTAGTGGCGTAGCGGGTATAGCGTAGCGGGTAGAGCGTAGCGGGGCAGTACGAAGTTTGCCGGGTCAGCTGATGGTTTATAAAATTTTTAGCGCAGTTGCCTATCGAAAGTGCTGACACGGTATGGCTTCATGTAACGCAAATAGGATATGCATGTATCATTTACTAATTGCGTCGGTCGATAAAGCTTTACGTTTTTCAGAGCGAAAACGGCACATGTCTATCAAAAAAATTGCTTTAATTGACAACAATTACAATAATTTTTCTCTATAGAAGACTGTAAGCTTAAAACCATTCTACTACGGCTGGGTATGATTGAGACTATTAAACCCTGCGTCAAAATTCTATCATCCGCAACAGCAATCGACAATCGAATAAAACCGACCACACACTGAATTAGACGCCATCATATGGCCACTGGTGCCACTGGTGGAGTTCAAAGTCGAAAAGGCCAAACACAATTCCACTTCTCCGAAAATCCTCCCCAATCGCATTCACTTTGCTTTACCAATCGCTTTTTTTCCGAACGTAGCAACATCAATTTGTTGCTCAAAAAACCGCCGCGGTATCGTAAAAATGGAAATTTTATTTTATTCGACAGCATTTCCGCTTTGCTCTCTCAAAATAAATATTTTGCTTCGTTCATTTTTGTGAAACTAAAAATTCAATGAAATTATTCGCAGGCCTGGATGTGCCATCAGGCATCAACCGAGACCCAATTGGACTGTTGAACTTTAAACAAATGACCTACAAAAGGCTTCGTACGTACATTGCAGGGGCGGACTTGAAATGTGCTCTCGGTTTTGCAATTCGCATAATGTCGCAAATGTAATTTGTTCGAGTTGGTGGACGGTTGGGTGGGTTGGTTGGGTGCTTGGTGGCTGTCTGGGATTATACAATTATGGTGGGCCAAGTATGAAAATAAGGGAGGTCCTGTTTACAGAGCAAAATACGCTATGAATAATTTTGGTCGTGTGCCTGCTCGTAAATGCCAAATTAGCATGCAATAATGTGGATAAAAGGCGGGCTAGCCAACACACGACATATATTTACCGCTTGCCCAACGATGTGCACATCAAGACTGTGCGGTTATGGTGAGTACCGCCAGTAGGAGTCCGGGACATGTTGGGAGCACAAAGAGTTAAATGATGCACGACTTTTCGATGTTGCAATGAGCTCTATATAATAATTGTTTCTCAGTTAGCAAGCCCCAGTTCTGAATGGGGCCAACATTGTGTGTTAGGGAAGTACAAATCATTGTTATGGTTGTTGGTGGCGCTGTAGCTTCGCCGAGGGCCAGGAGGGTGGTTGGCCTTTTGTGCAACCTTGCTTGGTTCTATTATTGTTATAGAGCAAGTGCCCGCGTTAGCTGTTTCCAAGGGACCTGAACATTTAATAATTGTCCTTTGGGTCCTTGTCGTTCGATACGTCGTCATTAGTTGGTCAGTTGGTCATCAGGCTAGGCACGCTATACAGCTTGGTGTCAGAGTTGGTTTTGCGTGTTGCACTCCTGCGATTCTGCTAGAACTAGAAGTCATTGTTGTGCAACAAATGCAGAGAGGAAAATACTTTGACAATGGAAAATTAATCTGTTCACTGAGAGAATAATGTGTGGGCTGATGGTGCGACGCTGCTGATAGCTTGGCGAACATGATGGGTAGGTAAATAGAATATTTCAAATTGCTTTGCAATTGTTCGGCGAAGGGATAGGCGATCGGGGGAATGTTGCTGAAACCATTTAAATTGTGTTCGCTTTTGTATAAATGTTGACTGATTAAATTGCATTTTGTTGTGATTTCGAAGAGAGCATTTGACTTTTTCTATTATTTTTGTCAGATAAGCGTCATTGAGGTTGAGAGCTTAAATCTATAATAGTTGAGCTTTTCTGGTTGACGTACTTTGAATTGATTGGAAGTTTTGATTGATAATGCGAGTATGTTGGACAGTTTGGTGGTTGGAACGCATAACGGAAATTTTGTGGGTTGATGATAATTTTAATTGGGAAATTTGGAGAGGATTTATTTGGACATTCCTTGAGGTATTGTAGGGCAATAATTTAGTGTTGGCGGAATACCAATAAATGGTGTTTTAAGGTCCCATTATCTTTTGTAAATTGAATCTCTAATTGGAATGTTTGTATTTGATAGCAATTGTGTTTGAAGCAATTAGAGATATTTGTCTTGGCAGGTAGATTAGTTTAACCCTTAATTGACACAACACGTGTTAATTGGATGTTTGTATTTGTTAAGATTACGGTATTAATGCAATGAACTCAAATTGCTGGGAGATAAGTTTATTTTGCCTTCTAGGATGGTCTTTGTGTCTCGGTAACATAATTCCATGTGTTTGTTACAAACAAAGGTGCGTAATAATTCAACCAAGTGCATTCCAGCGTAACAGTGAGTAACGAGCACATTGACCAATCTGACTGTTGAAAAATAACAAGGAGATATATGTAATTTTGACCGCATGATAATGAAAGGATCAATTTCCATTAAAGCATGCCCTCATTGCATTCACGTGGACACAAGCATCTGCGTGAAGCTCTGTCAATCAACTCCTACTCCCATCACTATGTGGTGGACATCGGATGCCTAGTACCTGAGTTGGAGATAGGGTGATAACTGATAACCCATTTGGATGACTGTTGGTGGTAGGGGGGAGTGTCTTTCACTGAAGCACTTCTCTTAATACGAACGGCAGCAGTCGAGTTCTCTAGATGGAATCAGCGGACACCGTCTACTGCTAAAAAGCAGATGATGGGAAGGATAGGGCAAAAGGAGGATGAAAAACTGCGACATAAAGCTTCGTGATGCGGATTCGACGTTGGGAGCAGACTTAGACAGAAAGTCTTGAGCTTGAAATGTGTGAGCGAACTCATCACGACTATCCGAATCAAGGCTAAATTCGCCAACATAAGCCTTAAACGCTCGCATCGGCGCGTGCCCCTACAGAACAGAAAAAAGATCACACCAAAAACGAGTTCTACGATTTTAACGCAAAGCTGGGAAAAGAGGATATCTTTGGTGGAACAGTCGGAGAGCACGGTCTATCACTTTCGACAACAGATTCAGGTCTGATCTATTTTGCTGCTACCGAAATGTTGTGGTAGTAAGCACGTGATTCCCACATCTCAACATCTATAAAAGAATATGGAGATTTCCCGATCAATCAACCGTCAACCAGATTGATCACATTGCGATCGACGGCATTGTCCAGCATTTTAGATGTTCGAACTTTACGAGGAACCAAAACCGATTCGGACCACCACCTGGTTGTAGTCAAGGTAGTGCTGCGAGCATCCCGACAACGACTTAAAAAGGAATTGCAGCAATAAACGTCGGACGGCAAAAATCGCAAGAGCTCGCCATATCCTTCTCTGATCGTGTGTCAATTAACACCTGGAGGAGTCCTATGCCGGCAACATCAAGTATCGAGGAGCAGTGGCAACATTGTCAGAAAGGAGTTAGAGACACCGCCTCTTATGTGCTAGGTTTCAAACAACCACCGAAGCGAAACCCTGGGCTAGACGAAGAATCTAGGCAGGCGCATGCAGACAAGCAGGAGACATACAAAGCTGCATAGAAGGACAAGATCTACTCGTGAGCTCTACGAGCAAAAGATTAGGGAGGAACGTCGGCTTCTCACGAGAATAAAGAGGGAGCATGAAAAGTGTCAGATCGAGGTTATTGAGAGAGTCAACAGCAGAAATGAAGTTTGGAGGTTTTGACAGAAGGTTAAACAGCTAGCTCAAGGTCATTGAGCAAAAACTGAAATGCATGCCCAATGAATGGATTATCAGCATTGTTTGCTCAATCTTGAAGAAGGGAGATTTTTGAACTTCGCCAACTATTACAGAGGAATCAGCCTCCTTAACATCGCTTATAAGATCCTCTCTGTCGTAATATGTGAACATCTGAAGCCTTTCGTCAACAAACGTCCAAAACTCCAAAACGTCAATCAATTCAAGAGTCCGTCCTACTACAATAAGCCTTGAGACGGAGGGTTAGCGGTTAATGAGGGCAAGACCAAAATTAATGCTGTCAGCAAGTAAGTACAGTCAACATCAACGTCTTGGAAATAACGTCAGTAAGGACAAATTTAACTTCAAGTTAGTTATGCCTTTGAGATCCGCTATTAATTCAGACTACTATACGAACGCTGAAATCAAAAGAAGAATCACTCTTTACAATCGCTGTATCTCTGGACTTAGAAAAGGCCTCTGCCGGGCAACTGAAGTGTCACTCTTCAAGAACCTCATATCATTGACAATATCGGATGAAAACGCTTTGGGCTGTTTCGAAAGTAAAATTCTTAGAGTGATTTTTGGTCTCGTCTAGCCAGACCTAGCTCTGGTGGTAGAGGACCAAAAAGAACTTGATGTGTGAAACTGGATACAGGATGAGGTCATGATCAGACCTGGAGTATAGCGCCTCCTTAAGTAAGTACGTATGTTTCAAAGCATCACCCTAGCCGTTCAAATAAATTCTAATCTAAAATTCTTACATTAAGGTATCTAGTTGAAGTTTTAACAACTCCAAATCGTGCCAAACACAATTTCAACTCAAATGTTTTTTTTTTTTTTAAGACTTGCCTTTTTCTGTCTTATTTGCCAGGCAACACCAACTTTCAAACTTTTTGTTCAAATAACTAAAACCAAAATTATTTTATCTTCATTCCCCCAAACGCTTGTTAACACATAAAGAAAACCTTAATGCATTTCAATATCCCTACTAAATCCCCAAACTCCATCGCCAATTAAAATCAAAAATTCTCTCAAAAATCATCCAGAAAGAGTCAAAGTTTCGTAGCCAACGAACGTCGCCGTCACAGTCGAGTCATCGCCGAAGGGACCTCTTCCAAAAATGAAATTGAATTTTCTTCTAATGTTAACGCTAACGATCATTAGGATGGCACCAAAAAAATATATACAAACTTCCTTTTCGAAAATTCACACCAAAAAAGTTGCCCCCTGCAATGTCACTGGGAATTTGTGTTTTTCTTTTTTTTTTCTCTGCATTTCGCTTTACACTTGCACGCCTTTAAGTTGGCAAGTTAATATTTAATTTTCGCAAAAAGCTTATACAAAACTTTTGCCTTTTAACCAAAGCCGCACTCTATTCCATAGCGATGCATGGTGGGTGGTAAAAGTGGGAGACGTGGCTTATCCTGCATACGACTTCTCAAAAACCAAACTATGGAACGATGAAGATGACGATGACGACGACAACGACAACGACTACGATGATTGCAAGTTATTAGAAAATCTGTCGATAAGTTAATTTTCCGCTTTAAATTCGACACCAAAGCGCAGCGGAGTCGGTAGCGGTGACAGAGGCGCTCTTTTTCTATTAGTTAGCTTATGCACGGTTTTTTTTGTTTTGTTTTCGGTCTTCTTTTTCTGCTAACGAAATAAAACGAAATAAAAATGGAGCATGCAGCTTCATGCTGCAGCTAGACCAGCGTACGATGGTATACGTTGCTCGAAACTCAAGTGGCATCCAGCTTTTTTTTTTTGCTCCTTATTTCGAGGAATTTTCAATTCCAATTTTCAAACAAACGCAAATTAATTTGCTTTGCTACTCGATTCCTTGCCAGCAACAATCATCCGCAGTTTCCGTTGTCGTTGTCGTCCTCTCTTTCTCGTCATCATCATTGCCACCACCGACAGGATACAGAAGCAGGTCCTCGAACAAAAATTTCATCGGGCGAGTTCCAAAAAGAAAAACCATCATACGAAAACGAAAGGTTTACTCAGGATGTAGGGAAACTTTTTTGTCGCAACCTTCACTTCCAACGTCGTCATCGTCGTCGTTGACTACACACACATCCTTGGTACCCCCGTCAGCTATAAGAAACAAGGAAGCGTGTACACAAAAGAGGTCCTCTTGAAAATATAATAATTAAATGTTCCTTTTTCTCTGGATACGTGACTAGTACACGATTTATGGGATCTGATGATGCACACAGACAGACACACCACTCAGATGCAAATGCCACAATTATTAAAGTTTGCCCTCACCATTTCATATCTTGTTATTGTGTTTTCCCTACCGAGCTCGTCATGAAGAAGACAAAACTTGCTACACGAATTGTCATAACTCATGCATGTTGACGTAACATCTGATTTGTTGCTTCTGAATCTGGAGGGTCGAAAACGTTTATTGTCATCCTTTTGCTCCTTATAAAATATAACAACAAATTTTAAATTGTTTTGTCTGCGGGCGACAAGCTCCAGTCGCGCATATTGTCAAAAAGTCTTGAGGGTGTTCAAAACGCGCTCTCTCCGGCTGACGTATATAAGATTTGATGACATCCTGCAGGGCATATAAGAGCGAGCGAAGTAGGTACATGCATGAAACATGCAGCACAGTAATCGAAATGGAAGGTTCCTTTGGGTGATTTCTGAGAAAATTTAAGGAAATGAAAATTTTATTCAAGTTTTTCCCTTTGACAGCAAAACGCTCGAGCTCGAGCTGTTGAAATGGAAATGACCTTAGCATTTATTTGTGATGTTCGCTCCCCCGCCGCTGGCGGAAAAAGCAAACAAAAAAATGTTTATCCAAATCCGGAATAAGATTCGTTTCACTTGAGCTTGAAGGTCCTTGCGGACGACAAAAAACTATGTATCCAATTTTCAAAGGGAACGACTAAAAGTTTGCAAGCAAAAAATCAAGCTCTAAGTGAATTTGACACAAAAAAAAGTAAATTCGACAAGAAGCACACGTATGTATTACCTAATGCCAGCGGACGTGTCCCTAAAAGGTCAAAAATGTTCGTTAACAATTCTCAAAGCTTCGGGGGTGAATTTCTTTGAACTTGTATCTCTCTCTGTTGAGCTCAGATAGCGATACGAGGAGCCGAGCGACATTCCTTTCTCATATTGATGCACCTTCAGTTTTTCCTTGTTCACAAAACTCGTGTTTTTGTGTTTGCATTATTACTTTTTGGCAAATTTCCATTTTGTATCACCGATCCACCACATCGGATGAAAATTTCAAACTTTTCCGGTATCGGTTGAAGTCGGTCGAGTCCTTACTTCGTCGTTAGATGGTATCATATACGAACGGGGTTTATCACTCCATCTAGAAAGGACGATGGCATCCGCCTGGAGTGAGAGTGCTTAGAGATCGACCAGTAGAGGACCAACCAACCGCCCGACGCGACAGAACGACAGACCAAGTTTGGTACATGCGGCTGGAATATTAAGTAAGAAGGTACACAAGGGTTCACAACTTTTTAATGTTCAAAGTTGTCTATGAGATTGAGGACAGGACAGAAGCAGGAGCGAGAGAGATGGTAATGTGCTGAGCGAACGAACGAATAAGGATGAAAGTTTTGTTGTTTGTTGTTGTGTAAGAGAGGACTGGACGGCGAGGAAGGAGGGAATTTTGAATATGAAGCGCGAATTTAAATGCAGCGCATAGTTATGCCAGGAAGTGCACACAAGATGGAGAAACGGATGATGAACTGACTCTTTCGAACTCAATTCGCATTAATCACCTCCCATATAATTACGGAACGATATCAATCGGAAGGGCGAACAACGAGCAAAGGGTTGTGGGTGGGTAAATTGATGGTAGAGAAAGGAGTTGTTAAGCCAGTGACGGACTTGGAATGCGGATGGAATTAAGGGGAATTTCGAGGCATTATTGTTCAAGAAGAAGAAATTTATATTAAGGAAGGAAACAACTTTTCGGCATCAGCGTTTCTTCTTTCTTCTGACCTTCGAACTTATAGCCAAAAAGGAGATTTAAGATGGAAGGAATATGCAATTCCAGGAAGAGCTCAACCAAGGGTTGGTCATGGTAAGCTGACAACTGGATAAAAGTCAAATCATTAGTAAGTGATCAATGGGAGTCAATACCCCTGTACCAAAACACCCCGAGTGAAGAACACCAACAGTCCTCTACATCCTTATTCTAGGAGTATCGTTAGATATTTTGATGAAGTTTTAATGGAAAACAGCAAATTGGATCGGAGAGTTGGTGAAAACCCGGGTCTGCTTTGACTTTACCATTTGTGGTGATTAGAAGTCTTCTGATCTTTTTGATTTTACTGTAAGCCCGGTCGGTAAAATTTGACCAGACCTGAAATCTAAGGTATGATATTGATATAATGGGAAGAACACAGCGTGATGTCAATGGCGCCTTTGTGAGAATTGAGACACAAGCGGAAAAAATGGGTTAAGCGGTAAATGACGGAAAAACGAAGTACATGCTGTCTTTGGAGAAGGACACCCAACACGGACAGCTCGGACAGAACGTCACAATAGACGCATATAACATCGAGGTAGTAGAGGAGTTTACCTACATAGGCTCCGCTATTAACACGGTCAATATACCAGCGTCGAGATCAGACGAAGAATAACTCTTGCTAATAGCAAGTATGGTGCAGAAGCAGGGACCTTGACAAAACCGGATAAATGTGCCTAAGGCTGTTTCGAGAGGACTGTTTATCAAGTCATCTTCTGCCCCGTGTTCATCGATAGGGAATGGGGAAGAAGATTCAACAGCGAGCTTTACGGGTTATACAACAACACGGACCTAGCCACAAGCCTTTGACACTATTCCCGAGGAACGTAGAAGTAGAGGAACACCGCGACTCAGGTTGCGCACTGGAGATAGGTAACTAGGGACCGAGCTGGCTGGCGGAGACTGTTGGTTGATGCCCAAGTGTAAAATGGTCTGCAGCGCAACATTAAGTAAGTGAGTAAGTCTACAGTTCCAGTCAGGATGAACTACTTAGTGAACACCTTATAGGGCTACTACGAAATATTTGGAAACCAGGTGGAGCGGTTTGGCCGCCTCCCTTTCTTTGGAGTAGGTTGCGGACCGTACGTCGAGGTGACTGGCCCGCCATGTAAAGAAAATAAAGTTTCAAACCACCAGCGAGTGGATGCGGACGAAATTCATGATGACGACCCACGCAAACGATTCATAGAAAAACGAATCTCGATTCTACACTCGGAAAGTAGGTCCCTTAGAACACCACGTGCAGCCGAACAAGCCCTAGACTGGTATAAAGCAGATATAGCCGCCATCCAAGAAATGCGATGGGATGGTCCGGGGCTACGAAAATTGAAGACTGCGGCAACTGCTACCGGGAACGCAATCAGCGTCTATTTGGATTTGGAATTGTAGTTGGGACTCGACGAAGGGGTAGGTCTTTAGTTTCGACTCTGTGAAAGAGCGCATCACGACGATCTGCATCAATGCTGAATTAACGTTTCCCGCACCCACTGACGAAAAGGATGAAGACACCAAATATAGAGGGCAGAGAAGAAATGTTTGGTGGAATCATCGGACGACAGAGCCCACACGACACCACCTCCGATAAAGGATTCAGGCTAACTGACTTCGCTGCAGCGACATATTATGGTAGCAGGTACGCGATTCCCACGTCTCGATATCCACAAGGGGACATAGACACATGCTTCGAAAAAGTGAAACTTAACCACCTACTACCCATCAGCTGAAGAAACAATGAGTAACCAGCAAAAGAATATGTACTTCCGGCTTCTTCAACAAGCAATATGGATCTTTGGTACCTGCTGATATACGAAGACGCTACGGCCGATCGCCATCAGGAGCATTGTCCTTTCCGATCTAACAGGCCCATTGCACCTGCTGATTCGCCACCGCTGAGGATATTGTCCCTAATTACCAGATATTATTTGTCCAAGGACCATCGAACCGCACCAGCAAAGACCAGATAAGCTGTTATGAGTAAAAGTTTTTGGCAAAAGGTTCAGAAGGCTTAAAATTGAAGTTTTATTCAATAAGACTTTGGCAAGACCAGCGGCGCGCAAGACCTGGGCTGACAAGCATATCACCGAACCCGAAAAATTTGTTTCATAAGTTCTTTTACGGAAACACTTTACTTGGACCTACTCAACGGCGCGAGCAAGCCTTTGGTCGATGACAACAACAAGTGAACAAGAGGAGTTGGTTCTCCCTGACTGCAAATTGATTAACATTGGTTCGGCAACAACGAATCAACCAATTCCGCCACTGTCCATCAACATGACCACCAAAAGCCCAAGCTGATTTATTTTAATTTTCTTTTTCAGTTAGCGCCATCACCGTCACAGCAGTAAGTCAAACTATCTTCTGTACTTAGTCTAATGATACACAACTCATAACAACCAACCAAGCAGCATCGTAGCCTTCGTGTCGTGGCTTGCAAAAGGCAAAATGGTAATAAATCATAATCCTCGAAGGGGCGCATTAACTTCGACTCTGCCCAGTCTTTTCATAGCATTAATGATAAAGGCCAATCGACAGACTAACCCTAACGAACGGTCGGTGGTGCTGCTGAGCCATCATAACTCCCAGCAACATTATTATGGTCAAAGCACAAAGTCGATTATCCTTTTGCTTGATTGACATCGACCGCATTGATCTAACCATCATTTAATATATTACTATGATTCTATAGGTATATTAATAAGTATTAGCAGCCAGACCAAATCAGCAAGGAGTTGAGCCAGGGATGATTATCATTATTGATGCGAGAAGGATGGAAGGATTGTGTCCTGTGGAATGCGATGGATACATTATCGCGGACGCCTTCGCTGATTGTTCGTTAATTTCACATTACATAAATGCCAAATGACACGGAAAGTCAGGGGCGCCACCATTTCGCCATCCACTATGTTACAAGGACATCGCGCTATCACCGACGGAGTCGTTGTCGTCGTTCGAGTCATCATCGACTTTTTACGACTGAGAGGGAGATAATGAAGGAATTGTTATGATTACAGCTTATTTTTATATGTCGCTCGTTCGGTTTTTTTTTTTTAGTGAGAAGGAGCGTCAATGGGGAAGACAAAGCAGAAGCTCTTTTTTACAACCCTCTGCTGAAATTGTTTTCGAACGACAAGGATATGATGACATGAAAGCGAATGCTGGCGTTACTTTAATAAGAACTTGCTGCAGTAAATGCGATGGAGATGGCGGTGTCGGGAATACGAAAGAAGGAAGAAGGGATTTGATATCCATTAAGCGATTGGCATCAGAAAACATTCTTATCTGGACGTTTTAATGTGGTCCATAGAGTTATGGCTGGGGATTTAGCCGAAGACAATTTGGATCGAAAATAAAGCGAAAGGGTGTCGGTCGCCCGCAATAGTGTCTTCGTCGTCCGACCGCAGACATTCAAGTGCATCCGTTCGATGGATAGAGATAGAGATATTGAGGTGCGGTTGGAGAAGATCGTCTTGGCACTTTAAGAGGAATTTATTGGCGGATGAGATGGTTTCCTGGCGACGATTTTGAAGCACTGGGGGAAATGTCACTTTGCAACTAAATGCGATATAAAACGAAAAGAGTGAACGCTGGGGAATACAGCTTTCGTGATTGCACCTTAAATCTGGAGCTTTCGAGTGTGCACTTAATTGGGTTACGAAGAACTTAATGTTGATGCTGTTAAGACGGATTATTTTTGTCATCTGTTGTTGATAGCTATAATGACAATTATTGTTTTGCTTTGGTGTTGGTCCCCAGGAACGGTAACATTTTAAGTACTACTTTCCAAATGCGGGGTACAACTGGTAAAAATGTTATCATCTTGCAGAGAATAATCAGTTGGGGGGAAGGAATTATCAACGGAGTTCTCTCTGAAGGGCAAGGATCACTGAATGGAAGGAAGTACCTCATCAGGTCGCAGAAAAGAGAGGGAGGTTAATTGCAATGCAAGAGGAAGGAAAAGGTCGATTCGGATAACAATTGCCTTGGCAAGTCGCCTTTGGACGACGAAATAATTCAAGGCTGGGTACGCCTCAGAAATACAAAGTCTTATCGAGCAGTGCGAAACATGGCGTATCACATGGTGCGCCGTCTGGTGGTTTCACTGTAAATTATAGACTATATTGATTCTGACAGCGGTCGGTATCATACGTCCGTGAACAGCTGAAACAAACTTTGCTGTGCAGTACATCCTAAACAGTGCGTTTTTGAAAAGAATGTTTTGCCGAAATTACGGTCCACCCTGTCTTCTGTAGGCAAGTTTTAGCAAATAGCTTTCGAGTCGTAGAATAGCCGAAAATTTGGCGGCTGGAGCCTAGATCAATTAGGCTCGATCTTAACCGCTCAATATTTCACGCACTAGACTGAGGTTCTGCACAAAGTCAAAGACCTAGAGTTTGTTGCTTGCAAAGTCTAATTTCCTCAGTTTTAAAACAATTCGTTTTTTCTCGCTTCGCAGTTTGAGCCTTAGACAGGATTGCACTGGACGAAAGTAAGAATGAAGGCGGTTGGGCATGGGAATTCGAAGCAAGAAACAGACATTGACATTGACAAAGGTGATAAGGAGATAAAATTGTGATTTTGTTTGTTTTATTTATGGCGGTTTGGGACTCTGGGCCCCCCTCCCCAACTTGCTTTTCAGGTCACTATTTTATGGAATTTTAAAAATCATAAAAATTCAAACTCAATTTAAAAAAAAAAGATCAAAATCAATATTCAAAACCTTTAATTTCTTAAAAATTTCAATCCACAAACAAGATGGAAATGCATTATGTCATCTTAATCGAAGGGCTGTTCACTCATTTCACCGTCAAAGCCTACAGGTAAGGGCGTACACCTACATCATCCCCTTTGAGACACTGACGGAAATCAATTTAAATTCCCTGTCCCCAGAACACAACCTCATATTGAGCTGGGTTGGGTAAGTGCATTTTTTTGCATCGAATATAGCTTCCGTCCCCCGCCATCTTCAATCTGTTGCACAGTGAAATCGGAACAGAGTGCGACAGTGCATAGAAAACTAGAAACACCACCATCGTCATTGGCATCGTAGTCGTGGCAAACAGTTTTTGGCGTTTCCATAGCCACACGACGACGACGAACCACGTTTCTACCCATCAACGTAAATTTGAATTTCCAATCTGGATGCTGGATGGATTCAAGGAACCCTTATCGTTCTATTGGTACCCGTTACGCTCAGCTTCAGTATGGCTCTTGCATGATGATGCAGTGGTGGCGTTGCCACCTCACCAGTCACCGATGATGATGTTGGAGCAAAAATTGTAAATAAACACCAAAAAACCACTGGATACACACGCAAGCACCACCGAACTGATACAACAAAAAAAAAAAAGCAAAAAAGACAAACTTGAATTATTATTCGTTTTTCTTAACTCGTGTCCTAGCCCTTGTTGTACGGTTTTACATATGGCGCTTTACAAAAGGATAACAACATGCATCGTCGTTCTCGTCATCATCCTTGCTGTTAGTGCTCTGCTGTGGTTGCTTATCGGAGATGGCAAAAAGAATCCACTCTGGCAAGGACCTTAAACTTTTACAGCAACTATTTGTTGTTGTTATTATAACCACGAAAGAAGGTTAAAAAACATGTTTTCAATACAAAAAGAAGGAGGACGTTTATCAATAACACACACACTCACTCACTCACTTACTCACATGAAAAAAAAACTCACCTCAAAAGTTGTGAAAACAATTTTCTCGATCGATCCAAAGTAGCGTTCCCATAGTATTTGTGTTTGCTGTCTGAGGGCCAGAATACGGTTGACGGGTATCGACCGCACTACTTCAGGAACCTGTCGAACGATACAAGATATAAATACATATTTTTTTAGATATATTGGCTCAAAGGAGATTTGAAGAGCGAAGGCTATAAAGAGTTAAACTTCCTGAATGAGCTGGAAAATTGTTTACGCCAAAAAGGATTCTACTCATATTTCCATAGGAATGTGTGTATAGAAGTTTCATATCAAACTGAGGCAATATGTTTGTTTTTTCTGTGTATGCAAACAAGGTAATGAAAATTTCTAATATTAAAATTTACCGTCCAAGTGAAAAGTTATCAGTTTTCCAGCAGAAGATCCTTGGAATCAATATTTTGTGGGGTAGATTAGGCAAATATCTGTTTTTGATGATAAGAATTTCTAAAATCTGACCATCGTTTGGTTGTTGACGTGCTGCATTCGGTTTATACAAGTTTCTAATATATGGAATTTTGTATTTATGAAAGATTAAACTATCAATTTGTTATCGACTCAGGGAAGAGAACGAAGAATGTTCTTTTTTGCAGAGAAAAACTACAGGCTTCGTATTGCCTCAATCGATACCTAATTAAAGACCTAAACTTTTGAAGCCCGCTCTCCACCCTCTACCCCATTACTCCGCTCCTTGCTATCTCGCTATTTGTTACCTGTTTCCCCCCTAACAGCTTCCCAACACACCGCTACCCCGTTACCCACTACTCCATTACCCCGCTACCCATTACCCGCTGCTCACCACCTCGCTAACCCGTAACCTCACTACTCATCAATCCCACTACCTCGCTACCCGCTACCCGTTTCCCACGACATCTACTCGCTACCAGCAACCCGTTTCATCGTTACCCCGCTAACTGCTATCCACTAAATCTATCTTTGTCTTAACGCCTAATTAATATATCAAACTAACAATTAATATATCAAACTAACTAGCAAAACAACGTTTTCTGGGTCAGCTAGTAAGCTCGCACCGATTCAGAACCCTTCACAGGCTTACTCCAAACAACTTTGTTAAAGATCAGCACATGGTCAAATGCATAGCTATGATTCTATAGGGAAAATGAGGTGTCCACATTTTTGCCTATATCTCATAAACGGCTTGGTGGATTTTGTACAAAACAACTAGTGCTTATTTCGTGAATGGTAACACTTAGCTCATATCTGATTTGACAGATAATTAGTTATATCCTTCCGCTGAACGAATATGGTTGTGTATACGCTTGAACAACACTGGGAAATATTGCGACATTACTTTGAAAATCATGGTAATGTTGCAGAATGTGTGCGAAGGTTAGGTTAGGTTAAGCGGCCTGATAGTTGATGTCGTCACCATCACACTTAGATCAATGTAGATCCATTGTGGTACCCCGAAGTGTTGTAACTTCCTGAAAAATAAATAACCTATGAATCATGTGGTTCGTTTAACCATTTAGAGGTCTTGACAAAGTTTAGTAAGCTTTTGCCTGGCAGTTCTGATAGTTCCTCTAGTTCATTGAAGAAGAATTTGCCTAGAGTTTTCTTCCTAGTAAGACAGAGTGAAGGACAGTGGCAGAGAAAATAAGCAGTGTCTTCGTGCTCTTTCTCATCACCACAGCCTCTACAAAGGTCATGCGTACTAAGCCCCATCTTCTTCTTATGGTAGCCGAGTAGGTTGTGTCCTGTAATAATGCCGATAAGGGATCTTAGGGAGGGTTTATTAAGAGTTAAAATCCAATCGGATCTCATCTTATCGTACCTAGGCCATAGCTTCCTGGTGTTAACACAGGTTTTTCTATAGGAGATTCCATCTGTTGTTTTATTTTTGAATGATGATTTTACTGACGTTGCGATGATGTGTGCGAAAATTGCGTACGGATTTTGGAAGAAGAGAAGCACCGTCAGCTCCGTATGTTCGTTATCTTGTGAAAAAAAGTGAAAGAAACTAGCATCCTCATCGATAAACCAAAGGGTGAAAATCTGAAGCAGAAAGTGTGCGTGAAGCGCCATCAATATCAACTCACCGTCGTTCTCAACAATTGAACATTTCGGAGACATCATTGAGACGAATTTTGCATAAAGACCTTGGTATGACGCCATACAAAGTCCAATTGGTTCAGGAGTTGAAGCCAACTGACCAATGCGTTTTCGCTTCGCTAAGTGGGCCTGCGACCGACTTACCTAGAGAAGATGCCGATTTTGCCAAAAAAAATTATCTTTTCAGATGAAGCTCATTTTGATCTTTGCGGGTATATAAACAAGCAAAATTGTCGCATTTGGGGCATAGAAAACCCGCACGCATTCATTGAATAGCCGATACACCCAAAACGAGTCACTGTTTGGTTCGGATTTTGGTGCAGAGGCATAATTGGGCCATTTTTCTTAGAAAATGAGCAAGGAGTGGCCATTATAGTCAATGGCGATCGTTATCGGGCCATGTTGAACGAATTTTAGTCCACAAAAATTGAAAAGGAGGATATTGGCAACATTTGGTTTCAACAAGATTGCGGCGCTACGTGCCACACAGCCAAAGCTACACCTGAGGTTTTGCACCCTTTTTTTTTTGAAGATTGCATTATCAGCCGCAGAGCTGATACCGTTTGGCCACCTCGGAGCTGCGTTTTGACACCGTTGAACTATTATTTGTGGGGTGCCGTAAAAGATAAGTGTTACGCCGACAAGCCAGAGACAATTGACGCTTTAAAGAACAAAATTCGTGAAGCTATTGGTGGAATACAGCTGCACACAATCGATAGTATGCTTAAAAATTGGACCGATCGTGTAGGCTACTGCATGGCCAGCCAATTAAGCCATTTTAATGAAATTATTTTCCATTATTAACCGGTAGGATTGTACTTTCAAATAAAAACAGAAATTTGAAAATATTCAGTAGTTTTGTTTTATAACATTTTCAAAAAAAAAAAAAAAGTTATTTGGCGGACCCTTTACTCAAAATCCAGTCCTCAGTCGACAGCAACAACAAATTATTTTTTAACAATATGATCGCATCTATTTATTTACATTTCTTTGTGAGGATAATGCAGAAGTTAAAAAATAAGTAAATTAAGAACAAACAGAATCCTGTCAAAACAACTTGACCAAGTGATTAATTTGAATTGAAAAGAGGAGAAACCGAAAGGAAAAAGGGTTCCACAGGATTCATTTTAATTACTTTCTTTTATTGTGACATCATGAATGCTTCCGACCCAACCCAGTTAATTACTTTGAAAGAATGAGGACTCCAGTTGAGGAAGTGATGGTAAACAATATACTTAATTTGTTAACGAGGTTTCAGGCTTGACTGAACTCGGTGCATAGTTTAAAATTGAACATTTTTTCACTGTCAGACACTCATATACAGGGTGATTCACGAGCGTTGTGCCAAAAAGCTAGAGCGTGTAGGTTGAGTTGAGACAAGAAAAAAATCGTATGGGAGGGGGGGGTCTATTCCCCCCCGTTTAGCCGGGAGGGGCAATTTTCTGAAAAATTGACTTATTTTGTAAAAAAAAATATTAAAAATCAACGGCTTAGTTTACAACACCGTGCTATACCTTTCTGAAAAGCTAAAAACTTCTTCTTTCACTTTGTTTTTAAAATAAATGGTTTTAACGAACAGTTTAAAAAAAATAAATTTTCAAACTAAAAATTTTCAAAAAAAAAAGCCAAAAAAATTTTTTTGAACTAATTTTTTTCAAAATTTTATGTAATTAAGTACTAATTTTGTTTTGAAATTTCAATGTCTTTGTTAATTTTTAGTCGAAAACAGAAAACCGGATGCAAAAATGTCTTTTCGTTTTTGAGAAATTAAAAAAGAACCAAAACCACTTTTTTCTAAGAAAATCTTTGTTTTTATTTTTACCTATCTGGACTTTTAGTATAATTTACTAGTTTAATTTATAAATTTAATTTTTTGTAATTGGAGTTTTATGAGGACTCCATAAATAAGGAAAGTATTGGATTTTCCCTGGATTAATCATTTTGTTCATTGAAAACGTCTGCCATTGACCTTTCACTTCTAGCTCTCCGTGCTCTCGTCGGCGGATTCTTGAAAACATGCTACGACTTGGGCGCCATCTATTGGGATATCTTTCAGCGAAGAGTCTTTCAGCTTCCCGATCTCGACAACAAGTTAAACCGTAGCAGAAGTTCCTGTCCGCTTAATCTTCTCGAGCTTATGAGTTTGTTATTGTTATGTGCTGATGAGTTAATATTTTAATTGTAAATGGTTGTTTAGTAAATATGCGATACCTTTTATTTACCTTAAAGTTTTTAATTGTTTTTTCATTCAAGAAAAATTGCGGTTTAATTATCTTAAGCCCCTAGCAGGTAGAACTCTTCGCCGGCGAGTGGCCGCGGCCCCAGGGATAGTAAAAAAAAATTGCAGGTCAGTTTTAAGACGTTATCAATGAACAAAATGGTTAATCCAGGGATAATGTAATACTTTTCTACTTTATTGAGTCCTCATAAAACTTCAATTACAAAAAATTAAATTTATAAATTAAACTAATAAATTAAACTAAAAGTCCAGATAGGTAAAAACAAAAATAAACATTTTTTTTAGAAAAAAGTGGTTTTGGTTTTTTTCAATTTCTCAAAAACGAAAAGACATTTTTGCATCTGGTTTTCTGTTTTCGACTAAAAATTAACAAAGACATTGAAATTTTAAAACAAAATTAGTACTTAATTACATAAAATTTTGAAAAAAATTAGTTCAAAAAATTTTTTTTGGCTTTTTTTTTTGAAAATTTTGAGTTTGAAAATTTATTTTTTTAAAACTGTTCGTTAAAACCATTTATTTTAAAAACGAAGTGAAAGAAGAAGTTTTGAGCTTTTCAGAAAGGTATAGCACGGTGTTGTAAACTAAGCCGTTGATTTTTAATAATTTTTTTTACAAAATAAGTCAATTTTTCATAAAATTGCCCCTCCCGGCTAAACGGGGGGGAATAGACCCCCCCCTCCCATACGATTTTTTTCTTGTCTCAACTCAACCTACACGCTTTAGCTTTTTGGCACAACGCTCGTGAATCACCCTGTAGAACATGCACAAAGTTAAACGTATTACTCGACCTTCCGATATAAAATTCTTAGGTAAAACTTTGTTTTGTGTGCAAACATGAATCAAGTGCCATCCTACGTCTTCGAAACAGTTCCACTCGTAGGCACTTCGCCAACGCACGACCTACAAAACTTCAATATTATTAAATCATCAACCTCCCGAGATCAAATTCTGACTTGTTGAGCTAAAAATTCTTTCCCAAAACTTTCACTTAAAATTCCAAACATGAGTCCTTCTTTGAACTTTTTTTCCTACCTCCAGATCCATCTGCGATGACAAAATACTTAAACCTAAACCTATATCAAGCTTAACAATTCCCCGAAGAATAATAACGATACATTAATAATTATTTTGCTGCAGAACCCACTTAGGACTTCAGCAACAACCAAAACAACAACACCGACATTGACGAAGGTGACTGCCAAAGCAATGGCTGGCAAATACCATGGCAAGGATCATAAATTTTAGGTTCCATCGGGAGGGCAGACAAGGGAATTTTGTCAATTGCGAAATTAAATACGATTAGCTGAAGGAATTCCCAATCAGGGAACAGCAAGTCTCTCTAATTTAATTCCATGGAAGACTTCATTAAGCTCTGAAACGTTTAAGTGCGAGTTAAAATTGAGCACAAAAGATTAGGTAACCAGAGCTTTGGAGTTGGCTGTAGGGTCAGGGTGATTGGAAGTCGCTGCTTATATTATTAATTATTGATGATATTGATTGTGAATTGCATGGACTGAACGTTGCACTTGGTCCTTGAGCATCGAAATGGGAGATTGGGTAGTATGAGGATTATTAGCAGAAAATGAAGTATGACACAGACATCCTCTGGGAAACGCCATGACAATTTTACTGGAAATTCAATAGAGCTAGATAGTGTGACCGCCAATCAAAATTGAATGGTTTTGACACTGTGTCATTAGTAAATGTTCCCATGGGAAAGGACATTCTCATTATTGATAATTTTGACGTTGTGTTCATAATTGAGGTTAGTTATGCCAATTGATTTTATTTGTTGTTTTGTTAGCTTTACATAAACTGCCAAGAACTCAAAAGTCGCAATATTGAGCTTCGAATACGTTAAGAAATTTCTCCATTGAAGCATTCTTTGTGAACAGAGAGGCACTCCATTGTGAAACAAAGCAAAAAAGGTTTATTGGATAAAATAACAGGCACCTGTTTTAACAAGTTATCGGAGAGGAAAAAACACAATTTCCAAGTAATGGAAAAACAATATTCGACATCAACATCTTTTGGCGACAAAAGGAGGACAATTTTACACCAAAAAAATACAGCCCGTCGGGATATTGGCTTGGAATGTCATGTTACGACAAAATGAGAAATTTGATGTTATTTTTTGATTTAGAAAGTTGCTAGGGGTTATGTTTCAAATTGATGTTTTTTTTTTGGTTGCCATATTGTAAGACAGTTAATTGGAACCATGTGTACTTCTCTAAGTACAAAATTCTGGTCAATATTAATTTTTGAAAAAAATGAAAAACATTTAAAAATGTGTTTTTGAATATGAAAACCAAAAACACGTTTTCTGATGACAATTTTTCTATAGCAGAAATGTTTATAACAAAGTGGCTCCAGTAGTGAGTCGACCATTGTTAAGATTAGGTTGGGGAGGGTTCCTGTGCACAGTGCTAAACTGTTGCGTACACGAGAGCCTATTGGTCTATTGTGATATTGGTTGACATAGGCTCGTTTCCAACCAGACTGTGATTGCAATGAATTTCCTCATGTTTGCCGTTGGGATTGGGACCTGAGCTAGATTGTCCACTTCTCGAAAAAATCTATTTTGAAAAAGTACAGAGTCGATTTTTTTGGAGGTTTGCATATTCACAGAACAGGCGTTCACAGGTTTTTGTTTCTTCTTCATCCTGACAGCTCCTACAGAAATTATTCCTATTTTATTGGCCATTGTATTACAGTTTATTAAAAAATAATACTCATCCGTGTAAAGGACTCATGCCTTCCGTAATTGGTCCTATGTCTTGGGACGTTAATTCAAATGGATGCTGCGAAGGTGATAGCCTCCTCTCTTATAATTTAAAAGTGCATCTGTGACGCCTGTTATAAGTTGATGAAGGAAAATTATAACATTATTGGTCCTTCTTTGCGACAACGTTTGCATTTGGAGGAATGATACTCGATCCTCATAAAAAGGTATATTTTGAGAATCTTACCTGTCAATATGAATCCCATAATAAGGAGTCCAAATCTGCGAAGCATATTCAAGGTGTAAAGAGCAAGGGTGACGTTAGGATCAAGAAATTTTTTTGACCAACACTTAATGAACCCCAGCATAGAATTAGTTTTATTAACGATGTTGTCAATGTGCTCAGTAAAATCTAGATTTGGTGTAAGAAGAACTACAAGGTTCCTTACTTTAAAAGCTCGAAATAGAATTTGCTGAGAAATATAACACTGATAAGTCGAAGTTGCTCGTTTCTTATGGCATTTCGAAGGGTTAACCCATAAAACACATTTAAACTGCGATCATTGTTAGATAAAATTGTCTTAAAGATCTTAATATCATCAAAAATAATATTTTCACTGCTTCGAACACATGAAGGTATTTCGTTAATAGATAAATTAAATAGAAGTGGTCCTAAGTGACTACATTGCGGAGCACGCGGTTTTGCGGTAAAGGTCTTCGAAAACATGTCTCTGAACTTAACTTGATAAGTTCTATTCTCAATGTAGGGGCCTTATGACTGTGATTTCAACTTGATAAGTGAATGAGAGATTTCAACTTGATAAGTGAATGAGATAGTAAATTAAAAGCTTTTGAGAAATAGTCAATTTCCTGTCCATTTTCCAAACTGTTCAAATATTTATGCGTAAATGCAAGAAGGTTTGTGACAGTTGGTCTCCTTTCAAAAAGCAGAGTTTAACTTAGTTAGTATATCAAGTATTATTCAAATTCCTCCTGCAATTTAAAACCACCTTTGATTTTATAGAATCACTGTCTTAGGTTTTGATAGCAGCCTGTCTGCCCACGAAAAATGTAATCTATGAGGAGTTTAGTTTTTCTTGGTGTGCTTTTTCAATAGCAGTCGTCTGGGAGTTTATATGACTTTCTGATATTAAGAGATTGGCAAAACTCCAGTCTCTGTTCCTGTCAACCATTTTTTTTTGTTTTATACCACTCATTAGCAATCATTTCACAATACATATTTAAAGGCTCTCACTTTAACCCTGTTCCTGTTTCCATTTTAGAGCCATCAGTGTAGAACTGGATATCTTGTTCTCTGATAGGTGAGTAAGGATTCAATCCCTGTCTTTCGGGTACAAAAAGAGAAAAGTTCCTATTGAATAGAACAGTCAGTGGTCTTTTTCAATCCTGATACTGAGCCGTATTTTTGCATGATAGACCCATGACTATAGGTGCGGTACTTCCTAAAGCCAATTTCTTTAAGCGCAGTTTTAGCTGCCATCCCTCGTCCAAGAGCGGGAGGTCTTCATCTGATAGGTAGCCTTATCCAGGCAATTGCGTATGCCGACGACCTGGCCGTACAGAACGGCCCCAAAGGTCGAAGTCATTAGAATTCTCTTGCAACGTGACTTCGAGAAGATTCAGCGATATTGCGATGACTGGAAACTGAAAATAAATATCCAGAAATGCGAAACAATTCTGTTCCGGACCTCGTTGGCTGGGGCCACGAGGGATACGCGCAAGAATTGGCGTAAGATGGTTCTCGTTGGGTCTCACGGACAGCTATTAACGAGCAAAAGTGAAGTGAAGTACCTCGGTATCTGGTTAGACCAGTATCTGTATTTCGACAGACATATAGATGCTGCTCTGACTAAGGCAAGAGGAGCCTTCGCTCTGACGAAACGGCTCTTTTACAGCAGTCGGCTTGACCCCAGAGTAAAGGTAATTTGCTATACATGGCCCTAATACGGCCAATGATCGTTTATGGCTGTCCAGTTTGGTTCAACGATGCACCATCTCAAATGCAGAAGATTCGAGAGGCAGTGTCTTCGGCGCTGTCTCGGTTTGTATCGCACATCGGAATCTTCTTATGTACTTTACTATTCTAACGAGGTTCTGTACAACGATAGGCTCGGATCAACAGAATTGACAATTTCGTGATAAAACTTGTTCGGGGTCACATTGCGAGAGCTATGACTTCGACGAATAATTAGATCTTTGGGGCGTTCTATCCGAACGACGAATATTTTGATAGTGCACGCTCGAGCGGCTTTATTCCACCAGAGGCATTCCTCCATTTAGATAAATGTGGTCTGATACAGGACGTTAGGCGTAGAACCGTCGACCGGCGGCGGCTCCTTTACAATCGAGACGTCCTCGTACAAGACGGAGCAGAGCTCCTTCGTTTCAGTAGGGCTGTGTCCGAACGGGATCGAATGGATAGGGTGAAGCAGGAGCACCAGTTCTGGTGGCTTCAGTCAGCACTTGACAATGAGTAGTCGGGGTGGGGTTTTGAGCCTTGGATGGCTTACATACTTGTTTTAGTCTAAGGGTTTTGGGTTAAGGTTTAAGTAGAGTATGGTGGCACATACATTAACATGGACAACAAATACAGAATACAAAAAAAATATACAAAAAAAAGAAACAAAAAATAAACAAAAAAAGTGAAATGACAAAAAAAAAGATAGAGATTTGATGCTGTGGTTGTTCTAGTTTGTAAGTAGTTGTTTGGTAGAATAGATAGTTTTAGTTGATTTTAAGTTTTATTTTTAAGGACCTAATTTTAAGTAGTATGTAAGGAACAAATAAAACGGACAATGAAGTTAGTTTTTTTAAATTTTTCTAACAAAAAATAAACATTGGAAATAAATAAAATAGTTCATAGGGCGAAATAATTTTAAGAAAACGATGCAAGTAAGAAAGCGCCCAGTTGGGGCCAGTAAGTTAAATATAAGATTTAAGATAAAAAGCTGGTTTGAATTCCTTTGTCTAGTTATGAGTAGTAATAAGTCAAATGAATGAAAAATGAAATTTGAAAAAAACAAAAATAAAAGCGGGAGGTCTTAAATCATTTCCGTTGATTCCAATTGCTGATCGTTATTCTTGCTCAAGTATACATGCAATAACAAAATTATTGGAAATATTTGAGTCTACATATTCGTTATATGATGTTGCTGTGTCAGAGAGACAACGCGTAAGTCGAAATAGATATCGAAAATATTGCTGTCTTCCAGGCATCCGTAAGGAACGATGCAATTCAGTCAAGTCCACGGCGGCGTTCTCAAGAATCAGGCAACGCTCAGACCACATTATGACGTAGAAAACTAACATCATGTAGGGTTAGGGTTAGGTTTGAGTGGCTGTCCAGATGTTGTTGACTCACGTAGACCTCAAGGGTCCGTTGTGATACCATAAAATACTCATGGGAGAGTAATGAGCTTAAACAAACCAATTCGTGCTTCTAATGAAGTTAGAGAGACATTTTGTGTCGATTGTTGCCAGTTCACTGGTGTTATCGAAGAAGTGATTACCTAGAAAGCTGTTCCTTCTAATGGAGAGTGCTGGACATGTACATAGAAGGTGTTGGACTGTCTCCTCTTCCTCCTCGTCCATGCAGCTTCTACAGAAGTCATTTGTGTAGACCCCTAGCCTCAGAGCATGTCTGCCTATGAGGCAGTGTCCTGTTATTACTCCAATTGTAGAGCTTATATTTTGTTTGCTCAGGGATATCAAGCCTTTTGACCGTTTTAAGTCTATGCTTGGCCATATTTGCTTTGTTGCTAGGCAGGTGGTACCCTGTGACCATCTAGCATTGGTTGATTCTAGAGCATATTGTTTGAGAAGATATTTGCATGTAGCGAGTGGTATTCCTATGTTGTGTTTTTGTCTAACATTGGGCAGAAGTGTTCCGTTTTTGGCGAGCTCGTCGGCTTTGCAATTTCCCGGAATGTCTCTGTGGCCCGGCACCCAAATGAGGTGAATATTAAACTGTTCCGTCATCTCATTCAGAGATGATCGACAATCGTGGACTATTTGAGAGTTTATGGAGACAGACGCGAGAGATTTGAGAGCGGCTTGGCTGTCCGAGAAGATTCGTATATCCTTGCAAGATATAACGTTTTCTTTGAGCCAGGATAGTGCCTCTTTAATCGCCATTACTTCTGCCTGGAATACACTACATTGATCGGGAAGCCTGTATGATAGACTGAGATTCAGTTGTTCTGAATAGATACCACTTCCAACTCCGCAGTCGGTCTTTGAACCGTCTGTATAGAAGTGTACCGCGTTGTCTTCCAGGGTAAGGATCTTGGTTTACATTCAGACAAGATCAAGCTGACCTGACCCTGGAACCTACATATTAACCGACGATCGTTCTCCGAAAGGGTTCTGGAGAAGATGCACCAAGATGAGCTCAATGGGTTCGTCAATAAGCAAAAAAAGGCGTTATTGGATGGATGAAAACTCACATTTGCTTCGTGAATCATCACTTAAACCCCAAAAAAATAACTATTTGGTTCGGTTTTCATGGCGGCCGGCAGCGATATAGCGCAATCAACTTTTTTTTTCGGCGATAACGATCGTCACGTTATTGTGAATGCCCAGCGTTATCGCGCCACGATTACCGATTATTTTTGGAACGAATTGGAATATATAACCTATATCACAAGCCACACAGCACACATTACAATCGATTTATTGAATAGTTAGTTTGATGAGCGTGTTATCTCAAGAAATGGGACAGCAGACTAGCCGCCTCATTCGATTCGTGCGATTTAACGCCCTTTTACCATTACATTGAACTCGAAATAGCGACCGTTTCGACCTGTGGCTGTATCATCGAAAATTGGCTTCAACGAATCGACCGCTGCGAACGTTTCCGTTATGGCTATAAGAACAAAGAAGTCAAGTTCCATTCATAAATGCTTTGATTGTACTTCAAGTATCCCGAAAGTCTTTATTGGAATACCATTTACTAGCTAGGTATACAAAATAATTCAATTTCTGGAAATTAATTTGTGACATGCAATAAACAAATTCCCACCACTCATGTTAATTGGATTAAAACTACATAATTCACTAACATTCTAATTAAATTCTCCGCCTATGAAAAAGACATCTGAAAATTATCCCCTCAAGCATAGTCCTTAAAAGAAAAAAAAACTATAAGGAAGAAAAGCTGCAAATCCCTCTAAAGACGATTCTATTAAGTTGAATACACAGAACGCGTATAGAATTAAAATTAATCTTTACTACGACTGTATCACTTTAATTGCTTCACTATGCGCCGAAATGGCTGGCACAAAAACAATCTCTCACACTATTCCAAAGTGCAACACTTTACTTAGCAGCAGTAAGCTATGCAAACACTCTAAAATGTTCTTATGCTTATGTTCCTGCTTGCCATATGCTTTGCATTAAAATCGTAGTTGTCGCGTCGTCGGTCGTCGTCTATGTGTGACAAACACCAAAAACAAGTCCTTTGAATCGAGCATTAATATGCAAGCAAACTGCAGACATTCAACACTTGAAACCATCTTTCTAATGAGTGCCTAACTCTCTCTATCGCGCACCTATGTCAATATTCCACTCGGCAACATCGACGACAACGGCAAAAAGGTGGCAAGTTTAATTCACAGGAAGCAAGTTAATTACTTGCTTTTCTTACAACATAACCAGACCGAGTCCTGGAAACATCATATACACCTGAAGTAATGCACCTTATGAGCTGACAAAAAAGTCTTGATGCTTATTATTTTTTGTATGCACCTTAATGTTTGTTGTTGTGCACAAAGTAATCTGCTTCCATCTGCATATTTACCTAAGAATTAAATTCGTGAAAATGTGTAAATTAAGAATCCTGCAGGAGCAGATAGTGCGGGTGAGAGAGTTTCAATTTAAAATGAAGAAGCCTTTTCATAAGGATCTGCTTTTGCAAAGAGAAAAAAAATAACAAGACTAGGCTATTCGAAGAAGGAAGCAAGAAAATGAAGTGCAGTCAAACTCAAACCAGTTCGTTGTAAGGAAAACATTGTAAAAGTCCTTATTTTCCTTTGCTAACTGCTTTACGTGAGTTTAACAAAAGTAGCAAAAGCAAAATGAAGAGCGAACAAGAAAAATAAAAAAAAATGTGTAATTAAAATTAGAAATGCGCAAGGCAACGTCAAGAATAAGGAGAATAAATTGGAACGAATACGAATGCCTCTCCCGTTGCGTCGCCGTCGTCGTCGGTCGTCCTCGAGCTGCTGCTGGTAGCCACACCATTGTTCATTTAACTTGAATTCCCAAGAACACAAAAAAGAATCCTCAAGAGAGAATAAGGTCCGAGGAGCCTTAAGAAATTTCAATTTGTTCGTTTCTTTTCTGCATTTCGACGATGCGGCGGAGGTGGTTCTTGTTTTTGCCTTCATCCTTTGTGTGGCAATGGCTTTTGTGTGTCTATTTTCTAAATGGGCTTGTCCGGGTGTTCACTATTCAAAAGGATAACGAACATCGAAGACCAAATTAATTTGTCATTTGAACACTGCCAACGCACACGCAAAGGCACAAAAAACATTCATTTTCGTTGGCTTGAGTTTTTTCTAGGTCACCAAAAAACACACACACACAAGGAAGGAAGTAGTGAAAGTCTCGAAAATCCAGCTCACAAGTTTTAATTTTGGAAGAAAAACACTAGCACTCGAATGTAAGGACTTACCTGCAACAAAAGCCGCTCGTCCGCCCAGATAGCAGCCTGCTTCCAATCGATTTTCGACTCAAATGGCAGCACCCATGCATTCGACAATAGTACCGGAATACAACCCGCTTGAAGAGCTTCCAAAAACCTTTTGAAAAAGACACAACGAAAAAAAAAGAGAGAAAGAACGACGTCAGGAAGGAACTTAATTTCTCAAATTCGCGAGGATAACAGAATTAAATTCCTCAGCGCATTCATTGCATACCTAAACGATCCCAATCGCCTGCCACGTGGAACTAAGCAGAATGTCGAGTTCTGGAGTAGTGTTTCATAGTCGTACCTGCAACGATAAAAAAAGAAGCGAATGATAAAAAAAATTGTAGAAATTATTTAACTTTTGAATTGAAAACTTTATCCTAGAGCGCGGGGTTCTGCCCTTTTACGGTTCAATCCTTTCAATGGTTTTAATTCTATAAACTTTTGCGTTTCGGTATTAACCGGGGAATATAGTCAGGTTTAGGGTACAGGGATTTATATTTATTTACGGAATTCTTAACAAAAAAGAAAAACTGATAAAAATAAATAATCACAAATATGTCGGTGGATGGCGTGAAAAAAATGTTAAAGAGTACTTAATTCTGGACAAGTAAGGGAGAGGTATAGGTTTATGTAGGGATCAAATGCATTGAAGAAACTTTTTTAACCATATTGTTTCGGTTTAAGCTCGTTTTTGCATGAGTTTGTTTTTATTGAGTTTTGTTGTAAGGGTTCTTGTTACATCTTTTTCTTGAAGGGTTAAATGAGAATGAGGTACAAGAGCAAAAGTATGAATTGAAAATGAACAAAAAAAAAAAAAAATCCCTGAAATCTTTAACTTAAACTTATGGTTTTGTAGAATTCTGAACTTTTTGAAATATAAATAAAAACGAAATTTTTTGTTAAGAGTGGTGGGGCAGGAATTGGAAGACTTATAGTGAAAGAGACAGAGACTATTTTTTTTTCCTTTCTTTTCCAAACTGTAATTTGAAGTCGACCCAGTCCCAGTCCCCAGCACAGAAGAGGTAGAAAGAGCCATTCAAAAGCCAAAAAATAACAAGTCGGATGGTATACCTGCGGAGGTCTAAAAATATGGAGGTATTTTGATGATCCACATGCACCAGATCATCAACAAAGTGTGGGAGGAAGAGTGCATGCCCACTGACTGGTATATAAGCTCCATATGCCCCATCTACAAAAAGGCGATCCTATGTCCTGCAAAAACAACCGAGGCATATCCCTGCTTAATGTTGCATACAAAATCCTATCGAACTTACTGTGTGAGCGTCTTTAACCTTTCTGTAATACAATAATCGGAACGTACCAGTGTGGCTGTAGGCTAGGCAGAACAACGATAGACCAAATATTCACACTAAGGCAAATCCTAATAAGTTAAACGAATTTCAAATCGAAAACCACAATTTTTTTATCAACTTCAAAGCTGCTTGTGATAGCATTCACCGCCAAGAGCTTATGATGGCGATGTCTGAATTCGGGATCCCCAACAAACTGATCTAGCTGTGCCGCATGTTGCTAAACAATACGCAGTGCAGTGGCAAATGGGAAGCAGCTCATTTGAGTAGCTTCAAACATATCCAGGGTTTACACAAGGAGATACGCTGTCGTGTGAATTCTTCAACATAGTCTTGAAGCAGATTGTGCCTAAGGTAAAAAAACCGAAATGGGGCACTTTCGAAAGAAAAATTCTTCGACGGATTTTCTGTCCCCTATGTGACGATGGCGAATGGTGAAGAAGGTTCAACCGCGAATTGTACGAGCTGCTTCATTTGGATGTTGTCCAGAAAGCCAAGAAAAGACGACTACATTGGCTTGGCCACTTCGAGCAAATGGACGACAACTCTCCAGCCAAGAAAGTCTTCTCTTCGCAGCTCTTCCGGACCGAACCTCTAGAACGAGAACTAAGTGACTGCGGATGCCAGATCGTTTGGTTTAAGCACTTAGAGAGTGCTTCTAGGGACCGTTTCCGATGGAGGGTAGCTGTGTTTCAAGCTGGGATCCAACATGGATTTTGCACCGGATAAGTAAGTAAATAAATGAAGCTCTAACTACGTCGGATAATCAAAATGACAGCAGTGAATGCAAAACCATTCGTGATTCCAAATTACATTTCAAAATTCAAATCTCACAATTCATATAAAATCCCCCGAAAAAGGAAGCTTATGCTGATGATGTTGCTGTCACCGTTACAGGAAAACATCCTAGTACCCTTGGGGACCTCTTCCAATGTTTACAAGATGGGCTGATCACTGCGGACTTGAATAACCTTAAACAAACAGACAAGACTGTACCTTCTCCAATAAAAGTTGTACCACTAATTTTTGCTAATGAAGCTGAATATCTGGGTCTAATATTTCACAAAAAAATAAGTTGGAGACCTAACATTCAAGAGAGAGTTAGTTAGGAAAGCTACATTAGCTCTTTTCTCTTGCACAAAAGCCAAAGGAAGAAAATGAGCTCTTCAACCACGCATAACCATTTGGCTATATACATCATCGGTCATCCGACCAATACTCAACTTGGGGGTCACACTATGCTGGATTGCACAACACAAAACCATTAACTGTGACAAACTTAGCAGAGTCCAAAACACCTGTATTTGCATAAGCGGGGTCATTAGAACCACCCCTTGAACGGTGCTGGGCACTCTTCTCCATCTGACACCCTTCGACATCTTCAGTAAAAAATTGGCTGCGACTACAGCTGTTAGACTCAAAGACTCCTCCCAATGGTTACATTATTCTCTTTACTCATTGTCATTGCGTCATTACGTCATTATCAATTTTGCAAAACGTTCCATGTTTCCATTCCCTCCAGAGCCGAATTAGAAGACAAGAGAATAGAGTATTCACCTTTATACAGATGGGTCCCCCGAAATCATTGTAACGTGTTCCAAGCGGAAATTTTAGCAGTAGAAGAAGTTCTTTCCTGGCTAAGAGAAAACGTGATATCAACTTCTGTAATCAGCATCTTCTCTGACGGTCAGGCGGCCGCAATAGAATCTCGCGACGGTGTCTCGACTAACTCTTAAACGGCCCTCGATTGACAATCATTTCTTATGGAGATTGCGCTCTTTTTTGGGTGTCGGGCAACTGAAACATCACCGGAAATTGTAAAGCTGATAAACTCGCTAAAAATGGAGCCGTAATCTCATCTGAAAAGGAAATGACGGGTGTACCGTGTACCAATCGCTTCATCTTAGCTCATGCTAAAAGAAACTGCCTTAACGATATCAAGCTCTAGGTGGTATAATTTACCGACTCAAACGTGTTCTGTATGGACGAAGTATAGGAGGAAATAATCGCTCACTTTCTCTGTATCTGCTTTTACATGCTCTGTTCCTTCCTTAAAACGCAAATTTCACCTGGGAGAATATTTTTATGATAATCCCAGTGATAAATCTAAATCTCTAAAAAAGCTCTAAATTGCTTGACTAGAAAGAAGAAATCGCTAGATTCATGTCATGTAGACAATGGGTCTTATTCTGTCCTAAGTGTGCGGGTCCTGTATCGACAATCACTAAACCTTACCTATCTCACAGTGCGAAGATTTTTATGAATCACGTTTAACACATAAAAATGTGTTAGTTACCTTTTTGTTTCACTTTTTTATCCGTTCGGAATTGACATTCGTGTTAAGTTTCATGGTAAACGGAATAATTTAGAAGTGAAACATAGTTTTATGGCGCTTGTAAATTAACACATGCAGTTATTATTCAAGTGAAGTGTCAAAGTTACTAATCTTAAATTTGCCGGAGAACGACTGAAAAGTCCGAGAATAACGAAAGGCCACTTACAAACTACAAGCACCTCAACCAAAAAAATGAACTTGTGTTTGATTAGTTAAGGGTTGTTTACCAGAATCTTCGAGGTTTCCTTTTAAAGTTTAAAGAATCTTTTTTTCGGAAATTATGCGAAAGTAAGGTTTTAACCTGTTCTCACGTCGAAATATATCGCAAACTCTTATTGTTAAGGTTAAGACGTCAAAATGAAACACTCTAACAGTGATGATTACCGGATTTTTTCAAAAATAAAAACTGCTTAACCTGCAAGAACATGAAACACATTTGCCTTCTTTAAATAATAATTCCTGTCCATGTTTTCTTTTACATATGTACGGGCCATAAACATGCTCGTATACTTCACTTTTTTATGTTTCCCAGTGCGAAAATTTAAAATGAGCAAACAACAAGAGCAGCCGGTGGTACCCATGCCCAATAGCTTCAGCAAGCCAGCTCCCTCCTTCATCTTAGTCTGTTGCCCGTTCTCATTCCACCGTCTCGTCCGCCCTGTTCAACGCTAACACGGACGACCGACGACGTTGAAACTTTAAGAGTTTAGTTGTGTGGAAAATTGCATTCAGGAGCTCATGGAGTTTTTTTTTCTGCTTGGATTTTTTTTTTCAGGAGACGGACGACCGACCGACGATATGGTGGGTGGCGACTTGAGGCACCAGAGGTGCTGAGCGGTAAAGGAAGGAAAAAATTCTATGAAGCGGACATACCGGAAACGAGAAACCAGTCCGGATGCTTAAAAATTGCACATTCAACACCAGGTTGCAACTACTTCTGCTCACTCTACCGCTGCTGCTTCTACAGCTGGATGCTGGCTGGCGGGCGTTAGTTAGCCAGTTGTCGACTGTACAGCACTGATGGCATGTTTCAGTTGTATGTGGGGTATGTTTTTTGGGGTGTCGGACGAGACAAGGACATGACTCTAAAGAGAGAGCGAACGCGTTCTCTAGTGATTTCGTTATTCTTTCATTTTTTTTTTCTTTTTCTTTTTTAAAGAAAAATAAAAGAGAGTGTAGTTTCATTTTTTTGTGTGTCTTACTTTTCGAGTAAAATTTTATTTGGAACAAGGAGTCAGAATAACTTGTGTTGTTATGCAAAAAGTGCTGATGCTGGCCGGTTGGATGGGTTTCATACAGCAAAACAAATACCACAAAATTATCCCGGTTTAAGATTTTGGCAGGTCTTTAACAATAAATAGGAGTTAGCCATGTGAAAGAGGGAAATTATTTTTTTTTTGCTCGGGCTCCTTGGTGTACACCACTTGAGAGCAAGTAAATGCAAAGTAGCCAGTACGGAAGGTGGTTTAATTTTTCGTTGTTGTTTTCGATGGCGTAACGTAGCGTAACATCGCGTGTCGGTCGGTCGCACCCCCAAGATTGAACGGACAATAAATCTTTAAAGTAGAGAAAAATATGAAATAGTTTGCTTCGCGAAGCGCAAAAGGAGCTGACGTTGTCTGATTTTTTTGGTTTCGAAAGCTGGTAAATGGAAAAGACTGTATTTTGTATTCGTTTATCATAATTTTTCGTCCCTTTTTTCTCTTTGATTTATTAATGCAACAGGATACCTGGCAACGTGCTTGAAATTTTTAATTTATGGATATCTACTGTGAAATCAAATTGGAATAAATTCTCGGTTTGGGGGAATAAATTTGTCATTTTCGGACAGAAAAATTATGTTTTAATAATTTAAGTTGTGGATAACATTGGAAATGACAATTCGATTAATGTTTGCTAATGGACAGCTAAAGTATTGGAATTTCAATATGTTGTGTCATCACGGTTCTTAGCTTACTAAAAATGTAAGCCAATTCGGGAACTCGCTGTACCTGGGACGAGATATCTTGATACTGCCAAAATGGTTTAGTTCCTTAGAATTAGAACTTAAAGCAGTTTTATTTTTTTCCAAAACCAAGCGTAGTAGCTCATACACTTTTGTTTGTCAATACTTCAAATAAAAAAAAAAAAAAAAAAACTACAAGACGACTGGACCGATTTTGATAAATTTCTTTATAGATTCGAGATAAATTTAGATTCACAATTGAAATTACTAGTGAACCTTCGAAAGTTATTTTGTGCAAAATTATAGCTAGGCAATCCAAAACTATTTTAATACGATTAAACAATACTAGCGAACCCAACCGACGTTCTCGTAAGGAATACCACAACTTCTCCAAAATGGCTAAACCGATTTTGAAGTAATTTGAAAGTATGTAGTTCAGTTGCGTAGCGTAAAATACAACGATTTGCAATTTAGGTTAGGTATTAGCAGGCCAGGAGACCATTGTTCTGTCACAAATTCTTTAAAGAAATGCTAAGGAACGCATGCGATTTGATGATGAGTTTGGAGAAAGCTAAATCAACGATTATCTATTCAATAAAGAAGATCGAAGATGTTAAGAGAGCCAACAGCAGGAATGAAGTTCGGAGGTTTTATCGGAAGGTAAAACAGCTGGATCAAGGTCATCGAGCAAGAACCGATGCCCGCAGAGATAAACAAGGGAACATCATAGTAGAATCGAAGTCAATGCTGGTGATTTGGAAAAACCACTCCTGTAGACTGTATAACGGCGACGACGAACAAAACCCCACCGTCAGACAGAAACCTTTTATGGTAGGTACACGATGATAGAAAATAATTCCGTGAAGCCGACCAAGAAGAAATGAAAACGGCAATATCACTACTGAAATCCAACAAAGCCGCTGGAGCAGATGGTCTAGCTGCCGATCTGTTCAATGCAGCAGGCGACGATCTAGATAGGAGCATGCACCAAATCATTTGTAAGATAATTGTCGGAGGAATGCATGCCCGATGAATGGAACCTCAGCATTGTTTGCCCGATCCTGAAAAAGGGAGATCCTCTAAACTGAGCCAACAAGATCCTCTCTGCTGTAATATGTGAACGTCTGAAGCATTTCGTCAACAATCTGATTGGTCCTTATCAATGTGGCTTCAGGCCAGGAAAGTCAACCATCGACCAAAGTTTCACGTTGCGGCAGATCCTGGAAAAAACATATGAACTGCAAATAGATACCCACCAACTCTTCATCGATTTTAAGGCCGCGTATGACAGCATCTACAAACACGAACTGTATAAAGATATGTCTAGTTTTAGCATCCCTGCCAAGCTCGTTCGCTTGTGCAAAATGACGATGGAGAACTCACGATACTCCATCAAGGTAAGGAATGAGCTAACGGAATCTTTCAACGTCAAAAAAGGATTCAGACAAGGCGATGCGCTGTTGTGCGATATCTTTAACATCGTTCTTGAGAAGATAATAGGCAGAGGCACTATCTTCCAAAATTCTGTTCAACTTCTTGCGTACGCCGGCCGATGATATTGATATAATGGGAAGAACACAGCGTGATGTCAATGGCGCCTTTGTGGGAATTGAGACAGAAGCGGCAAAAATGGGTTTAGCGGTAAATGAGGGAAAAACGAAGTATATGCTGTCTTCGCTCGGACAGAAAGCCTTCGACACTATTCCCGAGGGACACAGAAGGAGAGGAAGACCGCGACTCAGGTGGCGCACACAAGTGGAAGTGGACCTCAATCAATTTGGAGTGCAAAACTGGAGACAGCCAACTAGGGAAACGGTTGATTGAGGCCCAAGTCCACACCGGACTGAAGCGCCGCCTTAAGTAAGTAAGTAAGTAAGTAAGTAAGTTCAGTTGCATTGCAAAAAATACAATGATTTGCAATTTGCGGTTAGGTATTAGCAGACCAGGAGACCATTGTTCTGTCACAAATTCTTTAAAAAAATGCTAAGAAACGCATGCGATTTGATGATGAGGTTGGCGAAAGCTAAATCAACGATTATATTCAATAAAGAAGACCTTAAACAAAATCTGATAGTTAAACTAACTGACCCGACAATCGTCGTTCAATGGTGACATTTTTCACTTTTTGGTTTTGGTATTGTTTTCTGTTTTGATGGGTGATGAACTGTTAGCAGCTGATAAAATTACATTTTGTGTATTTTCAAAACTAGCTTTTCAACAACGCTAAGTAACACTCATACTGCACTGTAAGAGTGCACTTTTTAATTTAAAAATAAAAACAAGTATTTTATTACAGAGTTGTGATATTCTTATTCAGCCTTATCACGAATAAATTTTCCCTGGAGTTTTTTCCCAATTTGGGAATTTTGCTATCATAAATAATTTTTGAAAATGGGAAAAAAGCTCAATTTGGAAAAATTTGTATCGCCAATAATTTTTTCCAGGGAACTTTTTCCTTATTTGGAACAGAATTTTCCCCAAGTAACTTGTAAGGGAAAAACTTGCTGTGCTTTACCATGAAGTGAAATGGAAGACAGTTTATTTCTTTTCTTGATGGGGAAAGAGGCAGAAGTCGTGGGGCTTTAGGCCAACTCGGAAAAACTTAAAGGATCAGTCTTGGAACTTAATCATCAACTTCAAGACCAAGCCTCAACTTTTCCGCTCCAATGTTGAAACCGTGGTGCATTATGGGTAAAGCACTTGTGAAGTCGCAGACAATGTCACAAGAAAGCTTCAATCGTTCGTTTATTCATGTCTCGGAAACGTCTGGAGGATTGTCTGCCCTAATCGTATCTCAATTGCTGAACTTCGTGCGAGAACAGGTCAGAAACCCATAACTCTATTATACGAAAATGCGACTGCTATGCAGTGGAACCCGCTCACACAAGAAAGCAGACAAGTGGCCGGCAGACAATTGACTTGGCGATGAACAGTCGAACAGGAATCAGCCCGACAATGGCGCATAGTAGAAGAGACCCTATGTCACGTCATGGAAACACCACGGACGCAATAGGTCAATAGCTTCGGTAATATAACTATCAATAAGCCCTGCATCAGTAACTGAAAACCAAAACTACATACATATGTATGTATGTACATTGTACATACCTACATACATATGTACATATATTTTTACATATCTGAAAGGTCTGGTTACCGAGTTTTGATCCCAAAAACTTCTTTCCTGCTTTTAGTGCTTAGCTTCTTATGATCCCATATCAAGTAGTTATATCCTATGTGATGCAAATACCTCGGTAACTAGGGCTAGGAAACAAGTTTGGCTTTCAGAAATCGATTTTTCTTGAAATGAAAATCTACAAATTCAATTGTTGTTATTTTTATTTGACACAAACAAAATATTTTACTGAAATTTGAAGCCTTCAAAATAACTTCGAAAATCAATTAAATATTTTAAGGTTGGTAAACTTTTTTCCCTGGGAAATAAAAGTTCTTGGGAGATTCTCGATGGGAAACTTCTGTTCCGGGGTAATTTTTGTTTCCCTGAAAAAAAAAGTTCTCATAAAATGGGCGATAGGGCTGATTATATTGTAAAGAAGACATGTTCCGATTAAGTATGGAATAAAATATCCGGCAAATTACATCCCCGGCTCTGATGACAGGCCATTGCTCGTTTAATGAAGTTTTCCATGACTTTTGCACAGAGATGTGGCTGTATCTCACCGATGACACGTTGGATTTCCGATTTGAGCTCAGGAATTGTTTCGGGTTTATTCTCATAAACCCGAGATTTCACAAAACTCCAAAGAAAAAAAAATCGCACAATCTTGGAGGCCAGTTGACATCAGAATTTCGTGAGAAATTGTTGCTGCAATAAGTCGATTATTTTATGCGCGGTGTTGCAGGTTGCGCCGCCGTCCTGCTTAAACCATATGTTGTCCAGATTCATGCCTTCCAGTTGAGGACATAAGAAGTCCGTCATCAAAGTCCTGTAACGAATGCCGTTCACAGTCACTGCAATTTCGACCTCATTTTCAATAAAGTACTCTTACTAGGACACCCTATACTTTACTACAAAAATTAAAATTTTTTTTATCGTGACCATATTCAATTCCTATCAAAAAACATGGACTTATTTCATAAAAATAAACACCCAGCATCAATTTCACAAACAAATTCCATTTCGATAACTGAAAATGAGATGAATAAAAAGTGAAAACACCGAAAAATCGCTGACACATCGAAAGACCTTTAACACTCCTTCAACATTGATATATTTTTCCTTGCAGCCATTTTTCCTGGCAATAAATACAGGAAACGCCTCATAAATCTTAATCCTATTGGAGGAAACAAGACAATATCCTCACACGTGTGCCCTCGCGTTCAATCCGTTTAATACCACTTCACATGAACAAAAAAAAAAGTTTTATAAAAAAAAAATCACAATTTCATGATTGCCTTTGCCTCAAATCATTTATAACAACTGAAAGCTGAAAAGTCTGCGGAAAACTTTTCTCGCCTTGTGGTTTTCTTCCAAAGCGAAAAAAAAGAATCCCAGATAATCTGTGATGTTCTTCCACCCATACATCGACGACGGCGCGGCGCGGCGGAGAATAGGAAGTGTCTTTTCTCACACAGTATGTGATTCCTCCACTATCCTGCTTTACACCGTCAGAAATAAGATTTATTATTGGATTTCGCAGCACACATTTCTCAAATCTCAAACTCACACACATGTGGTTTTTGCTCTGTTGGCTGGCCTCAAAATTATCCTCCCCCAAAAAACGAACTCATCTACCCTCCGCCTTCTGATGGTGTCTTCTGAATCTTGACAAGCTGTCAAATCAATCTTTCAAATCTTTCAGCACTCCCATTATAAGAGACGGTTTCTCATGAACGTCAACTAAAACATTTCGTTTTCGTATATCGGATTTCGTTTCGTTGTGAAGAGGATGACTTTGAAATGAGACAGAAAGAGAGAGAGAGGACCTTCCTGAATGCCTTAACATTGGATTGACATTGAAAAAGCTGGAGTTATCAGTCGAAACAACATGAAATTATATCAACCCCTTCCTCGTGTAAATCTGCGAAGACAGGCATCAATGTCGAAGGTTTATGAGATTATATTGTGTCTTCTTCTTCAAACAGCAGTACACTTTCGAGTCGAATCTGACGATCAAAAGTGGCAGCTTTAATCGACACAAGACCATCGAAATTAACCTCAAAATGCCAAATGACAAAATGTTATGTCCTGCTTATTAGGTAACGGTACACAATACAGGGTACACAAAGGATTAAGTGGTTTTGGTGATGCTACAATGGTTGTACGGCTGCAATTGTCCTCCCTAAACACAGAAGGACTGCTGAACAAGCAGAATCATTTAATTATTCGCATCAGCACAAACGAGACAACGGAGACCGACCGACCGACAACGACGACGCACAGTGGCCCGTTTTCACTTTTTACCTTGCAAAAATCATAGCTCCTAAACGAAAAAAGATATCGCTTCAATTTTTTTTTTATTTAGCAGGGAATTTCCAAAGCTATGTTTCGTGAAAATTTTAACAAAATATGTTCACAGGGTGTTTCAGAATTAAGTCCCAAAGTTGGAAGTTTTTTCAATGTCATAAAAATTGTTAAAAATTTATCCATAATGGCGAAAATTTTGTTTTTGTGAATGATAAGAGAACAATTAGTTTTGGTATAGCAGGAAAAAGAAAAAAAATAAATAAAAATAAGTCATAAAAGCAAAAAAAAATTTTTTTTTTAAGTTAAAGTTTTTAAGTTTTATAATTTTTGATATGCAACCAATCAAACCATCAATATTTACATTCAAAATCAAACAGGGTGTTTCAATTTACCTGAAAATTACCATAATTTCAATATTTCAATGAAAAAAACAACCGTCAAATAAGAAAAAAGTGTTTTAAAAGTACGAATATGGAAAAAAAATAAAGCATAAACGTTAGATTTTTATCTTGTTTTATTCTTAATAATTTACTTATATTATTTCTTGAAAACTATCATCTAAATTCAATGTTGAATCTAATAGATCTAACATTTCTGGGGAGTAATGTGCTTTCAGTTCTTTTTGATTTCTAGCATGCCTTTTGGAAGAAATAAGTGGATCTGATGAGATTGCTAGCATAGTAAACAGGTCTTCATTTTGCCGAATTCTTGAAACCTTGCATGTTTTTTGATACCTGTATTTTTTGTAGTCCTTATTTTTGCATTCCTGAGTTTCTTCTGATAATTCCCCAAGTGGAAGTGACTGATACTCCATAATATTTTGACTATGAACCAAAATTTTATGAAGAGTAGGGGTGAGTTGTTTTTCTGGATAAAGTTGTCTTAATAACACTTTTGTTTCTCTTGTATACTCCCCAAATTTTTCTGTATTAACTTTTTCTCGACAGTTTAAGACATTAAGTATTATTTGAAGCCTTTTAATAATTTCTTCATGTTCATTGACTCCAGCAGAGCTGTAAAAGAATGCAATCTTTTGGTATTGCATCGTCAAAAGTCCCATTCATTTAACTAAATTTTGGGAATGCATTCACATTCTTTATTGCAATACTTTGACTTCGATAAAAAATTCGCAGTTAATTTTGAAGTCTTTTGAATAAAAATCATTTAGAGCAGTTAAAAGACTTGAAGTCAAAAGAATGCATTACTTTTAACTGCTTGCATTCTTTGAAGTCTTTTGCATTCCTTGCATTCTTGCGCTGGACTCCAGTTATTCGGGCAGCTGCATCCGGTTGTTGTTCGTCCGTAATATCTCCTTCATCCTGTGCATTAAACTTCTTTTGGGTTTTTTTGCAAATAGGACAATGTTGATCTATTTTCCGTTAGCTCATTTAAAACTTTCCCATCAATCATAGTTAAAAAGAACTCGTGTTTAACTATTAATGTTACTTCTTCATTCACTTTATAAGCTGTTGGTTGAATATTTAATATTTGATTCCGGATATCGTTGACTGTCATATTTATAAGATCGCCAGTTTCCTTAGAATATTGAAATTGAATAGGTCGACAGAAATGAACTGATGATGGGCGAGGGTTTCTCCAAATTTCACCATTTGGGCAATTTAACCTGAGTGGAACAACTGATGCCATAAACATGTTTTCGTCCGATTCATTTCCTGTTGAGTTAATTTTTTGCTTGTACGCACTTTGGTAAGATGATCCATCGCAACCCCATTTGCTCCTTAATGTAAGATCTGTTGGTAGTTCAAGAAGCTGATTCTCGGTTTTGGTTTGTAACAACCTCTTTGCTGTATGATCCATCATGTCCTGAAGCTTAACTTTTGCCGATACTTCCGTGATTTCCAAATTTTTGGGAACTGCCTCCTTTTTTGCCATTGTAATGTTATTGTAGGAAGGCAAAATATCTACATTGTGCTTTCGCAATGATGTCCGCAGGATCTTATATTTTTCTTTGGATAGACCTAAATCAATAAACAATTCCAATGCATTTTCATTGGTAAATTTTACTGGATCACTTTGAGGGGTTGGAATACTTTCTTTTATTCTTTGTACTCGAATTGGACTTGCAGCTGATAATGCTTTGACAACAAAACTCTTCGTATTTTCATTTTCCTGACGGTATCTCCATTCTAAAGTTTGAGAAAGATTTTCGGTTGTTATCTCTTCTGTGACATGCAATAACTTTTGCCTTTTCGTATACGCTGCACATTTTTCAAATTGCTTCTTTGGTCTCCCTCTTGATCCACTTGATGAACTCGGAAGGTCATCTGTATCTTCTGTTGTAGTTGTATCGAGGCGCAGAGTTGAGGAAAGCCAATCCCTGTTCTTCTGGAAATTTATTTTCGATCGTTTCGCTTCATTCCATTTCTTTTTTGTTGTATAATAAAAATTTAACAACATTGATTCGATGCCCGGTATATTTTTATCGACTAGGTGAAATTGTCTCATAACAGTGGCAACGAAGTCCTTAGGGCTCTTAACATCATGGTAAAGAAAAATTTCAAACAATCTGCTGTACGATATATCCATTACGAATTTGATATTTAAACTGATCAGCTAACTTTGGTGATAATTCTTTTTATATCAACAGCTATACTTAATCCTCATTTTTTTATGTCTTTCCAATGAGGCTTCCAATTATAGGTACTTAGATTAGTTTGCATAGTAAAATTATTTGCGTACCTAATCCTGTTAATTTCACTACCTGTAACCCTAATAAGAATAAATATTTAATTCCATATAAATAACCCTTCGATTATAATCCTTTTTTTCGGCTACCTGTAATCTACCTGTAACCCTTATATGTATTAATTCTTAATCCAAATACAGTAATCTGTGAAAAATAAATACCTGTGCACAACAAATCTTATAGACAAAAGTAATGGCAGGAATCATCATTGTTTTTTTTTTTATTATTTTTTTAAGAAATAGGTAATCCCCAAACCATAATTTTTTTTTTTTCAGCTATTCCACTCATTGTACTTATTTAAATACCTAAATTAAGTCATGCAAATCCAAAATAAAGGTAGCGACAAAAAGATTAATTATATTCTTTTCATATGAAAAAAATTAAAAAAAAATGAATAATCACTGACTTGAACCAATTAAATTGCCATAACTCGGCTTTATGCAACTTTACGCAGCTGATTTTTTGAGGACATGTTAAGGAATATGTGGGCATTCATCCCTCACTTAGTTTGGTTTGACGGGTTTTGACGTTTTTTATATGAGCCAAGTTAAAATTCAAAAATAGGTGCAAAAAGTGATTTTTTTTTTCATTAAAAAAAAAGATGTGCATTTTTGTTTTTTTTTGTTTCCAAAATTTGATTAAAATAATGTCAAACTTTTCAACAAATAAAAATAAATGGATTTACTTGCACCGTTTTTCTAATATTCAAGTTCGAAGTGCAACAAAAAACAAAAAAAAAATATTTTTTTTTTTTTTAATATTTTCTGACTTTGATCGGCTCCTCAAGCCAAACCGTTCATTTAATATTTTTTTGTTTTTGGATTCTTACACTTTAAACAATTCTAAACAAAATGTGATTTTTACTTTTTCAAAATAAAATCACGCGAAAAATGATTATTGCCACGTTCCTCGCCTAAACGGGCCACTGTGCGACGGAAGAAACAAGGAATCCCAAAAAGTACACCGACCTGTGACCCAACATTTGTCTAGTTTTTCGTTGTTTTCACAGTCGACTCAGTCGGTCGTGAGTCGTTCGCTCGAGTCATCGTCTTCCACAACAATTCAGAATTCCAATTGTGAACGAGCCTATCCGTAGCCAGGTTCGGGTTGTTGCTTCATATTCATGCATGCAATTAGTTGGTGCTTATACAACAGCCGAGTGTGTGTCCCTCACAAGGAACACACAATTGTGCGGTAGCATTCGGAGCCGTGCTGTACCTACATAAAGGTAGGCACTTGGTAGGTATCTCTATTCAAAATCTCCCCTCCTCCGTGTACTTAGAAAACATTGCACAAAGATTGAAGGAGGTCTCTCCCTGCCTCCCACTGTCACTGCACCGCGATCTGTAGCAGACAAGTGGGCAGACGTGACCTTTTCCAACAACGTTCGGTTATCAATTGTATAGCAGTCGCAGCTGAAATGGAGGCAGGCACCATGAACAGGAGACAAATATTGTTGTTTGCTGCACAAGTTCCATTCTGCCAGTCTCAGACCCAGTCCCATCATCAGGCAAAAGGTGCATAACCGATGATATGGTTCACATTCAGTCTTCAGTGTTGTTTTGCTGTTTTGTCTATATCACGCATTAATTACAAGGTTTTCATTGAGGGGAGGCAAGGCTGACAGGAAGAAAAGGATCATTGTATCTTTGAGTGCGCTCTTTGGTGTGTGAAAGCTAGATTGTGTTCGAACACACAAGTTGAACCTAATTAAGGTGAATTTTACTGCTTTCACAATGTTCTGATGCTTTGAATGGAGGAGCTCAACGACAGCTAAACAGGGTGAATTGCAAAGAATAACGAAGTGAGAATATCTGGCAGAGACACTTTTAATAGTTTGTTTATAGTGTGTTCAATGAAATAATGACAACTAAAGTGGCCATAAAAACTTGAGCGCAAACATAAAGTTAGCGTTTTATCCGGCGGAAGTTGAATATTGTTTGGTTGGCTGAATTATGTGTAGTTTTACGATTTAGATGTTTGTTAGCGGAAGTTATTCGAGGATTCAATCTGAGAGAAATTAAGTTGGTTTACGTTCCTCCACTTTTAGTTTAGATTTTATGGTTAGGTCCATTTTTCTAACCCTCTCAAAAAATATGCTGCAGCCATTTTATTCGAAAACAGTAAATTAAATGATTGGTTGAATGAAAAAGTCCAGATAGTAGTTCTGGATAAGGGGCGCTCTTGATAAGATGCTTAATAGTTGTGGTAGACGTCTAATAGAGTTATTTGAAGATTTTAGTTTTTTTGTTCTTAATGGAACCACCCGGAGTGATTTAAGAGGGGAGTTAACTTTTACATAAGGCTCTTCAACAATAGACTATTGCGTTGTTAAAGGGGATTGGTTAAAAGTAATTGAGGATTTTGAAGTTTTTTGTGAAAATTACTCAGCACATCTGCCAATTGTTACTACGCTTAAGTTTATCGGTAGGCCAGAAAGACTGATTGTGATTTCGGTCGAGAAACTTAAATGGGTAGAAAGCCTAGTCAATAAATATAACTCAAATCTTTACAGTAATGCCTATGATTTGGACCTGGAACATCTACCGTGTGAGCAGGCGGCAGAGAGAATACTCCAATTAATCAAACAGTTTTCTGTCCCTAACAACGTTAGAAAAAATGGCTCAGTTTCTGAGAAATGGTATGACTGGAAATGTCAACAGCTTAGGAAAAAATCTTTTCAATTTTTAAAAATTTATAGGAGAACTAATAGCAATTTCTTTAAAACTCTTTTTCTTTCGGCAAACAAACAGTACAAACGAGTCTGCAAGGAAAAGCAAAAAAATCTTCTTAAAACTGCTGCAGAAAGTCCGGTGTCTTGCAAAGACTCTAAATCATTTTGGAAAAAGGTTCGAATATTGGGTGGTTGTAAACCCTTTTCTGTTTCAAGTTTGAGCGTTGATACTCTGGCAGCTTATTTCAAAAACCTCCTTTGTCCAGGTAATAATCACACTTCCTTCTACTATGCTCTACCAGATTACTACATACCGGAACTGGATGATCAGATAACGTTGCCTGTACTTCAAATAAGTCTACAAAAAATGAAAAACAACAAAGCAGTAGGTGTTGATGCAACTCCTATTGAATTTTTCAAATATGCAGCACCTTATTTTCTTACTATTCTTTTAACATTTTTTTAATAAAATATTAAATGAAGAGAATGGAATGGCAACACTGGTGAGGTAGAGAAAAGTTGCAATTTAAAGATCGCTCATGTTAATTTATAAAATAAAACTGTTTAAATTTAAAAAAAAATAACTCTCAAAGGTGTGCAAAATTTGCAATTACGCAATCACTATCAATTAACACTGAAATTGTGGTGAGTCATTTGATTTCACTTGTTAAAATTAAGAAAAATAGAACACCATACATTCGACGTTCTTAACGGGAGGCAAAATTAATCGTACACCACCATCAGCACAACAGCAAAATGATAATATCACTCAATCCCAGAAAAGGGCGCATAATCACATTTCTCCTGCGTCTCCTGTGAGTAGCGATTTGTCTTCGGCTAAAAGATCAGCAGTGGGGACTATGGAAATCGGGGATTTAAAGAGGATGTTTGGGGAACTGCTGGACGACAAACTCAAAGACATGCCAACAAAATCAGATTTGGAGGGAATGCGCAAAGAATTCCAGAAGCTAAAGTGTAGTAATGAGGACTTGAAGGCACAGGTGAAACATTATGGAGCCCGCTGCAGTGCATTAGAGCGCCAAGTCGAGTGGTTGCAATCGAAGGCGAATGAAAAAAATATCTTCGTGCATCTACCAATACAAGCAAATGAAGATGCCGGTACGAAAGCAAAGGCATGTTGCATAGAATTGTTACAGACGAACGAAGACTGCATTGAAACAACGAGAGTCTTAAGATCCAGCAATAACAACACAGCAAACGTCATCGTAAAGTTGAACAAAACCGAGGATGTGGAGCGTCTTTTAAAAGCCTCATCAGCTGTACGAAATGAGGGAATTTATTTACATAGAGATCTACCGGCTACGACAAGAGCACGAAGGAAGAAGCTAACAATATTAAGAACTGAAATTCGGAATGAAAACAAATTTATTAAAACAATACTTCGTGGTCAAACATTGCTCGTGGGAGATAAATCTTTTTATTATGACAGCGATGACAAGTTGATGTGTGACGGCGAGTGTGGAATGTCAGTGTTACGTCAAATATTACATGACAGCCGGGATGGGTGCGTCCCAAGTAACCAGGATAATCAAAATGCCAGTACTTCTCAAGCAGGTGCTCAAACTGTTAGGGGGCCTCGAAATTTATTTTAATGTTAATGCCGTCTGCCAATCCAATCATAAATCAAGTTCACAAGCAAATAATATAAATAAAACTATAAATAAAAAATGTAAAATTTTATCATATAATATTTGTGGTCTTAGTAATAAGAATTTATTTATTGATTTCTTTAATTTTGTTAACAAATTTGAAATTATCTTTTTGTATGAAACGCATGTAACCGATACACATTTATCCTCTTATATTAGTAAATTTCAAGATTACGAGTTAAAAATTGTTCCGGCAGAAAGAAATCATGCGAGAGGGAGAGCCAGTGACGGGTACATATTTGGAGTAAAGAAGGAGTTGAAGAGCAGCAGCTACAAGTTTGAGTTCTTTGATGATGTAACATGTGTTGACCTAAGATTGGACGGACAAGTTTTTCGTATTCTACCCTGCTATGTCAATTGCAACCATTGGGAAACGGATTTCGCTAAACTAAAAGAATTTGCTATGGGTGTTACTTTCTCAAATCTGTTGGTGGTGGGAGACCTGAACGCAAGAGTAGGAACAACAGAAGGAGTTGAAAATGAGTTAAGAGACCTTACGAGACAGTCAAAAGATACGGTAAAGAATGGCAAAGGAAATCAAATGCTTGATCTATGCAATTCAATTGGACTTCGAATTCTTAATGGTACTAGTACTGGTGATGAGCTCGGTGAATATACGTTTGTTGGTAAACAGGAAAGTTCTGTCATCGATTACGGGCTAGCAGGTGGGATGTGGAATTCAGTGATCACTGACTTTAAGGTGGAGCAAGTACCGTTTTCAGATCACATGCCAATTGTGATATCTATAAACTTTGGAGCATCGGAAAATGAGGAAAGCGTGAGCCTTAATTTGATTCCTAAACTGCGTTGGAAGAATTCTATGGCAACTACCTATAAAAACCAATTAGATGTATGTCTGGGGGCACAAGAAAGTGGCGATCTTGAAAGCATTGCAAATTGTATAAAGGAAGCAGCCCCAAACCACACTAACTTCCGACGAATCGATGTGTTCAAAGAGCCCTGGTTTGGAGTGCATGATGGCAAGAAAACTTTCCTACGTATGGCTAAATCGTTATAGACGAAACAACGGAATGCATGAAAAACAAAATTATCTTGCTCAGAACCAGAAATTCAAATCATTATGCAAGGAAAAGAAATTAGCTCACTATGAAAATTTAGCGAAAAGTCTAGCTCTTTGTAGGAACGCTGGTGATTTCTGGAAGGCAGCTCAAAAAATAAATGGGAAAGTTTATGTCATCAATAGGAATCTTAGTTGCGATACATTGAGAATGCATTTCTGTGAACTGCTCAATCAATCATATATAAACGCTGATAGGATACAATACGCTCAGCCCGCTTTTAACAATGATCTCTTAGACGGAGAAATCTTGAAAGATGAAGTAGCTTCAGCGATGAATGGGCTCAAAGATGGCAAAGCTGCTGGGTCAGATGGTATACCTGCAGAATTTTACAAGTATGGCACAGATGAGTTGACCAACAAATTAACGGTCATATTTAACAACATTTTGAATAACGGAATAATACCACAGGAATTCAAGAAAGCGCTTATATTTCCCATTCATAAAAAAGGCAGCACGAGTGACCCTGCAAATTACAGAGGAATTTCCTTCTTGAATGCGTCATATAAGATATTCACTTCGATTCTGCAAAGACGACTTAGATCGTGGATAGAGACAAATAAGCTTTTACAAGAATTCCAAGCTGGATTCAGACCGGGTTATTCCACCATAGATAACATCTTTGTTCTCCGGAGTATCGTCGATTTCTTTTTTAAGCAAGGAAAGAAATTATATGTTTTTTTCGTCGACTTCAAGGCAGCGTTTGATACAATAGACCGTAACGCGTTAATGTATAAGCTGTACAGAATTGGAATGTCTTTCAAATTCGGCCGTATTTTGCAGAACCTTTATCTTGAAACCGAGGCAGCAGTATGGGACGGAGAAAAAATGTCACAATGGTTTGAAACAGAGTAGGGTGTAAGACAAGGGTGTATGCTTAGTCCGAGCATTTTTTCACTTTTTATTGATGATATCACCGATTGTTTGCCAGGAGGAGTGGAATATGCGGGTAGTCTCATTAAGGCCTTACTTTTCGCGGATGACATTGTGTTGTTTGCATATTCTCCAGAATCGCTGCAACTCATGATAAACAAACTGAGTGAATATTGCAAAACGTGGAAGCTAGTGGTCAGTCTAGAGAAGTCGAAAGTTATGGTTCTCCGAAAGGGTGGTGGAAGAACAAGTGGACGAGAACGTTGGACATACAATAATGAGAGAGTCGAAGTTGTTAATGAATACAAGTATTTGGGGGTCTATATCACAAAAAATAATAGTATGGAAAGACATTTAACAGAAAAATTACAAAAAGCAAAAACCACAATCAACATTGCATGGCGAAACATTTTTAATAATAAACATATAGCCCACAGCAGCAAATTCAAAATATTTGAATCGGTAGCTGAGTCTACATTGATGTATGCAGCGTAAGTGTGGGGGAGTAAAAAATATGAAACAGCGGAGAAACTTCTTCGTTTTTATATTAAAAGGATATTTCACCTACCACCTAATGCACCAAATTACATGTTAATGTTAGAAACCGGTATTTCTCCACTATTTATGAAAACTTTTAAATTGCAAGTCGACTACATTTGTAATGTCCTCGAAATGGATGATGAATGTCTGCCAAAAAAAGCAGCGCTTCAAGCTATAAATAGCAAATCTAGTTGGTTTAGTGACTGGACAGAGCTAGCGGAAGAAGCAAGTATGGTACTTGAACCGAGTGGGTACGTAAGCTGGAAGACGTCCTTGTACCAACTAATTTCCTTTATGGATGAACAATTTAGACTGAAGTGCATAACTGAAGCAAAAGAATCTATCTACCGAATGGTGTACAGCAAGCTAGAACACAATCTTAATAACTATAACTACTTCCATGATGACTACACTACTGACCAATATCGATGGTGTTTAGATTACGAGGTGAACTTCTTAACCTCAACTTCATTTCCAATCGTGATGATTTGCGCGTGCTGTGTGAGTTATGTAATATGGGAGAAAGAGAAGATGTTTTCCATTTTATCGGTAGATGCCCGGTTCTAAGAGAAACTAGAAGATCAATTTTTGGAAATGACATTCTATCAGAAGAACTGACGATACAATATCTGAACCAAGTAAATGTACCCTTGTTGTATAAATTTTGCAAAATAGCACTAGCTTATAGAAACAGAATTATGAACGAAAATTTTTAAATTTAAATTGTAACTTATATAAATTTAATTAATATAAAACATAAATCAAGTTGTCATTCAGGCAGACGGCAATAAGCCATGCTTAAAAGATATTCAATTTATAATATTAATGTAAATCTAATTTATAGGAAAATAAACTATCGATCTATCTATCTATCTTAAATGAAGAGACAATTCCCCAATCCTCTTTGAAGTCTATTGTTTGTGCAATATTTAAAAAAGGTGACTGTACTCTTCTAGAAAATTATAGAGGAATTTCTATTTTACCAGCTTTGTGAAAGATATTTACTTATATTCTATACCAAAGGTTGGTTGACTGGGTAGAAACAAATAACCTCCTTAGGTGTTGTCAAGCAGGCTTCCGTATAGGTCTATCAACGGCTGATCAGATATCAAGGGGCACGGTAGTGCCCAGCCAAGTTCTCTAGCAACTTTGGCACTACACCCTTATTAACAGGAAACAACTCAGGGCATTTTCCACACCCCTCTAACTTCTATACCAAAGAAGCCAAAAGTTTCAAACTCACATCATTTGTTAAGCTAGTCAAGAAGAAGCACCTCCGTGAATTTCAGATATTTAGCATAAGTAGTTTCTAAGATACAATGTTCCAAAAATCACGAAAACCGTAACTGACTGACTCACTGACTCACTGACAGATCATCAAAATTATGAAGCACTTCCCGTTGCCCTAGAAACTTGAAATTTGGCACAGTGGTAGGTCATGTGGAACATACAAAGGAAAAAATCGAAAATTTGAAAATTTTCAATCAGGGGGCGTGGTAGCCGCCTACTTTTACATTATTAATTTAAATTATATGGAGCACTTTGGAGTGCAGTAGAATCAAGAAATTTTGCACAGTGATAGGTCATGAAGTACATAGAAAGGAAAAAATCGAAAATTTGAAATTTTTCAGTGAGGGGCGTGGTAGCCTCCTACTTTTAAATTATTAATTTAAATTATATGGAGCACTTTGGAGTGCAGTAGAATCAAGAAATTTAGCACAGTGATAGGTAATGAAGTACATACAAAGGAAAAAATCGAAAATTTGAAATTTTTCAGTGAGGGGGCGTGGTAGCCTCCTAGCTTTAAATTATTAATTTAAATTATATGGAGCACTTTGGAGTGCAGTAGAATCAAGAAATTTAGCACAGTGATAGGTAATGAAGTACATACAAAGGAAAAAATCGAAAATTTGAAATTTTTTAGTCAGGGGGCGTGGTAGCCGCCTACTTTTACATTATTAATTTAAATTATATGGAGCACCTTGGAGTGCAGTAGAATCAAGAAATTTTGCACAGTGATAGGTCATGAAGTACATACAAAGGAAAAAATCGAAAATTTGAAATTTTTCAGCGAGGGGGCGTGGTAGCCGCCTACTTTTACATTATTAATTTAAATTATATGGAGCACTTTGGAGTGCAGTAGAATCAAGAAATTTAGCACAGTGATAGGTAATGAAGTACATACAAAGGAAAAAATCGAAAATTTGAAATTTTTTAGTCAGGGGGCGTGGTAGCCGCCTACTTTTACATTATTAATTTAAATTATATGGAGCACTTTGGAGTGCAGTAGAATCAAGAAATTTGGCACACAAGTACATTGTGCAATAGAACAAATAAAATATGAAATTTATGATTTTCAACTGAGGGGGCGTGGTACCCACCCATTTAAAAATAAATTTTATAAAATATATGGGGCACCTCTGATCATCGTAGAATATTGGAATTTGGCAAACTAGCAATTCTACCAGTCAATATAAAGAAATAAAATTAATTTTTAGATTTTTCTGCTTATCAAAAAAAAAAAAAACTTTGCAAAAAGTAATGATATCACACAAAACATAAATGTAAAAAAAGAGCCAAGTTCTCCCGTACAAAAATTCTGCCTAACAAATCAGCCACGAAAAGTAATGAGATCTAAAAGAACGCCAAGTTCTAAGATTCAGCAAGTACTCGTAGGTGCATTGCAAATGTTTTAAGTGGACTTACATCGAATCAACTATTAGTTTTGAAAGTTACTTGTAAACTAATGTAAATTAGTTAATTTTTTTTACTTGGCAGGTTTTCTCTTAGTAACCTTCTATTAAGAAAGTTTGGAAAACTTGCTAAGTAAACAAAATTAACTAATTTACATTAGTTTACAAGTTACTTTCAAAACTAATAGTTGATTCGATGTAAGTCCACTTAAAACATTTGCAATGCACCTACGAGTACTTGCTGAATCTTAGAACTTGGCGTTCTTTTAGATCTCATTACTTTTCGTGGCTGATTTGTTAGGCAGAATTTTTGTACGGGAGAACTTGGCTCTTTTTTTACATTTATGTTTTGTGTGATTTGCTTTATCTTGCATTGCTAAGCGATATGTGGACAACAAGGAGCAGTTCTTTTCGTTTTGTGTAGATTTTGACACAATCAATAGAAATTCCCTACTTTATAAACTTTCAAATATCGGTCTTTCATCTAAGTTCCTTAGAATATACAAGCAATTGACCACCAACACTTGTTCCTTATATATAATGGCATCACCATGTCTGAATTTTTTCGACACCACAATAAGTGTTCCACAAGGATGTGTCTTAAGCCCAATATTGTTTGCTCTTTTCATTGATGATGTAACTAAAATCTTAGATGGCGGAGTGAGGGTGGGTGATGAATATATAAGGATGCTGCTTTACGCAGATGATCTGGTCTTACTTGCCGAATCCCCTTCCTCACTTCAGCTCCTTATTAATCGACTTAGAAGCTATTGCGACCTATGGGATCTTCAAATTAACACAAGTAAGTCGAAAGTTATGATTTTTGAATCCATAAACAGGAGTATTTTACCTCAAAACAAGTGGTTTTTTGGTTCAGAACCCATAGAAGTTGTGAAAAAATATAATTATCTAGGTTTCTTAATAACAAGCAACTTGGACTTACGTCTGCATATTGAAGAAAAGTGTCTGGTTGCTAAAAATGCTATAAATATAATGTGGAGCAGGCGCTTTTGTAATCAAAAAGTAGATTCCTCGTCCAAATTAAGAGTCCTAGACGCAACGATAAACACCTGTCTTTGCTATGCAAACCAAGTCTATGGGTTTAGGTTGTCGAAGAATTCGAAGGAGTACAGCGCTTCTTTTTTAAACGTATTTTTAGGCTCCCATCGACAACAACTACTTATGCTTTACATGTAGAATCAGGTATACCACAAATCTACACGAAAAACTTGAATGCGAATGCTGACTACATTGACAAAGTAATGCTGCGACCAAACACGAATTTGCAAAAGAAAATAATGATGCACGCCTTGAGATTTATACTGACTCCTTTTCGGGAATGGTTCTATATTGCGGATACCTATGGAGTGGATCTCATTCTCAGGACATCTTATCAGCCGAGTGAATGCTGGCGTGAAGCATTTTACAACTGCATTGCAAAAGTAGACTATCATTTTTATCTACAATGCATTAATAACGCACAATCCTCTTCAAGTCGGCTGATTTACAGAGAACTGAACCACTCCCTAGGTAAAAGAAATTACTTTGATAACTATTTGTCCACCTACGAAATTAGTACCATATTTAAAGCAAGAGTTGAAATCTTAGGACTTAACTTCAAACCACACTTGCCAGAAACTTCACCACTTTGTACTCTATGTAATAGAAATGAAAACGAAAACATCTATAACTATCTGCCCGATTCTGCAAGAATTGAGGAGACTTTACTTTCAAAATAGCTTCTTATCTTCTTCTGAAACCAAAGATATTTTAAACGGAAGAGATGGTTGGAGAGTAGTTTTTAATTTCTGCGATCATGCTCTTAGATATCGAAGAAGGTCAAAACCTGTAATCTGACTTTGAAACCTATTTTTTTATTTGTAAGCCATCCTTAGTGACATCTTTAATTTAATTTAATTTATATCAAACTTGAATTTATTAAACTAAAAATCCACTGCAAAGGGTTATACGTATTAAAATACAAAAATTCACTATCAAAAAAATGTATATCAATAGCTTTTTTTCAGTTTTTTTTTTATTTATTTATTCCAATTAATGAATATTATGTCAAATTATTTTTGACAGACGGCACCCGTTGCCATGTTCTATTTTCTTTTGAATAACTCTTTTTAATTTATATATTCTTAAATCTAAATAAAGAATTTTTAATAATATTAATAATAATAATAATAATAATAATAGTTCTGGCAATTTATGAACAAATGACGTTTGTTGCAGTTAATTGAATTGAGACTTACTGACCGGGCCAAAAATAAGGTAGATTCTTTAAAAAAATGTGCACGGCTGGGTCGTACGAAATTGCTCCTGCATTCCACAACTTAACTTGATAGAATCGTGTTTAGATATTTCTGCAGAATTTGGCATGAGGCTAGTATACTAAATGTATGATACTAAATAGCTTTTGATGTGAAAAATTCCCACAGCCAGCCGCCCCCATACCTACTGGTATCCGAGTTATCTATGTTCTATGATTTCAATAGAGAGATAGAGGTATCAAACCTATCCTTTATGATTATGACTACGGAAACCAAATAGCCATAAAAGCTTCTTTGGCTTCAAAAGCAAGAAGATGCTTAAATCTTATAATGAAGTTGGTCATAAACTATAAAACCAAAATCTTTTACATTCAGTATTTGACAACCTTTCTATTGTTGCCAGCCATTTTATTGATCGTCCATGTTCCACCAAACGCTGCTCTTTTCGTTTATTCCATAATCACATCGACCATATTCACCAACAGTACAAACAGAAAAAAAAACATTCTTTTGAAAAATCATCCCCATTGGCAGTGTTCCAGAGACCCCGAAGATAAGTTGATGCACACAACGAAAATGCTCACTGAACCAATTTACAATATTGCTCCAAGGATCATAGCCTCGCCTCCATGTTCTCCCTCACAAACATAATTCATTTTACATTCCACATTTTTAACATACAAGCGAAAATAAAAATCGTTCGAAAATCTGCCTTAAATCAAGAGGAATCGTATCCTGAAACTGCTCTCTGTTCCACACGAGTGCAGAGAACCAAAATAGGTATTTCCGCACAATCATAAATAATTTGGTCATCGTTTTTTTTTTCTTTTGCGAAAATTATAAAAATTGCATGAACATCAAAATATGGAAATATTTTATTTTATACTAAAAAAAGGACCCTCCCAAAGACCGACAAGGACCGTGCGTCGCGTCGCGAAGCACGGTGAAATTAAAACCTCATTCCACCTGCACCTCGATGAATGACTAGGTCGGTCTTTAGGGATATGGGACATTGCGCTCGCAACGGGTGCAATTTTCATTTTCATTTGTCCTTATAAATCACGTCAAGTGTAGAAGGGACTTTCGTCCTTATTTTCGTTTAAACAGTTTGTTTTTTTCTCTCTGAAATTATGGCAAACGACAATATGTGTGGGATCTCCAGAGAGAGAGCGAGAGAGGGAGGAAAAAATGTCACTATTAATTCGGCAAAAATTTATTAGCCACTTCTTCTTATTCTTCTGCTAGAAGACATAGCTCTCCTCAGGCGAACGTTTTAACCACTATTTTTCACCATTTACGTTCCGTAATCTTTTTACGCTTAACAGTATCATCCAGGATTTTATTTTTCTCTTTTTGTTGGATGCTTGAGTTGTGTCGGAAGAATAGCAAAAAAAAAAATTAGCCCGACACTCGTCTCTTATTCCCTCCTGAGACACACACACAGACACACATACAAAACGTCCTGGAAATTTGAAATAAATTAATGAAGAAAGCCAGCACTTCTTTTTTCTATCCAGAGACAAGTACGATGATGACAGGGGTGCTTAAGAAAATAGAAAAAAGACCCTAGCAAACTGAAAACAACAAAACACTCACTCCCTGTTGAAGGGGGGCTGAATGAATCGCATTTGGGAATAGAGAAAAGGAGATAATAGAATGGGTCTTTTTTGGGAACAAAGACGAAAAACTTCAGAGGTATTCAGACACAAATTACGAACTATAGGAAGGCACTGGGTTGTCTAATGGCTTCATTCCAATGCTCTACTTCTGGTGGATGCTTGTTCTTCTTTGCTATCAGACCAAAAACTCAACTTGAGGTGCATTTTAATACAAGTTCGTACTTTACCCTGTGCCGTTTGTGTGGCGCTCCCTCACCTCGTTCACTATAAGGCAATCCATTCCATGTTTAGAGGTTTAACATGGCACTTAAGTGAAAAGCAAAAACGAGTCCTGGAACAGATGCTACGAGGTGCACCGAGTACACAAGCACGTCAGGATAAACCAATTGAAATTGAAACCCATGGGAGTTGTTGGGTACGACCGACAAGACAGCCGTGGAAGGTTTGGGCGAAGGAGTGGTGGAATGTCGGCAAATTTCTCAAGGAGGTAAGCAAAGACAGTATTTCATTGGATAGTCGCCTTTTAAGAATGTAATAATCCAGTAAAAAAGCTTAAAGCTCATTTGCTAGGAAGCTCGATATCGGTCAAAGCTTCCAGTAGTTGAGATAAGTAATTTGTGATAGACACTCACTCATAAGAATTTTGACTTCAGATGTGAAATTGCAAACTTTTAAAAGCTTCAATATTCAAAGCTTAAAAAGCTCAAGGGAAGAAGATTGTTAAGCAAAGTATTATTATATTTACTACTACATTATCCAAAATTGGAGTTAAGAAAAGCATTGCTTTTTTTAATAAAAAAGCTCTTTTGGGTATTAAGCTTTTTTTTCAATTGAAGTGGTCGGACAAAAAATACTAATAAATCAATTCAAAGCTTTAAATGTGCGATCAAAGAAAAAAGCGCTTGACTAAAAAGCTTTTAGTTTAAAAAGCTCTTACCAAAGCTTTTAAGCATCGAACAAATAAAAATGGACTTGAATAAAATGCTTTAGTTTACCAAAAGCTCAAATCAAAGCTTCTAAGGTTCGGAAAAAGAGCTTAAATTAAAACCTTTCAGTTTAACAAAAGTTCTACCCAAAGCTTTTAAGGTTCCACTAGGAAAAAAAAGCTTTGCAAAAGTTCAAATCAAAAGCTTTGAAGGTTTGTTCAAAGAAAAGAGAGTTTGAATAAAAGCTTTCCAGATTTTTTAACAAGACTCTTGAAATGAGATCTTGAAAAAATGCAGATATTAGATATCGACTTTCAAGTCTTATTATCAAACTATGTCGAAAAGCTTAAAGCTCAAAGCTCTTAATAGATTAAAAATAAAGTTAACCCTTTACACGGAAATTATGAATGTTAAGAATTCATTTCTAATAACATGTAAAAGTAGCCCTTAGCGGTGCTTAAAGCTCAAGTCCACCCCTGTTTTGACATTAAAGTGCCTCAAATCTACTTGATAGGACAAAAGTGACGAAGACATTGTCGTACAGTATAGACATTGCAAACAGCGGCGGCGGAAGTAACAACATCTCTCATTGTTAGTGCAGGAAGCTGCATCCTGTGTTCATTAAGGTAACACAAGAGACAAGGGCGCCACCCAACGTGCCCTCCAAAGCACAAGAAGAACAAAAAGCACACAAGAGACAACAGACTCCTTGCTTGTCGCAAATAAGAGGTTAATATATTTTTCAAAAGACTTGTCTTCAAGTGACGTTTTTCTAGGTATAGAGAGATAAAAAGGTAGTTTTTAAGTGTCTACACACAGAATCAAACCAACCTACCTCAACGATACTGATAGTGCATTCTCCATTGTTATCCTTGATGAATCAATTGTAAAACAAAAGGATTTCACTAGGTATGTGTAAACGAGAAGACACATGGAGTGAGTGAGTAAGAACAAGAATGGCAAAAGTTTTGCTTTTAACAAAAACAAACAAAAGTGTACACACTCTTCTGTATTGTAGTTTTAGTGCGGGAAATCGGCTTTGTCGGATTATTACACGACTCAAACACAAAATGTGCAAGAGTACGATGCTTCGGTAGAGAGCCAACCAAGGCAGGATGATGCTTGGGAAGTTTTTTGTCTTTTGTCTAATGTTGTCCTTGTTCAATGGGGAATTCTTTGCAAATAGTAGTTTTTTATGAAAGTTCTTAGTTTTTGCTTCTTTTTTTTTTGGGATAAAAGGATAAGAAAAAGATAGAAGTTTTGGTTCAATTGTTCATCGGTTATCCTCTCGCTCTCCAAAAGGATAAAACAAATGGTGAGGAGGTCTTTAATCTGGCATTAGTGCCTTAGAAAACATAATTTTTCGTTTTAGGTTATTTTGTTTTTGTTGTTTTTGCTCATTCTTGTGGATACTGGTTTGTTTAAGTGATCATTGTTTTGAGTTTGGTGAAAAAAGAACACGACGCACGGAGAAAAGTTTAAAAAGCTTTTTAGTGTTTTTCGCATTAAAATAGAAAAAATGTCAAGCAACAAAAGGGAGCTAACTTTATATAATTCGAAATTAAATTGTACTCAAAAAGATGTGTGGTTTGGCTTTTGCTTCTTCAGATTGAAAGGGAAAGGAGTTTTTTTTGTTTTTGAGTATAAATATATAAAGTGGTTGTAAAGTTGGCACTTAATGGTGGAACATCCATAAGAGGATTAAGTTTTCGAAGTGAGAAAGCTAAGCCATAACGACAAGGAACTTTTTCACTTTATTTCTCATATGGGAATACATAAACAACAATTGAATCAAATCGTGAGATGTGAATCGAGGTAAGAGGTTTTTTGACTTTCATGACAGACGAGACTTATCCAGTGTGACAAAATGAATCAGATGAGTAACAAGGGGCAAGAAAGGAGAGGGTTCCACATTCGGCTGAGGAACTTTACTTCAAAAATCAGCTGAAGTTGAGCTCGAGGTTCTATTGATGCGAATTCAATCAGCTGATATAGTCACTCGTAAGCAAATTGACCACGTGTTGATGGATCTCTGCCATTCTTCGACCCTGATCGCGATACGCTTGTATCGAGGTGCCAACATCGCTTCGGAACACTATGTTGTTGGTATAGCGTGCCGAGGGAGGATTGCAAACAGACGCTCTTCAGGCTCAAATCTGCCTTCGACAATGAAGACGCGACGAGCACCTATAGGCACGCATTTCAACTAGCCGTCGAAGAGTTTGGTGAAGAGGGAAAAGAGTATGTCCTGACTCCAGCGTGCCGGGCGTCTCTAAATCAATTTCATTAGTATTGCTAACTCCATCTTAGACAGTAGTCGTAAATGGGAGCGACTGGTTTGATGATGAATGCAAACAAGCGTCTGAACGTAAGAACGCTGCATACCGGACAATGCATCAATTTCATAGAACGCAGGCACGCGATGTGGAATATAAAAGGCTCAGCAAGGAGTAAAAGAAGCAAATGAAATAGAGAACGAGCTCCTCACCAGGCACGAAAGTTCTACCAATCCGTCCGAAACATGACGCAGTATTCACCGAGCTTAACCCACTGTAAGGACGGAGAAGGAAATCTAATCACCGATCCCAAAGCCATTCTGGAGCGATGGCAAGTCCACTTTAATTAATTGCTCAACGGTCAGCTTACCGCAGAAATGAGGGCTCTACCATTTCAAGATGACAAAATCATGCTGCAGCTTATCAAGCATTGATAAAGTCAAAAAAAACTATAAACCGGCTAAGGGATAGAGCAAAGACGCAGGTGGCAGGTGCTAATGGCATACTGAGGTGATCAAACGTGGAGGACCATCACTTCACCAACTATTACCTGACAATATAGTGCACCTATGGGAACAGGAAGAAGTGCCGTAAGGCTCGCGAAAAGGCATTATATGTACCAAAGGAGATGTCACTGAGTGCAGAAATTGTAGGGATGTAGCAACCTTTAAGATAATCTACTCTATCCTACAAGATCGGATAGCCCCATACGCGGAAACAATAATCGGCAAATATTAGGGTGGTTTCTGACCAGGCAAATCGATAATTGATCACATTTTCTAGAAAAATGTCTAGAATTCAACATCAAAACATACCATCTGGTTTATAGACTTTAAAGTCGCCTATACGACAGCATAGGTAGGGTAGAACTGTACAAAGCCATGATAGAATACGGCATCCTACAAAAATTAATTAGACTATTTAGAACCATGACCAAGATTTCAAGCCAAGACACTTTGATATAGTATCCGGATTGCTATCCAGACAACAGTGACAACAGCTGCTAAACAGGTTTTAATGACGGCGATATCACCTTTTACATTGATAGCCAGCGGCAATAAAAGCGGTTACTGCAACAGAGGTAAAATCAAATCTTGTTTTCTTCTGCCCCGAAGAGCTTAAGGTTCTTGGCGTAAAGCATAACATTAGACTCTGCTGAGTTTCAGACCACAGCAGTATACCAGACAACGAGAAAGCCGATGAATTAGCACGATTAGGACCAAAGCCTGACGTGAGTCAAGTTCAGCTAGTCAGCACCCCACCCTGTTATTTAAAGCAGGAAATCTCAAATAGAACAACTTTTAAGAATTATGCAACTACACAAGAGATCACTTCGATATCTTGCAAGCATAATTACCAGACATATGGCAGATGATCTATGCAGAGCGGTGACGAGGATGTGCACGAAGACACTTCACACTCTTTAGGTTACTGCCCCGCACTTTCCTACCAAAGGAAGAAATTGCTCGGAAATTATTTCTTCGGGGACTTAGAAGAACTCTCTAGTACTCCAGATACTAACATTTTGAACTTCGTCAATGTCTCCAAATGTCTTGATTAATTGAACATAACCTGCTTTAGTTTTTCAAGGCTATTTTAATCAAAAAATCAAAAAACATATTACTTCGAAACTGCTAAGACCAGTTCTAACTTACGGATGCCAGACCTGGGCACTCTGAACTCTTAGCCGCGTTCGAGAGAAAAGTCTTACGGAGAATAGTTTGCCCTGTTTGTGAAGGAGGACGATTTGGGAGATGATATAACCACGACTTATATCAAATCTACCGCGAAGCAGACTTGATGACTAAGATTAAGCTTGGTAGATCCGGTGGGTTGAACACCTAGCTCGTATGAGCGAAAAGGAACCGGCCTGGAAGCCCTTTGCGGTACAATTCATGGTAGAAGACAGTGCGGCAGACTAAATTTGAGCTTGAAGGATGGCGTAGACCAGGACGCCCTTGGGGTGAGGAACTAGATGGTGTCGGCCAACAAGCAGGAGACATGGAAGAAATGCTGAAAGAGGCCAATACCGGATGCCGGTTATTGCGCAGATGAAGGGAGAAATTATGACCCTTTTCCAACACGAAAAAACAACATCTCGCAAATCGAAGTAAATTTTTGCTCACAGGACCGCACTTTCAGTACTGATTTATCAGCACCCAACGATTTCATACTATTTATAGAGATATTCAATCAAAATGGACAAACTGCATCCAAACCTACCTTAAACATATACATAGGTTCATTGATCTTCTTGGAGAGTAGAGCAAAAAGCAATATTCCGTTCTCATCCCAAGCGAAACTATTAATTTGCTCTGCTTCTTAAGTGATTAGTTCTGCCTTTAAATGCAAACAAGCTTTTATTTGAACAAAAGGCAAGAAGGGCATACGAGAATCTTTAGATTTTGATGAATTCAATTCAGGTCAAACCTTTTCTTTGTCTGATTTGTACTTAATTTGTGGTGAGTTTCTTTTCGATCTCCCTTTGCAGCCGGTAGCCCTTTCCCTATTTCCAAATTACTCAAATCTAAAATTAGATCCCAACCTAAATAATTTCTTTTAACCAATTTTCCTTGTCTTTTGTGAAATATTCCATTGTGTGACGACTGATCCGATTTCTCGAATATCTTTTCTCCGAAATTACATCTGTAAATATTTATTTTCAGTTCATTTCAACTATTAAGAATTTGACAAGCCAACAAAAAACTTAAAACGAAAACCGAGAGCCACAAAAATGAAGGACCAGGCCAGTTAAAAGATATGGAAATCCTTTACACCAAACCAAAGCTCTGCAAATTTTTCATTCATTCATTTTCAGGCTGCAGTATTCTTTCAAAAGCAACAAACTGCTCATCAAATTAAAGTTCTCCTCTGCTTCGTTCAAATTATTCAGAAGCCAACTGGAAGCAAACAAAAAATTGTGAAAAGGATTTTTTAGCGTTTTTTCAGAAATTCAGCAAATTCGGGATTTCCATTCGGCGCACAAAATTTCTTTCAGTTCGAATTGTTTCAAACAAAAGCCAAGCCACGACGACTGAATGAAATCAAAACAGCTTTCAAGCATATTTAACATATCTCCAACTCTGCTGTCTCTCATCCCCTTCCTCATGCCTCATCGTGAATTCATGCCAGAAACTCTTCATTGCCTTACAGGCAAAGCCGCAAGTAATCCAATGTTAAAAGTTACACAGGGGGTTGAGTTGAGCCGACTTCTTGGTTTTTGTGAAGGTGGTGGCGTCGGTTTTTGGGAATGAAGGCAGTTGGTTGAATGTATAACAATTGTTATGATAGTAGAGTTGTTTTTTGAGAGAGAGTCTTAATGTGTAAACAATAAAAGTAAAGTGGGCGCATTGAATTTGTACTTACTGTTTGTTGGCGAAAACCGCACGTTGTTTACTTTTGCTGTCTAAATAACCGTGATGGAGGTTAAGTACGGATGTCAAAAGTAAACAAAGGTAACAACACGAAAAACACACACACCTTCACCACGTAATAACACAAGGAGCTCACTTCGAGAGCTCTACGAAGGAAGAAAAAAAAACACAAAACAGTTTAATTGAGGTTTTGAATAAATGAGTTTAGAATTCTAAACGAGTTGATAACATTCATTCTTAATATTTTATTGCGTGTTTTCTCTTCTTTTGGGGGAAAACTTTGACAATTATCTTGATTGTTCGAATAGATATGTCATCGTTTTTTTTTTATTTTTTGCGCAAAGAATACGCAGGAAATTATAATACCCGCATTTTTGAATTATTTTCGGGGTCGTTTCTTGTAGAAGGAGAACTTATGCTTGACAGTCAAGTTAGAGTTGGTTTTAAGGGAACTTTATGTTCAGACTAAGGACTCATGAGCATGACCGAAACGTTATTTATGGGATTCGAAAGTATTTTGGGAAGGTTTATTTCTTTAAATACCTTGTTAAACTTTTTATAGGGGTAATAAACGCTTCAAGGACAGATAAAAGACTTGAGAATGTTTTAATGACTTTTGACTTCTCTAAAGAATGATTTTTATTGGTTAGGAAAAAAAATCAGGCTTTTGAACATCAGTTTAACTTAATGCTGATTAAGGAAGTGAAAAGTGGTGGTTTATTTCACTCCATTTGTAGTTCTACAAGTGACCCTTTACAGAACTAAGAGGAGACTCGACCGACGGTTCGACGGATTATTGTTCTTTTCTAAGGAAATTTCGTCAGCTGGCTGGCAGTGTTTGTCAATCACGCCTAGTCAACTGAACCGATTTAAATGAAATTTGGTTCAGATTTAGTCTAGAAGCTGAGAAAGGACGCTGTATTGGGTCGGCTCAATGTCGACTCTGACCACTTTTAGGCAGTGGCTAATTTAACAGCTCGATTATCAAATGACAAGAAATCACGTACCGCGCAAAGAAAGAAGTTCAACATCGGTTGCCTAAGCACCCCAGAGAATGCCGGAGACTACAGTGAGCGCCTGAGTGAGACACTCTCTGCCGTACTCCAAAATGCCACAGGCATTTCAACACCTTGTGGAACCAATATCGCGAAATAATTAATAATGTAGCCGAGACCACAATATGTTATCAGCCAGCCCCGAAAAAGAACCCTTGATATGATGATGATCAATGCGCGTTATCGAAAAGAGCGACGAAAAATGCATGTTTGCAGATGCTGCAACAGAAAACAAGAGCAGCCAGAGATGATTACCGAACAAAAAGGAGATATGAAAAAAGGAATCTGCCAAGGAAGATAAAAGCATCTTCACTTTCTCAGCTCAAAGATCTCGTGCCAAGAACAAAACCCGACGTTTCTTTAAAAGGTCGAAACAATTACCTTCTGGTTTCAGAACCGAGATACAGGCTCCTCGGAACAATGAAGGAAACCTAGTCACCGAAGCACAGGGCTTTGTAGATGTTTTCAAGTAGCACTTCCAACAGCTGCTGAATGCGCTTAGTAACGAGCGAGTCAATGACGAAAGAGAAGCGAGACCAGTCAATGCAAACCCAGCACAGAAGAGGCAGCAAAAGCCTGCCAAAAACTAAAGAATAACCGTTATGCAACACATTAATCTGCACGTTCTACTAGTTGGTAACAGCTCCTCGAAGTTGTTTCAAACATGCGCAGGGTTTAAGCAGGAAGTTGCGCATATTTAAAATATTTCTAGAGCAGATAGTGAGGAAGGCAGGTGTGAGCACGGAAACAGTATCTTCAACAAATCCACCCACCTCCTAGGCTATGCGGACGACATAGACTTCATCAGTCGATTCCAGAGAGCTTTGCTTGAAGCCTTCACAGCGATGTGTTGAAGTGAACGAGGACAAAACAAAGTAAATGCTATCCACATACAAAAGAACATCTGTCCATGCCCTAGGACAAAACGTCAGTCTTAGTAGAAGCAATTTCGAGGAAGGAGTCTAGCTACCTTGGAATAAACATCAATCCCCCAAACTTAGTGGAGATTCGACGAAGATTACTCTAGTGAACCGCTGCTACTTAGGTTTGGCAAAACAACTGGGTTCAAAACTCCTCACTCGAAAGACAACGTGTCTGCTATACATAACTTTGATTTTACCAGTCGTACTCTACGACTCGCGCCGAGTGTTGGACGATAAGTAAAAAAGGGGAAATGATACTCGGCACTTTAGAAAGAAAAATTCTTTGACGCATTCTCGGTCTTGTGTGCGACGATGGCGAATGGAAAAGAATCTTCAACCTCGAACTGTACCAGGTGGACCAAAAGTGGATGAAGTCCAGAAACCCAAGACATCGAGCGAATGGACGACAACGCTGCAGCCAAGAAAGTCTTTTTTTTGCAGCTCATAGATTCGAGACGATAAGGAAGACCGAAACTCCGGTACGAGGACCAAGTGACTGCAGATGTCAGAGCGCTTGGTTTAGGCGAGGGACCGTTCCCGATAGAAGGCTGCAGTGTCCCAGGCTGAGATCCTTCATTGATTGGGAGCCGGATAGGTAAGTAAGTGATGCTAAGAAAACAAGATATTGGCTGTAAGTTAAGATCACGGCTTTATTGCTGCGCAGCATAACCTAATAGGAACTCCAATTTGTAATACTTTTTTTTCTATCCCTACACACAAAAATGATCGCTTTTTTCTATTTTCTACAGCTTCTTCCTCCACTGGATCACGTTTTTCAAAGTAGGAAATGCATATTCTATGATCTTCTATATTTTTCTTTTCATTTAATACAGAAACACAGTTAGAGTTCTGAATCTCTACATTCGTTGCTTGGATGTGGGTGGGCACCACGCCCTCTTAGCCCACAAAATCTAGAAAAGTGCTTCATTAAGAAAGTTTTTATAATACTCACTACTCAATATTAGATACTGAAATTCGTCTCTCAAATAAATAGTTTTACATTTCAAATTCTTATTCATAGAATAAGGACCTCTACCAAAAAAACATTGTTTTCACTCCTATTTTTTATTCCTGTCTGATTTGAAATAATTTGCACCTTCACTACAAACAAAAACATGTTTTCCACTTTGAGATAAGCGATTCAAGGCTCCGTAATTTATGGTTTCAAAAAATATGACAAAGCTCTTGAAAGACCAAATTTCAAAAGCAGCTGTTTTTCCCACAGTTAATACATCCTCGTATATTATAGATTTAATCAAACATTAAAAACGGTCCAATAATTATTTTAAACACAATGAGATAAAAAATTCACCGATTCATTTACATATCCCGCGCCTGCGCCTCTATACAAACATATTTTGCAGCAATTTCGCATCCACATTGTTATCAATATTTACGGCCGACTTAACAGCAACAAATGGCGTGCTCAACTTTGCAGATAACTGACTTGGTATTTCGTCCATATGTGCTAAATTATTTGAAACCATCATTTTTCACACTTTTTTTACCTATAACCCCAAATACTCGTCAAATCATCATCATCCCAATAATATTGAATTTCATTCCCATTTTTTTTCCTTTAAATGAAAATGAACCAATTTCAATTTCCTTTCCTGGGTGTGTTTTTTTTGCGCCCATGACGATGACGATGCAATTTCAAACTTTCAGCATCCTTATCATCACACGTCACGGCGATTGACTCGAACACATTGGAACTTAACAAGGACGTAAAACGAACACACACGAACGTGTAGGTAGCTCAAATTTTTCGCTGGAAAGGACACGGCCACCCGAAAGATGGCAGAAAAAAAAACAAAAATCCATTTTGCCTTCATTCCATATCTACTCTGTAAAAAGCCTCAAGGGAAGCTCCAAGCTCCCTCTGCCACGTCTTATTAAATGTTCGTGCCACATCATCGGTTGTTTCTTATCCGTTCCGCTCGTTCGTATACCTACGTTCATTTTTTTCCAATTCCACCTTTCTGGATGATGTGTTGCCATTTTTAACCTCACAAAAAACTAGTCCTCACGTAGATAATCAAGAAAACATCTTCTTCAACTTCAGTTTCAATGACGATGACGACGCACGACGTTGTCGGCAATGACAGCCCCGATGACGGCTCAACATTCAACTCATCCTGCTCATGAAGCCATAATTCGAACAGCAGCTTCTGCTGCCTTCTGTCAATCATTCTTTGCATATGTAAACAAGAAATTTTCAGTTTTTCTTTTTTTTTCTGTTTTTCCTCCCAGGAACAAAAAAAAAGAGGCTCAAAAAAGGATGACGAACAAAATTGGGCAAAGTGTCGCAAATATGCCATCAAGTTTACAAAAGTTTGTTTTTCAAACAGAAGTCGGGAAAATGAAAAAAAAATTTCATAACTTCAACCTTCTTTCATTTCGTCCCCAGTCCCATTGCTCGACCTTTCAGCTTTTACAGAAAAACTAGCTCACACGCTTAAGGTGGCACATTTCATATGTTTTTAGCTTGGGAACTTTTTTTCCTTTTTATTTTTGATACTTTGCTCCTTTTCTTGGCTCCAATTTTTTTGTTTTTCAATTTTCTGTTTGCCTTTTTGCAACAAGGCACCCAGCCATACAAAGAAACAACTTATACCAAATGTACACAATGTGCCCTCGAGGAGTTTCATTTGTTTTGCCACTTCCTTCGATATAAAATAATTTTCCATCGTCATCGTCTTTTCGTCCTTGGAAAACTTTCATCATACATAATATGGAACGAAAACACACAACGTCGTCGTCCATTTCACATATCCACCCACTCACTGTTTAAATCCACATTTTATTCCAAAGGACTTCTTGTCGTCCTTCCTCCTCACTTTGCTTTCCTGTGAGAATATATTGGGAAACACTATTCCACTTATACCAAAGGAATTACACAAAATCTAGTTACAATCGCGCAACACACATGAGCAAGAAGGCAGAAGCAGCGCCAGCGGTGCGCTGAAAGGCAACATCAGGACGATGAGAGATGGTGGGCGCACTTCAGGAGGCATTTGTTGCCCAAGGACTTTTTACACTCATATTTTTATGTATTGTTATTGTTTCGCGGCCAAAGGAGAGTAATGAAAAAAAGATATATGAGTAAGCAATATAAAATGCACCACTCAGTTGCACGTTGCTGCTTTTTGCAAACGCGAATTTAGTGTCCGAGGGGCTTGAAGATTAAAGCTTTAATATTTTTGCAAGGTGACACAAAAATTTGCATCGCTTCAGCGTTTTTTAGATTGTCTTCAAAGGGTAATGTTCAACGTAGCGTTAGTGACTTGCATTTTAGTTTCGATATAAAATGCATTTTCTGCATTTTTTTTTCTAAACCGGGGCTGACTTTCAGTAAACTAGCGTTGAACTGTAGGCTTTTAACAGTCAAACTTCTTCGGAACCTTTGTTAACCAGACAGTATAAACTATTACTAGAATCCATTTGACAGCTTTACGTTCCTTTTGACAGCTGCTTTTGGAATTCTAAAATCAAATAAAAATGTGAATGTAATGCAATAATTCTTGATCTGAAAGCCTGAAGCTTTCCTCCTGTTAATGACGGCTTAAGACAGGCGATGGAAAACCGTTTATGCACTTTAAAGCTGCCTTCGACACTATACCCAGACGAGAACTTTACAATTAATCTTTATTTCCAATCATATAAAACTACTTGCTCAAAATCACTTGCTTGTTTAATATTGTAATTCATCAAATGTCTCTGAAATATTTGTTTTCTATTATTATGATTTAATTCAATAGTTCTTATAAATATGTTAGTAAATAAACATTGTTAATAAAATAAATTATTAGAAACTTTATTTCTAAATTGGTGACCCCAACTGAACAAGACAAGAACTGAAATCAAGATATAAACATACTAAAGAAGAATTTCATGATGCCGGATACCGAGGACGAATTTCAATCTCAACTCGCAGCCCTAAGACAAGAAAATTCTAGGCTCCTTCAGCAAATTGGACAAAACCAGCAACAAGGATTCCTTAATGATGAAAATCATAGGCAACAAAATGCAGGACATTCATCACAACCAGCGATTAATCGTGTCGCAGTTAAATTACCACCTTTTTGGGCAGAACGGCCTAGTTTATGGTTTTCGCAAGCTGAGTCTCAGTTTGTCATCTCAGACATAACAAATGAGGTAACTAAATTCCATTATGTTGTTTCGCAGCTAGATACACGTGTCGCCGCTGAAGTAGAAGACATTATAACATCAATGCCTGCCCAGAACCTGAAACGTGGCAATAGGTGATGAGGGGGAAAAGGAAAAGGGATTGGGAACCTAGCAAACCAGTGGGACTAGGAAATGAAAAGAATGTCCGAGGCGAAGGAAGCGGCACGCTTGTAATGCACGGCTGTGCTCGTCGGAATGTGGGGGGGATCTTTCCTCCGTTTCGGACCTCACCCGCTTCAAAACATAAATCGTGCCAGCTGAAAATGATCCACAAATTCTCTTTTCTGCTACTCTCTCGCGCCACTGATGTCTGGGCAGCGCGGTCTCTACCCTCCCTTCCTGGAAATCAAAAAAATGTTGAATGACTTCCCCTTTTACTGGTCTATTTGAAAATCATAATCGAGTCATCTTCACCGAAAACGCCGCTCAGCCACACCCCCTGAAAATCTTGCCCTTAGCAATCCATTAGGCCTTCTCTTGCCCAATGAGGAAAAATAAACAGAAACACCTGGTTTTCATTAACGGGACGTGATTCACATTTATTTAGATTAATAGAAAATATTTGAATTTAAATTGAATGACAGTTGAATTAAGAAATTAATACTAAAAAAAAACAAAAGGAAAATACTAACGACCAAAATCGATCCACGCTTTGGAAAGGCGCAAAAAAAAAATCAAATTCAAAGTTTCCTCTCAGATCTCGTCTTGCGCGCCTTGATCTACTGGCGGCTGACACGCTTTACTAAATTTGTTGGCTCCCTGGGGCCCTACCTATACAGAGCTCTATTTAGGGGGTACAGGTGCAAAACACACGACGAAAACTCGTACTACCCGATTCGTGACCTGCGAGGAAAACACTCGCCAATTCAGCATTCAAAAATTGACAGGATCTCGATTTTAATCCTTAATATTAGCATCAATAAATATGTTACATGAAAAAATAAATACTAATACTATAAATAAAACAAGAAATATATATATAAATATCACGCCGAGTAATCTTAAAATACAAAAATAATATTACGAATACAAAAAAAAAACAATGATTCGTCGACTGCAGCCCTCGTGTTCCAATTCTCGAGGTTTCGTTTCTGGACTCCTTTTACGGTCTCTTATGAGTGTTTTAATGTTTTAACTTCGAGTCGACATTTAAAGCAAATAATTCTTTAGAAACCATAATCACTCGTTCCAATTTCGGGCGCTTTGAGTGTGTTCTTAGTAACTTTTAGCCATCCTATTTCGGCTCATAGGCGAAAATTCTTAATTTTAGGTGCAGGGGTGAATCAGTCGAAAGCGACTCCTGAGGCAACTATCCTCTCAACTTCTTATTTTTAAAGTGCGAAAAAAAATACAAATAAAGCCTTTACTTGGAAGCCCGGGTTAGTCACGGGCTTTTCCGACTTAGCTCCCTCCTCTCTAAAGAGACAGTCGACGACGACGGCCGCTTTGGCTTCGAGTTGGACCTCCCGACGATTCACCTTTTTAGCAACAAAATAAAACACAAAACTTAATACCCTTAACTATCTAATTGTCAACACAAGAAGATGTTGATTTTAGAGAAACTCACCCCTTTAATGCTCGATTTCACAGACAAATTTTTATAAAAAAACACTATCAATCGCACTATCGCACTATCAATTAACTTTGTCTTTGCTAATTTTTTCCCAATTATCTTAGATGTAACGACTTGTCTTGGCCGGTGGACAAAATGGCATTGATCATTACATTGGCCAACATGGTCTTGTGAGGGAACATTCTATTTCCTTAAATCTGGTTTTGCTATTTTACGGTATCATCTCCTCATAGGAAAAAACCGCTGTCGGATTACCGTCAGGTATATAGTCAAAACCAAATTTAAGGAAATAGCTCATGGTCACTTGAGTGGGTTTATTGACCTACATTTGGTTTCGAGTTTTGAGTGTTTTCCTTTCTCCCAGTTCCCACTCGATTTCGAACTCGCGCTTCCCCTCCTAAAAAAAAGAAATGAAATTCTGCCAACGTCTACCGTTTTCTTTCGTTTCCTTTTTTCCTTATTGCTCTTATGTTGTTTCTTTTCCTCAAATCATCTTCTCTTTCTAAGGAAATGTCATAAAAATGCAAAAGATCTATTTTGCTTCAAGAAAACAATATCGTCGTTCTTTCTTTCCTATTCCTTCCTATTGCATTATATTTGCATAATTTTCTTAACCTCGTCTCGTGCGGTTGATATCTAGCCAAAAAAAAACAATAATCGGAAAAAACCCAAAAATTCCTAACCCCGTCGGCACTCGCGTCTGAACCAAAAAATCAAAGACAAAATGCTTAAATATTCGTTATTGGTAGCCGCAACAAAACTCCGCGTTTGGAATGTTCGCTTAAGAACAGTACAGAGGCGGTGGCGGCTTCCTTAATTCATGAGTTTCAGCTTTCACAACGTGGGGAAGAACCCATTTTTACAAGCCGGGCAAATTCTAAGATTCAACGTTCTATAATCCTGTGCGATCATTCAATCCTCAACAAAAAAAAACAACGCCAAACAATTAATGTCGTGCTATGACCTATGGAAGCCTAGCCTCTATCACAGATGGTGGGTAAATTAAAAGAAAATCAGTCTCGAGTTGTTATCATTATCACAGATGGAAATTGAAGCAAGTTTTGCTTAAGATTCTAAAAGTATATCACAGGTTGCATTTGATGGTATGTATATCAGTCTTGAAGTTGCTTAAATCTAGTATCACAGAAAGAGTACAATTTAGACAGTTCAGACCACTATAGGAGGTGGTATGAAAAATCAAATCGTTGCGATTTATGATGAAATTCAAACACCCCGACAGCTTAGTTGAATATTTTACCTTCTCCAAAACTGGAAGGTGCTTGCATCTATGCATATACTTTTTTCATTCTCTTCTGAACGGACTAACAGGAGTGTGACAATAATAACAATTATGACAATCTTCAAAAAAAAAACATGGATTTGTTAACGGCCTATTCCCGAATTCTGTCTATTGTTTCAAGTCCTTGGCATGGAAGATTCCAATGTTTTTCCCTGCCAAGTTCTCTAATTCATATAGATTGTTTCCAACGGACTTGACCACTCGGCACTTTATATATTTCGGACAGAGTTTGGCTGACAGGCGCTTTGAAGCATCGCTTAGGATGAAATTTCTTTTAAATACTTCCTGGCCGGGCACATAACTTACTTTCCTGGACCGGGTGTTATATATCCGGGCGCTCTTTTCTTGGCTTTCCTGAATGGACTCTTTTAGCTTTGACCGCAGAAGTTGGAGGCGGTCTTGTCTGGGTAAAGTCCTCACCTCACCTTCCTCTAAGACGTTCAGCCTTCGAACCAACTCATAACTTGATCCATGAGTGATCATGTTCACTCCAAAAAGAGCAAAATATGGCGATACACCGATTGAAGTATGCACTGAGCTTCTTAATGCAACAGCAATTTCGCCGAGGTGCATGTCCCAGTCTCGCTGGTCTTCCTTGAGATAGGACCTTATTGCTGCTAGAAGAGTTCTATTAACTCGTTCTGAGGCATTCGACTGCGGCGAATAGTTGGCTGTTTTAAAGTGCCTTACCTCATAGCTACGCAGGAAGTTTTGGAACTCCTTCGACGTGAATTGCTTTCCATTATCGGAATGGAGGACCTGAGGTACTCCAAAGGTGTTAAATATATCCTCTCTCAGATATCTAACTACGTTACTTGAATTGGCTGCGCGGAGAGGCTTTAAAAATACAAGTTTCGAGACGTGATCAAGGACAACGAACACATACATATTACCATTCCTAGACCGAGGGTAGGGACCTATGAAGTCCACGTAAAGTTTCTGGAATGGACGTTCGAAAGTATAAGTAGTGCTGATGGGAGGACGAGAAACTTGGTTTGAAGATTTAGTCTGCTTGCAGACATCGCAGTTAGCTATAAAATGACGCACCTGAACCGTCATATTCGGCCAGTAGAAATACTGCCGTAGACGGTGCAAAGTTTTGGCGATTCCGCCATGGGCCGATTTAGGAGGGTTGTGAGCTTTCGTGATAAGATCATCAGTCAGGCCGGATGGAATCCAAAGACACCAGGTGTGTTCTGTTCGGATTTCATCGGAAGTTCCTTGAGCTAGCATTCTTTTATAGACAAAATTATCTTCAATCTTTAAATCTGGTAATTCTGTTTCATGTTTCTGGACAATGTTAAGGAGATCTTTATATTCTTGGGAATCGAATTCTTCGGAGTCTAAGTCAACTAACTGGGCTGGCCATTGCAGGGACAGAGCATCCAAGTGTGCCCGAGAAAGAGTGTCTGGCACAACGTTCAGCGAACCCTTTCGATGCTCTATGCCGAAGGAATAGGATTGTAATTCCAAACTCCATCGTGCAAGTCGACCACTCAAGTCCTTCATTGACATAAGCCATTTGAGGCTTGAGTGGTCGGTTATCACAGTGAAATCCATTCCCTCGACATAGGGCCTGAACTTTTTAATCGCCATGACTGCTGCTAGGCACTCCTTCTCGGTGACACTATAGTTTTTCTGGCAGGAATTTAGTTTATGTGAGAAGAAAGCTATAGGAAGCTCCTGGTCATCTTCGTGCTTTTGAAAGAGCACAGCTCCTATCCCGGAGTCCGAGGCGTCGCATTGAATGAAGAATGGCTTCGAAAAGTTGGGTCCTACTAGGACTGGAGCTGAAGTCAGGGCACTCTTCAGTTTCTCAAAGGCGATTTCTGCTTCCTCAGTTAGTATGAACTTTGCGTTTTTCTTCTTCAAAGTATCCGTCAAGGGGGCGGTCAAGTCGGAAAAATTCTGGATAAATCGTCTGTACCATCCTGCAAGACCAAGTAGCCTCCTGACTTGCCTAGCATTTCTAGGCTTTGGAAAGTTGACGATCGCATCAACTTTTTCTGGATCGGTCATCACACTCCCACCACCAACGATGAAACCCAAGTATTTCAGCTCCTTAAAGCAAAACTTGGATTTCTTAACGTTGATAGTGAGATTGGCTTTCCTAAGACAGTCTGCCACCTCGCCAAGCAGGACGATATGCGTCTCAAAGTCGGGAGACACAACCAGCAGGTCGTCCAGATACACAAACACACGCTCCCGGAGGCGAGCAGGAATGACCTTATCCATTAAACGGCATAACCTCTGGGCTGCATTACACAACCCAAAAGGCATGACCGTAAACTGGTATAAGGGCCTTCCCGGCACCGCGAAAGCAGTCTTTTCCCTACTCTGCACCTCCAACGGTATCTGCCAAAATGCCTCTTTTAGGTCCACGCTACTTATGTAGATCGTGTCCGATAGTCGGCTGAGAAGCCCGTCGATATGAGGGAGCGGGTAAGCGTCCTTTTTGGTCACCGCGTTCACTTTTCGTGAATCCAAACAAAAACGGTACTTTATCGTACCGTCTGGGCATGGCTTCTTGACCAGTACGACCGGCGAGCACCAAGGGCTCTCGCTCTCCTCAATAACGCCGAGGCTTATCATCCGATCTATCTCCTGATACAAGTTGGCTTGCACCGCTGGAGAGACAGGGTAATGTCTCTGCTTCACCGGGATCGCATCTCCAGTATCTATGACGTGTTCTGCTAGCGTTGTCTTCCCCAATCCGTGACGTTCGAAATCCAAGAATCTCCGCTTCACCGCCTCCAAGGCGGACACCTGTTCCGAAGACAGGTCGTGGACCTGGCGCGAGTCTTCTTTCGGAAATGTTAAGGCGCTGACTAAGCGGGGAGCAATCTCGAATTCTTTCCAAAAGTCTATACCTAAATACAACGTTTGATCTAGATTTGGAACTAAATAAAACGTAAATAAAGCTTCTTTATTCTTATAACGTACTAGCGTTCGAACTTTCCCCACTATTGCCTGATTCTTGCCATCGGCGGTTTTCACCCCAGACTTGAAAGGCTGTACAGTTAACCCAACTTCGCTTACGAATTTCAGGCTATTCTTCCCCAAAATACTAACGCTAGCCCCGCTGTCTAGCAGTCCAAGAACTTCTTGACCAGCAATCACGACCGTCGCGTATGGCCTGGGGTCAGAGCCGACTTCGATAATCGTTGATGCGATGCGATTTCTGGTTTTCTTACGTAATTTAAATCTTTCCCTAGTTTTTCTTATCCTTTTTGTAATTTCTCCTACTCCTCCATTGAAAATCCTATCCCTTGCTTTATAATATTCTCTAATCCTTATGTGTAATGGCCTCACTTCCCTTTTTAGATCTCCTCTACCTAGCCTACTTTCCAGGTTTCGTTCCCGTTGCATTAGGCGGACCTGGTTTTCCTGACGTACAGTCAGGTTTCTTAATTCGTCCTGGGAGTGTTCTGAGGATTCTCGGACGAACGGGAGTCCCCCAGGCTTCTCACGTTCCGTTGAAGGTTTTCCGGTCGGCAGTTCGGGCATTTCGGTGTGACTACCCCTTCAAGACCGCACCAGTTCCGCATAGAAGCTGAGATGGTTTCCATCGTTCCTAGCCCCTTTCCCATTATTCCCGACTGGAACAAAAGATCTCGAGTTCGGATCTAAATTTGAGGATACCGGGTGCCTTGGTGGTGGTTGACTGAAGCTCGGTGGTACAAAATCTGTTGTCGGTTGACATAAATTTGCCCTAGCTTGGTTCGTTGCAGCCGAAAGGTTCATGTCTTTAAAGAACTCCGCCAGACCTCTCTGTATTTCAGCTTTCACTGTCTCTGAGACGGTTTCACTAATAACCGATCTTAACTCCGGCGTAATCTGGGTTGACTTTACCTGACCACTTTCCTCGTTATCTTGCCCCTTACTACCTTTGGTAAGCGGACCCTGGTATAAGTTTACTAAAGATTCCACCCCAATAATGTCCAGGATTTTCTTTTCATTAGGCTTGTCGCCCTGCTTACCACTGAAAGAAGGACCTTCCCTCGAGCCCTCATTATTTGACTCTCTGGATGGAGACCCCGTATTTGAAGAGCCCTTCCCTTCCTCGCCTGGTGGAGAATGGTCTACCGGCATGTCTGTGGCTAGGTCTCCCCAATTCCTCAACAAGGAACGAGTAACGACTCTACCTCCAAATAAATTCCTCACTGACTTAACCTTTCTTTCCTGCTCTTCTCCCAGTTGGTATTTACTCATAGACTTAATGCGGCTTTTCAGACAATATATCAAACTGACCAAAACAATACGTTCCTATACTTTGCTTAATTATTTATTATTGTAATGCAATTTTTAATCTATATTAACGTCAAAATCTCTAACCTTATACTTTATTTGACGGAAATTCCATGAAAACTGAAACTTGACAAAAAAATTCAAAATTTAACAAGAAAACTTAACGATTAGATAAATTGATAACAATGATCTTTACAGACTGTCCTCGAAATTCTTAAATTTGTTCTTCATATCAATCCGGGGGTGCTTCGAGCGGTGGTATCGGCAATGTTCTTTCTTTCGACGTTTTATGACTCGATGTTTTCAAAAAATTACTAATAGAGAGAGTAGCAAAAACCAAAAACACTAAACACTTTTTGACGACACGGCAACACAATGTTCGTGAAGTGTCGTCAGCGGGTCGGGCACGTCTCGTCGCTGTTGGAAAGCTTGCTCACGAGCTATCTTACCAAGACTTACGATATGTTCCCTATCCGATGACGACCTCCCGCGAACCAGGAAACAAAAATATCGCTTTCGTAATCGAAGCCGAGGAACATGTCGCGGTTCAATGTAACGTTCATGAACTTTAACGTTGAAGTCATACCGAACCTGATCCCGACCACGAAAACGACGAGGGACTACACAAATAATGCTCTGAGTGTATCCGATTACGATGTTGAGGCTTGTCGTCGCGATTAATCAGGCTTTCTAATGAGCTCTCTTGAATAAGACTTACGATTCGCCCCCACATCGAAGCGGATACCATCACAACATCAAGGACGGACTAGGACAACACACGTATGGGCGCCATTTGAAACGTGGCAATAGGTGATGAGGGGGAAAAGGAAAAGGGATTGGGAACCTAGCAAACCAGTGGGACTAGGAAATGAAAAGAATGTCCGAGGCGAAGGAAGCGGCACGCTTGTAATGCACGGCTGTGCTCGTCGGAATGTGGGGGGGATCTTTCCTCCGTTTCGGACCTCACCCGCTTCAAAACATAAATCGTGCCAGCTGAAAATGATCCACAAATTCTCTTTTCTGCTACTCTCTCGCGCCACTGATGTCTGGGCAGCGCGGTCTCTACCCTCCCTTCCTGGAAATCAAAAAAATGTTGAATGACTTCCCCTTTTACTGGTCTATTTGAAAATCATAATCGAGTCATCTTCACCGAAAACGCCGCTCAGCCACACCCCCTGAAAATCTTGCCCTTAGCAATCCATTAGGCCTTCTCTTGCCCAATGAGGAAAAATAAACAGAAACACCTGGTTTTCATTAACGGGACGTGATTCACATTTATTTAGATTAATAGAAAATATTTGAATTTAAATTGAATGACAGTTGAATTAAGAAATTAATACTAAAAAAAAACAAAAGGAAAATACTAACGACCAAAATCGATCCACGCTTTGGAAAGGCGCAAAAAAAAAATCAAATTCAAAGTTTCCTCTCAGATCTCGTCTTGCGCGCCTTGATCTACTGGCGGCTGACACGCTTTACTAAATTTGTTGGCTCCCTGGGGCCCTACCTATACAGAGCTCTATTTAGGGGGTACAGGTGCAAAACACACGACGAAAACTCGTACTACCCGATTCGTGACCTGCGAGGAAAACACTCGCCAATTCAGCATTCAAAAATTGACAGGATCTCGATTTTAATCCTTAATATTAGCATCAATAAATATGTTACATGAAAAAATAAATACTAATACTATAAATAAAACAAGAAATATATATATAAATATCACGCCGAGTAATCTTAAAATACAAAAATAATATTACGAATACAAAAAAAAAACAATGATTCGTCGACTGCAGCCCTCGTGTTCCAATTCTCGAGGTTTCGTTTCTGGACTCCTTTTACGGTCTCTTATGAGTGTTTTAATGTTTTAACTTCGAGTCGACATTTAAAGCAAATAATTCTTTAGAAACCATAATCACTCGTTCCAATTTCGGGCGCTTTGAGTGTGTTCTTAGTAACTTTTAGCCATCCTATTTCGGCTCATAGGCGAAAATTCTTAATTTTAGGTGCAGGGGTGAATCAGTCGAAAGCGACTCCTGAGGCAACTATCCTCTCAACTTCTTATTTTTAAAGTGCGAAAAAAAATACAAATAAAGCCTTTACTTGGAAGCCCGGGTTAGTCACGGGCTTTTCCGACTTAGCTCCCTCCTCTCTAAAGAGACAGTCGACGACGACGGCCGCTTTGGCTTCGAGTTGGACCTCCCGACGATTCACCTTTTTAGCAACAAAATAAAACACAAAACTTAATACCCTTAACTATCTAATTGTCAACACAAGAAGATGTTGATTTTAGAGAAACTCACCCCTTTAATGCTCGATTTCACAGACAAATTTTTATAAAAAAACACTATCAATCGCACTATCGCACTATCAATTAACTTTGTCTTTGCTAATTTTTTCCCAATTATCTTAGATGTAACGACTTGTCTTGGCCGGTGGACAAAATGGCATTGATCATTACATTGGCCAACATGGTCTTGTGAGGGAACATTCTATTTCCTTAAATCTGGTTTTGCTATTTTACGGTATCATCTCCTCATAGGAAAAAACCGCTGTCGGATTACCGTCAGGTATATAGTCAAAACCAAATTTAAGGAAATAGCTCATGGTCACTTGAGTGGGTTTATTGACCTACATTTGGTTTCGAGTTTTGAGTGTTTTCCTTTCTCCCAGTTCCCACTCGATTTCGAACTCGCGCTTCCCCTCCTAAAAAAAAGAAATGAAATTCTGCCAACGTCTACCGTTTTCTTTCGTTTCCTTTTTTCCTTATTGCTCTTATGTTGTTTCTTTTCCTCAAATCATCTTCTCTTTCTAAGGAAATGTCATAAAAATGCAAAAGATCTATTTTGCTTCAAGAAAACAATATCGTCGTTCTTTCTTTCCTATTCCTTCCTATTGCATTATATTTGCATAATTTTCTTAACCTCGTCTCGTGCGGTTGATATCTAGCCAAAAAAAAAACAATAATCGGAAAAAACCCAAAAATTCCTAACCCCGTCGGCACTCGCGTCTGAACCAAAAAATCAAAGACAAAATGCTTAAATATTCGTTATTGGTAGCCGCAACAAACCCGTTCACTTTCTTAAAAACGAAACTCATTGAACGTTTGTCAGCATCAGAAGAACAACGTGTCCGACAACTCATTAGTGACGAAGAGCTTGGTGACCGAAAACCTTCACAATTCCTTTGTCATCTTCGTTCTCTTGCTGGTCCTTCAGTCCTTCAAGATAATCTTTTGCGTCAACTTTGGTTACGACGTCTACCATCTTACGTTCAAGCAATCTTGACATCGAGATCAGATCTCTCTCCTGAACAGCTATCAGAACTTGCTGATAAAATCGTCGAGGTCTCTCCACAACCAGTTCCTTTTGCCGTGCATGCAACATCAAACAACGGTTCTGACCCAAAATCATTACATGCTGCAATTGATACTCTTACCAAGCAAGTTGCTCAACTATCAGCGCATACAAGTTTTCGTCATCGTTCTCAAGACCGAAGAAGAAACAATTCACGAGGTAGATCCAAGTCAGCAAAGAGAGAAGGATGGTGTTGGTTTCATTCAAGATACCAGCACAACGCACGTAAGTGTAATAAGCCATGTACTTTTCAGAAAAACTCAAACAGCAGTTCATAATGACGGCAAATGACTGCAACATTCCTGGAAGCCGTCTTTTCGTTACTGACCAGAACTCAAAACATCAATTTCTCATCGACACCGGATCCGACCTTTCCTGCTTCCCAAAACGTTTATTAGCAGAAAAGCGTCTCGCCACCAACTATGACCTAAGCGCTGCAAATGATACCACAATCAAGACGTATGGATTTTTGAACCTCGATTTGAACTTAGGACTACGACGAAGCTTCGTTTGGAGATTCGTCGTTGCTGACGTTAGCATTCCTATCATCGGTTCAGACTTCCTTGCGCACTATCACTTATTACCGGACTGTCAATCAAAACGCCTAATAGATACTTTTACTGGCCTTCAATCAAAAGGGCAAACCGCTCAAGTAAAGCAGATCAGCGTGAAAACGATTCAAACTTCTTCACCATATGCTTCTTTACTGACTGAGTTCCAAGACATAACTCGTCCAGCCGGTTTACCCAGAGTTGTAAAGCACAAAACTGTTCATCACATCCGAACAACACCAGGTCCTCCAGTATATTCTCGTCCTCGTCGTTTGGCACCAGAAAAACTCAAAAATTGCCAAGAAGGAATGTTACTTGCTGGAACAATTCGACCTTCAGATAGTCCATGGTCTTCACCACTGCATCTCGCACCAAAAGCTGACAATGGTTGGCGTCCTTGCGGAGATTATCGTGCATTGAATACCCGAACAATTCCAGATAAGTACTCTTCACGTCACATCCACGATTTCACCCATAATTTGAGTGGTAGCAAAGTGTTTTCAACCATTGACTTATTGAAGGCGTATCAACAAATTCCCATCAACCCAGACGATGTTTGCAAAACTGCAATCACGACTCCATTTGGTTCCTACGAGTTTTTATTCATGACTTTTGGACTAAGGAACGCTGGGAACACTTTCCAACGTTTAATGGATGAAATTCTGTTCGGACTTGATTTTTGCTTTGCGTATGTGGATGACATTCTAGTATTTTCCAAATCCTCAGAAGAACATATGGACCACTTGCGTATAATCTTCAAAAGACTTTCTGACTACGGAATGATCATCAATCCTTCAAAGTGTACCTTTGGTGCTTCGGAAGTAAAATTTCTTGGATACTGGATTAACCCCGAGGGAATCAAGCCTCCTCAAGAATGCGTCAGGATTATTCAAGACTATCCTCTTCCGAAAACAGCTAAAGGTCTTCGTCGTTTTCTGGGAATGGTTGATTTCTACCGAAGATTTATTCCCAAAGCATCGGAAATTCAAGCACCACTCCACAATGCAATAAGTAATCCACAACTCAAAGGATCTCAACCTGTTCCGTGGACACCAGAGTTAGAAGAAGCTTTTAGCAGTTGTAAAGACGGCCTATCTTCTGCAACTCTTCTTGTTCATCCTTGTCACGAAGCGAAACTTGGCCTTTTTACGGATGCATCAATTCATTCAATTGGGGCTTGTTTAATGCAAATGGTAAATGGCAGCTGGCAACCACTATCTTTCTTTTCAAAGAAACTTTCCGAGAGAGAAAACGTCTGGCCAACTTACCACCGAGAACTTCTTGCCATTTATGCAGCAATCCAACATTTTCGCCATCTATTGGAAGGTCAAATCTTCACAATATATACGGACCACAAGCCTTTAATACATGCATTCCAATAAAAACGAGAGAAGCTTTCACCTGTGCAACTTAATCAACTTTCATTCATCGCAGAGTTTTCAACCGACATTCAACATATCAGAGGAGATGAAAATATTGTCGCTGATGCGCTCTACCGCATTGAAGCAATATCTCCCATGGTAGATCATCAAGCTCTTGCTGTTTCACAAAAAGACGATGAAGAGCTTAAAGATTTTCTGAAAAGCAACACAACATCCCTTAATATAAAACAAGTTTTGGTACCTGGAACATCCATAAAGCTTTACTGTGACATATCTACAGGTAAGCCACGACCTTTTGTAACTAAATTTTATCGTCGTCAGGTTTTCGATCAACTACACAACCTAAGCCATCCAGGAGCAAAAGCAACAATCAAATTAGTGGGCGATCGCTTTATATGGCCTTCAATGCGCAAAGATTGTCGTATTTGGGCTCGATCGTGTATATGTTGCCAACGCTCCAAGATATCTCGCCACATTAAATCACCGTTAGGAGATTTTGCAACGCCATCTTATCGCTTTTCACATGTGCATGCTGATATAATTGGACCATTGCCTCCAGTTAACTCGTATCGATATTGTTTAACGGTAACAGATCGTTTCACTCGTTGGTCTGAGGTATGTCCATTGGAAACTATCACAGCTGAATCAATCGTTGCCGCATTTCTATCGTGTTGGATATCTCGTTTTGGTTGCCCTGAAAAACTAACCGTTGATAGAGGATCGCAATTCACTTCATATACTTTTAAGGATGTCGCAAATCAGTTTGGTATTGAGCTTCATTACACGATGGCCTGGCATCCTCAAGCGAACGGGATGATCGAACGCTTCCATCGTCAGTTAAAAGCTGCAATCATGGCTCATACCAATGAGAATTGGATTGAAGCACTTCCACTAGTTCTACTTGGAATACGATCTGCTTTTAAAGAAGATATTAAAGCAACTTCAGCAGAGCTAGTCTACGGAGAACCACTGCGGCTCCCTGGAGGGCTACTCTCAAAACAAGTTCAAAGCCAAGCAATTGAAGAACCAACAAATTTTCTTCACCGTCTTCGAAAATGCATGTCATGTTTACGACCAACTCCTGCTTCAAGACATTCTCAACCTGGTTCATTCGTTTTTAAAGAACTTTCAAATTGTCGTTATGCGTTTGTCAAAATTGGACCTATTCGAAAATCTCTTCAACCACCGTATACAGGACCATACGAGATTTTATCACAAGATCAAAAGACCATAACCATAAAGATCAATAGTCAACAAATGAAAGTTTCAATCGATCGGATTAAACCAGCGTATATTTTACAAGAAGATTCACCAGATTCATCAATACCAACAAATCTACCAGCCTTACCTAATCCACCTGAAGATACAAAAACAACTCGTTCAGGACGACATATACGATTACCGGACCGTTTGAAATATTAAATAATTTTTTTTTCCGTAGGGGAATAGTGTGGCGATAGCCACAACAGCAATTAATCTTTATTTCCAATCATATAAAACTACTTGCTCAAAATCACTTGCTTGTTTAATATTGTAATTCATCAAATGTCTCTGAAATATTTGTTTTCTATTATTATGATTTAATTCAATAGTTCTTATAAATATGTTAGTAAATAAACATTGTTAATAAAATAAATTATTAGAAACTTTATTTCTAAAAGGCAATGTTACATTTATTTTTTTCGGAAGGAAGGAAGGAATCAATATAGCGCAAGTCCTGAGGCTGCAAAACTAAATACCTACAAGATAGCTCCGTTTGTTGTCTCGTCGGCGGAATAAACTGGCAGAAGAAGAAAAACGATCAAGAGGACCACGAGCTCGAAGAAGTGCGATCCAAAAATCTTACCATTACTTCAAAGAGTCATAAGAGACTGTTGTACTTACTTGCGGACACGAATCTGAGAATTTAGCCAAATGCACTCTGAGCTCATAGCCATGAGGGATATTTGCTTTCATTGTAAGGAAGGACTATTCCGAATGCCATAAGGCGACTTGATAAGAGAAATCGTAGTTATAGTAGTAAAACTGGCGGCCAAGAGAAGTCTAGCGCCTTGACCCATTTAGCGCAGGATTATGCCGTTTATCCAATGATCAAATCATTGAAGAAAGTTTTTCGACTGACAAAGGACACTTAATCACGAAGTAAAAAACAGTTTTCTTTTCTCGTTGGTCCCTACAACCCAACGACTTCGACAGAAAGTATTGTGGGGAATGCCCAGCTTAGCTGCATATTTCCCAAGAGGTCAGTGTTCGCTTATATTGCAACGGCTCTGGCCGAGAATTAGGTTATGAGTTTGGGATTCATTGTAGGTTGGTCTTATTTTTTTAGATATATGTACCTAAAACAGTTGGTTAAGCTACCCAACCTGTCTGTGGTTTGATTCATCGAGAAGATATCTTGCCATCATAGCACCAAGAGTGAGCTATGAAGGACTGATTTTCGCGTAGCCAGCTCTTCAGCACGTTTAATACCCTCGAGGCCACTGTGACCCAGAACCCAGATAAGAGTGACTCTAAGTCCAATGTTCACTCTCGAGAGCTCCCTTCGGCGTTGTTGGACTAATTTAAATGACGATGAGGACGAGTCATTCGCTTGAATAGCCGCCTGTCTGTCGGTAAAAATAGTTTCGGTTTTGATTTGGATCTAGTTTTAGTAATCAGCATGTTTCCCGCTTATCGCGAGCAATACAGCTTGAAAGACAAAGACACTAGGAATGTCAAGAAGCCCGAAAGACCTGGATACACTCTTAAGAGGTAGGTTAGGTTAGGTTAGGTTATATACCCTAAAGTATTGTAACTTCTGAAAAAGTAATTTAACCTATGAATTCTATGGTTGGTCGAGCCATTTGGTGGACTTGACAAAGTTCAGTAGGAGATTGCCTGGGAGTTCAGATAGTTCTTCTAGTTCATTAAAGAAATAGTTGCCTAAAAATTTTAATCTAGTAAATCATAAGTGGGGTGTTATCAATTTTTGGTATTTCAAAAGAAGGTATTTTCCTTCTATTTCTGAGAACTCGCGGTAAAATAGGATAAATGGGAAGAACACAGCGTTATGACAATGCCGCCATTGAGACAGAATTGGGAAACATGGGTTTAGCGGCATATTCCTCACATATGCAGTCTTCGAGGAAGGACACCCATCACCGACGCGACGTCTCGGGCAAAACATCACGAGTATAAGCATCGGGCAATAACACCAGCAACGAGATCAGACGAAGAATAACTGTTGCTAGTCGCTATTTCTTCGGGCTAAGAAAGCAATTGCGTGATAAATCCCTCTCTCGATCAACTAAGGTAAAACTTTACAACGACGCGGACCTAGTCAGAAGGCTTAGTCAAATAGAGCCAATAATCCTGTCCTGAGGAGGAGAGAAGAGGTGGCGCATACAAATGGAAGAGGACTTCAATCGTTTCGTTTGCGTGGGTCGTCATCATAAATTCCGTCCGTATGCGAGGCTTGTTGGTGTTTCGGAACTAAATCTTTTTCTACGTAGTCGGGAAGTCACCCCGACGTACAACCCCCAACCTGGAGTACCAGGCACTTGATGTGACTCCAAGTACAAGAGCCGGAAAAACCGCTCCTTTTACGGCCTGGGCTTCAAATAAGTCGAAATAGCCCGTAAAGGTGTTCACCAAGTAGTTCGACCTAACTGGAACTGAAGACGCCACCGTTGATTCCAAAAAAGAAATTCATCCGCTGCAGTCCCTCGTTGGGAGTGCCTTGGTGGGAACACTCCTTCGTTGTGGGGTAATTAGTAGTAACAGCCTACTCCGCTTCGACCTGTCGACCATGGGAGGCCCTTCTGCGAAAACAAGTTTTGCGATCGCATAGCTCTAAGCATCGTAGTAGTAGTTACCGTAAGCCGCTCCGCCACGTCAAGGCTTACCCCATGGAGGACTTTAATCGCCTTGGGGTTTAAAACTGAATACAGTTGTCTGGGGACCGAGCTGGCTGGCGGATACTGTTTTTTGAGGCCCAAGTCCACAACGGACTGTAGCGTGAACTTAAGTAAGCAAAATTGTAGATCCCTTCAATTCCTTAAAAGCACTCAAGGAATTGTTGAAAAGTGCAAGCCACCTTGTTCCTTGGAGTTGTCGTGCTACCTTGTTATAATTATTATTACAAATGTTTGTTCCATTTTATGAAGATTTTGCAACATACAATTCTCGCCTCTTATTCACAAGCATTACTTTCTTATTTGCGTTACTTAGAATTTCGTGTTCTCAAACATGATTCAAGCATCTTAGTTTGGAGCTCTGATTCGGAGCTCTTTATTCCGGAAAATTCGGGTCAAAGCTTTTTAAAGGAGGTAGTTTATTTTGGACTCAAAGAGATAATTAGAGTTACCTCAGTCTTAATTAGGATATATATTAATTGGATATCAAATTAATGTCCAATTCACACATTTGAGTGATAATAGGAACGAGTACTTCTTTGACTTTATTCGAACAATATTTGTAATTATTTAGAGAAAACTGAGTTGCCATTTGCAAATAAGTGATCCAATTTTTCCAAACTCCTAAGTCTCAAGGATTGGCCCAAAAGAAATTAACTTTTTTCAAAGAAGCTTCTTAAAATTGTATTCTCCACATAATTCTCTCTTCAAAATATCCCATTTCTATGCTAAGCAATTTTACTATCCAAGTAATATTTTTTATGCATAATACAAAGAAAAAGTTGCATTTCTTCTAAATGACTTACAGCTTTTAGGTTCCATAAAGTAAAGAGGAAAGTACCGGGTACCCCCCTTGCAATGTGTGGTTGGATAAATATCTAGCAAATTCGTTTCTCTCTAAAAAAAACCCCCAGATGATGCCACATACTTTATTTCCACACAAAAATTTGAATGGCGAAATATTCTTCGTCTAATAAAGAAATGCATAAAATGTAAATTGTATAAAATTCTCGTCTTCACTGTAAGTATTTCGACTATCAGCATCTTCTTTGCATGAATGTAATTTTTTTCTTTTTGTTTGCTGTCTTTCCTGTGTACAGTTACGAAGTGTTATATACTCGTCCTTAATAAGCTCCATTTCTGTTGATAAGCACGCTTTTCATATGCTAAGAATCTTTTGTTTTAACAGTGGCGTTCATCCCCAACTTTGGGTGCGTGTGTGTGTGTGTCTATCTCTCTATGAGATTGTCTGTGAAAACGGTTATGCAAGAGCGCATCAAGTGCTCTTTATGCAAACCATCGCCTTCAAGGATATTCGAATAAATATCCTTTTGTCCTGCCGATTTATACAATAATATTCTTTTATCGCACAAGGTTGGTCCCTCAGAGGGTTGACATAAAGGGAGAGAAGACATTCAATGTTGTTGGGGAATGTAAGCTTTATGATGATGCTTTTTTTTTGCTTTCTGTACTACGCTTTCTTTTTAACGTGAATTGCGACAGACTTGTACCTGATGAACAATGTTCCCAACATAGGGGAACTAAATTTTGAAGAAAATGTCACCGTATACAGCGTTTGCTATTGGTCGATGATCACAAACTTCTTGTGGTCTGAACTGGATGATATGGACATCGAAGACATATCGTTTCAACAGGATGGTGCTACGTGCCACACAGCTCAAGACACAATCAATATTCTGCACGAGCGGGGTCATGGCATGCTTATCTCTCGCCGAGGCAAAGTGGCCACCAAGATGGTGTAATTTGACCCCTTTAGTTTCTTCTAGTGGGGCTTTCTTAAGTCACAAATCTCAGTCTCAGACGGAAGTAACACTTTCAAACGGAAATGGAGTTCGTTTCAACATGAAACAATAATCGAGAGCTGAGTGATTTTTGGACAAGAGACCCTATGTTTCCGGGCTTGTTTATGCTTGCGTTCGAAGGCTTAAAAAGTTTCTCATTATGTCACGCTATACAAGAAATTCTCTTGACCCTAAATTTCACTCACACTGAAAAAAAAGCCGTCATCATATTGATGAATGGCGTTCATCAACTGTAATTCATCAATAAGATGTACTTTTCTTGCATATTATGTATAAATTCATGAAAACTTTTTGATGACGGATGAACCAATCATCAATAAGATGAAAGTGCATTCATCAACTTTTTTTGGGAGAATTTCGGCAGAATTTGATAAAAATTTAGTTCATCAGTTCATCAAAAGTTTTCGTCAATAGGATGAAAGCATCTATTTGACGAAAAAAAATGTTTTTATATCCCATTGATGATTTCTTCTTCAATATGATGAATTGATTCATCATATTTAAATGACAATTTTATTTCATCATATTGATGAAGACTATCATCAAAAAATCGACTTCAATTTGAATTTGGAAGAAAATTAGGTGATGTAAATGATTATCATATTGATGAACAAAACAGACTTGTGTTTTCATCATATCCATTATATACCTCAATATTGATGAAGTCGATCATCAGTACGAAGAAGAATATAAACGCTTTTTATTTATGAATAGTATCATTGCATGAATGAATCCTATTATTCATATTGATGAAAATATTCACTGAATTGATGAAAAATGTTCATCATATTGATGTATACGATCTTTAATATGATGAAAATGTGAATCTTATTGATGAAAATATTCACTGAATTGATGAAAAATGTTCATCATATTGATGTATACGATCTTTAATATGATGAAAATGTGAATCTTATTGATGAAAATATTCACCGAATTGATGAAAAATGTTCATCATATTCACGGAAAGAAATGAAAAATCAGTAATCACGAATTTCTATGTCGTAAATTATGAAAAATCTTTTTTTTTGTAAATCATCCCCCTTTTTTCGTAAAATGAGAGTCAATATTGTAAATCAATCTTTATTCCGTTTAAATTTACAAAACTGTATAATTTGAGAATTACGAAAAAATGTCATGATTTTAGATTTCCATTGTAAGAGCAATTTACAAATTTTGTATTCGTAATTTTAAACATTTGGAGCATGATATAAATTGTACGACTAAATAATTCTGATTTACAAAATCAAAGATCGAGATTTATGATCTCAATATTCTAAAAACAAAGCTCTTGAAGCTAAATGAACGAATCGATCTTAGACAATCGTAGTTTACAAAAATATTTCCTAAATTAAAAAATAGGTGTTTATTAAATCATGAATTCTTATCGCATTTTACTACTTTTGAATCCAAACTGTTTTTTTTTTGTTACGATTCTTGAATCGTAAATTACGACAATATTTCCTGAAAAAGAAAAAACGTTTTGTGTTGTTTATTTATTCCCTAGTTTTCATGCGGTCGAAAATCAATTCCAATTTTATAAAGCGTCAAGTAGCTCAGTGGGTAGAGGTGCCGATCAAGAGACCGTCGTGCATTCTCATGCCTGGGTTCGAGTCCCAGCAGTGCGGAGTGACGGATTTGTAAAAAAAAAATAGTCGCCATTAAGCAGTGCAGAATGAGAAGGAAGTACGGAGATTGATCGGTGAGGTGAGAGAAAGGAAGGGAGAATATAGTACCGGAGGAAGGGCGAGGAAGGGAGAGAGAAAAAGAGGCAAGATCCCCCCGAAACGGGGATGGTGTGGGGGGGGGGGGGGAGGGAAACAAAAAGGATAATTTACGTAGTTGATAACTGGCTGATCGTAAATTACGCTCCTGAATCGTAAATGCTTTTTTTGGTTATGATACGATGATACGATCATCAATCTGAAAAAAAACATCAATATGATGAATGCATTCATCACATTGATGATTTACTTGCTTAAATTTTCATCATATTCATGAATACGATAATCAGATCGATGAAATAATTCATCATTTTGATGTACAAATAAATCAAAATTTGGTTCATCATTTTTCATAATATTGATGAACAAAGTTGATGAATGATGATCGAAATTTGTCGCTGAAAATTTTCATCATATTAATGAACAATGCTTCATCATATGGATGAAAAGGTTCACTGGACTAAAATTGATGAATTCTACATCATATACATAGATGACCTTTTTTATCAATATGGTGTACTTTTTTGGTTCAGTGCAGTTGGCAACAATGAAATATCCACTTTTGCTTAGAAAATGATACTGCCTACACTCACTTAATACAGCAGTATTACGTTGACGACGATTTGGTATCATATAAAGTGCTCCAGACAATCTCAAAAGTCTTTTTCTTTAGACCTAACATCAGTCCACCCAACATACCCCCGTCACTAAAACCCCTCTACACATGCCTGGTTACTTTTATTAAAAGATACCATTGTGGAAGTCCTTTAGGGTTTAACATTCTTCGTCGGTGAATCCCTCATCCCCATTATCTTTGTGTGGCGTTATTATACTCTGGGTGGTAATAATCATCGTCAACGTCGTTGCCGTCGACTTTGACGTCGAAAGTCATTCAAATCAAAGGAACTGGGGAAGAAAAAATGCTGGGGAAATCACCGAAAAAATGAAGTAAAAACGGCGTTATTGAAAAAACGAAAAAAACAAAAAACATTTTCACGGGTATTACGAATTGCCTGTGTGGATTTTTGCTTAACACAGTGATAGTGAGGGTTCTAAGTAAACCATTCCCCAATCCCAACAAACCATGGAAGGTAGATTTTCCGGCAAGGAACTCACCCCTTTATGCCGTTTTTCCATGTGAGAAGCGGGTAGACCCAAGTAAACTGGCATAAGCCCTCTCATATAAGGGATGTCTATTAATAATGAAAAAAAAACGCTTCTTGTTCGCTTCCACTTTCCTGCCTAAGAATGGGGAAATTACTCCACCACCCTCTGTTCGGTTTGTCGTCATCATCGTCGTCACCTGTCCTCGTACTCATTCAAGTCCTCGTCCTCGGCGCTCTGTTTCGTGTGCATTGAAATCTGAAACTGTGCTTCGCAAATTTGAATTTAAGGAGCAATTTAGTAAGTCATAGCTTCGAATACCGTGGGTTTTGAGTTACCTTGTCTTTCCTTTCCAGTTTGTAGTATTCAGTCATCGTCAACCAACGCAGCGAAGAGGAGTAGGAGTTGATGGAGTTTGAGTTATGAGGGTGTGTGGATGATAAGTGCTGCTGCTGCTGCGGATGTTGATGTTGGAAGGGTGGCATTTGGGGTTGGGGTGGTTAAGTCATAGGCTTAAAAGTGACACGAGACATGGGTCGCGAAGCACACTGACTTCACTTTGAATAATTCTATCCAATTAAGGTGATGAATTTATCAGAGGCGAAGCTTATGTCGCTTTGTGTGTTTTGTATAGTTATCCATTTCAGGGCGCTGCTACCAGTCGTCGGTCGTTGGGGGTTGGGAGCTTTGAGGTCAGTCATTGTGTGCTGCGATAGCTCGGAAGATGTTGAAAACAATGCTTCTGTTCGTGTTTACAAGGCAATTCAAATTCAGGTTGAAAAGGTAAAGCAGATTGTTTATGATTACTTTCTGATGGGCGCCCGATTAATGCGCTTAAGTGAACACGAAGGTAATTTTTTCTTGTTTCATGAAAAATTGGACGAGATATTATTTTCTCTTCGAGACTAAACAAAGGAAATTATTTTTCTTCTCAAGTCCTGAAGAAATCGAGAAAAAAAATTATGACATTTTTTTATGAAGGATTTATTTTTTGATAAGAGCTAAACTAATTACTGCATTTGCTTATCTGCTTCTTCTACGTCGTCGTTTTCGTCGTCTTCTTCTACTTCCTTCGACTAATGACGATGTTTCATGAAGCTGGCACAAAAAATTGTATTCTCGGCACGTTCTTATTCCAGTCAGTCAAACTACAATTTATCTAGACACAAGACCTTAATGAGGAAAGATATTTTAAACGTGATGTATAGACAGCATTTGCGACAGGTATAGAGGAATCTGTCGGCTAGATTATAAATTATTTCATCATAAGATCGTATTGTTGCTTTTGAGTCGAGCTCGAGATATAGAATGTGATGCTACTGTGCCTTCATCTATGAGCTGTGAGTGAGGGTGGATGGAGGTATAACAATTATATTTGTAGGTGATGATGGGTTTTTGGTGTTTGTTTATGGCTACGTGATGTTTATTCATATTTTGTGTAAGATGTTAAGATTCTTGTTGTGTTGCGGTGTTAAAATGCCTTAAAGTTAAAGGCAACATTTTAGAGTATTCACACAATTTTTTTTTGCGTTGTTTGAGTTGAAAAGGGGTTGGAAAAATTGATGGTTATGACTTATGAACATTTTGGGTGAGACTTAAACTTTTTGTTGGATTTCCAAGAAACAGAAATGAAAAAGAAGCATTTGACACCCTAAAAGGCGCATAAAAAAGATAAACAACTTTAGGGGTAGAAAGTTTTTCTTTGTTTTTTTGAGCAAAAAAGTTTTAATGGAAATTGAACGGTTTGAGGAAAGTTATTTATAACAATCAAGTAAAGCAACAAAAAAAAACAATCCTTGTACACCGAATTTCTTGGCGAACGGTTCAGTATTGAGCCTTACTTAAAATACCACAAGAGACTTAATAAAGGACAAGTTGGCCAGTAAAATCAGCTGTAGATTTTCGAATTGTCCAACAATCTTTGCTATAAATGTCTATGCTCAATCGTCTTCTGAGCTTGGCTTAATTACTGGCGTTGCTAACTGTGTTTATAGCACTACCCATATTCTTACCAACCGTCTTAAACATTAGGTTCCGATTTTTTTCTAAGAATCAAAGAAAGAATCTCTCGTACCTGGAGTTACAAGTGCCTGGTACTCCAGGTTGTACGGCGGTCAGGGTGACTTCCCGGCTACATAGTTTAAGAGCTATCAAGAGGAACGTAAAATCTTTAGGGCCAAGTCTATACTCTGTCCGATAAAAATTGGCAGTACAGGCCTTATGGGAGAGCTTTTTAAAAATCAGTGGCGCGCTGTTCTTTACACCATACCCAATTGAAGGGAACTCCTTTAAATTTTTTTATAAAACACACATGAATTTTCGATGGCATCCGACGTAGAGCCCATAACGACCTGCCTGGCACACACACGAGCATGCACTGATCGTTCTCTGCTGCTTTTCAACCCTCATTAAATCACACATATTCAGACATTCAGAGTTGCCTTTTTCTATTTCGTAACTCACTTCGTATTTTTTTTCTTACTTTTTCAATGGATTTCTGTTGAGGAGCTTTTGCTTTGAGAGCTTTTTAACGATGAGAGTTATCGAGTTGTGTTTGACTTTTGCATTTTTACTTGCGACATATAGAATATATGGCAAGTATTGAATTCGTACAAAAAAAAAAATTTGAGATGATGATGAGATATGACATTACGATGATAGAGAAGTCGAAAAAAGTGAGTCCGGCGATTCCGTCTGTCTGTCTGTCGGGAAGTTTGCAGGCACCTACAGCCTTAACCACTGGTCCGATTGACTTCAAACTTGAAAATAAGAGGTTTGAGCGAAAACCCATATCCCAATTTTTTCATTTTTTTTTAAAGATAAAAATTTAGGGTAGCCACCATACGATTTTTATGGCAAAAAACCAAAACTTTGAATTTTCTCCAAAACAGTTCCTACGATTTTTTTCAAACTTCCTCGAATTTAATTTTTTGAAACACTCATGTATTTTATGTAAAAAAAAAATTGTATTGCTCCAAAACGGTACCTCCCATAGAACCGTTTTTTTGTTATTAGATTTTCTCAAAAAATAAAAGTCCGATCAGCGTAATTTTTTTTTTGAAAGTACGTATATATTGCCCAAATAATTTTTTGTATTCAAAAAAATTTCAAAATTTTTTTTGAATTTTTAAAAAAAATATTTTAATTTTTTTTTCAAAATTGTGTATCTTAAAAACGGATCAATATTAAAAATCGAAATATACTCATAAAATGTATATTTACATATTCTTGAATACTGCATACCCAAATTAATTTTAAGACATTTTTGAAAAATTTTATGTATAAAAAATTAATTTAAAAAAAAACGGCTCCGACGATTTTCAAAAAAAATATTCAATAAATCAAAAATAAGATTTAAATTTGTTTGGCATTTAAATTTTTGGAATAAAATGTATTTACGAGGTATATTTTCAAATTTTAATTTTTTTTTAATAAATTAAAAAAAATTGAAAAACCAACATTTTCTTAAGAAATCATATGACATCAATTTTTTTCCGATTGAATCCATTTTTGAGGTACATATTTCAATTTAAATTTTTATTAATGAGTTTTTTTTAATTTTTTTTATGATTTATAATTGTGAATACAGGAGCAAGTTCGTACGACCGAGTCGTGCACATTTTTTTTTAAAGTTTTGCAAATCAGTTAAAATGCAGTTATAAAAATCAAAGCCATTTTATTTGAGGAACAATATTATTTGCGTAGATTCTCGTACCGGGCGGTAGGTTTGTTGATTTTGCGAGTTATTTTTGTGCATTATTGTGATAATATTGTTGTGCTGTTGTTGTTCTATTGTTGTGTGGTTTGTTTTTTCTTGTGCTTTTGTTGTGTTGTTTGTATATCATCTTTGTGATTTTGTTGTGCAGTTTGTGTTTTATTGTTGTGCTTTTGTTGTGTTTTATCTTACCTCTTGGTGGTGTGGAAAAAGATAAATTTTATTTTATTGTCATATATAAGCTGTGTTTTATTGGGAACTTAGCTTAGCTTAGCAATAGGAATTCCAATAAAACGCTATAGTCAGCTTTGAATTAAGTTTCGTTCACCAGAATGTCAAAAATCGAAATATTCGAAACGCCATCTTTACACCTATCTGAAACAATTTTTTTTACATTGAGTTGTTATGGTGAAAAACTATTTTCAAATATCGAAAGCTTTCAAACGCCATCTTGAGACCTATCTGAAACAATTTTTTTTACATTGAGTTGCTATGGTGGAAAACTATTTTCTTCAAAAGGTTTTGACATTTGATAAACGAAAAACACAACGAAAAACTCAAGTGTCGAATTGCTGAAACCTTATCTTCAGGAAATTGCTAACTAAAATTGCTAACTTATTTTTACTTAGCTTTCGGTTGTTGTTGTTTGACATGTAATTCCTATTGCTAAGCTGAGCTAAGTTCCCAATAAAACACGGCTATAATAAAAAACGAAATGAAAATCAATGTTAAAAAGAAGAATGGCAACCCTTCAGTTATTTCGTTTAGATTTTTCGAATTCAAAATGCGCATGACGGCAACCCTGTAAGAGCTTTTTTGAGAAAAGTACTTATGGGTATTAAAAAAGTACAAACGAGATGCAGATATCCCTATCTTCCCTGTACTGCCAATTTTTATCGGACAGAGTATAGTAGTAGTTAGGTCAAAGCTGATATCTTGGCCACATGAGATCTGACATAACAGTATAGTTTGTTTGTTTGTTTGTTTGTTTGTTTGTTTTTTTAATTTGTAGGCTTACACATTAAGAAAACATTTCTTATTAAACAGCATAAGACTGATATTTGACAATTTAACAATTTGAACAATACTTGAACTAAAGATTAAAAAATTAAAATAGGAACATAAAAGAATATCTGATAGTAGAAGTAGAGGACAGAGACAGAAAGAAGAACAAAGATAGAAAAGAGAAAATTTTCTTTATTAATTTCAAAGAAAAAGTTGCAACTCCCTGCGAAACTGAGTTTGATCCACTTCTGTCATTATGTCCCTTGGCAAAGTGTTCCACAACCGGATGGCATTGATGAAAAATTGTCTTTCAGAATTAAGATACGTGAAGCGCGGTAAAATAAGTTGATGGGTTCTGGAACAAAATTGTATCTTGTTGAACAGGCTACAAGGTTGTTTCGATTGGATGATATTAAGTAACAGGACGAGGGTACGAATAATAAGCATAAACTGATCAAAAGACATAAATGGTATACCTCCACTGAGTACCTAGAAATGTGGTCATATCTAAGTAGCCCATGTATATATCGCACTTATTGTTGAAATGCACATTCAATATTTTTCGGCTTATCGAATCACAGCCACAAAATATTTCGCAGCCGTATGTTAGAATGGGTAATACTAACGTTTTTGACAATAGGAGACGCGTTTTTTGGGGGATGTAATATTGGGATGACCAAAGCGTACGTAAGATTCCATACATTTTACCCACAGCGCTATTTATATGAGTATCTCAGGAAATTTTATTGTTAAACAACATTCCGAGATTGCGAGCGTTTTGAACGTAGGTTAGCGGTATATTGTTCAGACACAAGTTTGGAAAGCAATCGGTGCTTAAAGGATTTTTGCTAATTATTAGACATTCGAATTTATAAGGGTTGAGATGTAAGCCATTAAGGGTAGACCAGTTCAAAATTTCTTCGAGTTCCTTATTCATTCTGAAAACGCAGTCCTAAATCAAACCAAGCGCACAACTTCTGTGAAGCTGGACATCATCGGCATACATTTGCATTGAGTCGGTATAGTCGGTAAAAAAAAGTAAAACCCATTGTAATTGCCTTAAACGCAATCAAGACCGCCAGCCTTAACGTAACGCATTTTCGATAATAGAGCAAGATGACAGAATTTACAAATGCTTTTGAAATACAAAGTTTAACAATACTTTCTCCAAAACAATGTTAGAATTTGTTCTACTGTTCGGTGAGATAAACCATCAGATCACCAGTGAACCTGTTGCTGCGAAAGCCTTCCGTACGTATTTCCGGTCATTTTGCTAGGCAGTTCGCCTCCAACTCTTCGCTATCAGAGAGTGTCATGACTCCTCCAGCTCTTGAGCGCGTCAATGATTCCATGGGACAAATTTTATTCACACTCGTGCTGTGGCGAGAGTCCTAAAATATCTCAATATACATATATCCTCTGGTCCGGATTGTATCCCCGCAATTATTCTGAAGAGGTGTTCTTCCACGCTGGCAAAAAAATTGGGTAAGCTTTTCCATCTATCCTATTCTTCATTTGCGTTTGTCCAGCTAATTCCAAAAGAAGGCGAATCTTTACCTCAAAATATCGTCCGATTGCACTTACGTCCCTTCTTTCTAAGGTCATGGAAACACTGATAAACTATCAGCTCAAGAAATTTCTCGAAGACAGAAATCTTCTAAATGACCAGCAGTATAGCTTTCTGATGGTTTATCTCACCATGGGTATGGTTTATTTCGCTTTTTTTATCTCGCTTTTGGTCGTTTCGCCACGGTCGTTTTGCATTTTGTTATTTCGCATTTCATTTGTTTGGTCTGTCAGTTGCTTCGCTTTCGATTGTTTCGCTGATTTTTTTTCGCCTTTCAGTCTTTTCGTTTTTCGTTTATTTTGCATTCGTTTATTTTGCATTCGTTTATTTTGCATTCGTTTATTTTGCATTCGTTTATTTCGCTTTTCGATTATTTCGCTTTTTTATTATTTTGATTTAAATTGTTTCGCCTTCATCTATTTTTTTTTTATTTTAATTTTTTTTATTTTAATTTTACGTACACAAAAATGAAAATAAAAAAAAAAAAAACAGACGAAGTACATATGTACTTGAATTGACGATTTTTTCAAAATAATAGGAAAATCCTTCACGACTTAGTTTATCCTTTCCCTCGAATTGATTTAAAAGTATCGCATATGATTTTACTTTCCATTTTTTTTTAATTTAAAGACAATATTAAAATACTTCACTGTATTCTAACCTTACGCGGGCGGTTTCAAAGACTAAAAGCCATCTAATGAAGACTAATTTAATTAGATAACAATTATTACGTTCCCAAGAGAATTCCGAGATAACCTGTGGCGAAACAATCGTATTGCAAATTAACAATTTTGCGAGAGAGTTAATGGCAAAACAAAAAGAGCGAAACAATTCTGGCGCGAAACAGGAAAAAACAAAATAAACAAAAAACAAAACAAGTTTTGCAAAATAAAAGAAAATCGAAGAGAGAAAAGCGAAATAACAGAATGCAAAACAAAAATGCCGAAACAATAGGTACCCATCTCACCATACAGTGGAACAAATCTTTACATCGTTTTGGAGAAAGTAAGATTGATATTTCAAAGGCATTTGTATAGTCTGGCATCTTGCTCTTTTATCGAAAAGGCGTGCTTTTGGTACCGACGAATCCCTCCTTCGTTGGATTAGAAACTTTTTTTCGAACCGTTCAATACAAACTGTACAGGACGGATTCAAGTTTGAAACCCACAATATAAATGCTGGTGTGCCCCAGGACTCCGTTTTGTCTCCGACCCTCTTTCTCATTTTTATAAATGATCTCTTGTCTGTAGCTTCTAATCCAATAAACTGTTTGACAATAGTATCCTTAGCTTTTCATACTCGTTCCCAGACTCACATCCTTCCTTTTCGGATGTGGAACTGCAACGGCAAAATATGATAAGCTCATTAAGCTCTGATTTGAACAGCATTGTACAATGGGGAATAAAAAACCGAGAAAAGTTTAATGTTTCGAAAACCCAATGCTGTTTTGTATTTAAAGCGAGATATAAGGGGGTTTATCTGCCACTGTCCATGGTGCGTCGTAACGATTCATATCTTTCTCTATTCTTTCGTTACTTCTACGGTAAGTGCTTTAGAAAAATAGCCAGTTGCATTCCTCCCCTCAAGCAATTCACTATTACGGCGCGCTTCTTAAAATGCCCATCAGTTCACCCTCGAGCCCAACTTCGGACGTACTCTCAAGTATAGAGAATCATTCTTTAGCCGTACTACTCGAATGTGGAACTCTTTTACACACTCTGCCTTTCCCAGTCATTACAATGTTCAAGAATTCAAGACCAATGCATACCGACACCACTTTTCTAAACCCTTCCTTTCTTCCTAATGCACTCACTGTGTCTCTGGCATAATAAGGGTATAAAAAATCTCTTGAGTGGGTGCAAATGATAAAGAAAAAACAAAAAAAATATTTCTTGAGCTGATTATCAGCATTTCAATAACTTTAGACAGAAGGGATATAAGTACAATCGGTCGATAATTTGAGAAAGGAGAAGGTTCGCCTTTTTTGGAATTGGCTGGACAAATGCTGTTTTCCAACTACTAGGAACAAGCTCAGAAGGATAGTAGTATAGATGGAAAAGCTTACGCATTTGTTTTGTCAGCGTGAAAAAATATATCTTCAACTTCAGCGGAGATACCATCCGGATCAGCGGAGTTAGGTTTGTTGAGATCTTATAGAATATAGATACGAAAGTAGATTTGTCACATAAAATCATTGACGCGTTCAAGACTTTCTTTCTTTTGTTTTTTCCTACCATAAAGTAAGTTTTAACAAAAAATTAAACAAAAAAAATTCTCATATCTGACCAAATATTTTTACTGCCTTTTAGACATTTTTTGCCTTAATTTTTGGTAGTAAAAACTTGGTCCGTCGAATATGGGCATTGCAAGCTTTCCTGACTTAATTGAACCAATTCCGGCTAAACTTAGTTTGCTTGACGCTAAAACACTAAAAGCTGTTGACATTTTTATTTTATTTTTCACTAATATACCTTTAAGCCAGCCACCAAAATGTTTTAAAATATTAAACACTTAAATCAGCTCTTCATTTTGCCCTCCAATAAACCTTTAAGCGACCCACAGCACCGTCCTCACTTTAAAACAAATAAATTCATGATTCTTGTTTGTTTTTTGTACCTTAAAATATCTTCTATTATACTTTTCGAATTTATCCTTAAACTTTTCCCCCCATTGCGCCACCCACTTTGAAGTTCGAAAAAATTATTGCTTGGCAAATTATTGCTCAACCGATAAGAAACTCACTCTTTGTACTATTTTTCACATGATGGTGAAAAAAAGGACATTTTAAGATGTTCTTTGTCCTGAGAAATCGATAGTCTGACACTGGCTTTACTTCGTAGGAAATCAATTTTATTGCCGCTGCTGTCTGAAAACAAGAAGATAGTCGGCATCTTTTTATCGTTTTTAAGGAACAGTTAACTTTTAATAAACACATACTCTAAAGGTATAAAGCAGTAAAAAACCCCACTATTATGGCCTATGAAAAAATGACAGTCAGATAAAATTGACTGGAGCCATCCTTTCGACTTCTTTTCATTGTAACAATGTCATGTCTCACCAAGCTTACAAGTTTTTACGAATGCAATAAATTAAAACAAATGCGCCAATCCAATACATAAAACCTAACAAAATCCTTGCGGAGAGCCTTTTGACAAAAAAGAAAAGCTTTCAAAAAATTGAATGGTGGTCCTCGTTTGCGTAAAATATAACAAAAGGTTCAGAACTGTGTTTCTCCTTGGAGTGGCACAAATGGACGACACATAATGTCAGGTCCTTCGAGCCGGATTAAGTATAAAACTTTTTTCTAGGGTTTGGCGCTTCAGCAATGTAAAGTCGACGTCGTCGTCATCGGCTTTGAAACAAAAAAAATAAGAGAAAAACCGCAGGACAACAACATTTTTGCTATAGTTTCCACCTTGACAACTGCTTTACCTACCTACCATTAGAGAAAGACCACAAACCATATAAACGTATTCAACCAAAAATAACAAAAGGTCCTGTGTGCCGCTAGTCATTTGAATGAGATTAATGAACAATTAAGAGGGCCACCAATCTAAATGGCTGCAGTTAAACGATGGCAACATAAATCACACACTTGTTTCAGTCGGCTCGATTTTGGCTCAACAACTGAATTGAGAAAGGGCCCCCTTTAGGGACATGCACAAAAGTTGAAATGTATAGCTATTAGGAGAAGGGGTTTCATAGCGTTTGTTGGATTCGGTTATGCAAACACAAATTAAAGCGACAGGCAATGGTCGATAAAATCGACTCTTGGCTCCACTCCACTCAATTTTCCATCCTCGGGTATACGGCGAGTATATGTATGAGGTTATTGAGTTGGGGCCTCAGGGAGAGTCACAAGTTAAGAGTCAGTAGCAGCAGCCAGCCAACACTGAAAGCATAGAGTTCAAAGAGTTTAATTAAATTTGTGTGCCATTGACTCGATTCCTGCCGTTTTTCGTGTATGAAAATGGAGAGGTTGAATTGTTGTGAGAGAAGGGGTTAGCTGACTGGCTCTCTCTGGCTACATGGTTTCGTTGGCCATTTTGTGCAAAAATCAATTTTCTTTTTTCCTTCCCTTTGTGTGTGGGCCAAGTTTAGAAGTGGAGAGATGAGTTTGAGTCGTTTCGAGTCGAGTTGAGTTGAGAAGAATGGGAAGTGTTAGAAAACATGACTCTTGGGTTTTTATTGTCAAGAAAAGTAACAAAAGGGGTAGTAGGTAGGTGTCCCTATTGAAAAGGAAGGTCGTGTGACACGGTCAGATAATATCTCGGAGACACAAGGTTGATTGTGATGAGGTCGGGTCGCTCAGTCGGTTGGTTGGTCGTTTTGTCGGGCTGGCTCGTGGATGAATTGGTTGTAAATTTATCGGAAACTGAATATACCTGACAAATGAGGACGAGATGGGTTCAACAGCAGCCAGCTGACTAAGTTTGGGTTTGGTGATTGTGTCTTTGATGACATAGCCAAGAGGGGCTTATTAGGGCGTGAGTTTAATGTTGTTTTGTAAACTTATTCTGCGAGGATGGAGGGAGATGATGTATTTATTTTTAAGTTTGATTAGAGACTATCGAAGCGACTTGATATTCAAGTTGTGAAGGTATCAGTATGTTTAAGTGTTTTGGTTCGGTGCGAGGAAAACACTTTGAAAGCAATTAAAGTTTTCATGTTATCTTGATAAAATTATAAATGGCTTCAGGGTAGCAAGTTGAAAGGAGGTTTTTTGAGTTGAGTTGGCTTTAGTTAAAAGCATTTAGTGTTGGAGAAACTGTTAGGGTTTCTGTCCTTATCGGATTTGGTGTATCTACATATTTTGAGTGTCCTTTGATGTAATTAATTGATACTTGTTAACGATGAACAGTCAAGCCTTGAAGCGGAGAATGCGGTTTTTTATTTTAATCATGAATAAATTTGGCATTGGATCTTTTGTGCTATTATGAGCACTAGCTTTGGTTTTCATCTTCAGTGGACAAATTTACAGATTCTCAAATCAAATTGGTTTTTAGTCGGATAAATAGCCAGTTGCATTCCTCCTCCTGTTGTTGCTGTTGTGTGTGCAAATTATAAAAAAAAAAAAATATATATATTGTCTTTCAGGGTTTGACATGTTTTAAACACCCACAACAGCATCAATAACTCAAATGGACTTGGACATGCATTTTTTTTGGAATGTACTTTGGTCAGGAAAAAATTAATTGCATCCATGACAGCATTCATAAAAAAAACATCCATTTTACAATAAACCGTGTGTGACAGATTGTTCAAAATAATATGTTATGATAACCTTGACACGTTAAATAGCCTAACGCCCTCAGACTGTCTGAGTATGTTGGCTGTTTTTCTTTTTTTTTCAGAACTTTTAGAAATATCATAAAACTCATTAAAGAGTGGGACGAGTTTATTTTTGCAATTTTTTCTTTGAGAAGAAAAAAATTATAGATAAATTTGCTATTTTTATTTTCTGTTTAAATTGTGTTCAATTAGCACGTTGATTTGATTGGATTGTCTTCTATGAATGTCAAAGGTAAAAATATTTTATTTTCAGTTTAATGAATATCTAGAGATAAAATTGAAAAATTTATTACAATAAATTTTTTGTTCTTTGTTTCATTTAAAAATTTGGATGATGTTAAATAGATCAAATTTTCACTTACAAAAAAAAAAAAAAAATTGATGTCACTATTTATTTTTTTATTGCTCTGTACTCGAAAGCCAGTGAAAACTGGATATTTATTTCATCTTTCACGGGCACTGCCTCTTGCGAAGAACTGACAAAACTTCCAAGGGTATCGATTTGTCATAAAAAAGTACTGCCGGGACCAGTAACGACATTTTGGACACAAATTACGGAGCTCTAAATCTCTATATATATAAAAATGGATGTGTGTTTGTTTGACATACAAATGTCTCTTATAGACTCAGAAATGGCCCAACAGATATTTGTGAAATTTTCATGGTTCATACTGTTGCATTCAGTGATGATTTCTGTGAAAAAAGAAATTGGAAAAACCTCACGGAAGAGTGTGAAAACTGGAAAAACCAAAGAAAGGTCGGAAATTTGATTTTTTTTGCTTGGAATTTTTTGTTTCAAAATGGGTTTTCGAAAGGAAAAACAGAAAGTTCTTGATCAAAAACTCGGAAAACTCATTGAGAAAATTGCATATTATTGCAGGTGTATTGGTTTTCAAATTGAAATTTGGAAAATTTCAGAATGGGTTTTCCAATGGCAAATAGAAAGTGCATTGATTCTTAAATAGAAAAATGGAAATTTTTTGATTGGGAACTCGGAAAACTCTACGAGAGCACGAAGAACTTCAACATTGAATTTAAGGTGCATTGTTTGTATGTCCGGTTTGGACTCTTAATCCGCTCAATCCTCAATGCAATTTTAAAAAAATTTCAGCAAATAAGGTGGATAAGCTAAGCTGTTTGGAATTTTGATTTTTGTGAAATAGTCAAAACAGAGAAGTTTTTGAATTTTTCAAAGAAATTTGCATTTTATTTCATGCTTTGATGAAAGAAGAATGTTAGTTGTAGAGCTTGAAAAAATTCAGATATGAAGTTCTCTATTTTAATCGAAGGGTGGCGAGACGAAGTTCGCAGGGTCGGCTAGTGTTAGATAAATATAGTCTCAGCGGAACAAGTAAGTTCTCTTTCCATATTATCGAAAAAATATTCTACAGTTTTAGCTTAAGCTCCCATTAAAATATTCTAACCATCTTTGCGACTTCGAAAATTTCCTTGCATCTGCTTACATAACACCTGTCATTAAAAAGGTAGATAAGTCACATATTGTTAATTATAGGCCAATATCTAAGCTTTCTTGAATCCTAAACTGTTTGAACAAATAGTATGTGACAGTTTATCCTTTTACTGTAAAAACATCATTTTCATTGGACAACATGGCTTTATGCAAAGGAAATCAACTGTCACAAACCTTCTTGCCTTTACGCATAATTGTCTGAACAGTTTAGAACATGGACTGTGTATACACTGACTTTTCAAAGGCTTTTGATCAACTGTCTCATTCAGTAATCAGTTATAAGGCTATCTCCTTGGGCTTGTTTTTTGGATTACTTCTTACTTTGAGGGTAGAACGGGATCATGACGAAATCTAGAATCCCAAAAATCTCGAATGCCGAATATCTCGAAAATAAAAAAAAAATTATCTAGAACGCAAAAATCTCGAATCCACAAAAATCCAGAATTAACAAAAATCTCGAAAGACTCTATCTAGAAAAAAATCTCGAAAAAAAAATAAAAATTCGAGATTTTTTTTTTTTGTACTTTTAACAGTTAAAACTCAATAAAACACAAAATATATCAGTTTACCCAATATTTTATTTTCTGAGCAAGAAAAATAGTTGCAAACAATAAGAAAATCAAAACAATAAATAAAAAAAGAAAACAAAAACAAATTTATGTATTTTAAACAAAAACAAAAAAAAACAAAACAAATACTTAATACAAGTTTTATAAATGTTAGCCGCAAGACTTCTTAGGAACCCAACATAACTTTTCTCTTCCTTTTCGTCGAGGACTTTCAAGATACGTTTTTCTTTTTGTAAGTACTCTCGTCTAACTCTAGTCTCCTCTCCCATCTGAAGTTTTTCAACAAGACACCTAACATGAACAGATTCATTCGACAAAATTTCAATGAATCTGTACAGGCCAATGTGAGGCCTTCCAACTAAAACCTTAATTTTAATATTTGCTTTATTTGTGACAATTTTATTTACTTTCATCTTTATAGAGGTAATTTCAAGCTCACGTTAGACTAATTTTAATAATACTGAATTTACTGTGGATGTTCTTGCAGTTTCATTGACAATGTGTTTAGATGGGTAACTGTTCTCACAGGTGCATGAGGAGCAATGTGCAATTGTATGATTGATAACTTTACTTGTCAACTTTAAGTTTGTTAAGGAGAAGTAAGTTATTCAGAATGTATGTTTGAATTTTTGAGACAATGTTTAAAATTCGCGGCGAATTTTAAACATTGTCTCAAAAATTCAAACATACATTCTAGATTTTTGCATTCGAGATTATTTTTTTCTAGATTTTGGCATTTCGAGATTTTATTTTCTAGATTTTTGTTTTCGAGATTTTTTCCATTCTAGATTTTTGTTTTCGAGATTTTCATATTCGAGATTTTTACTTTCTAGATAATTGATTTCTAGATATCGTGGTAGACCCGGGTAGAACTTATCAAGTTAAGTACAGAGACTTGTTTTCGAAGACTTTTACTGGTAAATCTGGTGTTCTATAGGGTAGTCATTCAGGATCACGTCTATTTATTTTATCAACCTATTAATGATGCACTATCATGTGTTCGAAGCAGTGAATTCTTATTTTTGCAGATGATATGAAAATCTTTAAGAAAATATCATCTAACAATGATCGCATTCTTCTGCAAAATGATTTTCTGTATGGTGTAATAAGAACATTTTAACTCTTAACCCGTCGAAATATGAGACAACGACATTCTCAAAGAGTATTATATATTATATATATCTTTTGTTATTACAGTAAAGGACCTTGGAGTACTTTTAAGACCAAATCAAGATTTTACTGAGCACATTAACAACATTGTTCATAAAGCTAATTCTATGCTGGGGTTCATAAAGCGTTGGTCAAAAGACGTCACCCTTGCTCTTTACAATTGCCTAGTTCGTCCAAACCTTGAATATGCTTCACAGATTTGGACTCCTTATTATGGGATTCATATTGACAGGTTAGAATCGGTGGTGCAACGTAATTTTACTCATTTCGCATTAAAAGGTCTTCAATGGCATTATCCTCAAAATATACGTTCTTATGAGGATCGAGTATCACTCCTTCAAATGCAAACGTTGTCCCAAAAAAGGACCAACAATGATATAGATTTCTTCAACTTATAGCAGGCGTCATAGATACCCCAGACTTTCTTGGTGCTTTACTTTCTAATATTATAGGAGAGGTGGCTATCACCTTCGCAGCATCGATTTTATAACGTCCCAAGACATAGGACTAATTACGGAATGCATGAGCTCTTGACGCGGATGAATAGGCTTTTGAATTGTAATACAGATCTTATTGAATTTCATATTAAAAACAATAAGTTAAAGATGCTAAGACCCAGTGTGGAACGCTCTTAAATGTTTTTTGGTGTCTGTTTATGTATTGTTTTTTATTTCTTGTTTGTTTATTTTAGATCGTCTACTAACAACAAAGACTGTACTAAGTGATGAGCTGGTCTGTTAACACAGTTTTCTGGGTTAGATGTTGCTCACTATAAGGTCTCTTCGACTTAATCTGATATTGTTTGAAAAAAAAAAAATACCAATGAAGGCAATGCTGACCAACAATTCCGCTCTCAAAAAAATGAAGAAAGTGGACTGCTTAGTTGCCGAATATAATTCCATTGGAGTATTCGCAAGCGCAAATGCAATCTTATGTTATTTCGGCGATTTCATGATTTCAAGCCTGCGACTGACTAGGTAGTCGAGAACATTGTCTACCTAAGATTCACTGTTAATTCAAACAACAAAACCAACGCTGAAAAGAAAAGAAGAAGCTTATCATCCCGACCCGAATGAACCTTAGTGAAACAAGCGGATATGAACACTTAAGGATGCTTTGGGGGGCAAGTTCTTGGCGTATTTCTCGGTTCAGTTGAGTAATTAGAGAATTTAGACGAAGAATACGCCTTTCTCAGGTTCTTGACTATCTCTGCAGCTAATTTCATTTGAATCAATTCAGTACTACAGACGTAATTACAAATCCAACAGACAGAAATAGTTATTTTACATGCGTTGGTCGTATGCATGTGGTTATCTTGGTGACGCCAATCACGCCCTAAAAAAAGTTCACTTTATAAACATTTCGTATCGGGTGAGGGTTTTCTAACATTCATTGGTTAAAAAATGTAAACATTAACTTGTACACTCTGTAACTTGTTTAGAGTTACAAAAGTTGGAAAATCTGACCTAAAAGTTTTTCATCACTTTTCAGTCAAACCTACAAACATAAAACTCAATTAAAAATTTCCTCCAACAACCATAAAAAAGTCTCATCCATTCCGAAAACCCTTTCAGCCAATCCTAAAAGAACGAAACAAAAAACTCAATTGTTAAAATGCCTACTTAAGTCCTAAAAGTTAATCACCGAAATCTGACAGCCCATCGACAACATCAGGCAATAACAATTAAAACCAAAATCTAATTCAACTTTCTCTTCAAATGGTCAAAAGCCAATTTCTTTCTTCCTTTTCCGAAACGTACGTAATTTTTGTGTTCATTTTCCGGGATATGGATGTTGGAAAGAGGCAATTTCCTTGTCTTTCGACAATGGCGTGTCAAAGTCTAATTATATACCCAAAGAATAACTTTTTATCCTCATACACAAAATAAACATTACACCCCTCGCACTGCCCCTTAATCAACATGAACAAGGATATATTTTTTTTTCTGTAAATCTAGGAACTCCTTTTAATTATTGTGTGAAGGAAATGCCAAATGAAAGTCACATTTGGTTATAATTTCAGAAAAGTGAAGCGATTTTAGCAGAACCATTCAAATTGTAATTACATTCTTGGCGGAAGGAAGTGACTAGTACTTTTTTGCTCTTTGCTCTTTGGAGTTAACCAACAACTTACAACGCTGGGAGATTTGTGTGTCTGAACTGTGGGGTCAAGGGGAAGTCGGAAGGCAAATAATTGTAGAAGAAGAATTTTGATTTCGAAAGGCATGCAATATGTCACTGTCAGCACGGAAGCATTGATAAATATTTTTGACATTTTGAACATGCTAAGTGAGGTTGAGTACAAGTTGGGAAACATTAATTGTTGGCACTTATTTTTAGGTTTGACACCGGCCACTTTTTAAATGATATTACGTCCTGTTAAAAACTTACTCACTTATAACGTAATTTGGGTAGAACAAGGAGTTTTTACGGAGAAGAAAAATGTACTAGAATATTTTAGGAAGTCCGATGTAGTGAAATATTAAATTAACGACCTTAAGGTCTGACTGCGACCCAGTGTTGCCGCAAGGGCAAAAATGGGCCCGAGACGAAAAAAGGGACCACACCATAAAATTTAGAAAAGTAAAAAAAAATCTACCAGTGAGTCGAAGATCATTCGTGGTGAAGTACGGTGAGTACCAAGACTACAATTTTTGTTAAATAAGTAGTTGAAAGTGCTGCATGTTCCGATAGACTGATGGGCAAAAATGGGTCCGAGATGAAAAATGGGCACCACCATAAAATTTAATGAAGTCAAAAATCTAAATGTTGTTGTAGCAAGCACGTGGTTCCCACTTCTCAACATCCTTAAAGGTACATGGAGATCTCCTGATCAATCAACCGTCAACCAGATTGATCACATTGCGATCGACGGAAGGCACTTGTCCAGCATTCTAGATGTTCGAACTTTCCGAGGAGCCAACATCGACTAAGACCACTACCTCGTCGTAGCCAAAGTAGTGCTTCAACTATCCCGACAACGTCCAAGCTGCACGAAAATTCGACGTCGGATGGCTACAATCGCAAGAGATCGCCAGATCCCTCTCTGATCGAGTGTCAAGTAACCTCTTAAGGAGTCCTATGCCGCCAACATCAAGTATCGAAGACCAGTGGCAATATTGCCAGAAAGCAGATAGAGATGCCGCCTCTAATGTGTTGGGTTTCACACAGTCACCAAAACGAAACCCCTGGTTTGACGAAGAATGCAGGCAGCCCCATGCAGCAGGAGGAATACAAAGCGGAGCTGCATAGAAGGACGAGAGCTGCTCGTGAGCTCTACGAGCAAAAGAGGAGAGAGGAACGCCGGCTTCTCAGGAGAAAAAAAAGAGAGCATTAGAAGCGTCAGATCGAAGATGTTGAGAGAGCCAACAGCAGGAATGAAGTTCTGAGGTTCTATCGGAAGGTAAAACAGCTGGCTCAAAGTCATCGAGCAAGAACCGATGCTTGGCCTGCAGTAGGGCTTCACGATATTCGATAAAAATATCGGTATCGTATCGTATCGAAAGTCGATACGATAATCGACACGATATCCAGTACCTGCGGCCCGGCAAAAATCCTCATTCAAACCCTCCAAGTGGGTGCCAGGCGGGCAATGATCACTACAGAGTCCTGTGCGTTTTTGGCAGGATGGTGATTAGCTAAGGTTGAGTTGGGTCGCTGAATTGTTGTAACTCCTCAATAGTGCAACGTTCGGAAACCTAATTCAATCATAGTTTAGAGGTTCCTAATTTCAGTGGTGGTGTGAGCGTACTTTGTACGAAAACCGTGCCGAAGAATGAAAGGCTGGGGGATAAACCAGTCATTAACGAGCTCTTTCGGATGCTGTGGCAAGGTCCGTCATATTTCTTGCCTTGCCCCGGTAAGCGGCTCTGCCGGGGCTGACCGTCTTTCCGCCTCACTCGTGGGAACAAAAATGAAACCAAACAAACAATCAAATAGAAAAAAAATACAAAACATAAATAGAGCCAGGGCTGACAATGCGGTCACATCTCCTGGAAAGGCTGTCGAGCCAAATCAGAGGTGTGAACGGGTTGTTAACCCTGTGGTTGCCACTAGCAGCGGGAGTCCTTCTCCCTCTACTAGCCGCAACCTCTACTTAAAGGAATTACCCGTCAGTGGAACAGCTGTGACGCTCGGCTGTCCCAAGGGCGGCAATTCCAAACCCCACATCTTCCCCGCCCCTGCTAGGACGTCGCAAGCGACCCCAAGAAGGGACACCCCATCCGGAGAGACAAAATCCGCGACGCGTGGAATTGAATCGAAGGGTGAGGGCGTACCCCGATTGGTATCGGTAGCGACCAATTCTGGTGGTGGACCCACATCTGTGTCACACGGACATAGCTCTGGGCCGGCCAACAAGAAGTCCTGGAAGTCACAGGTCAGTCGAGACCAGCGCAATGCTGAAAGGATTCGGGCCGCAGTCAGTGTCATACCGGCGGCGGAAAGAACCCCTGAGCAAGCGCGGAAACTCGAATGGGCTAGTGGCGTCCTCAGCAAAATTACCAAATCGACCGGCAGCGACTCAACGTCAAAGCGCAATAGGTCTCTCGAGGGCGACAAGCCTGAACCGAAAAGGCAGAAAGTGCTTTCCAGCAGCACAACAGCCTTCAATAAAGATCTGTCTTTCAGCGACGCGCTCAAAGGCAAGATCATAGCCGCGGTCATTGACAGAAGTCATGTAGATGGTAACATCTCTCATGATCAATGGGCAGACGTCAAGGCTCACCTCGGTTTCAGATTTTTATCTGTCATCGAGGAGAATCCGGGGCCTCTCCCAGACACAGCCGATGCAGGATGGTACCAAAATCGTATCAAACTCATCGCCTGTGGTGATCAGAGATCTTTCGATCTGTACAGGACTGCTGTTAATGGCTTGCCAGAAGTCTGGCCGGGTGCCAAGCTCGAAGTTGTTACAAGGGAGAATATCCCTTGCCGACCGAGAGCACGTATAATGGTCCCAGCTCTACACAACTGCCCAGACATGATTATGAAATTAATCAAAACCAGCAATCCAAACCTGCCTACTCACAACTGGAAAGTCCCAAAGGTTGAGAAGGAGACAGTGGGTCGCTATAGATCAGCTCTCTTGGTGATCAATAGGGAATCATTGGCTCCACTGGCCGCGACCGAAGGCGTGATTAGGTATGGTTTCGATGAAATCACTGTCCGAATTTATAAAAAAAATGAAGACTCGCTCAACGCACCCCCCATAGAAGCCCCTTCAGCGGAAGGAAACGCTTCACCACCCCCAGAAATGGAAGTCGATGCAACACCACAAGTGGAACCATCGACCTCAGCACCCCCAAACAAGCCATCCGACGTGGAGGCTCACCCGATAGTCGACAGTATTTCCGACATGGAAACTGAAGACGCCATCTTAGGCAGCACTCTGAGCGAGGAAGACCTACTTCATTCCTCCTCAGACGATGATAACGCCGACAAAACAGTGGTGGAGGTTGATCCGACTAAAAGTAGTAATGCTGCGATTAGTTCAGATTAATCTCCAACACGCCATCATGGCCACAGACAACCTGTTACTCCGACTGCATAGAAACAATGAAGACATCGTCTTGATACAGGAGCCGTGGGTCTCTAACTCCAGCATCAGAGGCCTCAAGACTCCTGGATATAAACTATTGTATGCATCGGAGAAAGGTGAACCAAGGTCATGCATGCTAGTAAAAAATGACTTAAATGTATTTTTACTCCCCAATTACAGCGACAAAGACACCACAACAGCTGTTCTAACAACGGATAAAGCCACCTATTGGCTTATATCCTCGTATCTTGGCCACGACAGCCCTGCTCCGGGAGACACCTTGAGGAAGGCAATTGCGGACGCGCAAACGAGGAAAGTTGGTCTACTAATTGGATCGGACGCTAACGCCCATCACACGGTATGGGGTAGCTCTGATATTAATGAGAGAGGTGAGTCCTTATTTGATTACCTTTTAAGTACTAACCTACTCATAACTCATAAGTAATATTGGTAATGAACCCACTTTTGTTACCAAGAATAGGAAAGAGGTACTCGATATTACACTAACCTCCGACTTTATCCACAATCTGATTTCAAACTGGCATGTCTCAAAGGAGAATTCCTTCTCTGACCACAGATATATTCAGTTTGAGCTCAATGATGTGGCAAATATATCTACGGGTTTTCGCAATCATCGTAATACTAACTGGGAACGATATAGGGAGGTACTAGCACAACTGCTTGATCACAATCTTCTTAAAAGTCCCTCCACTAAAGATGAACTAGACCTTTCTGTGAATCATCTCACCGACGCCTTCAACGAATCAATGAGAGCTGCTTGCCCCATAACCATTCCAAAGGGTAAAAAGAAGCCTCATTATTGGTGGCACAAAGAACTAGAACCATTCAGGAAGAGCTGTCGAAAGCTCTTCAATAGATCTAAGTACACTAGATCTCCTTCTGACTGGGACTCATACAAACAAGCTCTAAAGCAATATAAGAAAGAATTAAGAAAGAGTAAGAGGTCTTCTTGGAGAAACTTCTGTGAGAAAGTAGAAAATACTTCAGAAGCCTCAAGACTCAGGAAAATTCTCTCAAAAAGTCCAACAATACCCAGTGCTTTAAAGACAGATGCAGGTACGTGGACTACCACAGATGAAGAATCTCTTAATCTGTTATTAGACACCCACTTTCCAGGTAGCTCTAATATACTCAGCGACTTAACATCAGAGTCTCAAGCTTCTACAAGCGATTTAGTGGATCTAATAACGCGGGAAAAATTGCAATGGGCCGTAGATAGCTTTGATCCATATAAATCTCCAGGACCAGACGGAATCATTCCGGCCGAATTACAAAAATGCTCAGATATGATCATTCCACCATTGGAAATCATTCTGACAGGCTGTGTAAGGTTGAAATATATTCCCAAGGCCTGGAGAATGGCAAAAGTAGTCTTCATTCCTAAAGCAGGGAAACCCTCCCACGTTAACCCTAAAGATCTTCGACCAATTAGCCTATCATCCTTCCTTCTTAAAACTTTGGAAAGACTGATTGAAATTTACATTAGACATAGCTTAAAACCATGTCTCATTTCCACAGCTCAACATGCGTACTCTAAGGGAAAATCAGTAGAAACAGCACTTCATACGCTGGTACGTAGTATTGAATATTCCCTCAAATACAAAGAATATAATCTTGTAGCTTTCCTAGATATTGAAGGAGCTTTCAATAACGTCAGTTACCAGGCGATCACAACAGCAATGGACAAGCTGAAATTAAAGAAATCACTCAGTGATCTCATAAGTCACATGCTCAGAAGCAGGACAATAACTTCCAGCATGAGAAGTTTTACTACCACCAGATCGGTAAATCGAGGTACCCCCCAAGGTGGGGTCCTTTCACCTCTTTTATGGAATATGGTAGTAAACGACCTACTAACATTATTGGAAGCTGAGGGTTTCAGGGTGATTGCCTATGCTGACGATGTTGCAATATCTGTATCTGGAAAACATCCCCAAGTTCTCTTGTAACTCCTACAAAATGCCTTAAATAGGCTAACAAAATGGGCTAATCAATGTGGCTTGGACGTCAATCCACATAAAACAGAACTAGTACTCTTTACGAGAAGGTACAAAATTCCTCAGTTTAGCCCACCCAAGATTAAAGGAATACCATTAAGCTTTTCCGACCAAGCTAAATACTTAGGCCTCATTTTAGACAAAAAACTAAATTGGAAGGCAAATATTGATGAAAGAGTAAAAAAGGCTACCGTAGCGCTTTTTACTTGTAAAAAGGCCATAGGATCAAAATGGGGCTTCTCCCCAAAGATAACCCACTGGCTATACACTTCGGTAATCAGACCGATACTCATTTATGGAGTTGTTGTATGGTGGACCGCACTGGACAAGATGGTAAATCTAAACAAGCTCATCAAAGTTCAACGGTCAGCAGGTATGTGCATCACAGGAGCACTTCGCTCAACACCAACCGCAGCCCTGGAAGTGCTTTTAAACCTAACACCTCTCGACATCTTCTCCAAAATGGTGGCAGCCAACACATGTGTGAGGCTTAGAGCCACCTCTCAATGGAACAGTAACAATACTGGTCATACTACTATTCTAGACAATTTTAGATCTATCCCAGATCGCTTAGATTATACCACCCCAAAAATGGTGTTCGGTAAAAGCTTCCATGTCTCTATCCCTTCAAGATCCTCCTGGGAAGAAGAAAGACCCCTGGAAGACAACGCGGTACACTTCTATACAGACGGTTCAAAGACCGACTGCGGAGTTGGAAGTGGTATCTATTCAGAACAACTGAATCTCAGTCTATCATACAGACTTCCCGATCAATGTAGTGTATTCCAGGCAGAAGTAATGGCGATTAAAGAGGCACTATCCTGGCTCAAAGAAAACGTTATATCTTGCAAGGATATACGAATCTTCTCGGACAGCCAAGCCGCTCTCAAATCTCTCGCGTCTGTCTCCATAAACTCTCAAATAGTCCACGATTGTCGATCATCTCTGAATGAGATGACGGAACAGTTTAATATTCACCTCATTTGGGTGCCGGGCCACAGAGACATTCCGGGAAATTGCAAAGCCGACGAGCTCGCCAAAAACGGAACACTTCTGACCAATGTTAGACAAAAACACAACATAGGAATACCACTCGCTACATGCAAATATCTTCTCAAACAATATGCTCTAGAATCAACCAATGCTAGATGGTCACAGGGTACCACCTGCCTAGCAACCAAGCAAATATGGCCAAGCATAGACTTAAAACGGTCAAAAGGCTTGATATCCCTGAGCAGACAAAATATAAGCTCTACAATTGGAGTAATAACAGGACACTGCCTCATAGGCAGACATGCTCTGAGGCTAGGGGTCTACACAAATAACTTCTGTAGAAGCTGCATGGACGAGGAGGAAGAGGAAACAGTCCAACACCTTCTATGTACATGTCCAGCACTCTCCATTAGAAGGAACAGCTTTCTAGGTAATCACTTCTTCGATAATACCAGTGAACTGGCAACAATCGACACAAAATGTCTCTCTAACTTCATTAGAAGCACGAATTGGTTTGTTTAAGCTCATTACTCTCCCATGAGTATTTTGTGGTATCACAACGGACCCTTGAGGTCTAAGTGAGTCAACAACATCTGGACAGCCACTCGAACCTAACCTAACCTAACCAGTACCTGCGAAACCGATATCGATACGATAAACGTGTTTATAAAATTGTCGATATTATCGTATCGCCGATAAGCACTGACCGATAATTATCGAATTATCGATATCGACTGAAAGAATTCTATTTTAGACACTGCGTGCGCAAAGTTTGAATTTTCATTCAATAGCATCTACTAATAGTAGTTTACTTGCAGTATTACACACATTTGATCGTTTTTTTACGCGTTCTCTCGTGCTTTCGATGTCTATCGCCTTTTGTAGAAACCCGATGAATATCGATACTTGAACGAAACGCGTCATTTGTTTCCGAGACATGTTGGAAGCCGGTTGATTATTATTAAATATAATAAGTGGTTATGGAAAGGTTGTCTCCATCTATAATCATATTTGTCTATAAATGTAGATACCTATAAATAAGTTCTGTACGCTGTTGGAGTATCGCGCATAGCACCGGAATACCAGATAACGCGAAAAAGTACACCGTTCTATATTTTTCCCTCAGAACGGTAATGGGCATGAGGACTTTCAACAAATGTCGATTTAAAATTGCGGGTGAGACGAGGTTCGCAGGGTCGGCTAGTCTATAAAATTGTATTAAATGAATATTGAATAGCTTGTGTCTCACTATATGCTTTGCTAAATACTCGTAGTAATGCAATTTTTTTTTGTTTTATTTCGATATTTTATCGAGTATCGTATCGGTATCGTATCGAAGTCGATAACGATACGATACATTTGTCTTAAAATTATCGCCGATATCGATACGATACGATAAAATATTTTTTTATTCGATACGATACCGATACAAATGAAATATATCGGTATCTTATCGTATCGTGAAGCCCTAGCCTGCAGAGATAACAAGGGAACATCATAGTAGAATCGCAGTCAATGCCGATGGTCGGTGACGACGAACAAAACCCCGCCGTCAGACAGGAGCCTTTTATCGTACACGATGATAGCCAACAATTCCGTGAACCCGACCTAGAAGAAGTGAAAACGGCAATATCACGGCTGAAGCCCAACAAAGCCGCTGGAGCAGATGGTTTAGCTGCCGAGCTGTTCAAAGCAGCAGGCGACGATCTAGATAGGAGCATGCACCAATTCATCTGTAAGATATGGTTGGAAGAATGCATGCCCGATGAATGAAAACTCGGCATTGTTTGCCCGATCCTGAAAAAGGGAGATCTTCCTAACTGTGCCAACTACAGAGAAATCAGTCTACTTAACATCGCCTACAAGATCCTCTCTGCCATAATATCTGAACGTCTGCAGACTTTCATCAACAATTTGATTGGTCCTTATCAATGTGGCTTCAGACCAGGAAAGTCAATCATCGACCAAATTTTCAAGATGCGGCAGATCCTGGAAAAAAACCTATGAATTCCAAATCGATATCCACCATCTCTTCATCGATTTTAAGACCGCGTATGACAGCATCTACAGGGACGAACTGTATAAATCTATGTCTAGTTTTGGCATCCCTGCCAAGCTCGTTCGCTTGTGCAAAATGACGATGGAGAACTCAAGCTGCTCCATCAAGGTTGGCTATGAGCTTATGGAATCTTTCGACAAAAGGATTCAGACAAGGCGATCGCTGTCGTGCGATTTCTTTGACATCGTTCTTGCGAAGATAGTGCAAAACTCCACCGTCAACACCAGAGGCACTATATTCCAAAAATCTGTCCAGCTTCTCCCGTACGCCGATGATATTGATATAATGGGAAGAACACAGCGTGATGTCAATGGCGCCTTTGTGAGAATTGAGACAGAAACGGCAAAAATGGGTTTAGCGGTAAATGAGGGAAAAACGAAGTACATGATGTCTTCGAAAAAGGACACCCAACACCGACGGCTCGGACAGAACATCACAATAGACGCATACAACTACGAGGTAGTAGAGGAGTTTGTCTACCTAGGCTCCGCTATTAACACGGGCAATAATACCAGCGCCGCCGCGCCGAGATCAGACCAAGAATTACTCTTGCTAATCGCTGTTTTTTTGAGCTAAGAGAGCAATTGAGTTGAAAATCCCTCTCTCGAGCAACTTAGGTAAAACTGTACAACACCCTCATCATCCCTGTCCTGCTGTATGGTGCAGAAGCATGGACCTTGACAAAATCGGATGAATGTGCCTTAGGCTGTTTCGAGAGGACAGTTCTTCGGGTCATCTTTGGCCCCGTGTACATTGATGGGGAATGGAGAAGAACATATGTACAACAGCGAACTTTACGGGTTGTACAACGACGCGGACCTAACCAGAAGGGTTAAGGCCCACAGACTCAGATGGCTCGGTCAATCAAAGCGCATGGACACCAATGCTTCGGTCCGGAAAGCCTTCCACACTATTCCCGAGGGACGCAGAAGGAGAGGCAGACCGCGGTCAGGTGGCGCATACAAGTGGAAGAGGACCTCAATCAACTTGGAGTGTAAAACTGAAGACAGCTAGCTAGGGACCGAGCTGGCTGGCGGAGACTGTTGGATGAGGCCGTAAGTAAGTAAAAAAATCTTCAGTGAGTTGGTGATTATTCGTGGTGAAGTACGGTGAGTCCCAAGACTACAATTTTTGTTAAATAAATAGTTGAAATTGCTGCATGTTCCGAAAGACTGATTTTGACGAAGATTAATACAAAAAGCTCTTCTTAAATTTGTTTCTCAATTTTAACCCCAGTTTCGGTCATTTGTTGGTCATCCACGTCAAAAAAAGGGAAGCAAACAAATTTGTCCAATAAATCTTCTGGAGCAATAAATATTTTGTAATTCTCATCACGTGCATCACACCCTTGAACAATTTTTGATTTTTTTGTTTTCAAAATTTTATCAAACGCAAGCTTAATATTTTTGCAGATTTTCTGTATTTTTTACAAATAAAATCGATCAATAAAACAAGACAAGAAAAATATCTATGCATCATCTTTCAGCAAAATAAAAATTGGTTCCGAACGAAGAAGAAAAGTTAAAAAAAAAAAATGATTTATTTTATCGTTTAAAAGGCCATCAAGCAAGACATACATACATTTAACAGAAGCAAGAAAAAAAAGTTAATATGGACGAAGTTTCATGAACATTTTTCTCATACAAAATGCACAAACACATTTATGTTGCTCTTTTTTTGTGCGGGCGGACCCGGCTTAAGCAAGAACAAGGAAAAGATATCTTGGGGCGTTTTCGTTGACTTGGTTTTGGGTCCTGATTCAAGACAAAGCAAAAAAATCCTTCCAGTCTTATATGTTGTGTGTTCGTGTATGAAAGAAAAGTTTGTTCTTGAACGAATACAATGAATAAATATCTCGAGATTGCTCTTGAATTGGTTTCTCAATTATATTCGAATAAATGTCAAAACCGTTTGTGGACTTTGAAAACAAATAAGAAACAATATTTCAAAAATATCTTTACTTTCAAATTTTTAATAATAAGGATTCGTAGAAATGAAAATCATTATTTTGCTGAAGGTTGTTGAGGAAGTCCTTTGAAATAGCAATAATAATTGTGAGGAAAAGTTTGCGAAGAAGTCAAGGGAAAAGTCAATTGGTGTTGAAGTTCAATTATTAATTGTTAAAAGACTATTGGTTAGGATTTTGGTGGAAAGGATGAAGAAAGTTTTAGGCGAATCGATGAGGTTTTGATCTGTAATGAAGAATCAAAGTCTTAGAGAAGTTTATTGTGGCAGCTTTTCGATTTGAACTTTGAAAACATTTGCAAAGCCAATAATTTTAGTAATTTTTAAACCTCAATTGCAATCAGTTATGCTGAAGGGTTGTTACGAAGTTGTTTGGTTTAGAAATGTTGGTTAAAACAATGGATCCTTTCCAAGGTTGCAATAAAAGTACGGTTAGGCGAAAGTTGAGAGAAAAATTAAACTCAAAACTGAAACAGACAAAGGAAACGCCAAAGAACGGTATATTATACAGGGTGATTCACGAGCGTTGTGCCAAAAAGCTAGAGCGTGTAGGTTGAGTTGAGACAAGAAAAAAATCGTATTGGAGGGGGGTGTCTATTCCCCCCCGTTTAGCCGGGAGGGGCAATTTTCTGAAAAATTGACTTATTTTGTCAAAAAAAAAATTAAAAATCAACGGCTTAGTTTACAACACCGTGCTATACCTTTCTAAAAAGGTAAAAACTTCTTCTTTCACTTTGTTTTTAAAATAAATTGTTTTAACGAATAGTTTAAAAAAAAAAATTTCAAACTCAAAATTTTCAAAAAAAAAGCCAAAAAAAATTTTTGAACTAATTTTTTTCAAAATTTTATGTAATTAAGTACTGATTTTGTTTTAAAATTTCAATGTCTTTGTTAACTCTTAGTCGAAAACAGAAAACCGGATGCAAAAATGTCTTTTCGTTTTTGAGAAATAAAAAAAAAACCAAAACCACTTTTTTCTAAGAAAATCTTTGTTTTTATTTTTACCTATCTGGACTTTTAGTTTAATTTATTAGTTTAATTTACAAATTTAATTTTTTGTGATTAAAGTTTTATGAGGACTCAATAAAGTAGAAAAGTATTGGATTTTCAATGGATTAACCATTTTATTCATTGATAACGTCTGAAAACTGACCAGCAATTTTTTCTTACTATACCTGGGGCCGCGGCCACTCGCCGGCGAAGGGTTCTACCTGCTGGGGGCTTAAGATAATTAAACCGCAATTTTTCTTGAATGAAAAAACAATTAACAACCTAAAGGTTAATAAAAGGCATCGCATATTTACTTAACAACCATTTACAATTAAAATTTTAACTCATCAACACATAACAATAACAAACTCATACGCTCGAGAAGAGTTAGCGGACAGGAACTTCTGCTACGGTTTAACTTATTGTCGAGATCGGGAAGCTGAAAGACTCTACGCTGAAAGATATCCCAATAGATGGCGCCCAAGTCGTAGCATGTTTTCAAGAATCCGCCGACGAGAGCACTGAGAGCTAGAAGTGAAAGGTCAATGGCAGACGTTATCAATGAAAAAAAATGATTAATCCAGGGAAAATCCAATACTTTTCTACTTTATTGAGTCCTCATAAAACTCCAATCACAAAAAATTAAATTTATAAATTAAACTAATAAATTAAACTAAAAGTCCAGTTAGGTAAAAATAAAAACAAAGATTTTTTTAGAAAAAAGTGGTTTTGATTTTTTCTTAATTTCTCAAAAACGAAAAGACATTTTTGCATCCGGTTTCCTGTTTTTGACTAAAAATTAACAAACACACTGAATTTTTAAAACAAAATTAGTACTTAATTACATAAAATTTTGAAAAAAATTAGTTCAAAAATGTTTTTTTTGCTTTTTTTTTGAAAATTTTAAGTTTGAAAATTTATTTTTTTAAACTATTCGCTACAACAATTTAGTTTAGAAACAAAGTGAAAGAAAAAGTTTTTGGCTTTTCAGAAAGGTATAGCACGGTGTTGTAAACGAAGCCGTTGATTTTTAATATTTTTTTAAACAAAAGAAGTCAATTTTTCAGAAAATTGCCCCTCCCGGGTAAACGAGGGGAATAGACCCCCCCCCTCCCATACGATTTTTTTCTTGTCTCAACTCAACCTACACGCTCTAGCTTTTTGGCACAACGCTCGTGAATCACCCTGTATATATTTTTTTCAATTAGCAAAAATATATGTAGTGCATTTGCAGGACTACTAGAACTTTTAGGAAAGCGTCCGTCAGGGACACGTCACATCTCTTACGAAAGTCAAAACAATAATTCCAAAATTGTATTACTTTTCATAACACGAGTACGGTTAACTTGCGTACCTAGTCCAGACCGGTGCGGGGAAATAACTCCACGGGAACTAACTCCACTGAGGGATTTACTTCCCACCAAGTGAGAACTTACTCCACTTTTGTAAAGTGTAGTTAGTTCCCATGTACAGTGGGAATTAAATTCCTCAAAAAATCAGTGGATCTAGTTCCTTTCGAATTTTAAATAATTTGCCACTTTAATTGAGAAAAAATTAAAATAAGAATTCAAGTATACTGAGCAATTTTGATTGTGAAATTAAAATAAATGTCTTTTAGAAACGAAGTCATTCCGAAATTCAGTTTTTAAGACTGAAAATATATATTTTTTTAAATCGCATGTACAAAAATATTGAGAAATTTAGTCATTCGGAAATTCCTTTTTAAGAATCTGACCCACTATATAGTGGACGCCGGTTCATTAGTCCAGAAATCAAATTTGGGGTTTCTGACCTTTGTGATTAATTTTAAACATTTTGTAAAACGGTATAATAACGGTTGAAATATACCGCATGCTCTAAGTTTATGTGACATAAAGGAAACCTTTTCTAATTCTTCTGAAGTTTGGTGTTCGTGAGAGTTGGGCATTCTACAAGCGCACTGTACTTGAACCCAGTTTCATCTTGTTGCATCTTTTTTTCACTTAAATAACTGAGCTATTTCAATAACATTAAAAGTTCCATCGGAAAGAAATTTTTTTTGTATTGATTGGAGTAAGTACCTACTACTTTTTCATTACTAGACCTTAACTCTACAATCCATCTCAAATGGTTAAAAAAAATTGTATTATAAGTATTTGGAGCTTGAACCAAAAATTTGAAGTGAGCGAAGCGAGTGGAAAAAATTTTGCCCAAAAGAGAATCAATTTGGGGTATGAAAATAAAAAAATTCGCGCGAATTTTTTTATTTTCACACCCCAAATTGATTCTCTTTTGGGCAAAATTTTTTCCACTCGCTTCGCTCACTTCAAATTTTTGGTTCGCGCGAATTTTTTTATTTTCACACCCCAAATTGATTCTCTTTTGGGCAAAATTTTTTCCGCTCGCTTCGCTCCCAATCAAACCGAATTGATTTTGAATGTTACAAATAGTCATCATCCTCAGACCAAGGTGAAAAAAGATGCTCAAAATGAATCATTGCAGTGCAGCACCTGGTTTCCAGACACTAGCATGCTTTTCCAAATTAAAGGAAACGCAACAGCTTTGAAAATGAATTGCTCTATCCATTTTGTCGACAAATAGGTAGTTTATAAAACTGATCTTATTTATTTATAAGACATTTTGGGGTTGAAGTTATGTATGCATACATGAATTTAAGTTTTTTTGTTTTATTTTTACGATGAACATTTTTTGTTTCCACATTATATTGACGAGTACAAATAAATTTTGTGATTCTCATAAAATACATTTCTTACCATTTGGGACTTTTGTCCGATAGAAGATAATATAAATTTGGCCATAGTGGGTTAGTAGTAGTCTAAATATAATAAAATTTGGCACTTATGATCCACCATAGTGGGTCATTAGTCCCGAAACTGATTTTCGGGACTTCTGACTTCCGGACCAGTTTCCCTGCGCCATGTATACATGTGTGAACTTAGTTCCCATAAGAAAGTGAACTAAGTTCTCACCGTACATGGGAACTAACTACACTTTACAAAAGTGGAGTAAGTTCTCACTTGGTGGGAAGTAAATCCCTCAGTGGAGTTAGTTCCCGTGGAGTTAGTTCCCCGCACCGTCCAGACCTTGCTGATCACTCAAAACTTGAATAATTTTATTTAAGAAATCACATTTTAACTTAAAAGTTTAATATTCGTAAAAAATGTTTAATGGACCAGGTGGCCATAGCTCAAAGGATAGAGTAGTCGATTGCTAAGCCGAACGCTACGGGTTCAAGCCCCAGCTTCGGTAGCACTCTTTTCCAACGAAAATCACCAGCTTATCTGACGCCACCTGTGCGATAACATGAGACAATATAACATCTATGTCTCCCTCTCTGAGCCACGTAGGTTTCTGTTATGTGCTTTCCTTCTATGTATCTATCTGTCTCTCTCTGTTGTATTAATGTCTTGTTCTGTCCCAGCCGATGGTCTCAGTCGCCAGTTGTAATTTCAATGTTCAATGTTTAATGCATAGCTAGCTACAACTGGCCCCTTAGTTGACAGTGAGGCAAACCATATTGGGATGGAGCTGGAAGGATGCCGTAGATTAAAGACGCTCGATGTCTTTTACTATAATTATGAATGGAGTCGTCAGTTGGCCAACGATCAAAATCGATGGAAGACACCAGTTGTAGTGTAGATGAAAAAAAAAATCTCCCCGGTAAGTACGACGATGATGATTATTATATTTCCTCGACAACAGCTTTGAAAGTTTTTAACGAAATTATTGGGCTGGGTTTGGACTAACCAACTCTTTTCTTTGTACGTTTTTAGTAACCTGACAAATCCCATCCCGTTCACTGCGGCGTATATATTGCCGACTATTTCCTCCCGCCACCTCATTATGAATCTAGGTCACAGGAACCATAAACTCAGTCCGGTCGGTCAACAGTTGGTAAGGTATCGAAGTCCCTTCAGCGTAGGCATGCTAGCGTTCTTTCCTTTGAATCTACAGCTTTTTGCAAAGAATATAAATGAGAATTCTCTTGGAAATTTCAGTGTATTTGACTCCCATATTTGCAAGTTGATTTCTGTCGAGTGGCTTTCCTTTCTTTCGCCACATTGTGTACTTTCATTGGGATAGGCAGGTTCGCAACAGATCGCAAAGTGATATGAGGCTTACCGTAAGATGTAAGATGCTGATCAAAACTTCGTAAGGTATCAGGCTGATGCGTAGAATATCAGGCTGAGCGTAAGAGACAGCAAGTTTTTTTTTTTGTTTTGGTTTCTTCAGAGCCGAAATGATGAATACTATGAAAATGAATTGTTTGATGTGAGCTGTCAAATTCGATCTAACAGTCGTTACTCAAATAGTGTCAAGATTTTTCCGAAGATATTAGGATAGGTACTTATCTTATCGAAGACAGAGACAGAGACAGAGACGGAGACAGAGAGTCTGGAAGGCATAAGTATGCTTTTAACCCTTTTCATGACTGTTAAAAATTTTCTAAAAAGTATCAATTCATGTAGGTAACAACTCAAAATTAGATTTTAAGCCGTTTTGTATTTCTTCCAAACTGTGAAGGAAACCAGTCACCGAAGCACAGGGAATTGTAGGTGTTTTTATGCAGCACTTCCAGCAGCTGCTGAATGCGCATAATGTCGTGCAAGCCAATGACGAAAGAGAAGCAAGTCCAGACAATGAAGACCCAGTCTCAGTACAGAAGAGGTAGAAAGAGCCATCCAAAAAATAAAAAATAACAAGTCCGACGGGTAGCTGCGGAGCTCTTTTAATATGGAGGAGGTGTTTTGATGAACCGCAATCACATTGTCATCACAAAAATGTGGGAGGAAGAATGCATTCCCACTGACTGGTCGATAAGCTCCATATGCCCCGTCTTCAAAAAAGGCGATCCTTTATCATGCAAAAACTACCGGGGAGATCCGACGAAGAATTATCCTAGCGAACCACTGCTACTTTGGTTTCGCCAAACAACTGGGTTCAAAACTCATCATTTGAAAAACATAGTTTCTCTACGTGCGTCGTTGCCGAGTACTGAACGATAATTAAAAAAGGGGAAATGATACTGAGCACTTCCGAAAGGAAAATTCATCGACGTATTTTCGGTCCCGTATGCTGTACTAAGATGTGGATGTAGTCCAGGAAGCCAAGAAAAGACGACCACATTGGCTCGACTATATCGAGCGAATGGACGACAACGCTATAGCCCACCAAGTCTACCTATGGCAGCTCTCAGGTTCGAGACGACAAGGAAGACACACCCTACGGTACAAGGACCAAGTGACTGCGGATGCCAGAGTGCTTGGTTTTGGCGACTGGAGGGTGCATGCGAACAACCGTTTCCGATGGAAGGCTGCTGTGTTTGAGGCTGAAGTACTTCATGGATTGGGAGCCAGATGAAGTAAGTAAGTATCCCACCAAAAACATTCTGTAAAAAATTAGCCAAATATCGACGGAGTTGCTTGTTTACCTCTTAAAAGTAATGAAATTAAATTCAGACAAAGTCGTCCCAAGTCTTGGTTCTTTACTGCGATTTCTTTATTGTTATAGTTAATGTTGTGTGACTTTGAAAGGTACACAAGGATACAAAACCAGGTGCTCCATGACACCATTGCACCAATCTATCGCCAGAACCGCTAACCATTGACGACATAATCGGCCTGAATTTTTGAATAAATCAAAATTTGATTCGAAAAGCCTTCACTACCTTCTTTATTTGCAATTTAGATTTTGGCTACGTGTCAAAAAAGAAACACCAAGAAAATGAAATTTAGGACATTCTATATTGAAGAAAAGTCCTTAAAGAAGTCAGCTTATTTTCTGGAACACTGGTTTGAAATATTCATACCAGAAGTTTTCCGTGCGCTACAACTCATTATTCAGGATAACTTTTGCAATACTTCAAAGGATATTCTCTAACGTACCTAAGTCCCTCACTAGCTCGCCATTGTAAAGTCGGTTGAAAGTTTTAAAAATCACAAAAACTCAATTTTCTTACGCAAATCCATTCAAACAGAAAAAAGTAGAAGATACCTTATGTCCAGTAGGACAGTATGTACTTAATATCCTCTCTGCTCCGAAAGTCATGTAATCTTTATCAATTGCATTCCTTCTACTTTATCCTCTCTACCTTTAAATCCACCTAATTCAGTTCTCAGATGGACGATCAGACCGGACGGTCCGGTCCGTTGCTCTTAATCTTGACAAATCATTCTGTTTTATGCAAAAAGCATGAAACGACGAACACATAAAAAAAAGAAAACTGCATAAGACAGATTCCTTGTTCACTGTGCATTCTTAAGCATATAATCTGTTACTGAACTTACCTATCGTACTCGCGATTGTCTTCGTCGCATCTGGCATCCTGAAGCTCCCGCCAGCTTTTGCCGTGACGGCACGTTGTTACCAAAACTAGGTCTCGTCCGTTATGCAAATGAAAAAGTGAGTTCCGTGTCTCTGAACCTATCCCGTGGACATATCTAGAAAAAAGATAAGAAGAACAAAATTCAAGTTACACAAAAAACTAAAACGAAAACGAGAATTGCAATGAAATTAGCGATAGTTTTTCTCTCTGTATGCGATTTTGTATTTGTGCTGAAGGAGTAAGAAAGTATTCTCTTCAAGAAACGACTATCTACAAGTTTTATTAATTCCTTGAATGATCCAGGAGTTTTTTTGGAAGAAAATATAAACAAAAAACACAAAACCCGTTAGCTGAGCAAATAAAACGAATAACAAGAAACTTTTCCTTCCAACAAAGAGAGCAAAACAAACAGAACTTTTGTAAAATACCCCTGCTGCTGGCTCGAATTTTGTTGCCTGTGGGAGGGAGGCTGATTTCTCATGATATCTGGGAATGTCCTAATGGCAAAGCTTTGTGGTAGTAGTTTGGAGAACTATCATCCCAGGAAGATAGTCTCTGTAGGTACCTCTGGAAAAACTATGATGAAGCCCGGCAATAACCGGACCTGTATCACAGTTTCGATGGGCCACTAAGCTGAATAAAACTTTTCCGAAAGCAATACCACAACCATCGATATGGAATCTATAGCCCACCCACAGCAGTATCTTCCCTCAAGGATATGGCCCCATTCGTCCCTTTTTTTGCTTTCATTGTTTTTTCTTTTATTTTTTATTTGCACATGCTTGCCTTCGGTATATGCAGGCCATTCTGGATTTTATTTGTTTTTATATGCCCCATCATGCTCTGGAACTCGTGGTGGTGGTGCTTGATCGCCTTCGCAATTGCCATAATAACTAAAACTTAATCAGACAATGGGCCCGATAGGAGTCATAGTGTGGGTTTTTTTTATGTCTCGAAAAAAGAACAGATTCAAGGCAAACCAGTGGACAAACAAAGTATCTATCGAGGGATTTAAGGGAAACATTCAATTGAACCAGGTCGGTCTTTAGATAGATTTGTGCAGATTGCAGTTGCTTGGCCGGGTCTTAAAGGGTGTTCTTGTGGTTCTTGACAAGAATTGATCTCTTGTGTGCATTTACGGATTAGTTTTGGTTTGCTACAGTGAGGTGAAAAAAAAAAAACTATTCTAGTTCAGTGAAACTATTTACTATTTACTTCGTGGTTGGTGCTAATTTGTACAGCGATTTAAAAAGGACTTACAATGTTTACACCAAAAAGAATTTGTAACAATGAATTATTCTGAAATCATACTTTTCAAATAATTACATATTTCAATAGCATACTTTTTTGATGGAAAATTTGATAGCCTACTTTTAGTATAATTTTCAAACAATTCTTTCAAACATAGCATACTTTCACATAAATTGATTATTTGTAATGTTAAACTTCACATTCAGTCACTGTAAGAAGAATAACAAGGGGACCATACTTTTTTTTCAAAAAATCGAATTTTAATGGTACAATTTTGGGTTTTCAATACTGATATTACTTTTGCAACTAGTATTGGCATTTTGACAGAATATACGGACCCACAAGACAGAGTCTTTTTGTATTTGACTAAATAAATTGTGTACGGTTCCCACTTCCCGGATCAAACTTTGCATTGTTTTTTTTTTGTTTTTTTTTTTTGTTACTGTGTGGTACTATAGAGCAACATTAGTCCTGCAAAGTGAAATTTGCAAATCTTATATTCCGACATTTAATCGTTAAGAAATTGGAGAGATGGAGACATTACAATTTTGAGCGAACACTTACGATTACAAGGTATGTTAAAATAGTTGTTCTCGTCTTGAAGTATTAATCGGGCAAAGAACTGGATGTGTCTTTTTGTCTCTGCGTAGGGATAAATTCCAATGTGGACCACTTAGATTAGGTTAGTTTTAAAGTTTAGGCCAGAAAAAGGGCCACTGTGATAGCACATAAATATAGAGATTCCAACTAGTGGAACCATTTACAGCTGTTTATAAGGATTAGAAGACATTTAATATATTTGCTTCTCAGGCGAAGCTTGCGTTTTAGGAAAAGAGCAGAGCATGTGCAGAGTAGGTGAGAGATTGTTTCCTCTTCTTTTTCGTCCCAGCAGTTTGGACATGCCATGGCTGCCTCCATGCAGCCCAACCAACTGGAGCTTGTTGTTATATGTCATTGTTAAGGCAGTTTCTTTTAGCACGAGTTTACATATAAAGCTTTCGATATTTCTATGATCGACAATCGAGGGCCATTTGAAAGTTAGTCGGGACAACGTCGAGATATTTTACTGCAGCCTGACTGTCAGGATAAACTTCGGAACTGATCACTAAAATTTCCGTATGGAAGACACTACAGTGATTTGGGAGGTGGAATGAGTGGCTTAAATTAAGCTTTTCTGAGTACATATCACTACCAATGCCATTATCTGTTTTGGACCCTGTATAAAAAATGAATACTCTGGTCTTCCAGGAATTTTTTGTCGTTCCATTCGGCTCTGGAGAGAATGGAGACCTGGAAGTTTTTGCCAAAGTGGGGTTTTGGAATGGTGTAGGCTATGAACTTTGGTATAGAAACGAAAGATTTAGGGATAATATAATGAACAACATTATTGCTGATCCATTGATTTTGAGTTTTACAGCTATATTTGCAGTCCTTTTTTTAATAAAGTTATCGAGGGGTGTCAGATGCGGAGAGTGCCTTGCGTCACTGAAGAGGTGGTTCAGAAGGCCCCGTTTGTACAAAGACAGACAGTACGTTGGACTCTGCAAAGTTAGTTACAGTAAATAGCTTTGTTCAGTGCAGTCCACCATACTGCGACCCCGTACATGAAAATTTGTCGGGTGACCGATGCTATTAGCCAATTATGCAAGGTAGCTATCGTCTTGCTTCCTATGGCTTTTTAACAAAAGAAAAGAGCTACTGTGGCTTTCCCAACTCTTTCCTGAAAATTTGGGTTCAGGCTTGAGTAATACACCTTTAATTGAAGGAGGTACAATTTCTGAAATTTTTTATTTCCGTGTGAAGGGGACGAGACCGGTTTTTTTATATCAAGCTCGAGGAGGTCCCTTAGGGTACTAAAAGATTTTCTGGAACGGCGATAGAACCATTATCAGCATAAGCAATCACTCTTAGCCTCCTTTCTACAGGGATGCAAGCAGTTCATTAACTACTATGTTCCACAGAAGAGGGGATAGAACACCACCTTGCAGCGTGGCCCTGCCAACAGACCTTCTCGTTGAAAAATCACTCATTTTAAAGCTGATGATCTTACTGTTTAGCATTAGATAAATCATAGAGTGAGTTTTTTAAGTTCAGAGTCGTCAAATCAGAAGTGATAGCAGATGTATCAACGATGTTAAAAGCTTCCCCAATGTATAGGAAGGCAACCATAGTACGTGTATACTCCTTTTGTTCAAGGGAGTATTCAATAGTACTTACCTTGGTATGTAAGGCTGTTTCTACCGATTTCCCTTAACAGTAACCATGCTAAGACATAGAGACGGAGAGTCTTTCTTCAATGCTATCAATCGATGATAAGCTAATAAATCTAAGATCTTTTGGATTGACATGCGAGCACTTGCCCGCTTTGGATGAATATTACCTTTACTTTTCTCCATCGCTGAGGTATATGGACAAGATCTAGACAACTTTTGAAAATCATCTCAATTTTGGGCAAAGTTTAGTGGCTGGTATGTTGTCAGCTGGTATAATTTGATCTAAACCTGGAGATTAATAAGGTTCGAATTTTTTTTTCGTCACTAGACCTTGGGAGAAAGTCAAGTTATTAACAGACCTGGAAAGGTTTGTTGCATTATGGGATTTGGTTTAGCAGGATTAACTTCTTCGCAAGAGTTAGTCCATCTGAGTTTTCAAGACACCTAGGCATGGTTTGCTTTGTCGGGAGAATCTTCCTTAATCTCGATGACTCCGAAGATTCTTCATTTGAGTTTCATTAAGATATCCTTGAGGATCTCTTGTTTTTTCTCAATTCTTGTTTTACTTTTTGAGGGATTTCATTTAAGATAAGATTGGGGGAATCTTGACTTTTTTGCATGATTGAACGGTCTTCTAGAATCTTTTCTTAGTGTTTCTAGTTCAGCAGCCCAGCAGTATGTTTTCTTTCTTCCCCTTACTGTAGTAGGGCCGTAAGCTCATCGACTTTCTTGTAGAGATTTAAAACACATGCGGGTGGATCAAACGGTTTAGGATTGTCCTATATTTTGGCCAATATATTTCCGATAATTTCGGAATTGGATTCGTTTTGGGGGAACAATATGAGTCTTCTGCCTTCAATTACGCGTGCAATCTTTTTTTTATCACGTGCGATGAGAATTTTACAATATGCCAGCACTTGATGAACAGCAGTGTAATTATACTATTTGACCTCTCCTTCGAATTTGATACTTTTTTTTTGATGAAAAGTTCAAACATTAAAAAATCACAAAACTGAAAAAATTTCCTGTTGTTCATTGAGAAAAGAGATTCTCATTGGACTTAAAGTAGTCTTTTTTTCTTTTCTTTGATTTGTATAAAGGACGAAAATGAAGATGAAAATGGGGATTTTCCCGTGTAGAAATTATAAGAAAAAGCAAGCAAAATAAATTGAAATTGAAAAAGGCTTGCAACGGACATGCAAACTCTAACTATAACCATAGACAAGAAAATTACCTAAATATCTTGAAGAGTTGATGCACGAGCAGCAGAAACAAAACAAACTAAAAAAGGACAAATTGAAACACGAAACGGAATTTAAATCACAAGGACGAGGACGAAAGCGAAAATGAGTACGACAACAAGAACGTCAACGCCGACGATGACAACGACGACACCGACGACCAACCCGACATACGGACGGACAGAATCTCTTGACCGATATTGGATTATATTTTTCTGTAGCATCATCTACCCCTCGCAACGCAAAAGAAATATTTTCCCGTCTATTTCGACTGGAAGAGTCTTTAAAGACTTTTGTTCATTTTTTGTCCGTTTGTTCTTATCGAAGAGAAAAAATCTCCCGTTTTTGTCGTCCTGTCCTGCTGGCTGGTGCTGCTTGCCATGTCCCACAGCAATTCCTTTGTAAAGTGGAAAGTGGCAAGAAGTGGCAAGATGCTTGGGATTTTTAACTACATTTAGGCAAATTGATTTCAATTTAATCAGAAAATTTTTAGTGAATTTAATGCGATTAGCTGTGAAATTTATTTTTCAAACAAGGAAGACCTTCATTTTCTTTTCCCTTTGTTGTTGGTTTTTTGTAGTTTAGAAACGCAGTTATTTCCGCGAGCCATTTTAGCAGATCTTATCGACCTTTCTTTCTTTTCTATTATTTTCTATTCTTCCCCTTCCTTTTGTTTAAGAACATTTTTTGATGAGGACATTCTTTTAATTCTTTTCTTCGTCCTTTTTCCTGTTATGATGTCTTTTAAGAGGATAACAGTTTTAATGTCATGAAGATAAAAGATGATTCTCAAAGTTATTGATTGGCTGTTTTTGCTCGCTCTCTTGTGAAATGACGATTTTTATGAATGTCCTTTTTTTCCATCCCGCCCATCTTTCATTGGCTCTAGCTTTCGGCGGGTATGGTTTCTACAATCTGTGAAAACGAATAAAGAAAGGAGAATATGCGAGAGAAGCCATCAAAGTGTTATGACTTGAAATAAAAATAAAATTTCTGAGGATAATCTAAAGCTAAGCACTTAAAACAAAAGCAAAGCAAAACGAAAAAAAGAAGAGAAAAAAACCGGAAATGATTTGGAAAAAAAAACGACACAATTCGTTTTTGTGAGGAAGCAAAGCAATCGGTGGTTTTGAATCTCCACAGCCAGACAAAAGTTATTTATTCGTCGCTATTATTTTTGTGAGTTTTTTTTTGTTGTACGGCAACTCGCCTTTCCATTTACGCCTTTCCATTTATTCAGTCGTGTGTCCTTATGATATTATTATTGGAATGACTTTGATTTAATTAATTCATTTGGGTTATAAATGATTGGAAGGTATAATGGGGACGATGGATTTTCCTTTTTCTAATTAATACACCAATCGACTTTGGGTTCTATTCTCGAAATGGGTTTTCGAGTTTTTTTTTGTTTTGCTTTTTTTTTCTATTCTTGGAAAATTGGTTTTCTTTTCGGACTCGCTGATGAAGAACTGATTTGTGGGTGGTGTGGACTTTTTTTCCGTTTGTGGTTTAATTGGTGAGGAATTGATTGACGAGTTTTAAGGACTCGGAAAATTAGGATTTTTTTTTTATTGGTTCTTGTGATATGAATAACAATAAAATTTGTTTGAATTGGCAATCAATAAATGTGAGAGAAATAAATATTGAAGCGTAATTTAAGGAAAAATTGAGGCAATTTTGAATGTAGTCAATTTGAAAAATGACTTCCAAGGAGGGTTTTCATACTTTTAGTTTTTTTTTTTTATACATTTTAACAGATTTTTCACTTTCAGGAAGAACTGGGGTGGAATCGGCTAAGCTGATAGTCGATAGTTGATAGTCAAAATAATTGCTTTTGCTTCATGTAAGGTGATTATCAAAACGATAATCACTTTTTTCCATACAATTCAAAGCGACAGCTATTTTGGTGTCGTTTTCAGAAATGAAAAAGAAAAAAAAATATATGAAAACGACATGGAAATAGCTGTCACTTCCAAATGTATGGAAAAAAGTGATTATCGTTTTGATAATCACCTTACGTTGAGCAAAACGACATAGCTTACTATAGGTGTTGCCAGAAATTCAAATTGTTTTATTGATCATTTTACACAGAGCAAAATAAAGTTGATAATCAAAAACGACTATCAACAAAGTGATAGTCAACAATCGCCTTAGCCGATTCCACCCCTGGTTTTATTTACAAAGTTTAAGAGATATGTAAACATTTATTCCCAAAGCTTTCCGAGAAATTAAAAAAAAATTGTAAGCAGGTAACTTTAATTGAGGTGCGAACTTGATATCTGTAGGGAAGATTTGCGTCAGTTTTTAATTAACCATAGATGGCTTAGATGTATCGGAAAAAATATCTAAAAAACATGGATAAAAGGGCTTTAAAACCTTAAAACTTGAACACAAATAATTAATTCATTTTAGTTAATATTTAATTTATGCTTATGGCAAAACAGCGTTTTCTGGGTCAGATAGTTTATGTTTGTACTCGGTTGGATCTCGTTTTTCATTAGGTTGGAATGAAATTTCAACCTTTTTTTTTAGAAAATATCATAGGCATTTATTGGGATTCTTGTCATTTTTAGGCGGAAAATAGAATATCTACATCTCATGGCCATATCTAAACAACGACTTGGCCGATTTTGTATAAACTTCATTAAAATCATATAAGCCACTACCCAAACATTCCCTCAAAACTTGATGCTAAACACTCCACTTTTTATATTTATACTAGTTGACCCGATAGACGGTGTTTCGACACACGAATTATTTCTTGAGTCTGAATTGATTGTGGTTATATTTGAATTGAGGTGATTGTTAATAGGCACATACCAAAACTATAACAAATAGCACAGCACACATAAATAATTAACATAAAATAACCAAAAGTATGACGAAATCAACATTAAACTTCTAAAAAACAAATAAATAGGGTGGCACGACAGCTCTTGAAGAGCCAAGGCCTAAGTGGCTTACTCTCATCAACAATTCTCTGGGTGCGTGTGAAGAATTGAGGGGACCTACAACTTAACGCCGATTCCGAACGGCAAAGTTGAGAAGCACTTTTTCATGACAGATTGATACCATTGGAAGTTTTGTCAGTTCTTCGCAAGAGGCAGTGCCCGTGAAGATGAAATATAAACTGTGGGCACGAGTAGGACTCGAACCCACGAGACTTTCTGCTTAGCAGCCAACGCACCTAACCACTAAGCTACGGACACTGCTAACATAAAACATTTAAGAAAGTGAAATACTCGTTTTAGAGTAAGCTTAAGTTGAATTTTTCTTAAATTAAAATCTAAAAGTTTAAGGTTCAAGTTTATAAGTTTACCCATACGTGTCAAAGGCTCATGCATTCCATAATTTGTTCGGTGAGTATGGATTTTAATAATATCAATATAAACATAATATAGAGGAGACTAGATTAGTGACCGTGGATCTTTTTTAAGGCCAAGCTGTTGACTGAATATAATAATTCTACAGTTGAATGCCAAATTGTCACACACTACTTGGTCAAACAACTTTGGAATACATTAGAGTTTAGAAATCGGCCTGTTATTACGGAGTTTGGAAACAGGAATCGAATCATGATTTCAAGATCCAAACAAAAGAGATGTTATATTATTATTTCAATTTAAGTCAACAACCGGGCTAACCACAGACACAACTTGGTCATTTGAAATTATTCTAACAAAAAATTTAAATTAAATTAAATGCTACACCTACTGAGTCTCTAGAATTAACTCTTGTAACCAAGAAACTTGTTGAGGTAAAAAAGGTTTTTGAGAAGCTAAATTTTAAGGTTGAATATTTTACTGTAATCTTGTTTCTGTTTGTATTGTGGATTTCTGTTGCCAAAATTAAATCCTTTTCTCAGAAAATGACCTTTCTCATTTGAAGGGATAGATGAAACAAACAAAAGTATGCTTCTAGTCCCCAAATTTTTTATTTTCGTCTACAAACTATTCACTTTAGGTATTTGAAATTTAAGAAATATTAGAACCATTGTGTTCCCACTGTACTAAACCATGATAGATAAAGGATTTTCTTTACACATAACTCGTTGAGGCAAAAACTGTTATATCAGCACTAATTTCTGTGGTTAGTCAAAAATATTTAACCATACTGCTCAAAGTTCAAATACGTACCTTTTTTTCTCCGTTGTTCTGAATTCTAAAAACCATGAATCGCTTTAGAAAAATTCCCGGCTAGCTCAATTAACAACCTTTGAGAGTTTCCGCTAACCAAATTCAAAAGCTGAAATCCTTACATTGCGAATGAGAGTTCTTGAATGAAAGAAAAAGGAACCTCGAAGAAGAAATCATTCTATGTAAATAATTGCTATTTTCGTTTCATTCCATTTGAAAATTCCTATAGCGAAATTATGCTTTCATTCCTTCATTTTTCAATGCTGAAACAGAACCATTTGAAATTAAAAGAAAAACGATGCGCTTTTAAGAATAAATGCAATTTTCTTAGAAGATGCTCTTTAAGAGATGGGCGTCATAGAACACGAGGTTTTTGAAGGGAAGTAAATACCAGCAGTGGTGGAAATTTGTAATTATTCAGAAGTTGATGTAACAATTGTTTTAGGACGTATACTCAGTGGTTGGAGGTTGAAGGGAATTCGCGCGTGTTTTAGTTTGATTTTATTTACTACACTAACAATTGAGAATTTTTAACATAACAGTATGTCGTCTATCGGGCTGCCAGCGACTGTGAAAAAAGTTATTTTAAATTCCTTGGAAACATTTCAAACTACAATATTTAGAAACGAAGGTGCTAAAAAACGTTTCTCAGCACTGTTTTATAATAAAGTTGTTTATTAATTCAATTTATTTACAATTTATTAAGTACTAATATTAAGTAATAATATAAGACTTAGCTAGGAGCAATGTTAACCATTCGGATGTCGGATAGAGAGAGAGACCATATGTTGACAAGACTATAGGAGAAGTTAGATCTCTTTAATAATAATTTGTTATACCATAGTGTTGCCAGCATATACAAATAAGTTGAATATAACATCCTCCCGGCTTTAATTTGTGTATCTATACTTACATAATTCATTTATTATAATTTTAATTAATTCATGATTTGTATTTTAAATAACATAATATAATTTATATATTTAATTTAACACAGTTCATTTCGTTTTAAGTACTTTCAAAGTTTCATATGAAGTAATATCTTTTTACTTTTTATAATAGTTTATTATTTTCTTAGTTCTATTACTTCTTCGTAGTTGTACAGGTTTATTTTCACAATGTTTTTTTCTTGGTATATTCTTAGATGCTATACTATTATTTAAGTAAGATAAATCAGTAGGGGGAGAAGGTGGGAATATGGAACCCCATTTTGTTTTTTAGCTTTTTTTTCCATACCCGTTAGCTGACGACATTAAATAGTATTCAATAATAATAAGTATATATTTTTCCACTATATATAAGAAAAAAAACATGTTGTGAGTACTTTTTGTAATTAATATTTTACTTTATTCAAAAAAAGTAATTATAACATTTTTGAATTTTATGCTCCTTTTATGGAACCCTGGGTTCCATATTAAATGTATGTTAAAATAACATTTTACCTTTGAGTACAAAAATTGCATACATCATAGTCATGATCGCATCCTGCGCAATCATTTAGTCCCCCAAGATTGCAGGATTAACACAGCACCCAAACCTCACCACGATGATCATGATCAAGGCTATTCGGCCTTGGGAGCAGAACATGCCACTTACATCATTGTCTGCTTCTGTTGGGGTGCGTCCGTTGCCGCTTTCCGAAAGAACAGAATCACCAGAAGATATAGCAGTATGGGATTCTGATGTTGTTTCCAATTGATCAAGACTTCTGTGTCAGTTGTTCACACCACTCCTACCACGTCCACCGTTAATAAAAAGACGTAAGGATAATATGGAACCCGGTTCCATATTAGATTCCTCTACGGGTTCCATATTACAAGACTTCATATTTTAATAAAAAACATTGTTTTTCGGGACTTTTTCAAGGAAATTAAAAAAATCTTACCTTAGAAATTGTAAATCCGAACACTTAGAAATATTTATGAATTTTAAACCAGACGAAAACCCGAACCGTTATGAACTTTCGAGACAAACAAAAATAATAAAAAAAAGTTTTCCTTTTTGCTCAGTTTTTGGAAACAGCTTTGCGGCGAAATGATCAAGGCAAAAGTTGTGTATCTAGGCAATATGAGTATTTGCTATGAGACTTAACGAAATGTTGCTATTCGCTAAAAGATGGCACTATCTGTTTTGGTTTTAGAGGGGGGTTCCTAATTAACAACAGGTTCCATATTCCCACCTTTTCCTCTACCATTCTTAATAGTATCTTTATCAGTATAAGACTTAGGAATGTTTGTATACAAATAATTAAATTTCCGTTTTTTATTTACTTTTTTCAGTTGATTTACATGAACAACTTTATACTGAAAACCAAGTTTTACTATGTATCTTACAGTACTCAAGATTTTGTTTATAGTACATGGTAACCACTTCTTAGTTTCATTTATGTGGTTTCTATATAAACAATCCTCCCCCACTGTATATTTGTTGAAATTGACTTTATCCAAAGTCTTATACTTAATAGGTTTTGATTTTTTATACATTAATTTCTTTTTGTTGGTTTTATTATGTAATTTATTATTTTTACACAAATTGTCAATTAATATTTTAGGCTTAAAAGAAAAAACTAGATCAGATGGAGTTTCATTGGACACCGAATTTGGAGCATTACGATGATTAAATAAAAACAAATCGATCTTTTCTTGCAGTGATAAACTTGCTTTTGAGCTCAACAAAAACTTTTTCAAAACGCTTTTAACAATTCGCACGTGTCGTTCCGCTACCCCGTTTGATTGTGGGTGATAAGCTGGACTATGAGTTAGTTTGATTTTACTATTAGTACAAAAACTTTTAAATTCATAGGATGTGAACGGAGGTCCATTGTCAGTGACAATCTCAGCAGGGAATCCAAAAATTGAAAATAAATTATGTGTAAGTTTATCGATCAAGTTTTTGGCGGATGTTCCATAACAACAATCAAATAGCGACTAAATACATCTACTCCTAAAAGTAGAGTCTTACCTTCAAAGTGAAAAAAATCTAAGTGTACTCTTTCGAATGGATAAGTACAACTAGGCCAACTCGAAACAACTTTTTCCTTAGGAACAACAGCAGTAGCCTGACAAATTTCACAGCATGCAACAAATTCTTTTATATCAATGTCAATTTTTGGCCACCAAACGTATGACCGACACATTTTTTTCATTATAACAACTCCATTATGATTACTATGGATTGATTTAAGCACCTGCATTCTTAATTTTGATGGAATGACAATTCTTGATCTGTAAAATACACAACCATTTTCTAAACTGAGCTGATTCTTGAATGGAGCAAAAGCTTTTAGCTCTTGATTCAACTGCTTTGGCCAACCAGTTTTTATATATTCATATATTTGAGACAATTCTGCATCTCTTTTTATTTCAGCCCTAATTATCTCTTTATCTACAGGAAGTTCTTCAAAAAAATTTATTGAATTGATACAAATTGTTTCAACATCCGTGGTACCTGAGACTGGAAGACGCGATAAGGCATCCACATATGCTAGTTCTCTAGCAGGCTTATGTTTGATTGAATAATCAAAAGTTGAAAGCGTTATCGCCCATCTTTGTAATCTTGCCACAGCTACCGAAGGAGTACCTTTTTTCGGATTGAATATCTCTTTCAAGGCCTGGTTGTCGGTGTAGATTACAAAGTGTTTGCCATAAATATACTTAAAAAATTTCTTCACAGCAAACATAACTGCCAAAGCCTCTCGATGCAACTGTGAGTAATTTTTCTCAGAATCGCTGAGTGTACTACTTGCAAACAACACCGGCTTTTCAACTCCATCAACGACATGCAAAAGTACTGCTGCAACGCCATACGGACTTGCATCTGTACTTATTATTATAGGTTTATCCTTGTCATGTAGTTCCAGAACATTATGCTCTAGGATAAGTTCTTTGGATCGAGCAAACTCTTCCTGACAACTTTTACTCCACACAAACTTACTACTTTTTTGTAACAAATTGTACATACTTCTTAACTTCCCAGACAAATCAGGAATAAACCTTCGATAATAATTCAAAAGCCCTAAATATGATTGAAGCTCTTTTACATTTGTAGGACAAGGAGCTCTTGTAATAACTTCAACTTTCTTGGGATTTGGTCGTACCTCATTTTTCCCAATAATATGACCTAAATACTCCACTGTAGGCTTTAAAAACACGCATTTAGCTAAATTTATTCTCACTTTATGATCATCTAGCCTTTTAAGAACATTGAATAGTTTCTCTTTACACTTTTCAGCAGACTCTGCTCCGATTACGACATCATCAATAAAAGCCCACACCCCTTCAATGCCTTCTAAAATTCTATCAATCACTGATTGAAATATTGAAGGAGCACATGAAACTCCGAAGGGCAACCTAGTATACTGTAAAAGGCCCTGATCAGTGTTAATAGTCAAGAGTTTCCGCGAATCTGAAGTTAAGACAAGCTGTTGGAAGGCACCAGCCATATCCAACACACAATAATTAGAACAGTTTGGCAAATGTGCAAAAATATCTTCCACGTTGTTCAACGGATAATGCGATGATAGAACATATTTATTGATTGTAACTTTACAATCAATGCACAGCCTAATCTCACCATTTTGTTTAGGAACACACACAATTGGTGATGCCCATCTGCTGTGCTTGACAGGTTCAAGCGTTCCTATAGAAATAAGTCTATTCAACTCAACCTTCACCGCGTCACGTAATCTAAATGGAACCATATAAGCTATACAAAAGATGGGGACAGCATCTGGCTCTATATTTATTTCGGCTTCATAGCCCACTATCATCTGATTTGGGTCATCGGAAACGACACACGGAAATTTCTCTCTAATTTCTGATAAAAGCTCATCGCATGCACTAATTTCACTACTATTGTTTTCTATATAATTTATAAACTCACTTTTACACAAAAGTTTTTGCCTCCAACTCGGAACAAATTTATCCAACCACGTTCTACCAAAAAGTGGCGTAAAAACCGGGCTATCAACTACCACGATCTCCAATTTTTCAATCGCCCCTTGAAACTCCACGTCCAGTTCCACTTTGCCAACAACTTTCACCTCAAATTCTGAAATGGTACAAATTTTTACATCAGTTGATAATATAGAAATATATGGTAACTTATCTTTAAGCTCAATACAAGATATAACAGACATAGCTGCTCCCGTATCCACTTCCATTTCAAATGACACTCCACAAAGCTTCACCTCAACCTTAAGACCCCTTTTTGATGCTTTTACACTGTTGACGACCTGAATAGATCTTACACTATGCCTTGCTCCACCACCATCTTTCCTGTAGTTCCCGCCAGCTCCTCCACTTTCTCGTTTGCCACCAACCCAACACATGTTTGCAGTGTGCCCTCTTCGATTACACTTAAAGCAAATCCAATTTTTTGCTGGACAGTCCCGCTCCAAATGATTTTTTCCACAATGAGAACACTTCTTGTTGACTTGATTGCTTCTCATAGCACTGTTTTTCGTTCTTACTTGGGTCGTCATTGCCTTGCTTTTTTCTCGTATGACATGAACTTCACTGCCACGTGGATGCATTGATCGTTGCTCTCTCTCAGACATCTCCATGTTTAGCGCAATTTCACAGCATTTATCAAACGTGCGGCTGTCGTCTGTTAAAATGTTCTGCTGAATACGATCGTTGCTTAGTCCCCCGATAAATTTATCTACTAGAGCATCCTCCAATGCTAGATTTCGCAAGTTGATTGCATTTGTCACTGAGTCGTCGATAAAGTCTCCAAACCCGCATGTCTCAGCTAGATTTCTGAGCTTTATGATAAAGTCCGAAATTGACTCACCATCTTCTTGTTTTGCTTTTTGAAACTTGAATCGCTCGGCTCTCTTATTATGCTTGAGAGCATAATGTTGTTCTAGTAAAACAATCAATTCCTTAAATGATTTGGAGCTTGGTAATGCTGGTGCGGACAGAGATTTTAATACTTTATAAACTTCTGAACCGACCAAGGTTATGAACACTGGAGTCTGAAGTTCGGCAGGAACTTTATTAGCAATAAAATATTGCTGCACTCTATCCTTGTATGCCACAAAATCCTCACCAGGGACAAACTCATTAATATTTCCAAGAAATGACATATTTGACTTTGGTGCGTTTTCTATTTTAGATTGAATATTACTCTCGGTATCAGATTGATCCTTTTCCTCTTTTATTTCTTCAAATGGAGATGTTGTTGAGGTCATCAGATTTGCCGAGATGTGAAACTAATCTTCATTTATCTTTGCAATCCTAGGTTTTTTCTTTATTTTTCTTACGCTTTTTTTTCAGTGTTGTCCTTATTTTCCTCGTCGCCAATTGTTTTATAATAAAGTTGTTTATTAATTCAATTTATTTACAATTTATTAAGTACTAATATTAAGTAATAATATAAGACTTAGCTAGGAGCGATGTTAACCATTCGGATGTCGGATAGAGAGAGAGACCATATGTTGACAAGACTATAGGAGAAGTTAGATCTCTTTAATAATAATTTGTTATACCATAGTGTTGCCAGCATATACAAATAAGTTGAATATAACAAGCACTTGAGACGTTTCTCGAGATTTAGACTCGTTTGTTTTTATTTCTGCAATAAGCTTAAAGCCATGCGTAAAATACTACTACATGGCAGGGGTATGAGTGGAAGTTCACTTTTCTCTCCGTAAGGTAGATGGAAATGGCTGTCCCACCGTATAGGACGTACAATCTTATACATAATGTAGTATTATTCTCCTACACTACGGCCTATTGTCTCATAGTGCCATCTAGTTAAGGAGAAATAAGTGGGGGGCACTTAGTGTTATTGAGTTATGAGATCATGTCTTTGATCTTGAATTCTGAGAGTTCCTAAACGCCATTGAAGAATTCTCTACCTCAGTAGAGTGCCCTTTTCCTAGCCAAAACCGGACAATGGCATAGAAAGTGTGGGACCGTTTCTTATTCTTCCTGGTTCTCACAGCTGCGGCGGAAAGAGTTATGTGGTATACCCAATTTTGCCGCATGCTCCCCTATAGGCCAATGCCCTGTGCAGATAGCAACAAACCTGGCTATGTCATGCCTTGGTTTTGAAATTAAATTGATTGATTTTGGTTTGTTATAGGCGGGCCAGATTTTCCTATATATAACGCAACTCGTTAAACTATTCCACCTATGGTTTGCTTCTGATGTGTATTTGGTCAGGATATAGCCCTTCACAACTCCAAGAGGAGCATATACTCTCACTGCCAATGAGTTGTGAAGGGCTGATCCTTGCCTAGCTAGCTCAGCTAGCAGATTAGAGTGACGTTCATATCAAGTTCCTTGAGAGCCTCTCTGAATTGCTGGACCAGTTTAGAGGGTGATAAAGCTGAATCAATGGCTTTAATAGCTGCCTGACTATCTCTTAGAATTGCTACATTTTGGATCTAACGAATATTTTTAAGGGCTATACAAGCTTCCTGCACCAACATCGCATTCCATCTTCGAACCATCCGTGATGATAGTTGTGTCGAAGTCTTTCGTCACATCGCCTTCCTCCCAGTCGATTCTTGACGGAAGCAAGACTCTAAACTTCTTTAAAGTGTTTAGAGTAAAGATGCAGTAATCGGTGTGTTAGGTATGATGTGTGATGGTATCAGGCTTGTTTGGTTGCAGTGCCCATAGGATCTGGTTTTCCAGCAGCCTATTTCTTTGAGTCTCAAGATACTGCAGGACACTTGATATTTAATAAAGAGGTCAATCGGAAGAAGGTCCAGGATGACGTTAAGTGCATCCTGTAGACAGGACCTGATTGCCCCTGATATCCCTACGCAAGCTTTTCTCTGCACCTTTGTAAGCTTGTTTACTATGAAAGCTTTGCTGAGAGCGGGCCACCAAACAATGGATCCGTAAACAAGTATCGGTCTTACAACCGCTGTGTACATCCACTTGATCATTTTTGACTGAAGGCCCAACTTTTTGCCGAAGGTTTTTGTTGCAGGCGTAGAAGGCAACGCACGCACGCCTTGTTTTTTTGTCTGAAATTCAGCGCCGAATCGGTCCAATAATTCAGCAAAGTATAGCCCTGTGACCTTTTTGCCTTTCTACAAGTAGTCCATGAGGATCACCAAGAAAACGGTGGCCATGACTTTTCTGGAACGATGGGACAGTTTTCACTCTTTTCGGAGTTCGTTCGTCGGTCGATATAAATCCTGTCTTTCGATTGTTCCTTGGTCTGTGGTGTGTACCGGTGGGACCATGTTCCGTTGAACGTCAATAAACGGTGGAAACAGCTTAAACACGGTTGACCATGCTGACCAAACCAAAAAAAATCCATCCTAAAATTAAACTTTATGGGTGGATATCAAGTACGTGCGACAAAGTCGTGAATTGAAGCATTATTTTGTCTTAAAAAACATTTAATTCGAGCTGCTGAAACTAAAACTCACCTCCTAATAAAATAAACACCAAATTATAGTACATTTACTAAAAGGGACATAAATGTAAACATGCAAGGCTGATGTGTCACGACAAGTGTTTGCCGACTATTACCTAAGGTCCCCAATGCCATACTACGTCCTACCGCTACCTACAACTTTTAATTCAATTTCAAAGCACACTACTAAGAATACGAAGCTTTAGAAACTAGGAAACATTTAAAACCTACGCGTCGGTCGGTCGTAAGTTGTTTACATTTAAATATAGGTACGTGATTCCTAGAACTCCTATAGTTCTGCATGTTTAAAATTAGTAGGTGTTGTTTATCGTGCAACAGTAAAACAAAGTTCCCGTGATAGTAATTAAGTCCTTTATGATCACACAAATAACTAACAACATTTCATCCTCCCCATTGAATACGCAATGCAACACTGTTAAATACAATTTAATATTTCACAAAACTCTTCATAAATGCAATAAAATACCTACTTAACCACCAAATTTGCCGTGTCATGTACAAACAACACACAATAAAAATACCTACCTCAGTGAGATTTCCGCTGATAGCTTAGGTACTGTTGCTGCTCCCTCCAAAAATTATTACACCCTTGAGATGCACTTAATTTCACTCTAATTTCCATTTAATATAAATTTTCCAGGTTATCGTGTGTAATGTGCAAATTCAGAGGCTTGCCAGTTGCCTCGTTGTGTTAGCTTCCTTTTCGGCTCATTGGAATTATTTCATTTTGTGTATGTTAGAAACGCCCCAGGATTTGACGCCATCGTGTTCTCAAGGATGTCATATCCACATGAACATATCCGCCTAATGTGTGTCATTTGCCACATACTTTTTTTCTCTCGGCAACATGACAGTAAAATGTACGTTTTTATACATTTACACCACCAGATGTCACTATCAGATACAAATTAGAAAAATAACATACCAAACGAATTCCTGCGACTAGCAAAAAAAAAAAACAATCGAATATTTTCGGGATTTTTATTTCCTTCTTCGGAAACGAACATTCTAGTCGGGGTGTTGGTTGGTACTTTCATTGCGAGATAAAAGCTGAGAGTTTCGACGTTAACAGAGTTTCCATCTCTTATTTGTCACTTCCACTTAACCAAAACTTTTCCAAGCGATAATTTCTCATTTAAATTTTTTCGGGAAAGACAAGAAAGCTAAACCAATAAATTGGTGTTTTGTGTTGTTGTAGGACAAGAGTGCTCAAAAAGTATTGCACCCATTTAAGCATGGTTAATGGGTTTTGCTTGATGAGTTTTCAGAGGAACTTTTTTTCTTTCTGGGACTAAAGTGACTTGAGACAAAAAACGGAAAGGGTCAACAACTATTAACTGCCAAAAATCGTTGTTTCACCGAAATAAATTAGCTTTTAGTGACTGAGCGAAATTTATTTTGTTCCCTTTTTTGGGGCTCATGGTATGAGCTTCAAGTCCCATGCACACTTTGGGACACAGAGGAAGCAGCATTAAAGTGACAGCTCATTACACTGCTTGTCCAACAAAAGTGTTTTGCATTTTTCGTGCAACTCTTGAGAAAATTCCCGGATGGAGAAGGATGTGTTTGCATCCTGATATTGAATCCAAAATAAGTCCAAAGTCGTGCTAGAAACTATGACACTTTGGATGTTGTTTGTTTTTTTCTTTTGATCCTTAATTCTCTAAGGAACTTAAGTTGATGGTATAAGTTAAAAATTTAGAAGTCAAACGAAGAACGTATAAAACACCTTTTTTGTCAAAAAGTAAAAATTATTTTAGTATACTATTTGAGAAGAATAGGTCAAAGGACTTCGACATATCATCCTTGCATTGTGTCACTTAAGTTTGGCTCTTGTTTGAAGTAGACAATTGACATTCCCCAAGACAGTTGATAATAACATTTGGGGAAGCAGAAGTCTTCCATATCCATTTCTTGAATTTCAACTCAGTTCTTACCCTGGATCGAAACGTTTTGGCCAGTTTCCTTCCAAGGATAAATGGTCAAATGCAAATGGTCAAAACAAAATAGTCAATCTCTTGACGAAGATAGCCGCAGATAATTAAATGCAACATGATTTAACGCCTAAAATCGTTGTCCAATTTAACCTGCTCTAAGGAACAAATGTCTCAAGGATTATTTTCAGTCATCTGCGTTTTGACATTACTCTCTCGAGATCCCTTCCTCCATCAAACACAACATTCATCAAGGAATAGGCGGAAGGTATCGAGAATTTTTCCAAAATCTGTCGAAAAGTGCAAATCTTATCGATGGTGGATTTTCAAATTCCGATTCTACACTGATTTGATGTGTCGAACCCATTAGGTTATTGACCAACAGTTTCAGATGTTCACCTAGCACTTAAGGTAGTGTTAAGGAGACTAATACCTCTGTGATTCATGCGCTACAGTGGTTTCCCTTTTTGAGGATGCTTCACGTCATTCATTCTGGTTTGCCGAATTCCTTTTCTTCACCATCTTGATCGAATGGCACTTTGTAGGAATTATGTTATTTAGTTTCACTTTGATGTAGTAGATTGCCTGTCTAAAACCTCTAGCAGACTGTTTTGTCGTAAAATGATAAGAAAAGGACGTGGGAATCGTATAACCTCTTTATGTCTGTCCCGCAGTGCAGGCTATGACTTTCGATTTTTCCCCAAAGATATTTTTGCCTGATATTTAAACCAGGAAAACATTTTCCATATCTTGGCATGGCTCTTGCCTTCAGATAGGGCCTTAGGCCAGATGAGTGTGATCTTTGCAAACTTGACCTTGCCGTGCTCGTGAATAGACACCTACATTTTTAATTATTGATCAAACCTGGTATGTGTAATTTATGTGGCTGGATTTGGAAGCCACCTTGCCCTGTTAGAGAAAATACAAATAAAGGAAGCCGGTCGAAGTGCTCCTTCCGAATACTTCTTAGCAGCAGAAAATATTGACTAAGCTAGCTAGTGACTTCTTTCCTTATCCTCTCGGTCAACATAAACAATAAAGAAAAGAAATCAAAACAGTTTCATTGAAACTCCGATTTCTACAGAGACTAAAAAACTTGAATTTTAACAGAAGAAATAATCAATTAATGTGAAAGTATGCTATACGTTGATAAATTATCCAAAAAGTAGGCTACAAAATATTTCATGACAAAAGTATGCTTTTAAATATTTTTATCATTCGAAAAATAAGCTTTAAAATTATGTCATTAGTTGAAATTAATTTGAAAAGTATAAAATGCTACAAATTGTTATAACTTACAATTTAATTTCACACAACTTGGGTAATACAGCAATTATGTGAGCGAAGTATCAGCTTACAAAAATTCTATATGTGTAAAACCCTACTCCCTTAGTTTATTTCCTGGCTCTACCCGACCTCTCTGTCTTACCCTTCTCCTTCTCTTAAAATATATGTGCCAGTTTATGCAACCATCAAGCTTTCTATCTACTTTCAATACCTCGAACCTAAGATAGTCTGACTCAAAAGTCATAAGATACCAAAAATGCTTTTATTTCCAACAACTCATCGAACGGGCTCATCGTGCTGTCTTTTGTTGACTTGCACTTCAGTTAGTTATGCTTGAAATACGTTTTTTTGTTTGTGTGCAAACTTTACTGTTTGCCAAATTATAAGAAAATAGCATACGACAACGTCACCACATGCGTCGTTTTGAATTTATGAATTTTATAGATTTTTGGACGTTCTGGGGGAGGAATAAAATACACATAAAAAAGACGACGACGACGTTCGTGCCCCAAGTCTTATCAAATGAATTTAACCTGCAAAAAAACAATCGAATAGCAGTGTGCTACGGAAGTCACTCTCGGTGGTTTGGTACAGCTGCACAACCGTTCGTTCGACTAACCCAGGAGACGTTAACGAAAAAAGTCAATGTGAGACGAATTTAGTCAGTTGGATTCGAATTTCTCTCTCATTTGGTATGCAAAACAGTTTTTCGGAATTTGTATGCTTTTTTGCATTTTGATTTTGTTGTACCTACCTTCTATCAATTTTTATTATCATTTTTATGATTTTTTTCTTTGGTCCTTCCTTCCTTCCGTTGTCGTCGAAAGGTACTTGTATTCTGTTTCTCCTCTCTCTCACGCTCTAGCTCTCAAATTTGCGATGGTGGATGATGATAATAAAAGAGAAAAAACCATACCACTAATGATACGCCAGTGAATTTCGTGATTTTAATGCACTCAAGGGCCAGAGGGGAGGATTTTTTATCGTCGATGAGAATTGCTGTTTTTATTTTAACTCCCTTTCCTTTTTTAAGTTTCCAGTTTGCTATCATGGGATACCCTTTTTATTTTGTTCTTCATGGAAATTAATCAATGGTGTTTTGTTAATTTTGTTTTGTTAATATTTTATGAACATTTTAGGGTTAATATATTCATTGGTAAAGTTTTCGGAATGGACTATTAGCTTGCCAAGAAAAAGACTAGTATAATGAAGTAGTAGATTCGCAGTCAATGCTGGGGATTTGGAAAGAGCACTTCTGTAGACTGTGTAACGGTGGCGACGAACAAAACCCCGCCATCATACACGAACCTTTTATCGCACACGATGATAGCCAACAATTCCGTGAACCCGACCTAGAAGAAGTGAAAACGGCAATATCACGGCTGAAATCCAACAAAGCCGCTGGAGCAGATGGTCTAGCTGCCGAGCAAATCAAAGCAGAAGGCGATGATCTATGTATATATAGGAGCATGCACCAAATCATCTGTAAAATATGGTCGGAAGAATGCAGGCCCGATGAATGGAATCTCAGCATTGTTTGCCCGATCCTGAAAAAGGGAGATGCTCTTAACTGCGCCAACTACAGAGGAGTCAGTCTACTTAACATCGCCTAAAAGATCCTCTCTGCCGCAATATGTGAACGTCTGAAGCCTTTCGTCAACAATCTGATTGGTCCTTAGCAATGTGGCTTCAGGCCAGGAAAGTCAACCATCGACCAAATGTTAACATTTTGCAGATCCTGGAAAAAACCTATGAACTCCAAATTGATACCCACCACCTCTTTATCGATTTTAAGGCCGCGTATGACAGCATCTACAGACTCACGCTGCTCCATCAAGGTTGGCAATGGGAATCGGAATCTTTCGACGTCAAAAAAGGCGATGCGCTGTCGTGCGATTTTTTTTAACATCATTCTTGAGAAGATAGTGCAAGACTCCACCGTCAACACCAGAGGCACTATATTCCAAAAATTTGTCCAGCTATGATATAATGATATAATGGGAAGAACGAAGCGTGATATCAATGGCACCTTTGTGAGAATTGAGACGGAAGCGGCAAAAATGGGTTTAGCGGTAAATGAGGAAAAACGAAGTATAGGCTGTCTTCCAGAAAGAACACCCAACACCGACGGACGGCTCGGATAGAACGTCACAATAGACGCATACAACTTCGAGGTCGTGGAGGAGTTTGTCTGCCTAGGCTCCGTTATTAACACGGGCAATACAATAACATCAGCGCCGAGATCAGACGAAGAATTACTCTTGCTAATCGCTGTTTCTTTGGGCTAAGAAAGAAATTGAGTGGAAAAGCCCTCTCTCGAGCAACTAAGGTAAGACTGTACAACACCCTCATCATCCCTGTCCTGCTGTATGATGCAGAAGCATGGACCTTGACAAAATCGGATGAATGTGTCTAAGGATGTTTCGAGAGGAAAGTTCTTCGGGTCATCTTTGGCCCCGTGTGCATTGATGGGGAATGGAGAAGAAGAATACAACAGCGAACTTTACGATTTGTACAACGACGTGGACCTAGCCAGAAGGGTCAAGGCCCAGAGAGTCAGATGGTTCGGTCATTTAAACACCACCAATGACACCAATGCGCCGGCCCGAAAGCCTTCGACACTATTCCCGAGGGACGCAGAAGGAGAGGAAGACCGCTACTCAGGTTGCGCACACAAGTGGAAGATGACCTCAATCAACTTGGAGTGCAAAACTGGAGGCAGCTAGCTAGGTACCGAGCTGGCTGGCGGAGACTGTTGATTGAGGCCCGAGTCCACACCGGACTGTAGCGCAACCTTAAGTAAGTAAGAATAATGAAGTTATGTCAACAAATTGATTGCTGTTATGAAAACGGTTCCGAACTTCACATAAGCTTAAACAAGGAATCTTAAAAAAAAATGTGAAATGCTTGCACACCAGCTTCTACTTTTAATTCAAAAATCAAATTGATGAGAAAAATCGAATCAGAAAAAGTCTTTTGTTAGAACAGAACTAAGAACATCCCCTCACAGTTGTTGTTCATTGAAAAAGGGGTTCTCATTAATAAATGGTTCCAGCGAAACTGTCCATTTTTAATTTTCCATCATCACCATCAAAAGCACAGAGATCCAATATCAATTAAAATTCGATTTATTGTCGTGAAATCGAGAGCAACAAAAATGTTACTAAATGCAAAAATTAAAGCCTGAAAAAGAAAATCCAAATAACGGTATATTTGAGCTGTTCAAAAGATTTTCCGAGTTTCCGTTGCACACCTGCCCGTAAGCCAAATTGAATTTATTCGAGTGAAGGCAAGCGCGAATTTGTAAAAATTTCTTTGAATGTTCGTGCATTGGACACAATATGTGAGCGAATTTTTTACCAACTTTCTCTGTGCTCAATGGAAAGCATAATCATTTTTTCCATGTATCGGATAGCTTTCGATTTTTTTGGGGGGGTTCTGAATTCTGAGGTAAAAATACATTTCGATGCGTTGAGTCAAACAGGAAAAAACTTTTAAAGGCATAACAGAAAAAAAAATGTCGAAAATTTAATTAAGTACATTCTGACAGCAAACCCTCCTCAGAAATTCAATAAACCAAGCAAAAGCAGAAACACATCCATTCGTCGTCGTCCAGTCCTGTCCTTTGGCCGAACGTCCGCCTGTTATTGCTGTTGTTGGAACGAACCTCTATCGTCGTCATCCTATGCCTTCGCTTTTCCCAGAATGAATGAATGAGTACAAGAGAAAAAAAAACTAATAGGCTAATTGTGTTAAAAGCCTATCGCTGGCTGTGCCTATACGCTTGTAGCATGTGTCGCAAATTAAAGCGACCGAAAAACGAAATACCCGACAGTTTTATGTAGGTACGGTACCTTGCTTTAACAAGGACATTATGGGCTCAACGCTGAACGACACACAACGACCGAACGGTCCGAATTTTTGTGTTTTGTTTTGTTCGTTTTATTCTTTTGTAAATTAATACCAGCATTGTGGGTGCAATGGATTGTTGGCTGGCTGGGTAGTGGATTGGGTAAAGAAACATGAGGGAATAAATTTCATGGGAGGAACGAGTATAAAATAATAATCCTTCAGAAACTGTCATTTCGAATTGAAATTAATTTTGCAAACGAGAAAAAAGGTTCCTCTGGACAGAAAAATATGTGTAAGTCCACGAAATGGTGACACGACAATTTCCCAATTGAAACTGAAGATCTACCAAGAAGTACTTTTAATGTGGCTTGGTTTCGTGAGCTCCAAAAACAGACGGGAAAACTTACCAGGGCCGGCTGTTCTTTAAGGTTATTGTGGCCCCACAACTATTACTTGTCCGCTTACCAACTGGTCCAATATGTTTGATTTAAAATCAACTATATCCAAAAGGAAATCTTATGGTCTGTTTACTTGATACTTTCTACTTATGACATGAGTATCAGCTGTCTAATGAGGGCAGATGTGTAATACAAATCGATTAAACTAAAACTAAAAGCGTTTAACTAGTTAATTATTTCGTTGGCAGAACTTTAGCCATTTCAAGTAGTACTTGAACTTCAATAACTAGTTCTGGTGCTTGAGAATGTCAAGTACTTTTATTATATTTTCAGTTTTTTGTTCTTAACTTACTTACAAGTACCACTTCCAGTACTTAAAAGAACTTTTAAGGTCTACTTACTTCAAGTACTTTAAGGTTCTAGTACTAAATAAATAGAGTGGCGCGACAGCTCTTGAAAAGCCAATGCCTAAGTGGCTTACTCTCATCAACAATTCTCTGAGCGCGTGTGAAGAATTGAGGGGACCTACAATTTAACGCCGATTCCGAACGGCAGAGTTGAGCAGCACTTTTTCATGATAGATTGATACTCTTGGAAGATTTGTCAGTTCCTCGCAAGAGGCAGCACCCGTGAAAGACGAAATAAAAACTTGATGGGTGCGAGTAGGACTCGAACCCATGACGTTCTGCTTAGCAGCCAACGCACCTTACCACTTAAGCTACGGGCAACTGGTGCTAGTACTAGTACTGAAAATACTAAAAAGTACTGATTACTGCTACTTCTACTGGTATTGATATTTGAATTTGAAATTCCGCTGCTCTATTTCGAACATACTACGGGAGTGCTCCGATAGTATACTTAGCCTCACCGCCTGACTGCGCTAGTATAGCAAAAAATAGACGGCTACTGTCGAAATATCAGTCAGATCGGATTCGTTATTTGATTTAACCGAGTGAGGAAGCGAATGTCTGCGAATTTAAGACAAATGGAAAAATAGCAGCATCGTTTGGCAATTCGATTGTTGGTTTGGAAGCTGTGTTTGGTGACTCTTATCCGGCGATGACGACCGTAAAAAATTGACGAAAACCGCTACCACGAAGAATAACGTGACAAAATCTAGAATCTCGTATTGGCAGACGGCCGATTGAGGATGCGCAAGACGGCTGAGACAGTAGGTATTTTACTAAGGATCGCGTGGGCCATATGCTGCTTGTAATTTTGTGTATGAGAAAGCTGTCTGTTGGTGTAATGGCTGCAACGCTTGCTCACTCCGGACAACAAGCGCAACCGTGAAACAACTTGAGAGCAGTGGTAGATGCTGATTGAGCTTAATCAGAATGAGTTTCTGTGTCGTTTTGTTGCAGTCGATCATGTTTAGATCCACTGGCAGGCACTAAAGGCCAAGGAACAATCAAAATAGTATACTTGAGCCGGTGAACGTGATCTGAAGACTATCCTATCGGCCGGACAGGCATTAGCAACCACTTTATTGTATTCACAAGGCTGAATTCGGAGTAGCGTATTCTCCGTAAGGATCTTCAAGACCTTTTTGATCCAGCCAAACATCGGTCCTTCACAGTTTTTGTACATAAAGAAGTCTGAAGCGGCCAATCGCAAAGACGGATGAAAACGTAGTTTTTTAATTTGTTCCGTGAAAGATCGATTGTGGCATGTATTGCTTGGTTGGCATCTTACAGAAATCTAAGTTCCTGTTTTAAAATTCATTGAGAGCGGTAAGCTGCTGTCAGTGTAAATGACCCATCCTGAATTTGTTTGAAGTTTGGTGAACAATGAATAAGAGATTTATTTACTTAAATTTTTTCCTATTCGGGTACCAGGTTTGGCAATCCCCTTTTGAACTGCGAACTTGCTTATTGAATCGTATGACAAAGAAGGACAAAAAGGACGCGCCTTACAATTGGCGTTTTTTTTTTCTCATCATATATTTTTCTATGTTTTTTCCCAACGTTTTTTCGCCCTCATGGAATTGAATTTCACAAGAGGGATTTTCACCCAAAATAAAGACTCTTCTGCCAGAGCAAGCGCTTACAGCACAATCCTGAGGTGGTTGTAAAGGATAAAAGCATTGTGTTTGCCCTTGGGGCTCATAATAAAATACAAATTAAGTTATAAACATGTACGGTACATGCTGTGGCATTAAAGCAACGACACCGGCACTGCCAACGAACGTATCGCCTGTTATTATCATAATTTTGTTGTTCGATTTATTGTGCAATTGGTTTTGCGTTGTGAAGCGCTCGTATAGTACGTTAAAGGTATATTCACTTCACCCGGAAAAAAGAAAAAAAAACACTCCCAAAAGTGGAACAGGTGGAGACTCTGTCAAGCGGACATAAAAAATTGCTGAAATAAAATTCATTACCATTACATGTACGCGAGTTTACGCGCGGTACACGAGTAGGGAGGTACCTATACGCGAGAGAGGATGTATTTAATAAACGATTTTTTGTTAATTTAAATTCCTTGAGGGTGCATATGTGTTGCGGTGCTTAACGTGTCAAAACACATACACGGTACACCGGCATTGAAATTTGTCAACCTTTTTTTTTAAATCTACTCGCTTTGGCGCCACATGAATTGGAAATTGAGACGGAATTGATTAAATTCAATAGGAAGTTCAATCACGGAATAAACATTCAATTAAAATTAACTGTCTATGTGTTAAATTAAGCATTTCGTTTGTTCGATTATTATAATTTGGCGTATCTGTCTACTTATGTTGTGATTCTTAAAGCTATACAGGGCGATTACTTTTTGTCTATTCAGAATGGTCAATTGTTTTGGATGAATTTAATCAATCAAAATGACAATGTCCTGTTTTGACTTTGGTCCTTAAACATACTGGCACCTATTTTAGTATTATGATGAGTGGAACACCCTGTAAATGTATGTTGAATGACCAACTTTCATACCATATACAACATTCAAGGAGAAAGAGTAATTGGATATTTGCGTTTCATTAACGAGTTCAATTAACGCATACCAACGCTGCTGTCCGTAGGTATATTGAAAAAGGTGTGTTGTGTTGTGCTGCGAGAATTCTGTGTCACGCGATATGTATGTTTCGGTGGAAAATTAATTTTGAGGACATTGTAGGATATGGTGAATTGCAATAACAATAGTTGACTACAATTTAGGGACATAACATTGTTTGTCAATGTATTAACATTTCTAATGACCAAAGTGCAAAGAAACTAATTCGATGACTAAAACATTATACAATTTTGAATTTCTAAATACATCAACGCGATTTAGTAAAGCAGGAGTCAAAGTATGTGCGGTTCTCCGCCATCACCACCCACAAGCGAGGGATCATGCAATCGCTTTTCAATGAAGTGAACTCCGAGTTGCTTTTGGATTGGTTCCAGCTGTACAGCCAGCTTTACTGTTAACACCACCTTGAGTTGATTTTTTTTTTTTTAGAGAAGTGTCCCCAAGTGTCAAAAGTTTAAATACTAAGGGGCAATGCTTTAGAGCGATAACGATGATCATCGCTTCAGTGTAGGCTGGATGAAGTGGCGATGCAAAGCCTTTAACTATTGTAAAAGTATGACGATGGTTCGTAAGACCATAGGAGTAAAAAAGTTTGATCGAACGAGAAGAACGATAGGAAAGCTAACACGTTAAACATTTCATCGCTCTCAAAATAGAATACGACCTGCCTGGTATAGTCATGTTCCAAGGGGAGCCCCTAGGAAACCCGTCAGACTACCGCTAACAAAGAAGAAAGTTAAGCCTTAAAACTCTTGGCGCAAACAAATGCAACAACATATACAATTGAGGCATTAACGAGCAAAGGTGAAGTAGAGATTCTCATTATAGGTTCGGTCACTATTCGTATTTCTACAGATATAACGGGGGTATAGAACTTTAAGTTGGCGTTACTTTTCAAGACAGCGACCGATTTAACAGCTGTTAAGTGATTTATTCTCAGTTTGGTTCAATTCATCATGAATAGACTCACGCCTGAACAACGCTTGCAAATTGACAATTCATCATGAATAGACTAACGCCTGAACAACGCTTGCAAATTATGCAATTTTATTTCGAAAATAATGGTTCTGTGCGGAATACGTATCGGGCACTACATCTATTTTATTGTCGACAAAATCGTCCATCAGAGCAGTTAATTGGATTAACCATGGAACGCTTAGGCACCACGTTTACTCTAATTGATAACTCGCATCCCCAGAGACAACGTACGGTGCGTACAGAAGAAGCTATTGCTTCTCTAGAGCGTAGCATTGAGGAAGACCCGAATGAGTCCATCCGCCATCGAGCACAGGAATTGGATCTGTGTCCATCCACTTTATGGAAGATTTTGCGGAAGGATCTTGGTTTGCCTTACAAAATCCAACTCGTTCAAAAATTGAAGCCAAACGATCATCAAGCTAGGCGTGGATTCGTAGAATGGGCCCAAAACGAAATGGCCGTTGTTCCCGATTTACATAAGCGAATTTTGTTTAGCGTTGAAGCGCACTTCTGGTTGAATGGCTACGTCAACAAGCAAAACTGCCGCATTTGGGAAAAGCTAGTCCTCAAGTGTATGTTGAAACACCATTACATCCAGAAAAACTGACTGTTTGGTACGCTTTATGGGCTGGTGGAATCATTGGTCCGTACTTCTTCAAAAACGATGATGGCCACAACGTTACAGTCAATGGTGATCGGTATAGAGACATTATTACTAACTTTTTCATTCCTCAATTGAACAATCATGATGTCCAGGAGCTGTGGTTCCAACAAGACGGCGCAACATGTCACACAGCTCGTGCCACAATCGATTTATTGACAGACACGTTTGGTGACCGCCTAATTTCACGTTTTGGACATGTGAATTGGCCTCCAAGATCTTGTGATTTAACACCGCTAGACTATTTTCTGTGGGGTTATGTAAAGTCATTGGTCTATGCGGATTAGCCACAAACGCTTGACCATTTGGAAGACAACATTCGTCGTGTCATTGCCGATATACGGCCACAAATGTTGGTAAAAATCATCGATTGGACGTCCAGATTGTACTACACCCGAGCCAGCCGTGGCAGTCATATGCCAGAAATCATATTTGAAATGGAATGCCACAAGATTATTTTTCGAATAAATAAAAAGTCATGTCAATCGAATATTCCATCGTTGTTTAATTGCAATTTAAAGTTCTATACCTCTAAAAAAAACACCCTTTAAAAATGCTACTTTGCCTAGGGGCACATTTTGTTTCCTTGTGTAAACTGCGGCGTATACGTACTATTTTTTTTTTAAATAATTTTGTCCAAAAGTTCGTAACTCTAAGATAATCTCGATTATTGAATTCTAATTCAAAGTGTACAGAATACGCATTTCTTAACATACATATTTGTCCGTTTATTCTATTTCAGGAAAAAAGCCGCCATAGCACACCAAAGGGTAATTTCATTTACTTATATGCTTTTGTACGCTCTACCTTTTTTTGCTCTTACATTTTTTTCTCTCTCGATCTCCCTGAATTCATTTTTGCACTCAAAAATATTAAACGTTCTACTTTTTTTCCCTCCCCAAACAAAAATATCAAAAAGCAAAAGAAAACCCAACCGGTCGGTCCATTTGAATTCTCTTTCCGATGTTCTGCAATTCCCCTGATGCCCCATCAAAGGACACAAAAAAAAAGTCATCTTGCCCAACCAAGAGGATTGCTTAGCGCAAACCAAATACATGCAAATCCCTGTCACTTTGACTAAAGAATCATCAATGAGTTCTGCTTAATGCATAAAAATGTTGCCAAAAAATCTACCTTTGTCTGTGCGAATGCGAATGTGGACACACAGAGATAAACGACAAGGGAACTGATATATATGACATCGGAGGCGAATGAGGAAAATGAGGCCAAAAATAAATTAAAGTCCTCATTATGATTATAGGGAGGTATATATGGCCAGACCATTGAAATGATGATTATGACGTTCACCTCGAATGAAGGTACATTTCGAATTATGTATGTTCGACGTGCGTTGAACTAGAAATATGTCATAGGATTGCCGAAGACAGTAACGGTGCTATTTCTAACTACGAGCGTTGCACTGTAGTTCTATGTCATCCCAGGGCAACCCACACCAAAGCAGTATCAACCATTTTCTAATTGAAATGTGATTTTTTTTCTACAGGACACTCGAAGTCCCAATGAGTACGTCGCTCACTATGGCACTGCTTTCGAACATAGACAGAACCTGTATTTTCGAAAATAGCGAAAATAGACAGACGTGAGAGAGAGAATGGTACTATAACGCAGTTGGATTCTATTATCCACCTACATTTAGGGATGAATGCAAAAACTGCCTGTGGCCCGGTTTAAATAAAGCAGTTTGCCTGCAGGCTTTCGAATTATGGTTTTCGATTTAAGGCAAGCATTCAGCATTTCGCTTTCCGTATCGCTGGTGATGCTAAAACTCGATGGAAATGTGCAACCTGCATTCGATCCAATCAAACCCTTCATGTGTTCACATTAATGCATTCATCTCTAAGGGAAGTCGATTCGCCCAAGCCCAACGACTATGAAATGAGAAGTTGGGCGCTTGAAATTTGAAAATGAATCAAGCATTCAACATCAATAACACTGAATTTCAGCTAAGCCATTTTCTCTGCTGCAACTCGAACATTGAACTTAACTGAAACCCCTGCGGGTTTTTCGGTCGAATTTCCCTCCCTAAGTAAGTCAGAAGCTGATCAATAATATGCCTCTGAATTTGGGAAAGACGTAATACCGCTTGCTGACTTTGCCCGACATTCTCTGGTATTGATTTTGATGGTTAGGCGATATAGACACCCACTGCATCAACTGCCTCAGTCAGGCAGTGTGTGTCTTTAAATTTGATTACTTTATTCTGTGTGCCCATTAAGCTGGAAACAGATTGGTAACAGTATTGCCAACAGGTAGATAGATACCCCATCGTGTGCACAACATGCAGCACCTACACAATAATATGGCCTCCTCATTGCCACCAGTTGCTTCTGACATCTCGGAGTTTTCACACAAAATACATATTGGAACTCGTTTGCTCGTAGCGAGATGGGTATTTGTCTTTGAGGCACCAGCACCACTGTCGGGGGCTCATTTAGCTCCTGCCTTCGCTTATACAACTTTTGCGCGTGCTGTTTTCTTGCCGACGGCGGCGGCGATGATGGTGCCTCAATGGTGTTTTGTTTCCCTTTTCTCTGTTCATTGTGCTTTGTTGGTTGTGATCAGTTACTGTGCGGACTTGTGTCAATATGTCTTCCTGGTGCCCTGCTTTGAATTATTATTGTTATTAATATTCTATTATGTGCCAGCGAACAATGACTCGTCGTTGTCGTTGATGTAGTCGTTGTTGGTCGTTCCAATTATGATTCATGATGAGAAAAACAGCTAAGAAGGAACGAAATTGTTTAACGATTTTTTGTTGTGAGTAGGAAGTAGATGATGGGAAAGCTAAATCAGCAGGTAAATGTCTTGAATGCGCTTAAATAGTAATAGAAAACTTAATAAAGTCAAATGAAAACAGGGTGATTCCAGAATTTATTCGTAGTGTGAAGAATCTGATAAAGAATTCGAAATTCGGGCAGTTTAGCGGATTGTTTCTTTGAAGAGCTGAATGATCTAAGGAGAGGTTCAGCAAGCACTAAAAGCACTTTGAAACCCTTTATATTCCACGACACAGTACGAGCATAAGAAAAGGAGGACAGACGTTTTAGAAAGTAAGTGGCGGTGTACATGGTTTTACATTCCATAAGAGGTGGTTGGTGGTTTACATACCGAGAAGTTCGAGATGGTAAACTAATTTTCAATAAGGTATTCTGGTGTTCCTCAAGGTTCCCATTTCGGACCACTTCTTTTTCGTTTATTCAATTATTATCTGTACTCAAAAATATATTTTTCGATATTTAAATGTTAACCTTCTTAGATTAAAAATAGTAGGGCGACAGCTCTTGAAGAGCCAAGGCCTAAGTGGCTTACTTCATCAACAATTCTTTGGGTGCGTGTGAAGAATTGACGGGACCTACAATTCAACGCCGATACCAAACGGCAAAGTTGAGCAGCACTTTTTTCATGACAGATTGATACTCTTGGAAGTTTTGTCAGTTCTTCGCAAAAAGCAGTGCCCGCGGAAAATGAAATACAACGCACCTAACTACTAAGCCACGCACACTACTACCTTCTTAGATTGATTAAACTTAATAACTAGAACAAAATTGAAATTTTGCTCTGAAAATTAAAAAATTTAAATTATTCACTGTTCTCCTTAAACATCGACTTTCAGTACCAAAGTTAATCCCAATGGACACAATTAACTTCCCAAAATTTCATCCGAAAAAAAAAGAAAAAATGAAATAAATTTTAACAGACCCCGACCCCCTAATGTATCGACCTATTCATCAATCATCACAATTACGTCGATAAAAAGGAACTCCAATATTGAATAATAAATTGGATCCTTAAATATAAATCAAAATCCAAATGATTGATGTCAGAAAGCGGGTAAATGCGCGAGACCGGGTACAACACGAAATTATGTTGAATATTCTTATCCCTGTGCAAATTGAAGACAAGATATTTTATTTATTTTTTTTTTTTTATTACTGTCCCTATATTTTTAGAAAGTCAATTTATGGCTGGATTTTGATGAAGGAGATGGAGAAGAAAGACATTGGATCTGGAGCATGGTTAGGGGAGACAAAAAACACAACAAAGAAGTTCGATAGATGGAGATTAGCGATGGGGAAAAAATTATGTTAAAATATCGAATAACTTTTCGTTTGAAACAATCGGGAAGTTAATCCTACAAGGTAGGATTTAAGCTCCAGAGAAGTATCATTGTTACACGCCATCATCATACCAACCACTGTTGCGTCGTCGCTTCTATAAGTCGTCATCGTCATCGTTATTGTATTTGAATACCGGAGAGAGACTGATTGATTCATGTGGGGCTGGGAAGGGGGGTGGTGATTATGTTTTTGAATTTCAAATAGATCCATTTCATATTTAATTTTTTGAAGCGGATTTTTTTGCGGAAGGTCAGAACTTGATGAAGATAGAGGCGAACCCTTTTGAAGTGAAATTGAGTTTGAAGCAATCATGAATAGGAAATTTAATCGGGGGCTTGGTTTTTTGGATTAAAAATTCAGACCTCAATTAATTTGAATATTTTCGAAAAGTTGTAATTTCGTTTGTTTTTCATGGATAAACATAAGGTTGAGGAGTATGAAGTGGTTGTTCGGTAATTTATTAATTTTGTTTATCGAGGTAAAGGCAGATGAATGTAAATGTTGAACTTAAAACGATTTTATACTTGAGTAGAGGCTTTTTATAATGAAGATGCTGATTAAGTTTACTTTGTTGTTTAGAGAGTTTTTAAGTGGACCTGATTTGATTACTAGTAGTTTCAACGATAGTGGTTCGCACCGCCTAATGGCGCTGGTATATATCACAGCTGTTTCTTACGCCAAATATCTCATCTCTTAGTGCAGTGTTAGTTGTTAGTAGACTAATATAAAAAAACAAACACTTACACAATGACAAACCATTACAAACAATAGATTTACAAAAACACAAGAAATACAAAAAACATTTAAGAACGTGGCACACTGGTTTTAAGAATTGGTTTTAACTTGTTTTTATTGATATGAAAGTCAAATAAGTTTTCATTCGTATTCAAAAGCTTACTCATTCTTGTCAGTGGCTCAGTCATTCCGTAGTTTTTTTTCTATGTTTGGGGACTTTAATCAAACTATGGGAACCCAAAATATAATCTCCACCTCGATAATTAAAGAGGATAGAATTCAGAATGTCTGGAGCATCAGTGACACCAGTAATAATTTGGTGAAGGAAAACAATATCATTATTTGTTTTTCTTTGTCAAAGTTTTTGCATCTGGAAAAATGCAAGTCATAAGAGGGGATATTATTGGGGTCAATTCATTGGAGCCCTTTAAAGGCGAAACGCGTAAAATTGCGTTGAACCGATTCTAGTCTCTCAATATGAATCTCATAATGAGGAGACCAAATTTGTGATGCATATTCGAGATGGTAGCTTAGTGGTTAGGTGCGTTGGCTGCTAAGCAGAACGTCGTGGGTTCGAGTCCTACTCGTGCCCATAAAGTTTTTATTTCATCTTTCACGGGTACTGCCTCTTGCGAAGAACTGACAAAACTTTCAAGAGTATCAATCTGTCATGAAAAAGTGCTTCTCAACTTTGCCGTTCGGAATCGGCGTTAAATTGTAGGTGCCCTCAATTCTTCACACGCACCCAGAGAATTGTTGATGAGATTAAGTCACTTAGGCCTTGGCTCTTCAAGAGCTGTCGCGCCAATCTATTTATTTATTTATTTTATTCGAGATGGGGTTGAACTAAACTGTTGTACAAGGCATAGGTAACGTTAGGGTCAAGAAATTCTCTGGACCAACGCTTAATAAACCCTTAAATTGAGTTAGCTTTGTTGACGATGTTGTTAATATGTTCTGAAAAATCTAAATTAGATGTGGAAAGAACTCCTTAGTCTCTAACCTTACAGACACGAGATAAGATGTGTTGGCAGATAACATAATCATATGATGTTGGATTACGCTTTTTTGAAATTGTCATTGTCTGACATTTTCGTGATGGATTAAGATTTAAATAATTCTTTTCACAGAATACAACAAACTGTCTAATATCATCTTGCAGCTGAACGCGATCCTCACTTGATGAAATATTTTTGAAGATCTTCATCATATGCAAAGATAAGAATTTTACTATTTCGAACAGTTAACGGTGCATCATTAATAGCTAAAATAAATAAAAGAGGTCCTAAGTGACTACCTTGTGGTACATCCGATTTGGCGATGAAAGGATTTGAGTAAAAGTTTCTGAATTTTACTTGGTAAGATCTATTATAAAAATATGTAAGAAGAAATCCATTTCACGAATCCTGGAGGAGAGCCATATGAATTCAATTTAACCTTTATAATAGTATGCGAAAGTTGATCAAACGCTTTGGAAAAATCAGTGTATACACAATCAACTTCCTCACCACTTTCTACAGAATTTAAACATTTATGCAAAAATGCTTGTCACCGTTGAACGTTTCTGCATAAAGCCATGTTGTTCAAATCAAATGATATTTTCGGTGTAGCAGACTATATTTTCACAAACAACTTGCTCAAACAGCTTTGGAATACAAGAGAGTTTAGATATCTCTATATATATAAAAATGGAAGTGTGTTTGTTTGTTTAGTTGTTTGTTTGTTTGTTTGTTTTTTTGTATGTCTCTTATAGACTCCGAAATGGCCCAACAGATATTTGTGAAATTTTCATGGTTCATACTGTTACATTCAGTGATGATTTTTGTGAAAAAAAATAATTGGAAAAACCTCATGGATGAGTGGGAAAACTGGAAAAAAACAAACAAAGGTCGGAAATTGGATATTTTTTGCTTGGAATTTTTTGGTTCAAAATGGGTTTTCGAATGGAAAAATAGAAAGTTCTTGATAAAAAACTCGGAAAACTCATTGGTTTTCAAATGGAAAATTGCATGAAATTGTGGATGCATTGATTTTCAAATGGAAAACTGGAAAATTTAAAATGGAAAACTGGAAAATTTCAAAATGGGTTTTCGAAAGAAACTCGGAATTTGTGATGGGGAACTGGAAAGCAAGAAAAAGTAAACAAAAAATTGGAAAAATGGAAAATTTTAAATGCAAAAAAAAAAAATTGGCTAAACAAAAATCTCAAAAACACTCTTTCATATGAAATGCATTAGCTGTGGTAAAATGGAAAACTCCAGAAGAGCAAGAAAATCCCAAGTCAAATTTTGAATGGATTTTAAACAATGGGAAAATAGAGAATTCGTGATTTTGGTAATTTTTTTTTGAAACACTGATATTTTTATAATGTAAACAAATTATTTTGCTGTATTGCTCCATAACGGTAACTCTCAGAGAGAAAATCCTTTTTTCATTCAATATCATGGTCAATGTGTTTTATACGCAACAATTAGGGTCGAAGAACTCGAAATGTTTACAAAACAGCAACATGAGGAGCGAAGTGAAACCGAAATGATTCGCGTTTTACAAATCCGTGAACCGCAGGCAACGGGGAGCATACTTTCCATTTTGTTTTGTTTTTTTGATATCGCTTATTTGTTTAAAGACGGATCCATACATACGAATTAACAAAAAAACAATGCAAAAGGTAGAGGAAGAGGGTTATCGATTATCGATTGAGGCAGTACGAAGTCTGCAGGGTCAGCTAGTAGGCTTATAATTAGTAATATCGGACGTATCTCCTTTCTTGAAAACAGGTGTTCGTAAGCATTTTTCCACATGCTAGGGAATTTTTCTAGTTTTCACGACAATTCAAAAATATAACGTAGAGGCAAGGCCAAAATCATCCTACATTTTTTTTAAACAATGAGTGAAATCGGGATCAAAAGAATAGTCCTTCTCAAGGTGGCACATACAATTAACAAGTCTATCGATGTCGATAAGACCATTGTTGAAAGTTACTTGGGACAGTTTTGCGGATAATCAAAGAAGTCAGTGTTCGAAGAAATGGGAGTATCGATGAAAGACTGACTAAAATTACTTTCAGAATTACAGTTCAAGACAATTATTTATTAAATACGTAAATACGTAAATACTAGCATTACAATTACAATTACAATTACAATTACAATTTTTCTTAAATCTAGGAATTATCATTACAATTCTATTATTTTATTTCTTCAAGGGCTCAGATAATGTTAATCGTTTCTAATTGAAAATTTGAATGAAAAAAAAAAACACACTCGTGTGTCTTACTCAAAAATAATATTCTTTATTAAACGCGTCTAACCGGCTTCACAGACAAAATTCAACTGCCCGCTACTACTTAGAGAAATCATACATTTTTTTTTCGCTTACATTACATCTAATTTTTTTAATATTTTAAACAATTTTAACTACTTAAGACATAAAAGTTAAATTTAAAATTTGTAGATTTAATGTTATCATTTGTAGTAGTAAACAGAACTGAGAATTTATTATAATTTCTTACTAACTGATTTAGTGGACTGTTAGTTCCATAGTTTGTTCTGCTAAAAATGGGACAAACATTTATATTTCTTCTCAGACTAGTTCGGCTAGTGTTAAAATTCAATCTACAAAGCATATCTGGAGACAAAATAGATCCATTTATGAGTCCATTATGAAACAAAATTTCAAATATTCTCTGTGAAAAAGTTGGAAGGTTTATCAATTTAAATCTGTCAGTATATGGAGGTAAAGTAGCATTTTCTGTCCATGGGAATAAGAATCGACGCTGAATACTTTCAATTCTATTCATACGTGGTGGTAAGGCGCCCAACCATATTCAAGAATCGGCCTTACAAAAGATATAAAAAGAATTTTAATAACATATTGATCACGAAATTCGCGAGAGAACCTTTTGACGAAACCAAGTGTTTTATTTGCTTTTATAATAATATAATCATAATGGTCAGTGAATGTTAGTTTTGGATCTAACATGATTCCAAAATCAGAAAAACTAGATATCCTGCACAAAAAAGACGAATTCAACACATAGTCAAAAATAAATAAGTTCCGTTTGCGTGTTAAACTCATTGTTTTACACTTGTCAAATGATTATTGTTGCACCATTCCCAGAAACTCTGTTGATCGTCTTGAAGAAGTTCACAATCAGTGATACTGTTAATTGATCGAAAAATTTTGACGTCGCCAGCGTAGATAAATGTCATCGAGTTTTGAAATATAGAAGGAAGGTCATTAATAAACAAAATAAAAAGCAGGGGACCGAGATGACTCCCTGGTGGTACTCCAGAATTGATAATAAATTGATGAGAATATTTATTTTTAAACAATACACTATAAGCCGTGTTTTATTGGGAACTTAGCTCAGCTCAGCAATAGAAATTACATGTCAAACAACAACAACCGAAAGCTAAGTAAAAATAAGTTAGGAATTTTAGTTAGGAATTTCCTGAGGATAAGGTTCCAGCAATTCGACACTTGAGTTTTTCGTTGTGTTTTTCGCTTATTGTTTGGTTGGGTTTTGGCATTTGATATAATCAAATGTCAAAACCTTTTGAATGAAAATAGTTTTTCACCATAGCAACTCATGTAAAAAAAAATTGCTTGCTCATGTAAAAAAAATTGCTTTCATATAGGTCTCAAAAGATGGCGTTTCGATATCTGATAATCTGGTGAATATAAGGTCGCCATTTTGTCAAAATGTCAACTCTATGTAAAAAAATGGCTTTCTCTGCCTCTAACTATATGGCGACACTTTTTGATAGTACCTATCAAATATATATAAAAAAGGTGAACGAAACTCAGTTTAAAACTGACTATAGCGTTTTATTGGAATTCCTATTGCTAAGCTAAGCTAAGTTCCCAATAAAACACGGCTATAGACTCTTTTTCTAAGATATGACGGTATCCACAATACAAAACGATTGCTGAGTCCTAATTTATTCAGTTTTTGGAAAGAATTACGTGATTAAGCTTATCAAACGCTTTGCTGAAGTCAGTGAACACACAGTCAACTTGTGATCGCTTTTCGAATACATCTAAGAAGAAAAATGCACTAAATTAGTGATTGTAGACTTCTTTTTAACAAAACCATGTTGATTGTCACATATACCAGAAGAACAGTTAATAGACAGTATATCACAAACAATAGACTCAAACAATTTAGGAATAGCGGAAAGCTTGGCAATAGGACGATAATTTGTTATGAAGTCCCTACTACCTTTTTTATAAATTGCCGTAAGATGAGAATATTCTTAAAGACCTGGGAATGTACAACATTTTATTGACTCGTTGAAAAGAAGAAATAACGGGTAGGATAAGTAGGACACACATTTTTTCAACATGAAAGATGGTATACTATCCGGTCCAGAATTAAAGCAGTCGTCAAGTTTCAAGATGTTACATTTAATAGACTCTTCAGAAATTGAGAAGTTAATTGAACAATATTGTTGTGTTTGAAGTTTATAGGATAAAAATCACATTTCTTCTTAGAATTGACAAAATTCTTTTAGGGTACTGTTTCAATGAATTTCCCATATAAACGAATTATTCATGGTAAAGATCAAAAGAGAGTATTTTGAACTCTTCGAAAAGGAAGATATAAAACTACTTGGTTCTCCAATGTCGTACAACTGATATAATTTTTCAATGCATTGTTCCTTCTATTACGAAGGCTTTTCAATTCCTTGGTATACCAACGATATTGCAAGGGCAATATGTTTAAAGCATAATATGGTACATTCACGTTGAAGGCGTCTGACGAAATATGAGCCGAACTTACTTATTGCTGTTTCCCTTTATAAGGCAAAACAACATTTACGGGGTCAGCTAGTATGATTTAAGGTATGTCCATCTCCTAGTTTTAAGCTACTCTCTAAGCAAAATTGCTGCATGATTTCAAATTTCTAAAAGTTTATTATATCGTAATGACTTTAGAACAGCTCGACCGATATTGATGAAATTCAATGACATTAGTCACTCAGTGCAACAAAATTTAGAAAACACTACCAACCTATTTTATTGTTTATAACCGATAGCTCAAAAAATGAAATTCGCATTCAGATAGAAATTCCAGGTCTTGTTCTTAGAAAATTTTAACTTTAAACTATTCACTAGAATAACCTTATAAGCAACTACAAAATTAGTGTGGAAAATCCAGTAATACTGTTTGTGTTAAATTTGGGCAAATTCTCGGAATAAAGAGTTACAATAAACCTTTAATAATTTTCATAAAACCTCAAATATTCAGAATTTATGTGTAGATGTGTTTGTATTTTGCTTTCATCATTATACCTATAGGTACACAGCTTGGTAATTTACACTTCGTGTTTTGACTTAAGCACTAGAAAATTCCAAGTCACAAATTACAACGTTCAAAAGCATCTCGGCTTCATTATTGCTTTGTGTCCTATACACTCTTGTTCGCGCTGTATACATTCAATCAACAAACACACGTGGGGTAATAAACCGATTGAATGTAATCTACTAATTAAAATCTCCCGCAAAATTAAAGAACACACCAGGAACATTCTGTCAAATGGCGATGGCGATGGCAAGGTATGTAGATTGTAAAATGCCAGGTACCTTTCTGTCTGTTCTCTGAACTCTGATCCCAAGCCCAAGGTTTTTCCTATTTGCATGAACAAGTGCGCCACAAAGAGTGGGAGAGTTGGGTCATGAATAAAAACCTTTCCGGTTTGCAGTATTTCACTGTCAAAAATATCGCAAATGTGAAGTCTAATTAAAACGCCAAAAGCAGTATTTCGTTTTTATAGTCTGGCTTTTTTGGAAGGACCGGAGCCCCTTGCTAACATTTTGGGGAGACCGCACCTGCACATGACCATATCAGCTTCACCGCAAAGGTACTTAACCGCATCGTCAACATTAACATATACACACACGTTTAATACAATTGAAGCAATTTTAAATAAAACGACTCCTGTCGTTAAATGCAATCGTTTGAGGAAATCATTTCTATCCTAGACGCATTGGATCCTAGAGGGCGACACTTGACGACGACAACACAATGAGCTTGAGTGGAAGGTTGCCGGAGCAGTGGCTAACGGCGACAAGGATAACCAATCTTAACCGGGAGAAATTCTCTTAAAACGTGTCAACAAAGCGTTGTAATTTCCGAACAGGAACACAAAAAAATGAAACCATGAAAATTCATGACACGACCCTCCTCAACCTTTTTTTTGTGTGCCCTTCGATGTGGTCATATAAACGTCACAGCAAGGGCAATGCTAATAATTAAACTTTGTGGTTTTCTTTCTTTTCCTTCTCTTTAACTATTTTATTTTTTGTTGCTTCACTTTTTATGTTTCGGTGATGGCATTTGTTTAAATTATGAAATCATCTTTTTTTTTTCTCTCTTTTGAACGAACAAAAATTGTAATAAAATTTCCTTCGGGCGGAAGTTCATTAAGCACACTTCACTAGCCATTACACACACAGTAACACAGCTATAAGGAATCAAAATGAGAGCACAAAAGATGCAAAAAAAATATCCGACAAGGGATGATTCTTTTCGGTTCTCCTAGATATGCTGAATTTATTTATTTAAAGTTGTACAAATTTTTTTAAGTTCCTTTTGTTGATTTCCGTTTTGGTTTAAGAAAAAGTGAAAAAGAAAAAAAAAATAGAAAACATTTTCATCCTCAGAGGAAGGTCAGCGTTGCTACTTAGAAGGATGCTTTGCTTTTAATTTAATTATATTTTTCTTTCTTCCTTCGTGATTATTTTTTTTTTCGTTTTGAGAAAATAGTAGCGAAAGTTTTTCGTTTCCTTTAGTTTTTTTTTTTTGAAGCAAAATACTTAACATTCAAAATGCATTTTTAAAGAAGGTGCTAATGGAATTAAGAAAAACAAAATATTTTCTTTAATAAAGACTTGGTCTGGGGATTGGTTTATTAAAAAAACAAAAAGCAGACATGACAGGGTTACTTCTTTGGTGTTTGTTGATTCTTTTCTTGAGGGAGAAAATCAAATAAAAAATTGTTTGTTTGTGATTTAAGTTTGCAAATCAGTTTCTTTAGTTGACAGGGTCGTGCTCGTTGTGTTGGTTCATTTGGGATAAGAAGGAGTGATGAACATGCCAATTTCAAACTTAGTCACTTTGTCGAAATGAAAAATTAAAAACTGTAAGCTGATTGTACTTGGAAAAATTAGACAAAATTCTAACTAAGCGCAAGCTGAGAAAGAAGAAAATATGACTACCATCTATTAATATTCTTAAATTCAATCTATATAGGTATATAAAAGAACAGTTGGTTCGCTAACCGGCCGAAGCGCTTGACCGATTTTCTTAATTTTTTTCCCAAACTTAATAGGGATACGGGTTGAAGGTTTAGGAAAAACAAAACTTGGTTTCTTTATGCGACCATTGTTTTCATTTTTCAATTTTTTTAATTTTGTTTTCTTTTTGGAATGGAAAACGCTATGAGGAAATCGAATACTATTGAATGAGATATCTTTTACTAAATTGCTTATAATTTCTGTTTAGTCTTGATGTCAGAACGTAACTTTCAGTAGAAGTTCTCTGCTTGAAAAGAACAATACTAAGAATTTTGGCGGCAAGTTACCGCATTCAATAAAGTTGGCACTCACTGTTTCAGTGAAAAAATAAGTGTTTTCGAATTTCGAATTCCACACGCAAACGCAGAGTGCATCCAACGACACCGCTTCTTTTGGAAAAGGTTCGGAACTCTATTTAAAATCAAGCAAAAAGGAATAATTTTGTCTATTTTGAGTAATATTTGCATATACTTTGTCTAGATAATGGTGCTTTCAAGAAGGTGTGGACCTTTTAAAGTAGCTTGGCTGTAAGAGAGATTCTGATCAATGATCCAATTTTGTCACGCTCATTAGACTCAAGATAAGGACTGTTGCTCCTTAATTCTTTTATTGTGCATCTTGAAATGAACAAGAAATCGACATCCTAAGTTTATGAAATTTTCTGAAAAATAAAAGTAAGTATACGACACAGTGATCTTCCACTTTTAATCTTCGCAGTGTTCGGGTTTGGTAAGATGAGCTTATTTTGAAATATTCGTAACAAAACTATTTATAATAATTGCATTGGTGAGCCGCTACTTATTGTTAGCTTGGTAAACTCATATTTTAGTCAATTTCTTTTTTAGACGCTTGCGAAAGAATGGCATATCAAGACTTTGGAAGAATATTCTTAAATCCATACTGTATATCGTGCAATGACAAAATATATGCCACATGTGTAATGTTCCAATAGAAGTTATGAACAAGACCAGATATTAGAACTACATTATATCCAAAAATAAGTATTCGAAACTGTGTTGAGTATTCTTCGTCGTGTTAAAGATTGGAGTAATACAGATAGTTTTTCAGTTGATCGCATGATATAAGATTCCGAAGAAGAATATCAATAAACAATTGGATGCGTTGATAAGAATATTGATAGAAGTCCAGCATTGGATTGGGCATATCGCATTTGCCATTAGAGAAGAACAATTTTATAAGCTGTCAGACGAAAAAAAGGACTATATTGTTAGGGAATAGAAATAAGGAAGAATGCGTATAACTGTTATAAATGAATTCGAAAAAAATAAATATGGAATATAAAAGAGTGTTGGACTATGGTTGGTGTAGTACACAGATCATTAAGCCCTTCATAGTTCGCTAGGAAAAAGTCAACATTCCTCTTGATAATATTTCACAATTTTTCTCGCGGAATAAAACCACAGGTGAGGCAGCCCTGCCTTTCCTTACTTAAAAACAAAACAATTTTTCATTAAATTAAATATTTATTAAAGTTAACTTATTATATTTAAATTGTGTTTTACACGATATTAAATGATTTTTGACTAGGTGAAAGAATGAAAAGATTCTGGGCAGTGGACACCCGCGAACATGCAACATATAGCTATCCATGAGAGAAGCACGATTTTTTTTAGATCACCCCCGCTTTTGCACTTTATTAATTGTCAAAGCGAAACGATCTTTAGTGGGGAATTGAAAGCTTTTGAATTAGAATTGTAAATCTGGAGGAGTAATTTGGATTCGTAGAATGATAACATATTCTCCCATCTCTGCCTACGCCAGTTAATATTTTAGCATTAACAATGTTTGCCCCAAGTTGTGTGACACGAATTCATGCACCTAAATTTCGCTTAAGCAATAATGAGACGCATAATTTCAATTGCAGCTTATGTGTGGTCACTTTGACTTCCTCTTTCCTGACCACCATACCCCCTTCTCACTCATCCTCCCTTCCCCTCTCCCCGCTTCTCCTGACATAATATCCTTACCAAATAAAAAAAAAACACCAGCATGCATGTATATTACCGATTTTGCCCCAGGGGATTCATCATCAAAATCTGCAAGTAGGATTTCCAAAAAATCTTCAAAAACAAGTTCATGTTTTAAATCTGATGATAGCTCCATCTCCTTCAAGCCTGCTTTACACGGCATGGATTTTCTGTAATATGGGCCATCACCTTTTCTATAATACAGAAAATCTAGAATGCCCAGATCCTGATAGATCGCATTATAATTCATGGATAAATTCATATTCGTTATGGCATTACAAAGTGAGTTGTTAGTATTTGCCGATAGGAATAAACCAAAATTAGTCATAGCTCAAAAAAATGCATATGATAATATAATTGACAATTTGGTTAATAGCTGACGTAAGATTTGTTTCTTTTTTTCTTTTTTGATGCTTTAGGAGGAACTGGGAAAATATTGCTCGCGAATTTGATACTGACAATAGTAGGATAATCCTTCTGGAATCACGACAACTTTTCTAAAGTGACAGTGTGCAGTACACATAACTTTTTAAAGTTACCATCAATAATTTCTTTAGAGCGGGTACAACATCCCGCGGGTCGGCTAGTCTCATATAAAAATGGTGCGCTAAGAAAAAATGTGTTGCTTAGCGCAAAACTGGTGAACCAAATTTTGACGCAATGTTCGGGTAGTGGTGTAGATGGTTTTTAAGAAGTTTGTACAAAATCGGTCAAGTCCTATCTCATATATGGCCAAAAATGTGGAAACCCCATATTCCATATAGAACGTTCACAATGAATTTGACCATGTGATGATCTTTAATAAAGTTGTTCAAGAGCCAGCAAAGGTTTCTAACCCAGCTAACGTCGTTTTTTTTTAAATATACAAGGGTAGTGGGTAGTGGGGTAGCAAGGTATTGGGGTGACGGGTAACGGGGTAACTGGACAGCGGGCAGCAATTATCGGGGCAGCGCGTAGAAGTAGTGGGTAGCGGGGTAAAGGTGTAGCTGGGTAACGGGGTAGACGAAAGTAACGGGTAGAGAGAGAGTAGTGGGGTACCGGGTAGAGACCTCAACCCTCTATCGGGTAGTGTAGTAGCGGGTTACGAAAGTGTAGGTCTTTTATCTATCGATTGAGGCAGTACAAAGTCTGCCGGGTGAGCTAGTTTAAGATAGATATGTAAGTAATTTTTGTACTTGCTAGGTTCAACATGTTCAAAGTTCCTGGGATCAGTTTGGTGTTTCCAATAATTAATTACCTGAAAAAAAAAGAAAAATGTGTTGTTAGTAAGATTGAAATCTTTTGTACGTAAAAAATTTATAATTAAAACAGGGAGGCAAAAAAACAGTAACTTTTTCAGTTCTTAGAATTTTGTATGGAAGCGGGTCGAAATTGTCTGTTGTTTGCTTCTCAAAATGTTGGTTTTTAATATTCCCCAAAATTATTTATCTTGTCAATGGGATTGACATTGATGTTATCCCCATTAGAGTTAACATTGCAACACTTAATGGAAACAAACGCTAGCTCATAGACCTGCGACTTAAGAAAGCTTCCCATGAAAAAGTCTTGGTGGCCAATTCACGTCGCGTCGCCTCGAAATCACCATCACATGAAACCGATCGTGCAGACAGTCGATAATGTCTTGAGCTGTGTGGTACGTAGCGCCATCCTTAATGTCTTCGGTGTCCATATCATCCAATTCAGGCCACGAGAAGTTGGTGTTGAGTAGGAACCCGAAGATGCGTCCAGCTCAAAATCAACACCAAATATAGAAACTTTATTTGGATGCATTGGCACCTCGTGAATTGCACTAGGGTTGGAGTTGTCCCAAATGCGTCAATTTTGCTTATTCATGTAAATATTCATCCAAAGACGGGCCTCATCTCTAATGATGATTTTTGACCAAAATTGGTATCAACTTTCAACTGCTCCAAAACACAATTATTGAACACACGACTCTGCGTATGGTCGTTTGGTTTCACTCCTGGGTCAGTTGGATTTTGTATGAGTGTAAGCTCAAATCACGACGACGAGACGCACAATTTGCCAAGCGACGCAAATTAGAGTGCCTCGGATTCTGATGCATACACTGAGAAAAATATCAAACAGATTCATATTCAAATCAAACTCAAACACCTATGATTTGGCATGGATTCGTTTTGAGTTTAATTTGAACATGATATCTGTTAAGTTTAAGTTGAGTTCAATTGAACATAAATCAGTTTAAGTTAACTTGGTTTTCTATTTAAGATAAACATTTATATATTTATTTTATTTTACTTCATGCAAAGTTGATTTAAATAGAATTGCTTTTATTTTTTGCTTGGTATTTCCATGTTTAAATCAAATACGTTTTGGTTTGTGCCATTTATTGTTTGATTTTATTAAACTGTTCGGTTTAAATAAATTAAAAACCTTTTTAAGTTGTTATATTAAAAAAAAAAAAAAACTGTCCGCCACATCCACGATGGTGAATCTTCATTTGTGCTTCTTTGCGAATGTTGTTAAGCGAGCTGTTGGTGTGACCATGTTGCTTACTACTTTGGCACATAAAAAAATAAAACAGGACTAGTTTGGAATGCATATTTTATATTTTATCATACTTACATACATCTGTACTCCGACGAAAATTGTTGTTTTGAGTCCTGTCACTGACCGTTGAACTATTATCATCGATGTTGAACTATAACAAAATTACGTTTTCCATTGCATGATTAATATGACAATGTAAAAAAATAAGTAAACTTAAAGGTTACCTTTTTTGTAAATTTGGAATGAAGTGCTTTATATCCTCCGGGGTTAAATCTATGTCTGGCTTATGTAATCGCATTTTCTAAAATACATTACACATGACTTGAAAAATTCAAAAACAAAATTAAGTTGTCTAAAAAATACTTACAATAAAAACGGAGATCAAAACGAGACAATTCCATTGTTTTATTTGTTAAAATCACACACGATCCGATAAAATTTTTGATTCCAGTTCACAATTCAACAACTTGTCAAGATGAGAACAACAAAACTATATCGACGACGACGACGCCAGTAATTTACAGTTATGTGGTTGTATTTTACTTCGTTTGGGTTCATTTTAAATTGTTTTGAGTTTGAATCAAACATAGGTAATTTATTAATTTTTTTTTATACAAAATCTGAAGTTGTTCGGGATCGTTTCAAATCGATGTAAGTTTGAACTGAATATGGTCTGTTTGGTTTTATTGTTTTATTGTGATATTTCAAACGCCTTCTTACTTGAAACAAACTCATTTATTGTAATTTCATGTTTAAAAAGTAAGGCAAACATGAATCCTTTTGATTCAAATAGACTATATTCAAACAAAATAGTTTTTCTTGTATTTTAATAGATAAGAGGTTGGATTAAACCGAGTTCTATTTGCCATTATTAAATAGTTTTCAAATATGTTTCTATTTGAAAAAATCATAGTACAGTTTTCTCAGTGTACTTTCAAGATCATGTGTTTTTTATACGTACGTTCGTTGTGTTCACTGAGCCGAATTCAGCCACAAAACGTTAAATAGTCGAGTTCGAAAGATGATCGTTGCTACTAGAGAACATCCATTTGGATAATAAAGTTCTATCATTTGCACGTGTTGCTCGACGCTGCAACTTGCCATGATGATTTGACTTTAGTGACTGATTAAAAGACATTATTTTGACAGAAGAAATAATATGGCCGCAAAGTGCTGTTAAAATCAACCCATCTTTATTGGAAAATCCTTTATAAAAACACATAAGACACTACAGTTTTTCCAACAAAAAACATTCAAAATCATTATCTCTGGTTAATATGAAACTAAAAACTTATTACAGCGCAAGCATCTAAAACGATAATCTCATCATTTACGCAGCACAACTTTTCCACTCACTTTCATCATCCTTCAGCCTCACAAAATTTCAATATTAATTCCAGGCATTCCCCAAAAATGCATTTAATCAAATACTTCCACTCCACTTGAAACAACAGCTCACATAATTAACAGATATCTTACCTCCGCAATATATCATCTCTCCTTACGCTATTATAACCAGGCACCCAAAACACAAACACCAACACTCACATGCACAGACACACATACATACAAAAAATAAACATCTAACAGTACATTAGAGATCCATTATATTAACAAACAGGCGACGACGAGGAGGACGACTATATACGATAAGTAAGTTGCGGCATCATTTATTAAGGGTATTTTCTCTTTTGACCTCTTCAGCGCATCGGCATCCATATATCGTCCACAAAGTATCATCACAGGCTAGCACTCTGGGGGTCAGCAAAAGTGGCAAAAGTGGAGGTGTCAGGCAAGCAAAGAAACCAAACACAGAGAGAGTGAGAACAATGAATTGAGGAAGTTGAGGAAGAGTAACTCGAACTATTGGACAAGGTTAAAACTTCCGCCTCAGTAAATACCTCAGAGCATGGGACCTACAGCATCTACAAAATAGCATCACAGAGCAGCTTTATACCACTTGGGAACGGCTATAAAACTTACTTTCATTTCTCCCAAGATATCTTTCCGCATTGATACATGGTCTGGCCATATCATGCACCTAATGCTTCTTCGGTTTGGTTTTCCTTCGTTTTTTTGAGGAACGACTCCTGGAATCGTGTCGTCCTTCGTGCGAACATTCTTCTTCGGCTGACCATCGAGCTATATAGTTATTGCCTTCTTTTTTTTGTCTTCACTTCCTCTAGTGACCATTAATCTCTTCCACTTTTCAAAGCTTATTGTTATTGGGAATGAGAATCCTAGTGTGGTCCAGATAGCGAAAGCACCCTTTTGCACACCCGCCCCCACAACATCACACATGAAATGTATCACATTCTTACAGTGTATATTCACCACTTACCAGCCCCCAAAGACCGACACCCAATCTACTTTATCTTCTTCCTAAATATAATGACGACAAAGACGACGACGACTACGACGGAACAAAGACGACTTCGACAATGAATTGCCCGACAAACGGACTGACGATGACGACTACTAGCACCAAAAGGAAGTCCATTACCCATTTTCGGTCTTAAACATATATCCGAAAGAAGCTCCATAAAAATATCTGAGAAGGAACGTGCACGAGAGTTGAGAGATGGCCTGGTTTTGATTCCGCATCACAGATACTTTCGGTTCGAAATATGAGAATGCGGATGTTGGGGTGGATAAAATGTCCTCCTGCCCATGGATGTTGAATTAATATGAAATTAATGACTTTAGATGATTTTTTCGAAAGCCATCGTGATTCAGATGGACGATGATGTAGATGATGATGGCAGATTGAAACATGATTTGCTCACAAAAAATGTTTTCTTTTTTTTCAGTTTTTTGTGGAACACATAAAACTACTGCATGGACATGACGTTGATGTGTATTAGAAATGTATCTCTTTTCAACACTGTACTCCTTTGATCCGGGAGAATAACTTCATTCGGCTTCGTGCTTCAATGGCTTATCTGGTTGTTATGTTTGCTTTTTTTTCTCTAAATTTCAATTGGTGGGTAATTTATCTTGACAGTTGATGTGCTACAAAAACGTGAGTCTGAATACACTTCAAGTCATGTTATTGAAATGCCTTCTGAGGCAGTACCCATGAAGGAAAAGACTTAGTCTGTCTCTCGATTGAATTGCCTCCAAAAAAGCTTGAGCAGTTTAAGAAAATTTGTGCGGCACATTTTACATAAAATTAAAAAAAAATCAAGCTAGCACCTTTTAAGTCTTAGCAACGTCTATTACAAATTTAAAATTTAACCAAACAAAAAAAAAAATTTAGATAAAGTCGAAGAAAGCTTATAGCGGGCTGCATCGATAGTGTTTATGAAGGGCTTTCCAATAATTTTGACAGCTCGTGGCGGCCATATTGTTTCTTTAACGTCCTGTCAAAATATTGCTTATTAATCAGGCACTAAAGACAAATTATCATGGCAAGTAAGAAAGATGAGCAACAGGGAAATGATAAAGCTATCAAAACAGGTGTTTTCTAATAGAAACGACCGCGATGGGAACTACCACTACGAGCTGTAGTGTAGTTGTCTATATATAACATAAGTTCTTTATTGTACAACGTTTTGTTCAAGACAAAGTGACATCGATGTTAGGTGTCGGTCGCCCTAGGCATGCCCTGATTCATCAATCAAATTCTTTAAGCTTCCTTCCTAGCCCACCAACTGTCTTAAAAGATTTTGCATATGGTGTTGACATGTTAATTTTGCAGAACTTTTTTGGGCAGCAGCACATCAACTTTTCTCAAAAGGTCAATTTACATTAAATTCCTTAGTGAGGTTTTGTTGTTGTTGTTGTTGTTGTTGTCATCAAAGTTGATTCTTTCTTTGCAAGTGCTTTGCAAAACTAGAAATTGCCTTATAAAGCTCCTCTGTGCTGCCATTTAAGCGGGTCAATGAAGAGAGCAAAGAGGTCGATTTGGAGTTCCGATCTCAACATTTTATATCGTCATGTGTAAATCTAATCTACGCATATCTCCAATCCTCTGACTTAATACGGTTGGCAGCCACGATTATGCGAGTAGTTGGAGATTTATGGCTCTGTAGTTGGTGCACTTGAGATGGTCCTTTCCCGTTTATAAAAATTCTCTCTTCTTACTGATTTACCTGACGGAATTCGTGTCGTCGTCATTGCCATTATATAGTTTAGGGAAAAGTTATTTTCATGTTCTTAGCATCCACTAAAGTTCAACTATGTTCTTAAGACTACTGGGTCAAACATCTTTGATGGTCTGTCCTATCATATTTTTTTTTTTGACAATGGTGACTCCCTCCTCAATTGTGTACTTCCCATGCTTGCTCTTAGTAGTCGGTCGGTATCTCCTCCTCTGCGTATAAAAGTCGTTCTTAAGTCGCAGGTTCTCAAAGGCAACAGAATCGATGTGCTAGGTCAAATTCTGCCTGATAAATGCGCCAAGGTCGTCGAAAACGGGATTTTCAAAAGTGCACCACCCAGCGAAGCCATTCGAACGATGTTATATTTCATGCATTATAATGGCATTCTTAGGGCTCTCAAATAATGATAAAACCTTATTACTTACTTACTTACGGTGGCGCTAGTCCGGTGTGGACTTGGGCCTCAATCAACAGTCTCCGCCAACCAGCTCGGTCCCTAGTCCTCTTCCACTTGTGTGCGCCACCTGAGTCGTGGTCTTCCTCTCCTTCTGTGTCCCTCGGGAATAGTGTCGAAGGCTTTCCGCGCCGGAGCATTGGTGTACATGCGCTCTAAATGACGAGCCATCTGAGTCTCTGGACCTTGACCCTTCTGGCTAGATCCATGTCGTTGTACAACGCGTAAAGTTCGCTGTTGTATTTTCTTCTCCATTCCCCATCAGTTCACACGGGGCCAAAGATGACCCGAAGAACTTTCCTCTCGAAAGAGCCTAATAGCGTTTTTTTTTGGTAATCCGGAATTGTACACAGAACTGTCCGATTCCGGATTCCAAACGAACAGGCAAACACATTTTTTTGCTTCTAAGGGTTGAATGGTTGTGTTTTTGTGAAACCTCATATGCAGAATTGCAGATGACATGACATTGTTTTTAATTTCTTTATTTGTAAACATGGCAGTGAGTACGTACATATATGCGAGTGTGTGCATGTATGCGTGATTCTGTTTTTGATTCTGACTTCAAATTCGGAATCGTTTTTCTGTTCTATTCAGAACAAGAACTGTCATCTTGTGCCAAGTGAACGAGTACAGAACTGTTCGGAACAGTTCCAGACGACCAAAAAAAAACGCTATAAGGCACATTCATCCGATGCTTCTGCACCATACAGCAGGACAGGGATGATGAGGGTGTTGTACAGTTTTACCTTAGTTGCTTGAGAGAAGGCTTTTCCACTCAATTGATTTCTTAGCCAAAAGAAACAACGATTAGCAGGAGTTATTCTACGTCTGATCTCGGCGCTGGTGTTATTGCCCCTGTTAACAGCGGAGCCTAGGTAGACAAACTCCTCTACTACCTCGAAGTTGTATGCGTCTATTATGACGTTCTCTCCGAGCGTCGGTGTTCGTTTCCCTTCGTTTTTCCCTCATTTACCGGTAAACCCATTTTTGCCGCTTCTGTCTCAATTCTCACACGCTATTGACATCACGCTGTGTCTTCCCATTACATCAATATCGTCGGCGTACGCGAGAAGTTGAACAGACGGTGGAGTTTTGCACTATCTTCTCAAGAACGATGTTAAAGAAATCGCACGACAGCGCATTGCCTTGTTTGAATCCTTTTTTGACGTCGAAAGATTCCGTAAGCTCATTGGCAACCTTGATGGAGCAGCGTGAGTTCTCCAACGTCATTTTGCACAAGCGAACGAGCTTGGCAGGGATGCCAAAACTAGACATAGCTTTATACAGTTCGTCTCTGTAGATGCTGTCATGCGCGGCCTTAAAATCGATGAAGAGGTGGGGGTATCGATTTGGAGTTCATAGGTTTTTTTCCAGGATCTGCCGCAACGTGAAAATTTGGTCGATGATTGATTGATCGGGACCAATCAGATTGTTGACGAAAGGCTTCAGACGTCCATTACGGCAGAGAGGATCTTGTAAGCGATGTTAAGCTGTAGTTGGTGCAGTTAAGAGGATCTCCCTTTTTCAGGATCGGGCAAACAATGCTCAGGTTCCATTCATCGGGCATGCATTCCTCCGACCATTTCTTACAGATGATTTGGTGCATGCTCCTATCTAGATCGTCGCCTGCTGCTTTGAACAGCTCGGCAGCTAGACCATCTACTCCAGCGGATTTGTTGGAATTCAGCCGTGATATTGCCGTTTTCACTTCTTTTAGGTCGGGTTCACGGAATTGTTGGCTATCATCGTGTAACATAAAAGGCTCCTGTCTGACGTTTGATTTAAAACCTTATTGATATTTTATATTTCACTTGTTTTATTCAATTCTACAATCAACCCTTGATGAAGCACTTTTAGTTACCAGTGCTTAGAAATTTGTAAATTAAATTTTGCGTTCGATTTTAGAAAGCATGACATAACAACAAAAATTAGAGTTCAGCTCCAAGCTATTAGACCATTGTTCAATTGCGCAACTCTCAATGAACTCAAAAAAATGAAGCATTTTCTTTTGGATTAGCAGAATAACCCTTGTTAAACTTTAAGCATTCCATTCCAAAATATAATAAAGAATTCGCTTTCTCATTCATCATAAGCGAAATTCTTTTCCCCATTTGGGAATAACTTCTTCTCGACTCTTTGTTTTTTGCGTTTTTGTTTTCGCCAAAAAAAAAGAAAATATTTTCAGGTACTTCGTCTTCTTTTTTAGCTACGAAGATTTTCCGGAATTCGAATTCTCGAACGAACTGAACACAAAAGTATGTTCTTTCAGCTCCGCATACCCTTTGTATTGGCTGCTATCCATCCGGCATGGGTTTAATTAAGTTTGAGGTAAATCCTATCTCACAGAGAGATTCTTCCACATACAATGTTTTCTGTGATGTGATGTGATCCCTTGTTTTGCTGACTTGCCTCTGGCAGGGCGAAGGTAGAATAGAACACCGCGAAGCAGAAAGGGAGTCAGAGGGTCAATTTAAATTCATTGCAGTCACCCTTATAAAGGTCGATGAGAATAATTTTTATTACGACTGAGAATAAAGTTCTGTCGCACACCTAAACGTGCGTGGAATACCGGATTAAAGGAATGGGATGTTCCTTTTTCGGGGGTTGATACACACACAAACAAACAAAAAAAGTAGAAAATATCGTTCGGGAAGATTTGCGTGACAAATTGTCGTATGTTTGGGTAATATCCGAAGTTTGACTTACGATTCCCGAATGTATGTACGTCAGACGCAGACGACGACTTCGTCATTGTCGAAAGTCGACATCGAGTGGAGTAACACACACTCACACAAAGGAATTCTCGCAATGAAATAGCTTATAAAGGTTGTTTATGTGCACAAAAGGTAAAAAAAATCTCTTTCGACAAGCATTTCAACTCACATAAAAATACCAAATAAAAATAAAAATGTAAGTAGAATTGGAATAAACACGAAAACAAAACGCTTTTCCTCCGGCTGTTTAGCTTAGTTTACCCAAATCTTTGAAATTTAAAAGGTATATTATTGTGAAGCTTATTTAAGAGGGTTATGGGGCTAGCAGCAGTGGTGGGAGCTGGGAATTCAAGATTCCGGTGAGTTATACGTTAAACTTACCTTTTGGTATTTCTTTTTTTATGAGAGGGCCGGGGGTGTGAGCTGTTGTGGTGAATTTCTTGTTGGTTTTATTTTATTTGTTTGGGTTAGATAAATTTTGTGTAAGCTCGGGTATTAGAACTTAGCTCTGGTAATAGAAAAAATAAACAAGAAGTCGTAAAACCATTACCCGATGACACGGCACAGTGGCTAAGCAAATTAAAATTAATTTACTGTGGAGTGTTTACACGTGTAATCGTTAAATTTGTTCAGCATTCAATATTAAAAGAGAGAGGGTTCGTTTTTCCTTCTTTTATATCTGTTTTATATTGTGAAATGATTTGCTTAGGGTAATTTTTGTTTTCAGCGAAAAGGTTTTAGATAATTAAAAATTTTAAGGGTCAGATTGAGGTTAATTTTTATGTGTTTCTCGGAAATATAATTTAGAGAAGACTTTTGGAGGAAAGCAATAATTAAGACGATTAAGAACACAGAGCGGTATTAAGTTGCCGCATCATTAGACTAGAGTTACATTCATTAGGAAAGCTTAACGTGAGTTTTTTTTATGGCGAACGATATTCGGTAGACATCAAAGAAATAAATTTAAGAAACGTAAGCGATTTTCATTAACTCATTTATGGTATTTCTTTCGGGCTGATATGGCCGTTGGCATCAATAATGTCTTCTTTTACAGTGGTTTGCGACTTGTTCGCATAGACCTACAACTTAAGAAAACCCCAACAAAAAGTGTAACGGTGAACGACGCTGATCTTGCGTTTCCGTTGTTAGCTGGTTGTTCACAGCCACCAAATGTTGAATTGGAAGGACGACCATGGACCACATAAAAAGGTTGCAACACGCGCGTTTGGCGTAGTGGTCTTGTTCGGACACAGCCCTACTGAAGCGAAGCAGCTCCGCTCCATCACGAGCGTGGATGCCTCGTCCATACAGGAGTCGCCGGTCTACAGTTTTCGCCTGACGTGGTAGATAAGCGGTACTGCCAATCTATCCTGTATCATGCCGTACTGGTCTAAATAGAGGAATGACTCTGGTGCGATGAACCCGCTCAAGCGTGCATTCTCGAAGTAGTTGTCGGATAGAATGGCCCGAAAATCAAATTGTTGGTCGAAGTCATAGCCTTCGCAATTGGGAAGGGGCAACCATAAACAATCATTGGCCGTATGAGGGCCATGTAGCAAATTACCTTCACTCTGGGGTCAAGCCGACTGCTGTAAAACAGCCGTTTCGTCAGAGCGAAGGCTCCTCTGGCCTTAATGAGAGCAGCATCTATATGTCTGTCGAATTACAAATACTGGTCCAACCAGATACCGCGGTACTTCACTACACTTTTGCTCGTCAATGCCTGTCCGTGAGGATCAACAATGACTATCTTGCGCCAATTCTTACACGTATCTCGCGTAGCCTTAGCCAACAGAGTCCGGAACAAAATTGTCTCCGACTTTTGGACATTGATTTTTAGTTTCCAGTCGTCGCAGTATCGCTGAATCTTCTCGAAGTCACGCTGCAAGAGAATTCTTATAACTTCAACCTTTCGAGCCGTTCTGTACGCAATCAGGTCGTCGGCATACGCAATTGCGTTAGTTAAGCTACCTATCAGATCGCTGGTGTAAATGCTGAAGAGGATCGGCGAATTCACCGCTCCCTGTTGAAGACCGTTTTAATTTCAAAGGTGGTGGTAGAAGTTATCTACGTTGCCACTTTTAACACCAAACTTTGTACCGTTGTGCATATCATAAAGCATATACAACAATGGTTTACTGATGCCTAGTCTGGTTAGTTTTAGGTACAAACCTCCTAACCATACGCTGTCGAAGGCCTTCTCTAAATCAACCAGAACAGCAACCGTGCATTGTTTCTTGGACTTGTTCCATTGGATGTCAGAAACGAGCTTAGAAGCGGCATGAATAGTGTCAAGTCCTGCCTTGAACCCGAACTGATTAGCCGGAATTGTTGTGTTGTCTGCAGCCTACTCAGCCACCTCTACGTTATTTTAAATATAGTTCTATTCCTAACAATTGGTAGCTGCAGCTCTTATTTGTAACACACACACAAATATTTTCGTATGTCATATGGTTTCTAACTTTTAAGCTTGAAAATAAACACTTTATTAAAGTTCCAAGTTAATGTATTTTGCTTCCTCATTAAACAGTCACATTAAAATTAAATATTAACTAAAATCACCACCTCAAGAATTTCCACGACAATTTTCCATTAAAAATGAAAAAACAATCACACACAAGAAACTTAAACTCTTCTTCGCACTTTTCAGTCCATAACTTTCCATTTATTCCTTCAGTTTTTTTTCTCATTCCCATAGAATATTTGAACACCTGTGGTTTATGTTCACTATAAAACTTAAAATACTAGCTTCTGCTCATTCTGCGGGTGGTATGCGAGTAATGAACGCTTAAAGTGACTGGTTTATGATGGTAATGGCTTCAGTTTATTCGTCTGTGAGCTTAAGTGCTCGTTAAAAGCGCACATACCAACGGGAAGAGTTGAGTTATAGATAATAGCCACAAAAAGCGCATTTTTATTGCTATTTAGAAATCAAAATGTGCATCGGAATATATTAAAATATTATTACGGATGTGATGAAAGACTAAAGGTCTCTATATTAGTCCATTAATGCATATGTGAGTTTCGAATTGACTCGAGTTTTGTGGTTTTACAGTGCCTACAGTGTTTTGCCTTGCGTACATTCTTATAGGTTTGAGCAATTTCTTAGCATTAATGACTAATGGTATTGAACTTTACTGCAGGCATAAACACATTGTTAAAGGTTAGGGTTAGTAGAGCATAACATTTTTAGGGTGGCTGATGAATATTGCTACATTAAGAAACTCAAATAACTTTTTTTTCAGTGTATGGAATTATTTTTAATTTTGTTCATATTAAAGTTCATTAAATTTTAATAAATATAGCTTAGTTAGTTTTAAAAATAATGGATTTTAAATGTCCCCCCGCTCGTTGATGCATGTGCGACATCTAACCAAAAAGTTGTTCATTACTGCTTGGAGAGTTGACATTGAAATACTAGCAATTGTTTCTTGAATGGCTTGCTTTAATTCATTCAAAGGAGAATGACCACTTTTCATACAAGTCTGGGCCCAGAGCGTACACACATAAGACAGGTATCAATAAAAAGGTGACGCTTAGCTGAATATATATTCCAAATATTTTCAAATTCGGTTTTGTAGTTTTCGAGATATTTGACCTTGAAGTTGATGTTTGTAGAATCACAAAAATGGCTTATTTTCACTATAAACGCCAATAACTTCTGACTCATGGGTTTTACAGAAAAGATTTTGGTACCAAATGAAAGATCATAAAAATATCTTTCTTAGCAAATCAGTATTTTATATATATATATAGTACATGATAATATACAAGGCTCCGATATTGTTTGAAAACATATTTTTAAGTTGCTTTTTAAATGCAGATATTTTGAAAATATCAGTGATGACATATATATTTTTATACATAGTTCTAATCCTTATTTCATAACCTTTAATTTGATATATAAATCAACTATAGTTTCTCACAAAAAAACATCTTATTAAAAGAATTCTTCTGAAAATACAGATTTTTGTTTTCAAAGATATCATTCAGTGTGTTTTTGTCTCGAATATTTTTTATTTCCATATATACATATAAACATATATATTTATTTATTTATCGTTTTAATCCTTATTTCATAACCTTTAATTTGATATATAAATCAACTATAGTCTCTCACAAAAAAACCAACTTATTAAAAGAATTCTTCTGAAAATACAGATTTTTGTTTTCAAAGACAACATACTTACTTTTTCTTCATATTCTTTTTACATTTTTTTCTCCCAAAATAATCACATATTCTATTTAGAAAACTAAAATTCATTCAACGTTTATTTTAAGTCTTAATTTATTTTATTTTTTGTAAAAATATGGTATATATTTTATTTTACGTGTCTTCATCACCGTTTTCATCAATAAGAACACTATCTAAATATAAAGCTGGTGGTATCGTTATATTTGTAACATGGCGTGCATAACCCAAGTACCATAAGATACTCATTACATGTGTGCAACACCCAACGGTTCGCATTCCAACAAGACAATTGCAATAATATGCCTTAATTGCATTGCAACTGTTTGCATCATTCGGCTCGTTGCTCACTAGTATGTAAGTGAAATAGAGTTTTCCATTTATGTGCCGCGACTTGATTCTTAACCTCATTAAAAAATTGTTTTTCAACTAGGCTTGGGTCAGCTAAGCTTATACGCTCACATCACGGCGTTCACAGACTTCTATTATGTAGTCGCCATTTTCTTTTAAATGCTCTCCACAATAGGAGCGGGCTTGCTTTCTTTGATAGTTCCCCAAAGATATTTTTCGAAGCTCTTCTAAATTGAGAAGCGGGAAGTTGTCTAGACTTGGAATTTGCCCATTAATACCTTTGCCCTTGCCCTTGCTCTATTTAGATTTTGCTCTTTAACAAAATCTCCCAAATAATTTGGAGTGTTTAATTTATTTAATGCCAACTCCAGCAAGGAGCTCGCATCAGAATTGTCTTCTATCAATGGATGGAATTTATTAAGAAGCGCAGCTGTAATTTTAAAATCATCCGTTAAATGACCCGCTGCTAAGTTGTTGAAGTCCTGCCGAAACAGCTTAAAATCTCTTTTAAATCGGCCGTTTACAACTTCAACGACCCATCGAACCATTGTTACGCATCTTGACCTATTCGCTTGTGCTATTGTGAGTTGAAAATTATCTTCCAACACAGATTCAGGCATGTGACACTTGTAACCATAGGATTCTAAGCAAGGAACTGCATCTCTAAATCCTCTATCCAAGATGAACACATCGTCCTGTCTGAAGAATTGTCTTGCATAGGTGTTTTCGTCTCTAAAAATGCTTTTCATGATGTTGGCATCCGATGTCGTTGCAGCATATGGACCCATAACGTCCAGAATATACCCGCTATGAAGAAATTGGGACATGGTACAAATATAACGATACCACCAGCTTTATATTTAGATAGTGTTCTTATTGATGAAAACGGTGATGAAGACACGTAAAATAAAATATATACCATATTTTTACAAAAAATAAAATAAATTAAGACTTAAAATAAACGTTGAATGAATTTTAGTTTTCTAAATAGAATATGTGATTATTTTGGGAGAAAAAAATGTAAAAAGAATATGAAGAAAAAGTAAGTATGTTGTCTTTGAAAACAAAAATCTGTATTTTCAGAAGAATTCTTTTAATAAGTTGTTTTTTTTTGTGAGAGACTATAGTTGATTTATATATCAAATTAAAGGTTATGAAATAAGGATTAGAACTATGTATAAAAATATATATGTCATCACTGATATTTTCAAAATATCTGCATTTAAAAAGCAACTTAAAAATATGTTTTCAAACAATATCGGAGCCTTGTATATTATCATGTACTATATATATATATATAAAATACTGATTTGCTAAGAAAGATATTTTTATGATCTTTCATTTGGTACCAAAATCTTTTCTGTAAAACCCATGAGTCAGAAGTTATTGGCGTTTATAGTGAAAATAAGCCATTTTTGTGATTCTATAAACATCAACTTCAAGGTCAAATATCTCGAAAACTACAAAACCGAATTTGAAAATATTTGGAATATATATTCAGCTAAGCGTCACCTTTTTATTGATACCTGTCTTATGTGTGTACGCACTGGGCCCAAAAATGGTCATTGTCCTTTGTTGGTTTTGACTTGTAGACTTCCTGTTTGCAATAACCATACAAAAAAAAAATCAGGTGCAGCAAGGTCAGGTGATCTGGGGGGGCCAACGGAATGAGGATTTCCTGGAAATCAGCTTGTTCGGAAATTTTCTTCGCAATTCTGTCATAACAGACCTGGTTGTGTGAGGACCTGCATCATCTTTCTGAAACCAAACAGTATTTGAAAAGAATTCTCTTTCAGCGTAATTCTGGATAGAGAAACTCTCTCAACATGGTCAAGTAACGGTCTCCAGTAACCGTAACGATGTGACCGTTTTCTTCGAAGAAATTGGGACAATGCATCGTGACGAAACTGCACACCATACTGTGACAAGAAGTTGATGCAATTCTGTCTCATGGAGTATTTGTGGGTTGGAAGCACTCCATATTCGACAATTTTGTTTGTTGATGTTGCCGTTTAAACCTAAATCAGCTTCGTCAGACATAAAAAGATAGTTCAACATGTTTCCGTCCTTTTCCACTATTTGGAGCATCTTCTGGCAAAATTCCAAGCGAATCGGCAAGTCTTCTGCATTCAGTTTGTTGACCATTTGGATTTTATAGGGAAATAAGACAAAGTCATTGTGCAAAATTAACTGCAATGACTGTCTGCTTATACCCGTTTGAGCAGATAAGTTTCTTGTCGAAGCTCTTCGAATATTTTGTAGGGCAGCAGCTACAGCAGCTATTGTTTCCTCCGTCCGAACTGAAGGATTTCGATGGTAAGGTCTTCTTTCGACCGTTCGCTCGGCAAAATTGTTGACAAACCTCATTATAGTCCATCTGCTCAGAGGATTGCCAACTCTCTTTGAATCAAAATTACGGACTCGAGTGCATAATAACGGCGGACAAATCAAATTCTTGCTTCAGTGCCCCAGTTATCCATTTTTATTAAATCTAAGAATCAATCTGCAAAATAAAAAAAAAATTATTAGATTCATTAAATTCAAAAAAAAGTTATTACATTTTTTTTTTGTAGCAGCTTTCGTCAGCCACCCCCCTGTATATGAACAAAAATGTAACACCATTTGCCGAATTAAACCAATTTTTGTTGCCCTTTAGAGGACACCTTTCCAGTAGTTGCTCCTAATCGTTCCTGACCGCTCCAAATTTTTTAAAACATTTTCTGTCAATTTGTTAAATTACTCTTGAATTTTATTTTCAACACATGTCGTCAACATTACGCAATTCACCGGACATACTGCGCAAAAAATACAAGCACACATAACCTACATAATACTCCCACTAACAAACGAAGTTACGTCCTAGGTATACATAAATGTTATGTTGTCATAAACTTTATCATTTAGTACTCGTTTTGAGTCGCCCGCACCGCACTACACCACTGAACTTGAAGTAGATATATGAAATGACCAGTCATATTGTCAGAGTCTATTATCCCATCAAAAAAATATATCCCAGAAGCTGTTTTTATTTCTATTGCCCTGTCGCCGTTGTCATATTAAAAAAGGAATATACCATAAATGGGACAAAAATGCCATTAAATCTGAGTTGCTGCATGAGTTCAGCAGTCCAATCAGTAACTGAACCGTAAGTTATCCATAAGCTCTATTCCATTTTTTCCTTTCCAACTAAATAAGCAGTAGCAGCAGTAGTAAAAAAAAACAGATATGATAGAAAAACCTTTTTTTCGATTAGGCAAAAGAAAATGGATTCGAATCGCAACAGCTGTCCACATTCCAACCTCAATCCCAATAAAAATTTAAAATTTAATTCCTAAAATAATAACATTGGAGACCATACAAAAAAAAAAGAAAAAGAAAATTGTTTGCTGAATCCCCACATAAGCCAGACTCACTTCAAATTCATACCCAATGTGAATTTATACAGAAGGAACTTTTGAACCCCCTCAAATTCAATTCTATCAAATTGAAATGGAAAACAGGTGCGAGAACTTAAGCTTTAACCGAAAAGTAAAAAAAATAAACAAGCAAACAAAACACAACCCCTACTGCCCAGTCACAATCGGAAAAAAGTCGGTATCAGGCTTTTGTGGAAAGCCGAATGGATTTTAAATGAAAAAAAATAAAGTTTGAGCCGTTTGAATTCGTAAACATGCACAGGTCACCTACACTACTGATGACTTGATTGAATCATACGATAACAGATAAACTAAGGCCTTTATAACACTTACTTACTTACTAGCTTATGGTGGCGCTACAGTCCAGGTCGGAGCAGGGCCTCATCCAACAAACGTCTCCAGCCAGCTCGGTCTTTAGCTCAAGTTTTGCACGCTAAGTTGGTTAGGTCCTCTACCACCTGTATGCCCCACCTGAATCACGGTATTCCTCTTCTGCGACGTCCTTCCGAGTTGGATTCGAAGACTCTTCGGAGCATTATTTTCCATTCGCTCTACATGACCCAATCATTTAAGTCGTTGGACCTTAACTTTTCTGGCTAGGTCAGTGTCGCTGTACAGCTCGTACAGTTCTAGGTTGAATCTTCGTCTCCATTCTCCATTAATGCAGACAGGACCAAAAATCACTCGAAGAATTTTTCTCTCAAAGCAGCCCAAAGCGTTTTCATTGGATGTTGTTGTTGGAGAGTGTCACTTTAGTTGCTCGGGAGAAGACTTTACTACTCAATTCTAAGTCCAAAGAAGCAACGATTGGCAAGAGTGATTCTTCGTTTGAATTCAGCGCTGGTGTTGTTGTCTGAGTTGATAGCGGATTCTAGGTAGACGAAGTCCTTAGCAACCTCGAAGTAATTTCTGTCTATGTTGACGTTTGCTCCAAGACGTCGATGTTGGTTGTCGTCCTTTCTTGTTAACAGCATTAACTTGGTCTTGCCCTCGTTGACCGCTAGACCCGCCTTCCTGGCCTCCGTCTCAAGACTCACAAACGCTCCACTGACATCACGCTGTGTTCTTCCATTTATGTCAATGTCGTCTGCGTATCCTAGTAGCTTGACGGACTTTTGAAAGATTGTGCTTCTGGTGTTGATGTTGGAGTTTTGCACAATCTTTTCAAGAATGTTTTTGAAGAAATCGCATGACAGCGCATCGCCTTGTCTAAAACCTTTTTTGACATCAAAAGCGTCTGTTAGGTTTTTTTTCGACCATTATGGAACAGCGTGAGTTTTCCATTGTCATCTTACACAGACGGACGAGTTTTTCTGGGATGCCAAAACTAGATATTGCTCTATTTAATTGGTCTCTAAAGAGGCTGTCATACGGTGAAAAGGCGGTAGGTATCGATTTGAAGTTCTGAAGCCACACTGATAAGGACCTATCAAGTTGTTGACGAAGGGCTTCAGACGTTCACACATCCCGGAAGATAAGATTTTATAGTTGGTGCAGTTCAGGGGATCTCCTTTCTTGAGGATCGGACATACGATGCTGAGGTTCCATTCGTCAGGCATGCTTTCCTCTGACCAAAGTATCTCCATCTGCTTTGTACAGTTAGAAACCATATTGCCTAGACTATAAAAAGAAGACAATCTGTAGCGAATGGGTTGAAAATCACCCGGACTATAAAATAACAGGTCACAAAGTCACTTTTCGATCCAACCATCATTGAGCAGAACAAATACAGAAACTAAACCAGTGCAAAAATGGACTTTATGCTTTCAATTCACACATAGTTTAAAAAAAATAGGGATATATTAAAAATTATCAGCATAGTAGCTTTGAATAATTTCACACTTATTTCAGATATTCCATCAAATAGAAAAAGGTTTGAATGGAGTAAGTGTAGTTTGCCGCGGGCCCACTGAATTTTTTCGGCCGGGAATGGTAGGTATATTCAATACGAATTTATACCTAGTCCCTGGTACAGATGCTGTGTTTTGAGAAGTAACCACGCAGTACATGACACTTTAAGAGCAATAGCCTATTGCCACGCCCATTATCCTCAAAATTTTTATGTATTCCTCACGGTTTGCTTGATGTTGATGAAATTTGCAGTTGTTAGAAGTTTAACAACTTATTATTTTATATTTTTTATGTAGAATCCACCCTCATCCACACCCTCTTTTTTCCATATAAGCCCAAGTCCAGTTTAAGATAGCCTGTCAGCTCTCAAGCGAACATATTGGGTTGAATCTGCGTCTCTATCTCTTATAAGCGTTACCGAGCCGGCCGCTTGAAAGGGTTCCTGACTTACACGTTAAACTTAAAGCTGGCCGTACAAGAAAAGCTTGAGCAACAGGCTTCGAAAACAACTAAATCAACGGTGATCTGGGGAATTGCTTTTCAGACCTGTCAACTTCTTCAACGGACTTCGACAAGGAGATGGAATGTCCTGCCACGTCTTTACTGGCGTTGGAGACTCATAGAATTCGTTACATATACAAAGTAGACATCTTTAAGCCCACCTTTTTATTGGCTTACTTAGGCGTCATTGACGCATTTAGATGTTCCAGAGAGAAGAAATACTTAGACCCGATACGACGGAAGAATTCGCTAGAAGAGAGAACGATAAACCAAATTTGACCTAGGCGGTCCAGTATGCAAGGACTTCCGTCCGTTATATTGATTGGTTGAAGAACTTGTTACAAGACGCCAAAACTGGAAAAGCTGATAGCCAGGCTGACGAAAATGACGAAAAATCCAGATTGCGAGAATTCGATACTTAACATTAGAACTTTTCAGACCTGTGTTTTTGATTAATCAACTAGGCTTCTTTTGGAGGAATTTTTGCAATTGATTAATGCTCCCAGTTGTCTAAGAATATTCATCAGACTTCAATCCAATGAGTCAGAGTGTATATTTCTGAATGTGACTCAGAAGCTGACCACTTATAGAGTTGAAGCCTCTATGGGGGGCAAATTTAACTTGAAGAAATGATGTAGTAACGGAATTTCACAAAATTGTTGTGGCTTATGTGGTTGAGGTGAGATGAACTCTCTGTCCAAAATTTGGGTTGACAACCCATCAACCTTTTGTCCCCCTTTACCAAATGCAAAAATGTCAAATATGTATAAACTTCTGTCGTTTATGTAAAATACCCTCAAAGTGTGGCTATCATCAATTTCTCATTTAATGTCCCCACGCACTCTTAAAACCAAACGTGTTGGTGGCTGCAGGTGTGAGCTTAGAAGTTTTTGCGTAAATTCGCATTTTCCTGGAAACACAGGGAATCCTTTTACTTACAGCAATACAATTGAATACCATTGAATGGGCTCGCGTATAATCTGTCCCCGGCTCAACCATAAGCACTTTGACTAGTGGTTTAATATCTGCGGGTGAATTCTAACTCCCCCCATCATAAATATTCCCCTCGTGGCTTGTATAGCCCCAAACGTGTATAGAGAGAGAGATCAAGGCCAAGTCAAGGGACTGTAATATGGCCGAGGGTGGAATTAAAAATAGCTCCCGCTGGCAGTGGCATCGTGCTGAAGGCACAATGGAAGTTAAGTCGCCCTCGATGTGACGCGACCGACGACGCGAAGAACACATACCAACATACTTATGTGAAGAGCATAAAAACACAGCCATCAGCACTGAATAGCAAGGGTTCCTATTCGAATAAAAAAGTTAAACAATTGTTTCCGGTTCTGTTATTGTGTTTATTACTTAGCATGGCAAACACAATTTTGTTTGCTTAAAACGGGGTGAACTTAGGGAGACTATTTTTTTGTATTATTTAGTTATCTCTCATTCTGTGGGTCTCTTAAGTTAATTGTTTGTATTTTGACAACGACAAGATTTCAATTGTTATACAGTTGATAAAGCGGCAATGTTTTACAGAAATTAGCCTTCAATAGTTATAATTTTTAAGCGCCAGTTTTTGATGGATTTGTTTTCTGGTTATAAGTTGAATAATTATTTCTCTGGCGGGGCTTTTTAGAAGAGACATTCATTGATAACAAAAATAACGCATCCTTAGATTTTTGAAGAACTCCAGATTTCAGAGCAAATAATTTTGTTTTTCTAAATTTAGGATTGTCCTTTTTCAGGGTTAATTTTTGGGGCAATTTATGAAATCAATAAGATTCAAAGTTGTTAGTGGAAAATACGATTCACGCTTCGATTGCTTGATTTGATCAATATGTACAATTGATTGGATTAACTGTAAAGTATTCGACCCTTTTCAAATGAAAGATAGAAATAATTTATTATTGTTGACAGAAAGACGACTTTCGAGTCCGCTTGTCAAGTCTTTTTCTTCCTGTTTTCAGCTTGTAGCAAAACGGTTGCACAAAAAATGAAAAACTATTGCTTCAGCTATTCTGTTTTTACTTTTGGGTTTAACCGAGAAAACGGCAATATTTGGGTTGAAATTCAAGCCACTGGAGCCGGGTTTCTTGCTGAGGAGCTGTTCAAGGCATTAGGGACGATCTAAATAGATACATGCACCAAATCATCTGCAACATATGAATGGAAAACTCAGCATTGTTTGCCCAATCTTGAAGAAGGGAGATCCTCTTTATTGCGCCAACTGCAAAGGAATTTGCCTACTTAGCATCGCTTATAAAATCCTGCGGTAATATGTTAAAGTCTGAAGCCTTTCGTCAACAATCTGATTGGCCTTATCAATGTGGCTTCAGACCAGGAAAGTCAAAGATCGACCAAACTTTCACTTTGCGGCAGATTCTGAAAAAAAACCTATGAAATCCTAATTGATACCCATCAACCCATCACCTTTTTATCGATTTTAAGGCTGGATGACAGCATCTAAGGAGACGATCTACATTAAGCTATGTCTAGGTTTGGCATCCCTGCCAAGCTCGTTCGCTTGTGCAAAATGACGAAGGATAACTCACGCTGGTCTTTCAAGGTTGTCAACGAGCTCATGGAAGCTTTCGATGTCAAAAAAGGATTCAGACAAGGCAATGCACTGTCATGCGATTTCTTTAACATCGTTCCTGAGAAGATAGTGCAAGACTCCACCGGTAATACCAGAGGCACTATCTTCCAAAAGTCTGTTCCACTTCTCGCATACGCCGATGATATTGACATAATAGGAAGCACACAGCGGGATGTCAATGGCACTTTTGTGAGAATTGAGACTGATGCGGCAAAAATGGGTTTGCAGTAAATTATGGCAAAACGAAGTAAATGCTGTCTTCGAGGCAGGACACCCAAGAACGGCGGCTCGGACTGAATGTTACGATAGACGCATATAATTTCGAGGTAGAAGATGAGTTACTCTAACTAGGCTAGAGGTCAAACAAAGAATAACTCTTGCTAATCGCTGTTTTTTTTTGGGCTTAGAGAGCAATCGAGTGTTAAAGCACTCTCTCAACCAACTAAGGTAAAAATATATAACACCGTCATCATCACTGTCCTGCTGTATGGTGCAGAAGAATGGACTCTGACAAAATCGGAGGAATGTGCCTTAGGCTGTTTCGAGAGGAAAATTCTTCGGGTCATCTATGGCGCCATGTGCATTGATTTCATTGATTGAGAAGAAATTCAACAACGCATATTACGGGTTGTACAACGAAACGGATCTAGCTAGAAGGACCAAGGTTCAGCAACTCAGATGGCTCGGTCATAAAGTGCGGATGGACACCAACGCTTGGAAAGCCGGAACGAAGAAGTACATAGAAACCGTGACTAAGATGGCGCACCCAAGTGGAAGAGGACCTCAATTAACTTCGATCGCAAAAACTTGAGACAGATAGCTAGGAACTGGGCCGGCTGGCGGAGACTGTAGGTCTATAGCGCCATGCCACCTTAAATAAGTAGGAAATTTCAGCATAACGCCTATTCAAGGAAAAAAATATTTTTTTTTTGTTGAAATAGTGGGATTCTTCATATACCTTAGGTCAATAGTAGCAGCCAAAAACATACTGGAACTATGAAAAATGAGCGATGGCTCCTTACACTTCGAAAAATATAACACACTATGTGCATCCCAATAGCAAATAGACCTACGAGAACACTATCATCATCAGTTGCCGACCGATCATCAACCTACAGAAATGAAGCAGTTGCTAATCGAACATCATCGAGCAGAAAACAATCAGTTGCTAATTGAACTCCAGCCATTCAAAACAAGGATCAGTTGCCAACCAACCGTCGCGCCGACCTGTAAACATCAACGTAACCGGCTATCAGCCCAGCAGGAAGTATATAAAGAACCTACTAGCCTGACATTGAATTTCCCCTACAAGTCATAAGAGGTCTTGCCGAAAACACTTAGCAGTATTCGAATTCATCCGTTGATTGCTGTTGATTCCCCACGAAAAGTTCATTGATTGCCGGTTTCGTCCGGTTTCACCTATTCTTCTGCATCCACAGACAACCTTAAATCAGTGTGGAGACCACCAAAATGCGGCTGGCTGGCTCACCAGAATACCTGAAAAGTGGTTGTACTACACCGGATTAGTACGACCAAAGTTAACAGTTAATATTAAAAGAACATTTTCTTTGTATAACGTTAATAAAACTTGATGAAAATTAAAGTTCCTGTATTTAGACTTTAATTCGAAACTCTGGATAAACCGGCAACCATTCGTCACTCTTAGACAAAAGTAATTCACAACTTTAGTCTTTCAATGTTCTTTAAATTAAAAAAAAATCTTCCCACTTCCTCGAAATCACTGCTGGTGGCGCAAGCCTCACAAAGGAGAATTGGATACTTAGCTTTCTCCAACGCCATGGTTGAAGAGGAGGTAGAATAGTCCATTCTATTGTGGAAGTCCGTTAAAAACGTTGCAGAAATGGAAATAAACATAAAATTATTCCTTTTAAAAAACATATTTAAACTCAAATCAAGTTCGTAACTAGAATGCACGCTGAGGCTGACCACTTCTTGATTCATTAATCATAAATTCTCGCATTTAATCTATCAAGCTCTTAGTCATAAAAAGAAAAAAAAGCAACCCATTTTCCCTGGCGCCAAGCTCGGAAATATCAAAAGTCAAACACTTGCCATTAATCACATTGCATGCGTTGAGCCTCAAAAAGATTTCTGCTCCCGATAACGTCTGCATTTCATTAATTTCTATCAAAATATTCAAAGCTTAAACTATTTAAAATTCTTGACGACACAACAATTTCTACCAATGCTTCATCATATTATACGAACATCAACCGTCACCCCTTTTAATAAGATCAATTAAACCGCAACGAAACTGTAATCAAAACTTTGATATAACAAAAAAGAGAGAAAAACAAAAATTAAAAATGCTCACATATGAATTAAATGAAGGAACGAACATTCACTTTCGTTCAGCTACAAGTGGACAACTTATCGCTCAACGCCCAAAGGGGTTAGATGACCCCTTAGATAGTGCTCGCCACACAAACATGCAATTAAATGACTAAAGTGAGGACTTTGTACAAATGCAGTGGAAAAATAAAAAATCGAAACGAGTAATAGCAGCGTTCGAAGGGTTGACTTGTGTCAGCCAAGATTGTGATAAATTCGAGTTTCATAAAGGGCATATATGAATTTTTGTTCTATTTTTATTTTAGTTTTGTTATTGTTGTTGCTTTCTTCATGCATGCATGCTCGCTTGCACAATGATATACCATGACGTCAATCAAGTTCCTCCAATAAGTCTGCATTCTCATATCCATTTATTCCCAATCCAATTCCCAAGCAATTGTGAGCTAGTGCAGAGTGTGAGAGGAAGAGGAACAAGACCAGAACCAGCTGGTGCAGCTGGGATCATCAAGTTCTGCTTCTGACATGGAATGGTGGAAGTAGTTTGGAATATTGCGACCCCCTTGTGTCTCTTCAAACTACTGCGCACTACGCTCCGCTCGCTGACTGTGCTATCACAATGAATGCAAACAAATCAATCAAAGCAAATATACACACAATGTTGAGATACAATTTATGTACACAAAACGATACACTTGGAGAAAAAACAACGTCGTCTTTGTCAGTGGAAAGAAAACGGGACAAGGTTCGACACACCAGTTGACCTAATTTGAGGCACTGCCCTTTTAAGTGAGTTCCCAATTAAAATTCTCAAGATGTCTTTCTAATGTCCATAGGGGAGAGTGAGTGAAAGGATCGCTATTGATTGTTTGTAATCAACATCTTCACAGAGTAAAAGAAAAAGGATGTGATGAAGTTAAACACTGTCATATGAGAATGTCCTATTTATTCCTTCTATTGAAGGTTATTTTTGTTGTCAGTCTTAAGAATTCGGATTTATGTTTTTTGGGAAATTATTTCATAAGGATTTTCTTAATTTGAAAATTCGCTTAAAATTCAATTTCATAATTAAATTCGTTGGAATTTAGCGTAAGGTAAATGTACGAAGGAACGTCTTGTAACAGAGTTAATTTTTCGTCGAAAAGCTTTCAAAATAAATGCTCTTGGAATTAAAATGTGTAATAAATATCATATGGCATTTTCTGAAGAAAATTCGTATTCAAATTATTTAGGACTCAAAACCTTTTCAAAACAGCTTCCTGAACTAAGTTAAACAATTTTTTCTAGGAAACAGAAATGATACACAATGCATGAACTCAATGATATGAAAGCTTTCTATTTACTCGTCTTAACAAAAAGAATTTGGGACGAATGGTAATCAAGTTGTTCGGCAAGCAGATTTCTTGATGATTTTTCTTCAGTCCTTTAGAAAGTAGGTACGGCATTTGTTCAGGAGAAAATGTATATCGGTAATCAGTACCCAGAACCCAATTCTTCACACGCACTCAGAGAATTGTTGATGAGTGTGAGCCACTTAGGTCTTGGCTCCTCAAGAGCTGTTGCGCCACTCTATTTTAAATCAGTACTAAGAATGCAAATTTTTCTAACAACAATTTTTCATCAACAAATATTGAGCCAACTTAATTCCTCACGAAAGAATCAAGCATCAAGACCTTTAACCAAGAAAAAAATGAGGTATGTGTTCTTAAAATAGCGTTTCGCACATAATAGTAGAAGTAGTAGAAATAGCGGCCACGAGCAGTCTAACTTGGTAACCGAATTAGCGCCGCCGTTTTGATACCATAAAAACTCGTTTGAACTATTAAATTAAAAGAGGGCGATTTCAAGTTCGCAGAACTGAAAAAATCAATTTAAAATACGCCTCAAATCCACTTTTGTTGCATTTAGAAAGAAGATCAAATCTTTGATCCTCAGTTCGGAAAGCTCATTTAAGTCACTGAAGAAGGACTCTCCCAATGATTTGGCTCTCGTTTTGGCAAGGGCAGGACACTTATACAAGAAGTGGAGAACAGTTTCCCTTTATTGCTGGTCCCCACCATTACGACAGAAAGTATTGATGAGATTGCCCAGCTTAGATATGTGTTCCCCAACAAGCCAGTGTCCGGTGCATGTTGCAACGACCCTGGCTATGTCTTGCCTGGGTCTGCAAATAAGGTTTATAGGTTAATAATATCCTTCCAGATATGATACAGTTGGTTGGGCTACTCCACCTGTGGTTTGATTCAACGAGAAAAATTGAGAAGATCTTGCCCTTCATAACACCAAGAGGAATGTTGACTCTTTCAGCGAGTGAGCTATGAAGGGCTGATCCTTGCCTTGTCAGCACGTCCGTCAGCCCGTTCATTGCCCTCAAAGCCACTGCGAAGTGGAACCCAGATAAGAGTGACCCTGAGTCCCATTTCACATCGACCGAGTGAACAACGATGCTCCAATCATATTAGACCTTGGTGCTTTCACTTCAAAATACTTGGTTTAAGGGGAGGTTTCCCATGTAAAAATTGGTTGGACTTTTGCGCGAAACTGTGTAGCGTTCGCAATTTTTCGAATATTTTCATAAAACAAACGGTTTTCGATTGATTTTATATAGGGTCAAATGTTTGTGTAATTAAAAAAAATAAACAAAAATTCGATGTACCTCAAAACCGACAAGCAAACGGAAAAACTATAAAATTTTGAAAGACATTTGCGCTAACTAATGGGAAATGGATTAAATATTATATTTTTATTTATTTCATTTTTTTTTTTATATTGACAATATATCCTGTCACTTAACGTCGTTGCTTTGTTCTCGACTATCGTTATAATTTTTTCCAAACAAAATTCCAAAAACAATGAAAAATACAGCAAATTACGTTAAAAGTATGAATGCATTTTTTAGTATAACTTCTAAAATATAAAAAATAATGAAGTCAAATAAACTTTTTTCAAAGCTTTAAATATGTGTTTTCAACGGAGCAATTTTTTATATTTTTTATTTCTGTCAAATTTTTTTGTCGACACAAACATAAAAAAAAACCTATTTTTTGCCTAACATTTTGCGCATTTGCCCGGGAAATTGATTAATACATTTTCGAATTTTTTGAAATTTTTTTTATGAAAGATTAATACATATATGTTTCAGTTAACGTCGATTTTTTTCATTTTTCACCTGTAACATATTTAAAAATAAACTTCAAAATGTCAATATTTTTAAGGTCATTGTAAGTGAAATATAGGCAAACAAACTAGCAAATATTTTTTTTTATTTTTTTCTGGTATTTTTTTTATTCAATTCAAATAACAAAATAATTTGTTTGCAAATGGTCTTTTTTATTAAATTTTTTGAAAAATCGTCTATTTTGCTTTTTCTGTCAAAAAAGAATGGTCGATCACACACACAAAGAAGCTGGGTTCAAAGGAATGCCACTAGGTGGTGCTGCAATTTGTTTTGATTTCTCTTCCCTTTCTTACAAAAGATGTTGTTTTTTCTCCTCAACAGAAAATGTTCTTTTTGTTCTTCAATACATAGAAGTGTGAAGAAAACTCGATATATTTCTTTACATAGAAGAAGAAGAAAGATGCAAGATGAGAAAATAGATATGTGCAGATGACATAATTATAGAAGAAGGGTTTGAGCGGGAGATAGAGAAAGCGCATAAAAAGAATGCGGTAAGTAAGTGGCTTCTTTTTGTTTTTTTGTTGTTGGACATGACAAAATAAGAAAATGAATGAGGTACAAAGCATATCGCACATGTGCGATAATTTCTTATCATATCTTTTTGTTTTGGTGGTTGCGAGGGAGATTTGCGATTTATTAGAATATATGACAAGTACAAGTGCAATATGTATTATTTTTTTGCGACACCTTGTATAGCTCAAAAATGTTGTGTAGGTAGGTAGTTAGAAGTAAGGTCGTAGGTAGGTACTACAAATAAATGGGAGAACCCAATTAATTTTTTAATTCGTTTGGAACAAATAAGTATAGGGTGCCTCAGTAAGAGTGCACTTTTTCATTTAAAAATAAAGACAAGTATTTTATGACAGAGTTGTGATATTTTTATTGTATTGTAAGAGGCCAGTTATAGCTATCATTGAAATGGATCCGGAAAATCTTTGAATGGATATTTAACTATTGTGGTTTTCCATTGAACCAAAACATTGATATGCCGTCGACGGCATATTGACATGAAAAAGTTCAATTACACACTTATTTTTTCATTAAAATGTGTTTTTCTATTTTCCGGTTGTAAAATCATTTTCCTGAACAGCTGATTGTAGATATTATGTCAAAAAATTAAACAAATCATTCCAATGATTATCGTTTCAATTTTGTACAATTTTAATGATCTACATATGTTCAACTTCTCACAGTTCCAATGATTGAATTACGTCAGGAAAAAAATTCCTGACAGAAATTTTCAATGATTGCTATAATAAACGACCTATCAGAAAAATTTCAATGATGTGTTTCAATGATGAAAACCAATTAAAGCTGTAACTGGCCTCTAAAGAAGATATATTCCGATTAAGTATGGAATAAAATGTTTTTTTTAATTTTCTCGGCAGAAAATTTTGCGAAGTTTGCGAGAATAGATATTCACAAATATAACGCGTTGTTCTTTCGAAAAGCACTCCATTTTTAATAATCAGAATAAACAGAGGTGGCAGATGTCAAATTTCAGAATTGCCACTCGCATGAAAAAAAGATTCCAATGTTAAAAAGAGCACTCTTACTGAGACACCCTCTACTTGCATCGTTTTATTGCGTAAGGTCAAAAAATTTCAATAATAGGTTCATGATATTATTCTTTTGAATAAACTGTTCATCTGTCTAAAAGATGAAGGTTAGGTTAGGTTTGAGTGGCTGTCAGATGTTGTTGACTCACTTAGACCTCAAGGGTCCGTTGTGATACCATAAAATACTCATGGGAGAGTAATGAGCTTAAACAAACCAATTCGTGCTTTTAATGCAGTTAGAGAGACATTTTGTGTCGATTGTTGCCAGTTCACTGGTATTATCGAAGAAGTGATTACCTAGAAAGCTGTTTCTTCTAATGGAGAGTGCTGGACATGTACATAGAAGGTGTTGGACTGTTTCCTCTTCCTCCTCGTCCATGCAGCTTCTACAGAAGTCATTTGTGTAGACCCCCAGCCTCACAGCATGTCTGCCTATGAGGCAGTGTCCTGTTATTACTCCAATTGTAGAGCTTATATTTTGTCTGCTCAGGGATATCAAGCCTTTTGACCGTTTTAAGTCTATGCTTGGCCATATTTGCTTGGTTGCTAGGCAGGTGGTACCCTGTGACCATCTAGCATTGGTTGATTCTAGAGCATATTGTTTGAGAAGATATTTGCATGTAGCGAGTGGTATTCCTATGTTGTGTTTTTGTCTAACATTGGGCAGAAGTGTTCCGTTTTTGGCGAGCTCGTCGGCTTTGCAATTTCCCGGAATGTCTCTGTGGCCCGGCACCCAAATGAGGTGAATATTAAACTGTTCCGTCATCTCATTCAGAGATGATCGACAATCGTGGACTATTTGAGAGTTTATGGAGACAGACACGAGAGATTTGAGAGCGGCTTGGCTGTCCGAGAAGATTCGTATATCCTTGCAAGATATAACGTTTTCTTTGAGCCAGGATAGTGCCTCTTTAATCGCCATTACTTCTGCCTGGTATACACTACATTGATCGGGAAGTCTGTATGATAGACTGAGATTCAGTTGTTCTGAATAGATACCACTTCCAACTCCGCAGTCGGTCTTTGAACCGTCTGTATAGAAGTGTACCGCGTTGTCTTCCAGGGGTCTTTCTTCTTCCCAGGAGGATCTTGAAGGGATAGAGACATGGAAGTTTTTACCGAACACCATTTTTGGGGTGGTATACTAAAAGATGAAAGGTACCTGCCTGTTACAAACGCAATCATCGCCCAATAAAAGAATTTCCATTTCATATAAAATAGTTATCCTGCCTCTTCAAAAATTATTTATTTACACCTCGCAAGAGGAAACATATAAATAAATAATCTTCTCATAAAGGTTCATCTTTTTTATATTTCTTCAACTAGACAAACACAAAAAGAAATAAAAACCTAACCGTTTATCACATCGCGATGTCTCGTGCTGCAACAACAATATCTATGATACCACTTTTCTTGTACCTACTTACATGCATTGTTTTCATAATACATATTCCTAGCTCAAAGAAAAAAAGGAAAAAATGTACACATTTTTTCATTTGATACCTATTTTTTTGGGTCTTTTTTATTGCATTGCATGTATGTATATGAATTAGCTTCCTTTTCTACCTAGACGTGCGTCGTCTGCGTATATTGCCTTTTTTTTCTCCTTCATGAGCCTGATCGTGATCGTGGAAACTGGTTCTTGCAAATTCTCGTCTGAGATAAAAAAAAGGAATCGGTGAGGAATAGAGGCCACTAACACATATAAATTCATTTACATGAAATCTGAGTTCGCTGTTCTGGTACACCTACCCTTAACGACTTGTACGAATTTCCGCCCCAAGGATTTGCAGGGATTTTTCGTTCAGTGTAAAATTCAATTTTATAGTTATCTAACCAATGGCACATTTATAATGCACAAATACGAAAACACAAAAAGGAAAACATAAGGATGAGTTCTAGGGTCTAGAATATGAAATAAAACAAAGAACACCAGAAATCATTGAAACAATTTCTGTGTTGACATTTATTCTCCAATGGCCTTCAAGCAAGGCAACACAACCAACAATCCGGCCACACGGCCAATCGAAACTGCCATCTGTGCTCTTTCTTTGTTTTTTTTTTTTTTTACTTCCGACAACTTTCCAAATGTCTATCATATAGCCCATCGATACCATGATTATTCGATAGTGAGGGTGCCCCTTCCCTACCACCCTAAAAGACAACAACAATACTGCCACGTAGAGGCATCACCACGACATTATTTCGATTTGAGTGAGAGCGAGTTGTGGCTAAGCTCTGGTCCTCGTGGTTTTAGTCCTCGTCTTGTCAATGTATTGGAATTTGGATCTCCCTTGCCTTTCTATACACAGCTCGATGGCAATGTTTGGCTTTATTGTGAATGATCCCTATTTCTTTCATCTGTCCTCTTCATCTTCTCATACAGCAGGCAGGCAGGCTAGAGAAGCCCGAAAAAGCTTTTGGCTATAGATATTTTCAGATGAAGTGACTTTCGATGCTCTTTGGCAATTTTTAATTAAAAGATATTTTCTACTGAGAAATACTGGAAATTGAGGGTTCGAGGGGCCTTTCGAGTGGGGATTAATGGGCTTGGGGTGTTTTGGTGGCAGGTCATTATTTTTGCTAATGCCTCTGCTTTTGCTTTCATTCTTTCTTCCGCACTTCTCGGTTGAATAAGAACGACCTACCCACTATGGCTGACGGTAACGGAGGGGAGTGGGGCTATGCATTCTCCATCTCAAATTGGGACCGATGCCAGAGGTCATGTTATGAAGAATAATGGAAAACGATTAATCCGATGGTTTCAATAGAAGCTCCAGAAAATCCTCAAAAACGAAAGCCAAGGGAAGCGGAGGGTGCCCTGGATATGTCTTGAAAAATTCTCGGTAGATAACACTTAAGAAAGTGAATTATCATCGAGTCGCCGTAATTAAAATGTGAACCTTGAAGCTGGGCATACTCAAAACTCGATCCAAAACACATGGCGTTCAATTTAGAAGGTAAGCTGCCCAAGTGCTGGTGTGGGTGGGTACCTACTTGTTATCTGGTGATTAGCCTCTTATCGCTTTCCTCTTCTTTTTTCATCTTTGTCGGATTTAGTACAAAGCAAGTGTTCGTCTTTGTTGCCTCCCCCGTCGTCACCGGTCTCCCCAGGCTTTGAATTCTTTATGGCTTTCTTTTTTGCTGGTTTGAATGTCAATGCTCATTCAAGTGACAGATGAGCTTTTTATTTATTGATTCTTAAACGAGTCTTATGTTTCTCGTTAGGGTATTGAAATTAAATTAGGACTTTTAAGTGCCTGTAAGGTTGGGGCGGCCTCATCGATTAGAAAAGAATCTGTGAAGAGATTAGTCTACTTTTTTTTCTGAGAATATTTCGGTAATTTGTAATTTAATTGGGTCTGCTTGAGTAATGGAGGGATGAAGATGTTGTTTAAGTGGGCTATTCAAGTCATTATTTGATTTTTATCTGACGCAAGGAGATTATCTCTTTTTATTTGACAAATGACGTCCTTTCCGCTTAGCGAGTTAGCAGATTTTAGCCTCAGATGTGGATTTGAAGTAAACAGCGCAACTTTTGCTCCCGTTTGCTTTCTTTCTGTGTGTTGGTGATGAATAGTAAGTTGGAATTTCTCACTGCAGCATTGCGGCATTGTTGTATTGCATGACATGTGGTATCATAGGAGGACATGTGTCCAGGACAGAGCTGCACAAATGGAAAAAATGAAAACCGCAACAAATAACATCCTTGCTTGCATGTTTTTGTGGTTTTAATCCTTGAATTGTGTTTTTTTTTTTTGTATTTTTTGTAGAACGTTGCATTACTTTAATTTCTCTTTTTTTTCATTTTTGAAAAAAATCATATTCGGATATGTTTGCAGGAGGAATAGATGAAAGTGCGGTGCGTGACTAGAAACAGGGATAACAATCTAGACGCTTCATTACTTTAGCAATGGGTCATGTGGGCCACTTTGCTGCCCGTTTTTGACGTGTATCCCTGCACTCGTGTTGGTTTAACCTTGTTGCTCTATATTTTCATTAAAATTAAAAGCACTGTTTTGTGGGTCAGTACCTACATCCATGAGCTTTTACAGTCCCTTAGGCAAACAAAGTTCTCGGAACCTGCATATCATGATAGAGACCTGTGGTGAGTGATATTGTATTGCACCGGATTTGAAAGAGGAGGTTTCAAACGGATAAGAAATTTAATTATGATTGTTTTACAAAATTGTGTCCTGCAGTTGTTTTGTCAGAGATATGGGTTGGGAAATTTGATTAAAATTGTGTTGGAAATGCTTTGAACAAGGTCGCAGAATTAAAACTATTTGCTAAGGTGTTATGCAGCATGTTTGATTGAGTTGAACGAAAAATTAAGGAACTTGTTACTGTCATTGTCGAAGTCGCCTTTCAGTTGTTAACAATTTTCAGAAACTGCATACTGCAACATAATATAACGATGAAAACGAGGTCTAAACAGTAGGCCCGGCAGTTCCGCCAGCCTCATTTCCAATAGCGACGGGTTGATTTTGACGGCCATGTCATATTGTTTCTTCTATTTTCTGTCAAAATATCGTCTTTTCAGCATCGAGCAACACGTGCAAATGATACAACTTGAATTTCAGAATGGGTGTTCTCAAGAAGCAACGATGAGCGCGTACTCTTTGATGGCCAAATTCGAATCCACCGGCTCAGTGAACAATTAGCCAACACCGGTTTGTCAACGAAATGCAAAATCTGTCAAAAACATCGACACTGTTGGTGAAAGCATTCAGCAGAATCCAAGCAGTTAATTCCACGTCCCTTGCAATAACTTGGCCTGTCGCAGACCACAACTTGGTAAATTTTGCGTCATGATTTCGGCCTGCATCCATACAAAATATAACTGACCCAGGAGCTGAAACCAAATGACCATACGCAGCGTGCGTGCGTCGTGTGTTCCTTAATTGAGTTTTGGAGCAGTTGGAAGTTGATCCCAATTTTGGTCGAAAAATCATCTTTAGTGAAAGCCCTCTAAAGGCTGAAGTGGTACGTGAAAAAGCAAATTTTCCGGGTCAAAGACGACCCCAATTTACACGAGATTCACGAGGTGCCAGTGCATCCAAAGTGTTTGATATGGATTTTGGACTGGAGGATTCATCGGTCCGTGCTTCATCAAAAAATGATGCTGGCCAAGCCATCACTGTCAACGAGGTTCGTGATAGGTGATCGAAGGCTCCATACAGCTTTAGACATTATCGATATTCTGAACGAACGGTTGCATGACATAGTTATGTTGGGCCAAAGCGACGTAATTGGCCACCAAGACGTTTTTCGTTGTGGGGCTTTTTTAAAGTCGTGGGTCTATGTGAATAAGTCGTAAGCCCACCGCGGCCTTCAATGACATTAAAATCGATGCCATCGGTCAAATTCAGCCTGATGTATGCTCCAAAGTCATCAAAAACTAGCCCTTTCTAATGCGCGCCGTCCAGCAGAGCCGAGACTTCACAGTTTTCGCAACTGCTTCTTTTCTCGCAACTGTTATCGTATTGTAGGAGGGCAAAGTATCATTTTGTGAAGTCTTCATGAAGATCTCAGAATTTTATATTTTCTTTTGACAGTCCCAAATCTATAAACAAAGTTAATGCGTTCTCATTAGTATATTTTATGGGATTCTTTTGTGGAATGTGAATGCTTTCCTTGACTCTTTCGATATGAAGTGGACTTGCAGTAGTGTGATGTGCTTTTTGTTTCCCAGCTGAGGTTTCGCTCGTCGGTCTTGTCAAGGTTTATTGAAGAAAACACGAAACTCTAATGATAGGTCTTCTTAACCTAATAACAAATTCTTTATTGGAAACACTTATAGTTATTATGATTAAAGGAAATAATTCAGTTTTTACTTGATTCTTCTTAAATTTGGTAAAAACCGGTATCCACTGGTTTGACTTCCGGTGTGCGTTCGGATCTGATTATAGCTTCCGCTTGACGGATGTCCGGTTATATGCTGTCGTGACTGGCGGTAGGGCTTCCACTACTGGGCTTCCTGTTCCTGTTCCGTTTGAGCGTTTTGTAATTCTTACTTGGCCGGTTTATTTTCGGGGGTCAGCAGGTTTATTAACGGCCCTGGTGACACGCAGCACGGCAGACAATAGCTCTGGCCGATCAGCAGTTTATGTACGGCCCCTGGCACGCAGGACAAATCTCCTTCAATATTAAAAAACCCTTACCACTGGTGGGGGAAGCTTTAATAAAGAAATGGCGGTCGGCGGCGGGAATGGCCAAAAGCACTCAATTCTAAACCCAATGTTGAAATGCCAACTAATAGTAGTGACGAAAGTTAGTGGTAGTGGTGATTTTACTACGAAAGTACTGATCGTCATATGAACTTTACTACTAAAACCGAGTGTGAATTGTACGAATGCGAAAGTTAAACTTTCATGTATTTCGGTTTAATTTGCTTATGTCATGTATCAAGAATGTTATCGATGATGAATGTTAACACGCCATGAGTTAGATGTTCAGTACTTATCTCCTTTTTAGCTTTAGATTTTTGATTGAAATTTAAATGACCAATGATATATTCTTCGAAATAAAATTTGCAAAAATTATTCTTGTTAAATTAAGTTACCTTATTTACTGATAGTTGGCATTTAAGTAAGCATAAATATTACCTGTAAATAGAAGAAAATAATTTGTTTATTGAGTGAAACTATATTTAAATAATTTTGTAAATGTGAAATAAATTTTTTTTTATCCATACAAGTTTTAAAGTTAAAGTTGCCTGTTTTTCCACTCCGAACCGGTTTCCCTTTTCGCTTTCTTTATTATATTTTCGCATTTTTCAACTAGTTGTACCTAGTAGGTTGAAAAGAACTAAATTTAAATTTCCAGAATTAATATTTCTCTTTAAAAGCTCTCTCCTGCTTCCATTCACTCGATACTCTCTGCTCGACATTTTAAGTCTTTTCCCAACCTTTCTGTCCATACTCTTACTATATTGTTTTCTTCAATTAAATATCCTTTTGTCATCAAAATTCATCCACAAACAAAAGGATAACCAATTTCCCTCATTATGCTCAACCAATATTGATCAACATCAACGCATTAATACAGACACAAAAAAAATGAAAATAATTTATTCATTTCATCAAGAATATATGCTGCAGGCTGTCAAGTAGTCATTTAGCTTTACTTATACGCCTGACTCCTGTATACAAACAAAAAACAATAACAAAAACAACAATGTGACGCAAGTTCTTTTCCTGAGGACTGACGAGTAATAATAAATTATATATTTACATAAATTCTATATGAAAAGTAAACGCAAATAACTGTGGTGGTATCGAGTCCACACTTAGTTCCATTCATTGCTGGAGGTTCAATTGAATGGCCGCCACCAACAGGATAAAGACGAACAATATAAACGAAACAACGCGCGGACGTCGAAAGAAGTCGGAGACGGTGGGAAGGCATTCCTTGGAACGAAGTATATTAATTTAAAGAGCGTCATTTTCAACTCCGCCCAGATGGTATTGAACCTGCAATCATATTGAATCAACCATAAGCAAGTCAGAAGAACAGAAGTCATTCAAGGCAAATTCTTATAGGGTGACCCTTTTCGTATAAATTTGTGTGGATGATTTTGAGAAGTGCTTTGGAGGCATTGAAGGTGATTTACATAAACATAACGCATCAAGCCTAACTAAGGAATCCGGATCGCTATCGAGACCCGTTAACATCTTTTGAGAAGATCCATGGCGTATAGTGTGCGACCCTTCAGCTGAAGTGTTTTCCAGTAACCCAAAACCTAATCGTGGCCAAAGACTAGCAACGAAATCAATGACAGAGAGAAGCCGGCCTAACAGAGGTACATAACATCCATCGGTATCGAAATATCACAAGCTGAAGTATCGCAAGACCAAGGGAAAAATTTATATAGTGGCTCGCCCTTAAAGTAAGGTTCGATTTTTTCGTTAGACAAGTCAAATCTTCGTTTCCAACACTCGTATTCAAGGTCAGTACCTAACTAGAGCGAAGACAAAAGGAAGATGTGAATTAGAAGACAAATTGTAAAATTCCATACAAGAAATAGTTTCATGTAATAATTACGAAACGCTGCTACCATGGTGATTGGTGATGCCTTCTAAGAATGGAAGGAAGAACAATAAAAAGTACAGCACGTCGGGTGTTATTCGTGGAGAAGTACAGTCAGTCACAGGTACTTTGTTTGTGGTCAAAAGGAACCTGGCCACCCTAAAAATATCGACACATTTACCCCAGCCACTGCACTAAAAGGGTTAATTATTCTGATTTGGACACATAAAAATTGTAGTTTACATGCAAAAGGCCAGACCCTGAAACTGATTAAGTTGTTTGATTACACTAATTTTTCTTTACATCCATTAGACGTAAACAGTACTGTTTGTTGTTTGTTATGACAAGAACCCATACTTAAAATTAGAAATCAGAAATCGAAATTATCATAACCTATAGTTATTGTACCACGTGTTCGTCCTTTCTGCTACCACAAACCAAAAGCAAAAGGGAAAAAAACACCAGCAACAATATAAAAGACATTCTGTGTGCATGAAACCACAATTCCAATTTAGTCTAACCTAGATTGGTCGGTTGGTTGGGTGCGGGTGCAGATGCGGCCGGGCGTTTGTGCGGGTACAGGTCGATACACTCGTCATCAGTTATACGTATGTACCATTAGAGGAGAACAAAATTAACACAATCGCAAGGATATAGAGAGACCGAGATATATGGTTGGAAATACCAAACACATCCTTTGAGGTGATTAAGAAAATATAGGTTAGAAATGTTATTAGTACCTATATCTATATGCATACCTATAGGGTACCTTTACCGAGGCATGTATGTAGAGAAAAAGCAAAGCCTGGAGAGCATAGGATCACGTATAGGGGGCAAATGTTTAACTTACTTGTGCCTGAGGAATTTCACATTTCACAGCAAATTACATAAAAAATTTAAGTAAAAGAAACATTTACATTCTAATGGCGCTCAATTCTTTCTATTCTGCTTTCATTTAAGCAAAGACTCGAGAGAATTTGAAATCAGAAAAGAATGAATACAGAGAGAAAACAAAAAGGAACACAATGCTCCCTCAGGAGGAGTCCTTACTTAATTAAGAGGCATTGGAACGGTTCTTTAAGAAGAAAAAACGTCATTTTCACAAATAAACAGGACTGTGAATAAAATGTTAGTTAAAGAAAAAGAAGTGAATTTATGGACTCACAGACAGGTCGATGAATTTCCCTAGAACGATCAGTTATTTGAAAATTATTTTCTTGGTGTTTTGTGGGTAACTGAGGTTTTGTTGAGCTGAACAAAATATTTTAAAAATAATTTACTTAAGTTTGACATGATTCATAAGCTCATGAGTCGCGAGTTATGTATTGACCAAACTCAAAGTGTGCAGGGAAAGGAGTTTACTTTCGAGTGGAACGAGATTAAATCTGACTAAGATTGAGAAGGGAAGTTTGTTTTGGATATCCGAACCTGCAGAAAAAGCAAGCATGAATACGATGACTGCTATTATACAACAGCTTGTAGTAGTTGACTTATCTTGGTACTTGTTGGTCCGATCCTTAAGGAAGGAGATCCTCTAAACTACGCCAACTACAGAGCAATCAGTCTTCTTAAGATACTCTCTGCCGTAATATGACAACGTCTAAAGCATTTCCTCAACAAACTGGTTGGTCCTCATCAATGTGACTTCAGACTGGGAAAGGCAACCATCGACCAAATTTTTACTTTGCGGCAGACCCTGGAATAACTATGAACTGCAAATAGACACTCAACACCTGTTTTTTCGAATTTAAGGCCGCGTATGACGGCATAAAGAGACGAACTGTATAAAGTTACATATGTCTAGTATTGGCATCCCTGTCAAGCTTCATCGTTTGTGCCAAACGATGGAGAACTCGCGCTGCGACGAATGATTGGCAACGAGTTTACGGTATCATTTGATGTCAAAGGATTTAGATGCACTGTCATGCGATTCCTTAACATCGTGATTGAGGAGATAGAGCAAAACTCCAACATCAAAGCCAGAGGCACAATCTTCGAAGTCTGTTCAACTTCTCGCATACGCCGATGATATTGACATAATGGGTAGAACATAGCCTGATGTCAATCGCGCCTTTGTGAGAGTTGAGATAGATGCGGCAAAAATGGGTTTAGCGGTTGATGAGGGCAAAACGAAATATATACTCTCTTCGAGGAAGGACACCCAACACCGACGGCGGCGGTTCAGATAGAAAGTCACAATAGACGCATATAACTTCGCTTCGGAGTAGAAGAGGAGTTCGCCTACCAAGGCTCCGCTATTAAAACGGGCAATGACTACAGCGCCGAGATCAGACGAAGAATAACTACTGCTAATCGCTGTTTCTTTGGGCAAAACAACAATCTCATCATCCCAGCTGTTTGGTGCAGAAGCATAGAAACTGAAAAAATCGGATGAAAGTGCCTTAAGCTGCTTTGAGTGGAAAGTTTTTCGGGGTAGATATGGCCCCGGGAGCAGATTGACACCAATGCCCTGGCCCGAAAAAACGTTGATACCATTCCCACAGAATGAAAAAGTAGAGGAAGGCCAGGACTCAGGTGGCGCACTCAAGTGGAAGATCACCATGGAGTGCAGAACTGGAGACAGTTAGCTAGGGACCAAGCTGGCTAGTGGAGAGTGTTGGTTAAGGCTCCAAGTCTATAACGGACTGTAGCGCCACCTTAAGTAAGAAAGTGGAGTTGATGACCACGCTGTAACAACCTTTTTTGCCACTTAAATGAAATGTTGATACACAAAATTAAAATCTTCTGGGTTTTTGGTTACACTTGTGCGCCTAGAAGAGTTGATGCAGTGCAGAGAGAGGTTTCCCGTTTCCACATTTAACCCTTCCTCCATGGACTAAATGATAAAATTCCATCGTGGGACAGAATATGCCAGATTGCATCACGTGTTTATGTAACAGAAAACTAGGATGTCTTTGATTTATAAGAAGATGCAAGCCTAAAGGGTTTTCCAATAAGAGGTGTTATTTTGAATAGCCCGCTATTTCGGTAGCTGTCACTTTTGAAGCGATACACGATACACGATTCAACAACGCATTGAAATTATTAAAATTCACTATAAAAATGAAATGAAAAATGAAACCATCGATCTTTTACGGGAAAAGTTTCCGGACCGTGTTATCTCTCGAAGAGGTGATCACAATTGGCCACCGAGATCTTGTGATTTAACACCTTGCGACTTCTTCCTTTGGGGCCACGTGAAAGATAAGGTCTACGCCAACAGCCCAGCGTCGATTCAAGACCTCAAAGATGGAATTCATGAGGCTATCGAGGACATAGGGCAGCCACTTTGCGATTTGGTTATGGAAAATTTCATGAAAAGGATATGGTTCTGTATGCGTGGTCGTGGCGGCCATTTGGCTGATGTTGTGTTCCATTATTAACGGCATACCTTCCTCTTTATAGTGAAATAAACATCCGATCATTAATCTCAAAAAATGCCATTTTTCTTTGAATATCAAAATAACACCTCTTATTGGAAAACCCTTTACCTCCAATTTCAACACCTCCTTGTTTAAATTTTCAAGAAAATTTTGCACATCACTGTATTTTTGGGTGTAGGTATAAATTACACGCATAAAGTCAGGAGTGCGAAAAAGGAATAATTATGTGACAGAGTAAACGCTAATTAATTCCAGTGTGTTTGGTGAGTGTCGTCGGTCGGTCGGCTACCAACTTCCTTGTTCGAATGCGTGACTTTTTCAAACCCCCAAGCGACTCTTTATTGACTTGAAGGAAACACTTCCTACTTTTCTCATTCTCAAAAGAAAAAGAAAATAATGAAAAACTGGATAATGTTAGCTTGACGCTTGACATATATGCCAACAACCGCCACACCCACTCAGCGAGCATTGAACCCTTTAAAATAATCTTGCTCCTTTGTCATTTTAAGGTATAACATCTCATTCAACCGACCGACGAAGGGTCTACAACTTTTGTATATGGCTGCCTGTACATATTATAATAACCAAAGTTATGGCATCCGCCCGAGGATTAATTATCCTCAAATCACGATGACAATAAGGACGTAATAAATGGTGAATTAAAACGATGACAAGGAACCAATCTGCAACGTTTAACATTGCTCGACGAACGAGGACGACCGACGCACAGTGGCCCGTTTTCACTTTTTACCTTGCAAAAATCATAGCTCCTAAACGAAATAAGATATGGCTTCAATTTTTTTTTATTTTGCAGGGAATTTCCAAAGCTATGTTTCGTGAAAATTTTAACAAAATATGTTCACAGGGTGTTTCAGAATTAAGTCCCAAAGTTGGAAGTTTTTTCAATGTCATAAAAATTGTTAAAAATGTATCCATAATGGCGAAAAATTTGTTTTTGTGAATGATTAGAGAACAATTAGTTTTGGTATAGCAGGAAAAAGAAAAAAAAATAACACTTGAATAGTCATAAAAGCAAAACAAAATTTGTTTTTTATTTTAAGTTAAAGTTTTTAAGTTTTATAATTTTTGATATGCAACCAATCAAACCATCAATATTTACATACAAAATCAAACAGGGTGTTTCAATTTAACTGAAAATTACCATAATTTCAATATTTCAATGAAAAAAACAACCCTCAAATTAGAAAAAAGTGTTTTAAAAGTACGAATATGGAGAAAAATAAAGCATAAACGTTAGATTTTTATCTTGTTTTATTCTTAATAATTTACTTATATTATTTCTTGAAAACTATCATCTAAATTCAATGTTGAATCTAATAGATCTAACATTTCTGGGGAGTAGTGTGCTTTCAGTTCTTTTTGATTTCTAGCATGCCTTTTGGAAGAAATAAGTGGATCTGATGATATTGCTAGCATAGTAAACAGGTCTTCATTTTGCCGAATTCTTGAAACCTTGCATATATTTTGATACCTGTATCTTTTGTAGTCCTTATTTTTGCATTCCTGAGCTTCTTCTGATAATTCCCCAAGTGGAAGTGACTGATACTCCATAATATTTTGTCTATGAACCAAAATTTTATGAAGAATAGGGGTGAGTTGTTTTTCTGGATAAAGCTGTCTTAATAACACTTTTGTTTCTCTTGTATACTCCCCAAATTTTACTGTATTAACTTTTTCTCGACAGTTTAAGACATTAAGTATTATTTGAAGCCTTTTAATAATTTCTTCATTGACTCCAGTTATTCGGGCAGCTGCATCCGGTTGTTCAAAGAATCGCCTGGAAGTATTGCCATCATTGGTATTTCCAAACCCAGGCTTAGGCTTATCCACATCAAGTCCAAGTTCTTCATGGAAACGCTTTTGAATATCCTGCTTCCTCTTTTTTTCTAACTCTTTGATTCCAATAGAGCTATCCTCTCCTTCCTTAGCAATCGTATCTATAGCTAAGTTTCAAAATGAATTCCATGCACCTACTCATACATACTCGTTGTTATGTTCGACCGTAATATCTCCTTCATTCTGTCCATTAAACTTCATTTGAGTTTTTTTGCAAATAGGACATGACCGTGTTGATCTATTTTCCGTTAGTTCATTTAAAACTTTCCCATCAATCATAGTTAAAAAGAACTCATGTTTAACTATTAATGTTACTTCTTCATTCACTTTATAAGCTGTTGGTTGAATATTTAATATTTGATTCCGGATATCGTTGACTGTCATATTTATAAGATCGCCAGTTTCCTTAGAATATTGAAATTGAATAGGTCGACAGAAATGAACTGATGATGGGCGAGGGTTTCTCCAAATTTCACCATTTGGGCAATTTAACCTGAGTGGAACAACTGATGCCATAAACATGTTTTCGTCCGATTCATTTCCTATTGAGTTAATTTTTTGCTTGTACGCACTTTGGTAAGATGATCCATCGCAACCCCATTTGCTCCTTAATGTAAGATCTGTTGGTAGTTCAAGAAGCTGATTCTCGGTTTTGGTATGTAACAACCTCTTTGCTGTAAGATCCATGATGTCCTGAAGCTTAACTTTTGCCGATACTTCCGTGATCTCTAAATTTTTTTTAGCTATTCCACTCATTACACTTATTTAAATACCTAAATTAAGTCATGCAAATCCAATATAAAGGTTGCGACAAAAAGATTAATTATATTCTTTTCATATGAAAAAAACTAAAAAAATGAATAATCACTGACTTGAACTAATTAAATTGCCATAACTCGGCTTTATGCAACTTTACGCAGCTGAGTTTTTGAGGACATGTTAAGGAATATGTGGGCATTCATCCCTCACTTAGTTTGGTTTGACGGGTTTTGACGTTTTTTATATGAGCCAAGTTAAAATTCAAAAATAGGTGCAAAAAGTGATTTTTTATTTTTTTCATTAAAAAAAAGATATGCATTTTTTGTTTTTTTTTGTTTCCAAAATTTGATTAAAATAATGTCAAACTTTTCAACAAAAAAAAAATAAATGGATTTACTTGCACCGTTTTTCTAATATTCAAGTTCGAAGTGCAACAAAAAACAAAAAAAAAATATTTTTTTTTTTTTTTTTAAATATTTTCTGACTTTGATCGGCTCCTCAAGCCAAACCGTTCATCTAATATTTTTTTTATTTTGGATTCTTACACTTTAAACAATTCTAAACAAAATGTGATTTTTACTTTTTCAAAATAAAATCACTCGAAAAATGATTATTGCCACGTTCCTCGCCTAAACGGGCCACTGTGCGACGACGACGGTGATGAGGACTATGGTGACATCGGTAAAAGCACAAACAACAACAACAAAACAACACCGACATCGTCACCATCATCGGCGTCATATTATACGGCAGGCGACAAAAGAAAAGGAAGGAGACTGTGACGACGACGGTCTTAACCAAAATAACTGGTAAATCCCTCCCAAAATAAGGAACAAGAAGAAGAAAAAGGTTTCAGGATTTTGTCCGCACTCACATAACTTCGGTAAGCCACAGCCATCTATAGCCATAGCCACACAACCGTAGCCATAGAACCTCATCAATCATGTGGCAACGCCAAGCAAGGCAGCTCCAACAGGAGCACAAGTAGCAACAGCAGCTGATTTGTCTCTCGGCTTTCAGTGTTTCTGTCATGTAACACAAGAGAAGAACTCGGCCTAGTTTTTCGTCATCTTCTCCTCCAGAACACAAACCAGACGTGAGGATATTTTTTGTAATTTTGATTTTGTAGTTGAAGTAAGTCCTTTTCTTGTTGGCAGTGTCAACATAAATTCTGAAATAACACCTCATCATCGCTACTGTTGCGCCCGCTGCCGAGGCTGACGCGGTGGCCTGTTAGCCGTTGAAGCCATTCCATTTTCCATACTTAGTTTTTTTTCATAGAAAAAATGACATGGGCGGGGCGGAACCTCGAGTGTAATTTTAATAACGCGCTACCGACCATGTGATGTGAAGTGACCTGGCAAAATCATCTAGATGGCGAGAGTGTCAGTTGTTGTGTTCATTTTTTCTGTTTTTCTTGTTTTCTGTTAACAATAACAACTTACTGACGAGATAGGAGATGTGCGTTGTTGCGTTTGACAGGTTATAGTTGCCAAGTTGTGTGACTTTTGAATGATGGGGAAATAAATTGAAATTTATGTTTTTCGACACGGTCTGTGTGAAAACAATAATTCCTTTCAAAATTGACGCAACAGTTGAAATGATTGTTTTGGGATTTCAGGCAATTCAAAACAAAGCCTTTTGTGTTGATTGTAGAAGGGTCACAATGGAAGAATCGAGAATACAAGCTATGGGTTGAAATGGTTAAGGGTTCAGCGAGAGGAAAGGTTTAACTATCGAAGAGATGATGAACAAGGTTGATGAACCGAAAACACATGTTTGTTTTAATGAACTCGGCAAATGATTAATGGAGGACTACAGATCGGAACATAATAATATGCACGGCTGGTTCTCATGGACTTCTATACTACTCGTAATTGCTTTAAGGAGAGTCACTTGTTGGTATTCAATTCTTGAATAATATTTCACTGAGAAGGAAATGCAGTACGGACATTCCGCATTCGTGTAGTACGGTTAAGGAACGAATCCCATGATATTTTCATCGCCTTTAAGGCCGCATATGGAAGGATTAATCCTTCCTCAATTAATGCTCATGGAAAGTGTCTACATAGAAAAAACTGCCCCCAGCAAAGCAATACTAACAACTCTACCGCTCTACCAAATCTTATCCTGAATCAAGCGTTGGACGTGGAAAAGGTGAATTGGTGCTGGACACCTTGGAAAGGGCATTCTTCATTCAGGATGTCGAATAGGAAGGATGATTTAGGTGGGAACTACTCGAGCTATATCTTACTAACTTACTTATCCGGCTCACAATCCATGAAGGACCTCAGCCTGAGATACTGCAGCCTTCCATCGTGAACGATCCCTCGCATGCACTCTCCAGTCGCCGAAACCAAGCGCTCTGGCATGCGCAGTCACTTGGTCCTTGTACCGTAGGTTCGGTCTTCCTTGTCGTCTCGAACCTGGGGGCTGGGATGAGAAGACTTTCTTGGCTGGAGCGTTGTCGTCCATTCGCTCGATGTGGCCGAGCCAATGTAGTCGTCTTTTCTTGGCCTTCTGGACTACATCCACATCTTGGTACAGCTCATACAGTTCTCGGTTGTACCTTCTTCTCCATTCGCCATCGTCGCATACGGGAAGGAAATTCCGTCGAAGAATTTTTCTTACGAAAGTATCAATTCCCCATTTTTACTTATCGTCCAGCACTAGGCGTCGCCGTAGAGTAGGACTGGTAAAATCAAAGTTTTGTATAGCAGACACTTTGTCTTTCGAGTGAAGAGTTTTGAACCCAGTTGTTTGGCCAAACCGGAGCAGCAGCGGTTCGCTAGGGTAATTCTTCTTCGGACCTCCACTAAGGTGTCGTTTGTGGGATTGGTGTTCGTTCCAAGGTAGGTGAACTCCTTAACTACCTCGAAATTGCTGCTACCAACAGTGACGTTTTGTCCTAGGCGGTGGACAGATGTTGCTTTGTTTGTTGATAGCGTGTACTTTGTTTTATCCTCATTCACATCAAGACCAACGAGTTTTGCCTGTTCTTCCATCGCTGTGTAGGCCTCAAGCACAGCTCTCTTGGATCGACCGATGATGTCAATGTCGTCCGCATAGCCTTGGAGCTGGATGGATTTGTTGAAGATAGTGTTTTCCTTGCTCACACTTGCCTTGCGCACTATCTGCTTCAGGACTATATGTTGAAGTCACATGACAACGCATCTCCTTGTCTAAACCCTGCGCATGTTTGAAATAACTCGGACGAGCTGTTACCCATTTACACACTGCACTGCGTATTGTTTAGCGTCATGCGGCATAGCTGGATCAGTTTGTTCGGGATCCCGAATTCAGACATCGCCATCATAAGCTCTTGGCGGCGGATGCTGTCATAAGCATAAGTCGATGAAAAGATGGTGGGTTTCGACTTGAAATTCGTTGGCCTTCTCTAGGATCTGCCTCAGTGTGAATATTTGGTCTATCGTTGTTCTGCCTGGCCTAAAGCCACATATGCAGCATATGGAGCTTATCGACCAGTCAGTGGGCATGCATTCTTCCTCCCACACTTTGGTGATGACCTGGTGCATGCGGTTCATCAAAACACCTCCTCCATGTTTAAAGAGCTCCGCAGGTATGCCATCCGACCCAACGGACTTGTTATTTTTTAGCTTTTGGATGGCTCTTTCTACCTCTTCTGTGCTGGGGGCTGGGACTGGGTCCTCATTACCTGGTCTTGCTTCTCTTTCGTCATTAGGTCGCTCGACATTTTGCGCATTCAGCAACTGTTAGAAGTGCTGCTTGAAAACATCTACAATTCCCTGTGCTTCGGTGACTAGGTTTCCTTCACTGTTTCGAAGAGCCTGTGTCCCGGTTCTGACACAGAAGCTAATTGCTTCGACCTTTTAAAGAAACGCCGGGTGTTGTTTTTGGCCCGAGACTCTTCTAGATCTTTGAGCTGAGAAACTGCGGATGCTCTTTTCTTCCTTCGCAGGGTCTTTTTCTCATTTCTTCTTTTTGTGCGGTACTCTTCTGTTGCTGCTCTGGTTTTCCGTTGCAGCATCTGCAAAACTCGAGCTATATCATGATTTAGTAAAAGTGTCTTACCGTGAGGTCCTACATAGATTTAGAGCGAGAGATAATTTTTTTTGGAATCGTATGATGGAAGCTTAGTATCAGTGATCAGAATGATAAAAGGTCATGTGGAAATGTTGGCTCAAATTCTTAATGACTTACAGGCAAAAAGCGACAGAATTTCTTGGACTATAGATTTAACTACATGTTACCAGGTTCATTACTTCAGATGAATGGGCGACCGAACGCTTCATGACCGTCTTGATTGAGCCTTATCTTTACCAAATGATTTGTAGTGACAGTTCGGACATTCACGTTAATGTTTGCGATTTTTTGGTTTAAGGATTCATGGACCAATGACGCATGTAAAACGGACCAGGCAGACATTCGTCTGTTTAAATGTTAATCCGTCAATCCGTAGTAGGTATTGCATGTGATTATGTGAACCCTTAACAAGACCAATTGGTCTATAGTTTTGGAAAACAGAGTTAATGATCACAATTTTTATCTGTCGTTCTAGTGCAAGTTTGTTCATTGCGACCTGCTTAAGTATACAGAATAAAAATCACTTTATAAATGTGACAGCTAATTTGACAGTTACCTAGGTATATTGAAATTTGAATAGCTCTGTAAAAACGCCAATAAAAGTATAATATACTAAATTATATAAAGCACGTTGTCTTTGATGAACTTAAAAAAATTGTTCGTTGGTCCAGCGATTATTTCGTTGTCCTAATGTATAATTCGTTGTTCCAACGAACATTTCGTTCGCTGAATGAAAAAATTCATATCGCTATCGCTTCAGACGATATTTTTTTGTTTTTTTTTCAATAATTTAAGAAAAGCATACTTTAAAAAATGAGGCAGTAAACAAATACGGTAATTCATGAAAGACCCACGGGGTTTTTATACTCTTAATATGCCAGCGACACAGTGAGTGCTTTAGGAAGGAGGAAAGGAGCTGGAAAGGAGGTGTCAGTGTACATTGGTCTTAAACTCCTGAAAATTGCATGATTGGGAAAGACAGAGTGTGGAAGAGCGTTCCGCATTCGCGTACGATTTAAGAACGATTCTCTATACTTGAGACTACGGCCGAAATTGGAATCGAAGGTAAACTGATGGGCATTCCTAGAAGCGCGAGTATTACGGGCGAATTGTTTCAGGGGAGGAATGCAACTAGCTATTTCACGAAAGCACTTACCGTAGAAGTAAAGATAGAACAGAAAGAGACACGAAAAGTTACGATCGACGTTGAAATAAAAAAGTGAATGAGGCAGTGATTCCTAGAGCTCTTTTTTGAGCCATGCTGGTTACACCTTTTTAAAAAGTGTAATTTCGTTACAAGTAAGTGTTTTTTTTTGTAAGAAGTCAATGACAATGTCTTTCTTGTTTTCTAGTATACAACCAGGCGCACTTTTTTCGAATTATCTTCCATTGACAGCTCAAAATGGAAGCTAGTCAGGAGCTAGTCTTCAAAATAAACCCCAATTTGGCAACAATACAGACGAAACGGATACTAAATCATCAGCAATGTGTGCGCGGTTGTCCATACGTGATGTTACAACAATCATATGCTTTTTTTTTCTTCTTCACTCTGACGTATAGCTTCCAGCAAAACAATACAAACAGTCCATCCATCCATCAGGCTAGGCGGTCTAACTAACCGTTCATTCATTCAAGTCCGGTATGTAATACTCCCCAACAAGGACGAATGTGGGCTTGAAATTTCATTGTTTTCGAGGCCAAACGATTTAAACCACAACCCAGTATATATAGCAAAATGTGAAAGTGTTTCCATACGATTGTGAAATGGTTTGGCGAAATCAACACACACATCTCGATTATTGTTTTCGAGTTCGAAAACATTCAACAAGAAGCGTTTTTTTTCTGTTCTGTTTAGCTCTCGCTCTTTGTTTGTTGTGTTTTTTTTAAAGCTGCATTAGCACTTGAAACCTATTTTCACCGATGTGTGACATTATTTTCTGAGTACTAAGGACATTTTTTTCTTTTTTCTGATGTGAAGAAAAAAAAAAACGATTTTTTTATATTTTTTCTATTCACTTGAAACACTCAGAGAGTAGTTTTGTAGTCTTTTGTTCTGGTTTTATGGAGTAAAATGTTTGGCATTTATTTGTTGGCTTTGTTCGAAAAACCGCTGACATTACAATCAGCTTTTTTTTTATCAAATTGAATTGGAGGTCAGTAGATTTTGGTGGCACTGGGATACAGAAAAAGGAACAACAGCATAATATACAGCAAGAACGATGTGAATTGAAATTTCAATTTGGGGGATTCTCTCGGTGCAATTGTGTTTTGAGATTGTTGGGGTTTTTCGTTCTTTTATTGTTATAATTTTTTGCCTCTTTTTGATTGTCTAAAAACGGAAGGAAGTAGCAAGAGGGAAGGGAGATTTGTCCTGGAATTTTTTTTGGAGATTTCTTTTTTTTTGCATGAAATCAACACTTACACGATCCAGAATAGATTTGCTCTTGGATAGAGTCGCAGTAGCAATTGGGGGATTATTATTTTTGTTCTTTTTTCCATTTCGGCAGGAAGCAGAGAAAAAAACGTGCCAATATACAAACGGATACGTGTGTAGTTAATTTATCTGTTACCATTCGGAGAAATCGGAAAAATAAGAGGAGAATATTGTTTTCGGGTTTATTGAGGCCAGGGAAAGTGGTATTGATATGGTCGTGAACTCTGAACATGCCATTAGGGAGAAGTGTATTTTTTTCCTTTCTTGACATTTTTCGATAAAGTACATATATCCTTTTGGCACAGTAATGTCATATGCATTATCTAGGTTAGAAAAGAGAAGAAAGCGAATGCTTATTGAATGCCTCTTGTAGAGTTCTTTTCATGTTAATGATCAGAAACGGCTGCACATTTATTTTATTATTTCTTTTTGGCTATCATTTTCTATTTACTCATTTAAATAGCTCCGTTCGGTTGAGTTAATTTGCGGTTATCAAAGTTGGAAGTTGAAGGAAAATGACAAACTTAGATGCTCATTAATGATATTCAAGAAAATTATAATGTCGAAGGATATAAATCGATTTTTATGGGTCTCATGGTTTAAGGCAAATATTTTTTAAAGTAGGATAGCGTAGTGAGCTTGCCTATAATGAGGAGTTTGATTCCCAATAAATATTGTTGACGTCTTTTTTGTATGATTGTTGCTTTGTTTGGCGATCCTGTCATGCAAAAACTACCAAGGCATATCCATGCTTAATGTTGCATACAAAATCCTATCCAATGTACTGTGTGAGCGTCATAAACCGTTCTGCAACACAATAATCGGCACGTACCAGAATGAGTTAAGGCCAGGCTGCAAAGAGAAGATTTTCTTGGCGTTGTCTTGTCCATTCACTTGATGTAGCTGAGCCAATGTAGTCGTCTTTTCTTGGCTTTCTGGGCTACATCCACATTTTGGTACAGCTCGTACAGGTTGATCCCTCTCCTCCATTCGCCATCGTTCGAGACGACAAAGAAGACCGGAACATCGGTACAAGGACTAAGTGACTGCGGATGCCAGAGCACTTGGTTTTTGCGACTGGAGAGTGCATGCGAAAGATGAAAGGCTACAGTGTCTCAGGCTGAGATCCTTCATGGATTGGGAGCCGGTAAAGTAAGTAAGTAAGTAACTTTGTTTTTGGTGAAACAAACTTACACCACTGGGCTTCTGAGCGCTTGGTACACAATTTTTCTCAGTTGTGTGTCTGAAGTGTTCGGGTGAAATCATATTTGGTGTCCCCAACTGGACAGTCTATCTATAAGTGAACGTATTTATGTACCAACAATTTTTGCTTGTATTTAATCATAAGCGACAAAGGTTGGCATTAAGGCCATGACAAGCTCATCACTTGTGACGATCAGAGGTCCTGTGATCTTTAAAAGCTTGCTGTCAGCAGTCTAGGCCAAATTTGGCTAGGTAAAAAACTCTAAGTTGTTGCTAAGGAAGACATCCCTAGCAGACCTAGAGCCCGCACATTTGTTCCAGCCGAACCATCTTGCATTATCAAATGATCAAAATAGGCAATACTTCCTTGACTAATGGTAGGCCGCAAAGCTGAAGGAAGTAAAGGTTAAGGAATATAAATAAAAAAGATGAGGCCACCGCAGATTGCGAGCCTCCACTCCTACTAGAAGGTGAACCTATAGTCGAGAAGACTGGAACATCGTCATCCCTTCCATCCGTAAATGACGAGGTACCCTTAACTTCCCCGGCCACGATTCAGCATTCGGTTATGTCGACAACAGTGTGATCTTTGGTGATACTAAAGACTGCTTATCTTTATGTATAGTTTTCTACTTTACGTGTGTATGTCACTGAGCTCCTCCTAAACGGCTGGACCGATTTGAATGATTTTTTTTTGTATGCGTTCAAGTGGTGCACTGGATGGTTTAGATTGTCGTACAAATTTCGCTCAAAATTTGTTGGGAGGTAGTTAGAAGCAGGAGATGGATATAAGACGTTTTTTTATCCTACTAGCTGACCCAGTAAATGTTGTTTAGGCATATACGTACCTAAGAACGACAGAACCGATTTGGTTCAAATTCATAGGAAAGTAGCTTGGAACCAGAAGATGGCTATATGATAATTTGTATCGTACTAGCTGACCCTTAAAACGTTGTTTTGTCATATATTAATCATTAATTCGATTCAAATAAAGGTTCGCGGGGTCAGCTAGTAAACATATGTAGTTCTTCTGAGTGAAGATGAACTTCTTGGCTCATCTTCGGTTTATCTGCCTTACCGAAGCCAAAATGCTGCACTTAATACAGATTAATCTTCAATACCCTGTAGCCTGTAAAGACTTCGGCCTCACTTCTTCTTCGTCTGGTAGTGCCGGAGAAGACATTAATTATGTTATTGATAAGAAATTTATATTGCAATTCCGTCCGACAAAAAACAAATGATTTGAAAGAATTCGCATAAGGGTTGTTTTTTACCCAAACTACAGGTATCCCCCCATTAACCTAAAAATATAATTTTAAAAACAGAACCGCTCAAAATATTTAAAAAAAAATTATTGAACGTAAGTCGTGAACATTTCTGAACAAACCAAGCCACCATGAATCTGTTCATGAGTTCAATTTTGGTGCTTTCTTCAATTTTCGGAGTAGTACCCGTGGCGTAGTCATTGAAGGCGTGGGTTCAAATTCTACTCACGTCTAAAATACTCATTTCTTCCATTTGCGAAGTAGGTACTGACAAAGTTTTCAAGAGTATTATTTGCTACGGAAAAGTGCTTCGCAACTCAGCCGTTCGGCGTAAGACTGTAGGTCCCCTCAATTCGTTAGGTACAAGCACCCAAAGAGTTGTTGAAGTGTGTAAGTCACTTTGACCCTGGTTTTCCGGAGCTGTCGTGCTGTACTTAGCTTTGGTGGCCACATTTACGTGATTGACTACTTGTAAGCAACTCTGAACTTTTAAACTTAATTTTTAGCATTCCATCTTCTTCAAAGTAAAAACAACAAAAAAAGATTGTTGCTAATTTCCCAAAAACCAATATAAATACAAATTGCCAGACCTACTGTTTAAAACTTTTCATGCGCTGAATTGTCATATCGGTAAAAATTCTCTTTTTCAATGAACACACATTTGGTAGAAAGTTATGTTACTTTCGTCACATTGGCAATTTAAATTCTCAGAGCTGCAAAATTTCGAAGAAAAAATTACCTTCCAGTAAAACATTTTTCTACACATATTTTTTCTTGAACATTTTTGTCATGAGAAACACGTAAGAGGACTATTCAAACACCATCTGATTGCTGTCACCCAAACTCCTACCACCGCATCTCGTCTTCTTCGTCCAGGTGGAGAGAATCTTCTTTTGACACAAAAAGGTATTTTTAATTCATCAATTTCCAACTATAAATTAATAACTATTCGTTATTGGGAGCTTTTCCTTCCATTTTTGTTTTTTAATAAATTCCTACATATTTCACATCCTGAACGAGAAAATAAATACATGGGTTCCGATGGTTCTGTTCTGCCCCTGTTTTTCAATATTTTTCTTTTCAAGTAATCAGACATAATGTTTACGTATTCCACGCAAGTTATGAACACATATTTTATTTACTTGCGAATGCGAAGGAAAATACATTATTTATCAAAACAGAAAATAAATACCTACCTACATTCGCAAATATATAAAAAAAACAAGCAGAGAAGTATAACATCAAGGAACAAATTAAACAACTTCACATATTATTTTTTGATGTTACAAGGACGAACAGTGGCGTTCAAAGGGAGTTAAACGTGGTAAGCGTTTGGTACGTGAACGCAACTTCTTAATATTCCATAGGCGGGTCTTGTAAACATGTAGCAATCTAGAAAGCGGCTTCGTGAGGATATGTGCATAAGACACTCAGGAAAGAAGATTCACAGAAAAAGAAGGCAAACTGTGGAAAAAACCTTGTCTATAAAATAGAAAAAAAAAAAGAAAGCGAGGACCGCAACAGGCGCAAAAAGTCTAACAATACGTCCGAGACCTGATCTACTGTAAGGATCGAAGAAATTACAGCTCCACGATTTGAAGATACAATTTCGTGTTACCGCTAAGGATTGGGAACTCTAAGTCAAAAGGCTTCGATAAGGGGATGTAGTGAACTGGACGGGAAATAATTGGAGAAAACAATCCGTGATTTTGGAACATCGAGCAGGCGGCAAAAATCAAGTATACTTGGTGTTTCTAAGAAAGGATGACTCCATACAAGATATAAGCATGAGTTTGTTGAGGCTGTTATGGTCTCGACATCGAGAAGGTGATAACTCTCCCTCGTATCCTTTTCACACTAGTTATTCGGATGTTGGGTTCGCCGGGTTGATCTCAGAAATCTGCGACAAGCCGTATTATTTCTTTTCGGAGGCAAAAGCCTGATGTTGTTGCATTTGTTTTTAACAGGACGTTTTAGGCCTACCGCGGTCGCATCTGGACGTTGCCTATTAAGTGCTTTTCTGACGGGGTTCTGGTTTTTTTTTTTTTTTTAGATGGGATACTCTTTCGGTACTTCTTGTTCCATCAAGTTTTGTTGCTCCTGCTGTCATGCGAACCAATAAGTCGTTTAGTCTTTGTAGTGAAGAAAACGGACGGCATAGATATTGTCCCTTTAGTGCTTATGCGATACCCACTTCCTTGAGGAACATCCATTAATACTTTCCTAAAGCGCTCGGTGCTTTATCTTGGCTAAGAGAAAACGTGATATCAATTTCTGATATACGCATCTTATCTGACAGTCAAAGCTGCCCTCAGAGCCATTGACTCTGTCTCTACAAATTCTTTACTGCCCTTAACTGTCGATCATCTCTGGTCGAGATTGCATGGCAGTTTAATATGCACCTCTCCTGGGCGCCGGGCCACAGATATTCATGGAAATTCAAAAGCTGATGAGCTTGCTAAAAATGGAACTCCTATGTCCTATCCCTATCTTGCCTCTATGGCAAAAGGTTGGCATACCTATAGCTACGTGTAAACCCAAGCTTAAGCCGGATTCCATCAGAGATACTAACCTCAGATGGAATAACATTTCCATTTGTACGGCCACCAAACAGTTATGGTCTAGTATTAATTCTAAAAGGACAAAGGATCTAATATCTCTTTAAAAAATGGACCAAATGGTTCAACGAGTAGGAAGTTCCCTAGATTCATGTGATATCACAATGAGCTCGCGTGGCCTAAGTCTGAAGTAATTCAGTCACGTTAACCTAATCTAACCTAACCATGGATAGACCAGGACGCCAAGACCAACGCCTTGGTGAGTGGAACTGGATGGCGTGCGTCGGTCGGCCAACAATCAATTCTTCAGTGACTACAGATGCACATCTTAGTAACCGCTCTAACGCTCTATCTTATAAGGGTTTTGGAACTTCTCGTTGCCCGTGCCTGCAGCTCAGACCTCGTTTTGATGAAACGAATGCTCCTCCAAAACCACAATTATGCTTACATGAATCTAAGGTTGACTTAACGGCGACAAACCCTCACTGGTCATCATTTTTGGCACACGACTCCCATTACAAGCTGACTGATATTAAAGGTGCGTGACTTCAGCTCAATTGAATTATTTCAGCTTCCCTCTTTTTTGATGTGGGCAGAAGTAAATTTTCCCCCTACTGATAAGGAATTCGACCAACTTTTATAAGCTTCAAGACAAGAAACATGCTTCTTATGAGCCAGATGTCTCCCATCTTTTTTTGAAAATTCTAAACTAAAGTAGCTAAAGTTAGATGAAGTTATTGAATGTTCAGACATGGAAATTATTCATTTAAGAATCATTCAGAATATTGCCACCATATGAAAATAATTTCGTTCCATTTCACAAGAAGGTGGCATTCAAGCGGCTATTTTGAAAATAGCTACGCCCTTATTCGTGTGCTTCAGTTCTGGAATAGCACTAGCAGACGGAGTGGACTGGGCTTGGATGTAAGGTAAGAGATAGCTCGGAAATCCAAACTTGCTTTTTAAAGATTGCTCTAGAAGCGTTTGAGAAGGCAATTTGAATGCAATGGCCAATTATCAGAATACTTAGAAGAACTGGCTGCAAGGCTTGGACCGTCTCACCTATAGTACCAAATTTTAATGTTTAAAACTCAACCTCAAAAACAGACAAAATTAATCACCGACATTCTGGAGCTTATGCCGGTGACTTGGTTCCAAGACAGCGACAAGTCATTTGTTATTGAATATTAAATGTCCCTACCATCCCACCTTCTTCCGCCACCAGTTCCGTCTTTAAACCACTCTCTATAAAAATTAATAAATAAATTTAAAAAAAAAAGGAAGCCAAACATCAAAACGATTTTTCAGAAGCCTGTCCAAAATAATTCAACCACGAGCAAATTTAATTTCCCCAAACAAAAAAAAAAATATCGCCTCGCTTAAACCTTCGTCATTTTTCTTGCATATTCCTTGAGTCGTGAAAAATTATTCCAAACATTTATTTAGATTCAAACCAATTTTTCATCACAAACAAAAAATCGTGTCCGCTTACTTTCTTGTAGGAAAGAAAAAACCACAAAAAGTCCCTTTATGAAAATGTAAAAAAGCAGGAAAAAAAGGAGATACTTCCCCATTGACAATTTGATCCTCTTGCTCATAACTTTCAATTAGGTACCTAACTTTGTTCCATTGAAATTTTCTAACGATGTCAGTTGGCCGGCTGCTGCTAGCTAGGTCTATATATTCTAGGTACCTATAATGATATTCCTGTTGGATGACGATGGCCATGTTGAATGATGCTGGGTGGCAGCCATAAAACACTATTAAATTCATCTCTTTTTTCTTGTTGGTTGTGAAAAATTCTGCACACACATTCTGTCTACTCTAATGGCTAGGGAGTACTCCTGTTTTTTTGCAGATAGAAAACCATCACAAAGGTTGGAAATAGCCCTCTATGTCTATTATGACACAACTATTTCCATGGACAGGTCGCACTAATAGCGAATATTCTCTCTCTGTCTCTCTCACTCGGGCCTAGTTTTCTTTCTCCACAAATAACCCTCGCATTTGACATCATTTTATTTAATGGAATTTTATGTCAAACAAAATTAATAGACCTTCGAAAAAAAAAGTTTTAGTTCTGCTTTTTTTTTGATTTTTTAGGGTCGAGATGCAAAATTTGTTTTACGATTTTTAGTGTATAGACTTTGTTTATAATAAAATAAGGCTTACCCAAAAAGGTATTCCCATCACGTATTTCATACACCAGCAAATAAAAGGAGGGAAAGAGGACATTGTCAGGACATTGTTTACATGGGAAAATGTGTTTTTGTTTTTCATTAATATATTTTGTTTTTGCTCCAGAAAGAAAACACAAAATATAATCATAACTTTTTTCTCGACAGTCCTTTCGGCTTGTTTGAAGGTTTTATTATTCATCCTAAATCAGTTTTCCTACCCCCTTGGGGTTACTGGGAAAACAATGTTTTTTTAAGCAATATTAATTATACCACTTTTTTTGTAGGGAAACAGGAATGACAGTTTTTAGTTTAACCAAAACATTTAAGCACTTTTTGATAAGTTCAATAAATTGGAGGTTCTTTTTTACACGAGAGACACGTAGGTACTCAAGGGGTTTATGATGCCCGTTTTATATCAAAGCACAGTGGGGGCATTGGGGACATTTGGAAACACGGAGAGAATTTAAGAGGATGTTGGTCTGGAAAACAGAGTGAGATTTAACAGTTTCACATTCGTGCAGTACGGCGAAAAAACGAAGCTCTAAATTTGACAGTTCGACCGAAGTTTGGCTCGAAAGTGAATGATGTGGGTTTCTAGTAGCCGGGATATTACGATTGAATGTCATGAGGCGAGAAAAGCAACTAGCTATGCCATAAGAGCATATTGCGTTGAAATATCGGTAAAAGAGTGAGAGGTCTGAGATATTATGTCGGTGTTCAAGCGACGAAAATGACTCAACGAGGGTATGACACCAGTCATCTTAAATGCTCTGCTTTGAGTAGTGACCAAGAGCTTAAGTACGTTATTGAAATATCAGCCCAGGGCTGAGAGTTGAGATCATTAATTAAAATAAGAAAGAGTGTCGGAGACAATACGGAACCCTGGGGCACACCAACATTTATTTTTTGGCTTTCAGACTTACAACTTGTACTGAACGTTTAGAATGGTAATTACTTATCCAACGAAGAAGGGATTTTATATTAAAATCTGTATGAATATTTCTTCTCAATGCAGGTGGCCATGGCTCAAAGGAATTTGTAGTTGACTGCTAAGTCAAATGCTGCGGGTTCAAGCCCCAGCTTCGACAGCATTCTTTTTCTACGAAAATTGCCAGCTTATCTGAGGCCACCTGTGCGATAACATGAGACAATATCACATCTATGTCTCCTCCTCTGAGCCACGTAGGTTTCTGTTGTGTTTTCCTTCTATGTATCTATCTGTCTTTCTCTGTTGGATCAATGTCTTGTTCTGTTCCAGCCGATGGTCTCAGTCGCCAGTGCTGCTATGTTCTGTATTTCGTCACATTCATGTGCCAAGTACTGTAATTTCAATGTTCAATATTTCTTCTTAAATACTGTTATCGGCTGCTGTCTCAATAGTCATTCTTCTTCTGTCGACGTTTCCTGAAGACGAAGCGACCATGTTACTACTTTTTACTTCATTTTCACGCCTACTCGATCTAGATAAATGAGGTTTTCCAGAGATGTTAATGTCTTTCTAGGCCAATTAAATGGTAGACTTGTTAACGACAGTCCCTTTTTTTAATGAAACCCCAGTTGGAAGATGAAGCACACCAGCCAATTCATTCAAGTTGTTGACATGTCTGGACAGCAAGTTGTCTTGAAAAAGAATTGAAGTGTTAAAATAAGAAAGAGCAATCATGAGATCGGAGTCGGAATATTACAACCATGCTATATCCGAGAGTAGTGACCATCTCATGGGCATAAGGCCCGAAATTTTTTATAAAACATGGCAGTTGGTTTAAAGAGACCATGTAGGTTAAATGGAACCCCAACAATTTTTGCTCGATACTGAAAAAACACTTCGGACTACGCCAGTTTCAGGGATATAATCTCTTTAAATTTGCCTGCAAACTTTTAAACGATTCATTTGATATCAATCAAGGCTTCGGACTAGGAAACGCGATAGGATTGTAACGTCAAAGTCCAACGATGTAAACCTTCGACTTCAAATCGGAGGAAGAACATCCTATAAAGTAATTCACTGGGTAAGGTAGCGGACATTGAATTAGGGAACCAGAATTTATGTGCCCAACTATGATAGCTAGCTGCCAAGCCTAATCTTTTGGGATGCAATGTCACAAGAAATTGTATAGACCACCTTTAGTAAGTGTATCTTGACGTTTTCATCAAGTTCCTAAAGAAATCATCTAATTACGAAAGTTTTCGAAATTTTAAACCCTCTGGCATTTTTCGAACAACCTAACAAAAATTTACAAAATATTTTCTGATTGAATTTCATCAAGGATGACGTTCGCATGAAATCAAACCTTTTAAGCGACTATATAAACTTTCTTTGATGGATTCAAACAAAAGGAAATTTTAGATATTCACATTTTGCAAATTCATGAAAATCCAAAGCCTGGCCTTACATAATTCAAATCGTAGAATCTAAACTCAATTTATGTTTTCGTTAATTTTCTTCTGAAATTTATGATAGGCACTTTTGCACTCGTAACTGAGTATAAAAGCATACAAAAAGATGCATCTGTTGTTATATTGTGGTAAGGAGCTTTTCAGACAATAGTAGTCGTTTCATTTGTGTTGCACAAACCTTCATGCATCGGATGAGGATTTAAGGTTTGATATTCTATGCACAAAGAACAATTAGAGATATTAGGGTTTTCGGAGTTTCAATTCGTTGGATAAGCATTATCTTTGCTATGTACAAAGTATTTTTGATCGGATTACAATAGAGATTTATGTACAGTAGAAACTCAATAAAAAAATAATTTATTAAGAGAAAAATAAGACAGTGAAACTTAAGATTCTTTGGCTGTATTTCAATTTTCTCTCTGAAAATATGAATCCGCCTTTACCCAGTTTAACGAGCGTCTACTGTAATTTTTATTCAAGTTTGGCAAATGTAAAATATTCAAATATAATATCTCCTCGTCAAAATTCTTTATTTTGTGTACAATTAAAATTAAAATCAATGCAAAGCCAATGGAAACATCAGAAATTAAGTTGAATGTTCCTCATTGGATGGATGATTTCGATTTGACAAGTTAGGTTTTCGTTATTTTCAACAGTCAGTTCTAAGAACTACAATATGGAATATGTACACAAAAGGAATGATGATAAGAAATCTAGATATTTAAAACAAAGGATGACAAAAGATGCGGTCAATCCAACGACAGATGTATGACTGAAGTTCCTCTTCCAAGCAACCACTATCACTTTATCTCATAGCTCTATAAGCTCCATTAAAAATCTGTGAATGAAATGGGGTTGTACACGGCTCTGGCCGGTACTTTACGAAATCGTGAAAAATGATTTTGAGATTTTTGGCGTGGGAATCTCGAAGTCATCATGATTCTCTACTCTACATCTCCGTTCTGTGAGTTTTTAATGATACAGTTCTTGTAGAATAAGGAAGAATATACCTTGTGCAAAATCCCGCCGTCAGGAGCCTTTCATCAGACACGATGATAGCCAACAATTTCGTGAATCCGACGTAGAAGAATTGAAAATGGCAATATCACGACTGAAGTCCAACAAAGCCGCTGGAGCAGATGGTCTAGCTGCCGAGCTGTTCAAAGCAGCAGGCGACTATCTAGATAGGAGCATGCACCAAATCATCTGTAAGATATGGTCGGAGGAATGCATGCCCGATGAATGGAACCTCAGCATTGTTTGCCCGATTCCGAAAAAGGGAGATCCTCTAAACTGCGCCAACTACAGAGGAATCAGTCTGCTTAACATCGCCTACAAGATCCTCTCTGCCGTTATATGTGAACGTCTGAAGCCTTTCGTCAACAATCTGATTGGTCCTTATCAATATGGCTTCAGACCAGGAAAGGCAACCATCGACCAAATTTTCACTTTGCGGCAGATTCTGGAAACAGACACTCAACACCTTTTTTTCGAATTTAAGGTCGCCAATGACGGCATCTATAGAGACAAACTGTATAAAGTTATGTCTAGTATTGGCATCCCTGTCAAGCTTCATCGTTTGTGCCAAATGACGATGGAGCACTCACGCTGCAACGAATGATTGGCAACGAGCTTACGGAATCATTTGATCGTGCTTGAGAAAACAGAGCAAAACTCCAACATCAACAATAGAGGCACAATCTTCCAAAAGTCTGTTGAACTTTTCGCATACGCCGATGATATTGACATAATTAGATTAGCCTGATGTCGATTGCGCTTTTGTGAGAATTGAGATAGATGCGGAAAAATGAATTTAGCGGTTAATGAGGGCAAAACGAAATATATACTGTCTTCGAGGAAGAACACCCAACACACGATCCAGATAGAAAGTCACAATAGACGCATATAACTTCGCTTCGGAGTAAAATAGGAGTTCTTCTACCAAAACTCCGCTATTAAAACGGGCAATAACAACAGCGCCGAGATCAGACGAAGAATAACTATTGCTAATCGCTGATTCTTTGGGCAAAACAACCTATGAGCACAGATAATAAATTTATACAGATGTCTCACCCTTATGGCGAGAAATGATATATGAAACTGAAAGCTACCAAAAAAAAAAAGCTTTTTTTCAAAAAGCTTAAACGCATTCACTTAATGCATAAAAAAACCTATTTTCGCTCGACTCATTGCCCATAAATGAATACTTAGGCAAGGAAAAAAGCTACCAAAAGCTCCTTGTCAGTTAAGGCGTTGTCAGTTAAGAGCAAGATATGTTTCATTTTTTTCTGCAGGGATGAGACATCTGTATAAATTTATTATCTGTGCTATGAGGTTAAACAATCTCATCATCCGAGCTGTTTGGTGCTTTAAGCTGTTTGGAGAGAAATGAATATGGCTTAAGCTTTAAAGGACTACCCCAGATTAAAAAAAAAATGAGGAAAAAGATCCAAAATTTAAACAGGGGCCGAGAAATTGTGACGAGGTCGTGGAGCAGACAAAGCGCAAAGCAGTTGTAACCAAAAAAACACAATGAAGACATCAAAGAAAGTATCATCTGTCATGTTGCTCTAAACCACATTTGTTACGGTCGGGTCAAACGATTATAGTCAAAACCATCTACTCGAAAGTCAAAGTCGATCAGAGAAGACTTTTATTTAATCAGTCCTGCTCTATGGCCTCAAGTGTTGGGCAATAAGTCTATAAGTGAGATTAGAATTGGATACTTTCCAATGAAAAATTCTTCGACACATATCCAGTTCCGTATGCAACAAGCAGTAAGGGATTGCGGCTTTTGCCTTCAAAGCCAAGTAATGCAGATGCAAGAAGAAAACAAAAAACTAAGACTCTGCTATAAGGAGTGGCGCTTGCATGGATGAAACTTAAGATGTCCAAATACGAGAGCTGCGCAAAACAGTTCCATGACCGGAACGAACATGGAACGATTCTTTTGGTAGTCGGAACTAGTTCCTGGAACTAGTTCCGGGGAACTGTTAAGGTTCTGTAAATGCATAAAAACTTAAACATGGTAACATGAACTAATAAGCGAAAGGCAGAGTTGGTTTCTTGGTTGGTTTCTTTCAATCCACAAACCACAAACAAAAACCAACAAAACAATAACAAACAATCAAAGGTACACTACACATGCTAAATTGCTAATACCAATACGAATAAAATGCACATCATTTTTCATTTTCATCTTTCATGAACGAAATAAACTAGAATCCAAATCAGTTTTGTCTTTTAATGTTCATAGTTCCGACTCCGATCCAAAGGAACTATGTCATACGCGAGGAACTACGAACCTTCGGAACTATGAGTATTAACAAAGATATCAGAGATCAGACATCAGAGCGATCAACGTTCATTTCGTTCTAGATCATATTAACAATATAAACACGCTTCAATAATATATCCATCTTCAACCTACCTACACATGCTAAAACAATGGTGATTGGTTTGGTATTTCACATTCATACGTTCCATTTGTGTGTATAGTGTATACCTACAAGCACAAGAGCGCGATTCTTTCCACTTTCATATCATACATATCCATATCCAGTCGGAACTATGAACTGCTCTGTTCTTTCTCTTTCCACTTTCATACCATATCCAGTCGGAACCATGAACGAACATGTTTAGTTACCATACTATATCCAGTCGGAACTATGAACATGTTTAAGTTCAGGCTATGGAATGAAAGGAAATGTCTCCGGTAGAGGACATAGTTCCTGGAACTATACATGTCCGGAACGACTCATGTCTACCAAATGCTTTGTGCATACCTACTACATAGGTACCTCCTACATAGGTACCTCCTGTACAATATCGCGAAAAAAACTGCAGAGTTTGAGTTTTTTGAGATGGTGCAAGAAATTTGTCTCCCCTTCCTATTAACCTTTGATAATCTACAAAACTTGTATGGGTCCAAAGCTTGAGTATCAATGGGTTAAGCTCCATAAATACGGTCGAATATTTGTTCAACCTGTTATAAGATTTTGAAATTGAAAGAAGCAATGAAGGAAATTGCGGAAACTGCTTCTTCATCAAAGGGGATTTCTTACTTTTTTATCTACAAGCTGCACCGTTAAAATTTTCTTAGAGAACCTTGTTTCTGGTTAATCTTACAATAATACTAAAGTGACAATCTGAAGATCTGAACTGGAGAAAAGTTGTTGACAATGACTTCACATCGAAGGTGTCATTCTGAATAATGGTATACGAAATATGATGTTGTAGTGCTATTGTTACTTTCGAGTACTTCACAGTAAAAATCAAAGCAAATTTTTTTCCGGCAACCGTACACAAACTTTATCCTGTCAAAGTATCCAAAAATTAGTAAACAAGAATGAAAAGAAATCAAAATTGTTTCATTAAAACTCTGATTTTATTGAAAAATTATGGTTACATTTCTTGCAGGGACTGAATGTGAATTTTAAAATAATCAATTACCCAAAAAGTAGGCTATAAAATATTTCATGACAAAAATATGCATAGAAATAATTACATCATTTGAAAAGTGTGCTTTTAAATCATGTCATTAATTGAAATTAATTTGAAAAGTATAAAATAATTCATCGTTAAAATGTTAATTTACGCACATCACATTTCTTTGACAGCCGACTTCCCGAATATTGTCAGTGCTGGATGCTGGAACCTGTTCATCAAGTAAAATAGAACATTATTTGTTTGGAGAGGTGACGGATTGAGAAAAAATTGATGATCAAGGAGGAAAGAAATGCAAACAAATTTGCCTCCTTACAGTTCGCAGTCATTATAATAAAATCCATATAGGGAAGTGTAATTCCGAACTAAAATCTGTTTTTTGCTTCTCCGTTGCCGAGTACCAATCGAGTGTAATAGAAGTAAGAAACGCCGCGCTGGTAGGGGCTAGTAGTAGGATACAACAAGTAGGAGACATCTTACTGCGCAGTTAGAAGATATAGGTCCTGTTGTAAAATAAAATTTAATTCAATTTTGTGGTCGTGGTCGCAAAGGACATAATTTCGATTCACAGCTAATACACTATGCGCCATGCGGAGGGTTTTTACTCTCTGTTTTCTCTGTGGCGCAAGAAGCAAATAAATTTAGGATATTGGCAAACATTCGCTGATTCTTCGGAGCCAAGGTGGGTGCTTAACGCATCTAAACTATCAACGAAAGAGAATGTTAATTAATCTATATGCAATATGAATGAAGAAGAGTATGTCATCCGAAAGTTTTTCTCAAACTTTTTTAAGACTGTTGACTTTTTCTTCACTTCAGTTTCTCTCCAACACAATCTGAATAAATTATTTAAAACCCAAAATTGTTCTTTTCGAAAACTTTCTGCATGGTTGGTCTTTCCCTCTTTATTTCACACTGTATGTTCATTTTGTTTGCATTTTTTTCAACATCGGGTGTAAAAATGTTTCGATCGAAATCGAATGTCGCATATTGTGAAGTTGCCATCGACCAACACCCACAAAACGTATACCTACAAGCCAACCCGATCGATTATTTGTTGAAATAAATTAATTCACTGCAATAATGATAATGAGGATGGTCGAGCGAAATTAACATGCAGATGATTGTTCGTTTAAAACCGAAATTAATTGGGAAATTACAAAGTAATATGCACATTGTTCATTTCGCAACAAAATACAAACAAAAACTCTCGAAATTGAATGACAACCTTCTCCAAACCGAAGTGAACAACAAAAAAAAACTTATTCAACCCCATATATGTATGAATATATGGCAAGGACATTTCCATTAACAGCAAAGGAAATTATTAACTGGAACCAGGAAGAGCGTTAATTGCTCCAGTGACTTTTGTGTCATCTAACCGCACATAAGATTTAATGAAAATCCAACTAACCAACCAACCATCAGACAATGGAGCATGGATAGCAGTCAACAAAGTGTAGACAGGCAACTATATGCACAGCACCCAGGACAACCAGGACAAACGACCAGCTTGAGTGGCAAAAGGCAATGGCAAAAAGGACAATAGTTCCTGAAAACGCACGCAATTCAACAACAACCAACAATCGGGACAGCAACCCAGAGTCAGTCATGGCGGGTTTGCGGGACCAACCGCACTATACAAAATAGGGTGCTAGCTACCTCACCAGCCATGTTTTTGTTCAACAACCCCAGTGTCAAGTCAGCAATTCTCTCGGCGTGTGCATATCTTCGTGTTATAATGGAATGCATATAGATTGTGGAAAATTGTAAATGGTGTTGCTGTTGTTACGACAAAGGGGTATGGTCGGTCGGTGCAGCCATGTCATTATCTGTCTGTCAAATTGACGTTTGAATTTCCAGTTTGTACATCTTCTTCTGAATAGTTAAACTGGTGTGTTTAAAAATGATACAAATTGTTTTCAGAAATTCATGATAACAGTGTGTTCGGCGCTTTCGATGTTGATGACAAAATTAGTGAATTTTTGAGGTTATCTACTTGAAAGCTTGAAACTAACGTGAAATGAAAAAGAGGTAAAAATAAACTGGATCCTGAAAAGACAGTACAGCTGATATAGTAGCAAGTCAGAAGTTGGAAAGAACTCTTTTAAGCCGACTGATCAACAACAGTGTACAACCGATGCCTTCTAACATGCCAGAAGCACCTCCGTCTGATAATCTAGTAGAAGTGAAATTACTGTCCAATCGAAGAACTGAAGATAAAGAAAGGGTAATTTGTGCAGATCTTTAACCGGCAGCTCTAACGACACCAAGCAATCTGCTGTTATCATTCATAGAATCTGCTATGGGGTGCCGCAGGGTCGCCTATGGAGTGGAAAATGTCAACTGGACTGAACATCAGTTTCGCTCAGTTTGCATTGCATTAAAAAACGGTAGCATAAATTTGTTTTTAATCGAATGAATAAAATAAAAATAGAGTGTCACGACAGCTTTTGAACAGCCATGGCTTAAATGACTTACTCTTATCAACAATTCTCTGGGTGCGTGTGAAGAATTGAGGGGACCTTCAATTTAACGCCGATTCCGAACGGCAAAGTTCAGAAGCACTTTTTCATGACAGATTTATACTTTTGGAAGTTTTATCGGTTCTCGCAAGAGGCAGTACCTGTGAAAGATGAAACAAAAACTTTATGGACACGAGTAGAACTCGAACCCACAACGTTCTACTTAGCAGCCAACGCACCTAACCACTAAGCCACGGGCAGCTGCAGCTGATCGAATGAGCGAATATCTAAAAGCCATTCTAGATGCATAAGCGGCTTCCGACTTTTATACTGCACTTGCTGTTCATCTATCATTTTTGTTGTGCACCTCACTGTCAACCTATTCGCCTTATAAAGTGTAAAATATATGCATGTCCGTTTGATACTAATTGCATGCTATTTGAGTAATTTCTCTGAATTTTCTTCAAATGTACACCATGTTCATTAGGCACTCTGACTCTGGTCTAGTTCAATCTTCAATGAAGAATTTTATATGTTCCTCTCTAGACGAAGATCAATAAAAATGCATGAAAGAGAAAAATTTATTAGCAACATTTTAATACGAAATCAACTTGGATGTCTTGAGACAACGACAAAGCTTAGACATGGAAAAGATAAATGGACATTATTGGGTCGTTTTTGGAAGGGGATAAAATGTATAAGAACTGAGGAACGACGACAGAAATGAATTCAATGAAAATGCAGCTTAAAACTGGGGATTCACTTTTAACCGCAATATATAGCTTCAATCACCTAGAAAATATGTTAATGTCCACATTCGCAACAATTGCTTTATTTTTCATTCTTGACAAAGTATTCCACGACGGCAACGCACGATTGTGGCGGCATTAAATGGCCACAGCGAGTTCAGAGTGAGGTTTATGATAAAGTAGAAAAAGGCTTCATCAGAAGACATAACGAGGTCACGCTGTGAAAAGCAAATCTCGAAAATATGTATGCATAACCGGCCGGTCGGTGGTGTGGTGACAGACCAGGCCTCTGCCCTGTCTGTCTTGCTGTCCAATGAAAGTATCTCGAGTGCGGAGCGAATGCAACCAGATGTTGTTTACTTAACCGCATGTGTAAGGCATGGTTGCAACATTTTTTACTGCTCCCAGCCGAAGCGAGAAAAAACAATTAACACAGCCTAGCCTACTAGCTGCGTCGATAAATCTCGATTTTTGCTTACTCCCAAACATGAGATGAAAAATTAGATCGAATTTTCATTATTCAAGAAGATTTCTCGGAAGTCGACTGAGTACACAAAATCATAGAAGAAGTGAGAGAGACAAACGGAATGTATAAGATATTTTATCTTTTGTGTGAAATGTTTTTTTTTTCTGTGGGAAATTTAGGTCTATGCATAAATAATAAATAATGAAAGTTCTTGGAAATTCTCTTTCATTATGTTTTGTTGACAGCCCCAGGGTCACAAATGTTATCTGGATAATAATATTATGCCCACATTCTTGCAGATATGTTGTTGTTGTTGTTGTTGTTGTATGTGTAGTTAGAGAAATTAAGTTAAGCATAGAAATAGATTAGGATATGTTAAACACATTTCTAGGATTTTCAGTAAATTCGATTTAGGGCCGATATTACATAAATTTCTGATTATGCGATGACAATATTGAAATCCTGTTCAAAGTATTTTGTTATGCAACCAACAATTTTGTTTTGTTAGAAGGTATAGGTATATGACTACAGCAAGACTACCTACATAGGCGAGTGGTTTGGGTGTAAATTCTTTTGAAATCAAGGCAAATGATGAATTATGATGAGAGGAAGGTAAATTGAATTTTTGGACAAAAATAGTATCGGACGACTTTTGTTCTGGATGAGTTACCAGGTCATATACATTTTTGTAAAATATTCAAATTGAATAAATTTGAATAAAGAGAATTTTGAGAGGGCATTTAACTGTCACAAGCTTGAGGAATGTAAAATTTTCAACTGCAAAAATGTTTGTTTTGTAAAATTCTAATCGTAAAAGCCATTTCCGAGAGTTTTGTTTCTCATTAAGAATTCTTTGATGCTTGAAGAAAGCATTTTGTTATCTTTGGTTATGCAACAGATAACATTTTTAATGAAAACGATGAAAATAATCCCGAAACTAAATCTAACGCTAATGAAAATTCTACAAATAGTGACAGTAACGTACGCAAGTTCTTTGATTTGTCAACTGCACTTAAGTGCTTTCGGAAAAATATTTAGGAAGAACGAAATACAATTTTTATTTTCCAAGAGTTTTAGATATCACGCCGCAAATCATATGTATGCTGATGATGTACAGCTCTGTATCAGCTTCGACAAAGATTTTGTTGAAGATGCTGTTGATAAATTAAATATTGATTTTGGTGCCACAGCTGTATGGTCACATGATAATAGAATCCTCATTGTGAGGACAATTTATTCAACACTACCCTATGAATTAGCTTTCCAGTCTACACTTGAATACATTGTTGTTACATTAACTTTTTAATCGCTCTCTTCACTTTCATAATCTTTTGTAACTTGCTTTCTATCATTAAACTTTATACGTTCAACATCGACTCTTGGCTTTTTACTCTGCTTATCAGGTTATGGGCCCAGGTCTTTGAGTTTTTTGGAAATAGACATTATTGCAAAAGTGTAACTCGGTATATAGACATTTCGTGGGCAGAGCAATTTTTGACTAATCTCTTATTTTGCTATACATAAAAAAAAAACGGTAGAGAAGAGTTGATGGTTACGGTTTAATATCATTCGATATTGAGAGTATATAAAGATTAATGGGTCGATAGAACAGTTCTTAATCTTGCGATTTCTTTTGTTCTTGAACAGTAATATAATAAAAACGTTGTTTTAACGAGTGTACACATTTTTCTATTATATCGAATATTTTTTGTTCACGGCATATATTTTTTTGAATAATCATGGAGAATGAGTCCACGTTTAAGATTGACAAGCTCCTCGATGCAAGTCAATGGTCGGTATGGAAATTTCAAATGCGAATTTTGCTGAACGCTAGCGATTTACTAGACGTTGCAACTGGACTTTCTTTGAGGCCAACCGATGAAGCTAAATTAGTAGCATGGAGGAAATCTGATGTCTTGGCGCAAAAGCAAATAATCTCGACCATTGGACAGCAGCCCATGTTGCACATCATCAATTGTGAGAGTTCCAATGCTATGTGGAATAAACTCCACAGCGTGTACGAGCAAAAATCGGAGTCTGGGGTTCACATGCTACAACAACGATTTTACAGTTTTTCGAAGAATCCTGGTGATAGTATGGCGTGTCACATTTCAAAATTGGAAACGATCGTGCAGCAACTCAAGATTTGACAAGAAAACCAGTGACGCTTTTATCAGTGAGCTCATGTTATCTGAATGTGTGAACGAGAACGCGTGGTTTCTCGACTCGGGGGCAAGCGACCACATGACCAACAAACGATGTTGGTTTAGTCATTATGAAGCTTTGCATGATGCCATTCCCGTTAGAGTTGGAGATGGTAGCATAATTTATGCGCATGGTAAAGGTACGATAGATGTATTAGCTTTTGATGGAAATCAATGGAATGAAAAACAACTAAAAGATGTTTTATTTGTACCGGAGATTCGACTTAATCTATTATCAGCAGGATGCGTTTTGGATAAGGGTTTTGATTGTATTTCAAACAAAGATCAATGTGAGCTGAGAATGGGTGATCGTACGGTTGCAGTGAGAGTCCGCAAAGACAAATTTTTTGAAATGATGTTCAAGGTTGTGCTGGGAAAAAGGTGTGCAGACAAGGAAGTTGGTGGTGGTGGTCTGGTTTGTGACGCTAATGTTGCTTCTCGTCAGTCGTTGAGGTTGTGGCATGAGAGACTGGTACATCAGTCTGTGGCTCATGTGAGAAATTTTCGGGAAACTGCGAAGATTAAATATGAGGACGAAGATAATTTCCTCTGCGAAAGCTGCATTTTCAGCAAACACCATCGTGCAATTTTTCCTCGCAGCGAAAGCAAATCAACAAAGTGTGGACAGCTTGTCCATGCCGATGTCTGTGGACCCATGCAGGAAACGTCCTTGGGTGGTTAGAGGTATTTCCTTCTCTTCAAGGATGATTTTTCAAATTTTCGAACTGCTTATTTCATGTCGTTAAGTTTTTTAATCAGTTTTTGCAATCTGTTAAGAATGAAACTGGGCACTACATCAATACCTTACGAAGCGATAATGGTCTGGAGTTCGTAAACAAGAGTATGGAGGAGATACTACAAAAGAAAGGCATTTGTCACCAGCGTAGCGCTCCATATTCACCGCAGAAAAACGGCCGAGTGGAGCGTGGTATAAGGACAATAGTCGAAGCAGGACAAGCGTTCATTTATTCATGTCACATTGGACTCAAATTTTGGGCGGAGGCTGTAAACACAGCGGTATATGTGCTAAATCGCACAGGTAAGAGTTCTGTGTTTGGTAAAAGTCCTTTTGAAATTTGGTTCAATACTCTACCGAAACTTGATCATCTAAGAATATTTGGATCTGAGGTTTACGTATATGTTTCTAAAGAGAGACGCCAAAAATGGGATTCCAAGTCTGAAAAATGCGTATTCGTAGGATACTCTGATAATGTCAAGGCATTTCGGCTATGGAGTCCATCCCAAAATAGAATTATTATTTCTAGAGATGTTATTTTTAAAGAGTGTGAAGAAAACCCAATAAACCAACAAGTAACTGTTAAAACAACAAACCGAATAGAGAAATGTGACATTGTTTCAGATGATCGTGAACCCAAGAAAGAAGCAAGTGATTTTACACCGGCCAGTGATGAGACTACAAATAATGCTGAGGAAAGCAGCCATTACAGGGACAAACTTCGAAAATTGAATCCTGTAAGCTACGTTTACTCATCAGATTGTTCTTCATCTTCGACAGGTGCCCAAGAGCCATCAAGTTTTGAGGATGCAACTAACTCTAACCAAAAGACCAAATGGATGACGAGTTCAACTCGCTATTACAAAATCAAACATGGACTATTGTTGATTTGCCTGACAATGAAAAGGTCATTGATAATCGCTGGGTATACAAGATAAAGTACAAATCAGACGGAACAGTGGACAGATATAAGGCAAGACTTGTTGCCAGAGGATTCACCCAGCAGTATGGGATCGATTTTCGTGAGATATTCAACCCAGTTGTGAAATTCGAATCAATAAGGGTCATTTTGTCGACAGCGGCAGCAGAAGATCTTATTCTCCGACAATTTGATATAAAAACCGCATTCCTGTATGGAGAACTACAGGATGAAGTCTTCATGAATCAACCCAAAGGATATGAGGACTGGAGTGGTAAGGTTTGCAGGCTACTTAGAAGTCTCTATGGACTCAAACAAGCATCTCGATGCTGGAAATTTACCGATTTCATCAAAAATTTTGAATTTCAAGCTTCTCAAGCGGATCCATGTGTTTTGTCTACCGAAAAGGTAAAGATAAAATGTACTTGGCAATCTACATAGACGATGGATTAGTCGCGACAAATTCTGAAGATCTTCTTAATCCACTTATCGATTACCTAAGCAAGGAGTTCAATGTAAAGTGGTGTGATGCGGAGTGTTTTTTGGGGTTGGAGATAAGCCGTCTTTCCGATGGAGGAGTGCATATTTTTCAGTCTGGATATGCTAAGAGGATTCTTCAACGTTTTCATATGGTGGATTGTAATCCGGTCTCAACGCCATCCAATGAACTTCAACTTTCAAATAAAAATTGTGATACATCGGTAGGCCTTTTCCCATATCGCGAGGTGGTCGGCAGCTTGATGTATCTGGCTGTAGCAACACGACCGGATATTAGCTTTGCCCTTAACAATGCAAGCAGATATACGGAACATCCATCAAATCAGAATATTAAGGCTATAAAGCGTATACTACGATACATCAAAGGAACAATCTATTATGGCATACTTTTTACTTCAAAGCTCAATAACAATTTTTCTGCTTTCAGCGATGCTGATTTTGCTGGTGATCCTGATACTAGAAAGTCAACATCAAGCTATGTTTTTATGATGGGTTCTGACGCTGTCTCTTGGTCATCGGAGAAGCAGAGGTCGGTGGCTCTATCGACAACCGAATCGGAATATATAGCAGCAGCACAAGCAGTAAAGCAATTACTATGGTTACTTCAACTTTTGCAAGACATTTCACCAAGCATTTTGGGGGAATCACCAACGCTTTACGTGGATAATCAAAGCGCTATCAAACTCATTAAGAACCCAGAGTATCATAAAAGGACCAAGCACATCGACGTGAGGTACCATTTCATCCGCGACAAGTTTGAGGATGGATCTTTCACTTTAAGCTATATAGGTACAGATGAACAACTTGGGAACATATTCACGAAGAGCCTGCCTAAAGAAAAATTAATTTGAATTTTTTTCGTGGTGCCATTGGCATTCATCCTAAAATTAACTGAAATTATTTTTTTTGAATAAAAGTCGGAGTGTGAGGACAATTTATTCAACACTACCCTATGAATTAGCTTTCCAGTCTACACTTGAATACATTGTTGTTACATTAACTTTTTAATCGCTCTCTTCACTTTCATAATCTTTTGTAACTTGCTTTCTATCATTAAACTTTATACGTTCAACATCGACTCTTGGCTTTTTACTCTGCTTATCACTCATTAACCCATCAAAATCCAAAGGTATACCCATTTTCATTTTGCCGCTCATCATGCTTAAAAATTCCCGGCTTGAGGTAGTAATAAAAATTAAAAAAATGTGGGACTAATCTTTAACACTAGCTTGTCCTGGAACTATCACAACACCTTGTCGCTTGCGGCACCATAAAAAAGATCTGACCACTTTGCAGCAAACAAAAAGACTTTGCTCGGCAATTAGTTTTGGGAACTTGGAAGAACTAGTACCACAGGTACTACCATTTTGACCTTCATCAATACCTCCAATTGGCTTGATTAACTCATCTCATAGGTTTTTATCATTTTGATAAAGAATACTCAATGGTATCAGAATGGATTTGCAGTGATCTAAGTGTGACTGTAACGACAACAACTGTCAACCTCTTAATCAACGCAATCAAGCTACATGTCTGAAGTTTTTCACACATAAGTTCTGTTTGTTCTACATGGGTAGCGTCTACTCTACTACGCAGTTTTTCTCAGGGTGGGGTACGAAGACTCCAGAACAAAGAATGAAATGGCTGGATCTTGACAAAGGCACTAATTTCTTTCGATGATCACAAACGGTGCTACATAGTTCTTGTATTAAGCAGATTTTTTCTCATGTAGTTTGTGCAGTTCAAAAGAGAACCCACTTGTTTGTTTGTTGTATCCTCCTACCCCCTCGATCGATCCCGCGAGCTTTCTATTATATTTATCATTTAACTTTTCAAATATAAATCAGGCTTCTTATGCTTCTACTCTCTTCGAATCGTTCTGGGCTGTTTCGAAAATCACCCAAGCTGGTATGCTAGCGGACAAGACTAACTGCTAAAACAGTTTTTCGATTATGATCTTGATCTGTCACATTTCAAGATATACTATGCATGACACAATCGATCTTCTTACCACCAACTTTTGTATCCAAATTGTGTTATCAGCGCTAAATTGCGCGCTTCCACCACTTTGGCCGGTGAAATGTCGATGTTATACCAATAATTAGAAAAAGACTCAAGAACTTATTGTCATGGATACTGCCTTTCGCGAAAAACTGACAAAGAGTATCGCTTGCTGAGGAAAAGCGCTTCTCAACTCATAACTCTTCGAAATCGGCATACAGTTGTGTATTCCTTCAGTTACACACACTGTCTTGATTCTTGATTCTGACTATGAAGTTTTTCTAAAGCCTCCATCCGAAAGTGAAAAGACAATCTCTTTCGATTGAAGCCGTTTGAGTTCAGGTATTCTTGTGTTGCGTTCAATCGGGATATTTGATCCTTTGACTTGACTTCACCCAGATAGCGGATGGAGATGCTGGCACTTCGTATGAGCGAACATCCTACAAGCTAGAAAGGGGCCGTGACTTGATTGCAATTTTGTCAATCTGGTTGATTGATTGGTAATTTTTGTTGGTATTGAAAGCTTGCTATTTACCTGAACCACATATCACGGGTGGTTAGGTTGTGCAGAGGCAGACTGTGTCTACTAACTCCGATATTGGGCTGCATTCATACTCTTAAACTGAAGACATTGCAATCTTTCAATTTTCAAAACTCCGTATTATTCGATCTTACCATCAATCATTGCTTTGCAAAAATGAATGGATTCCACTATCTAATTGTTCGTAGTTCGTATATCGCTTGTGTGGTGCTTCAACAGTAAAACTTTCCGAATCTAAAGCTCGTTGGTGTTTCATCGAAGACAGACACCCACCTATAGGGCCAACCCAACCTTATCAGTTTCTCGCTAATAGCAAATAAAAACCTGTATTTAAGTTCAATTCGATTACTTCATTCAAAATCGATCCTTAAAGTTGAAATCAGGAGTAATTTGTCCGAGAAATAAAATTTTCCCTTAATCGCAGTTAAGCTATCTCAAATAAATTACTCCAAAACCGCACCTTACTCTATTGTCGATTTCCCCAATGGCAAGTAACAACACAATCTCACCAAATAAACTTACCTTAATACCTGCGTCGGTAAATATATACCTATAGCTGTGCACTCTGACTTAATTACCCTAAACACCCTGTTTCACAGAAGTATTTTGCTGCTATATAAATCAAGAAACAAAAAGCTCCTCCAGCATACGGAATTACCCTCAAGGACCTGATGATAGTCTCCCATCGAATTGTAATGCTTTACCTACCTTAATGAGGTGAGCGCCATTTAAAACGTTTATCTCCTCTGCGGCGACGACCGACAAGCACCGACGACGATGTAGGCAAATCGTTAACATAAAACGTTTTATTCGTTTCACAACTTTCACAACAAATAAAAACCCTAGACGAATTGTGTCGTTTTCGCAAAAGACTTAAGACGCCATCCATCATCGTGCAAATCAACAGCCAACTCGAAAAAAGTGCCCAACCGGGTCACAATAGCACATGAAAGAAATCTCAAATTGCCTCAATAAAAATTCGTATAAATCCTTGTTAATCCTTTATTGGATATGCACAAGGCGCTCGGTACACACACACTTTCTAGTCTCTCCATTTGGGATTATACTTGTAACACATCCGTAAACGACATCGTCGTCGTCGTCATCGTAGTCGACGTTCATAGTCATCGTCATCGTCGAGGTGACCATAACAATTTTGATTCTCAGCAAGGAGCCCAAGAGGGATCTACTTGAAGCTTTTCAAGCCAATTGATTTAATGCGAGAACAAACTGACATTGTAATCAAGAGCGTTAAGGGAGGTGTGATGAGCGTGTTGCCCTGCATTCGGAATTAGGGCCAGCCGGCAGCAGCGCCATCTATATTATTATGGTCCCGTGAGTTGTGACCCTTTCTGAGAGCTCGTATTTGGCTTATCGATTCAATCGGAAGCACAGATTTCAGTTTGGTAGGGTCCAATGCTTCGGAATCAAATGCCAAATATGCGTGACTTTGAAGCATCATGGCTATCGCCAGAGTCGAGTCGAAACCGGGACGGAAGGTAAAACATTTTTTGCTTCTTTATGTTATTGTTTATTTTTTTTCGGTTTATTTTTGGTGTGTGAGTATCCTTTTTGGTTGTTATCAGAGGCGGCCAAGTGCGGCGGAAAGGACATCCGATGGTTATTGAGTTTTATTGCGAAACACAGGATAGGGGCCTTGTTGGATGGCCAATATCAGGAAATGGTCGAATTCGTTTGTTCATGTTGGTTCCTATTTTTGTCGACTTAAAAAAAAATAGAAAAACCCAACCATACACACGTTCGCATTGAGGAAAAATATTTATTTTAGATACTTGTATTATTGAAGGCAAACATCATTCCGGTGCGAAAGCAGCGATACAAAAGTCCAAAAGCCATGCAGAACGACCGGACTAGCAAATCAATTATTGCGGTGACGTTTTTTCTATTATTTTGCGGGTCGGTTGGTGTGTTTGTGTGTGTTGGGTCGTGGTTGGTCGAAGAGAAAACAACACCAATGTCCTTTTTGACCCGATTCAGCACACGTTCATTATTTGTTGGCATAAACGAGGACTGTTTTTTCTTTTTTTTTGCTTGCCGCACGAGAACACTACCTTTTCCAATTCACTACTGTAACCGAAGGTAAATTTGGGATTGGAAAAAAGAGAAGAAAAATCACCTCGATTTCGTATAATTGAGATAGAGAGCTCCCCGTGTGCAAATAAAGTTGCGGATGTTGAACATTTAAAGTGTGATGAGATTTTTATTAAAAATCAGGAAGTTGAAGTTGATTTAAAAAAAAAAGAACAGAGGCTTATGGGCTGGCCTTTGGCAGTGCTTACTCCATAATAGTTTAGTCTTCATTTGGTTGGTCGGGAGTGAAAACGTGATTGCAGGTTAAATTTTATTGCGACATCAAAACGCGTATTTTCTGTTTGCTTTTTGGAGGCTTGCAACAGGAAATGACCTAGTTTTGATTTTGAAGAGAAATAAATGTTAAGGCATTTTCTTTCGTTTAATTTTTTAGTATTGAGGGGATTCCAATGGGTAGTGAATTTTGGAAAACGGTGCGGTTGTTATGAATATAGGCTTTGTGAAATTTCATTTGTGCCCAAAAACGATTTTTTTCGATGATCGAAACTGAAATTCATTCGGAAACATGCAGGTGACATATTATAACTTCATATCTACACACTTCCAAAACTAATCCTTTTGTCTGTCAAAGCACCTACAGCCGTAACCACTGGTCCGATTCACTTCCAACTTCAAAATTAGAGGTTTGAGCTAATGTCGTTTTTTAAATCAAAATTTAAGGTAGTCACCAGACATTTGGACAACATCAAGTTCCGCACCCCAAGGCCTTGGGCGTCTTGGGCTACGCCATCCTTTTAGGGCAAATTTGATCTGCCACAAAGCACTTTCCTCTTCGCTAATACAAGCTAGGTGTCCAGCCCTACAGAGTCTATCAAGCTTATTTTATGTCATCAAGTCTGCTTCGCGGTATAGATTTGATATACCTAGATTGTGAATATCGTCTCCGGAATCGTGCTTTCTCCCAAACGGGGCTAACTATTCTCCACAAGACTTTGCTCTCGAGCGCTGCTAAGAGTTCAGAGTGCTTTTGGCTAAGCAACCAAGTCAGTACTGGTAAGACTATCGTCTTATACAGCAGCAGTGTCGAAGTAATGGTAAGATTTTTGGATTTAAATAGCCTTGAGAGACTAAAGTAGGTTCAGTTGGCTTTGATCAACCGCCCGCGTATTTTTTTCTTCCATATTGTTATCGGCTGCTACTAATGATTCAAGGAAGGAACTGTTGTGGCACAAAGATAGGAAATTAGAAAGCAATTGATAAACAATAAAAAGTCTGCAATGGGAAACCAAAAATCAGTGGATTTCTTAGCGCAATGCGTAGTGCATAGTGCATTGGCTTCCCAACTAGCTGGTTTAGGTTCAAATCCCAAGATGTGAACTCAAAAAGTTTTTCGATTAAAATAAAAAAAAAACTAGACAATCACCACTAATAAAGGAGTCTGATGATTGGCTTGGCACCAGTGAAATAGCTATAACTCCAGCCAAACAAAGGAATTGACGGAAAAAGCGATTGGTGGAAGCACCTCTAAGTTGTTATCGTTGTTCAAATACATAAATATACAAATAATACCTTTTACCCTATCCCATTAAGAGCATGGTTCGATTTTAAATTTCTATTAGTGTTTAGCAACAATAAAAAATACTTTAAAATTTTGAAATTTTCATTTAAACGCTGATATAGCAAATGCACCAAGCAGTTGCCCCCATCTGATATGCAATGAAAAATTGGTTCTTTAATGTAATTTGATTAATTACATCAGACGCAAAACAGAGGCACACGCACATACATGGATCCCATACGTTAACCGTTAATATTATGGAGGTTATTGCGGTTCAATTTTATAATGTTTTAAAATTTATAACATGTTTGCCTAGCAAAATTTTTTGAACCATGTTAAAAACCTTCAATACGTAATTGAGTCTATTGGGTTTTGTGGCCACTGGCCAATGTCATTATGGTGTTGTGGTTACTGTCGCCCGTCGACCATGTTGACGGTTTGATTGATACAATATCAAGTACAAATATGCCATAACGCATACAAAGTTAGGAGCACAAAACACCCTGTTGATAAAATTCCATCAAGGATATCTCATGTTAGACTTGGTCATAAAATGTCTGTTAAATGTTTTCTGCGTTTTCAAATCCACACAATTTAATAATTAATGGGGGCGAATTTCATCTACGAGTATATCTTCTCATATCTGAGATATTTTTTTTCCTATTTACAGTTTGTATCTACACTCTGTTTATTGCAATGGATTTTTTCTTATGATTATTTTTCGTCATTTGTTACGCACAAGCTCCTTCTCAGTCAAACATCACCAAACAAGGAACATGGAAATGGAAGTCTCTTACAGACTTCTTTGAATAATGTACACAACATTATTATCCTGACTGAACTGTAATGCAAACAATGAAGTGATGACTCACTGTCGACAAAGCACATGTCGGAGTATCTGAATTATGAATAGATAGATACTTTTGACTATACCCGAAGACATGATATTATTATGTATGTAGGTTGTAGGTGTATTTTTTTTATGAGGCAAAGTGCGAAAGCAAGTTGTTTGGAAAAACTGACAGAAATGAAAGGAGGCAGACAAAAAAAAAGAAACGATTCTGAATGGATATCCATAAAGCCCGAACGTAACGCTTTGGCAAGCATTATGTTATTTTAAGTAAGTACCTTTTTAAAAATTTGCGCGCTCGCAATTTCATTTACTTTGAACAAAAGAAAAGAATTTATATGGCTTTTATCGAGGTTTCGCTTTTTTTCTTTTTTCTCTGTTTGGAAAGGATATCATTATTTAATGCGAAACAGAAAAAATAGGTACGTATACATGGAGGCGTATTTTGTTAAGCTTCGAGTGATTTACAGGATTCTTCATAATAAAGAACAACTTTACAACTCTGAATGACTCTATGGGTTCGTTCTTTATTTTTTGATCCGATCAATTTAATCTTATTGAAATGAAATTCAGAAGTGACTTTTGTATTGGGAGGCAGGTATGACTTACATTAATTTTTTAAGCAAGTAATCGACAGAAGGGAGTGGAGGATTGGAACATATCTCATCCTATTAAGGTCTTATGATCGGAAGCCTCTTTGGATTACTTTAAAGTAATTTTAAATCATTAAATCGGAATCAATTTCATTATGAGGGTTGTCTGATAAGTACGTAGTATCACCGCTTGATGGCGCTAGTATCGCAAGATTGATATTTCAGCCGGATTGAACCCGGATTGAATGGGTGTAGAAACGGGATTGTCCTCGAATTTTAGAAAATGGGAAAAAAAGGATAACATTTCGATGTTGCGTTCGGTGACTTTTGATGATGATAGTCAAAAACTGGTTGAACTAGTTTCAAAGTGGTTAGGTGAGCATGAGAAGGATGTCGGTGCGATGGGTGCCACTTTTGCTCACTCCGCACAACTAGGGCAACCCTGAAACCACTTCTGAGCAGTATTTGAAGCTTTTTAAGCACTATCCGAAGGAGTTTTTGCGTCGTTTCGTGACATTCGTGGAAACGTGGATCAACTGGTACACACCAGATGCCAAGGAGTAAGCAGGACTATGAACTTCAGCCAGCGAACGTGCCGCGAAGATGGCGAAGACTGTTCCATCGGCCGGAAAGGTGATGACTTCCGTTCTCTAGGATTAACAAGGTGTGATCCACATTAGAGAAGGGCAAAACGGCTGTACTTTTCCAAAATATCGGGTAGATTGGACTCTCTACTTGGCGAAGAAGACAGTACTCTTACCGGCTCACAACTCTGCCATCGCCTAAATTGTTGGAATTTGGGTTAAAAAATTGCTGACCAATCCACCTGATGGAGTGCGTTCCGGAGCAATGTCCACTCCAGTTTGGCTTCACGCAAAGCCGCAGAGTAGAGGTTACGTGGACACATCTCAAAAGTTTTGTCAGTGCGTCTACTAGCAAGTATGTGTTAGGAGTTTTTGTTGATTTCAAGGGAGCTTTTGATTGAAACATGGGCCACCAGAAACTGATAGAGGTAGGTTGTAGGGAAACGGCTATCTAGAAGAGTTACTTTTCTGAAAGAACAGCTCGTATTTAAGAGAAGATAGACTGTTTTGTGTCGGCGTTGAACGGAGTTGTCCTCAGAGATCCACAGCAGGTCCATTTATTTGGAACCCGGAAGACTCTCGTCTTACAACTCTTTCTTAGAAGGAAGGAATAAGTTGTAGCGCTTTTGCTGACGACCTCCTAATTCTTGTAGAAGGCCAGAGTCGCTCTGGCCTTGAGGTTAAAGGGTCGGAAGCTATGAGTTCTATAGCTTCGTTGGGAACTAGTGTAGGTGTTGATGTTTCGCTGGACAAGATCACTGCAATTTTGCTAAAAGGCTCATTCAGGGATCGTGATCCAATTGTCAGGATGAGTGGTGTATCTTTGAGATATGTGAAGCAAGTAATATAGCTTGGGGTCACAATCGGAGAGAGGTAAAACTTAAAGCATGTTTTGCTCGCCTGTCCCCGCTATGTTGATATAAGTATATTTTTGTTCCATGGGCATAGTAGAGACCGAAAGTGACTGGAATGTCAGTGGTGTTCTTCTCTCGAGGGAAACTACTGAACGTTTTCGGGAATTCGTCGATGAAGCATTTGGGAGAAGAAGGTTGACGATTTAGTTGTAGGTAGCGATAGGCGTATTTTTTATTTTCTAAATAATAAAAATTTTTAATTTTAGAAAATGAAGTGTTTTCTTTCAGATACTTCCTGGTGCGGATTTGTTGTTGTCTTCTCTGCTGTTCCCATTTCCATCCAGCCAGCATGTTTCCTCCTCAGTCGTTGGTTGCTGGGATATGATAAACTTAAAATAGCCAAGGTAATACCGTAACATAAAAAAGGATTGAAATCGGATAAATCCAACTATCGACCTATAGCGATTACATCCGTTTTTTCAAAAAATTTCGAAAAAAAAACAAAATATGTACTCTGCGGTGAACAATATGGCTTCCGTCATCAATCCAATACATCCATCGCTCTTTATGACCTCTGTACAGTCATTCCAAAATACATGTCAAAAAAGAAAAAAGTATCAGCATATTTATTGACCTAGAAAAAGCCTTTGACTCAGTCAACACACAAATATTGTTAACTAAACTTAGACTAATTGGATTTGGTAGCAGGGCAATAAAATGGAACAAATCCTTCTTATAAAACCGCAAACAATATGTAAGCATTAACACTAATAGCGTTTTTTTTTTTTGGTCGTCCGGAACTGTTCCGAACAGTTCTGTACTCGTTCACTTGGCACAAGATGACAGTTCTTGTTCTGAATAGAACAGAAAAACGATTCCGAATTTGAAGTCAGAATCAAAAACAGAATCACGCATACATGCACACACTCACATATACGTACTCGCTGCCATGTTTACAAATAAAGAAATTTAAAAAAAATGTCATGTCATCTGCAATTCTTCATATGAGGTTTCACAAATACACAACCATTCAACACTTAGAAGCAAAAAAATGTGTTTGCCTGTTCGTTTGGAATCCGGAATCGGACAGTTCTGTGTACAATTCCGGATTACCAAAAAAAACGCTATAAGAATTCCGATGTCCAAGAACTCATATGCGGGGTACCACAATGGACTATTTTTCCTTTTCTCGGATGACATTAGCTTAGTTTTTGAATCATCATCTGAAAAAGATCTCGAAGAGAAAATGCAGCAAGACTTAATCCAAATAAGTAATTGGCTAAACCAAAACAAGATATGTCTCAAGGTCAACAAAACAAAATATATAACTTTTTACTCAAATCCAAACTTAAATTTATATTACAATTCCAATCTTATTGAAAGAGTATCTTGGAGTTCATATTCACCAAGGTCTCAAGTTTAAAACGACTTTCTAGAACAGAGACTATCGATGATTGCCGGAGTTTTCAGAAGAATTTCTAGTTTCTTAGAAACGAACAATATTTTATTCGTTATATCAGAGTGTCCTCACTTATGGAATCCAAGCTCCAATATCCTTTGTCTATGAGCATAAGCTACTTAACCTGACGCATAACATTATTATGAACCAGATACATACTAAAACTGATCTTTTGCTAAACAGAAATATACATGAATACAATACTAGAGGTGCAAATCTTATCCACTTTTCATCAAATAATGTCACGTCAATTCAACATCAGTCCATCATAAATTATAATAACCTACCTTCTTCTTTCAAAACATTAAATAAAAAACAATTCTGTAAGAATACCAAAGTTTTCATCAAAAATAAATTCATAAATTCTTAATTTTAACTAAATATTATAAGTTAACCGATTTGTCAGAGCGTTTTTGTTCCTTTTTAGACTTTGAGTTGATTTATGTTTATGTTTTCTTTTTACTTGGTCTTGAAATCAATTTGAAGTTTTCGTTTTTTTTTTTGTTATTTTATTTGCAAAAATTAACTTTTTTTTCCCGCTCCACAGATTCTTTTTAATTTGATCGCTGTTTAAACATGTATATTTTCTATTTCTTCTTTTATTATTATTGTTACTACTTTTTCTTCAAAAAGTTCTATCTCCTTGAGCTATTAATTCGAAATAAATAAATAAATAAAATAAAATATGCATTGAGGTTGCCAGTCCTCGGGTTTTAAAGGGGCCCATCTGGAACTGAAATTAACCTTAACGGTTGCAGAGCTCCAACGGAAGCTATATTCTGGTACCACGGGAGACAGGAGCCTACTGAGATATTCAGGTTTTCTGGTATCTTCAATAACACTCTGTTTAACTTGGTTCACTCTTTGAGGTAGGCCCACTTGTGGGAATATCGTGGTGGCTGTGGTAATTTCAAAATCGTGGGAAATATTAGCGCCTAGATGATCTGTTACCATCTGAGACCACTAGGGTACAATAGGTGTTAGATAGACCTCACCTTCTCAGCAATATGACTAAACATATTGCTTATTGTACTGGGGTATTACTTGTACTGCCTTAGGGCGTTGGCTGGAGCTTTCCATATTGTGGAAAGGTCCACCGGGAAATTAAGCCTTCTTCGATATTTGACCCCTCCTCCGTATTCCCTGTGTTTCCAAACTTGGACCCTCGTAGCGTTTAATTTGCCTAAGGTGTTATCTTTTTCACCTTAAATTGTTTTAAAGCCAAATCTTTAAGTGTAGACAACAATTGTTTCCGACAGACCATCACAAAATGTAATGCAAGTTAATGTCAATCTCGCCTAAGTGTGCGGATTCTGAATCCGCAGCCACTGTAACCTAATGTCAATCTCATTTACTTCACAATCATAACATCAATTTCCATCCATCATCCACCTCCTCCACCAATCTGTTATCGACCCAATCACCCTCCCTCTCCAAGAAAAAAAACAAAGGAAGAGATTGTTTAATTTCCTTGAGGCTTCACAAGAAGTAAAATAACAATCTAATTGCGTACCAAAAACCAAATTAGCCAATTAAAATGGAAACAATAACAAGAAAATGGGGCACTTATATTAATTTCACTTCCATAGTCTATACTTTATTGTTCATTAAGTTCTTTTGCGTGTCTTAATTTTTCAATACTTTCGTGCACTTAATCGTCGATTAATCAACCTATAACAATCAGTGTGACTAGCCATAAAACAAAAACAAAAGGGAGACAACGAAAACATCATCACCTCATGGACATTCAGACAGACAGACAGAAAAAAAAAGCTGACATTAAGTTTTGAATAATTAAGAGGATTAATATGCATTTTTGTGGTTTTCCAATTACGTCCAATCGTATATTCCCAAAAAAAAAAGCAATCGATTTAATTGGGAAGAGCGAAAACGAACGAGAACTATGTTTTCACCACTCATCGATTACAAAAGGAAGAAGAAGGCACACGCTTTCATCTCTCGCATCTCGTGTGAAAATACAAGTTGTCTGGCTGGATGTTGAAAATCAGAACAATAGGCAACAGTGCCATTAAAGTCATCACGCTTGCTGGGAATATATTTATAGAACCAATTCGCTGTCTGCCTTCTTAGCTTGTATTCACTTGGTTCATGTTTTGGTTGATCGAGCGACACCAACATAGAGCAGTTGGGCATATCGTGGCATCAAGTGTTTTGACACTCACATGTGTTTCTATTTGGTTCGCATTGGAGATAATATCCGCCTACAAAGCGTTACGGTCGTGGAATTTTGTTTGTAAACAAGAAGATTCTTTGTTTTTTTTTTACATTTTTCTATTGAGCCCCTGGGAGTGAATAATTTTTGTTCAGCAATTGTCTGGGATTTTGGACTGTCTATTTCTTGTTTGCAGTTTTTCTTATTTTCAAGAAAGACGAATACATAACAGGAGCGGAATAGATTTGAATAATTTAGGTATTCCTTCAAATGTATTGTAGACTAAATAAATAATGGCACGGGCACCAATTAATGGCCATGTTTGAGTGTGAACATTAAGGTGCGTTTAATATGTTTGCTTAAATGTTTTCGAGGCATTGTTGATTTATCTTTATACATGAAAATCGAATGCAAATCCGTTTGGTTGGCACCAAACTTTGAGGGAATGTTCGGGTTCGGGTACAGATGGTTTTAAAGAAGTTTTTACAAAATCGGCCCAGCCGTTCTTTAGATATTACCAACTATGTGGACACCTTATTTTCCCCATAGAAATGCCCAGAATCCAAAAATATGGCTCCGATAATTTTTAAATTGTAAAAAAGACTAGCTGACCCAGCACACGCTGTTTTGCTATATTTGTAAGTAAAATAAATCAAAATGAAAAATTAACAAAATAAAATTGAGTGGGTGATCTTGTTTCTATGTCCAAAAATATGAAAGACTAGCTGGCCAGGTAAACTTCATCTCACGCCACTTAAAATCCCCTCAAATCCTTAAAAACGCACTCAAAGAATAGTTGAAAATGGTTAGGCTGGGTTTTCGGAGCTGCTTGCCGTGTCAATCTATTATTATTACTAAGCAACGGTCCCGGTCCAAAAAATTACTTGCAATTCCCAACAAGGGGCAAAAATGCACATTTCATTTACTACAAGTTATGAAAATCGAAAAAAATCATTGAATGAAATTAAAAAGCGGCCATAAATAAATCTGAAAACAAATTTTTAAATAGCTTACCCTACTAACGTCGCGTTGTTTGAAAGGGACAATTATCACACAAGTTTTCTTAACAGACACACATTTCGTTTTTAATGAGACAATTTGAAAACTTGAAAATAAACATTTGACTAGCTTACCTGACTATCGTCTCTTTTGAAAGAGCCATCCAAAAGCTAAAAAATAACAAGTCCGTCGGGTCGGATGGCATACCTGTGGAACTCTTTAAATATGGAGGTGTTTTGATGAACCGCATGCACCAGGTCATCACCAAAGTGTGGGAGGAAGAATGCATGCCCACTGACTGGTCGATAAGCTCCATATGCCCCATCTACAAAAAAAGCGATCCGATGTCATGCAAAAACTACTGTGGCATATCCCTGCTTAATGTTGCATACAAAATACTATCTACTGTGTGAGCGTCTTAAGCCTTTCTGCAACACAATAATCGGCACGTATCAGTGTGGCTTTAGGCCAGGCAGAACAACGATAGACCAAATAGTCACACTGAGGCAGATCATGGAAAAAACCAATGAATTTCAAGTCGAAACCCACCATCTTTTCATCGACTTCAAAGCTGCTTATGATAGCATCCACCGCCAAGAGCTTATGATGGCGATGTCTGAATTCGGGATCCCGAACGAACTGATCCAGCTGTGCCGCATGACGCTAAACAATACGCAGTGCAGTGTGCAAATGGGTAACAGCTCATCCGAGTAATTTCAAACATGCGCAGGGTTTAGACAAGGAGATGCGTTGTCATGTGACTTCTTCAACATAGTCCTGGAGCAAATAGTGCGCAAGGTAAGTGTGAGCACGGAAAACAAAACACTATCTTCAACAAATCCAACTAGGTCCTAGGCTATGCGGACGACATAGACATCATCGGTCGATCCAAGAGAGCTGTGCTTGAGGCCTTCACAGCGATTGAAGAACGGGCAAAACTCGTTGGTCTTGAAGTGAATGAGGACCAAACAAAGTACATGCTATCAACAAACAAAGCAACATTTGTCCACCGCCTAGGACAAAACGTCACTATTGGTAGCAGCAATTTCGAGGTAATTAAGGAGTTCACCTACCTTGGAACAAACATCAATCTCACAAACGACACCGAAGAAGAATTACCCTAGCGAACCGTTGCTGCTTCGGTTTGGCAAAACAACTGGGTTCAAAACTCCTCACTCGAAAGACAAAGTGTCAGATATACAAAACTTTGATTTTACCAGTCCTACTCTACGGAGCCGAGTGCTGGACGATAAGTAAAAAAGGGGAATTGATACTGATCACTTTCGAAAGAAAAATTCTTCGACGGATTTTCGGTCCCGTATGCGACGATGGCGAATGGAGAAGAAGGTTTAACCGAGAACTATATGAGATGTACCAAGATGTGGATGTAGTCCAGAAGGCCAAGAAAAGACGACTACATTGGCTCGGTCATATCGAGCGAATGGACGACAACGATCCAGCCATAGAAAGTTTTCTCATCCCAGCCCCCAGGTTCGAGACGACAAGGAAGACCGAACCTACGGTACAAGGACCAAGTGACTGCGCATGCCAGAGCGCTTGGTTTCGGCGACTGGTGAGTGCATGCGAGGGACCGTTCACGATGGAAGGCTGCAGTATCTCAGGCTGAGATACTTCATGGATTGTTAGCCGGATAAGTAAATAAGTATGAAAAGGTACGATGGTCATCTAACGAAGTCGAGGTGTTAGTGATGTCTCTATCACCAATCATTTTAAGAGCTCTTTTATATATACCATCCAAGAGGCATAAGTATGGAGAACCGAGTACCAGACAAGAGATGAAAATTGTACTCAATCTTTGTATGATTGGAATCTTTGGTTCAACGAACTCTTTCTATGGTGTAGTCTTTGATAAATTAGTTTTCAAACTTCCTTTCACTCCAACAAAATGTATGTTCAAAAATTTTCGATAACCGGAAGAGAAGTCAAAGAAATTTGAATTTGTTGTGTTTCCGCAAGCAATTTGACGGAGAAAAGTTCGTCGGGTAAGCTAGTAAGAATGTTTTGCATTTAAATTTTTTCAAAACAAATTTTTATTTGCAAATATTAAGAGCACTTTTAATGTTGATGCGGTTTTTTATTCAATTGCACGATTTTACTCAATGGCACGATTTAAAACAAAACCTTAGGTTAAAACATGTGGATGTTATGTTTTAACCTAAGGGTTTGTTTTAAATCGTGCCATTGAATTCTCAGAAAAATCAAACGTCAAACAACGGTTTCAACGCAGTATAAAATTTAAATTTTAATAGGCCTTAAATGCTTGGGTAATTTTTTTTTTTTGTGAGAAATTCGAATCGATGAATCATGTTCTTTTTGTAAATTCCGCCCCTGGAAATTTCTAAAGAAATCCAATTCCATGATAACAAAACCCAAATTAACGCTAAGGAAAACCACTTCGAGCAGTGAAACTGAAAACGGCGAACGATTTAGATTTTCCTTGCCTTCGCATGTGCTTGTGCGCGTCAGCCAGCCAGCGAGGCATTTCCTATTCCAGCTTTGTGTCGTGAGACAAGGACGAGGGGGTGTTGAAAGTTTCACATTTTTCATCTTCATCATCGGTCTGCCCCCCATACATCGTGTCAGTATTTGTATTTACTTTTTTTTTGTAATTCAATTTCACCCTTTACGATGCGTCATTTTTCGCTTATATATAAAATGGCATTGGTCTGGTGCTTACGTTTAGTATATTTAGCGCGTCAGACAAAAACCGATGAAGTGTAAATTGGTGCAAGATACAATAATTGCGTGTGCCTTTCCCCATCCATTTGCCATACTCAGAACCTACATTACATACATCAAGGGTAAATTTTGTATCGGGTACAAAGCATTAAAAAAAGAAAAAAATAGAAAGATACAAGACTGCTTGTTAGGGTTATCGATAAAATTTAATTGCTTTGGGGGATTTGTGTTTATTTTTCATTTGAGTAAATAGACTCAACCAAATAAACTAGAAAAAGAGAGAGGCAGGCCAGTGGAAAGGATACCAAAAAAAAAGAAACGAATTTTGGGGTTTTTATGTACTTTTTTCAGGGAAAAAAAATTAAAGAAATGGAAAATATTATCAACTGGCCGATGACCCTTTTTTTCTAGGAATCCAAATTAATGCCATTAGTAGACAAACTTATACAAAAGAGCATAGACTATAGAAAACGCTCCTATCTATGTCTCTATAAAAGCAAAAAGAATTTGGATAGAAGAAACAGTTAGTTGTAGATACTATCTTAAGGGTGTAATTATGCCGGACATTTAAATCGATTCAGATGGGAAGAGACGGAGGCGAGAATGACCCATCACCAATTCTAATAAAACTCGGTTGTGAATTCCGCTGCTAATGAGCTTTTTTTCTGTTTTGTTTTGAAAATTAATGTAATTTGGAGTAAAAACAAAGTGAAGAAGTATAATTTGGCACCGTATCGTTTGGATTAATTTATGGCAGCTGACGAAACGTATATCAATGCACATTATGGTGAATTTCCTAGTTTTTATGTGTTTTTGTTTCTTTTTTATTTCTTTTATTGATGTTTATAAACATATTTCAGGATGAAATAAAAAACAGCATTTTAGCAAATTAATTTCCAGTTTGGTTTTTCAAAAACGAAACAGTTATCATTTCATGTGCTGAAATGAGTGGCATTGCAAATCAAGCACTTTCAACAGAGAATGGTTCAATCTTCAATGAAAATAGAAATAAAAAAAGCTCAAATAAAAATTGTACTTTATATTTTTTTGTTTGTTTTTTTTTTTTTTAATGATTGGAGCGCACTCAACGGCTTTTATCTATTCCTCTTTTTATGCCGTAAGCACAGTGCTAGCATAAGGAAAAGAAGAGAATGAAGGATAGAAGGTTTCGGTTGCAATTACCGGGAAATTGGTCTACATTCTCGCAGTACGGCTAAAAAACGAATCTCTATAATTAAATCAGGAAAAGTAGAAAATGTATGACAGAAGGTGTCATTGATGTTGAATTTCTGAATATTGCAATCACTTGGGATTCTCTGTACTTAGCAGTCTGACAGAAGTTGGGCTCGAGTGTAGAAGCGCGAGAATTACTGCTGAATTGTATAAGAGGAGAAGCAACTGCCCATTATGTAAAATTGTGTTTTTCTCGAGAAACCTCAAACCTTTTGCTTTTTGTCAAAGGCTGGGGTAACTCACCGGTTCCAGGGTTCTTTACCAAAGAAGCAATAAAACTTTGGTTTTCCATAAAAGTTTATTATAAAATGTATTATTCATTAATTAAATATTTATATCTATACATTATTTATAATAGAAGCGTCAATATTAAATAACAACTGGTTTCAACAATATTTAACAATAACTGGAAATGACAATATTTAACAGGAACTGGTAACAAATAAATTGTAATAATATTTAACAGGAACTGGTTGTATTCTAACTTCAACAATATTTAACAGGAACGGGTAATAAATTAAGTATAACAATATTGAATAATAGTGTGAAACAACAGGTCAATTATTATCATAGACTGAGAAAGCAGTCGTACAATGAAATCACAGACTGAAGAAGCAGTCGTACACTGTAATCACAGAGTGAGAGCAGCAGTCGTACACTGTAATCACAAACTGAGAGACAGCAGTCGTACACTGTTTTAAGTTGCTATGTCCACGTCAACTTTGGATTAGCCCCTTTATAAAAAATTAATGAGAGTGTTTCTATTTAGGTATTTCTGCCTATATAATTTATATTCGAAATAACTCCGATTTTATTGAAATTTTATTGTTCCTTTAATGATTTTTGAACAAAAGCAAACTGTGAACTATGAATTTAGAATTCAAATTCATATACAAAACGAAATCGATGTATGTAATGAATACGTTACATTACAATTTCACTAGAGCACTTACCGTAGACGTTATGATAAACGTTGCGAATGTGTTCCAATGAAGTAAATGAGTCGATGATGATTATATTTTTACTTGTTTTATGCTACGTTCGATCAAGTTGACAACTTAATATCTATCGGTTGATATTGAATGCATTTGACTTACCTGAAAGAAGAAAAATATTTTTTTTCCATTAGAATTAAGTTAGGTTAATAAAAATATATTGAAATGTTAAAAGTAATATTTTGCTGAAAATAAAAACTCTTCAAGATTAAATCGTTCCAATAGTCCAAAACCGGCCTCGCCAATGTCTTATTAAAGAAAACACAAAACTTCAATTATACGTCTTCTGAACCTTTTTGCCATAAACCTTTATTAAGAAAACATCTTAAATTAACAATAATAAAGCTTTGTAATTTACAAATTAGTATAATTTCTCGTGATACGATCTGGTCTTAGCTATCCCTGAAGAACGGCCTGTGGTTGCTTTTCCGATACTGTTTGACGGGGACGATACCCTAAGCGGAGGCGGATCAGTAGGTACAATGGTGGCACAGATCAGCAGATACCAAATCTCCTGATGGTAATTAATACGCACGGTCGTAGCACTAACCGTGGATCATCGGGTACGAAAGCTAAAGATGGGGGGAAGTAACGATATTGAAATGGTCGGACTATTTAAGAGGAGATTTAAGTACGATCTAGCTAGTTTACTATATGCTAACAAAAAACGAAAGAACATCTGTCCACCGAATAGGACAAAACGTCACTATTGGTAGCAGCGATTTCGAGGTAGTTAAGGAGTTCACCTATTTTGGAACAAACATCAATCGCACAAACTATACTTCAGTGGAGATCCTACGAAGAATTACCCTATTAACCGCTGCTACGTTGGTTTGGCAAAACAACTGGGTTCAAAACTCATCATTTGAAAGACTAATTGCCTGCTATACAAGACTTGACCAGTCTTATCTACGGCGCTGAGTGCTTCACGATAAGTTAAAAATGGGAAATGATACTGGGCACTATCATTCTTTGACGGATTTTCGGTCCTGTATGCGACGATGGTGAATGTAGATGATTCAATTGCGAATGGTACAAGCTGTACAAGGATGTGGATGAAGTCTAGAAAGCCAAGAAAAGCCTACTTTAATGGCTCGGCCTCATCAAGCGAATGGACGACAACGCTCCAGCTAAGAAAATTTTCTGATCACAGGCCCGAGGTTCGAGACGACAAGGAAGACTGAACCTATGGTACAAGGACCAAGTGACTGCGGAAGCGGATTCCAGAGCGCTTGGTTTCAGCGACTGTAGAGTGCATTCGAGGGACCGTTCCCGATGGAAGACTGCAGTGTCTCAGGCTAAGATCCTTCATGGATTGAGTGCCGGTTAAGTAAGTAAGTAAGTGCTAGTCCACTTATAAAATTTTCCGAAGGGAGTGAGTGTGAATTATATACATAGGCAAAGTAGGTCCCCCCAATTAAACTACAATTTCTGCCCGTTGACCAACCACCACCATCTTTTCAAGTTTAAGTACAAATCTGGAAAATACAGTGGGGGGACAGCAGTTTGTATTCCTATTTCAGTTAGCATGGCTAACTTCAGGCACAAAGTACCCATACGATAATCCATACACAATACCAAACATTCTTTTGGTTTCAACTAAGCTTACATTCATATTATTTAATCCAAACTAATTTGAACTTCAAGCACACATCACTCAATCTTAATTATGCAATCAAATCAAAGTGTCAGTTCCATTTAAGAGCATCATCATATTTTTGAGAAATAAATTACATTAATTTAGTGTAAGAACAACTCTAACTGTTCATTTAAATTTTGAATCTTTAATCAAGTAATTTCCATTCCTGCTTTAACTAAATGCACTAACAACTCGACAAAACTTAATTTCACTGCCACCTTCGGACAGCAGTAAATGCAAAAATGTCATTATGACATTTAGAAACTTAAATGTCACACGAATGCACTCAAAACATTCATATTATAAATAGGCCCCCCCCCCCCTATCACTGTCACACGAAGACTACGTGATATTTGTGCTGAAAATACAACCCACTCCTCGTTTTCGTTAAGAAAATCGAGGGAAGAAAAAAAAAACATTTTTCATCGGGCTTAAAGCAATGTGTCAAATCAATAAAATGATATTAAGGGCGCATAAATGTCATCTCCTTGACAAGTATGGTTGTAACACAACCCCGAATAATCTACTGCACACAACTTTCTTGTCAAAATTGTCAAAATTCGTTTCGTTTAAACGTTTTTTTTTTTCATTCAATCATTTTTTTTTAGCTTGGAATGATGAAGCTAATCTCATCTTGACAGAAGCCAAATTAGATTGTCAAAAAGCAGGCAAGTCAAAAAAAATATGAACCTGTCATCTGGGAATCAGAGGGTGATTTTCAAATTTCCAATCGATATTTAGAAAATTCCTCGAAATGCTGACGAAGTAAAAAATTGCTTTGAATATTGAATCCATGTTTGGTTACAATGTTGCGCGCAACACAGTTCGTTTTATGTAAATATTCGACACAACCTCCATCAGAGTAGTAACGAGTTCATCAAAACGGATTGGGCAACAGCGCGATTGATATCTGTCACTCCAATCTGCCTACTTGTCACTTCAAAGTTTCATCTCTCTCGCCTTTGGCTTCACATTCTTAAACGTAAAAAAAAAAAAAAACTATACATCATCTACCATCATCGATCGTAGAACCCGGAGGCCTTGTGAGCTATGGCTGGGCAAGCAAACCGCGTTAGAAAATAGAGAGTTGTTAAAGAACCCAGAAGTTAGGGGGTTTTTGTTTGTGTTTGAGCGCGCCACACCATCCGCCGCCGCGCGCCGACTTGACTCTCGGAACCATCAAAAAGGGGTGCCGAATGGGCCGAGAAAAACTGGCCTTTCTACATTAAACTACGAACGACGACACTACGTTTCGAGTATGATGCTGCTTCAGCCTTTGTGTGGTTGAATATGTTACAGTTGATGATGATGTTGATGGTGAGAATAGAGGAGCAGGGGGACGACAGATGGATTTGTGTCATAGGAACAATGAAAACATACCGCGCGTCAAGAAGATGAATATCAAGACAATTTTTCAATTTAGGAAGCACGTTCACGAAATTGACTTAAATTGGAGGCAGCTGACTTCAGCATTGCTTTCGTTGTTCTTTGCCTTCTTGTTCAGTCCCGATGCTCTGCATTCTGTCCATTTTCAAATCAGCTTGTCGCTGTTGATATTAACCTACAGTCGGCAAATTTGTGCGAATTTTCTAAACTAATTCAAGTTCTGGGTTTTGAGCTGATATAAAATTTAAAGTGGAAGAGGAAGGATTACACGTAGCATTTTGTTTTTAACTGTCGTCATAGTTAGTGGGTACAGATTCATGTAATAGGAACGACTTATATGACCAATCATTGTTGTAATTCTGTGATTGAGGGTACTTACATTTATGAACATCATACATATGTCTTAATTTGTACACAGAGACGTTCATGCAACAATAACTTTAGATTAAAAACGGTAAATGTTTACTGTTGAGGTAAATTTAGGTACCTAAGTACTTAAAAATAAAAGTTATGTTGGTAATTTCGTGTTCGACATTGCTCTTGAGTTCGTGTAGATCTTGAGCTGCTATATGGGGAAGGTTAACTACCTACATGGTAATGGTACATTTAGAATCATAACGTTTCTGAACGAAAATACCTAGCAAAAACTAGGTATGTGTTAGCTAGTTTCAATTTATAAACATTTTATTGCTAAATTACCTAAGGATTTTCGGGACTGAGCGAAATCTGAGCAATGCCATGATTAGTTAACTTTTGACGAAGTTTTTCATTGAAGATTCAGCTGTTTTTAATAAATGTAAACTCTAGTTGTCACCATTTTAAAACTATTGATAAGCCTGCATTTAAAGACGTTGACACTTTGCTCTTTCTGTTCTATAGTAACTTTAGGTTGCGTGACATTATTCCGCCGTTACACATTTTTTTGAAAATTTAGGTAGGTACTTCACTGAGAAACAACTAGGTACCTAAATAACAGCTAAAATTGAGTAGCGCGGCAGCTTTTGAAGAGCCAAGGTCTAAGTGGCTATACACTCTTTAACAATATTATCTGAGTGCGTGTGAGGAATTGAGAGGACCTTCAATTTAACGGCTAATCCGAATGGAAAAGTTGAGAAGCACTTTATACATGCGACATATAGAATATATGGCAAGTATTAAATTCGTAAAAAAAAGTTGAGATTTTGATTAAATCTGACATGACGATGAAAGAGAAGTCGAAAAAAGTGGGTCCGGCGATTCCGTCCGTCTGTCTTTCTGTCTTCAGCCTTAACCACTGGTTCGATTGACTTCAACTTTGGAAATTAGTGGTTTGAGCGAATTAAGGTGGGTCTTTCTTTTTTATTTTTTTTTAAGATCAAAACACCGTACTCTGATTTTTTTTTGTGGCAAAAACCAAGTCTTAATTTTCTCAAAAACGGCTCCTACGATTTTTTTAAAACTTAATTGTCAATTGTTTTTCGGAACAGAACCTACATCTCAAAGAACCGTTTTTTTTTTGTCATAAGATTTTCTCAAAAAATATTTGTCCGATCAGTGTATTTATTTTTTGAGGATGAGGAGTATGTTAATATATACGACAGTTAATTGCATAATTACTTATTTGAAATTCCAAAGTGGTAGTGCCAACTTGATGGGCATGGGAGTTCTTCTTGAATTCAAAAAAATGGACAAGGACATGCTATGGCTAATCCACGAAATCATGTTGGAAGCAGCCGTTAAGAGATCAAAGCTGGGCAACAAAGAGAGAAGAACAAGGAATACTCGATATTTGTCTATTTGCTGTGCGAATCAATATAAAGGTCTGGATGACTTCTTTCGATTCGACGTCCGAAGCTGAAACTGCTCAAAAACTTTAATCAAAACAAAATATATAAAATTATTTCAAAAGTTGCTTTCAAAAGATCCTTGTGCACATCTACTCTGGTACCTCATTGTCGCAAGAACTTGTCATATTTTGATTTCTTTTATGATAAAGTCTCCAGTGAAACAAAAGGGAAGATAGCTTCAGCCCTCGAAATAGTACCGGTGTTGACACCGGTACTATGCAGACAAAGGGGTTTCAAGATTTTGAAAACTCAAATACTCGCCTATTATTTAATAATAAAACTTGATTTTTGTCAGAATTCTTGACTAAAAACCTACGTAAAACATATCGAGTAAAATTTCACTATACCATGGAGCATCCTGTAATATCTAGTTGCTGATAGCGACCTCTAAATACACTAGTCAAAACAATTAAAGGAACACTTGAAAAACCTCAAAAATGGAGTGGTTTTTTATAAGGCTGTATCTCAGTAGAAAAAAGTCGGATTGAAGTGAAACAAAAAGTTTTTCAAAGGTTATCATTTTTTCTTTTCAAATTATTTTGAGTTAAGAAAGTACCGTTAGTCGTTTTCACTTGAGCGTAAAAAATGTTCACTCAATTTCAAAATCGAAAAAAAATAAACTTTGATTGTTCATAAAATGAGCGAAAATATTTTTTCAATCCAACCAATCTAAGATTCAATTTGAGAATTTTGTTAGCTTTAATTAACTGTTTAATTCAGATCGCTACAATTTTTTTTCTAATCAAAAAATGGATTTACATGCAAAAACACAATTTTGACTTTGGACCCTAATAACTCTGCTAAATATTGACGTACAAAAAAAATAAAGGCAGATTTGAAAAATTTATTAAATTTTCTACACAAAAACATTTTGAAAAAATAAAAATATTGTTTTTTTTCAATTTTTTCTATCAATTTGAAAAAGGGTCCAAAAAACGCATTTTTCAACTTTTTCATAAAAACTACTGTTGTTTTGTGGTTTTCAGTGGTACAACTAATCTGAGGCTTAATTATTAAAGCTCATAAAATTTCCTTGATTTTGGTGAAAATTTCATATCAATACGATTAACCGTTTCTCTGCTTCGATCAATCAAACTTACGAAACACTTTTTTTCAATTTCAAGGAAAGTGTTGTTTTTTCTTATTTTTCTGTTCTTTTGAATTTGTTGATTTTCTTAATTTTTTTTATTTTTTCCATTATCATTATGATTATATGAAATTCGGACGAATTTTCATAAAAATCAAGGAAATTCGTCCGAATTTCACACAATCATAATAATAATGGAAAAAATAAAAAAAATTAAAAAAATTAACAAATTCAAAAGAACAGAAAAATAAGAAAAAACAACACTTTCCTTGAAATTGAAAAAAAGTGTTTCGTAAGTTTGATTGATCGAAGCAGAGAAACGGTTAATCGTATTGATATGAAATTTTCACCAAAATCAAGGAAATTTTATGAGCTTTAATAATTAAGCCTCAGATTAGTTGTACCACTGAAAACCACAAAACAACAGTAGTTTTTATGAAAAAGTTGAAAAATGCGTTTTTTGGACCCTTTTTCAAATTGATAGAAAAAATTGAAAAAAACAATATTTTTATTTTTTCAAAATGTTTTTGTGTAGAAAATTTAATAAATTTTTCAAATCTGCCTTTATTTTTTTTGTACGTCAATATTTAGCAGAGTTATTAGGGTCCAAAGTCAAAATTGTGTTTTTGCATGTAAATCCATTTTTTGATTAGAAAAAAAATTGTAGCGATCTGAATTAAACAGTTAATTAAAGCTAACAAAATTCTCAAATTGAATCTTAGATTGGTTGGATTGAAAAAATATTTTCGCTCATTTTATGAACAATCAAAGTTTATTTTTTTTCGATTTTGAAATTGAGTGAACATTTTTTACGCTCAAGTGAAAACGACTAACGGTACTTTCTTAACTCAAAATAATTTGAAAAGAAAAAATGATAACCTTTGAAAAACTTTTTGTTTCACTTCAATCCGACTTTTTTCTACTGAGATGCAGCCTTATAAAAAACCACTCCATTTTTAAGTTTTTTCAAGTGTTCCTTTAATTGTTTTGACTAGTGTATTATTCAATTTTCATAAAATGTTCAGAAAATTTTTATTTCATGACATAGAATAAAATGTGTCTTTAAAAGTTGTTAAAATTTTCGGATTCTTGGTTCAAAAGTAAGAGGGGGGAATGTTCTACTACTTCTGTTAATACGGACTTGATCGAAAAAAATAAGAAACAACAATGTTATTTTTAATGACCTATCGATTGATGTACAACACGTTAATACTGAGTGATTTTTTAGTTTAATTTGGTAAAATGTTCCTCTACTATACAATACTAAGAGCGGCACTAAAAACACATCATCTGTTATATTTTCATCAATATTTACTTAGTATTTCACAAGTTAAGAACTTGGCACTAGTTAACAGATGGACATAACGAAAATATAAGGGTTCCGTTTTTTGTCATTTTGGCTTCGGAAATTAAACGACTGTCTTCTTAATTTTTTCAAACGCAAAACAAAAAGTTGTCAATATAAAAGAGAAATTTTCAAACAACTCAATCAAGGTGTATGAGTAGTGTGACCATGTGTCCTGTTTAGGAAGCATTGTCCCGTGTCCCAAAGCAATGTCCTCCAAGCATTTTAGAATCTGCGGAATAATTCCTTATGGGGCTAGATTTTTGTATGCACCTTTATCACGGTGCTGTTATGAAGATGTGCAAAATCGAAATTGATATCGTGCCGGCTAAAAAAGTTATGGTGGTCAAAAGGTCGCGAAATTCAGTTTTTCTTGAATATTTCGTCTTGAGCATTTTTCTTTAAAATTAACCGTTTTCGGAGTAGAGGGACTAGAACGCGCTCACATTTGCTCTATTGTTTTTTCTTCTTCTATATGAAACTCGGGGGTTTCGTGATGGAAAATGGCGGGTAGATTTTAAAACGGAGTAAAACAACATATCAATTAGGTTTTATCATTATTTGAGGACCCTATTAATGACATTATGTGTGAAATAAACATCGTTCAAATGGTCACCGAGGCTTTGCTGGGTGGCCCGAATTCGAAAGGTCCAGTTTTCGATGACTTTGGCGCATAAACCAGACTCAATTTGACTGATGGCATCGATTATGTTGTTGTTGAAAGCCGAACTGGTTTGCGGCTTATTCGAGTAGACCTGCGAATTAAGAAAGCCGCACGGAAAAAGTCTAAATGGGCCAAATCACACGATGATGTAATGAACACAATCTTTTATAATTGTACAAAAGGTTGTGGCAGGAAAGATGTATTAAAATAAAATTGGATTGAGATGTTCGAGAATTTGTGGACATTGCCGTAGGATGAGGAAGATTTCGATGTGTCAGACACTGTTAATGAAATCGAAACTAAAGATTTTCATATGAAAGAAGAAAAAAACAATAGAGAAAATGTGAGCGCGGGCAATAGGTCCCGAAATATTCATGAACTTGGAATAACTTGGAATTTTCCGCAGATTTGGGTTTTTAATTACTTAAATGACTGGACTATCATTTAAAAACAAAATAAATAAAGACTTTACAAAAAGGTAAAGACACTTTGTTGTAGATGTATAGCTGTTGATTTTTATTTTGTTAATTAAGTAGAAAATTGCCTTGTTAAAGGGGGGGGGGGGAATACCCCCACTCAAATACGATAATTTTCTTGTCTCGACCCAACCTACACGCTCTAGCTTTTTGGCACAACATTCGTGAATCACCCTGTATATCGTGTAAATGCAAAACGTTTTTTATTCAAAACAATGGTCCCGGAAGTTTCCCGTTTTTTATTCCAAGATGTCCCAGAATGTCCAATTTTGAATATCCAAGTGTGCCCAAGTGGTCAAAATTGAGATAGTCACACTATTCAATCAATATCTCATGATTGGTTTCACAAAAAAATAATTTTTTGAAGCAAAATTCTATTACCTAATTTGTCTATCGATAGTTATCATATTGAAAGCCATCAAAAATGCCAAAAACGCTTTCTCCAAATTTAATTTTTAATAAATTCTTTGCCATAGCAAACCATATCTAACTGATTTAAGACAAAAAGGACCCTTTTGATCTGCATTTGCATAAAAATGTCTCATATTTATTTGAAGCCATCCCACTGTTCATCTCGGCGGCGGCGATAGCCACCCTCTGTTTGCTGGATCTTCTCCAAATTCATTTCAATTTCGCATTGACAATTTTTATTCTCTGTCAGATGGGTTGAATGCAAAAAATACAAAGAAAAAAAAACAACAGTTTTTCTTTAGCAGACAACAACAATGCATGTTGTTTCTTTTTTTGGCACTCTATTTTATTCATTTCACTTCCTCGAGGTTCGCTTTATTTCATAACTATTTTACTCTAAATCGGGAATGAGCTGAGCATTCACCAAGTTGCTGAATCTAGGAATTCGGGAATAGAGCAAAATTTAAGTAGGTATAGGAAGGTATAAGAGAAAGAAAAACTTTAAAAAGAGATAGACTACGGCAAAAAATAAAAACTCAATCTAGACATTTCATTAGAATTTCAAATAACACATTATTCTGATGATTTTTTTATGACAAAGCTAATAGCAAAAAAGCAGAAACTTTCAAATAGTTTTTCCCTCGGATAAATCATTCAATCGTAAACTGGAGTAAAGTTTTTCGTCTTTTCCGAAGATGAAGAATGTCAAATTCTAATTGCAAAAATTTTGCTTGCTTAAAAAAACGTTGAACGAATAATGATGAGGGTTTTCTTTAAACGATGCTGTGGTAAGCAAGTTTTCGGGTAGAATTCCACTTCGAAAATCATTAAACCAGATAGAACTTATTCCTCTGATTACATCTTAAGTTGATTCTTTTTGCTCTAAAAGTTGGGATCACTTTAAGACCCTGCCTCGGAGGGGAGTAAAAATTAATGTCGCAAAGGGAATTGCTGTGTGAATATAAATAAAATTCTATGGACAAGTCGTAAAAATTAAAGGAAGAAGCAAACAAACTCCTTTCCTTCTGTATGTCGTCGAGATTGAGCTGAAGAAGAAAAAACCAAGACGAGCGAGCCGAGCAGAGGAGTACTTCACAAGCTCAACAGAAAAACATACGCTTGAACAAATAATTATTACGCGCTAAATATACATAAAGGAATGTTTCTGTTTTGTTTATTCAGCGAGGCTTGAAATGACATAAAAGCTAGCCTGCCAAATGGGGTGGTTACACAGTGGGGAAGGCTTATGGTTGTTTTTATATGTTAACGCACGTACGCTCGCTCGCTATGACGATGACGATGACATGCGAAGTCGGGGCAAGGAGAACCGATGTAGATTGAGATAATCCCTTTGGGTACTAAATGGAGTAAACATTTTCGGTTCGATAAAAAAAAGAAACAAATTGAATTTATATTTTATTTGATCGTCGAAGCACAGTTAATATATTTGGAAAATATGTGGTCAGATAGGAATTGACATCGAACAGGTATGTCAGCACTTTGAGTGGAAATTGTTTTTGAAAACGTCTATCGCTCGTAAAATAACACGAATTTGCAAATTTAATTTCAATTCCAATATTTTTTTTGTTTTTTTTTCGTTATTTATTTTGACGAAGAAGAAGATTTCGGCTGCACATATTTATGTGTTTTTGATTGAGGCTCGTAAAAATGAATTTTATGATCAATAAAATGTATCGATGGTTGTTTGATTTTTGTTTTAGGGGGGATCTGCAATATTTGTTGTATTTGGGTTTGTTTATCTTGTTTCAATTTGAATTTGGGTAAATATTGTGAGGGAAATATTTTTGTGGCTGGTGTTCTTCTGATGTTGGTTTTAATGAGTGATGTTTGGGTATACGGATTGAGAAGGGCCCGAAGATGGGTTTGACATTGAATCAAACGTATGACGGTATTTAATGAACTCAAGTTAACATAACCAGTTTGTGTTTATAGGAGACTACTAAAAATGGAATGTCACGTTTTAAGTCCCTTTGAGGAGTACCTAATGAATCAAGCAAATTGATTCGATAGCAGTTTGGGTTATCGAACGATTCTCCGAAGAATGTAAAAAGTGGATGAATGTGAGATATTTTTGAAGGAACTGAAGGGAAGGTACGTCTTCCTTGCCAAATATATAGCAAGCATCGTTTGCGTCAGGTTATAGCTAAAAGCCTCACACCTTGCGGATCATTAATAAGCAGTGCGTTGAATATCGATCACCACTGCACTTGCACTTGATTGATCAGAGTTGCTTGGTGGAAGAGGGAAATCCTAGGTTGATTATTATATAACACACCAAAAATTGATGGCAACCCATTTAGGATCTCAGACAGAGCGAGATATCTCGGAGTTATCTTACATAAGAAGCTCAACTGGGGTCCAGGCATTCAAGAAAGATATAAGAAAGCCATGATTGCACTCTACTCGAGTAATAGGTTTTTGGGAAGAAATTGGGGACCAAATCCTAAAATAATCATGAGGATGTATACCGTCATTGTTAGACCCATTCTGACTTATGTTAGTTTGGTTTGGTGGCAAGCTCTGGAGAAATCCACGAACTTAAAATCCCTTCACAAAGTACAAAGAATGGCATGCATTAGCTAGCACTTCTGATGTGTTGAGGACTACCCCAACTACGGGTCTCGAAACTATAATAAAACTCACCCTCTTGCTCTTCGACTCAGTCAAACCAATGTATGGAGAACTAGTTAAAAGGGCCATACCACGATTCTTACAAAATACGTTGGCAACAACGTCTGTACAGATAACATGACACCTCACTAAGCCTTCAATAAAACCTTTAGTACTAGCTTCCCCAATAGACAAGATTGGATACACAGCGTTCCTTACACTAACGAATCGACTCTTACCGTCTTTACGGATGGTTCGAAAATGATTACTTGAGTAGGGGCAGGTTACTTCTCAGAAAACCTTTGCCTTACTAGTTCATTCAGGCTCCCCGAGTATAGCAGTGTCTTCTAAGCCAAGACCTTGGCATTGAAAAACGATGTGAAACAACATGATTGCTGACATTACCTTTTTCATTGATAGCCAAGCAGCAATAAAAGTGATTTCTGCCACACGATTTTTGCTGTTGCAAGAGCTAAGGCTTCTTGGTATGCAGCATTATGTGACTCTGCTGGGGTTCCCGGTCACAATGGTGAGTCGGGAAACGAAAAAGCGGATGAGCTGGCAAGAGAAGGCTCAGTACTTGATTACTCTCTCATAGACCATGACATCAGAATCCCTCAATGTGAATTAAAACGAAATATTAGTGACATTATCATTCAAAAACCAAATGACAGATGGAACCTCTTAGAAACCTGCGGTAACACTAGGAAACTCTGGCCGAATTACGGCAAGGAAATATCCGATAGATCCGTAACTTACATGGCTACCAGAAAGGCAGAAAATGAAGATGGGGCTTAGCACAGACGACCTAGGTAGAGATTGCGGCAACGAAGAAGAGCACGATTACACTGCTCACTTCCTATACCACTATCCAGCACTCTGCTAAGCTAGGAAAACATTTCAAGGCAAATATTTCTTTAACGAACTAGAAGAGCTATCCGAGTCGTCGTGAAGCACCTTGTCGGACTGCAATACAGAAATTGGTCGAGCTGATGAGACAAGTAAGTGATGTGAAGAATAAAATCCGTGCACGTCGCTCAAGAACAACTGAGAATATTGCTGTTGTAGCCCTTAAGTGTTGAAGAAAACCCAGGTTTGTTTATTTCTCGTCGTTCTTTGCCATTGGGCATTCTACAAACATCATAACACCGTATTGTTCGTAAAGACTTGGGTCTTTAGGCTTATAAAGCCCAGTTAAACCAAAAAACCCAGCCAACCGATTGATTGGGTCCTTGGATTGCATGAAAACGATCCGGAATTCCATCGAAAAATCATCTTAACTGATGAGGTCCATTTCCACCTCGGTGGCTATGTCAACAAGCAAAATTGTCGCATCCGGAACTTGGAAAACCCAAGAGTTATTGTTGAGAAGACTCTCCATTAACAACGTGTGACTGTTTGGTGCGGTTTATGGTCCGGTGGGGTCATAAGACCTTACTTTTTCGAAAATAAGGTTGGATCAACAGTTGCTGTGAATAAATTGCGCTATCGAGAGATGTTTAGTGATTTTTTATGCCTGGAGTTAGATGGTATTAATCTAAACAACGTTTACGTTCAACAAGACGCGCGCCGCCGCGGCCAAACGTGTTACATAAACACTGAAACCATTGGTGTTTTATGGGAAAAGTTTCCGGACCGTGGTTAACCGAATAAACTGCTCTGATGGACAGAACCATTATTTTCGAAATAAAATTGCACAATTTCCAAGCGTTGTTCAGGCGTGAGTCTATTCATGATGAATTGCCAAACCAAACTGAGAATAAATCACTTGACAGCTGTTTAATCGGTCGCCGTCTTGAAAAACACCCGTTATGATTAGACTTTTTTATAAGATAGTTCAAAGACTGCTCTATTGAAAAGGGTTAACCAAATCATACACGCCTTGTTACCAAGTCAAAAACAACCTAACATACCAATGTTTACTCTTTCGGTACAACTGAAAATTAGATGTTGAATTTATAATCCCATTCTTCAAAAAAAAAAAAAGAAAAGAAAACTCTTCATTAACTGCGAAACTATAATTCTACAAATAAACAAACAAATCCTTACACAAATCCCCTATTTGACTGCAAATAAATTATTCTACGCTCTTAATTAGCATCTTTACCTTTTGAATAATAAAATCCCCTAACCAACGACAACGACATCTCGAATAGCTTGTCTAAGAGAAAAAGCAAACTACGTTCATAAGCTGTCGGATTGACTTCAGTTTGATAATGTGTGTAGGAATGAATGTTGGTTAATTAATTATTATAATCTTACATTTGGTTTCTAATTATTTTGATTCACAATGAAATCCGAAAAATTGGTATATTGAAAAATATGTAAATCAAAAGCGATTAGGTGTCGTGTTGATAGAACTCTTTCAAATTAATGCCACCGCACACCGGTGCGGTGTCATAAAATTTTGTTATGAAACCAAAATGTATCTGGAAGCAATCTGATTAGATAATGACTACACAAGGTACCATGTGAGCTCGTTGAAAGGTGGATTAAAATATTTTTCTATTCTTATCGTTTTAAGTTCGGAGTCCACTTAGTCATCGGCGTCATTATAATCAAAAAAAAAAAAATATGTGGGTATTTAAAATTTCCAGAATAGATATGAGGTGAAAAATACTGTTAAGGAGAAAATTGACTGATTTTTCTTTTTTTTTTTAAGTTTTCATCAAAAGAAAAGTTTGCCTATCAAGTCAGCACTACTTCTTAGGAATTTTAAAGAATTTTTCATTAATTTGTCGTGAAGTAGGTTATTTTAAAAACTAAGCCGTGGTTCTGCTTACGTTAGCAATAGACTAGGTACATTGGTCACCTTAACTGATTTTACAGATAATTGTTGTGATTTTGTGGCTGAAAAGTAGCGGAATAAAAAATATTAGAAAGGATGTTTATGTTTAAGAATTTATTTACTTTTGTTAATAACCCCTGGCTAGTTCATGCTTTCTACAAGGGGTTACTTGCCAGACATATTAATTGACTAAACAGATTCATTATTGTTGACTTTGCCGTAGACAAGACGTGTGCGGGTTAACCATTTCGTCGCGGTTAGGGGGTTTAGGGCTTGCAATGGGGAGTGTTGAGAATGAATACTAAGTAGGTACATAAATTGAAATAAAGCTTTCTTTATATGAAGAAAAAAGAAAAAAAAACATCCCTAAGCTCATTATTATACAATTCGATATTATCAAGCCATGCTAGGCCCGGTTGGTGGATAGAAATTAAGGCATTCTGCATTAACATGTAGCTAGCTATAGCTATAGGTTTTTCACAAAAACACAATGAAAGAGTTAACAGTATAAGTATTAATGACTTTAATTTTGTGCAACTGACTTCACAGATATAAGGAAATTTTGTTTATCAAAAACAATTTGCTTGTTTCAAAAATAAGAGCCAAAAGGTCAACTTGACTGCCGTGAGTTAGATTCGGGAAACCATCTATGAGTAGTGGATGATATTTTGAAAGACCAAGAAAAAAAAAACATTTTCGTTGCTGTTCAAGGCAAACACCTGCAATTGAAAGAATTAATTTGTACTCGGTTATCCCCTCAGTTGGTTTCTGTGTCAATACTCAACAACAAGGTAGATCGATTAAGGATGTTTTCGACAAGAGTTTTGTTATTCTTATTTTTCAGAATCAGCACTACAAGCTTTCGAATAAATCTGGTTATTTAAAAAATTCATACTAGCTGTATGACAGCTTATACTGTTTGCTTTCAAATCCAAATTAAAGATAGGTAGGTAGTTAGCAATTAGGCTAAAAACACACCAAATCAGACAAGGCGTCGTTTTCTCTTTCGACAAAAAATCGTGGACACAAGTCCATTGCTCTTACGAGGCAACACACACCGAAAAAGACACGACACGATAAAAAGTCTTGTCCGCTCGTCGGTTGCAGTAAATACATGGGGTTGTATAAGAGCAACACATACCGAAGTGGACAAAGACAAGACGTTTTGTCTTTGTCGTCCTCGGTGTGGTTTAGAACCAGGGTTGATAAAAATCATGATTTTTTTGTTTCGACAGATTTTTTTGATTTTTTTTTTGTTTTTTTTTTTCTGTATTCGCAAGATATCTGTCTTATTGTTCATCGCAAATGATAGTTTTACTTTAACTTACTACTCCGTACTCAAAATACGACTTTTCTTATTCAAGACGGCATTTATTTGTATAGATTGAGAGCTGAATAAGAAAACACAGCTTTCGAGTATGCCCAAAGCAAATACGCAAGACTCAACCTTTTAAAAAAGTTTTATATTCAAAATTTAAAGAACTACAGTGGTAGAAACTAGAAGTCTCAAGTCGGGTACAAAAACAAATGATGAGCATGGCCAGTTTATGCCTTACTTTGAACAGTTGCTTAACATCATCTGCGTCTGAGGAAAGGATACCTATTTTCTACATTTGGCTTGGTTCTGACTTAGCTACGAAACAAGCTGTGGAATGAAAAGGCAGCAAAAATGGGATGCTTTGAAGTGTGAGTTTTCAGTTTTTCAAAAAAAATAAGTTTCTGTCTAAATTTTGTTTAAAAAAATTAATTTTGATTTAAACATGATTTTTTTTCAAGTTTTTAGCCTTAGGTATACAATTTTGTACTTGCGACATACCTTCCTATAGAATATGTGGCAAGTATTGTATTCGTAAAAAAAAAATGAGATTTTGATTAAATATGACATTACGATGATAGAGAAGTCGAAAAAAAAGGGCCCGGCGATTCCGACCATCTGTCTGTCTCTCTGTCTGTTAATGCACCTACAGCCTTACCTTAACCACTCGTCCGATTGACTTCAAACTTGAAAATTCGCGAGGGTAGTTTTATTTATTTATTTTTTTAAGATCAAAATTTAGGGTAGCCACCATACAATTTTTTCGGCCAAAAACCAAAAGTTTCATTTTTCTCGACAACGGCTCTAACGATTTTTTTAAACAATTTCGTAATTTTTGTTTCGGAACATTCGTGTTTTTCAAGTCAAAAAATTATTTTCGTACTGCTCCAAAACGATACCTCTCATAGAATCGTTTTTTGCTATAGGTGGGTAGGTAGAAATGGCTGTCCATGGCAGACGCTGCCCACGGAACACAATTAGCGCTTAATGCACCGTTTTGGTACCAAAAAAAAACGAGAGCACCTGAAAAAACAATATTGCGTAAAAACTACACTGTCAGATGCATAGTGGAGATATGCATTAGCTAAATCCAATTGGTTTTGTTGAAATTAATATAAAGAATCAGGTTCTTTATCCTCATATTTGAGAGTTCGGTAAGATCATGTAGGAAAGGAGCCTCAAAAGCCATTGTACTGGCATTAAGTAGGGCTGGGCATTCACACAAAAAATGATGCTGAAGTGTTTCCCTTTGCTCCATATCTCCACAACTATGGCAAAACTCATTGTAGGGAATACCAAGTCTCATGGCATGTTTTCCAATTGGCCAGTGGCGTGTACAAAATGGCAACAATTTTACTAATGTCTGACCTATGCCTGTAAAGAAATTCCTTGGTGCTTTTATAATCGTAAGTGGGCCATATCTTCCTTGAAATAATGCAGTTGGTGAGATTTTTCCATCTTACATTAGATTTTTTGAAAAATTGGTTTTGAATGCCTGTTTTTAAGACTCCCAAAGGAATCCTTTCTTCATCAGTTAAAGATACCTTAAAAGGTTGGATCCCATCCTGGCCAGTTCGTCGGCGATTTCGCTTCCCAGAATATCACTGTGACGACCTCGTACCCCAAAATTAAGATTAATTTTATTATTATCGTTGAAGCTTGCGAGTTCTTTCTTATACTTTTTAAAGATTTTGGATTTCGTCAGGCAGCTGTCTTTAGTCTTGATGGCTGCTCGGCTGTCAATAAAAATTGCTATGTTTTCTGCATTGCTGTCGGGTATGACTGCTTGTTAAGTAATCTTTATTTATACCTAATCGCTAGCACTACAGCCTGAAAAAAAGCTGCACTTATCGGGCAGTCGAAATGATTCTTTTATAACTAGTTTTTCAGAGAAGACACCAGCCTCAACACCGAGCTCCGTTTTTGAGCCGTCAGTTTCAGTATATAAGGTGATGTCGAAATCATTAATATCCCAATCCAATCTGGAGGGAAAGTCAACCTTAAATTATTTTCCAAAGTTAAACGTTGCTGTTATGTAGTCAGAGGATACTAATTATATTTGTTTAGGTAGTAGATTTAGAATTTCACTTTGAACGAAAGATTTTATAATTCACATACTGGATTCCTTTTAGCGTTGCAGGAAGCTGGTTCATTAATGTGAAGATCTAAGGGTAAGAGATTCAGAATTACCGTAAGGCGCCGGCCGGTTATAGCTATCAGAAAAATCCATCAGAAAAAGTTGAAACACTGAAAACTTGAAACATTTTTCTGATGAGTGTTCATAGCAACCAAGAATTTTGTGTCAGAAATCCAGCTGCACGCTTTATTTTATGACATCAGAATTTTAATATTCATCAGAAAAAAATTTTCTGATGTAATCGGAACAGAAAAAAATCGAAACACATCAGAAATACGAAATGGAATATTTTTGAAGTTTTTACGATCAGCTGTTCAGAAAAATGAAATCTCATCAGAAAAAAATTTAAATTCAATTTTCTAATTAAATTCGGTCATAAATGTTTTAATTCTTTTTGAAAAAAAAATATTTCAAATAAATGTTCGTCGAATTGCACAAATATTTCGCTCAAATGAAGTTCTAGAGCAGTCAAATTTGGAAAAGATTTTTTTTTCTGATGCGTTTTTCTGATAGCTATAACCGGCCCTAAGTGCCTCAGTGGGACAAGATCTTATTGCTCCCGTTGTTCCAATGCAGGCAGTTCTTTGTACTCTTTTTTGTGTAAGGCTGGCTACCAAACAATTAATCTATATGTCAGGATGGGGCGAACCATCGCTGTGTAAATCCAGAGAATCATGTTGGGCCTTTGACTCCATTTTTTGCCAATCTTTTTGTAATAAGATTTTCTCGGAAAATAATAGTCCGATCAGCGTACTTAGTTTTTGGAATGCAGGAGCGAGTTCGTACGACCCAGTCGTGCGCATTTTTTTTTAAAGGGGGTCTGAGCGTGAAAAAACAGTATCTAGAAAGTCATTTTGAGCCTCTAAGGCTGTATGTCTAAGTAGGTACTTTTCGAAAACACGAGCGTATGTTTTTACAAGCTGTCAAAGTTGAGGTTCAAGTCGCCAGCCATATTTTCGTCTTTTATCATTTTATTGGTCTATTCTTGATTGATTAGGTACCTAAAATATCAAAAATAAATGGAATTCATAAAAGAAGCCGTCCTTAAACTCTAAGTAGTTTCAAACATTGTTACTACGAAATACGTCAAGTATTTTTTTGGAAATGCGTATTTGGAGCTAGGCACTTGCCTTGCGTTTTTCTGATAGCTATAACCGGCCCTAAGTGCCTCAGTGGGACAAGATCTTATTGCTCCCGTTGTTCCAATGCAGGCAGTTCTTTGTACTCTTTTTTGTGTAAGGCTGGCTACCAAACAATTAATCTATATGTCAGGATGGGGCGAACCATCGCTGTGTAAATCCAGAGAATCATGTTGGGCCTTTGACTCCATTTTTTGCCAATCTTTTTGTAATAAGATTTTCTCGGAAAATAATAGTCCGATCAGCGTACTTAGTTTTTGGAATGCAGGAGCGAGTTCGTACGACCCAGTCGTGCGCATTTTTTTTTAAAGGGGGTCTGAGCGTGAAAAAACAGTATCTAGAAAGTCATTTTGAGCCTCTAAGGCTGTATGTCTAAGTAGGTACTTTTCGAAAACACGAGCGTATGTTTTTACAAGCTGTCAAAGTTGAGGTTCAAGTCGCCAGCCATATTTTCGTCTTTTATCATTTTATTGGTCTATTCTTGATTGATTAGGTACCTAAAATATCAAAAATAAATGGAATTCATAAAAGAAGCCGTCCTTAAACTCTAAGTAGTTTCAAACATTGTTACTACGAAATACGTCAAGTATTTTTTTGGAAATGCGTATTTGGAGCTAGGCACTTGCCTTGCGTTTTTCTGATAGCTATAACCGGCCCTAAGTGCCTCAGTGGGACAAGATCTTATTGCTCCCGTTGTTCCAATGCAGGCAGTTCTTTGTACTCTTTTTTGTGTAAGGCTGGCTACCAAACAATTAATCTATATGTCAGGATGGGGCGAACCATCGCTGTGTAAATCCAGAGAATCATGTTGGGCCTTTGACTCCATTTTTTGCCAATCTTTTTGTAATAAGATTTTCTCGGAAAATAATAGTCCGATCAGCGTACTTAGTTTTTGGAATGCAGGAGCGAGTTCGTACGACCCAGTCGTGCGCATTTTTTTTTAAAGGGGGTCTGAGCGTGAAAAAACAGTATCTAGAAAGTCATTTTGAGCCTCTAAGGCTGTATGTCTAAGTAGGTACTTTTCGAAAACACGAGCGTATGTTTTTACAAGCTGTCAAAGTTGAGGTTCAAGTCGCCAGCCATATTTTCGTCTTTTATCATTTTATTGGTCTATTCTTGATTGATTAGGTACCTAAAATATCAAAAATAAATGGAATTCATAAAAGAAGCCGTCCTTAAACTCTAAGTAGTTTCAAACATTGTTACTACGAAATACGTCAAGTATTTTTTTGGAAATGCGTATTTGGAGCTAGGCACTTGCCTTGCGTTTTTCTGATAGCTATAACCGGCCCTAAGTGCCTCAGTGGGACAAGATCTTATTGCTCCCGTTGTTCCAATGCAGGCAGTTCTTTGTACTCTTTTTTGTGTAAGGCTGGCTACCAAACAATTAATCTATATGTCAGGATGGGGCGAACCATCGCTGTGTAAATCCAGAGAACCATGTTGGGCCTTTGACTCCATTTTTTGCCAATCTTTTTGTAATAAGATTTTCTCGGAAAATAATAGTCCGATCAGCGTACTTAGTTTTTGGAATGCAGGAGCGAGTTCGTACGACCCAGTCGTGCGCATTTTTTTTTAAAGGGGGTCTGAGCGTGAAAAAACAGTATCTAGAAAGTCATTTTGAGCCTCTAAGGCTGTATGTCTAAGTAGGTACTTTTCGAAAACACGAGCGTATGTTTTTACAAGCTGTCAAAGTTGAGGTTCAAGTCGCCAGCCATATTTTCGTCTTTTATCATTTTATTGGTCTATTCTTGATTAGGTACCTAAAATATCAAAAATAAATGGAATTCATAAAAGAAGCCGTCCTTAAACTCTAAGTAGTTTCAAACATTGTTACTACGAAATACGTCAAGTATTTTTTTGGAAATGCGTATTTGGAGCTAGGCACTTGCCTCGAAAGGTACTTGCACGCCTTGGAGTTCTATTGAAATGTGTCTGCCTGAATCGGGTTTCGAACTCGTTTTAATTATTTTTAGCAAAAGGCCAACCTTTATATTAAAAATAAAATAAAATCGATGCGTTATCTGGAGAAATTCGATTCTTTGCGAAACCATTCTTCAACGCAATATTTTTTCAAATTTTTGCCTCAATTTCATTGGAAAAAATTATTTAGATGGTATCACAGGGAATGAAGCTTAGTAGACTGGAGGCGATAATCGATTACGAGAATTATCTTTCGCTCAAACTGTGGACGACAATCGATTACTAGATAGATGGAAAATGCAATTATTTTATTAAAGTATAAATTATATTAGAGGTTAGTTTTTTTCTATACCTTACGCAAAAGGTGTATTCGAACATTCTGTAGCTTCGACATTTGCCAACCGATTGATTTGACTTTAGCTGTTTTGGAAACGTCAATCCAGTACCTACAATTTTCACTATGAATCGCTTTACCTCGAAAGAAAGCTGAAATAGTGACACTGTGAATGTAAAATGAATAGTCGTTCAGTTGTGTTGGTTAGATGTTGGCTAATTATGTCTGCCAGCGTTGCCAAAATGTGCCCGATCGGGCCATTCGGCCCTAAGTTTTTTATTTTCGCCCGTGGCCCGGGGCCAACATGAAATGGCCCGCATATCATATTTTTTCTTTCTTCTAAAACAAAATATTCTACAAAACACAATCTTTTTATTTCATCAACAGAATTATCAATGTGTTTCTTCCATAAACAAGTTCCCATGTTGAAAATGACACTGAACTCATTCTCATTCATTCAGATTGACTTTTGCTTGTCATTTGTTTTTGGATTTTGGGACCCACGAGCCACGACCACGACTCCTGTTTGAGGACGATGCCCTCTTTGGTTTTATGCAGCCGGAGTAAAAGGTTTTTAGAGGCCATGATGACGTGATGAAGATTATTTTGAACTAATCGCTGCACTGCTACTTTTAGCCAGATCAACCTCCACCACTGTCTTATCGGCGTTTTCATTGTCTGAGAAAGAATGAAGGAGTACTTCCCTTCCTCGCTCAGAGCGATGCCTAGGGTATAATCTTCAGTATCCATGTCGGAATTACTGTCGACTGCGAGATCAGCTTTTACGTCGAATGGCTTGGCTTTTTAGAGGCTGAGGAGGTCGATGGTTCCACGTGTGGTGTTACATCGACTTACATATTTGTGTTCTTTGAAGCGTGTCCTTACGCTGAAGGGGCCTCTTGAGGGGTTGCATTGCGATTCTTTGTCTTTCTTGTAAATACGGACCATGATTTCGTCGAAAACCGTACTTAATCACGCCCTCGGTCGCGGCCAGTGGAGTCAGTGCTTCCCTATTGATCACCAAGAGAGCTAGCTGATCTATACCGACCCACTGTCTCCTTCTCATTATTTGGGACTCTCCACTTTTCCAGTCGTGAGAAGGTAGGTTTGGATAACATATAGGTAGGTACTCATTTTAATCAGTTTCATGATCATATTTGAGTGGTTGTGTAGAGCCCGCCATTATGCGTTCTCTTGGTCGGCAAGGAATATTCTCCCTTGTATAACAACCTCGAGCTTGGCAACCGGACAGACTTCTGATCTCTGATCTCCACAGGCGATGAGTTTGATACGGTTTTGGTACCATCCTGCATCGGATGTGTCTGGAAGAGGCCCTGGATTATCCTCGATGACAGATAAAAATCTCAAACCAACATGAGCCTTTGAGCGCGTCGCTAAAGGAAAGATCTTTATTGAAGGCTGTTTTGCTGTTGGAATGCCCCTTCTACCTTTTCGCTTCAGGCTTGTCGCCCTCAAGAGACCTATAACGCTTTGACGTTGAGTCGGTGCAGGTCGGTTTGATGGATCTGCTAAGGAAGCCACTGGCACACTTGAGTTTTTGAATTTACTCCGGGGTTTCCGCCACCGCTATGACACCGAATTAGCGTAGCATTACGCTGATCTTGATTGGTCTGTACCTCCGTGGACCTCTTTTTGGCCGACTTTCTGGTGTCCGTGTGACACAGTTGTGGATCTACCTCCAGAGTTAATCGCTGCCGTATGCAGTGTCCTTTCTTGGGATCGCTTGGGACGTCCTAGCAGGACCGGGGAAGGGGTGTGGTGTTTATTTATTTAGTTTATTTAGAAAAGACAAATTGTTATTTTTTTAAAGAAATTTTATCTAGGGTAGTGGGCTAGTGGCTCGTGCATTTTGGAAATGGCCCTAAACATTTTTTTCTTCGCGGCAACGCTGATGTCTGATACAAATGCGTCAAAAAAGTCTTCAAGGCTATTTGTTTCAACAAGACTGTGCACCATATACCACACTGGGAATCAAACAACTCAGTTCCTACAAAGAAAAATTCCCTCACGTCTGATTTCAAAAAGAGGCCACCTAGGTCTCAAGCATTGACTCTTCTGGACTTCTTTTTGTGGGAAAATTTGAGAAGCAGCTAGTGTACTTCAGCAAGCTTCAGAAACATTCGTATTGAAATTATCGCTAACGCTAGCCACACGAAACACCCGAAAAATTATGGAAAACGCGGAAAAAAAGGGAAAATTTTGCATTGGCTAGAAAGATAGTCACTCTACATAAATAAATAGAGTGGCCCGACAGCTCTTGAAGAGCCAAGGCCTAAGTGGCTTAAGGCTGTTTCACAATAGAGCGGTCGCACTTGTTTCGCGTTGACATTTCATATAGAATACATGTGAGTAGATGCTTCCACACAAAATAGAGCGTTGAGCGCTCTCGCGGTACGTAACGTAAGCTTGAACGCATTCCTAAATAGAATTGTGTTCTATTTTTCATTCGCGTCTTGAGCATCATCACAAATTTGTTTGCTCCTAAGAATACAAATAATTGTTTTTCTTCAGAAATAATAAATGATAACAAAAACACTAATAAAATAATAAATGAAGGAAACTTTTACATAAATAAGAAAACGAATGTGTAATACAAATGCTGATAAAATAATCTGTTGTCACTTCCAAGAATGAACGCGGTATTGTGAGCTGAAGTTGAAAACACATGCGTTTTACTGTCAAAACTGCCAGACGCTTACGTAAAGCTTGAAACACACGAACGACTGAACGCTCTGTTGTGAAACAGCCTTTACTCTCATCAACAATTCCCTGGGTGCGTGTGATGCGTGAAGAAATTAGGGGACCTACAATTTAACGCTGATTCTGAACAGCAAAGATGAGGAGCACTCTTTCATGACAGATTCATACTCTTGGAAGTTTTGTCAGTTCTTCGCAAGAGGCAGTGCCCGTGAAAGATGAAATAAAAACTTTATGGACACGAGTAGGAGCCGAACCCACGACGGACGTTCTGCTTGGCAGCCATTGCACCTAACCATTAAGCTACGGACGCTCTACATGTACCTATGTCCTGGGCTAACTCCCAACCGCCTAGCCTACTTGCCAAATCGGTATGAACATGTTCATATAGAAGGAAGAAAGAATTGGATGGATGTCTTCAATTATATTACTAACTACCACATGTTATGTCTTTAACGAACTTAAAAGCACAAATGTCAACGAAAATAAAAAAAAAAAAAAAAATCCCAGAATTTTGAAGCACGATAAAATCTCATTAGTTTGGTTCATATGTCACACAACCCCCTGCCAAAAGAAGTTGAGATAAATCAAAAATCCATCGACATTCCTCCTCACTGCCACTTTAGCTGGTTCCCTGAAAGCAGAACATCTCTAATTGGATTTTTGTTATTTCTGTTCCGAAATTGATGATTGCCATCATAAAATGTTCCACAAGCCAACACAATGACATAAAGAGACTCCAACTTAAACTCTTAATCCCATGCACATCAACATGAGTCCATTCCAACACTTCTCCTTCTTCAGTTCGCAATCTAAGCAGCAATAATTCATAGAAGATAAAGCCAATGGACAATAGAGAGGAGGAGAATAGAAAAAGAAGGAAAAAAATTGCCAAAACGCCATTTGGCATTGGCATTCTTGGATTTCGATATGTTCTTATCTCTGGCCACTCGATTGTGGACTGAGAGGACGACCGACCGACGTCGGTCGGTCGTCGTTTGGTGCGTGACAAATGTTCAATCACGTACCGGGTGGGCTCTTGAGTCAGTCTTTTGCAAAAAGAATCCGAAACCTCTTGAAGATTCTTAACCAAAGATAAGTGAAATGCAAATGCTCGAGCACTCACCTTTTTCCCTTGAACGCCAGCAAATACTTCTTGTTGGCCGGAAAGTTATTGCTCTGCACGAAGCCAGTGTTTCCTTTCCTCAATGGAAACTGTTTGTGGAACAATGGAATGCTAACGTCGAAATTGTCACGCATCTGCTGGACACTCATGCTCGCCTTGGCCAGTATCGCTTCGCCCGGATCGAAACCCAACGAATTCTCCACGTAATCCGGCCACGTACCCGAATACAGATTAAATATCAAATGATTGCGACCGTTATTCCAGTGCGGCAGGCGAGCCAGACGCGAAGGGACATTCCGTACATAGTCCTCCGACAGGGAATCCCTGTCCAGAGTATCAATGCCCAGGATGAAGAGACAGGCTTTCTCCGGATCGGCGGTATAGTAACGCGATTCGCGAACTGCCGTCAGGATCTTTTGATAATTCGAACTGATGGGTGGCGCGGCACCCAGCGAATTCAACGGCTCTGGTGGATAGACATAGACGAGAAACTCATCAAAGCACCGAGTATAATCGAAACAGGTCTCCATGCGGCAGGATTTTGTTCTGGACTCGAAAAGCGATGCCTGGTCAGTGGTGACATCGTTGCGGAAGTTTGTCAGGTAATCCTCCTGACTATGGCTAATGTCCACATCGACGAAACTATTGAGTTTTTCGCGCGACCGAGTAACCGCAGACGGGCGACGAGATGCTTTCAGACGATAGCCACCAAAGTAGCAATAAGCGAGGAAAGCACACGAAACAAAAACTAAGATGTAACGCTTTTTTGCTTGCATATTTTTTATTACAAAGTTGTATTTTCTTCTTTAAAAATCATCTAGATTACGATGGCACTCATATTTTTTGGAAAACAAACAAAAAACACACACGAAACGGGAGTCGACGAGAACGACGATGTTTGGATGTGAATGGCAACGACGACGACGACATTTAGGGTCTACACTTTGTTGAGAATCACTTGAGAATTGATTTAATGGCGATTTTTATTTGCATTTTCACAGATAATTCACATTTTTGATAAGAATTTGTTGAAAAACAAAAATATTTTGACATTAAAATGTCAAGCTAAATGCACTTGTCAGATATTTTTGACAGCGAAAAGGTGTACTCTCTTTCCCATGAACTGATAGGTGAGAGAGAGACAGCAGGTGGATCTTTACGTTCGCGGCCGCTTTAGCACAATTTTGTTTTTTTTTTCCTTATCTTTGATTTCTCTTACATTCTTTTTTTTTCTTATCCACCCACAATCACACAAGAAAAAATAAATGCAGGCTTTTTGATTTATCCTTTGATTTGGTTTTGATTGCAAATTCAAATTCTTCAATTCGATACTTTCATTTTCCACACTTGGCAATTGAACGAACGGTGAAATTTAATGTGAGAAAATATACAAAAACCACTCACGACGAACGCACACACCTCAACAGAGTACAACAACCGAACCCGTTAGCAAGAAAAGTGTTTCTGTTTTTAGTGGAAACTTCTTGGACTGGACGGAGCCAGTTTTGCGTTGCCTTTGAATTGATTCCAGTTCGGATTGTATGGAAAATAGGGATAGCTAACCGGAGATAGTTTTGTTGTGATTTTGTTGTTTTTGTTGGTGGGTTACTTGAAGTAGAGAAGGAAAACCGATGTGCTATTTGTTGTTTATTTACGAGAGAGATGTTAGACTGGATGTTGGAAAAATGAGATTGGAAGTTTGGCAAATGTCATGCGCGATTCTGGAATGTTTTTGAGCTGTCAAAATTGTGAGTTACTGGGGCGACATCTGGTTGTGGAACTGTGAGAGGTGAATTAAAATGACTTCGAGGTAAGTTTCGGACAGTGGTTTCATTTGAATTTGTTAAATTTGTTATTTTCTTTTTGAATTATCTTCGAGACAGAATAGCACTATATTTAGCTGTCAGGCTTCTAAACGAAAACTTCGTATGAATAAACAATGTTCAAAAAGATTATATAAATATGGATGCGCTGAAAGCGGACAGAAGTTATAAAGTGTTGGGAATGAGTTTTTTCTGTTCTGCGTTGATGTATCAAAATTATGTCTTAACTGCAATTTGGGCAGTTAAGAAAGTTTTTGGACCGAGAACTATGATGGAGAGAGAAATGACATTCAAAGCAAACTCGAAGCGGATGCATCGTAAGCTAGAAGAACGTAAGAACAGCTTCTCAACATGAAAAATTGATACTCTTTTAAGTTTTGTCAGTTCATCACAACAGGCAGTACGGATGAGAGATGAAGTAAAATGATACGCACATTCAACCCCATACGTCAACGCATTCCACCACTACGTAAGGATATGTAGCTGCAATGTGGGTGGTTCTTACTTATACTTACTTAAAGTGGCGCTACAGTCCTTTGTGGACTTGGGCCTCAACTAGCAGTCGTCGCCAGCCAGCTTGGTACCTAGTTAACTGTCTCCAGTTTTGCACTCCAAGTTGTTTGAGGTTGTTGAGTATTGGACTTTGTTTAACCCTAGAAAGATAAACTGCGCCTCAGAGGCGCCCGTAAAATATATAAATTGCTTTATTTTCTTAACCGACGCTCTAAAAAATTCGTTCTTTTGAGTCAACTCACTCGTCGATTAACACTTGCGATATACGATTGTTCCGGTTATGTAAGTACTTCTGATTCAGACAGAGACTGATAATAATTGTAATTCTCATCAAAAAATATACCGAAGATCATCGATTTTGTGTTCGTTTTTCGTTATGGATTTGAAATATCCTATTTTAATTAGAAGAATTAATAATAATATAGATTTAGTTTTACTGTCTTTTATGTTTTAAACGATTTTGTTATATTCTTTCAATAAAATGAAGAAATAAAATAAAGATTTATTTAATTTAAACAATAAGACAGCTATGTTTTTTAATCGTGCGCCTCGCAGGCGCATGTTTATCTTTTCAGTACTAAAAAATAAGTTTATCTTTCTAGGGTTAAACTGAATGATTTTGTAATCAGCTTAATAACTTGTTTTTAAATTAGTTTACTTAACTTAGAATTTTGTTTATAAAATTTTGTCTGAAGATATTTTCATTCTCTCTACAACTACTTACTTGAATAAACGTTCGTTATATTTAATGAGCCGGCATTATTTAATTAATAAACCAATAAGACAACAGAGGTCCTCTTCCAATTGGGTGCACCACCTGACTCGCGGTGTTCCTCTACTTCTTCGTCCCTCAGGAATAGTGTCGAAGGCTTTCTGGGCCGGAGCATTGGTGTCCATCCGCTCTTAATTTTCAAGCCATTTGAGTCTCTGGACTTTCACTCTTCTGGCTAGGTTCGTGTCGTTGTACAACCTAAGGCACTTTCATCCTATTTTGTCAAGGTCCACGCTTCTGCGCCATACAGGAGGACTGGGATGATGAGGGTGTTATAGTTTTACCTTAGTTGATCAAGAGGGGGCTTTTAAACTCAATTGCTTTCTTAGCCCAAAGAAGCAGCAATTAGCTAGAGTTATTCTTCGTCTGATCTCGAGTCTGCGCTGGTGTAATTGGCCATGTTTATAGCGGGGCCTAGGTAGACAAACTCCTCAACTACCTTGAAGTTATATGCGTCTATTGTGACGATCTGCCCTAGCCGTCGGTGTTGGGTGTCCTTCCTCGAAGACAACATAGGTTAGGTATACTTCGTTTTTCCCTCTTTTACTGCTAAACCCACTTTTGCCGCTTCTGTCTCAATTCTCATAAAGGCGCCATTAACAACACGCTGTGTTTTTCCTATTATGTCAGTACCATCGGCGTACGCGAGAAGTTGAACAGGCTTTTGGAAGATAGTGCCTCTGCCTCTGGTATTGACGGTGGAGTTTTGCCTTTTCTGAATCCTTTTCCGACATCAAAAGATTCCGTAAGCTCGTTGCCAACTTTCATAGCACAGCGTGATTTCACCATCGTCATTTTGCACAAGCGAACGAGCGGCCTCATACGCTGCCTTAAAAACGATAAAAAGGTAGAAGGTGTCGATTTTGTGTTCATTGTTTTTTTTTCCCAGGATCCGGAAAGTGAAAATTTGGTCGATGGTTGACTTTTCTGGTCTGAAGCCACATTAATAAAGACCAATCAGATTGTTGACGAAAGGCTTCAGACGTTCACATATTACGTCAGGGAGGATCTTATTAGTGATGTTAAGTAGACTGATTGTTCTGCACATGGCGTAGTTGAAAGGATTTCTCTTCTTCAGGGTTCATGATCGGGCAAACAATGCTGCGGTTCCATTCATCGGGCATGCATTCTTCCGACCATATCTTACAGATGATTTGGTGCATGTTCCTATCTATAGATAATCGCCTACTGATTTGAACAGCTAAGCAAGTTGTGGACCATCTGCTCCAGCGGCTTTGTTGGATTTCAGCCGTGATATTGCCGTTTTCACTTCTTCTAGGTCGGGTTCACGCAATTTTTGACTATCATTGTGTCCAATGAATGGCTCCTGCCTGTTGGTAGGAATTAGTTCGTTGTACAGTCTACAGAAGTGGTCTTTCCAAATCCTCAGCATCGACTGCGATTCTACTATGATGTTTTCTTTTATATCTCTGCAGGTACCGGTTCATGCTTGAGACAGCTCCAAACTTCATTCCTGCTGTTGGCTCTCTCAACATCCTCGATCTGACACTTCGCATGTTCTCTCTTTTTTATCCTGAGAAGCCGGCGTTCCTCTCTCCTCTTTTGCTCGTAGAGCTCACGAGCAGCTCTTGTAATTCTATGCAGCGCCACTTTGTATGCCTCCTGCTTGGCTGCATGAGCCTGCCTGCATTCTTCGTCGAACCAGGCGTTTCTCTTTGGTGGCTGTGTGAAACTAAGCACATTAGAGGCGGCATCTCTAACTGCTTTCTGGCAATTTCCACTGGTCTTCGATACTTGATGTTGGCGGCATAGGACTTCTTAAGAGGTTACTTGACACTCGATCAGAGAAGAATCTGGCGGTCTCTTGCGACTGTAGCCGTCAGGAGCGATTCCTCATAGAATACATTCAGAATACAATTCAGAATACATATTAATTTTATTTCTAATATATATAAACATTATTCTTATGTAAAAGTCAATAAACGACAACGAATACGTTACAATATTGTAGGTACTTAATAGCAACTTAAACGCAACAAAACCAATATGTATTTTTCATTGCTTGCTAACAAAACTCTCATGCAAAAATCTATCATGAAACTATATTTAGCTCAAAAATTAGCGCTAACAGATTTCATACAATCTTAATAAACAGAAAATGAACACATTTGAATAAATGCCTTCAAAAATGAACAGGAGGGTTAGCGCCAGTGTTACCGCGGGAACACTATAGTGCCAAAAGGGACTCATTTTTTTTAACTTGACTCAGGGACTCACAAATTTTAGATTTGGCTCATTTTTTACGAATCCAAGTTACCTCTTATTAAAAATCACTCATCTTGACTCTGAAGTCAATGTTAATTAACATTTTCTAAAACTTTGTTCCATTTTGTAGAGAAAATTAATTTCTTTCCTGAACACCTGAACTCTGAACCTGAGGGAGATGGGAAACCAAGCTGCGGTCCAAGTTTACTGCAAGAGTATGCGTGTTTTTACCAATACTATCTCAGTAAACTTCGACATACCACCTGATTTTTGTTGCTGTTTTTTCTCATCCGATTATTTAATTTTTCTAAATTCTATCCGCAGTATGATTCTACTTCTACTTTTATCGGCAGTAGGTGTGTTTTTTTGGAAAAGCTATCCGTATCTGAGTAGTAGACTACATGTATTGCAAATACAACACGATACTGCCGATAAAAGTAGAAGTAGAATCATACTGCGGATAGAATTTAGAAAAATTCAATAATCGTCTTTAAAATGATAGCAGCGACCAACTTCTAAATACAAATATTTTACAACTGCGGATGGGTTTTTTAGGTAAATCCTACTGCACTGCGGATAGATTTGCCAAAAAAACACACCTAGTGTCGTGTTGTATTTGTAATACATGTAGTCTACTACTGCGGATTCAGATAGCTTTGCCAATAAAACACATCTGATGATAGCAGCGACCAACTTCTAAATACAAAAATTTAACAGCTGCGGATGCGTTTTTTTGGTAAATCCTACTGCACTGCGGATATATTTGCCAAAAAATCACACCTAATTATATGTATTATTTATATTAAAATCAACTCAAAAAAAAACAGAAGGGACTCATTTTTTTCAAAAGGACTCATTTTTTCAACCTCTGGGACTCACTAAAATTTGAACCCGCGGTAACACTGGTTAGCGCGAAAATCACAGCTAACTTAACTATTAAACGAGAACAAAACAACGAAACGACAGGCAAGAGTCAACACATACAGTTACAGAAACAGATCTTGTTGTCGTTATGGTTACTCGTGTAATCGAATCGTGTTCGTGTATCGTGTACGAATCGTATCGCATGTCTTGCCTGTCGTTGTTGTGTTGTGTTCTCGTTTCATAGTTAGCTGTGATTTTTGCGCTAACCCTCCTGTTCATTTTTGAAGGCATATATTCAAATGTGTTCATTTTCTGTTTATGAAGATTGTATGAAATCTGTAAGCGCTAACTTTTGAGCTTAACATAGTTTCATGATAGATTTTTGCATGAGGGTTTTGTTTCGTGTATGAAACGACTCGTAAGTCGTAACTGTATTAAGGGTATGAAGAACAATGAAGGTTTAGCGAAAAATTTGCGCTTCAGCCAGCAGCTTATTGATTTCTGTATTTTGTGGGGTAAGAGGTTTGTTGTTATTAATGTTAATGTTTATCTTATTGTTGTGAAATTTTATAAAATTTATTAAATAAATATTTATTTTGAAATTTTTTACAAGTGTATTTAAATTGAGATTCCAATAAAAAATAAGCGATGATAGAAAAGACGAAAAAACTGCTCCGACGATTCCGTCCGTCCGTCTGTCTGTCTATAATTGCATCAATAGATTTAACCACTGCTTCCGTTGACTTGAAATTAATTTTAAATATAGTAGTTTGAGCGAATTTGGATGGGTCGTTTTTTTGTTTTGTTTTTTTTTTTTAATCAAAATTTAGGGTAGCCACCATACAATTTTTTCGGCCAAAGCTTTAATTTTCTAAAAAACAGCTACCTACTCCGATTTTTCTTAAACATCCCGATTCCGAACGGCAAAGTTGAAAAACACTTTTTCATGACAGATTGATACTCTTGGAAGATTTGTCAGGTCTTCGCAAGAAGCAGTACCCGTGAAAGATAAACTAAAAACTTTATGGACACGTGTAGGACTCCAACCCACGACGTGACGTTCTGCTTAGCAGCCAACGCATCTAAGCACTAAGCCACGGGCAGCTTCAGTCCGATTAACGTCTTTTTACTTGCGACATATAGAATATATTGCAAGTATTGAATTCGTAAAAACAAAAATTTAGGTAATGATGAGATATCACATTACGATGATAAAGAAGTCGAAAAAAGTGGTCCGGCGATTCCGTCCATCTGTCTGTCTGTAAACGCACAGCCTTAACCACTGGTCCGATTGATTTCAAACTTGAAAATTAAAGGTTTGAGCAAATTCGCGTGGGTCGTTTTTTTTCATTTTTTTTCAAAATTTAGGGTAGCCACCATACGATTTTTTTGGCCAAAAACCAAAAGTTTCAATTTTCTCAAAAATGGTTCCTACAATTTTTTTCAAACTTCCTCGAAAATTTTTGTTTAAAACTCTGATATATTTTATGTAAAAAAAATATTTTTGTATTGCTCCAAAACCGTACCGCCTATAGAACCGTTTTTTTGTTATCAGATTTTCTCAAAAACTAAAAGTCCGATCAGGGTAATTTTTTTTGAAAGTACGTTTATATTGTTTAAATAATATTTTGTATTCAAAAAAAATTTTGGATTTTTTTTTTTTTAATTCTGTATCTCTAAAACGGATCAAAATTTGAAATTGCAATTTAATTAGAAAATGTATATAGTTAAACATTCTTGAATGCTGCATACCCAAATTAATTTAAGACATTTTCAAAAAATTTTATATATACAAAATTAATTTGAAAAACAACCGCTCCGACGATTTTTTTTTTATTTCAAAAATCAACAATTTCTTAAGAAATCATATGACATCATATATTTTCAGATTGAATCTTTTTTTGAGGTAGATATTTCAATTTAAATTTATATTAACGAATTAAATATTTTTTATGAGTTATAATTTGGAATACAGGAGCAAGTTCGTACGACCGAGTCGTGCAAATTTTTTGTAGGAGTATTTATGTATTGCTCAAATAATATTTTGTTTTCAAAAAACATATAAAATTTTTTAGTTTAAAAAAAAATTGTTATTAACTTGTTTTTCAATACTGCATACTCAGTTTAATTTTAGGACATTCTAGAAAAATTGTATCGGTACATAAAAAATAATTTAAGGAAAACCTTTCCATGTTAGTTAAAAAAATAAATAAATAAATAAACAACTTTTAAAGAAATCTTATGGCATAATTTTTTTCAAATAAAATGTGTTTTTTATGTATTTATACATATTTCAATTTAAATTTTTATTTATGAATTTAAAATACTTGTTTTTATTTTTAATGTTTTTGTTGTGTGTTAAGTTTGGAGTACTGAAGCAAAGTGCGTGCGACCCTGTCCTGCCAATTTTTTTAGTTGTATTTTAAACTTTCCCGAAGAACGTTGATATAGCTAACCCACAAAACTTGACCAGGAATCGCCACTGGTAGCCGTCCGACGTCGAATTTTCTTGCAGCATTTACTTGTTTTGGTCGTTGTCGGGATATTCTAAGCACTTCCTTGGCTTCGTCGTAGCCAATTTCAATTTCGTTCAAGGTAAGGGATATAAGTATGTATTATGTGAACTCAACTAAACGAAAACCATAAGCTCTTTTCACATCACACTTCACACCACTTTTAAATAATGCCCCTAAAAAATTAAAGCAAAAGCAAATGCCTCCAACAAAAGTTACCCAAACGTTATTTTCTTTTGAAGAAGTCTCTCTGACTGGAATGACCTAATTAAAAAATTAACAACAAGTAGAATCAACAAAGAATCATTCCCATCACCATCAATGACAGTCAAATGTTGTCTTTTGCAGTTAAAATTTACTCCATCCCATCAAAAAAGCTGGAAGTACTTTTACCCCGGCTTTGAAACTATAGGTACTCACTTTTAAGGTTTAAAATCAAAACAGTGTATCGCGCAGTGTTCCCTTTGTCTTTTACCGACTTTATTCAGTCTTGGTTTTGAAAAGAGGGTACGGCAGAAAATGGTAGGTTAGTTCGAGTTTAGATACTTAAAAGTACGCCAAATACTATGCCATTTTGAAAGCATGTTCATGTACCGAAAGCATTATATTCACCTACTTACCGCTTACCAGAAGTTACACACCCCCATCCCCAATTCTTGATAAGCATCCATTCCCACTCGCTTTGCCCAACTTCACATATCCAAACTCAATTGCATGGCGAAAGGCGATGGTGAAGGCGAAGGCGAAAGCGACGATGATGATGATGACGGTGGTGGTGTGTATGGAATATGACGGTTGGTGTTCCGCCTTTTTTAACTCATTTTACGGTTAGTTATGCGGGGCGAGTGAAGGGGAATTTCCGCTTGAGGCAATTAAGTCGAATTGCTTTAAAATTCCATTATAAGCACTTTGTAAACATTGAAGGACTCCTTTCATTGGTTCTTGTTGTTAATAGTGTGTTTTTGTTGTTGTTATTATTGTGAATTGTATAAGAGACTCTGCGATACTTGCTTGCGTGGAAATGAACTCCAACTAACTACCAACCAACCGACAATACTGAGTTAATTCGTTGATATTATTTCAAAGAATAAAGGTGCACAACAACAACAATCCCTACAGCCCCTTGAACCCATCTGCTTGGTTTTTCTTTTTCACTCAAAAGGAAAAAACAGAAATTTTGCAAACCACATTCACATGGTAATTGTTGAGCAATGGTGTACAGTTGTAGTGCTCCTTGAGGTCCTTGGTGTGTTGTTCAGAGATTTGTTTTTATTATTATGTACCGGGAAAATTAATTGGGATACAAAAAAAAAAATGAAAAAAAATGATACCTATTCGAACAAAACGGAAGGAAGAGAAAAAACAAGAGAGAAAAACGAGGTAGGGTTGCCCTTATAGCTGGCAATCACCAAGTTTACCCCCATTGCTTTGACATAGAAAAAAGCACCAAGTACCTATCAATGGGGTTTGCCTTTGCAGAGTTCACACCAGAAAAGCAAGAGCACCGGAACAAGGATCCGACAAAAAAGGTCAACAAAGTGGTGAACATTTTGTAATTAAATTGCAAATTAAATAATTACTTTCGAAGGTTGGTGTATGTATAGTTCAGTGCTACCGTGTTAGGTGAGTTGATATTCAGTTTTGTTGTTTGCTGTTTTTGGGACTGTATTCAAGGAGGGACCTAGAACCAACCGAAAACAAAGTCTGTTCAGTCCAAAAAGCTTGACCGACTGACCGACGCACGCAACGACTCATGTCCTCAAAATTTGGTGTGGATGATTTGGTTGCAAAGGTGTCTGTACTCTGTTCATTTGAAGACACCAATTTGTTAATATTTGGCGCTCAAATCATAGGACTAGATCAAGACGAAATATTCAAAATATTAAACAGGCAAATAGCCAAAGAAGAAAAATCGACAAAAAGTAATGAAATCAAAAAGTTAAAAATTTTACAATTCCAAAAAGCCTTACCACCAAAAAATCCAAATAGCAAAAACGTGGAGGCCAAAAGCCTAAAAGCTTCAAGCCAGAAATAATGAGAACAAAGACAAAAATTTTAAAAGTTAAAAAGTCGAAAAGTTAAAAAGAGAAAGCATGAGTAAAGCTTAGACGTGTTTCACCTCGCTCCTGCTATTTAAATAATATAAACCGTGATTCGTTTGCTTAAACGCTATACAAGACACTATACGAACTACAAATTTAATCTATTTTGTTTTGCACATTCAAATTTTATTGTAAAAAGTGCATGTCTAGTATAGACATTGAAAATAAAATATTAAATTAAAATAATTGCTTTGATTATTGAGAGTTACACTCACTCTTTGTTAAAATAAATACATACATAAAATCATGTCTGCCTGTGATAATATCTCAACCAACACCTCTACAAACATCGCCCCCATCTCCGAAGCCGCTGCCGCAACCACCAACACTGCTCTCACCACAAACGTCACTAATTTGGCACAATCAACTCCAGGGGCGAACGCAGAAAAAAAATTCGGAGGGGGTTTCAAAAAATATATATTATAGATTGATTGCACTGGTAGTCAGCCCTTTAACTTAATTTTTGTGTTTGCGTGGTCATTATTTAATTGTTGTACTTGAAACTTAGTTATTCCGATTTGTTAATATTTGCAGACTAGGAACAAATATTGCTATTTGCTACATAAAACAAATTTATTAACTATAATTCAAATAGAAGTCGGATTCTTTTATAGTCAGCCCCTTAAATTCCAGTAGTCGGCCACGGGAGTTGTCAGTAGTCAGCTCCCTTTAGTAAATTAATTATTTGTAATTTATAAGCCGTTGTTAAATCTTAAATGCATTAACAACCCTTTTTCAAAAACTGTTTATTTCTAAATAAATAAAAGACAACATACAACAAATAATTAATTAAATTAATTAATTAAAAACAACCCTATATTTCAGTCAAATATGTATATTTTTCCAAATAATCCAAGATCATTTCCAACACTTTAAAAAGTACGTCTTCGTAACTGTGTTTGAAATTTTGTGAATATTTTTTTTTTTTGTAATCGATTTTCCAGTTTTTTAAATGCGCCCATGGGCTATATTACACAGCCCGTGGACGTATTGTATTGGGTAAAAGAGCGTACAAGGTGATTCCGTTAATACACAGAAGTCGCTTGATTCCAATGAAAGGAGGGATTAGTGACCATCGACTAAAGCAGTCCTGAGCTTTTTATATTAATTTCCATAATCCGTTTGTTGAAACTATATTTGCCACATATTAGGAAAACGTCTAGAATTGTATCAGATCTGCCTAAGAGGGAAGCCTCATTTATCCGGCACACTTTTGCAACAGCTTGAGGAGGGAGCACATAGGGAAACACAAGCAAAGGTGTCGTCACTCAAGAGAAAAAGTACAGTGATCGCCACATATTCGTTTCCGTGTTGTACACTACAAAGATTTTTCCAACCTCTTGGCGACTCCTGTTTTTGGAGATAGGCTGAATGATGTTTCATCTCCATTCAGAATCTTGAGCGGTCTTCAAAAATACCGGCTGCGTCACGTCAATCTCTTCTAAATACTCATACGTCCCGGTCACTCGTCCTCTGCTGTTCTGAGTCCCTCAGTTCATAATGTAATGTAACATCTTGAGAAGGCGTAGTAATACGTTTTCCCTTCAAGGCTATCTTTGAAAGCAGACCTACGTTTGTCCTCACGATAGAAGTTTGTCACCAAGAGGTCTGTGGGCTTCTGAGGAAAGACACACTTGGCAAGGTATATGAGCCACTTAACAAGCTTGTTTAATTCAGCTCGATGATGGAACTTGTTCCGAAACGCGAAGCTTATAATTTTAAACTTTATTTAATTTAATAGTTGTGAAATTTTATAAAATTTATTAAATAAATATTTATTTTAAAATTTTTAATAAGTGCACCTATTTAAATTAATAAGCTTGTGTTCTTCGGCTAAATTAAAGACAGTTTCCAGTCCCTTTGTTTTCTACATTTCTACCATAGATACAATTTTGTAATCTTCCTCGAGGGACCACGTATGCTTCTCTGATCGGCCAATTGTGCTGTTGTTTTTACTAATACGTTCGAGGTACTTGTGGAATTCACATTTTGCTTTCTGTTCGGAACTTCCCGTTTTCAGAGTGCTGGAAGTTAAGATATTTTTTTGAAACTAAGCTTTTCTTATTATTTGCCTACACTACCTATTTATGTTGTTAAAGAAACAAATCATTTGCTAATCTATTAATCGTAAAAGGCTGACATAAGAGTACTTGTCTTCTAAAGTCGGCTCTTACGTTTATATAAGCGGCTGACTACTGAAAGTACATTTTAAAAAAAACTTTTTTTGCGCCAATCAAGAGAGAATACAATTTCCATTTAAACTGCATTTTCAGGTAAAAAAAATTAAAAAATAGAAGGTTTCAGCCTTGTATTGCAACGACGCAACATGCTCGTTTGCATTATTCCCTACACGGCGAAAACAAAATTGGCGAACATCATTTCGTAATTCGTACTTGTTGATTCTTTAAGGTGTGTGTGAGGATGTGTCAAAAAGTGAAGCTAAGTCACTGCGCTATTGGTTATTTCATAGAAAAAATGAGATTTGCTTGCGACTATCTCCCTACATGTGAACTGAACAACGAAGCCTACGAAAACAAGAAAATCGAAAATGTTTGGCAACAGCGAACCATCTACCAATTATGACGAATTTAAGGCGAGCACGAGCATGTTCGTCGTTTAGGGATTCCTTTAAGTATGTGTGATTTGGTGTGGCTATGATAAAGGTTTTTTTTTCGTAGATTTTGTTCCCAACCCCCGTTAGATTCGAAACGACCGATGCAATGTATTTCCAAAAAGATAAGTGAATTTTTGTATATTTTCATCGCAGCTCCCGTTATTTGGGACCTACCAATCGTAACAGATTCATTAAAATTTCTCGTTTAACATAGTTTGAGAATTTGAGTTGGAAATTTACTTTGTACCATTTCTGTATTTTTTTTTCTTTTGAAGAATAATGGATATTTGTTTACTGCACATATTTTCATATTTCGGAGGGGGTTTTAACCCCTAAAACCCCTACCTGCGTTCGCCCCTGATCAACTCCAAACACTCCAAACAGTATTCAGCTAAGTACTAACAATAACCATAATACAAAAAATAGCACAAACACCAAAAATAACAAAGCTAATGCAAAAAACGCCAAAACACCAACCACAAGGACAGGTTCTTTTTCGTCAAGTAGCCCAGCCGTTGTCGTTAGTGGTTCCACACGATCCAAAACAAAATTAAAGCTTCAAACGAACGGTCAAACTCCGATAAAAACGTCATTGTTAACGAAAGCAAATAATAACAGCCAAACGATCTTGCCCGAACATCTTCGTGCGTTTGAATCAAGTCTCTTTGACAAGTTCAAATGCTTGCTATCTACTCTTGAAGATAATATGAAAGACGAAATAAACCAAACTATAACCGCGTTATGTGGAAGAGTGCAACAATGTGAGAGAGACATTCTTACATTGCGACAAGAAAACGAAAAAATTAAAGACCAACTTGAGGATTATCGACGTCAGCAGCGACTCAGTGATGTTGTTGTAACTGGATTACCAGTCATAGCAAATAAGAGTCCAATTGATCTTGCTAACCAAATAGCAAAAAAAGTCCAACACACGATAACTCCTCATATTGATGCTTTTCGCTTGCGCTCTCAGAATCACAACCACACTGGCGATGCCCCGTTGCTGATAAGATTATCATCACCTGCTGAGAAAAAAGCACTACTCTCTGCTTTTCAAACAAACAAAGGGTTGACAGTCTCTCAGCTATTTAATGATGATGATGTGTCAAACACTTTTAATGCTAACACACTGAACCGTCGAATTTACATAAATGAAAGCTTAACACCGCAAAACAGTGCATTGATGCGACATGCTCTTCAACTTAGAAAGGAGGGAATTATTTTTTCTGCGAGATCAAAGAATGGTTTTATCTATGTAAAAAAGAGCATTGACGATACGGAGATAAAAATCCAATCGAGTTCTCTCTCTAGTATAGAAGTCCCGACACCACAAGCCAATAATTTAAATGACGCCAGGAGCGGATTAGCCACCAGTTCTTGATTTATTTATTTATTTTTATAATTTAACTATTTATTTTTTATTTATTTATTTGTTTTTATTGTAAAACCTGTTTATTTCTTTCTTCTTTATTTATTTCTAAATTTTGTTTATTGTTTTGTATTTTGTTTTCTTTTGTGATAGTTTTTTTATTGTTTGTATTCAAATTATTATTGGTTGGACTGCCACTATGGATGGTTATTCAGTAAAATCAGTTATCAAAATACTCTCTAATGCCCGTGAAGGTTTCAAGGTATGTTGCATTAATGCTCGTAGCCTTAATATGAATAAACTAGACTATCTAAGATATGTGTTTGACTCTTCTGGGGTGGATATTATTTGCATAACAGAGACATGGTTTAGGCCTGATACTCCAAGTAATATATATGACATTAAAAACTACAATTTAGTTCGAAATGATAGAGTTACAGACACAATAGGCGGAGGAGTGGCAATATATTGCAATTCATCTCTTGATTGTAAAGTCCTTATAAAATCAGAGAATAATGGTATAGAGTTTTTAATATTGGAGATTTCGGATGGGAATATAAAGTGTGTTTTGGGTGTAGGTTATAATCCAAATAGGAGTATTTCTCCTGAACCCCTTTTTGCTGCTTTACAACAATACTCGCCCTCATATGAACACATTATTATCTGTGGTGATTTTAATGCAGATCTCTTACATCTGGATACTCGATCGAACCAGCTAAGAGATATAATTGCTACAAACGGACTGCATATATCGAACGTTTATGCCACCCGTTTTGCGCCTAACGCAACTCCTAGTCTTCTTGACCTTATGATTGTTTCTGATCTTTCTAATGTTTTTCTGCAAGACCAACTTTCTTTGGATGGTGTATCTGACCACGATCTTCTGTTTTGCACTTACAACATTGATTTTTCCCGTGTGCCAACTCCGCTAACTTTTCAGTTCAGAGATTTTAAATCAGTAGATAGCCTTGCCTTACAAAATGACGCAATACAGTTCCCCTGGCACTTTTGTCACAACTTTACTAGTTCTACTGATAAAATTGACTGCTTTCAATCCATGGTTTTTGAACTATTTGAAAAGCATGTTCCTATTAAAACACTGTCCGTGCGTAGCAAGAATTGTCCTTGGTTTACTTCTGATGTTAAAAGGGCGATAGGAAATCGAAGAAGGTCATACTCTAAGTGGAAGCAAAGTCCTACTAATGAAAATTGGGAAATTTTTTGTCGATTTAGAAATTATGCTACATATGTTACTCGGAGATCCAAAAAAAGATATTTCGTGACAAAACTAGATCCAAACCAGTCTTCTCGTAAGCTTTGGAGTAATCTTCGTTCAATTGGAATTGGTAAAAGTGTTATAACTCAAAACTATCATCCTGATCCTAATGATTTAAATAATACTTTTGTTCTGAAAGACAGCCAGAACCTTGAATTTGAACAAAATAATCAAATCCTGTGTAGCTCGTCAACTGTCTTTGAATTTGTTACTGTCTCTGAATTTGAAGTTCTTGAAAGCGTTCGATCTATCAAATCTGATGCTATAGGAGAGGATGGAGTGCCATTGGGTTTCATAAAAATGATTATACCCTTTGTCTTAAGTACATTGACGCAATTGCTTAATTTCTGTATTGTTTCCTCATCGTTCCCTGAAAGTTGGAAAATAGCGAAGGTTATTCCTGTAGCCAAGAAAAACAACCCTAGTGGTTGCGCAGATTTTCGTCCTATTAGTATTCTTCCATGTCTGTCAAAAGTCTTTGAGAAAATCTTAGCAACACAAATCTCGAGTCATTTTAAGAGATTTAACTTATTATCACCATTACAGTCGGGCTTCCGGGCAGATCATAGTTGCCAAACTGCTATAATCAAAGTCCTAGATGATATAAGATGTGAATATGATTTGGACAACCTAACTGTTCTATGTTTGCTTGATTTTTCAAAGGCTTTTGACAGAGTTTACCATCATTTACTTTGCCAGAAGTTAAGGCACTATTTTGGATTTCATGAGAGAGCAGTGCATCTTATATGGTCTTATTTGTACAATCGCCGCCAAAAAGTAAATATTGCTCATAAACAATCAGATTCTCTGAGCTTGGTTATGGGCGTTCCACAAGGTTCTATTTTAGGACCCTTACTGTTCTGTGCTTTCATTAATGACCTACCAACTGTTTGCTCAGATGTTGTGGTACATCTTTATGCAGATGATGTACAGTTATACTTGTCGCGTCCTATTGGTCTACAGGAAGACTTAATATGCAGAATGAACGAAGATCTTATGGCAATTTCGAAATGGTCACTTAATAATGGACTTACACTAAATCCGAACAAAACTCAACTTATTGCAATCTCCAAAAAGTATATTGATACCTCACTTTTACCTCCCATCTTCCTCTCCTCATTCCAGCTTAGTTTTGTAGACAATGTTACAAGTCTTGGGTTCAAAATCAATAGAACACTTTCAGCCGAAAATCATATAAACCATACAGTTGGGAGAATCTACTGTGGACTACGTAAACTATGGCCCTTTTCTACCATTACGCCAGTAAACACCAAACTAAGACTTATAAAAACATTACTTTTACCATTAATCGACTACGCAAGTGTCGTCTATTGTAAACCTGATTCTCATTCTCAGCATAAACTGCTTGTGGCTTTTAATGACATGTTAAGATATGTATATGGTCTACGGAGACACGAACATATCTCTCACTATCATCAACTAGTGCTTGGATGTTCTTTGCATCAGTTTCTCGATGCTAGATGTTGTATATTTTTACACAAAATTATACAAAATAAGTCGCCATTATACCTTTATCGTAAACTACAATTCACACAATCTGCTCGAACTACAAATCTCTTAGTACCAACCTTCAACTACTTGAATTCTTCACGGCTCTTCATTGTGCATGCAACTAAGCTTTGGAATTCTTTACCGATTTGCGTCAAAAGGATAATAGGGATACAAAACTTCAAAAATGCTATCACAGCTCATTTTCGTTAATTTTCGTTTTAATTTAAGAATGAACAAAATTGAAATTAAACAGGTTTAGATTAGCTAACATTAATATTAATATATGTATAAAAATAAAAATTTTAAATTAATTAAGATTAATCTATTAAATATCTCAAGTATAACTAGAAAATAATAATCTCTTTGATTTTTGTATAATTTTGTATCCGTATTGTTTAAGTACTATAAAAGACAAAGTCTTACTTGTACATTGATTTTAAATAAATTGAAATTGAAATTGAAATTGAAAACTGCTTAAAAACGAAAAAGTAGGAAAAGCAAAGAGCTTAATAGTCAAGAAGCCAAAAAGCTAAAATAGAAGAAGAAAGAATAAAAGTGGAAAAGCCAGAACTCCAAAAATCTAAAAAGCTGATAGCAAAAATAAAATAGGGGCCCAAAAAAGGAAAAAAAAGCGCAAAAAAACTTACAAAATAGTCAATAGGCCGGATCACTGCGACGTTGGCACCTCGGAATGTGCGGACATCTTGCATGCTAGAGAAGTGTCGTGCGTCGATCGCAATGTGATCAGTCTGGTTGACGGTTGATTGAACAGGAGATTTTCATGTCCCCTTGCGGATATCGAGATGTGGGAATCGCGTACTTGCTACCATTATCTACGTCTAGCCCCGCAGCGAAATCGATTAGCCGTTATCGGAGGTGGTATCGTGTAGGATAAGCCGTCCGGTTAGGACAAGTTTATTTTCATAGTGCGGGCATTGCTCATAGGTTCAAAGAGCTCGTAGAACCTGTCTTTGTCCTTGACCTTTTCCTCAGTGGGGGCGTGATCGCAGATGAGGCTTAGGTTTGTGAATTAAGCGTTGGTGCGGATTGTCGTGATGCGCTCATACACTGAGTCGAAACTCAAGACCTTCTTCCTGAGTCAAGTCCCAACTACAAATCCACATCCAAATAGACGTAGCGCAGTTCCTAATTTTTCGTAGACCCGGACCATCACATTGCATTTCTTGGATGGCGTTTATATCTTCTTTATAATAATCTAGGGCTTACTCTTCCTACTTGTTCGACTTAACGTGAACTATTATGGTACTTAACGTTCAAAGTGCAAAGCCAAAATTTCTTGTCCTTAAATCGTTTGCCTGGGTCGTCATCATTAATTCCGTCCGTATCCTAGGCTTGTTGTTGAGCAAGGAGCCGACCAAACCGCTCCTAATAGGCCTGGGCTGCGAATATATCGTAGTAGCACTATAAATTGTTCATACTGACTCCACCGATGTTTCTATTTAGGGAATTCTTCCGCTGCCGCCTGTAGTAGAAAAGAGACATCGTTGGTACCCCCCCCCCCCCTCTTGTTGTGGACGCTTGTGTCCTCTTGAATGCACCGTTTCTACCCTACGAACATCATAATTGTAACAAGTCTTTGAAAGTTTTTGTCAAAGAATCCAAAAAATTCTTGCGAAACTTATATATCGACAGACAAAAAAAAAGCTGTTTGCTGAAATACTTACAATTTTACCAATCTAAAAAAGATCCTTTCAAGGGATTGGTATTGTTCTTACCTGACTCTAAATTTACATAATAATCATAGGTCAATGAAGCTTTTGAAATACCATTGTGCACACTTACTATTCTATTTCTTTCAAAACCCTACAAAGAAATTAAAATCACATAGAAAAGCGATCTCAACCTTAATTCAATGATGAAACCTCAAGAGCTTTTGATAAGGTATTGAAACCAAAATCAAATGTAAGGTTTGCAAAATACCATAAACATTCATTTACAAATAACAATAAACAAATATCTTCTCAAATCAAAATTAATTCCATTTATTTGTTTTCGAATTTGCTTTCTTCCAATCGAGACTCGATACCAGTAATTAGGACCAAAGAACAGTGACGATTTTCCAAAAAAGAATTACCCAAAAATTGAATTAATTATCTCAACATTTCGATTTAATCTTTCATCATTTACATAACTTTAAATAAATCTTTTTCACAATAAGGCCGTGTGCGAATTCAGTTAAAAATGGGTTAAAACTTGACGTTTGGTTAAATTTTGACACTTCGCATTATTTGACTAGCTGCTGAGCAGGTTAAAAAATGACAGTAGTGGTTAAAAATTCATCCATTTTTATTTTTTAACCACAATTCATCCAATTCGCACACGGCCTAAAGAAAACAAAGACGAATATGAATAATCGAGATCATTTAACTCCAATGATAGTCCAGTCACTTTAGGGTTTCACCTCGGAATTTGAGATAATAAGCTGGAAACTCGTATACAGCTTTATTTTGGTGTTCTAAAAGTTGTCTCAAAAGTCTCATATTATCTCGTGTCTGCGTCATAAGTTATTCGAGGTCAAAGGTCATGAAAATCGGTTTTTGGCAATTATCTCTGTTTCTATGGTTCCAATCACTTCAACACCTATTACGAAAATTAAAGATAAGAAAATTTGCCACAACTTTTGTCTAAACTTTTTTTCTATACGCTCAACCCTTTTCGAGATAGAGGGCGGAGAGCACCCAGCGCTCAGGCATATATACTGTAATACAAGGTCAACCGTGAATCTCGGTGAATAATACCTTGTATACAGTTACTAAATTATTAATACATTGTATTAAATGATGTTATGTATATATACTAGCTGACCCGGCAGACTTCGAAAAAAAAACTTTACTTGACATTTTTTTGTTGTCGATATTTTTCCTTTTTTAGATTTGTTTCTTTTGAGATATGGCCTTGGAAGCGGGAAGTGTAGTAGCGGGGTAGTGGGGTAGCGAGGAGCGGGTAAGAGGTAGCGGGTATCAGGTAGAAGTAGCGGGTAGTGGGTAGCAGGTAGCTATGGAGGGTAGGAGGGTAGTGGGCAGTGTACTAGCAGGGTACAAAAGTTAAGGTCTTTTTTTTATCAGATTTTTTTGATGAAAAACTCGGAAAACTCATTGGTTTGCAAGGGGAGAAGCATGTAATTGTAGTAAAGTGGCTCTCAAATGGAAAACTGGAAAATTTCAAAATGGGTTTTCAAAAGGAACTCGGAAAACTCATTGGTTTTAAAATGGAAAATTGCATATTATTGCAGGTGCATTGGTTTTCAAATGGAAAATTTCAAAGTAGGTTTTCGAATAGAAAATAGAAATTTCTTGATGAAAAACTCGGAAAATTCATTGGTTTGCAAAGGGAAAATTGCGTGTTATTGCAGGAGCAGTGGTTTTCAAATGGAAAACTGGAACATTTGTGATGAGGAACTAGAATGCAAGAAAAAGTAAAAAAAAAAATGGAAAATTTGAAATGCAAACAAAATTTGATTAAACAAAATTTCAAAAACACTGTTTCAATTGAAATGCATTACTTTTGAAATGGTAAAATGAAAAGTTCGTAAAATGGAAAGTTCGTGCCGTTTGTCATCAAATTTTGACAAAATGTTCGAGTATTATTACAGTAGGGTTTTTAAGAAAATTGTACAAAATCGGCCAAGCCGTTCATAAGATGTAGAAAAAAAATGTGGAAACACAATTTTCCCTACAGAACGTTAACCATATCCTTAACAAAGTTGTTGTGCATGAGGCAACGAAGCTTTCTGAGTTGTCACGACCTTATTAGCTGACAAAGTAAACGTTGTTTTCTTAGATATATAAAAATGTCATACAAATTCGCTGAGGACTCACTGATTTTATACCAGTGGAGTGTTTAGAACCAAATGTTGAGGGAATGTTCGCTTAGTGGCGTAGATGGGTTCTTATTATTTTGTACAAAATCGACCACGCCGTTTTCATGAGAAATGGCCAGGGTAGTGGTTGATGGGGTAGCGGGGTAATGGGAAGCGGATAGCGGGTTGACGGATAGTGAGTAGTTAGAAGCAGGGTAAGGGGCAGCTGGATAACAGGTAACAGGGTAGCGTGTATCGCGTAGAAATACTGGGTATCCGGCAGTGTTTAGTGGTGTGACGGGTAGCGGGGTAACTGGTTGACAGAGTTGTGGGGTAGTAGGGTAGCAGGTTGTGTAGTGGGCTACAAAAGTTTAGATCTTTTATTTATCGCTTTACGCAGTGCGAAGTCTGCCGGGTCAGCTAGTATATATATACAGGGTGTCCCAAAACTCAACGATAAGCCGGAACCAGGGGGTGGCCCTATTCATGACTGCATGGAAAAAAATATAAAAAAAATCAAACGCCATTTTGTTTCAAATTACAACAAAAAATGTAAATTCTCAAAATAAAAAAATCTCTCTTGACATTTTTTGCTACTGTGACCACAATTTTTCATTAATTTTTGATTTTATATTTTTATCAGAATCTAAAAACATATAGCATCCTTTCCTAGTTTCCAAAAATTCCAAATTTTTAGCGGTTTTTCCACGAAAATTAATCAAAAAAGTTTTTTTCCATAAAATTTTAATTTTTTTTTTAGTTTCAGTCCACTTTCAGTCATCGTGGTTATAAAAAAAATGTATTTACACTACCATGGCATCTTTTTTAAAAAATTGGCGCAGGTTATCAAGATTCTAAATTGGTATAACACTTTGGCTAAACTTGCCAAAAAAAGAAGTAATGCATACTTTTTCATAACATCAACCGATTTTCAAAAACTTTTTCTATTCAAATAAATCACTTCCCTATAAGTCTTCAGAATGAAGCACGTTTTATTTGGGCCCAAATATTTTCTGTTTGTTTATTTTAAATCGTCGTAATGTTCATTTAATTAAAATACAAAAATTCTAAATAAGAAAAAATGCATAAGTGCCATTTAGGAGTACAAACATATTTTATTTATTTTTTACAGTAAATGTTCGAATTTTTTGCCACCTGCATCAATATACGATGTTGTTGAATTATTTTCAGTTTCCGTGAATTGTCAATACCATCTGCTCTTGGTCTTCTAGCACTTCTTCTTTCTAAACGCCCTTCCAAAAACTCTTGATGCACATTTATAAAAACCCGATAATCTGGATATCTTCCAACATTTTTGAACCTTTTTCGGTATATTCGAGTAGCAGAATTAGCATTGCACCGGCATTCTCCGTACACTATGTGCATGTTTACGTATCCGAGGGGGCATACGGCAATGGCATGATAAAAATGATGAAAGTTCAAGGATTTTTCAAAAACTAGTACACAATTTCGAAACCACACTTGAAATTAACACATTAATGGAATAAAAAAAACAGTGGAAACAGATCGTACTAAATTTTGAAGAAAACGCATCAGAAAACCTATTTTTTCCATAAAGTGAAGTGATTTCTCTGAACAAATTTTTTGTTTGAAAATCGGTTGTTGTTATGAAAAAGTATTCAATACTTCTTGTTCTGGCAAGTTTAGCCAAAGTGTTATACCATTTTAGAATCTCGATAACCTGCGCCAATTTTTTAAAAAAGATGCCATGGTAGTGTCCATACATTTTTTTATAACCACGATGACTGAAAGTAGACTGAAACTAAAAAAAATTAAAATTTTATGGAAAAAAAACTTTTTTGATTAATTTTCGTGGAAAAACCGCTAAAAATTTGGAATTTTTGGAAACTAGGAAAGGATGCTGTATGTTTTTAGATTCTGATAAAAATATAAAATCAAAAATTAATGAAAAATTGTGGACACAGTAGCAAAAAATGTCAAGAGAGATTTTTTTATTTTGAGAATTTACATTTTTTGTTGTAATTTGAAACAAAATGGCGTTTGATTTTTTTTATATTTTTTTTCCATGCAGTCATGAATAGGGCCACCCCCTGGTTCCGGCTTATCGTTGAGTTTTGGGACACCCTGTATATAACATCATTTAATACAATGTATTAATAATTTAATAACTGTATACAAGGTATTATTCACCGAGATTCACGGTTGACCTTGTATTACAGTATATATGCCTGAGCGCTGGGTGCTCTCCGCCCTCTATCTCGAAAAGGGTTGAGCGTATAGAAAAAAAGTTTAGACAAAGGTTGTGGCAAATTTTCTTATCTTTAATTTTCATAATAGGTGTTGAAGTGATTGGAACCATAGAAACAGAGATAATTGCCAAAAACCGATTTTCATGACCTTTGACCTCGAATAACTTACGACGCAGACACGAGACAATATGAGACTTTTGAGACAACTTTTAGAACACCAAAATAAAGCTGTATACGAGTTTCCAGCTTATTATCTCAAATTCCGAGATTGAACCCTTTTTTTCTCTAAAGTGACTGGACTATGATTGTCTAGATACAGTACAGTCAAGGGCTTTCCTTGAGCAGGCGTATTTTGTTAAATAAAAGCTGATTGTACTGTGTTGGTTTGGGTGTAGGCCTTATTGTTTTAAATTTAATCTAAATAGTATTCCTCTTCACTCACCAGGGACATCCCGATCCCATCTACATTAAATGCACTTTTAAGACCATGTAGAAGAGTACGTAAACAAATTTAAAGACCTAAAAACCTAAACCAAAGAAAAAAGAAAAAAAACGACACAATCTTAAGAAAGGACAATCGAGCTGAGAAGAAAGTTTTCAAAAGAAGAGAGAAACTTAGAGATACAAAAGTCGTCTTTTTCGACTCCAAACTACATCACACAATCCGTTTCTTCTAGATTCCCCAATTGCATGCGAGAAAGTGCATCGCACACCATACCCAGCGGCATTCTCATCTTTAGCTGGATGTAACTCTGTATCTCTCTAACATCACACGATTAAATTGAATTTGAAATTGAAATTCAAGCAAACACACCGACAGCTTTCAATCCTTCATTACAAAGTAGTATCTCTGTCTAAGGCTATGCTATTCGGGGCTACTGCAACTTCTAACTCACATATGCACATCATTGCTCAAGAATTTTCTCGGGCATATACATAGATAGTCCAGTCACTTTAGAGAAAAAAAAGGGTTCAATCTCGGAATTTGAGATAATAAGCTGGAAACTCGTATACAGCTTTATTTTGGTGTTCTAAAAGTTGTCTCAAAAGTCTCATATTATCTCGTGTCTGCGTCGTAAGTTATTCGAGGTCAAAGGTCATGAAAATCGGTTTTTGGCAATTATCTCTGTTTCTATGGTTCCAATCACTTCAACACCTACTATGAAAATTAAAGATAAGAAAATTTGCCACAACTTTTGTCTAAACTTTTTTTCTATACGCTCAACCCTTTTCGAGATAGAGGGCGGAGAGCACCCAGCGCTCAGGCATATATACTGTAATACAAGGTCAACCGTGAATCTCGGTGAATAATACCTTGTATACAGTTACTAAATTATTAATACATTGTATTAAATGATGTTATATACAGGGTGTCCCAAAACTCAACGATAAGCCGGAACCAGGGGGTGGCCCTATTCATGACTGCATGGAAAAAAAATATAAAAAAAATCAAACGCCATTTTGTTTCAAATTACAACAAAAAATGTAAATTCTCAAAATAAAAAAATCTCTCTTGACATTTTTTGCTACTGTGTCCACAATTTTTCATTAATTTTTGATTTTATATTTTTATCAGAATCTAAAAACATACAGCATCCTTTCCTAGTTTCCAAAAATTCCAAATTTTTAGCGGTTTTTCCACGAAAATTAATCAAAAAAGTTTTTTTTCCATAAAATTTTAATTTTTTTTAGTTTCAGTCTACTTTCAGTCATCGTGGTTATAAAAAAATGTATGGACACTACCATGGCATCTTTTTTAAAAAATTGGCGCAGGTTATCGAGATTCTAAAATGGTATAACACTTTGGCTAAACTTGCCAGAACAAGAAGTATTGAATACTTTTTCATAACAACAACCGATTTTCAAACAAAAAATTTGTTCAGAGAAATCACTTCACTTTATGGAAAAAATAGGTTTTCTGATGCGTTTTCTTCAAAATTTAGTACGATCTGTTTCCACTGTTTTTTTTATTCCATTAATGTGTTAATTTCAAGTGTGGTTTCGAAATTGTGTACTAGTTTTTGAAAAATCCTTGAACTTTCATCATTTTTATCATGCCATTGCCGTATGCCCCCTCGGATACGTAAACATGCACATAGTGTACGGAGAATGCCGGTGCAATGCTAATTCTGCTACTCGAATATACCGAAAAAGGTTCAAAAATGTTGGAAGATATCCAGATTATCGGGTTTTTATAAATGTGCATCAAGAGTTTTTGGAAGGGCGTTTAGAAAGAAGAAGTGCTAGAAGACCAAGAGCAGATGGTATTGACAATTCACGGAAACTGAAAATAATTCAACAACATCGTATATTGATGCAGGTGGCAAAAAATTCGAACATTTACTGTAAAAAATAAATAAAATATGTTTGTACTCCTAAATGGCACTTATGCATTTTTTCTTATTTAGAATTTTTGTATTTTAATTAAATGAACATTACGACGATTTAAAATAAACAAACAGAAAATATTTGGGCCCAAATAAAACGTGCTTCATTCTGAAGACTTATAGGGAAGTGATTTATTTGAATAGAAAAAGTTTTTGAAAATCGGTTGATGTTATGAAAAAGTATGCATTACTTCTTTTTTTGGCAAGTTTAGCCAAAGTGTTATACCAATTTAGAATCTTGATAACCTGCGCCAATTTTTTAAAAAAGATGCCATGGTAGTGTAAATACATTTTTTTTATAACCACGATGACTGAAAGTGGACTGAAACTAAAAAAAAATTAAAATTTTATGGAAAAAAACTTTTTTGATTAATTTTCGTGGAAAAACCGCTAAAAATTTGGAATTTTTGGAAACTAGGAAAGGATGCTATATGTTTTTAGATTCTGATAAAAATATAAAATCAAAAATTAATGAAAAATTGTGGTCACAGTAGCAAAAAATGTCAAGAGAGATTTTTTTATTTTGAGAATTTACATTTTTTGTTGTAATTTGAAACAAAATGGCGTTTGATTTTTTTTATATTTTTTTCCATGCAGTCATGAATAGGGCCACCCCCTGGTTCCGGCTTATCGTTGAGTTTTGGGACACCCTGTATATATATACTAGCTGACCCGGCAGACTTCGCACTGCCTAAATCGATAAATAAAAGATCTAAACTTTTGTAGCCCACTACACAACCTGCTACCCTACTACCCCACAACTCTGTCAACCAGTTACCCCGCTACCCGTCACACCACTAAACACTGCCGGATACCCAGTATTTCTACGCGATACACGCTACCCTGTTACCTGTTATCCAGCTGCCCCTTACCCTGCTTCTAACTACTCACTATCCGTCAACCCGCTATCCGCTTCCCATTACCCCGCTACCCCATCAACCACTACCCTGGCCATTTCTCATGAAAACGGCGTGGTCGATTTTGTACAAAATAATAAGAACCCATCTACGCCACTAAGCGAACATTCCCTCAACATTTGGTTCTAAACACTCCACTGGTATAAAATCAGTGAGTCCTCAGCGAATTTGTATGACATTTTTATATATCTAAGAAAACAACGTTTACTTTGTCAGCTAATAAGGTCGTGACAACTCAGAAAGCTTCGTTGCCTCATGCACAACAACTTTGTTAAGGATATGGTTAACGTTCTGTAGGGAAAATTGTGTTTCCACATTTTTTTTCTACATCTTATGAACGGCTTGGCCGATTTTGTACAATTTTCTTAAAAACCCTACTGTAATAATACTCGAACATTTTGTCAAAATTTGATGACAAACGGCACGAACTTTCCATTTTACGAACTTTTCATTTTACCATTTCAAAAGTAATGCATTTCATTTGAAACAGTGTTTTTGAAATTTTGTTTAATCAAATTTTTTTTGCATTTCAAATTTTCCATTTTTTTTTTACTTTTTCTTGCATTCTAGTTCCCCATCACAAATGTTCCAGTTTTCCATTTGAAAACCACTGCTCCTGCAATAACACGCAATTTTCCCTTTGCAAACCAATGAATTTTCCGAGTTTTTCATCAAGAAATTTCTATTTTCTATTCGAAAACCTACTTTGAAATTTTCCATTTGAAAACCAATGCACCTGCAATAATATGCAATTTTCCATTTTAAAACCAATGAGTTTTCCGAGTTCCTTTTGAAAACCCATTTTGAAATTTTCCAGTTTTCCATTTGAGAGCCACTTTACTACAATTACATGCTTCTCCCCTTGCAAACCAATGAGTTTTCCGAGTTTTTCATCAAAAAAATCTGATAAAAAAAAGACCTTAACTTTTGTACCCTGCTAGTACACTGCCCACTACCCTCCTACCCTCCATAGCTACCTGCTACCCACTACCCGCTACTTCTACCTGATACCCGCTACCTCTTACCCGCTCCTCGCTACCCCACTACCCCGCTACTACACTTCCCGCTTCCAAGGCCATATCTCAAAAGAAACAAATCTAAAAAAGGAAAAATATCGACAACAAAAAAATGTCAAGTAAAGTTTTTTTTTCGAAGTCTGCCGGGTCAGCTAGTATATATACATAACATCATTTAATACAATGTATTAATAATTTAGTAACTGTATACAAGGTATTATTCACCGAGATTCACGGTTGACCTTGTATTACAGTATATATGCCTGAGCGCTGGGTGCTCTCCGCCCTCTATCTCGAAAAGGGTTGAGCGTATAGAAAAAAAGTTTAGACAAAAGTTGTGGCAAATTTTCTTATCTTTGATTTTTATAATAGGTGTTGAAGTGATTGGAACCATAGAAACAGAGATAATTGCCAAAAACCGATTTTCATGACCTTTGACCTCGAATAACTTATGACGCAGACACGAGATAATATGAGACTTTTGAGACAACTTTTAGAACACCAAAATAAAGCTGTATACGAGTTTCCAGCTTATTATCTCAAATTCCGAGGTGAAACCCTAAAGTGACTGGACTAAGAAGGAAATGCAAACTTAAAGAAAAAAAAACACACATTTTGGGGGGAAAGTTAGTGGATAAAATTGGTGGGTATCTGTCTATGGATGGATGTGTGTTTTATGTTTTCATTTCTGTAATAAAATATGCAGAAGGACCGACGATAGTTTTCATTTATATCAGCAAAATTTATATCCTTTTTTTTGTTACATTTACTAAAAATACATATAGTTGGTCTGTAGTGTGTCGAAGAGATACTTTTGGTCCGGAAACCGGTTGTATATGCTTGAATTTAATTTAACTGGTTTTTGTTCTTTGCAAGTCCTTATGCTTAAGGGGATTATGATGTGTAATTGCGGTTACCATATTTTTGGGAGCTTATTTAGAGTAAAGTGTATATTAAATTAACAGCTTGGTTAGGAGATTGGGAGACCGTAGAATTTGAATCGGAAAAGTGGTTCTGAAAAACCCATCATTCTATTATAATAAGACACCGATTCAATGGAATTCAAAGAGAGCTTAAGGACTGTATACAGGGTGTCCGGGAATTCCCTTGCCATACTTCGGGACGTGATTCTTGGTCATATTCAAAGAAAAAAATTGTTAAGCAATAAAGTCTGATTTCTAAATTTGACATCGCGTTTTGACATTTTAACGAGAGGCTTTGGTGTCTCCTAACCGACCCATGCAAAGATTAATTCCTCTATCAGCACTAATGTTAGGGACCTCATTTTGGATATTTTTTTAGTTTTAATATAAATAATACTCTACTGTACGTAGGTACGTGTGTATGGTTTTTGTTTTTGTGTTATTTAACACTAGTCAGTTTATTTGTTATAGTTTTGTTTTTGTGTTTAACACTGCAGTTAGGCTGCGTCCGTCAATTCCATTTATGTTGTTTGAACAACGATAGCTAGTGTCAAAACTAGTGTCAAAACTTTCAATAATCTGACCCTTGGTGTACGCAACGAATTTGTGACACAAAGATAGGAAATCAGAAAAAATTGAAGCGGAACAAGATAGCATACTTTGAGGAGCTTGTAAAAATGCGCCTATCATTAGGCGTTTTTCTTTTTTACATCTGAACAGAGCTTGAACTGTCAAACGAAAAATTGTGTTTCTTTTTTAGTTCTGAGTGTTCAGAGCATCAAAGTTGTGTTACTTTTTTCGTTCAGAGCACTGATTCTGAGTGTTCAGAGTTCGACGACGCGCTCAGAAAAAAGAGACCGAGCATAATGAACGAAATGCTGAGCGCAAGCGTGTTTTTCTCAAAACAATTGAAATGGCGGAGGAAACAAGTCGCTCAGGCAAAGATTAAGTTTTATTTTGAACAATTAATGAAATATATTATTTATTAATAAAAAAAATGATAATTTCAGCTTTCAAAAATACGAAGTGTCGACGTCTGAACTAAAAATGCTCAATTGCATTTCAAAATGAAATCCGAGCTTTCAGAAAATGTTCAGAGCTTCATTTGTTCAGAGCGTGTTCAGCGAGCTCTGAACACTCAGAGTTCGGAGCTCTGAACTAAAAAAGAAAAACGCCTATTGCAAATGATAAACAATAAAAGTCTGCATTGGGAAACCAAAAATCAGTGGAGTTGTTAGCGCAGTGCGTAGTGCATTGGCTTCACAACTAGCTGGTCTAGGTTCAAATCCCAAAGTGAACTCAAAAAGTTTTTCGATTAATATGAAAAATAACTAGGCAGCACCACTAATAAAGGAGTCTGATGATCGGCTTGGCACCCGTGAAATAGCTATAACTCCAGCCAAACAAAGAAAATTAACGGAAAAAGTCATTGGTGGAAGCACCTCTAAGTTGCTATCGTTGTTCAAACAACATACGTACGTGTGTATGTCAATGAACTCCTCCTAAACGCTAAACGGCTGGACAGGATTGAATGGATGGTATAGATTGCCAAATTAGACCGGAAGGTGACGCTGCAGTCGATATCTATGTCACTACAAGGCTGAATCGACTAGAATGAATTTTTTTAATTAATGAATTCATTCATTCATTCATTTTAATATTTTTGTTTATGTATGATACTTTTTTATTCTACTTGCCTACCCGTTAAACGTTGTTTGGCCACATAAATTATTTCCAACATTGGTTGAGCCAATTCGGCTCAAAATTGATAGCGAGGTAGCTCAGAACCAGAAGACAGCTTTAGAATAATTTTTATTCTACAAGCTGACCCAGCAAACGTTATTTTGCCATATAAGTTATTTTTTAGAACAGATGTCCTTGTCCTACTAAACGGCTGGACCGATCTAAATGATTTTTAATGAATGCGTTTTGTTGGTTTAGATTCACAAATCAGCCATACTAGCTGCCCCGGTAAACGTTGTTTTAAATAAATAATAGCTTGGAACCAGGGATGGCTTTATAATACAAAAAATCTTTATAAGTTGCAAAATCATCATCATCATAATCATACCTTGAAATGAGGAGAGATGAGATTATTCGCGGGGTCAGCTAGTACTGTTACATTTTTTCCAAATATGCTGGCCGTTGTTAGCTCATTTCTCGGGTCTGTACATTGTTTGTAGTTGATAAGAAGCATCGTATGAACGTCGAAGTTGAGCCAACGCGGTTCCTTAGGCTCGCCAAGGGTTCGTCTTCCATAACCTACTTATCCCATTCTTCATCAATTTCAACATTATTCCTGGACTCGAAAACTCAAAGGGATATCCGATAAAGAAATATTTTCTTGCGAAGAACTGACAAAAATTTCAAGAGTATCAATCTGTCATGGAAAAAGTGCTTCTCAACTTTTCCGTTCGGAATCGGTGTTTAATTGTGGGTCCCCTCAATTCTTCACACGCACTCAGAGAATTGTTGATGTGTGTAAGCCACTTAGGCCTTGGCTTGGGTTTTAAAATCCGTCCCCAAGCTATGACGTATCTATTTTTTGTGTCCTTAAAAACTCTTCCCGATTACTGTGGTAATGTGGTCACCCTAATAGAATAAATCAACATTGTAGTGCTCTTGTATCAACATAAGTACGTTTGTATTTTGACTCCTAATTGGGCATTGAATAAAAGGCGTTTTCGTCTTTGTTTAACCATGCTCCGCCATGATTGTACATAAATTTTGAAATAACAAAGAAAATCTGCGAGATATTTATGTGAAAAGAGGGCATTCAGGACATAGGCCTTAAGCTTTTGAGCATTGCAACACTATAGGCTTACACATTACCGTCAAATTCATATAGATTACATGCTCGTCAAAACAGAACTTACACAAAAAATGATGATTTTACTGTCTACAAGGGATTCAAAGCGATCCTGTTGTCGAACATCCCGGACAAGGAAGAAAAAAAAGAATTAACAAGAATAAAGGCATTCCAGTGGCCACTTTATGCTCTTCCACTATAACCAGAACTCGGTTTATGTTGTGCGCGGTTCACAAAGCCGAATACTCCGTCTCAACAGTGTGGTTGGCGATTTTTTGTTTTTTTTTTTTTTTTTTTCGTTAGCCCACTCGCGAGCCCACAAAAGCTCCAACTGGATTCCTTTTATAATTATTATTACTCTTTTTTGTACCATGGTCTTTGGAACACCAGTATACTGTGTAATTTGCTGTTTTGTGTAATTTTTTTTTTGTCTCGATGTTGTTGTTGCTTATTTCTGCATGTATAGGTGGTCTCAACATAAAGAATTTGTTGAAAAGGGACGATGAGCGAACAATGCCATAACGAGCAATGGACTGCATTTTATTATATCCTCCCCCATAAGGATCTAAATAAAAATGAGGATAATGGGGAAAAATAAAATCTGGGACATCATATAGGTTATGGGAGTAAACAAAAAGCGGGAAGAAACGTCTGTATGTACATCATAAAAGCAACAGTGCTGTGTAGTTCAAATCGTTGTTTGAATTGAGCTTCAATTGAAGTTTCTCAAAAATAGCTTAAAATTGCAGTTATAAAAATACGGTCTTAGAGAATTTCTTGAACAACACGCTCACATTTAAATTTTGTATCTACTACTACTGAGGCTTTGGGCTCTTGTGGTCAATAAATGAAAGCTAGAGGACTTTTACCGTTCTAAACTCAATGGGGTTCCTCTGAATCTTTCCAATGAAACTAAATATCTTGAAATAATCCTTGAGTGAAACTCGGCACATCATATCGCTGAGTAAAGAGAAAATTATAATGATTATAAGTGTACTTACGGGTCACTGCGCCATTGGCACAATGGCCAATAGAATGAGTGCAGTTGCACCCGATTTCTGTAGGAGCTGTCAGTAAGCAAGATTGCCGAGAATGCGAAGGCTGGTACTGCGAAGGAGAAGGATCGTAGGTATAGATAAAATAAAGTATCAAAAATCGTTGAGGAGTACAACAGTCGTTTGGCTACTCAAATGAAGACCGAAAAAAGAAATCGGTCTCGTGAAGAGACCGCCAAGCCTTCTTAAAAAACCGAAACCCAACGTAATAATTGCTTAAAAGGATGAGAAGTCATCATCGTCCAGAGCGGCGTAACCGCGTACTCTAAGTATAGGTTATGGAAGAGCTATCCAAAGGCTGCGAAACCTTGAGACTCAAGCTTATACCATCTAGGGAAATCCATACACAACCGAAGGTCGCATTTAGTTGCCCCTCATGAGCATTAAACCAAGTTGACAGGAGCTGATCCGTGGTCTTTAGAGGCTATACCTGCTGGTTCCAATACGTGACTGGACCTTCATCAAGGTTGAAGAGCTCTAAAAGAATAACGCTTCTTATCTTCAGAAAATTAGTGAGGAGAGCTTGGGGGGCCACGAGAAGGCTGAATTTAAAGTGCGTTTCGGTTTTAGAAGTGCCCAGATTAAGGTTTTCCCAGAGTCAGGGACAACAATGATGTCAATGTCATGACCGACGATGACAAAATTATTGCCGAGGTCCAGGAGCAATTAAAAATGTGCTGCGGTCTGTACAAATAAATCGGAAGCACTCAATATGTCAGGCAGCTGTTCAAGCCTTTGACTCGTCCACATCATCCTCCAAATAAGTCCAACAACGCCGTGAGCTCGCGAGCATGAACATCGGACTCAGCATCACTCTTGACCTGTTTTCGGGTCACAGTGGCTTTGAGGGTAATGAACGGGTTGACGAGGTGGCCATGCAAGGTTCAGCTTTAATATATAGCCATTTTGTTGGGTTTTTTGTCTCCTTAATTTAATAAAATCTAATACATAGATATAGCACTGGGCAGTGGACACTGGCCTGTTGGCGAACTTGCAGCTAAGCTGGGCATTTCCTACAATAGGTACTTACTTTCTGTCGTAGTTGTGGGCACCAGTGAGAAAAGGAATAACTGTTTTTCACTAAATATCTAGGTGCATCCAAGGACGCCAGACCAGCAGGTCCTGAAAAGGCCACCCAGGACTTCGGTACCTCTAATGAAATACCAGATCTTTGGGCAACTGTATTGACTGTTGAGTGCAATCGTTGTACTTGATCATCAAGCAGAATTTCAGGGTGCAGTGTTTGCCATCAGGTTCGTTATATTCACTGACGTTATAGCTGTTCTGTTGATTGCCATGAAGGACCTTGTGTCTGCTGTTTTTTAGCAACCAAACCTGCCGCTTTATTTTTGAAGGTTGATGCAGACCAAATGATGACAAGATCACAACAAAAGGTGTTGGGATCTGTTTGACTTCTTTGCATGTTCATGTTATTTTTTCTCTTCCAATGATGCTATAAAGGATTCGCGAGAAACCCAATTTGTCAAAAATTTCCTCACATCGCTTTAAAGTCAGTCTACAAAGATCACAAGGTAACGAACACAGAGCGAGAGTGCGTAAAAAATAAATTGCAATTTTTCCCCCTCATTCGTTGGTGTTTCCTTATTAATAAGAAAATTGTTGTCCTTTTTATTTTTCAAGCTGAATGCTCGCTCAGTTATTTGTTCAAGAAAAATTTATTATTTTGTTTTCAACTGAACAAGCTTACACATCAGATACATTTTTGTCCTCATAGACATAATCATCGGCATTCAACTAGACTCGTTCATCAAACAGGGTTCTTATTTTCAGTTTTTTTTTTTTTTTTGAGTGAAACCTTTTGATTCTTAAAGGACAACAAGAATTACCATCTTCATCATATTTCTTATGTCGTCGTTGACGTTGGCTCGTTGGGTCGTTGGTTGGTCGTTGTCAAGCTATGTATGACGACTATGTAAGAAAAAAATTATAGAGAAAAGGAAGAGATTGTCTCATTGTTCCATCGAGGAAGTCTGTAAGGATGTGCCCTGCTTTAAGAGCTGAAAAAAGGATGCAGTCAGGATGTTCTCATCTATTCGAAGACGAACCCCAAGACGACGATGGCAACGAAAGCGAATAGTTTAAATGAAAATATTTTCCTTATTCAATAAAGACTGGCTGAGACTGAGACCCAAACCATCTCCACCACCGATGGAGGCCCACTGATGGGGCTATTTTCCTTTGGCGCGCCTCGTTGTCATTTCACTTCATGTCTGAGCCTCTGCCTCCTGGTATGGGTTCAGGAATTTTATAGGACAAAGCGATGTTGGTGGTGCACTGCATTGTTTTGTTGCTGCCTTTTCGAAGCTAAAAGGATTTTTCTATGCTCGTTGTTCATCGTTCTTGTTATAAAATGAAAAACGACCGAAACGTATAAGGCCGAATATGGCCGGATCTGTCTCAAGACTTGGACGAGTGCAAATTGGAAAGGCTTGTTGTTAGGTCGCTTATTCGTGTGTGTGTGTTTTTTTGTAAGATTCTGAGAAGAAAAGGACTTGAATGATGAGGTAATGAAATAAATAGCTTAAGCCCGAGGGAATATGTTTCTGGGTTGGTTTGCTTTTGGTATTTCATGCTTGTTAATTGTTTGAGTTGCTGTCAGCTCTATTTGTCAAGTTGTTTTGTCTTGTTAGGTTATAGCCTGTGTTCTGTTGTAGGTTTCGGTCTTTATTGTCCTTGTAGCGATAAAAGTTTGTTGAAGAGTTGGCTTTGGAGGAGAATAAAATCGGATTGACACAACCTGTGGATTTTAAAATTAGATTTCTGTCTGAGTTTGAACTATTGTGTCACGTAGTATTTTGTTGTCAGCTTGTATTGCTGACGATTGATGCCTTTATTGCCACGCTTAAACTGTCTCTCCTTGTTTACTATTGGCTTTTCAGATTTCTTGGATTTTTAGACTTTTTGTGTCTTTTTTTTTGTAGTCTTTTTGTAGCTTTTTGGGTGTTTTTTTTGGGATTACCTGGCTTGTTGGCTTTTAAACTATCGGGATTTTTTGGCATCTTAAATCACTTAAAATTATCTAATGTGGTTTTCCATAGCCGCCGAACAAAGCGGCTGGAGATGATTTGCTGTAAGGAGTATGCAGATGCACTAGCTCATCTGCAAAATTTGGTCGGAGGTAAGCATGCCCGACGAATGGAACCTCAGCACCGAATGCCCGATCCAAGAAAGGAGATCGCCTGAAATGTACCAACTATACAGAGGTATAAATCTCTTAAAGGTCGCCTATCAGATCTTGTGTGCCGTGCTGTGATGAACGTTTGGAGCCTTTCCTCAACAATCTGATAGGTCCTCATCAGAGTGGCTTTGGAGTTCAGACCCGAAAAGTCCACCATCGATCAAATATTCACTCTACGGCAGATCTTGGAGAAAACCCTGGAACTTCAAATCGATACCTAACACCTTTTCATCGATTTTAAGGCCGCGTATGACAGCGTCTGCCGTGGCAGCTGCCCGTGGCTTATAGGTTAGGTGCGATGGCTTCTAAGCAGAACGTCGTGGGATCGAGTCCTACTCGTGCTTCTCAACTTTGCAGTTCGGAATCGGCGTTAAATTGTAGGTCCCCTCAATTCTTCACACGCAGACAGAGAATTGTTGATGAGAGTAAGTCACTTAGGCCTTGGCTCTTCAAGAGCTGTCGCGCCACAAAATTGGAAGTTCTTCGCAAGAGGCAGTCTCTCTGAGTGCCTACATATTAAAAAAAAATCGTGCCCCGATTCTTGTGTTGAAAGGTCCCGATCACGATATTGACTTCATTCTCTGGATCATTTGTATAAAAATGAAATTTAAAGCTTAGCTTTGTTGTTTTTAAAAGGAGCCTCAAACATACTTACGATATCTATTTTTTTATTTTTAGAAAAGCTCTAAAATACAAAATTCAACCAGACTATTGTGTCAAAGACCAGTGCGTAAATATTGCTCAAATGCCAGTATTTAACTAGAAATCTGTTTATTGGGTTAACGAAGAAGTTATCACAAATCACCATTAGACAGTGAATTATTAGATCAACAAACTGCTTTTAGTTCGGAATCGATAAGAACGACACCCACTATCACTATGGCACGAACTCGCCTTAATTATGTTAATGAAATAACTGAAGAGAATTTTCCAATTTCAATGCAACACGGCCAGTTTCAACGCAAACGCCTTTCAAAATGGGAACAAAACAGTCCCCGATTCGTTCATTTCATTGGAGAAAGTCAGGTACGAGTGGATATTTTAATTTAAAAAATTCCTTAAACCTGCCAGCCAATGGATACTGAGTAAACGTCTATTGCAGATTTCACAGATACCTATCACAAGTAGTATGGAAAAAATAACATGCAACAATGCAATGGATACGCCACAGCAGCGTCACCTCTGCCATTCAACACCTCATTGCCAAAAATCGGCATGCTGCAAGAGCTTTTTGCCAAAAAGATCACTTTCCTCATCTAAAGCTGGAAAGAGTGCAAATATTATAATGCTAGAGAAACGTTCGCGTTGAGTTGATGGTTTGTTTTGGTGCAAATCCAATATACCGAAGCCGAAACTAATATCTATTGAGCATGCATCCAGATACAATATCCATGACTTTTCGGCACTTCGGTATTCGTTTAAACATGAAAAGCATTTAGGCATTGGAGTCCTGAAACACACACACTCCGCACTTAACGATTGGGGATTCCCTGGAAGTCAAGCGGAACCAACTCCAATAGAAATTGCAATGGAAAGGTATCAGTGATTTGGAGTGTATTTTGCGACCAGAAAATACTCCGAGTCTATACCATCAACCAGAGGCACATGACCTACATGGATGCGATTTGGTTTGTGTATCATCAGTACGTGCCTTAAATCCAAATAAAATCAAAGGAATCTAATAATGTGCATTTCACTATTCTCTCATATACACACAATGCTGGTGGTCGTTGTGGTTAGAGTTCCATATGCCGCCCACTCTCTCGTTCCGATCAATTTCCTATTGTTCCCGGGCCCAAACGAAATCACACAAAAGTTATTCCGGGTTGCTCGCTTGTTTGAACGGCAGGAGGCGCAGGCAGTTCAAATTCGCTTCCAAAGTACCGGAAGTTTTAAAGAGGATTTGTTGAAGAAATCCAATTGAGATGTTATGGCTAAATTGACATTCCTTCCTATCCCTTGTAAAATGTTTGTTATGGTCTTATGGAGGAAAAAAATCGACTGTGTATAGTTGGCGTTTAAGGGAATTTTGGTTTCAACATGGTAACAGCTTTAAATTTAAGCAGGAATGAGAAATGCGTTGTAGGGAGGATACTTAAATGTTTAGATATTGACATACCTTTAATGCGCTATACAGGCTCTCATTCACGGTGGTTGACAATAAAACACATAAAATTACTTAATTTACACTAATAATAAATGGTCACACACAGCCCACAGGGACACAGGGAAACACACAAAAGAAATTTACAAAGCTTTTAGACTGCTTTTTTTCTCACAAAATTGAAATAAGACATCGATTTACCGACGAAAAGTTTCTGATTAAATTCGAAAACGATTTTCTTAAAACTAATATACGATACACATCTTGAAGAGAAAACACTGAAAACCGACAACTTCAAAATTACGAAATTGCTCTACTAAAGGTGGCGAGGATGTATTCTTTCACTCAAGAGATCTCTCCACTGTGCGTACTATTTGGTGTACTGCAGTGTCAGGGGATTTGCGTTTAAGGTAGGCATGTTGAGATTTCGATCAAGAGTAGCTCTTATGTCTTCCAATTGTTTTGAGCGCAAAGGAAAAAAAACTATTGGGCCCAATGATCTCTTCTACCGATCTAAGGAAAGAAGACCACCATGACCTTCCTCCAGGAGTAGGTACCCTACGTACGGAAGCTGTTGGAATTTTTTCTTGGGTTATCAGGGCTATAATGTTGTGAGGGTTTGCTGCCTGAGCATACACTGAGAGTTGTGGCTCCGGCACGCGTACTTTGCAGTCTAGAAAGTGGGTTTTCATTAAGACTTTGGCAGGATTTTTTTTGTTGACGAAATCTCTTTATTTATTTATTTATTTACTAGCTGACCCCGCAGACTTCGTACTGCCGAGTCGCTCAATTACATTATGTCGTGTGCGCTGTTGTTGAGATTGACGTGAACGAACTCGTTGCATTCTAAGCCTATCTACTGCATTGCTACTTACTACAGAACGCAACTGTGACATAGCAAAACGACTGTTTTGTTGATCAGTCTCTCTTTGGTCATTAGTGCGGTTAACCCGTGAGCTAGTTCTTCACACATTTAACTATTTGCGACGGCCTACATCATCATCTCCTCATCATCGTTAATTGGAATAGTTGATTTAAGTAAGAAAAGCTCTCGCACACTAAGCAGTCACTATCACAGAAAAACAACAACAAAAATAACAAAGGAAGTTTACCGAGGTTAAGAAATATGTATATGCATATGCTCTATTAGACGTATTTTGGAGACGGTTAAGCTGGATAAATAAAGTGTCGATTTTCAATTTCTTCAAATTCAATTTTCAATTTCTTCAATTTGAAGATTATTTAAACAAAGTATGTGGGAAAATGATTTTTTCTTTGCAAAATAGGGGAAAAGGAATTTTGCTTATAATGTGTGTGTTTGTGCATTTTTTGAAAATTTCTAACCGTTTACACCTTACCTGAACTTTCACCATTATTTCAAGACCACAATTAGCCAAATTGGTTGAGCCGTTTCCGAGTTTAAGCGAGACTAACGAACAGCTATTCATTTTTATATATATAAGAAGATTTGTTTGATATGCTTCATATGGTAGGACATTGTCCCATGTTTATATGCTTAGTATAAAAATAATACATGTTTAGTAAAATGGATAAAGAGAGAAAAAAAAACTCATAGAAACAAAATTTTAATTTTAAAGAATACATTCAAAAAATGCTAATAATTGAATGCTGTGAAGTGGAAACACAAATTTCAAAGTAAATTAAGTTTGAAATATAAAGCGAAAGACTAATTTTTATAATCACGGATTTTACAATCAGGACGTGCATACTTAAGAATCAAAATCAGCAAAATTAGCAGAAATAAATTTCTTGAATTTATATAAGTTGTAAGTGAATCGTACTTCTCTAGGAAGATTATTCCAAAGCTTGATTCCACGAATAAGAAACGAAGAAGAAGCTCGACTATTTCTATGTCTGGGTAGGTATATACAAATCTTATTAGAAGATGTATTTCTAAGAGCCGATTTTTCAATCGTCAGATAAACAAGCAGATAGTGTTTATTCGACAAATAACAAAATATTGGATTTTATAATCGTCAGATAGACTTTATCTGAAGAAAAACGCTCTTATTTATTAGTTTGTTACTTTTATTTTTGTTCGATGATTGAAAAATTGGCTCTTAGAAACACAATTTTATTAAAAAGGTAAGCTGAGGTTGACTTAAATATAATCTTATGGAATGTGGAGAGAACTCTTAACTTTAAAAAATCACAAAAAGACATCCCCAAGAAGTTATTTAGAAACTCTGAAATATGGTCCCTTCTTTTAACAGAGAAGACATAACTTATAACATCATTAAAACATACTCTTAACCTAGCCAGAACTATTCCAGTAGCTCCAGAAAAGATTTCAGCTCCGTACAAAAAATGAGGAACCATAAGAGTCCTTACTAGCTTAGCTTTTATATGAAGTGGAAGATAGTCACTAACGTTGTAAAATTAACGTAACATAAAATTTATTCGACTGACTACGCTATTCACATGAGCTTCACAAGATAGAGTCTCATCTAGCAACAAACCTAGACTCTTGACCTTGGTCTTGTAAGGAATAACAACATTGTCTTACACTAAAGAATCCAGCAAACTACTTACTGGTCTGAAATAAAACGCTAATTTGTGAGACTTTTAATTTCTAACAATTTTCTACAGCCCATGCGTGTATAGAAAGCAGGTCAGCGTTGATAGAGGCAACAAAGGTTGAAACTTCATCTAGCGGACATGAAAAGAATAACTAGACATCATCAGCAAAAAGGTGAACGAGCGCTGAAGAACTTGCATATTAAAGATCATTTATAAACATTGAAAACAAAATTGGACCTAATATGGAACCCTGGAGTACACCTGACGTCAATTCAACAAAGTCGGAACAGTTTTCACGAATACAAACATTGAAAGCGCTGAGATAAATAGGAAAACACCAGGTAACATGTACTACTAGAAAAAGAAAAGTATCTTTTGAGTTTGAAACATAAACGGAAATGGTTAACGCTATCAAAAGCTTTGCTGAAATCTAAAAGTAATAACACGGACAGTAGCGGATTAAACATTGAGGGCGCCATAGGCAAGCATTGCATCGGCGCCCCTACATTAAAAATATCTCGTACTATAGTTTGACCGAAACCGCTGCACCACGTTGAAATGAGGGCCAAGGAAAAAGAGACTTAGCTTACATGAGATTGATTAGTATTGTCCGAAAGATCTTACTCGTTCGGTTTGAAATATTTTAGTTAATGATATGCCAAACCGTAAATTTTGTAAGCCAAGTTAACTCGAGTTGGTTCTTATGCAAACCGAGATACAACGACGTCTGAGTTCATCTCCACTCAACTCGCTTTTCTGAAGGGTAACTGATCGAATCGTTCCCCTGCCGAGAGCATCGACCCATTTGCCTGGGGCCACACTCGCCAAAGCCCAACGCAATCGTTCCAAAAACGATGGGAAACCCAAAGACTGTGCAATGCGTGTGACAGCAGCAGCATGCTAGAGCTACAGCAACATAAAGCAACAACTCAGTTTTCAAATAAGATTGCCCTGTAAACCAATCTAGAAAATATTTATAAAGCAGAATTGTGAGGTTTTAATCGCCTCAAAATCTTTGTCATCTGCTGATGAATTTCGACAGTAAGGTTATTTGCCCCTACAATAAGTGAAATCAGTATTCAAAAACATATACAAAATTAGAAGGCAGCTAAGTCATAATTGCGGAGTTGGCAAACCGAATAGGTAAACCCAGTTGACTCTGTTCTGTAAGTGGAATTGCTCAGGACCGATTTTTATTTTAACAAAAGTGACAAATGCGGTTCGAGTTCATAAATTTGCAAGTTCAACAACCACGTATGAACTCGCATTATTTGCCACTTTTCAAAATTACTGCGCCCGTGCACCCCTTTGTTTCCACGCGCCCCTAGGCACGTGCCTAGTTTGCCTTTAGGATAATACGCCACTGATACACGGAAACACACTTTCTATCCATATTCAGTTAGATCAATAACAGCCTTATTTATAAACGAGTTTTAGAGGAATAAGGTTACTCCGACCTTACAACGCCTTTAAAACTGGAAAGCTTATTTATAAGAAAAACAAATGAGTTTTAGAGAACGAATAAACTAAAACGGGTGCATAGGAGGTTTAAAGCCGGTATAAGTCCGTTTTAGTATCATATGTCATTTTGAAAGAAAATGTGTCAAACAAATGTTTTGTCAAATTTGCAAATATGTTGCAGGAGTATTTGCGCCCAAAAAGGCCATTAATCTTAAATCTTCGGACCGTACATGGTTCTTTAAATTATTTGGAACCATTTTTCGTCTTCATATTTACTTTTGCTGGTACTTTTTCAGTCCCAAAAAGCTATATTTTGCTCTACACTTACATATTTATTTTATGAAAAAATGAAAGGCTGTGTCAGGTGTGTATATTTATTTGACAAAAAATATAAAAAGGTGTCAGATTTCCCTACGTTTTCAATGAACAAGAGTTTTAGATTAGTCAATTTAACAGTGCAAAATTTGACATAAGCAGGGCATAGCTAAAACGAGTTTATAAATAAGGAAAAGGAACAGGTAGATGTATGTATACGTGCTTAAACTCGTTATAACTATTCCGACTTTGAAACGAGTGTTAGTGAAATCTAATAAATAAGGCTGTAAGAGTAAAAGTTGTGCTATGGTTCTTACGAAAACCGGATTGGTTAGATTAAAATCTCAAAAATCTTGAATGTAGTGGTAGCAGGCTGATAGGCCTGAAATCAAAAGGTTCTTGAGGATTAGACTTTTTACCTATTGGTATAACCTTGGCATATTTCCACGCTTGTGGATAAATTGAAGTCGTGAGAATAGTGTTAATAACATGAATCAAATGTTGAGAAATGAAAGGAAAAATCATCTTTACAAATTTAATAGAAATAGAAATATCATCAAAACCTACCGCATTTGACTTTATGGAATACAAAGCATTGTTTTCCTCATCAAAAGATACGCAACGAAACGAAAAGGAAGTTTCACTATCCGGTAAAATAACATCATCTTCACGGTGCAGTGCATTAACGCCCATGGAATTAACGCCCGCGGGTGTTAATTCCAATAACAAAAGGAATTTACCCCCGCGGGTGTTAATTCCTTTTTTGATTTGGAATTAACACCCGCGGGGGTTAATTCCTTTTTTTGGTGGGCTTTAATTCCAATTTTAATTGGAAACAAAACCCACACGTGAAACAAATGGTGACGTGAAATAACGTCCGACGAAATAAAGCCGCATGGTGTCTTATTTCAATTTCTTATGGAAATTAGACCCTTACAAGGGTTGCGGTCTTATGTCCATTGCAACCTTTAAATAATGCCTGTGGGGCCTTATTTTGTTTTTTCTGTTTTGATTAGAAACTTGGTGCAGGGAAACTCCTCTCGAAGTCAGAAATCCCGAAAATGGTTTTTGGAACTTCTGAGCCACTCTGGAGACTCAAGAGTACCAAAATAGTTTTAGGGATTATTAACCCACTATCGCCAGTCAGTGGCGTAGATAGGGGGGGATCATGGGGATATATCCCCCCCATTGGGATTCATAATTGTTCAACATAGCCAGTCAAGCCAAATAAGTTAAAGAAACGCACTTTGAAATAAAGTACCTACGTCCTACGTGAATCAAGTCTTATTAGTACTCACAGGATTCCTAGAGGCATTGTAAATTGTACATTCTATTTCTATACCTACTACGGGGAAAACACAAAGTCAACTTCATCTGGAAGAAATTATTACTTCGGCTATTATATCGATTTTTAAAAAGTATTTTTTCTCTCACCAACTGATAATAGGTAAACGCGCAAGAAAAAGAGCTTAAATCCAGCTTTCCACAAAAACCCACACTGACACAAAAACTTAAAGTTATTTAGATTTCTTCTCGCCGTGGGTCACATTGTTAATTTGTGGGTCACATTAGAATTTTTAAATAAGTTTAAAAAGGTTTTTTAAAAATACAAAAAAACAAATTTTAATTTTTTTTTTGTATTTTGGAGGAAGTTAAAAAGAAATCGTTTTTGAAAAAATTGAAACTTTTGGTTTTTGGCCAAAAAAAAATTGTATGGTGGCTTCCCTTAATTTTGATCTTACAAAAAAAAATAAAATAAAAAAAAGACCACAGCGAACTCGCTCAAACCTCAAATTTTCAAGTTTTAAGTCAATCGGACCAGTGGTTAAAGTTGCAGGTGCGTTTACAGCATGACAGACAAACATCCAAAACTTTTCATATATTCTATACCTACTAGCAGTTGCCCGCGACTTCGTCCGTCTCTCCCTCGTGCCCCGGCCAGAGGTGCGTCTTGTGCATCATGCGCGTGAATTCGATTGCAAAGTTATTTTAAAATTGTGTATTAGTCGACTCGCCCTAATTCAAAATTCTTCTTAACTCGAAGCCTTCAAATATGTATTACTTTCCCCGTTTTAGTAGGTAAGACTTTTAACTGAAGCTTTGCGATTATTATTTGCAGCGAAACTTTGTATAGCTTAAAGCCTTCCTGGATAATTGGACTATTCAACACAAAAAGAATTTTTCAATTTGTTTTAGCAGTTCCTGCGATCAGCGCGTTCAAAAAAAAGAAGAAAATAATACTTTCTTGCCTTTTTTTGCCACATTTTACACTGATTCTTCGCTCCTATTGGTCGTAGCTTAATGTTATGTAGCCTAAAACCTTCCTCGACTATCCAACTCAATTACAATTCGAACCAGTAGTTTCTGAGATGAGCGCGTTCGAACAAACAAACAAACTCTTCAGCTTTATATATTAGTATAGATGTTGGAAGTAAAAATGAGCGAACTAGATCCATCCCCCCATAGCGAAAAGCTATCTACGCCACTGTCGCCAGTCAGTAGTCCGAATTAAATTTTACTTTTTATGGGACAAAGTCTCAAATGAAAAAAAAAGTTAAACAACGAACGTTCATGCTAAACAAATAAACGAAAAACTTAAATTCTTGTAGGTATGTATTGTATAAGTACACATTGAAATAAATAGGACTACGTTTCGGTTTCCTTTTATTTGGAAAAGTAGTGGTTCTACATTTTTGCAAGCATTTCAATGATTCATTTTCAGCATCATTTCGATTGAGGTTGAAGACGATACCAAAAATTCAAGATCGATATGATTTGATCGCGAGCGAAGCGAGCGGAAAAAATTTTGCCCAAAAGAGAATCAATTTGGGGTGTGAAAATAAAAAAATTCGCGCGAATTTTTTTATTTTCACACCCCAAATTGATTCTCTTTTGGCCAAAATTTTTTCCGCTTGTGTCCATCCATCTTGCAATGTAAATGAAATAGCTTATTTATTTTAGGTGATAGATACAATAAGATGTAATTGGCTTCAAGTATAGTGTGCTTGTAGAATGCCGAATAAGTCTTGAATGACCAAAAGTATAATCGTACGAAGTTAGAAATGTAAAATTTGTAAACTTCATTTGTGATGTTTAATTTGTTTCTACTCACGTGGCCAAGGTGTCTAGGATGCCAGAGCAAGTGTTCACATCCGAAGTTGAAAAGATCTCTTCCAAAAGAAAATAACACTCGCGGGTGTTAGTGCCAATTTCAAATGGCATTAACACCCGCGGGCGTTAGTTCTTTTTTATGGTGGGCCTTATTGCCAATTCAAAAAGGATTTAACACCCGCGGGGGTAAATTCCTTTTGTTATTGGAATTAACACCCGCGGGCGTTAATTCCATGGGCGTTAATGCACTGCACCCATCTTCACTACTTACTGCGTTTTTTAGAGATTGAGAGAAATAATTATTCATTTGTACAGGATCAAGATTTTCGTGGAAATTATAATCTCATGAAATTACTACGCAACGGGATCAGAACGCAGAATGACATGAAGAACTAAAGTAGGTTGGAGATTGCTCGTTGAAAAGTGCAGTGACTCTGAGGAGTGTGGCGCAAAGGAAAAATTTTTTCGTACCGTTAAAAAGAAGAGGTTTGCTGTTGCATTAATTTCAGTTGAATAATAAATTTGTTCAAAATTTAACTGAAGCTCAAAGCTCAAACTTACCTTCTTCTCTTCCATTTACAAATGCTACCGAAATTCCTTTAAATCCAATTAAAACAGTCTTCTTTCTTGTTTTATTGAGCTTCCATTATGTTTTATTTCCTACATAATGAATAAATAAGACAACGCACCGAGCTTCATCATCTTTCGAGGTTTCGTTTTTAAGTATAATTGGTCTTAAAGGTATGCCGTTCCCAAGGGTGCCTTAAGCCTGCTCCTGATTACTTAATAAATCCGCAACCCATCCAAAAAATACAAAATGGAATTAAACGGAAATCCTTGGTAATATATAGCAGCTTTTGGCAACGACCGACGACGACGGGCTTCTCTCAAATATATTCACAATACACATTTCGGTACGTTTTGTGCGTTTTTTAACCAATCCTACCGAAAAAGAATGACATGAATAATTGTACCAAACGAATAAGTATAATGGGAGTTCAACGTTTCTGTGTGTGTTTTTTTGTTTCTTCAATGTTTGTATTTTTTGGCGAAATTTCAAGTTTCCATTCATTTAAAATGTTCATTTCTTGTTTTATTTTTTTTATTTTTTCTAAAACAGATTCTTCTTTGGTTCAACCTTGTTTTATTATTTTCGTTTCACAAAGTTTAGTCTCTGGGAATTTTGCCAAAGAACAAAGCTTTCGCTTTGCCTTTTTCTCGATGGAATAATTACCACAAAGTGATTTAGGGAGCTACATAATATTTCTTGTTCGTGTTTCTCTTCTTCTTTTTTTTTACTATGGAAAGTAATTGCAAATTAATGGTGAGAGCAATATTTCTGGGGGTTTCGTTCCGTTTTGTTTTTATGCTATGCGGGGTAGAAAATGGTTTTAATCACTCAGGCAAAAATAGAGATTAGGAAGAGAGTAGCTTAACCTAAGGTCGTTTGTTTTTTTAAGGGTGTGTGCTGTGACACATAGCAATTTATGTTGTTTGCGTTTTGATATTATTGAATTGAGTTAACGAAACAATTGGGGGATGCTATTGTCTTATTTAATTTTTTAGGGTAGGTTTAAGTTAAGACTCCTCAGAAGAAAGGTTTTGATTGTATTTCAGTCAAAGGTAAGAAGGTCCTTAGAATATGGAACTATGTGAATGAACAAAATTAAGTTTTTTGATGCTTGTTTTTAAAGGCTGAGGTATGTTCAGTCTGTCCAAGGTGTTCTCGACTAAGCACCTTCCGTCGAGTTAAAGATCCAACACAACCAACCTTCACTATTCGTTTAGCAGCCTTATATTTAACAATATATTAGGTCTAACAGAGTTTTATACCAGTTTATTTTGCAAAAATTTTTTTTATAATAAGTACTTATAATAGGTACCGCAGCGACGATAGGTACGTAGGTAGAAATGGCTGTCCCACTTCCGTGTAGGACACAATTAGCGCTGAGTGCGCCGTTTTGATACCATACCTCATGAGGTTCTAAAAAAGATTTAAGGATGGATTAGGAAGGATGTATATTTCGCACAATCCTCTATATAAAGAAGTATTGATCTCCCTACACTATAGCCTATTATCTCATAGTGCCATCTAGTTTTAGGAGAGATAAGGGGGGGCGTTAAAGCCAGTTTGTGTTATTAAGGTATGAGATCATGTCCTTGATCTTGAATTCTGCGAGTTCTTCAATACCGTTGAAGAATTCTTTACCTAAGTGGAGTGCTCTTTTCCTAGCCAAGGCCGGGCAGTGGCAGAGAAAGTGTGGGACCGTTTCCTTTTCATCCTGGTCCTCACAACTACGTCAGAAGGAGTTATATGGTATACCCAATTTAGCCGCGTGCTCCCCTATGGGCCAATGCCCTGTGCAGGTAGCAACAATCCTGGCTATGTCATGCCTTGGTTTGGAAATTAGATTGATTGATTTTGGTTTGTTATAGGCGGGCCAGATTTTCCTGGATATAACGCAACTCGTTAAACTATTCCACCTTATGATTTGCTTCTGATGTATATTTGGTCAGGATATAACCCTTCACAACTCCAAGAGGAGCATATACTCTCACTGCCAGTGAGTTGTGAAGGGCTGATCCTTGCCTAGCTAGCTCATCAGCCTTCTCATTTCCCTCATAGCCCCTATGGCCCGGTATCCAGATTAGAGTGACGCTCAAATCTAATTCCTTGAGGGCCTCCTTACATTGCTGGACCAATTTAGAAGATGATAAAGCTGAATCTATGGCTTTAATAGCTGCCTGACTGTCTGTCAGTATAGCTACATTTTGGTTATGTCGGATGTTTTTAAGGGCTATACAAGCTTCCCTTATCACTAGCAATTCTGCCTGGAATACACTAGCAAAATCGGGAAGTCTATAGGATTTTGAAATATTAAGAGATTCACAGAAGACACCCGCACCTACACCGCATTCCATCTTTGAACCGTCCGTGAAGATAGTTGTGTCGAAGTCTTCCGTCACATCGCCTTCCTCCCAGTCATTTCTTGACGGGAACAAGGCTCTAAACTTCTTTGAGGTGTTTAGGGTAGGAATGCAGTAATCGGTGGTTGTAGATAGGATGTCTGATGGAATCAGGTTGGTTTGGTTGCAGTGCCCGAAGGGTCTGGTTTTCCAGCAGCCTATTTCTTTGAGTCTCAAGATACTGCAGGACACCTAATATTTAATAAAGAGGTCAATCGGAAGAAGGTCCAGGATGACGTTAAGTGCATCTGTTGGGCAGGACCTGATTGCCCCTGATATCCCTACGCAAGCATTTCTCTGCACCTTTGTAAGCTTGTTTACTATGTAGGCTTTGCTGAGAGCGGGCCACCAGACAATGGATCCGTAAACAAGTATCGGTCTAACAACCGCTGTGTACGTCCACTTGATCATTTTTGACTGGAGGCCCCATTTCTTGCCGAAGGTTTTGTTACAGGCGTAGAAGGCCACGCACGCCTTTCTCACCCGTTCTTCAATGTTGAGCTTCCAGGTTAATTTGGTATCTAGTATTACGCCCAGGTATTTGGCACTGGAAGACAGTGTTAGTGACTGACCGTTTAACCGAGGTAGAGTGAAGGGTGGTATTTTGATTTTGGTGGTGAAAAGCATCAACTCAGTTTTGTTGTTGTTAACACCTAGTCCGCAGCTCGCGGCCCAGGTGCTTTCTTTCTTCAAAGCCGCATTAGTGATTTCGCTGATCACACTTGGAAATTTGCCTGAAACTAGAATAACCAAGTCATCGGCGTACGCAACCGCTTTCACTCCACTACTCTCGAGTTTCACGAGAATGTTGTTCATGACCAGAAGCCATAAAAGAGGAGACAGCACACCCCCTTGGGGTGTTCCTCTGCTGGCATATTTGGTACACATTGAATATCCTAACTTTGATTGAATCCTTCTGTTACTTAGCATGGATGTTATCCACCTCTTGATGTAGTCCTCAACACCAAAGTCTGCAAGTGATTTTGCGATGGATTCAGTTAGGACGTTATTGAAAGCTCCTTCCACATCTAAGAAGGTAGCTAAAGTATATTCCTTGAAATGGATCGTGTTTTCTATCGTTCTCACTTCCTCATGAAGGGCAGTCTCTGTGGATCTACCCCTCATGTAGGCATGCTGTGACTTAGATAGGGGACAACTACTCAAACCGCTCCTTATGTGAGATTCTACGATTCTCTCCAGTGTTTTGAGTAGAAAGGATGTAAGGCTTATAGGTCTGTAATCTTTCGCAGATTCATGCCCTCTTTTACTTTTTAGGTAAGAAAACCACTCTTACCTGTCTCCAAGACGTGGGGACATGGTTTAGTGAGAGGCAACCTTTAAAGATACTCTCAAGCCGTGGTACTACTAATTCAAGCTGATTTTGCAGCATTATAGGCAGTATTCCATCGGGACCTGGAGATTTGTATGGCGAGAAAGTTTTAATAGCCCAGACTATATTTTCTCTAGTTATAAGGGCATTAACCTGCTCTATGGAGGTTGGCAGGTTGAAAGTCGGATTAGATTCGGGTGGTTCTTCTACACAACCTGGAAAGTGTACATTCATTAGTAGCTCTAATGTCTCCATTGGAGATGCTGTCCAGCTTCCATCTGGTTTTTTGAGGAATGAGGGGTTCGAATGTTCTTTCGATAAAACCCTACTTAGCCTGGCCGAATCTTTGATATTTTCGATGGACTGACAGTACTCTTGCCATCCCTGTTTTTTGGCCTGAGCTATAGAACGCTTGTATATTCTCAAGCAGTCCTTATAAGGCTGATAAAATTTATGCTTATAGAAGATGTTAAAAATGGTTCTTGTAATTTTCCTCAGATTAGATAGGTCATCATTCCACCAAGGTGGAAAGGTTTTCTTGCTATATCTTATCGGACAAGAGACCTTGAAGGCGGTGTTTATAGAGTCCTCGAAGTTTAATATCTCTAACTCAAGATCTGTAACTGACTCGCAACTCGAGTTCGTTATAAACGAAAAACGATAAACTACTCCCCGTCTATAGTGTCAGTGTCTGGATAGCCGCGGCTCCTCGTGGATGAATCGTCGGATTGTATGACTGTCAGTCTTGCCACTGAACGACGGTGTCCTGATACGCACAGAGGGTGTAGATCAAAGAATAAACCGAGTCTAGTCAAAATCAGACTCCTGTTCACAACATAGGCTATGAAATGAACGGTTGAGCTCGCGCTCAACACGAAAGAATCGGTTGAGTTATAAACTCCTGTCAGCGAGCGGCAATCCTCCACTGAATAAACTTTGGCTTTCGCTCTGTCTTCGATACACTCAGAAGGAGTGGATCAAAGAAGTTACTGAGTCCAGTCAAAATCAGACTCCTCTTCACAACAAAGGCTGTGAAGTAAACGGTTGAGCAACAAATTCCTGTTTGTTTTGTCCAGAAGGGAAAATACACAAAATGGTAGGTCGGCAAAATATCGGATCGGAGAGAAGCCCCGGTCGGTTGAGGATAAATTTTGAAGAAATATATTCCCAAAGCAAAATATAAATGTGCAGCTCTAAATATTAGTGCCTTCCCGAAAACATTGTAATAGGATGCTAGCTAGATCAAATTCCTCAGACGTTCACTCTACCGAAGCGGAGTGGTAACTGCTTATCGTTGGCGACAACACTTCCTCTTCCTGGGTCTTCTCCAAGATCTGCCGTAGAGTGAATATTTGATCGATGGTGGACTTTCCGGGTCTGAAGCCACAGTGATAAGGACCTATCAGATTGTTGACGAAAGGCTTCAAACGTTCACACAGCACGGCAGACAAGATCTTGTTGGCGATGTTAAGGAGACTTATACCTCTGTAGTTGGTGCAGTTCAGGGGATCTCCTTTCTTGACGATCGGGCAGTCGTCGAGCATGCTTTCCTCCGACCAAATTTTGCAGATGACCTGGTGCATGCTCCTAACCAAATAATCTCCAGCTGCTTTGTATAGTTCAGCGGCTAAGCCGTCTGTTCCAGCGGCTTTGTTCGACTTAAGTCTAGATATCACTAACTTCACTTCGTCAATGTCGAGTGGATGGAATTGTTGGCCTGCATCACCGAAATTGAATGGTTCTGTATAGCTGGGGAAATTGTGTTCGTCATCGCCACTATACAGCTTGGAAAAGTGGTCTTTCCATACCCTCATCAGTGACTGTAGTTCCACTACGATGTTCCCATGATGGTCTCTTCAGGCTTCGGTACCTAGTAACTTTGTCCCAGTAGAAATGTCCCCAATATTCAATTCAATGTTCACGCATCCAGGAATGCTCAGGGATTTGTTATTTAACCGTACTACACGAATGTGGACACTCTTTTCTACACTCTGCATTTCCCAGTCATTGCAATGTTCAAGACCAACGTACACTGACACCTCCTTTGAAACAGCAGTCTATTAGACTACTCGGGATTAGTACCTTAAATTCAAATTCTTTCCAAACATTCTTCATGTATTGTCCTTGACTCCCTGTTCATACATTTGTATTGGGTTGGTAGGTATACTGTATCACCATCAGAATATTAAAACCGTGTCTATGTAGCCTGGCTTAGCCTCCGGTTAACAAGACGCTCGAAAAAAAAACTATTAGGTACGTGTAGATTGATTCGCGAATTGACAAACAAATATGTACTATGTTTTTTTATTACTTGTCTCGACTCCATCTTGATGGAGGTCATTTGAGTAGGGAATTTGTTATTAGCTTCCCGTCAAATCGGTTGCCTTTCAGTGGGAAAAGTCTTCTTAAAATTTACTTTTAAAATTGTTGACATTTAACTTTTTTGACGTTTTTATAAAATAAGTTCATGTTGCATCATCTTGACTCGTCTTATGACCGTTCACTATCTTAATAAAGCAATTTCAAGCAATTTTGAAAAACTACAACATACTGCCCTCTTTAGCTATATAAGATGTCGGCAATTGTCCACTTCCAAGAAATCATTAAATTGAACCATTCTCCGAAGGACAAACTACATAAAAAAGTAAACAAACAAAAATCTCATTCTCTCCCAGAGAACTACTTTGAATTTCATAACAAATGGCACACTATATTCCGAAGGCATGACAAGCACATAACAATAAGTTAAGGTCGCCTGACATTAAATTTGATCTTTGATTCTTGGCACGTTCCACTTATTTCGCTTCATTCACAGTATCCAAGATGCGAGATGAAAATGAAATTGTCATACGGCAGCAGCAGCAGCAGCGACGACGACGGGACATGCTATTTTTCTTTTGCTTTTTTGATTTCTCTTCTTGTTTCTTATTAAGATGCCTCGAGGATATGTCACTAGGATATCAGATATACCTGCTATAAACCCCTTTTGTGTTGCATGAACACTCCCACACCAACATTAACCTACTGCTGCCGTCCGCGCCACCGTGTCTCTTCATCTTTTGTATCTTCAAAATGAGAAAAGGATACTCCATTTGGATACAATTCAAACCCCAACACAGCCCCAGCAAACTTGATAGATCCTAGAATGCAAAGTAAACGAGACAATAAATGAGTTCTATGCAGTACACAACATCATGATGATAACACACATATACTCAGGCAAGGCACAACAAAACCAGGAATTCAGGATATAGAAGAGTTGAGGAGCAAAGCAAAAGATGCAACACTAAAAATGCACAACGATATCACATTACCTTCGGGCGACGAACAGAAGGATAAGGTCGGATGCATGGTTCTATTTTAGATATTATTATTATGTGCCTGTTTCGTACAGCTTTTCTCCATATTCTCTATCTCTATTCTATCCATCTCTATTCCACCTCTATTCTTCTTTGTTTCTTTTTTTAGTTTTCGTTATTATTATTGTTGTTTTTGTTGTTGTTTTATTGTGCTCGAATGGCATTGACATGATTTTCCCGGTTATGTTCCTTGGGCTCTTATGCAGCATCAAAAGATTTTCCATTATCATGTCCTTAATGATATAAGTCTTCCATGTTTGGTTGGTATGGTGCCATACATGTTCTCAACACTGAAGACAAACAAAAAAAAGGAAAACCACCCACTCACACACAAAGGCTATTAGAGACCATTTGCAGTTATAGAGCGATGAGATAGAAAGAAAAAAATAAATAATTATCACAAAGGATGTGAAATTGTTCCTTTTTCTTATTTTTTCTGTACAATTTCGGTTTAAGACGATATTTCATATGGGAAAGAGGAGTGCCTTGACTCATTAGTGCAAGGTTATCTTTTTGCCTATTGTTTGCTTAGGAAATTTAAGGATGAGTATGTGTTTGTCTTTGGTTTTTTCTTCAATTATTCAGGAAACATTCTATTAAATACGTTTGGAAGAAATTTATGTAATGACGAGTACGTATACGCCAGAGTGTCCAATTCGTTATTCGTAAGACGAATTTCGGAAAACTTTTTTTTTTTTTGTAGTGAGTGTAAGGAACCTATGACTTTGTAAGAACATTTTCTCTTATATCCCCGCTATCATTCTTAAGAGACAGGCTTATCGTAAGCTTTTCCATCTATTTTGTTCTTCTGGACTCGCTCCGAGTAGTTGGAAAACAGCATTTGTGCAGCCAATTCCATAAAAAAGCGAATCTTTTTCATCCTCAAGTTACCAACCGATTACAATGACGCCCCTTTCTGCTAAGGTCGTGGAAATTTTTATTTGTTTTGAACTGTTAGAATTGGTTGAAGATAGCTTATAGCAAGCATAGTCTAACGATCAATGGTTTGCCAACATAGGAGACTATGTTACACTACCGGCTCATCACTAACCTGCCTGAGAAATAGCAGCCTTCCATCGGGTACGGTCCCTCGCATGCACTCTCCAGTCGCCAAAACCAAGGGCTCTGGCATCTGCATTCACTTGGTCGTTGTACAGTAGGTTCGGTCTTCCTTGTTGTCTCGAACCCGGGGGGCTGCGATGAGAAGACTTTCTTGGCTGGCGTTGTCGTTCATTCTAGACTACATCCATCGAAATTTCTGCTATACCAACAGTGACGTTTTGTTCTAGGCGGTGGACTGATGTTGTTTTGTTTGTTGATAGCATGTACTTTGTTTGTCCTCATTCACTTCAAGACAAACGAGTTTTGCCTGTTCTTCAATCGCTGTGAAGGCCTTAAGCACAGCTCTCTCCGATGATTTCTATTTCATCCGCATAGCCTATACACACAGAGAAAAACCATTGTAAATTCAAAAAAAATAAACATGATTCAACATTTTTCATCAATGATTTTGCTCCATTGAGCATTCGTGTTATTTTAATATGATATTTTCCTTAAAAAAACAATTTGGAATTAATCTTTAATCATGTTAGTTTAACATGTCAATTAAAGTTGAATCAAGTTGCTTTCGTATTAAAACAATACTAATATTCATTTTGAATCATGTTCATCATCATTTCAATTCGTTTGGTAAGCCTGGTTAATTTTAATAATTCCTTCCTTTATCATTTTGATCCACTAATTGAAACAAACCGACAAACAATATTAAAATAAATCGATTCCCATGTTAAAATAACGCGATGATTCCTATTGAATCATGTTGGTGCTCATGTTAATTTATGGTTTAAAATCCTTTTGAAACAAATTCGCATCCTTTTAACATGGACCAATACAATATCAATTGATTCATCGTGAATTCCAAAACGTTGTTTTGTTGAATCAAAATAACAAATTCCTAAAAGAAATATAAATGAAAAGGCAATCCAAAATGTTATTTTTTTATATTTTTTTATTTTTTCATTAATTTTCAAACCAAATTAAATTAATTTTAGATAAAAATAAATAATATCATAAGTCTCTTCTTCTTGGCATTGAATTGTACTTTTTGAATTTAAGAAATGAATAGCTTGAAAATATTTCATCAAAGTATTCAAATCTGAAATAAATGAATTGCAAATAAAGCAAGATAACATATTATTATTTTTTTTTTTTAATTAAGTAAAGAAAATTTTAAATTAATTATAATTATTCAATTAAAAAAAGAAAACGTTGATTAAGTTATGCTTTTAGAAAATTAAGCAAGGAAGAAATGCTGGGCAGTTTTGATTCTTTTGGAAGAGAGATTCCAAAGAAATACTCTTGAATGAAAAGCCAAGGACCCTTACATCCTTTTGGATACTCTAAAGATAGAACATACATAAACTTGAAGCAAATATCAAGGCTCGCCAAAAAATTATCGAATTTCAGAAGCGTTTTGTCGAAATAAACATAAGAATTTTTTAAATGGTATATGCTTAAGCCTACAACTATAATAAATGGTTGAATGGTCAAACCTTTGCTGAAATATTTATTTCTCAGTTCTGAAATTGTTTTTTCATAATCCTGATAGTTGGAAGGTGAATGATGAAGCTCTCATTTGCATCTGGAATACTTATTTTCCTTGTCTGCTTGTCCGACTTATCAGAGAAACGTGCAGTAGGTAGTATGACTGCATTCAATAGAATAGTATATATATAGTCTATTGTCTATGGAATCTTTGTATAAAGATAAAAATGTTACTTTTAGCCAGCTTAAAAGCAAATGGCTTTTATTCGGAAGAAGAATTTCGAAGTCAATATTTATCTAAACGAAAAATAATGTTAAAAATTAATACGGATTAGGGTTATCTTCCAGTATGCAACTCTGAAAATTTCCCTTTAAAGTAATGAAGTAAAAAGTTATTAATAAAAAAAAGTGTACTTACAAGCTCGGGGCCTTTGGATTAGAAAACAGTGGCCAATTCGTCAAAAAATAAAAGTTTGTTGCAGACGATTGTAATTCCCGTTGTCTTAGTGTGAATGTCCGCTGCCATTTATCCTTAACTTCCTTCCAGTTTGAAAAATCTCGAGCTAGAGAAACGTTTAAAGCTTTTTAAATGGTCTCGTCAACTTCTGTAGAAGTACGATTTTGAATTAATGGATCATTTTCTAATTGTGAGGAATCGTTTTTTTTTTCGTTTCCAATCGTGAGCGTTTGGCTTTTTGGTTAACATATCTGTCCCAAAGCTTTCCCCCAGGGTTTTGTTTTTTCTTACCACGTGGAATGAAGTAATATTCCTGAAAATAAAATTTTAAAATACACTTATTTATTACAAAAATTGTCAAACTATGCCTACTTTTATTTCACTAGGGAATTGATCCAGTATTTCTTCTATTATTGGTGGAAAGTCTTTAGGCGATAATTTAACGCCGTTGAAATAAACGTCATCTAATATTATGTTAATCAAATCAGTTCGGAATGAATCAATCAAATGGCCGTTGGTCTCATAGAAATCCAAAACTGCTTCCCCCTTGAGACTTTCTAATAAAATCAGTTTTAACTTCTGAAAATAAAATGTAAACAAAAGTTTATTATGATTAAAAATGTTATTTTTCTTACCTTGGATAGCTGATGCGAGTTTCCGATACCCCCAACAGATGTAATTGTTGATGTTGTCGTAGTTTGGCTTCCCAACCAAGAAACTACTTTGCTGGCAATTGATGCTGACAAAGTGTCATCATCAATCCCGAACTAAATTATAAGTAAACAGACAAGCAAACAATTACAAAAAATAAATAACAATAAGTGTGTTTTGTATAAATGTTCATACTGTATACCTCACTTTTTCTACAAATTACAAATTACAATTATTTTGTGATTAATATACAAGGATTAACTGACTGCCACAGATAAGAAAGAAAAAGTATAATTACTACCAATTAATCTTTAAAATGGCATAAAAAACAATTGTTCCTATTTTGTTAATAAATTTATCTGTGTACTTACCTGTTAAATAGTGTTTTGCAGGCATCAAATTATTTTTTTTTTTCAATAAATCATCCAACTTATCTTCGGTTATTTGGTTTTCTGGAATAATTGGTAGGCTTAATATTATATTGCCTTCATTGTCCGTCACAAAGTTTATCGTTTCATCTTCTTCTGAATTCATAATGAATAACTCACTTTTATCTTAATAAGAAAAACTATTCACTTCCGATACGAAACGCGACTATAACGAAAAAGAACTGATGGAATGTGCTCAAATATTTTGTTGCAAATTATTTCGAAGAAGTCATAACGGCACTTAATATAAATTTTGTGGAATTCAACACATAGTCAATTTTATTTCGACTAGAGTTCATCTTAAATTAACAACCATCAATGTTGTTTTATTGAGCTTCCAATTATTTTAACATGACCCGATTTCGTTTTAAAATGATTCAATGTTGAAACAAAGTTGATTTCATGTGTGTGCGTTATTATAAGCATTACTTATAACGGGATACGTTTATGTCTTTCTATGCCTTAAAAAAAGAAAGGTTGTTCAATGTTTATGTGGACAAGACAAAAAATTTCCAGCTTAATTCTTGTCGACAAAATAATTTCATCTATTGATAAAACTAAAAACATGCATACAAAAAAATTGTTTACTTTCTTTTCAGACAGAATAATACTTCCTTTTGGAATAAGTTTTGATAATTTATTCTTATTTCTTTATTTGGGTTTCCTATAATTAGAACGCACATATATTCAGAGTAAAATATTATAAATTCATCCTGGCAAAAGATTAAATGTAAATATGAACCAAGGCACTAACGGGAATATGATATTACAATTTTTCATTTTTTAATTTTTAAAATATTTAAATCCAAGCTATGCGCATTGTTTTTAGTATCAAAATTTTGCTTGTTCAATATTTTTTAATTACCATTTATGTACCTACAATACATCTGTTTTTGAGAAAATTTTACCAGCATTTCTATTTTTGCCTTATAGAAAATAAAAACTTGAATGCTTCTTTGGCTTTGAATTATTAAACATAGAAACCAGACATTTGAAAAAAGCATTATGTATTATTTTTTGCTAGGTGAAAATGTTCTTTTTTTACTTGTTATTATTATAGACATAATATTATTCGGAAAAATAACGACACTTCTTTCAAATTATGTGTAACTCAATTATTGTTGTTGTTATTTCAACATGATTTAATGGTTAATAAACTACTAGAGATTTTGTTTTGAAATTTTTCAATTTGTTTCAATATGACCTAATCTACTTTTGAAAAAATTCAATGTTGAAAAAAGTTGTTTTTTTTTTGTCTGCTTTCATTGTGGAGGGATAATTTTTTGTTACTTAGAAAATTAAAGGGTGTTCTGTTCATACATCAGAAAAAATGGGAATAGTGGAAACATAAAACACTTTTCTGATGGTTGGTTATAGCAACCAATAGTTTTGCGTTAGAAATTAAATGTGACATCAATATTTTGCGCTCGAGGAAGTTGTTTTTTGTTATCAGAAACATGAAAACAATTTCATTAAAAATATGTTTCTGATGTGTTTGGAATAGAAAAAAAATCGAAACACATGAGAAAAACGAAATGTTATTTTTGAAATCTTTGAAATCAGCTGTTCAGAAAAATAAAATATCACCAAAAATAATTTAAGATTCAATTTTCTAATTCAATTTGGTAATATATATGTATTATCTCACTTTGTTTTGTTCTAACCCAACGCAATAAAAAGCTGAAGACAAGAAATTTGTTTCAAGATAACAAAATGAATTTATCAAGGATATACATACATATACATATACATATTATGGTCGAATAGCAACACAAAATATTAGTTGAATTACATAAATCTTATTCTTTTTCCCGTACTTAATTGTTATTCTTTTCGAAAATTTTGTTTAAAAACAATTTGACCAAAATGAAGGTTGATTTAATTATCTTTCCTCAACGTATAGTCAAAAGTTAATCCAACAATTCCAGAAGTTGTTTCAATCTGTATCAACTTTTGTTTTAACAATAAACATTTTTTTCACAGAATTTCTCTATTACAAATGTTATTTCAAAATGATTGAATGTTAATTCCATAGAAACCAGTATCAAATTAACATGAACTTCCTTCAGAATTGGTTTACAGTCGACTCCGCTTAACTGAAACACCATTTTTGCAGAAAATTTGTTTCAGTTAAGCGGAGTTTTCAGTTAACCGGACTTCGGATAACTGAAACTTGTTTCAAATAAGCGGAGTTTTGTCAAAGTTAAATACTGCCATGTTTTAAAAACAAAAGTAATTAAAAACAATTTATGTATTGCTCAACTTGTAGGAAACCTTCAAGTTAGCCAATTCTAGAGTTGAGAAAAACTTAAGCGTTAAGGGACAAGTTGAAAATCGTTTTTCTTCACTTCTGTAAACCTCAACTCGAGAGTTGAAATTCAAAAGTTGGATTCTCTCATTTTTTTCAAAATTTTCCTGGAATATTTTGGAGTTTGTTTCAACTTAAGATTTGAATTTATGTATGTCAAATCAATTTTTACCTACCGGTTAAAATTGTCATTTTGTAAACGTTCTTAGCTACGTGCAAAAACTTATCAGTCCGCACACCTTTTTCAATTGGAATGGTTCGGTCTGAATTCCATTTTCTGTAAATTCATTCTCAACTTAAAATTACCAGCATTCCACCAATTTGTCCTGCATAAGCTCAAAAGGCCAGGAAAGAACTAAACGATGCATGTCGAAATAAGCATACCCCAAAGCATTGCTTCTCTTCGAGAATGTCTCGTAAAACAACCTTACCCGAAAGTACAAACCGATGACGATCAATAATTGAAATTATTTTAGCTTGAAAAAGCTAATCAAATGATCGACTATTTCTACGCCATCAGAAACCTCTCGCCAAACTTATTCCTCAATATACAGATTGTCATGGCCGAAAAAAAAAGAAGTTGCCAAAAGTGAGATGAAGACTGGCTAGTGGCAAATGATACTAGTTTTCCCGAAATATTTTCAGTTTCAAACAATTATTTTAATTAATGTCACTTCCACTTTTTTCGGAAGTTGAGAAAATTGGAAGTTGAATTACCTATTTGAGAGTTGAAAATCAAAAATTGAAATTGTCAAATGTGATTAAGGAAAACCAAAATCAGAAGTTGAGAATAAAAATAATCAAGTTGAGTTCAACTTAACCAACAGCTCATGTTAGGTTAAAAAATTAAAAATTATTTCAGAAAAATAAATCAATTGTTGTGTGTTTGCTGTTTTGCAAATTATAAAAAGACATCTTATATTCAAGATCGGAAACTTGGGAGTTTTTAGCCAAGATTTTTTTTTTTTAAATGTGAAGAGGATCATACGCTTCCTTAAGTGGGCTTCTAGGGCTCTTCAATCTCTATTTCATCAGAGCAGTTTTCAACAAACGAACGATGGACACATAACGTCACATCATTGCAGTATAAATTATAGTAGGTACTCGCACAGTCAGATATTCTGTTCTTCCATTGCTACGTAGATTTGAAAGTAACTTACGTAGATGACGCTAGTGTACCTCATGCGAGTACCATAATTTTGACATACAAAGACCACATACATCACACCTTTGTGATATATTTGACAGGTATAATCGACCTGGTATTCTACTGTAGCGCCACCTAGTGACTATTAGAGATAGAAATTTTTTTTGTATAAGCTTGTAGTGAGCAAAAATTTTCGATGAAGCAGAGAAAATCAAAATAGTCAATCTTCTATCATCAAAGCATCACACCAAGAGAGGATGATAAGATATGTGTTGCATTCTTTTTTAAACAATAGTCAACAATTGTGGCTTAGTTCAACTTATTCACTTATGCGGAGTTGAATGTGTGAGAAATGTTAATTTAAGGCAAACAATTTTGTTTCAGTTATACGGAGTTTGCAATTAAGCGGAGTTCAGTTAAGCGAAGGAGTTTTAGTGGAAAATGTTCAAAATGGCTCGGTCATAAATTTATTGTTTCAGATAACCGAAGTTTTCAGTTAAACGGAGTTCAGTTAAGCGGAGTTGACTGTATATCTAAATTATTGTTAAATCATCATAATTACCATTTATAATAACACGTTGCAATGTTAAAACAAAATGAAAAACTGTTAAATCAAAATGAAATCATTTAACGAAGAACAGATCACAGATCATTAAAATTAACAATTCTTTCTTTTGATTTTACATCGTATTATTTTTCTGTAGGAGCTGGGTGGATTTGAAGAAGATAGTGTTTTCCGTGCTCACACTTACCTTGCGCAATATCTGCTCCAGGACTATGTTGAAGAAATCACATGACAGGGCATCTTCTTGTCTAAACCCTGCGCATGTTTGAAACCACTGATGAGCTGTTACCCGTTTGCACACTGCACTGCGTATTTTTAAGCGCGTCATTCGTCACACCTGGATCAATTTGTTCGGGATCCCGAATTCAGACATCACCATCATAAGCTCTTGGCGGTGGATGCTATCATAAGCAGCTTTGAAGTCGATGAAAAGATGGTGGGTTTCGACTTGAAATTCGTTGGTCTTTCCAGGATTTACCACAATGTCAATATTTGGTCTATCGTTGTTGTGCCTGGCCTAACGCCACACTAGTATGTGCCGATTATTGAGTTGCAGAACTGTTGCATGCCTGGTGCATGCGGTTCATCAAAACACTTCCTCCATATTTAAAGAGTTCCGCAGGTATATCATTCGACCCAGCGGGCGGAATTGTTATTTTTTAGCTTTTGGATGGCTTTTTCTACCTATTCTGTACTGGGGGCTAGGACTGGATCTTCATTGACTGGTGTTGCTTCTCTTTTGTCATTGGCTAGCTCGACATTATGCGCATTCAGCAGCTGTTGGAAATGATGCTTGAAAACATCTAAAATGTTTGCGCTTCGACGACTAGATTTCCTTCACTGTTTAAAAGAGCCTTATCCCGGCTCTGAAACCAGATGCTAATGGCTTCGAGATTTTAAAGAAACGAAAAATATTTTAGCTGAGAAACTGCGGATTTTCTTTTCCCTCGCAGGGTCTTTTTCTTATTTCTCCTTTTTTCGGTACTCTTCTCTTGCTGTTCTTGTTTTCCGTTGCAGCATCTGCAAACGTGCATTTTCGGTCTATCTGTTCAACATCGCTCATTCTTCATCATACCACTGTTTTCGGGGGTGAATGATAACATATGGTGGTCTCGGTTATATTTTTAATTATTTCGTGATATTGGTTCCACAAGGTGTTGACATCTGTGGTATTTGGGAGGACGGTGGACTCAGGCACTCACTGTAGTCTCTGGCATTCTCAGGGGTGCTAAGGCAACCGATGTTGAACTTCTTTCTTTGGGCCGCACATGTTTTTTTGTCGTTTGATAATCGAGTTCTAAACTTAGCCACTACCAGAAAGTGTGTCGACTCTGAAATTTGCTCCTTGGAAAGTGTGCAGGTTCAAGATGTTGGACGTGTGCTTTGCGCCGATTAGCACATGGTCGATTTGATTGGTGGTTTGACCATCTGGAGATCGCCAGGTTGCTGTGTAGGCCTTGGAAACCTAGTGCTACTTATCTATCATCGTATTATACGAGTTGAAGCAGGTCGACTAGTCGGAAGCCGTTATATGTTGTAACTTCGATTTTGACGTCGTACTCTGAACAGGCTCCGTGGGCTTATCCAGGAGGTCGTAGAAATTATCCTTGCTAGACTCCTCAGCATCATTGGCGTGTGCACATATTAGACTGATGTTTTGTAGTGTGGCCTTGATGCGAATTCCAGCCAGGCGATCACTTATTGGCTTGAAATCTATGACTTTCGATTTAAGTCGATTTCCCATGATGAATCCATATCCAAATATGTGCATTCTTTGATAACAGCTATAATAAATGTCACAAATCACAATGTTTCCTTTTTATTGTCCCTGATCCTATAATCCATCGTTTTTCCTGAATCGCAATAATGTCTGCCTTATACTGCGTGAGGACAGATTCTAGTTTTTGAGTTGCATCTGGAGTGTAGAGTGTTCTTTCATTACAGGTACAAACTCTCAATTCATAGGCCGTTGTCATTCCGGGTCTGGTTGCCATATGAGGGGGATCATTATCCAAAGCTCTGCCTGTCTCTCTCATAACGAGCGTCGCGTCGCTTATAGCTAAATTAAAAAGTAGAGGTACTAGATAGCTACCTTGAGGAACTCCCGAGTTTGCAAAAAATTACCTTTTCTCGAGATATGAAAAATGGAGCGAAGAATTATTTTGAATTTTATGATGGCGAGAGACAGTTGGTCTAAAGGTTTCAAAAAAAAAGCTTCGACTGTATATAGACAGAATCGATTTCCTGACCTGTTGAAAACATGCTGTTGGTGACAGATGATGTCCTCTTACATTTTATAAAAGACGGAGAGTTTGCGCATTTTTTTGAATTAAGGCCTGAAGTTGAGGGACGTGATTTTCTCAATGGAGCAGTGATTTCCTTAACTAAAGTGTTAGAAGGCCATGAACGATTAAAATGGGATCAAAAAGAAAACGAATGGCAATGATTTTAAATCAGGCTACAAAACTGTTTGGTTTACTTATTTTAGAACATTTAAGGTTTGGAAGATTGGTAATAACCTTTGAATCGACCAAATGAGCCAATATGTCCTTAGGCTTTGTTTCGGGTAGTAATCGCGAAATGAGAATATATGTATTTCGCTTTTGGTACTGATGCCAGATTTTTTTTGGGGAATTGTACTTATAGTGAAAGCGGTTCTGATTTCTGAAGTAGGTTCATTGGCAGTGAGATCCGAAATATTATATGTAAAAAAATTGCTACATTCGGTTATTTACCGTCTATAGTAGTCATTTTGGGCTGATTCAAGTCTTACATCCACAAAATAAACGATGGTGTATGAGGTTTTGGGGCAGCCATTTTGTAGAAATAATAAAAGGGGGCTGTAAAAGTTGTGGTTCAAATAGAAGCGATGGAAGAGATTTGTATGGGAAATCAATAACCGCTGAACGAATTCCGATCAATTTAGGCTTGGAAGTTGTACTCATACTGGAATAAAGTATTTATATTAGTAAAAACAATATGAAGCGTTCAATAAAAAGCAATTTGAGTCACCTTTATCAGATTAATCAGTAATTGAGCCGATTTATTATTTATTGATATTGACATCCTCACATACATAATTTTCTGTTCATCCAATAGAATATTCTACGTCACTTCATTTAATGTGTTCAATGTTTCATGTGTAGCAAACCAAAAGGTATGATTTGAATACAAAAAGAGTTGCTAATTGTTTGTTATTTTCAAAGCCAATATAAGTCAAATTAAGCCCATCAAGAGTATCCCTATTCTGTTTCAAAACCGACATCAGCTTTAAGTGATCCGGACTTTAATATCCTGAGGGTATTATCCGTAGCTTTATTGCCCAAACTATGTAAAACCCGAAACCGAATCATTAACAGAATATTTTTGGTTAAAAATGTCGTTTTTTGTTGACATTATCAACATCCATACCCCCAACAGCAAAAAGTGCCTAGGCAAACAGAGAGTTGGAATAATTATGCACTTAACATATACGAGTACCGACGACGGACGAATGGAAATATATATTTTTTAAAATTTTAATTCAACTTCCCAAGTCAATTATTTTCCACCCACTTACGCACACGGGATATTCGAGTAATCCGTATATTCTTTTGTATGTAGGTCCGGCGGTGTACGACGAGTCGTTTACGCAGTCATTAAAAGGGATCAAAAGCATTATGGTTTCATTTGCATTGGCGCACCGTGCTGTCTGGATAAATATATGCCCAACTCATGTTCAATCATCCGGGGTTGCAATAAAAAAAAAAAAAAACTTACATTAAAATGCGTGAAATTTATGTAGAGCTTTAATTAACAACGACACGAATGATCCCACCTCTGTCGTTTATTAAATACCAAAGGTCTTTGTTTTCATAGTGAATGCATGTTATGTGCGAGGTACAATAAGTGTACATAGGAACTCGTTAATATGTGAATTGATTTTTTTGAAAACATAAATCGCACTCTTCAAATGCGCTTGTGTTCCTTAAGAGATTTTGGTGTTCATTTTTACCACGTCAAAAAACGAAAGCAATTGGACAAAAATTTAAGTTTCGTAAAAACGGCTCGAAACAGTATTCATAAAAAAAATAAAAATAAACGTATTAAGAGAATTTCTTGAGGAACATTTTTAATTCTTCATATATCAGTATGAAGCCTGAACAAAACATAAGGAGGTGTCGGACGGTGCAGGGAATCTGGTCCCGAAGTCAGAAGTCCCGAAAATGGTTTTCGGGACTAATGACCCACTATGGTGGGTCATAAGTGCCGAATTTTATTTTGGGACTACTGACCCACTATGGTGGGTCATTAGTTCAGAAATCAAATTCGGGGTTTCTGACCTTCGCGATTAATTTAAAATATTTTGTAAGCAATAAACTGAGTGGACAGTTTTTGCATTTTTTTAAGGTTTTCTTGTGCATTACGGTTGAAATTCACCTCATGATCTAAGTCTATGTTTCGTAAAGGAAACTCTTCCCAAAGCAAATGTTCTGAACTTAGGTGTTCGGTGAGAGCAGGGAATTCTACAAACACACTGTACTTGAACCCAGTTTCATGTTATTGCATTTTTTGTCACCTAAAATAACTGAGCTGTTTCAATTAAACTATAACAGCTCTATCAGAAAGACATTTTTTTATTATGAAACCTGCTCATGTCTATAAAGTTTTTATTTCGTCTTTCACGGGAAGGTATTGCCTCTTGCAAAGAACTGGAAACACTTCCAAGAGGTCCCCTCAATTCTTCACACGCACTCAGAGAATTGTTGATGGGTGTAAGCCGCTTAGGCCTTGGCTCGTCAAGAGCTGTAGCACCACTCTATTTATTAATTTTTTTAATTAAGTATTTGAAGCTTGAACCAAAAAACGTAGCATATAAAATTGCAATAGCGAGCGAAGCGAGCTGAAAAAATTTTGCCCAAAAGAGAATCAATTTGGGGTGTGAAAATAAAAAAATTCGCGCGAATTTTTTTATTTTCACACCCCAAATTGATTCTCTTTTGGGCAAAATTTTTTCCGCTCCTTTCGGTCCCAATCAAACCAAATATATCTTGAATATTATGGATCGTCATCATCCTCAGACGAAAGCGAAAAAATGTGCTTAAAATGAATCATTGAAATGCAGCATATGCTCTCCAGACACTAGCATTCATTACAATATGTGTGGTGGTTGCTTTTCCAAATTAAAATAAACGCAAACAGCTTTGAAAATCAATTGTTCACGGATTAAAGTTTTTTGTTTTATTTTTTCCATGAACATTTGTTTTCCACATAATATTGACGAGTAAAAATAAATTAAGTGATTCTCATAAAACATTTTTTTTTTATCATTTGGGACTTTTGTCCAAAAGAAGACAAAATTAATTTGGGACTACTGACCCACCATAGTGGGTTAATAGTCCCAAAATAAAATTTGGCACTTATGACCCACCATAGTGGGTCATTAGTCCCGAAAACCATTTTCGGGACTTTTGACTTCGGGACCAATGTCCCTGCGCCGTGTCGGACATTGGCATTGAATTCTTGAATATTACAATAACTGGGGAAAACAGAGTGTGGAAGAGAGTTCAATATTCGCGTAGTACGGCTTAAGAACGATTCTCTGCACATGACAGTACGTCAGAAGTTGGGCTCAAGGGTGAACTAAGTTTTGTAGATGGTAGCCAGATCAGACATCACTCATGGACACTGTCAGGGGAGGTTTATTCTTCTTCAACGATACAAAACAGCATTGGGTTTTCGAAGCATTAAACTATAAGCGATTTTGTATTCCTCATTGTACAGTGCTGCTTAAGTCAGAGTTTAATGGCTTATCATATTTTGCCTTTGCAGTTCCACATCCGAAGAGGAGGAATTGTAAGCGTCAGAAGTGGGATTTACGGTTTAAACAATTAAATGCGAGACTTTACTTTTACTCAATTTATTTATATAAAATTCAAAGTCTTAAATTACTTAATATTTAATTTTTATTTGTAAGTTTATATCGTTATAATCGGGACTACCACCGCACACGACAGCCTTTTTAATAATAATAATTTCTTAGCAGATACCTAATTTTTGGTAAGCTTAGTTAGTGCATATAGTGCACTCTCCAAAGAGAGAATTCTAAATTATCTCTTTGGAGAAACACTTGGTTTTTTCGACGGTCAGTGGCGTGCGTTAAATCAAAAGTTATTTGAGAACACTACAGAATGTGATTATGGAAACGCATAAGAAAAGCTAATGGTGCTATCTTCAGCGAAACAATTTATTGCATTAGAAGTTAAAGTTGCTTGAGCTTATAGCTAATCAGCGTTTCCATGACCTCAGAAAGAAGGGACGTAAGTGCAATCGGACGATAATTGGAGGGAAAAGAAGATTCGCCTTTTTCTGGAACTAGCTGGACAAATGCTGTTTTCCAACTATTCGGAAGGAGCCCAGAAGAATAGGATAGATGGAAAAGCTTACGCTAGGGTTTTGCCACCGCGGGAGAACACCTGTTCAAAATAATAGCGGGGATATCATCTGGACCAGGGGATTTATGTATGTTGAGATCTTTTAGGAATCTCGCCACAGCACGAGTGCGGAAGAAAATTTATCCCATAGAATCATTGCCGTGCTGAAGAACTGGGGAAGTCATAACACTTTCTGGCAGCTAAGAGTTGGAGGCGAATTGCCTAGTCAAAAAGGTTAGCTTTCGTGAGAGATCGAGCGAAAGAATATCCTCCATTATAGATGGTTCACCGTTGAACCATCTATATGTTCAAATAGAGTGGCGCGACAGCTCTTGAAGAGCCAAAGCCTTGGTAGCTTACTCTCATCAACAATTTTCTGGGTGCGTGTGAAGAATTGAGGGGACCTACAATTTAACGTTGATTCCTAACATCAAAGTTGAGAAGCACTTTTCCATGACAGATGCAATTGGCAGTTCTTCGTAAGAGGCAGTGCCCGTGAAAGATGAAATAAAAACTATTGGCACTAGTAGTACCTAACAGGAACCTACATGGTACAGTTGGCATGCTTTTGGCTTAGCATTCAAGTACTCAAATCTCTGACAGTTTGTATCTTATATGACAATTTTATTAAAGCCATTAATTCCATAATAACATACATGTTGTCATTACTGCAAAAATATCAATTCGACACTTAATTAATTCCTCCCATCGCTCATGATGTCAGAATGACTTTTGGACACGTTGAGTGATTGAAATCTTCCAACAACAACTTTGCTTCGGTTTAGTCATCATCCTTATCTCACCAAGAATTTCCAAATAAATATGTTGTTGTGATTATGATGAACTTGTCTATCAGTTACATTGTTTACCTCTGCTGCAACAAGGGATCATAGTGCCTAACATGATAATTATTATTATTATTCTGTAGAAAATGTTGGTTTTAGTTGTTGAAGCTAGCTAGTAATTTGGGGTTTTGGGATTTGAAAACAATTATCCGGGGAAAAGGGAGTGTAAACATGCAACTCTGGAAAGGTAAGTTCCTGCAACAGCAGGAACAAAACCTGACACATCCTCAATGGCAGAAGGAAATTAAATTCCTCACTTCTAACAGAACCTGTAGCCCTGAAGGAATCGTTGTCCTTCTTCGCCTGAATTGGACAAGCATTTACCATTTACTTATCGATGACGAGGTCAATAGTTTCATCCTTACGTTGATAAAACTGAAATTTCGAAGGTATACGTTTTGCCATGTTCTCGTTTCTTCTTTCTAAATGCTTTGGTATTGAGATTGACAAAAATAGAGGTTATGGGTGTTGCAGAAAGTCAATAAATTTCTTGAATGTATCTATGCATGTTTGGCTTTCACCTAACCACTAGATGTTTTTGGTTATGTACCTCCACAGGTTTTAATCATAGTAGTATGCATTGTTTACTGTATTGAGATCATATACGTGGGACTTTATGCCTAGAGAAATGAATCACTTTGCAACGTGTTATTGATCCTTCACTTTGTTAATTGTGATTTAATGTTTCTTCAATATGAGGTCAGATTGGGGAAGAAACAAATAGGTAATAGAGGAAAAATTGTCTATTCAAATGTTGGTCTCATAAAAAAGCAGTAGACAGTCCTTAACTGTTTTCATTTATTGATCCTTTCCCATGTTTCTTCGGAAGCCAAGTGTTTTTCTACTTTCCATTCTTTGAAAAGATGACGAAACACTACTGTTATGGTTCATCCTTTGCCCAAAAAGGGAAAGGACAATTGGAATCCTTATAATCTGAGCGTTTTTCCTAGCATCAGCAAGCAAAAGCAAACTACTCCTTCGTTTTTGAAAGATATTAATGCCTCTCCATCAAATAATCCAAACAATCATCAAAGTAATAACTACAAAACTCATTGATACTTCTCGTCTTGGCAACCATAACACTCCGATTTTCTCATTTATTTTTACTTTCACCAAAAGAGATTCCCAGATTTCCTAGATTTTAAGCCATAAAAATCTACTGCCATCCTCAGGTTTTATTTGATTGTTATAACCTCGTATAAGCGACATTCGGAAAACACAACACAACATCAATGTTGCACCATTAAAGACACATTTCCGAAGCTATTTCATTAAATCCCTGACTGTCTAGATTTTGGACTTTGTAGCGAAAAAGCTGCCACCAGTGCCATCTGCAAATAATCGAGTAATATGTACATAAAATGTCTGGATTTGACCTGACAATATGAGGACTCGTCGCGTCGATATGGTCGACTGGTATAGGTGGGAGTTCCATGATTTCAATGCAGGTCCCGTCTGGAATATGAATTTGTACATTTTGCGCAAATAAAAAACAATCTTTCCGCTTTCAAAAATTCATCTAAAGCTAATCCGTTTTTGATACTCTGTGTATGTTTGCTTAGCAAATCCATCCCAATGGTGATTTATCTGTAGACTCACTCTTCCTAAGTCTGGGATGTGATTTGTTTGTCAGTACATGCAAAATGTCCACATAACGATTCAATTGCTTTCGTTGAAGCATGGCGAGCGGAGCGTAGGCGGCGGAAACGGAATCTGAGCACACCTACCAAAATGGTTTATTGCAAAAAAAAGGAAAGCAGAACGCAAGGAATATGCTTGAAATTAAAAAAGGCACAGAAATATTCAAATTTGCTTTGCAGAGGATATACGCAGGAAATGTACACACATTTTACTCTGCTTGCTCGGAACAGCATAACTCCTCTGAACAAGGCTGTAGGCTTAAGAACCAACAAGATTTGGAAAACAAGCCATTATCTGTTGGCACACACATAAGAAGAGCTACAGCTAAATGACTTTCGTTGCCAGACTTCTACGGAAGATCTAAATACATATAAGCTAGACTCGTTTGTTGATCTTTCAAGAACGATTCCTCTTTGCAATGCATATAGGCCATTCCAAGGATTTAGCTTGTTATATTTATAAGGACATAAAAATGAGGAAGAAACATCCACACACAAAAAATATGTGTAGGTATCTACTTAACGATGACGACTCAAAAACGATGACAGTGATGGAACGCAACGATTATATTATTGTTTCTTTAACGTTTTGACTCCAACATTTCTGAGTTATCAGTCTGACATACATTCAGTGTACCTATTAAAAATGTTTCGATTAGCATCATGGAATAATAAGCTTATTCTTGAATGGCAGGGGCAAGTATTGAAAAACACTCTCCCATTTAAATTTTATACCTACCACTTCAAATGGAATTAGAATCCTGAATCAAAGGAATAAAATGGTATCAAAAAAGGCAGAAAACTAGAAAAAAATTGAAGTTACTCAAAAATTGCTTGAAACAGCAGCTATCAAAAGCAAAAAAATCGATTTTAGATAATCTCTTGAACAACAAATCCGCTGGTCCAGATGGTATACCCGCTATTATTCTGAAGAGGTGTTCTTCCACGCTGGAAAAACCCTTGCGTAAGCTTTTCCATCTATCCTGTTCTTCTGGGCTCGTTCCGAGTAGGTGGAAAACAGCATTTGTCCAGCTAATTCCAAAAAAAGGCGAATCTTCTTTTCCCTCCAACTATCGTCAGATTGCACTTACGTCCCTGCTTTCTAAGGTCATGGAGACGCTGATAAACTAACAGCTCAAGAAATAAATTGAAAACCGAAATCTTCTTAATGACCGGCAGTACGACTTTCGCAGCAACAGGTCCACTGCTGATCTGATGGTTTATTTCACCGAACAGTCCTTACATCGTGATGGAGAAAGTAACATTATTGCACTTGATATTAGTGATCGTTAAACATCGATAGTCAGGGACTTCGATAGTACCGATAGTTTAAGGAAAAACTATCGATACTATCGATAGACTATCGATAGTTTCCTTTGAAACAACTTTTAGCCATTGGAACCACAAAAAAAATGTTAAAAAATTATATGGGTCTTCAAGATCACTAAAAACGGGGAAATGCACGATCTGGCGCACAAACTTGCATTTGTATTGCAGATAAAACTTATAAAATAGGTTCCTTTTATTCTGTAAAGCACAAACTTTGTATGAAATCATAGTTTGTTTTTGTGTTAATTTAACACTGCAGTTAGGCTGCGTTCGTCAATTCCATTTATGTTTTTTTAACAACGATAGCAACTTAGAGGTGCTTCCACCAATGGCTTTTTCCGTCAATTCCTTTGTTTGGCTGGAGTTATAGCTATTTCACGGGTGCCAAGCCGATTATCAGACTCCTTTAATAGTAGTGCTGTCTAGTTATTTTTCATATTAATCGAAAAACTTTTTGAGTTCACTTTGGGATTTGAACCTAGACCAGCTAGTTGGGAAGCCAATGCACTACGCATTGCGCTAACAACTCCACTGATATTTGGTTTCCCATTGCAGACTTTGTATTGTTTATCAATTGCAATGAATAGACATGCATTTTTACAAGCTCCTCAAAGTGAAATCGTTTGATTCACTTTAGAGGAACATGACATTTCTAAAAAGAAAGTATTACCTTAAAATAAAAACAATATTCCCAAATAATCAAAAACAAAAATCGTGGATCAATGAAAAGCAGAGAGAGAATTTTCACAAAATTGACGAATTGAAGGAAATAAGAACAAATTAATTTCTTTTGTCTAATGTTTGTTAGTTTTGATACCACCTGCAGCGCTACTTGTTGCTTGTCACAGTAAGAATACCTACTATGGAAAAGGAAATACAAATACAATGATATTGCTCATGTATAGTGAAGTGTCTATTTGCTTGTTGTTCTAGAAGAATACTTTTTTTACTGGAAATGCAAACTATCGATAGTATTTTCAAAACTATCAATACATTCGATAGTTTTTTACTATCGATACTATCGATAGACTATCGATGTTTAACGATCCCTACTTGATATTTCAAAGGCATTTGTAAGAGTCTGGCTTGTTCCTATCGATTAATCGCTCCTTCGTTGGATTAGAAACTATCTTTCGAACCGTTCAATACAAGTTGTATTGAACGCTTTCAAGTCTGAAACCCACAATATAAATGCTAGTGTGCTACAGGGCTCCGTTCTGTCTCCGAACCTCTTTTTCATTTTAATCAATGATCTCTTGTCTGTAACTTCTAATCCAATAAATTGTTTCGCTGACGATAGCATCCTTAGTTTTTCTTATTCAATTCCAGAATCACATCCCCCCTCTTCGGATTTGGAACTGCAAAGGCAAAGTATGATAAGCTCATTAAACTCAAACTTAAACAGCATTGTACAATGGGGAATAAAAAACAGCGTAGAGTTTAATACTTCGAAAACCCAATGCTGTCTGGTATCGTTAAGGCGATAAACTTGATTTGCCACTGTCCATGAGTGGCATATCTCGAGATTCTCGGTTTGTGCATCACCGACTACCTTTTGTGGAACGAGAACATATGCAATGTCGTCAAAAAAGCCGCAAGATGTTTGGGTTTCATAAGACGGTGCAAGAAATTCTTCTCCCCGTCTGATCTGGCTACTATCTATGAGACTTATATCCGTTCAAAACTTGTGTAAAACTTCCATCTCTGGGCTGGTGATCCATACCTAAGCTTCTTGAATGGTTTTCAAAATTGAGCCCTAATAATGAACGGTGATAGGGACATCACTGCTTCATTCTCTTCGTTAGATCACCGTCGAAGTCGTAACGTTTCATGTGTAGTGATGTACTCTACTCACTGTACACAATGTACATAATGTATTAATAAAGCTCAGCTTAGATCAAGTACGTAAGCGAGACATCAGTTGTATAGTAAGAGCCGAATAAAGAGGTTGAAATTAAAATAAAGTTGTACTCATTACATGGCGCAGTCGCATAACATTAAAAGAGAATATTATACATAGCACATAGGTAGAGCAAAAAAATCCATAGTTGAAGTTGAAGCAAAAAGACCACGTGGTAGACCTCCGAAAGAAATACGATTCGTTTACATTAATAAAAGTATGGAATTTTTACGAAAAATCAGTGAGCTTAATTTAAACACTGGAAACCTAAGCGAGAATTGGCAGACTTTTTATAGAAACTTTCAAGTTTTTTCAACAGCAATCGAACTAGATAAAAAACCTGATGAAGTTCAAATTGCCATATTCCTTAACGCAGCGGGTAATGAAGCCACCGAAATTTTCCAAAATGTGCTCACACTAAAAAGTGATGAAAAGAAAAAACTAGCAACAGTAGTTGAAGCCTTTAAAGTGTTCTGTGTTGGAAAAACAAATCAAGTATATGAAAGTCTATTTTTTTCACACAACAAATCAAGACACTACTGAACCATTCGACAATTTTCTTATGGAAATAAAAAAGCAAGTTAAAAAGTGCGAGTTCAATGTTAGAGACCGAATCGTACTGGGAACTAATGACAAAAAATTACAAAAAAGATTTCTGGAGACTGATGGACTAACGCTAGAAAGGGCAATTGAGATGGCTCGTTGTGCCGAAGTAACAAAGAAACAGATAGAGCAGATGAATACCAGGACAGATGCACCGATAGATGCCGTTGAAAAGCAGGGGACGTATTGTCAAAATGAAAAAAAGTACAACAGAAAAAACAACAAAATTTATAACAAAAATCCTTCTTCTCACAATTCTAGATCATCAAATGTAACGGACCTTCAATTTGATTGTTCAAAGTGCGGTAAAACACATGGTACAAGATCTTGTCCAGCATTTAGAAAGAGATGTATGTCGTGTAACGGATTCAATCACTTTGCAGTTATGTGCAAGAACAAACCGATTAGGGAAGTACATATAGAAGATAACGAGGTAATTGAATCAAATGATGATTTTGTTATTGACAGTATCATGGAGGAAGAAAGTATTTCGGGTACCTGGCTAGAAAACATAAAAATACAAGACCTTAATATTAAATTTAAATTAGACACGGGAGCCATGGTGAATATATTGCCTGCGAAGTACTTAAATGGGCTTAAAAACATATATTTGTCTAAAAATGCAACCAAACCTTCACAAGTAGTCCCAAATTTGCAAAATCAAACGGGTTCAGTGAAAAGTGCGTTCATATTGCAAAAAATCTTCTTCGCAAATCTTTAGAATCAAAGAGTAATCTTTGGTTAGCCTTGCTCGAGTATAGAAATACACCAATAAAAAATTCAAAATAGACACCAACTCAAGTTTTAATACGCTGCTGCCCGGGAATCAAAAACTCTATGTAAATGGAGATATTTATAATGAAATATTCCCTGTACTTAATAGCAACAACATTACAAATAAGCACTATCATGATCGAGGCGCGAAAGAAAGAAGTCCATTTCAAGTACAGCAGAAGGTTTGGTTGCAGGATGGAAAGTGTTGGCTCCCGGGAATCATCAAAGAGAAACATTCGCTACCAAGATCATATTTAATACAGCTGAAAAGTGGTAGAATCCTTCGACGAAACACAAAGTATTTAAGAGCGCGCGCATGAATCACTTCGTTGTTCAATGAGATTGGAGGTTTGATTAGCACTTAATCAAAAAAAAAAAACATGCATTAAAAAAAAAAAATGAAGTAACAATTATAAAGTTTCTATATTATAAGAACAAAAATATTTTAATTTGGAAGCAGTTAAGTGAATTATAATATGTATGTACATCCTTGTATTTATCATTACTTTATACTTTATTAATACGTAAATTGTTTTTTTCTAAAACTTAAAAAAAAAAATGTAATAAGATATGAATTTTAAAAATTGAGAGAGAGAAGAGAAAGAAAGCTACGAGAAACTGAGGAACTGAATTATCCAATCTAATAATTATTATAATATAATCTTAAATAAGTTAATTTAAGTTTAACTAGGTGAACTTTGAAACTAAATAATAAAATTGTTAATTGCTGTTATTTAAAAGAACTGAACTAAAATTTATAAACAAACTTAGAGAGGGAGATGTAGTGATGTACTCACTGTACACAATGTACATAATGTATTAAAAAAGCTCAGCTTAGATCAAGTACGTAAGCAAGACATCAGTTGTAAAGTAAGAGCCGAATAAAGAGGTTGAAATTAAAATAAAGTTGTACTCATTACATCATGTCTCTCTGTTCTATCTTTACTTCTACGGTAAGTGACCCAGTGGAATAGCCAGTTGCATTTCTCCCCTTAAACAATTCGGCCGTAATTCTCGCGCTTCTAGGAATGCCCATAAGTTTACCCTCGAGCCCTACTTCGGAAGTATCCTCAAGTATTGAGAATCAATCTATAATCGAACTACACGAATGTGGAACTCCCTTCCACACTCTTACTTTCTCAATCATTGCAATGTTCTGGAATTCAAGAAAAATGTACACCGGCACCTCATTTATAACCCCTACCTTCTTTCCTACAGCACATTGTGTCTCTGGCATAATAAGAGTATAAAAAAAACCCTTGAGTGGTGGGTGCAAATTATAAAAAATAAAAAAATAAATTGTATTCAAAAGACGAATATTTTAACTTTCGCAGGAAACACTAGAGCAAGAACTAAGGATTCTATCAAAAATCAAAGCTTTATACTTTTGTATGATAGACATGATTTCAAAGTGTTCAGTTGATTCTCGAACAAATACAGAAGGCCACATCATATGAGTCAATAGGTTTGATTATTGTTTATTGAGAAAAGGAAAATATAAATATTTCACCAATAAAATCCTAAACAGACACAAATTCAAAATTAGTTGTTTTTTTTCATTAATTGAAAGCTCGTTTATGGAATTGTCTTTATTTTTTTCTATCAAAAAGCATTTTGAATTAATTCGTTTAAATAACTGAAATATGCTTAAGATTCTTAAGTCTGTCCCAAATCTATAACGAACCACTTTTCAACCCAAGAAAATACTTTTGTCTTGTTCAAATTTAAAGCCCACATGTAACATGAATCCTAAGGAAACCCCAATTAAATATCATCCCAAATACATAATCTTTGTAAACTCCTTAAACCTAAACAAATATGAGAAATGTCAAAATGACAAAAAATTTCGTTATCCTTAGCCTTACCACACTAATTCTGCATATTTTTCGAAATTGACATTTTGATTGAGTTTAGGCATACATTTCTCTTTTGTTTTTTTGCCCAAAGTCAAGCTTAAAAACCGATTTAATGTATTCATTGATTATTCTGTTGAATTTTATTCCCATATATTATTTAGGCATTTCAAAATCCCATACTGTGGCAGGAGCTAAGTTATAGCCATTTAATTCCCAGCCACACAACTAACGAGTTAATTAAATTTCCAAAATTTATTAACGCCTCATGAGCTATTATAATCCCCAAGCCCGCTCCAACACAGTGCAATCCAAAATACCACAGCCAGAATGAAAAGTGCTCCACATTTAATCCAACCCAATGATTAATGAATTAATCACTACCAGTACTTTTTTCTCGGAAGAGAAACAAAAAAAAGGGAATATGAGGAAAAATTGTCGTCCTCAAGCTCGAGGAGCTCAGGCTCTAGCTCTTTAAAGTTTAAACGACAGACACGCGGTAACAAGCTTGCAAACTTACGAGGTAATTTGGAAAATTTAAATTAAATTTTATCCTGGCATTGTAGAGTGTCAATGGGTTGTTTTACGAGGCGCCATTACCCGCATGCAGAGGGATAGGGATGGGTTGGAGATATTGTGTCTGAGTGATAAATTGCATAATAAGAGGTGAGAAACTTAAGAGGATATTATTCCATTTAAGACCTGGCGCAATGTCAGCCACCTTTATAGCATCAGTCATTATTGTTAGGATGACATTAAATATATCCTCATCGAATCATCGCACCGACTTAAATTCGAATTTGCATAACTTTCATACATTGTATGCGAAGGAAAGCAAATTAACGGGCTAGAGACGAGAAGACAGGGCTGGATTTTTAACAAAGTCAACTACTTTTTATATACGACTTTGCTGTTGCTGTCGAAGGCAGTACCATAGCTTGTTGCTTCTCTTAAAGGTGTCGATGTAGCCTGCTTCAGCTAATGAAATTAGGTGACTTGGCGGCGATAATACCTCTGGCAGGCATGTATTAAAAGTGAGAGGTAGCAGGTCAGTTCATTCCTTTGTTAGAGTTGTTTCCAGAGTGTAAAGGTGTTTTACACAGCATGTACGACACCACTTCTGACAGCGGAATCAGGCTGATCGACTAAGCTGTCTAGCGAGACGTTATGGCAGCGAACATGTAAATCCTCAACTTCTTATCCACTCCATCAATTAACTGTCAACCATGTTTCGATTTGATATTGTTCCAGCAATGACTTGGATCCGATCTCGTTGGAGATATGGAACGAATGTGGACAATAGAATGCTTGTGATTTCAATTGGAAATAATTGCAAGATATTGCAAGATCCTTTCCCGATCGTGTCTTCAATTATCATCAAAGACTGTAGAGAATCAGTGGCAGCATTGTTTAGTACCTACCCATCAGTATTGTCAAGGAAACTCCTGCTTTGAGGAAAAGTGCCAGCGAGCTTGTGCAGCTAAACGAGAGGCAACAGGGCAGGGTCGCTGTAAAGAATGACATGAGACGCTTTCGAGCTCTACGATCTACCGTTGAACGACGGACATATCAGATAGAAAAAGGGAGAGTATGAAAAGCGCGCTATAGAGAAGGTACCACAACGTTCGGAAATTGTATGAAATTATATATAACGGCGGCGGTCTATAGAACCTTTGGACTAAGATGACCCAGACAACCTATACGAAATTGATGAAGTGAAGAAATGGACCCCAGCTTAAGTTCAACAAAACACCCAAAAAAATCTAGGCTGTAAATTTAACAACAAGTGGAAATCAAATATACAACTAACTGTTTATTCATATATTTGACAACATTTGTGATAAAATTCACAATTAATTGTTAGCTTTACAGATTTTCTATCATTTTTACGATGAAATTGTAAAAGTGATTACCACTTCCTGTTGTAGAATTCACAACGTGTTGTCAATTTTGGTTGTCAATTCTTCATTATTTTAGGTGTCTCAAATTTAACACCTAACTTTATCAAAAGTACAACAATTTGTGAAAATGAGAACCGAATTTGCTGAATTGACAACAAGGTAGTCAAATTGATAACCAAAACCTTCAATTCACCATCATAGCATTGAAAGCACAAAAAGTTGTGCTTTCAACATTCAATTTGATTGAATTCACAACAGCGCAATCAAAATCCAAACAAACTCTTGAAGGAATGGTCCCGTTATTATCTTTTTCTCTTCGCATTTCAATCAGGTCGGTCAACGTGCCAAAAGTGGATATGAACAGTGATTTTCTTGTCAATTATCAAAGTATTGAGAACAGCAAGGATCAAGGCATAATATGTGAAAGTAAAAATAGTTCTGCTTCTGTGATTGTGTTCTTTTGGCTTTGAAAGTTTTCCAAATAGTCAGCGATTTCGATTTGACTTTAAGTGTGGTGATGTTTTAATCAGGTAAGTTATCATAATTACGAACTTTTTTGCATACATTAAAAATAAAATCAGAGTATGGAGTTTTAATAATAGTTCCCTGTCATTACAGAATCGACAACACTCCAGCCAAGAGAGTCTACTCATCGCAGGCCCCAGGTTCGAGACGACAAGGAAGACCGAACCTACCGTACAAGGACCAAGTAATTGCGGATGCCAGAGCGAGCTTGGTTTTGACGACTTGAGAGTGCATGCGAGGGACCGTTCCCGATTGAAGGTTGCGATGTCTCAGGCTGAGATCCTTCTTGAATTGGGAGCTGGTTCAGAAGTTAAGAGCCTACAGAATTCATTATTTTACCTCTGTATATAAACATATCTTTATTTATATTTAAAAGGTCAAGCTTTAAAAAAGAAGGTGACTCCTACCAAAGTCGGAACATTTATTCAGATTTTAGAATTCGACCAGATTGTCTGCAGCTGGAGTTCGAAGACGAGTTGCTCATGTGAAAGAAAAACGAAGTAAGAAAATAAAAATCCTCAATGAATTTAAGCTCCACAGTCACCATCTCAGACAGAAACTTCGTTTTTTTGAGGTGATTCGAAATGAAAAATATTATGAGACATGAATTTGGGTTCCTATGGGTTTTTGTCTTAGGTGGTGACTTTCAATATCCTTGTATTTATCTCCTTTGTTAATTTCATTATAAAAACAACGTAAATATTGGTTTTCGTTTTCAGAATGCCACACAGTCCCTAGCGAGATGAGCACCTCGGAGCTCGGACTGCACAGAAAGAACCTCTCAAGCATGTTGTTAATCTGACGGGGAAAATCTTTAAGATCAAATCAACAGCAACAAATATCTCAACCAGCGATAGCAAAAGCTGCTATGCCCTGAATGATGGGTCCAAAATTGTCCGGAATAAGTATGTTAATAATTTAGATAATAATAATTTACGTTTTCATAAATATCCTTATTTTATTTGAATAAAGCGAAAGATAAATTATATTGGTGTGTACTTTTTCATTTTTTAGTTGTAGTTTCTGCAGCAAAAGGTTGTAATTTTGATAAAGACGATTTCAATTTGACTGCAAACATTGAAGAAAACTATAACAATGTGTTCAATTTGACTGCAATTTTTTTTGAAAACAGAACCGAATTTGTGTTTCCGACAGCAGGCTGTTCATTTTGAATGCAGAAATTTATAAAAATCACAGCGAAATTTATATTTTCTACAAATTATGTTGTAGTTTCTGCAGAAAATGTTGTTGTTTTCAAATTTCTCCGGTTTTAATTTCTACATCAGGTTTTGTGATTTTTACAAGCTGGTGATAGATTTTACAACAATGTCTTAATCATTTTGATAACATTGGATGTAGGGTCAAAATCGACAATGAATGCAATCATTAAAACCGCAATTTTCATCATATCTACAACCGATTTTTTTGGGTGAACAGCTGTAGAAGACAGTCCAGATGCTGTTCAAAGCAGCAGGAGATGATTTGGTATAAGGAAACCAGCTCATCTGCAAGATTTAGTCGGAAGAATCGTATGCTCGATCATCAATACACGAGACCCTCCAAACTTCACCAACTACTATCACTCCCCTTTACGTGAGGAACTTAGGCCGATCGTCAACACCCTGATTTGTCGTTATCAATTTGGCTTCAACCCAGGCTTTTCTTGGCAAAAATTCCAGAAACTTCAAGTCAATCCATACAACTTTTTTATTGGTTTCAGGACCCCGTATGACAGGATCTACATTGACGAGCCTTATGCCATTTTCCATTGGTCTTTTTCTGACGTTTCTACTTCTACCTCGAATGGAATGGGTTATGATGTATGTGTCATTCTTTGGACGATTCTGTTTTCAAGAAGGAAGAGTTCTGCTCTTCTCAGAAGCATTCCGTTTGTCAAAGTCAGTCCGCAATGGAATGGTTTCAGAAGACTTCCAGACTCTTCCGAATGCTTCTGGACGTCCAATGGAAAACGAAATCAATGAGGAATTTCATGTTTTTGACATCCCCTGGGAAGTTGCGTGTTTGCACTTTTGTTTCATCAAAAGTCCGACTCTGTGTAAAAGTCATCATGATGTTTTATATGACAAATCGATGTTTGTTTTCCTGACGCGATGATCTTAATTGCGTGCACAAGTTCAAGGAGAGAGATACTCCTATCTGGTATCCAATAAGTCCCTTCCCAGTGCACACAACTCACATTTGCGATGACTTAACAATGATGTGTGCTCTGAATTACAAGTTAATTTCCAGTCTATTAGAGCATTTTAAATCGTTAGGGGGTGGGAGGAAGGGGGACGGTAAAAATTGTTTCAATCATGCAAAAGGGTTGCCATAAGAGAAATGTATTCATAAAAGCAGATAACAAGTGAATACATAATCCTGTTGAATAGTTAATCGTCCTTAGATCTAATATCGACCTGCATCACCTCAAATCCGCGTTTACTCTTTGATGTTCCATGTATGTACGTTTGCACATGAACTGGTGCACCAGAGCTAAAGGGTCGAGAGTATATGCATAACTCCTTGCCCTAGTTAGAAATCGTTTCGCCCCTTCATGTGATGATTGCAAATGCCAAGCACGTCCGCATCCATATGAACCGACCATTATCCAGTCAGCAAACTCCCTCGCATTCTTCCCGCTCTCCTCTTCAGACAACGACGACGTGTCCATTCTCTTCGTGCTCAGCTCATGGCTCTAGGAAAATTCTCAACGTGCAAAAGTTCACATGGAATGATCAAAAAGCCCTATAACCAAGCCAGCCAACCGGGCGAGACCTCGCCAGCAGCATCAAGCAGCGTTTTCCTTACAGGAAGGATTACGGAATAACGTATTTGTCCTTGTCGACGACAACGACAACGACGACGAACGTCCTTACAGTAGTTGTCACTATTGTCCTTGCTGCTACTTTTTTCCGCATAAATTTCAGGTAATAACAGGAATTCACAACCCCGGACGGGGCCGATGATGGTCACTGGGCGTGTAATTATCTAATGTTGCACTAATTCGCATCAGCCTCTAGTCGACTCGACTTGACTCGATGCTATATACTCCTTCACTTTACTTCGTTCAGAGGTGTACCCGGACAGCTTCTAGCTTTGGCATTACTATCATTATCATCATCACCTCACGCTCACTAGAACCAGGCGGAGAAACATATTAAAATGCAAAAGGGATGACGACCGACCGACGAGGACGTGTTGTCTCCGTCTCTTTGCTGGGTTATATGGTCTCTCTTTTAGCATCGCCAAGTTGGACACTGATTCATGGCACGTAATTTAAATTCAGCCCAGGATAGCAAATTAAGTATTTACATGAATAAATTATGTGCGTTATCCTTGAGTTTGGGAACTTTAATATTTAACGGCGGACAAAGTGACCAAACTTAGATGAATTTCCGGTTTTTTCTTTGCGAAAATGTTTTAAGGGGTTGTGGGCGTTGTAGAATATAAAAGAGTTGTGTGCAGGTTGGCTTTAAAATTTTGTGAAAAAAAGATTTTTGGTAAAATTTTGAACTCCAGACTGTTGATATTTTAAGGTGTTTATAGTAAGAGGTTTTGATATTTCTTTTTTGGGCTGTATCCCCCTGACTATTGTTGTTAATTTTTCTCAAGTGGTTATGGTCCAACGATGATTTATTAACCGAAAAGCTGTTGTATCTTTTAAATTTTCTGACAAGCTTTACACCCTACGTGTTAAAATGAATCAGGTAATCGTGTTGGTTTTGTATGAATATTTTAGATGGATAGAATGAGTTTTTTGTGAGGTTTTTCTCAAACAAGTGGACACTACAAACTCGAAAGCAGGGCATAAAATAAGTTAAATACTAAGAAGGTAAGAGTTGGAAACGAAGTGTCGGTGTACATTGGTGTTGAATTCCAGAACATTGCAATGATTGAGAAAGACAGAGTGTGGAAGAGAGTACATTCGCGTAGTCCGGCTAAGGAATGATTCTCTATACTTGAGAATACGTCCAAAGTTGGACTCGAGGGAAAACTGATGGGCATTCCTAGAAGCGCTAGAATTACGGGCGAATTGTTTGAGGGGAGGGATGCAACTGGCTATTTCACTGGGGTACTTAACGTAGAAGTAACGATAGAACAGACATAAAACATTACGACGGTGATCTAACGAAGAGAATGAAGCGGTGATGTCCCTGTAACCGATCATTCTTATAGGGTTATAGGGCTCTTTATTGAATACCATACAAGAGGCTTAAGTATGTAGCTGGAACACCAGCCAAGAGATGGAAGTTGTACTCAAGTTTTCGACGGATATAAGTGTTATGGATTAGCCAGACCAGACGCACGGGGAGAAGAATTTCTTGCACCGTCTTTAGAAATGCAAACATTTTGCTGCATTTTTGGCGACATCGCATATGTGATCATTCCACAAGAGGTGGTCGGTGATGCGCATACCAAGAGTTTCGATATGTTTGGTTTCACTGATGCAAGTGCCACTCATGGACAGTGGCAAGGGGGGGTATATCTCGCTTCAATGATACAAGATAGCATTCAGTTTTCGAAGCATTAAACTCTACGCTTATCATATTTACCCGTTGCAGTTCCACATCCGTAGAGGAGGGATGTGAGTCTGGGAATTGGATTAGAAGACAAGAGATCATTTATGAAAATGAGAAAGAGGTTCATAGACAAAACGGAGCCCTGCATTTATATTGTTGGTTTCAGACTTGAATCCGTTTAATACAAATTGTGTTGAACGGTTCGAAAGAAGGTTTCTAACCAAACGAAGGAGTGATTCATTGATACCGAAAGAACGCATTTTCGATAAAAGAGCAAGATGCCAAACCTTATCAAATGCCTTTGAAATGTCAAGTGCAACAATCTCCAAAACGATGTAAAGTTTTGTTCCACTACTCGGTGAGATAAACTATCAGATGACCAGTGGGCCTGTTGTTGCGAAAGCCGTACTGCCGGCCATAAGAAGCTTTCGGTCTTCGAGAAATTTCTTGAGCTTATAGCTTATCAGCGTTTTCATGACTTTAGAAAGAAGGGACGTAAGTGTAATCGGACGATAATTGGAGGGAGAAGAAGATTCGCGATAACTCGGGCGAAGAGTTGGAAGTTGAGAGAGCTAACAACTGAAGAGTCATTGTCAACGAGCTAGCTTAGGGACTGAGGAAGATGAAGAATTTTTCATAATTTTTACAAATTCTTACTGCCTTTGCGACATTGCATTATTTTTTGTTTTAATTTTTGGTCGTGTACAAATTTAGGGGCATTCCAGGCCTTCTTGGCTTGTTTATACCTAAAATATCAAATAATCGCCCTAAGTCATAGCTCTCGCGATGTAAAACCACATAAATATCAATTTTGTTTATCCAAGCCCCGTTTTATAGAACCATGTTAGAATAGTTATGTACGTCCGAAGGTACTTGTGTCCGGTACAAACCGAGACAATGCTGAAGGCACTGCCTCTCGACGATCTAATCTTTTTAATTTCAGATGGTTCACTGTTAAACCGCATTGAACAATAGACAACCGAAGACAATCATCGGCCGTACAAGGTCCCGTAGCAAATTACCTTCACTCTGGAACCAAGCTGACTTTTTTAAACCATCCGTTTGGTTAGAGCGAAGGCCGTTCTGGCCCTGGTCAAGTTGTGTATAAGAACTTATCTCCATTTGAGTGCCCTTTAAATGACACAATTTGTGAAATATATCATCGTTCGAAGTCGCAGCGGCTTCGCTAGGTGGCGCGCATAAATCAGGCTCAATTTGACCGATGGCATGGATTATGTTGTCCTTGAGGGCCGCGGTGGTTTTCGGGTTATTCTGATATAATCACACAATTTTGGTGGCAAATTCACTTCGCCTCGGTTCGAGATAACCATTCAATTCAGGCCACAAGAAGTTGGTGTTCATCGACTTATAGTGATCGCCGTTAACGGTGAAGAAGTACGATGAGATGACGCCTCCATCGTCGACGTTTTCGCCAGGTTTTGTTTTTCGCTGACTGATTGGTGTTGACTGATAGTTCCATGGACTCGAATTTGGCCATCAAACGTTGAACATAATCGACTTGGAAGGATAACCATGTTCTCCATAATGGCCGGTACACGCAGAACAGACTTGACACCGATTTGTCTGCGCAACAAGTCTGTGCGGACTAATGTCTTAAGTTAAGATTTTAAAGGTGATTAAATGTAAGCTTGTACATACAATAATCTGAAAGTCCGTGACGTGTGGACCCACCATAAAAGACGATATTTTGACAGAACGCAAAAGAGACAATATGGAAACTACGAGCTTTCCAAATCAACCCGTCTCTCTTGGAAAACCCTTTACAAGTAACCCTGTAACTTGTGTAATGTTAACAGCACAAGTAGAGGTTGCTCGTAACGCACAAACTACTATACATTCCTCTTAGAGGGCGGAATCATAAAATGAAGATTTCGTCTAATTTGATTATTCCATTCCACCTTACAATTGAATGAACCATGGATTTTCAATCTAATTAGCATTGGAACCGTGTAAAAATCCATACCTTTGACTTTGTAACCGCAAACTTTCATTTGTTTTAGGGAATTCACCTGTAAACTATTTCACCTAGCGCTCAACTCAAAGCCTCATTCGCATTTACTTCATAACTTAACCTTTTTTATATAAGCCCAAAGCCCATGAATGATAAAAGCCACTATAGAAAATAAAATTCAATTTTCTCATCCAACTAACTTTTGAATGGACATCAAGTGGATCCCTTTTCAAAGCCAATTGACCATCCAGCAGAAAAAAAATGCAACTACGTAATTAAAAACAACTTTGAAAGCTGGACCAGTCTCGTTACTGACGGACGTTCGCGATTGCGATAGTAGATGCGCTTAATTTTGCGGCAGATAGATTTTTTGTTGTTGTTCATTTTTTAATTATAATTAGGAAGATTGTGAATCCACTGAACACAACACAGCATGGCTTCTTCAATTTTATTTTTTGTATTGTTCTAAAACGTCGTCCTTACCGTTTGAGGGTTATTTTTTTCATTACAGGATTATTTATCGCAAGGATAGGTACCTACTTTCATTTTTCTCCTTGAAGTTAGGTATCAACGGAATCTCTATAAATTTTCAAGCAGGACAGGACAGTAGGTACTTCTTTTGTGAACCTTTCCGAAGAGTTGAAAAAGTGGAAAAATTCGTTTAAAAAAATACAAGAATTACGGAGGAATAAATAAAAACTTTTATATTCTTTGAGTAACAAGCTTTGCATCTTTCTTCCTTCTTTTTTCTCCTATCGCAGAGCAGTTAATTCTCTTACTCTCTACCGTCTCTGAACTGTTGACGATTTGTGCTTACTTCAAATCCAAGGAATGTGAGGAAAGTACCCGAAGTCTGAGAAATCTCGTAGTTACTCGGTTACCAAGCAGCAATCGTCCCATTCTTAGACGAGTTGAAATGTCTTCGAGAGTCTCGATGGAATTTAGTAGACTGAATTGGTTACAAGGAAGCCCGCAGTATCTCAGTGCCATCCATCGTCTTGCTGTCTATATGTCGCCCACAACACCCTGTGAGTCGTCGTCGGTCGTCGTTTGTATTTTTGTTATTTTATTTTGCATTGTGTCTGTTCTCGACTGGGTCTTCGGTCCACCAACACATTTCGCATTCTTCCATCTATCTACGTTGTACAACAAAATACTTAAGTTCATAATACTTTTGGGGTCATTCAAGTTCCTGTATGTATATGTACTCCTATAAGCGGATTGAATTTTCTGGATGCTTTCATCTGAAAGAGGCCAAGAAAAAGGGTTTTGCTCTTCTAGTTTATTCTCAAAGTTGCTTGCTCTGGACTGCCTTTTTATAGGGAAGGACTACTTGTGCGTGTATTTTGTTTTGTGATTTTGGTTGACCAAACATGGTAAGTAAGCAGGAAACCATTTCTGACCAGGCAAAGTTATGTCTAGGTGGTGTATTTGGAGAGGAATGAGGAGAAGAGTTGGAGCTAAGGTTAATGAAAGAAGGAAAATTTAATCAATGTTCTTAATTATGGCATAGGGCTCTTTATACTCATGTAACTCGATAGTTTGTAACTTTCAGTTTTATGGAAGTATGGAGCAATGGGAAAGAGCAATAACCATGGACTTCGGGTCTTCAGTAGTTAACTTCGTTTAGGGAGCAGCGTTGGAATGTTGTCATCATTCTGATGACGAGATCTGATGACTGGAAGAATCCCGTATACAAAGAAAATGATAAAAAGGGGCTGACTTCCGCAGGTGAGAAGTTGAAAATGTGTAGAAAAAAAAATGAAAACTATGGCTCCCCTGAAATAACTATTTGATCTACTCCGAAATAGGTAAACTAGGATAAGGAGGAGCCAATTTTAAGAGATGGTTGGTGTAGAGCTGTTGATACCTAAATGTTAAGACCTTGTGTTTACAACTTATAAATCATCTGTCAACTTCATATTGTTTAATCATGTCATTCTTATTTCCTTCTTCTTCTAAACGTCATTCTAAACTTCAAATAAGAAATACACTCTCTTTCATTTTTAACCTTGTTCAGCGAAGGAAGTCCAAATAAAGTAGTCCAATTTTATAAAGCTAATCATTTGTTTTTCTTAACAGGTTATGGGCCCAGGCCATTTGAAATAAAACAATTAAAAACCGAAGATTAACATTTTTCAAAAATTTCAAATAAATTGACCTTTTTCAACAAATCCACCAAACATTACCTCAACCATGAATGCGAACATCAGCGGCCGTATACAGCTCTTCAACGGCGACAATTTTTCTTCATGGAAACCACAGATGGAAGCAGTGCTCCACAAAGCTAGGCTAACGGGCTATGTAACTGGAAAAATTCCAAGGCCGGAGAATGAAGCGGAGCAGGCAAATTGGATCGACAAAGACATGGATGCCAGAGCAGAGTTGCTTTTGGCGATAGAACCAAATATCGTGTCTTTAGTCAAGGACAAATTGTTATCCAAAGAGATATGGGACTTCCTTAGCGCAACGTATGATCGCAAAGGACCCAGGCAAAAGGCCGAGGAATTTCGGCGACTGATCAACATGAAGATGGAAGTAAGTCAGACCATGGAGGGATACATACGTGAATTCAAGACTACCGTCAGTAAGCTGCAAGAAATGGGAGCGACACTAGATAAGGACTTATCTGTAGTTGTACTTCTGGATGGATTGTCCGATGAGTTTAAAGACGTTCAGGCCGCATTTGATGCACAAAGCACGTACCCGGAGGTCGATGTCATCTGTACCAGACTGTTGGAGGTTGGCGACCGCAAGAAAGACTCGAATGAGTAACAGAGCACAGCCTTATACTCAAAGACGAAACACAAATGGAGAAAAAGATCAAATTTCAATAACAAAGGTAGTTCAGGTAACTCCTTTCCGTTTAATTGCCGTGTTTGCGGAAAGAAAGGCCACATGGCCAAAGAGTGTTACCGAAACAAAGAAGAAGCGAAGACCACGCAATCAAATAGCACAGAAGGAATAGAATATGGCTTTATTATACAAGAGGAATCTGCGTTTCGAATTTGTTCAGACGAAACAACATGGTGTCTTGATTCTGGTGCTACTTCGCACATGTGCTCTACGAAATCTTTGTTTGAGAACCTAGAAATTTGGAAGAAGAATGCTTTTGTCACTTTAGCAAATGGACAGCGAGTCAAAATAGCGGGAATCGGAACCGCAAAGCTGCCCTCACATCTGAACATCACTGGAAAAGACATTCAACTGTTTTCCACACTCTATATACCAGATCTAACAGAAAACCTAATATCGGTAAGCAAAGCAACAAGTAGTGGCGTCAAGGTCATTTTCGAAAGAGGTCAAGCCAAGTTGTTCAGTAAGACTGGTACATTATTACTCACAGCTAACGAAACGCGTGGTTTATACATAATTTCGAAAACCGAAAATAAAGCCTTTGTTACTCATGAAAATGACAGCTCACTGAGCTTGTGGCACCGAAGAATGGGCCACTTAAACATTGCCTCGCTTAAGCAGCTTCAGTCAACTGGAATGGTAACTGGACTACCAGAGAAGTTTAAGAACGATGAAAGCAGTTGTGTCCCGTGTATCTGTGCTAAGCAATCAATCAAACCCTTTGGAGTGTACGACAACAAAAGAACTACGAGGAGACTGGAACTGGTCCATTCCGATCTATGTGGTCCCATGAGATCTCAATCGTTGAGTAAATCTCTATATTTCATTACCTTCATCGACGATTATACCCGCCGAATTTTTGTGTACTTCATGCAAAAGAAAAGTGAAGCCTTAGAGAAATTCAGAGCGTTTAAAGCATTTGCAGAAAAGCAATCGGGTGAATCAATCATATCGTTGAAGACCGATAATGGAACTGAATATACGAATGCCAATTTCCAAGAATTTTTAGAACAAAATGGAATCGATCATGAGCCTTCTGCTCCATATACGCCCCAACAAAACGGTATAGCTGAGAGAGCGAACCGTACGCTGCTTGAAATGGCAAGATGCATCAAGCTGGAAGCGAAGTTACCTGACGTTTTATGGGCAGAATTAATCAGCACGGCAGCCTTTATTCGAAATAGGTGCCCAACTAAGATGAATGGCCATGTAACTCCAGAAGAACTCTGGACAGGCATCAGACCGAATGTATCGTCGTTACGGTGTATTGGCACAACAGCGTTTGTTCTGGACAAAGGAAAAAATCTCGGAAAATTCGAGGCCAAAAGCAATGCACACGTCGTTGTCGGTTACAACAATGAGTATGGGACTTATAGACTTTGGAAGCCCGGAACTCGCACAGTCATATGCAGCAGGGATGTTCGATTCTTGGAAGAAGAACCAAAATATACGTCAAACCAGGAGCATACTGAAGACACAACAAATGAATCCAAGCCTTATCCAAATTATTACGTTTATAACAACTATAACCAGACCGAAACTAAAGCCCCAAATTTCAATGATCAACCTGACCAACCCCAGCAAGAGCAGCAACTGGAAGACCAGCCCCAGGAAGACCAGCCCAAGGAAGACCAGCCCAAGGAAGAAGCTGCCAATAGTACTCAAGAGCAGCAACTGGAAGACCAGCCCAAGGAAGAAGCTGTCAATAATACTCAACACGACCTAAATGATGATGCGAAGACAAGCGTTGAAGTCGACCCTGTGAGCGTCAAACAACTGATTAGTAACGAACATCAGGAAGAATGGTATGAGGCCATGAAAGAAGAGTATGAGTCTCTTATACGAAATGGAACTTGGGAGTTGGTGGACCGGCCAACTGACCGGCAGGTAATTAAATCGAAATGGGTTTTCAAAACTAAATATCTTTCAGATGGCTCAGTAGAGCGAAGGAAAGCCAGGCTAGTGGCCAAAGGCTTTGACCAAATTCATGGCGTCGACTACACCGATACTTATTCACCGGTGGCCAACATACATACGATTCGACTAACTTTAGCAATTGCAGCAGAACACAATCTGAACTTACACCACCTCGACGTTTCTGCAGCATATTTAAACGGCGATCTTGATACCCTCATTTTTATGGAGCAACCAGAAGCCTTCAGTAGTGACGCAGCGACGAAAGTATGTTTGCTGAAAAAGGCAATATACGGCCTCAAACAATCCGGCCGCCAGTGGAACTTAAGGTTGGATAAAACCTTAAAGGATCTCTCGTTTACTCAGTCATCATACGATAAATGCGTCTATTATAAAATAAAGCCGAATTCGATCACAATCATCACCGTCTATGTCGACGACTTAATTTTGGCAACAAATAGTACGGACGAGTACTCATCGATTTACGCCGCACTATCAGACGAGTTTGATATCCGTGACTTGGGTGAGCCAAAACTATGTGTAGGTCTTGAAATCGTGAGGAACAACGGTGAAATCAGCTTTAGACAAATGGGCTACATCAACAGTTTAATTTCATTATACAATTTAAATGAAGCCAAGCCATCACGTTTACCTTCACAGGTTAATCTCAACATTCAAAAGGAACCGGACATCAAAGGTGAATGCGAAAAAGTTGACACTACCACATATCGACAACTAGTGGGACGTTTGCTTTACCTGGCCAATTTCAGTAGACCAGACATATCATACATCGTAAATATTCTTTCTCAACATATCAAAGACCCTAGACGTCAGCATTGGAATGCAGCAGTACATATACTTAATCGGAACTAAAACGGCGACAATAACATACAAAAGAACAACAGCTTCAAGCATTTTCGGACTCTAATTGGGCAGCAGATACCAACGACAGAAAGTCACAATCCGGCTTCGTGTTCCTTTATGCTGGAGGAGCAGTTCATTGGGGATCCCGAAAACAGAGAATAGTTGCCACATCTAGCACAGAAGCAGAATATATAACACTTTCGTCAGTGGCAAAGGACGCAGCATATTTCCGAAACATTCTGATCGAGCTTCAACTACATGTAGGTCATGTTGACCTGTTCTGCGACAATCAAAGTGCAAAACATATTGCAACTGATCAATCGAACCAAGGAAGAACAAAGCACATTGATGTGCGCTACCATTATATCCGCGACGCAGTTGCAGCAAAGATAATAAACATCGAATTTATACGATCTGAGGACATGAAAGCTGATGCACTCACAAAGCAACTACCAATGAAGTCACATTTTAAGCATTTCACCTCAATGGGCTTAACCTTTGAAAATCAAACATAAGTATTACCTATTTAAGATTATACATTTATTTTGATTTCTATATTTAAAAAAGAAAAAAAATTTGAATTTTTATTGATTGCAAAAAATGTAAATATTTACTTTAACAATTATAAATTTGAGCGGGGGTGTTGATACCTAAATGTTAAGACCTTGTGTTTACAACTTATAAATCATCTGTCAACTTCATATTGTTTAATCATGTCATTCTTATTTCCTTCTTCTTCTAAACGTCATTCTAAACTTCAAATAAGAAATACACTCTCTTTCATTTTTAACCTTGTTCAGCGAAGGAAGTCCAAATAAAGTAATCCAATTTTATAAAGCTAATCATTTGTTTTTCTTAACAAGAGCAAATTAAGTTCATAAACCATTGTAGTACTGCAACTATAGTTTTGTGAATTGTTCCAGGAAGCTCCCGGGAAGCTTCAAATGCTCTGCTACTGACCAAGACAGCAACCAGGTGGGAGCCTAATTTTCATAACCTACCAACACTGTATTAACAACGGAGCTCGTACCTTTCGAAGAGAAAGAATGATTTTCATTTGTATTTACTCAGCCTCTGTAAAACGCAGATTTAAGACTTTTATTTAGTCAAGGAATAAGGCCATTGTCAAGGCTAAAAGATAGTTTATGGAAATATCAAGTGAATAACTTTTATAAAATGCTTTTAATGGAAAGTGCATAAAATTCATATCAGTCTACTAGAGTTTCATAAAATATTTTTCAAATTCGAAAAAATGAATTCGACATAAAAAAAAAATTAAACTAGCTTTCCCGACTATTTCCAGCCCAACAAATCCCTCTTCGTTTGCCACATTTGCCATTTGTAGGCCCCTAGAAATCACGATGATTTTGATAGCGTTAACTCAGTAACTATTCTAATGGAAAGAAAAAAAAGTATGTTTGGTAACGACAGACTAACTGCCTAATTGAATTGCAATAAAGTCCTGTCAAAATGATTTGTAATGTGACATTTTTTTGTTCCTACATATTTTATAGTCGGGGCAAAAAATTCTCCGGAACAGATCCGTCGTGCGTTGCGAATTAAGAAATATAGTTAAATAAAACATTTATAAGCATTTAAAAATAAGTAATCTCTTTATTGTAATCATAATTATTAACAAAAATCAGTTTTATTTTCAGTGTAGTGCTTTGTGATATACGAAGTTAAACTCACCTCAACATGTATGTATATGATGCTCGAGAAAAATCGATTGCTTCTAGTTTTCGAATATTATTTGATTCTTTGATTCCCAGATGTTTTTTTTTTGTTTTGATTTATTTTATTATTAAAGCAAACACATTACTTGCTATGTTTTTACTGTTCAAAGTGCGAGCATAAGGAAAGGTGGAAAATACGGAAAGAGCTTAAAAGGAGGTTTCGGTTTACATTAAGTATTGAATTCCTTAATATTAAAATGAAGGGGAAAGGCTGTAATGTACTTTGGGTCAAAGGCTGAGGTTTAGCTCGCCGGTATTTCCAGGATGTTACTAAAGATAGTACGAAACTTTAGTTAAAGGTCTTTTCTTTATTAAACTTCAGGTTGTCTTAAATTAATTGAATCAAAATACATAGATATTGTTATAATTCTGCTGCAAGCTTCTCGTTCTCCCTGTGTCCCGGCCTGGATTTCCTCTGGTGTATTGGTGCAGGTCACAAACAGGTCTTCCTCAAGAAATGTGGTCTATTTCTGCAGTAGTTCCGGTTGCTGTTTCCCGGTAATCAACGGGCGAACCCGGCTATCAACGGACGAATCCGGCAATCCACGGAAGAATCCGGCAATCAACAGGCGAACCTGGCAATCAACGGGCGAACCCGGCTATCAACGGACGAATCCGGCAATCAACAGGCGGACCTGGCAATCAACGGGCGAACCCGGCTATCAACGGATGAATCCGGCAAAAGAGTTGGTTATTGATAAGACCCCTTACCACTGGTGGGGGGAAGTCTTATCGGTTAGTATTTACTTCGCGAGCACAACTTGCCTCGATGACGATCGGCACCAGACTGATTTTTGGTCGGTCGTAGCAGCTCTATTTATACTCCAATTCTAGTACGCTTTTTATTGGTACAGTGTGGTATCTCAAAAGGTAGTATGTAATTTGGTCGTGCATTTAGTACTTTTGTGGGTACGATGGTACGAATTAATGGATTTATGCTAGTACGCTTCTTAGTGGTGCAAAAGTAGTACGAAAGGTATTTAAGTAGTTGAGTGAGAGTAGGTAATGGAATGATACATTACAACCCCCTCCTACTTCAGAGACGAGAACCTTCTCGTCTAAAAAAAAAATGGTTTCGCTGTGTTTATTTTAATAATACCAATTTTTGTGTTTGATCTCCTTTATTGTTGTTTGATTTTTTTTTTTTTTATTGGGTAAAGGAAAAATAAAATACAATGTTCCAGGGAAAAAAAAGGCAAAAAAAAAAGAATAAATAAATACAACTTCTTGTAAAAAAAAACATGATAAAAAATAAAATTAATTCTATGTTAAATTAAAGCTCGTCTTTCGTACTTCAAATGAACGAGTTTGCGTGGCTGAAAAGTTCTTGTTAACTTGTGATAGCCTTAAGGCTGGAACCTCAAGCGCTTCTTCTCTGGTCCGCACACGATTTCTGCCACCCCGAGCTTTTTTATGATGACAATCACCTCCTTCTCCCCTCGCTTGAAGGAAAGCTTCTGCCTTTTATAACATCTGTTAAATAGGCGGTGGCGTCGAATGTCAGCGCCGGTGATCCTCTCGAATGGAGTCGGTGCGGGCAGGGTCGCCTTATTACTGCTAGTTACAGCCGCTAATGTGTCGATGCCTACGCTCTCCATTGCCTCCATCCATTCCATAGCATCCAACCAACCTGTTGACCCTGGGGTCATACTAATGGCGTCTTCGCTGGAGTAATTTAAGTCTAATGGCGGTAGTGCCACTGGTAATGGAGCTGCTAGGCCGGAAGAACTTGGCGGGAGGGAATAGACATCGATATTGGATTGTTCGGTGACCGGCGGCGTAGCAGCTTGCGTTGTCTGGTTCTGTTGTCCAGGTTGTATTGGTTCGACTTGGTGTCTGGACTGCGGTGAGGGTAATGCAGGATGTTGATGTTGGGGTAGTTGGTTTTTGTTGTCGGGATTTTGAAGCTGATGAGGGCTTTTAAGATCTTGAATTCGACTCCGCTGTTGCGACGAGAGATCGGGATGTTGACTCTTGGGAGATCTTCCTCTCTGGTCTGTTTGTCCTGTCGTCTTCTTCTTGATGCGGTGCTCTTGTTTCCCCGCCGTCCCCGGCTTGTTGATGGTGCCTTTGTGTTTTATGGCTTCTGTGTCCTTGCTTGACTTCTTGTGGTGCTCCGTTTGTCGTGGCCCTCCTTTGCTGGGTACTTTCCTTCTTGTGGTTGGAGGTTTCGGCAATGGTGGGATTACCACACATGAACGCACTATCGGTGGCATTTTGGGGATAGTGCCAGGTCGGCATGGTACGGTCCGCTGCCGTACCCATGGTGCCACGAGTTGTTCAGCTGGCTCCGTCTGGTTATTACCTTTGTTTGGCAGCTGGTCCATCCTTCTGTCTTCGTTGACTGTTGTGGTTAAACTGAAGTTTCTTTCTTCGAAACTCGCTCCTTTTATGTCTTTTAGGTGGCAACGCACTAAGGGGGCTTGCTGGTTTACTCCTTTGTTTACTCTCTTTAAGATGACGATTACCGGTGATATAAATTTTAGTACTTGAAAGGGGCCTTCGTACCTGGGAGCTAGTTTTTCGGTGAACTGTTTTTCTGCAGAAGAGAGGACTCGTACTCTTTTGTAAACATATTCTCCGACATTCGGTTTCCAGGGTCGTCTCCTTAGGTTATAATATTTACTCTGATTTATGGCAGCTCTTTGTAAATTGGTGTTAACTAGTTCGTACAGATTCTTGAGCCTTTCTCTACGAATGGATATACTTTCCGAGGTATCTTGGAGGCAGCTATCCGGCAGCTTGGGCTGTTGCGGTGAGTTTAATTCCCTCCCGTAGTTAAGGAAGGCTGGAGAAAACCCGGTCGAGGAATGTTTGCTGGTATTTATGGCAAAAGTAAGCTCTGGCAGATGTTCATCCCATGTACGATGATTCTCTTGGACGTATTGTGCTATCATGGTCTTGAGCACCCCGTTTACCCTTTCCGTGGGATTTTCTTGCGGCGTATATGGAGCTGTGAGCATTTGTTGGATACCGGCTTCCCGAAGATATTCTTGGAATTGGTTGCTAGTGAATTGTGACCCATCACAGAACGAAAAAAGTCATCCTATTGACTATTTTGGTAGTCAATATGACTATTTGGTAGTCAATTTTCAGCCGATAACCGCGATAGTCAATAGAAGAATTTTCGGTTGTCAATTTTGGGATCCGAAATTTTTTAACAATTTTGTAGTCAATATGAAAACTTTAGTAGTCAATATGACAACTTTGGTTGAAAGAAATTGAAACTACGGTTGTCGTATTGACTAATGCGGTATTCAATACGACAACTGCGGTAGTCAATATGGCAACTGCGGTAGTCAATACGACAACTGCGGTAGTCAATATGACAACTGCGGTAGTCAATACGACAACTGCGGTAGTCAATATGACAACTACGATAGTCAATTTGACAACTGCAGTAGTCAATATGACAACTGCGGTAGTCAATACGACAATTGGGGCAGTCAATATGACAACTGTGGTAGTCAATACGACAACTGCGGTAGTCAATATGACAACTACGATAGTCAATATGACAACTGCAGTAGTCAATATAACAACTGCGGTAGTCAATACGACAACTGGGGCAGTCAATATGACAACTGCGGTAGTCAATACGACAACTGCGGTAGTAAATACGACAACTGATATAGTCAATATGACAACTTCGATATTCAATATAATAACTGCGGTAGTCAATATGACAACCGCAGTAGTCAATATGAAAACTGCGGTAGTGAATATGACAACTACGGTTGTCAATATGACAACTACGGTTGTCAATATGACAACTTCCAATCTGTAAGATCTGCAAAATTAAAATTTCATTAAAAACAAAATTTGTTTCTTAGTTACATATAAATACATTTATTTTAATCGCTTATAGGTATTTTTAATTAATGTATAAATACATATATCTTAAATATTTTACTATATTTACTATATTTTTACATATTTTATTTTATAACTATTCATTTTTTAAACATAAAGAAACATTATAAAAAAAAAACATATAAAAAAAAGTGCTATGAAATCCCAGAAATTCTCTCACGGTATTAGAGGTTGAATGGTTTTACCTCTGGATTTCAGGAATGTTATGTGGTCCTCTAAATCTTGCGTCGTCTCTTCTTCAAAGATGAATGCCATCAGTGAATCTTTGATGGTGAACTTGCTTCTTGACTTGGCCCCGGTGTTAGATTTTCTTGAAACTGCTGCTGTCAGAAATAAGTAGAAATGAATACTTTTAAGTATCTCCAGCACAAAATCATCTGAAAGGAATGAAAATAAAAAAAGGATAACATTAGTAAAGCATTGTTTCACATTTATGTATTTATTATTTTCATACAGATAATAAGGAAATTTATTTAACACCTCAATTACTATAATTGATTATGTAGACATAGTTAAGATATAGGTTAAAATTTAATTTTGTTTGTATGTTAACCATCATAAAAAATAACATATTTATAACTGTGCATACCTTCTCCAAAATTTGTATCTCCCAAGTCTTTCAATGTTTCTGTAACCTTTTTGTCCTTAATGTTTTCCATCAGGAAGTTTTTTTAATGTTTTCCAATGGTCTTGCCACAAGGAAAGTATTGATTTGCTGGTTGGCTGCAGCGTTTGAAAGTCTTAATCGATCTGATAATGAAACAAAATGCATTTAAACATGGTTATCAATCAATTTGTGCTCACTTAAGAACTGTTACATTACATTACTGTTTTAAAATGCATTAATGACGCTAATTGAAAGTTAATTTTGATAACTCAAGAAAAACGAAGATTTTTGGCAAGTAATTAAAAGCTAAATAGTCCACAGGATGATCGCGGTAGTCAATATGACAACCGAGGTATTCAATTTGATGCAAATAAATTTCACTAAATGTTTTTTTTTCCTGGCTAAGCAAATTGATTTTATTCTATAGAATTGATACCCACGAATATTATTTTTAATAATTTAATAAATTTATCTTATACTTTCAATTAATTTTGTACGTATATATTTCAAAATGCGCTAATGATATTGTTAAACAATATAGGTTGGCTTGATATTTCGAATAAAATGACTTTGAAAATATTAAGTGAACAGAGGACGCCATTACTTTGTATCGCAGATTATTTTTCTTATTTATAAATTGGTTTACCTTGTAATTTTTTTAATTGAAGTCCTTGGGTGTATAAAAATGGACTAATGACACTAGTTATAACTAATATTTTTCTTAAAATTGAGAATCTACGAAATTTGAAAATATTAAATTTTAGAAGAGACATTTTTTTTGCGACTCGAAGCCAGAGCTTAAGAAAGAATTATAATTTTTCGAAAACACTGGAAACTAAATAGAAAATTCTTAAGTTGTCATATTGACTACCGAGTTGTTACATTGACTATCGCAATAGTCAATAGGATGATTGCGGTAGTCAATAGGATGACATTCAGTATTCAATGTAACAACCGCGGTTGCCAATATGATGCACGTGGTTTTCACAATTTTTTTGTTGGCTTTTCAAATTAGCATTTGATTTTAATTATATGATTTGATTTATCTTACACTCCATTCAATAGATTTAAAATGCACCAATTGAATAATATAAGTTGACTTGATATTTTGAATTTAATGACTTTGAAAAATATTAAGTTAAAAGAGGACACCATAACCTTATATCTCAGAATATTTTTCTCATTAATATAATGTTTTACCTTGTAATTTTTTTGCAATTGAAGTTCTTAGGTGTTTTTAAAATGCACAAACGAAACTCGTTAAAACTTATAATTTCGAGGAATTTTTAATTAAGAACTTTAAAAAATACTTAATTTTAGTAGAGAAATTGTTCCGCGACCAGATGCCAGAGCTCAAGAAAGAATAATGATTTTGGGAAAAAAGTAAAAACTGAATGAAAATTCTAAAGTTGTCATATTGACTACCGAGTTGTCACATTGACTACCGAGTTGTCACATTGACTATCGCAATAGTCAATATGACAACTTTAGTTTCAACGTAACTGTAATGTTGATTTAGCGTTTTTGTCTGGAAATAAGAGGGTTTGAATTCTTCACACTGAAAAAAATGAATTTTAAATATACATTTATTCTGGAAAAAATAGTTATGTGTTTAATAAATATAACGTTTTTTATATACAAACCTTGTAATCACTTTCTAAATATTATGCTGATATAAGTACATGCACTCAAAACACTTTAAATTCGAGGTTGAATATAGAAAAACTTTCGACCGTATAGAAAAATGATTGAAAAACTTACTTACTTCAATTACGAGTACACTGAACGCAATCTAAATATTCTCAGATTTTTATTTGTTTATGTCATGTAGGTGTCTGGCAAAGAAAAGCTTGTGGGGTTTGGTGTTTGTTATCAGGGAAAACGGACAAATTAACAATATACTTTACTATTTTAAATTATTTTACTATTTTTGGCATATGCATTTGGAATCGTTAAAAATATATATCTTATTTCTCGAATATTTAATTCAAGTTTTTAGGCTTTGTCTATGTACATTGTATTAAAAATGAAAAAGTGGAAAAGTAAACGATGGAAAACTTGCAAAAATGATACCGGAAGCTCAGAAACTACAATAAAAACACGCATTAGAAACTGATTTCGTTATGTAACATCTATACGATTACAGCGCCATACAAATGTTTAAAAATTATTTAAAGCTGTTACTTCTAACTCTTTAAAGTAAAAGTTATTAAATTTTATGAACGTATTTCAAACAGTAAGTTTTGTAAAACCTGTAAAATTAAAGCGCCGTCAATATATTTGAAAAGTATTTGCAAAAGGATCACAGTACATGAAAACCATGAGAATTTGAATACGTTTGCTACGCTTTCACTAACGTTATTTGTCAAAAGCTAACGTTTATTGATAAGACAACTATTAAATATTTACTTTCGTTTTCTAATTAATTGTTATTAACTGAACATAGGAAGTTATTATAATAGGTAAATTTTTTTGAAAAAAAAAATCAAAAAACTGAAAAAAAAATGTTGGTCACGAATATTTTACGAACACAAAATTTGTTTACCTTTTACAAACTATGGTTTTCAACATTCTGTCAAACTTTTAAAAAGATTAAGTTGAAAGTTAAAAAAAAAATTAAAAAATATGTATAAAAAATATTAGTAAAATTTGGTAAAAATTGATTATCAACTCAATTATCTTTCCAAAAATTTAAGATATTGGCTTGCAACTATTCATTCATGTGTTCGAAATTTAGTTTAATTTTTATAAGAATGCAACCATCAGTCTTTTCATAAAAATTAAAATTTACAAAAAATAGCATGTAAAATTAATAACATTAATATTCGATTCTCGATATCTCGTGAATATTTTAAAGGTATTGACTTATGACTTAATGATTTTATTTTGTGCTAAATTTTAAAGTAAAATATTACTCTACGAAAACTCAAATCTGTATTTGTTTACATAAGAAACAAAAATTTTCAAGAAATGCTCCTAAAATTTGTAAAAATTGGTTTTTAACTAAAGATCTCGTTGGCAAAAACAGATTTTGAAATCAAACTATTTCATCACATTCAAAATATTGTTGCAAGTTTTCAGAAATTTTTTTCAAAAAATGTAACTAAAAACTTTTTTTACAAAACACGAAAACCTGCAAAAAAAACAAAAAAAATAATAAGGAATGGTTTTTGAATCAAGTGTTAGGAGAACAAATAGGTATTGACTTCAAACTAATTATCTTAAAGAAAATATTGTTCTGAATATTTTATTAAAGTTTTAAGCAAGATAAATTGACAGAAGGGAATTGGGAAGTTATCAGTGTGGGTCGTAACCCAGAATCTTTTTTGGATTGCAGTTATACAACCACGGTAGTCAATATGACAACTGCGGTAGTCAATAGGACAATTGCGGTAGTCAATTTAACAATTTGTTACTGAAACCGTAATCTAATTTGAATACCGGGTAGTCAATATAACCATTCTCGATAGTCAATTTTTGTAGTCAATATTACAACCACGGTAGTCAATATGAAAACTGCGGTAGTCAATAGGACAATTGCGGTAGTCAATATGACAATTTTTTTACTAAAACCGTAATCTAATTTGACTACCGATTAGTCAATATAACAATTCTCTACAGTCAATTTTGGTAGTCAATATGACAACCACGGTAGTCAATATGACAACTGCGGTAGTCAACAGGACAACTACGGTAGTCAATAGGACAATTTTTGTTGAAAACCGAAATTTAATTTGACTACTGGGTAGTCAATATAACAATTCTCGATAGTCAATTTTGGTAGTCAATATGACAACCACGGTAGTCAATATGACAAATGAGGTAGTCAATAGGACAACTGCGGTAGTCAATATGACAATTTTTGTTCAAAACCGAAATTTAAATTGACTACTAGGTAGTCAATATAACAATCCTCTATAGTCAATTTTGGTAGTCAATATGACAACCAAATTGTCATATTGACTACCGGAGTTGTTCTATTGATTACTTTTGTTGTCATATTGACTACCCAAAATTGACAATCGAAAATTGTTCTATTGACTATCCAGTAGTCAATTTTTTAAAATCACGTTGTTATATGGACTATTTTGGTAGTCAATGCAACAATTTGGCCAAATTTCAAGTTGACTATCGACGATTGTTAATATGACAACTTTTTTTTCTGTGATTGTCAGATAGCACTACTCTGGGCGTACCGAATCGAAAAATTATCCTCTCACGTAGGGTTTTAATTAGGCCCGCAGAAGTTGCTGCCCTCATGGTTGCGGCTTCTACCCACTTGGTAAATTTATCAAGGATTACTACTAGCATCGTATTGCCCTTCTTTGATTTTGGTAGGGGATCCATAAAATCGACACATATCGTATCACAAGGGGCTTCCACTCTATTTGTATACATTAGTCCGCTAGGTTTCTTCTGGGTTGGTTTATATTGGTTGCAGGTGACACAATGCCTCACGTACTTGGTTATATCCCGGAACATGCCTGGCCAATAGTACGATTTCATAATTCTCGCTATGGTTTTTGCTACGCCTAAATGACCTGCAGTGAAAGCATCGTGGTTTTCCCTGAGTACCCTATCTCTATCGCGGGCGGGAACGCATAGTTTCCAATCAACATTATGGTCGGCTAAAGGATGAGCCGAAAACTTCCTAAAAAGTTGATCCCCTTCTACCTTATAATCGGGAAATTGTTCCGGTTTTTCCTCAATTTTCTTAATACGTCTTTGACACCAGTCCTCTGCCTCGTCGCTCAACGCTAGCAGATCATCTTCTCTTATCGGCAAGGGATCTCTTGATAGTGTATCCGCCACTACATTCATGCACCCCTTTCGATATTGGATTTCGAAATCGTATTGCTGTAGTTCTATGGCCCATCTCGCTAGCCTTCCAGAGGGATTTTCGAGGGAATGCAGCCATTTGAGAGAATGGTGATCGGTAACTACCGTGAAGTGGTAGCCCTCTAGATAGGGCCTCATTTTCCTGATCCCCCACAGGATTGCCAAACATTCCTTCTCCGTTACTGAATACTTGGTTTCTAGTTCCGTAAGCGTGCGGCTAGCATACGCGATCACTCGTTCCTGTCCCTTCGTGTTTTGGGATGACACAACCCCTAATCCATAATGGCTGGCGTTGGTTTGGAACGTAAAAGGTAGCTCAAAATCTGGGCACATTAGGACGGGTGCTTCAGTTAGCTTACTCTTCAGGTGGGCAAAAGCGTCGTCTTGCTCTTAACCCCATTCCCACTTCTGGGTTTTCTTAAGCAGTTTCGTTAGCGGTGTGGCGATTATGGAAAAATCCTTGATGAATCGGCGGTACCATGAGGCGATTCCTAGGATTCGGCGTAATTCTCTTACGTTTTTCGGTGCCTTCAGCTCCTGCACCGCTGCTATCTTTTCGGGGTCAGTGCTTATGCCCTGGTCACTCACTATATGACCAAGGTACCTTAGTTCCTTTTTGCAGAATTCGCATTTCTCACCGTTTATTTTTAGGTGGGCGGCTTGGAGGCGTTTAAATACCTCTTTTAGGTGCTTTAAGTGTTCCTCGAAGGTTTTACTGATTATGATTATATCGTCAAGGTAGGCGAACGCGTGCGATTCCATATCTGGCCCTAACACGGAATCCAACATCCTTTGGAAGGTTGCCGCTGATGAATTCAGCCCACAGGGCAAGACCTTCCATTGGTACAGGCCACGTCCAGGAACCGTAAATGCGGTAGCAGGACGCGATTCGGATTCTAAAGGTATCTGCCAGTAGCCTTGCTTCAGGTCGATAGTAGATATAAATTTTGCTTGCTTCAACTTATCTAAAATCGCGAATATTTGTGGCAGTGGGTAGGCGTCCATCACCGAGATCTCGTTTAGCTGGCGGTAATCGACACATACTCTCCATGTCCCATTTTTCTTTTTAACAAGCACTAAAGGGGAGCTGTACGGGCTATTTGAGGGTTCTATCTTTCCCGTGCGCAACAGCTCGTCGACTTCTTCATCGATCACCCTCTGCATGGCTGGGTTTCTCGGGTAGTACCTCTGTCGGAACGGTTCGTCGGTCTTTAGTTGAATACGGTGTATCGCGGCGTTAGTAGTGCCATTCAAGTGTTCAAACTTTGGTAGTTCTTGGTCCAGCAATTCCCCGAGGCTTCTTTGCTGTTCTATAGAGAGTGGCTCGCCTCCTATCAGACATAACTGATCTGGTGGCCGCTTATTCACCCTATTATGTCCTATTAACTCTTTCCCTCCTATCGACATGGCGAAATCTAGCGCTTTCAGCAGGTCTATGCCGATAATCACTCTTTCCGTTAGATGTTGTAAATAGGTCATCTGTCCTTTGGCTCTTTTGTTCCCAACACAGAGCGTAATGTCAAAGTGTTCCTTACTTTGCATCGCGGTACCATCTGCCAGGCGTATCGTGTGACGTTGATACTTTACAGGGGTCTTAAGCCTTTGCAGCAATTGTCACACTTCCTCGTTTATGAACGATTTCGTTGCCCCAGTGTCCAGGAGTGCAATCATTGGGTAACCGCATAAACTGATTTTTATGAAGCACCTCGGGTCGGTCGGGTTTCTGGGGAGGGTTTCACGTTGTTCCTTTGGCGGCTCCAGTTCTGGCAGCTGGGGAGGTCTATTATAGTATTCGGCTGTTACGATTACTGACTCTGTTTCCTTGATTGGCTCGTGGACATCCCGTCCTGGAGTTGTTGACTGCGTATTCGATGTGCAACATTCGTTTATTTGGGCTACGCCTTCCGGTTGGTAGGTCAATATAGCAGCTTGGTGGTTGCGACATGGGCAATCCCTTGTCATACGTCCGTCTTCTCCACAAAAAGAGCAGAACAAACGGAAAGGTCTTCGGCAATTCGCCTTTGAGTGTCCTCTTTGCTTACAATGCCAACAATGAGTTGCGCGATCGTATTGGTCCCCGATTTGCATGGGTCTCCTACCGTACTGATCTGGTTGAACAGTGGGCTGACTCCTTGGATTCGGCTTAGTAGGAGTGGGTGTGGCGTTACGGTTCTCATTACAAATGTACTCGTATTCTTCGGCTAACCCCATTAGCTCCTCCAGTGTGCTGAAGTCCCGTCGCCGGATATAAAGGTGATATTCCGGCCTTAATCTATCGTATATTCGGTCGATACTTTCAGTAACGGTCATGGTGGGGTGCTGGTGTATTAAGTATTGCATAGCACGTATAAAGTCTTTGGACCGCTCTCGAGTGCCTTGTCTCTTTCTCGAGATTTCGTCTTCCAATTTGTTCCTGAATCGAACCGGGAGAAAATGCCCTAAGAACGCCTTGTGGAAATCAGACCATTGTTTAAATTGGTCCCTGTTGATCCGATACCACTCTAGAGCAGTTCCTCTAAAGAGCTCTGGGAAGGTCCGGATCATTTCATCGGCGGGTATCCTGTAGCATATTCGATAAGCTCTTCGAGTCGTTTCATAAACTCGAGGGCGTTTCCTGCACCATCAAATCTAAGTCCCCATTTTCTTACAATGTTCATGATCTCGGCCTCGGGGCTTAGGGTCATTCTATCGGCGGTTCTACTTTGGCACAAATTGTTGGGCATCTGACATTGACCGGTTGGCGGATTAGGCACCGTTGTAGTTTTCTGTCCTCCCTTCTCTCTTTCGGGGTGAAAGGAAAGTTGTGTATCCTTATCGTGTTCTCTTACTGAGGCTTGAGATTCCATGGTTGTAGTTTTCACTAGGTTCTGGGGTCCGGGCGGTACGTGAAAGTAGAAATCTCGAACGCCATCATCATGGGTTGTTTTCTGATATTTCTCAGGATCGGTTTCTTGTATGTCTACTGAATTGTTACCTCGTTCAACACTGATCTTCTCTAACTCTTCACAGACGTTTTGAGTTGATTTCCGTGCCCTCAATTCTTTGACGTATTGACTGAAGCGTGCACGTAGAGTAGCCAACGTGCCTTCTGTGTTGAGGTTTAGTCGTGCCATGCGTTCTATCAGTTCTTCTGTCTTTAGGAGATACATTCCTCCTAAGCTAGCAAATATATCGAAAGTTTCTTCGGACACTGACATCTTCTCGTTCTCTCTCTCCATTTTCTTTTTAGATTTAGTTCTTTACGTGTCGGGCGGACTTTACCTGTGTGGTAAATGGAGTGTTCAAATTCGGGTCGATTTCGGCGGCTTTTACCAAAGTGGTAAATGATTGTTTAAACACAGGATGGGTTTTTCGGCGGATTTCACCAAAATGGTAAATGGGGGTTTTAAACACTAGTCTGATTATTCGGTTTCGGCGGGATTTACCAAAGTGGTAAATGATATTTAAACACGGTTTGGCGGGTTTCACCACGATGGTAAATGGGGGTTATAAACACGAGTCAGGTTGTTCGGTTTCGGCGGGTTTTACCAAATTGGTAAATGGCGGTTTAAACAAGGGTCTGGTTATTCGGTGATCGGCGGATTTTACCACACTGGTAAATGGTATTTTAGTTACGGGCTGGTTATGCAAGATTCTGAAGTTTTGTTCGGAATGGACCTTAAAGGCCCCTGCTCGGGCGCCAATTTGTAATGACTTTGGGTCAAAGGCTGATGTTACTAAAGAAAGTACGAAACTTTAGTTAAAGGTCTTTTCTTTATTAAACTTCAGGTTGTCTTAAATTAATTGAATCAAAATACATAGATATTGTTATAATGCTGCTGCAAGCTTCTCGTTCTCCCTGTGTCCCGGCCTGGATTTCCTCTGGTGTATTGGTGCAGGTCACAAACAGGTCTTCCTCAAGAAATGTGGTCTATTTCTGCAGTAGTTCCGGTTGCTGTTTCCCGGTAATCAACGGGCGAACCCGGCTATCAACGGACGAATCCGGCAATCCACGGACGAATCCGGCAATCAACAGGTGAACCTGGCAATCAACGGGCGAACCCGGCTATCAACGGACGAATCCGGCAATCCACGGACAAATCCGGCAGTCAACAGGCAAACCTGGCAATCAACGGGCGAACCCGGGTATCAACGGACGAATCCGGCAATCCACGGACGAATCCGGCAATCAACAGGCAAACCTGGCAATCAACGGGCGAACCCGGCTATCAACGGACGAATCCGGCAATCCACGGACGAATCCGGCAATCAACAGGCAAACCTGGCAATCAACGGGCGAACCCGGCTATCAACGGACGAATCCGGCAATCAACAGGCAAACCTGGCTATCAACGGGCGAACCCGGCTATCAACGGACGAATCCGGCAATCCACGGACGAATCCGGCAATCAACAGGCAAACCTGGCAATCAACGGGCGAACCCGGCTATCAACGGACGAATCCGGCAATCAACAGGCGGACCTGGCAATCAACGGGCGAACCCGGCTATCAACGGATGAATCCGGCAAAAGAGTTGGTTATTGATAAGACCCCTTACCACTGGTGGGGGGAAGTCTTATCGGTTAGTATTTACTTCGCGAGCACAACTTGCCTCGATGACGATCGGCACCAGACTGATTTTTGGTCGGTCGTAGCAGCTCTATTTATACTCCAATTCTAGTACGCTTTTTATTGGTACAGTGTGGTATCTCAAAAGGTAGTATGTAATTTGGTCGTGCATTTAGTACTTTTGTGGGTAAAACGATGGTACGAATGAATGGATTTATGCTAGTACGCTTCTTAGTGGTGCAAAAGTAGTACGATAGGTATTTAAGTAGTTGAGTGAGAGTAGGTAAATGGAATGATACATTACTAGGCAGAGTGTGGTATTCAGATTCATATTCGTGTTGTTAGGCTAATAATCATATGTCTGTACTAGACAGTACGACCGAAGTTGGATTCGTAAGCATTCCTCGAGACGCGAGTACTACGGTCTAATCTCTTAAGGAGATTTTCCCATCACGAATTCTCTATTTTTCCATTTTTTTAAATCCATGCAAACTATGACTTTGGGTTTTCTTGCTATGGAGGAGTTTTCCATTGCGAATTTGTTATGATTTTGCAATGCGTTTTTTTTAATTATACTTGCTTTCCAGGACTTCTCACAGTTTCCCAGCACGAATTTTCCATTTTACCATTTCAAAAGTAATGCCTTTCATTTGAAAGAGTGTTTTGAGATTTCTGTTTAATCAAATTTTTTTTGCATTTCAAATTTTCCATTTTTTTTTAACTTTTATTTGCTTTCTAGTTCCCCATCACAAATTTTCCAGTTTTCCATTTGAAAACCACTGAACCTACAATTACATTAAATTTTCCCTTTGAAAACCAATGAGTTTTCCGAGATCCTTTCGAAAACCCATCTTGAAATTTTCCAGTTTCCAAATTTGCGCTGGTTGGTTTAGACCAAGATGCTAAAAACCTTTAGTGTTGCGGAACTGGATGACGTCAAGATACATGGAAGAACTTGTAGATTGTGGCCTGGACTTAATGCCGGTTGAAGCGCAGATGAAGGGGGAAACCAATGAACAAACCGACGATAATGATTATGCTGAAATTTAACCTTCAGAATTTTATTTCTTTCCAATTCGGTGTCGCCTTCGTGTCGTCCATAAAATAATAAATTTTCAATTTACATAAATAATTTTGAATCTGACATCTGACAAACATAATTTTCAATATTTGAAATTGATCATATTTTTTTTTATTTTGATGGGGTGGAAAAAGTATGTTTTTTTAACATTGGCACAATTTGTGATTTAAAAGCATACGTTTCTCGTCTTAAAACCTTCTTTGAGCTTCAACTAACATTTAAAAAAAATAATTGGCCATGTGTTGTTGAGTTATGCGCTTACCAACACATTTTGCGATCCATTTTTATATACATACTAGCTGACCCTGCAGACTTCGTACTGCCTCAATCGATAATCGATAACCCTCTTCCTCTATCGTTTGCATTGTTTTTTGCATTGTTTTTTTTAAACAAATAAGCGATATCAAAAAAACAAAACAAAATGGTAAGTATACGCCCCGTTGCCTGCGGTGCACGGATTTGTAAAACGCAAATCATTTCGGTTTCACTTCGCTCCTCATGTTGCTGTTGTGTAAACATTTCGAGTTCTTCGACCCTAATTGTTGCGTATAAAACACATTGACCATGATATTGAATGAAAAAAGGATTTTTTATGATCGCTCTGAGAGTAACCGTTATGGAAAAATAATTTTTTTACATTAAAAATATCAGTGTTTCAAAAAAAAAAAATCACGAATTCTCTATTTTCACATTGTTTAAAATCCATTCAAAATTTGACTTGGGATTTTCTTGCTCTTCTGGAGTTTTCCATTTTACCACTCATTTTACCACATAATGCATTTCATATGAAAGAGTGTTTTTGAGATTTTTGTTTAGCCAATTATTTTTTTTTTTTGCATTTCAAATTTTCCATTTTTCCTATTTTTTGTTTACTTTTTCTTGCTTTCCAGTTCCCCATCACAAATTTTCCAGTTTCCCTTTGTAAACCAATGAGTTTTCCGAGTTCCTTCCGAAAACCCATTTTGAAATTTTCCAGTTTTCCATTTGAAAACCAATGCATCTTCAATTACATGCAATTTTCGCTTTGAAAACCAATGAGTTTTCCGAGTTTCATTCGAAAAACCATTTTGAAATTTTCAGTTTTCCATTTGAAATATTTCAGTTTTCCATTATTTGAAAATCAATGCATCCACAATTTAATACAATTTTCCATTTGAAAACCAATGAGTTTTCCGAGTTTTTCACCAAGAACTTTCTATTTTTCCATTCGAAAACCCATTTTGAACCAAAAAATTCCAAGCAAAAAATATCTAATTTCCGACCTTTGTTTGGTTTTTCCAGTTTTCCCATTCTTCCATGAGGTTTTTCCAATTTTTTTTTTCACAGAAATCATCACTGAATGTAACAGTATGAACCATGAAAATTTCACAAATATCTGTTGGGCCATTTCGGAGTCTATAAGAGACATACAAACAAACAAACAAACAAACACACTTCCATTTTTATATATATAGAGATAAGATTTTTAAAAATAATTGTGTTTCGAATAGGTCTTTCATCATACATCTTTTCAGTCAGAGCCACGAGCTACTAAAAAAAAATTATGAAAGACATTGAAGATTCACACAGCAAAGTTTTATTCTTTCGTTCACGAAACAACGTTTGTTGGGTCGGCTAGTTGAAGATAAAAAAGGAGGTATGCTTTTTTCTTGTTCATGTTTTCTCTTTAAGAAAACCTTTATGAGGATTTATCCAGATATTGGTATTAACGTTTTATGGGAAAGTTCACTTGGGCGTATACTTGTTATTTTTTTCGGAAGAGAAAATAAGAAACTTAACCACGCATTTTTCAGAGAACTATTTGCGCAAGAAAATTAATTCTTGCAGCATAAATAAGCAGCAAATTAGCAACAATACAATACTAAATACTGTTCGATGACGGCTTGTGAAATGGTTCTGATAGCGTAATAGACGTGATTAATTTTTTGATCCAACATCAAGTGATGCACGAAAACAAAGGTCTGTTCGCCCTCTATCGGCCACTGAAAACCAAAACTTCACGCGAGGTCTGGTTACCGAGTTTATTTTAATTTTTTTTTTTTTTTGTCCTCAGGTTATTGTATTCCTATCTTCTGATGAAAATATCTTGGTAACCAGAACTCGGAATTGAGTATGGCTTTTCATAACATTTCCGTCTATGTTCTTTGTCAACGATCTCGTTGTGGCTACCGTGTAAAACCTATCACTTTACATCAGGCGGAATAAAATATAGCCTTATTTGCGACGTTTGTCATGGAATTTACTCCCAGCAGTTTCTTGTTTTGGTCTCGAACATGGCTCATAATTTGGTTAAATTGGTCAGGAGATCTGCGTGTCTCTTTGTAGATAAGAACTAATAAAGACTAGGTCACCTGATACGCAAAAATGTTCAATGTACTCTGACTAGCGGATTGACTGGTATTCATCTAAGAATCGTTGGAGAAAGCAATCCATTTTGTTCTGGAACATCTACAAAAGAGACCCTCGTCACCAAGGCCACCCAAGTAATTGCTAACGTAGACGATATCGATATTCTTGTATGAAGACAACAAGCTGTACACACCGCATTAAGGCGGGCGGCTGCTCAAATCAAACAGTCATAAGTTTTCCAATTACTGCTGTATAAGACTATATAATCTGACGGATCTGAGACAGGAATGTCTAGCCATGGCCATTCTGAACTCTAATCTGATCATCAACGCTACCAAGAAGAAGTCAGAGTCGTCATTTGCTGCATGGAAAGTTACTCAAGACAATAATATCATATGCTTGTCTTGTTTTATTAAGCATGCGGTCGGTTTACCAAGCAATTCGAACATCCGGATATCGACAAGATGCTATTTTCATCCATGCATCGTCTGGTGCTACTTATCATCGTATGTTCGCTATACAACTCGGAAGCAGTGTAGGTGTATATTTTATAACGAAGATAGCGACAGGTAAGCCGTCAAATTAAATTAAATAAATTAACTCCATATCATTGACGTTAAACAAAACGTGAAATAAATTCCGACAGAATACAAATTACAGTAGGGAAAGAGTTTTCCCACCCCTATCTGAGTGTGCCTATGCGTCATTCTATGCCCTCAGGCCCGATTCAAAGCATAATGCATCAACTCATGTTTCTACACACCAACCTCTTCGGATGTAACCTTACATTGAAGTTTTCTGTAGATAGGATCCCACCCCCACTTTAGTTTTCATTGTAAAAACCCAGCTAGTTACAGCTTCGTGAGTCGGCATTAAAATTCACCGAGAGGAAAACCTACAACAGTCTACACTGGAATATGTGAGGAATAATACATCCTTGCAAGAGAGTTGATGCCAATGATTAGATTCTCTATGAAAGAATAGTTCTCTTCGCAGTCTTGAAATCTCACCCAACCCAGACAAACCATCATCACCAAACCAAAATGTCTGTGAAGGCATTTCTCGTATACTCGACAGGAAGCAGTGTTGTGCTCGTACAACACGCAAAACACTCATTAATTAAGGTTGATGTAATTATTAACACCCACCAACCACCATTCTGGGGCGGCACACAAACACACTCAGAGGACCAAGTTGCAGCTAGCAGCCTTATCATTTCCCTCCACACTGGGCAAATGAGCACGATGTTCAGCAGCTACTAAAAAGTGGCAGTCAATGTCTGCGTCGTTAAAAATCTTTGAAAAAGTCAAAGTAAAGTGAGTAAAAAAGCTTGTGCCATAGAAATTCTACCGGTATGTCTGGGACCTGGGACCTACCGGATCCTGGATGACAGGAAAGTAGGTAGTGCAGTAGGGGCGTTGTCGACAATGATCGAATGTAATTTTTGCTCTTGTTGTTGCAAGTAAGTTTGCGTTCACCTCGCTTTTGGTCTATGCGTTTTATAGGAGCCCATTTAAGGTAAGGACGACTTATAGCTACTCATGAGATATATCATGCCCTTGGGGCTATGACTTGGTAGTCGTCGATATTTGTTCGCAATTGTGGGGTAGACCTTCGTCTATCCCAATGTTGAAACGTAAAGTGCGGATGGGTGGATGGATTCCGCGTTGTTGAAGAAGCACACTAGTTGGATTTTAAAACAAAGGAGGACTGTTATGAAAGCGGTTTACATGCAAATAAGAGAGGATAAATGCTGTAAAATATTTCAACCTGTTTAACATTTTTTTAAAACCCTTTTCAACAATTTTAACTTCTTGAATATTAAAAGAAGAATCAGATGAAAACTGTTTTCATTTCATCATCAAAAAGACCAAAGATCAAACATAAAAAACATGGTCCGATTCCAAATCATTGTATGTACCTACATAGGTTAGGTTAGGTTGGGTTAAGGGGTTGACAGTTGTCGTTGCCGTCACACTTGATCCATTGCGATGCGCGAGAGTATTGCTATTCATAACTGATTAGTAACGTATGAATTAAGTTAGTCAACCCGTTTGGAGGAATTGACGAATTTCAAAATGTTAATGCCTGGAGTACTGGAGAGTTCTTCCAAGTCCTAAAAGAAGCAACTACCGAGTAAATCCTTACTTCGGTGAGGCAGTGACAGAGAAAGTGTAAAGTGTCTTAATCTCCTCGTCACCGCAACCTCTCCTCTCCCAGGTCATCTGAACTGAGGCTCATCTTTTTCTTACGATATCCTAACAGATTATGTCTGGTAATTACATAGAGATTTTGCATAACTTTAGACTAGTTGGCGGAGTGGCAGTTTGGTACGCCATCCATCGGCACCTGCCAACTGAAACGTTTTCTGATTTCTTCCATGCTTGATGCTGTCAATTTTTGGATAAACTGGCCGTTGCACTCAGTGGCGGATCTAGGGAGGGGCGAAAGGGGCAAGCGCCCCGGGCGCCAAATTTAAGAGGCGCTAAATCGAGTCCGACAAACAATATATGTTTCGAAAATTCATATTTTCCCGCGGCGCTGCTCCCTATAGAATACAAGTGTAAGTATTTTCTGATGTGATCAAAAGGAAAAGGGACGCTCGAAACTAGTGATGTGCCGAACCGTTAATTTTGCAAACCGAGTTAACTCGAGTTGATTTTTTTGCAAACCGAGTTGCAACTCGGTTTGCCCAACTCGAGTTGAACGAATCAACTCGGTTTGCAACTCGGTTCACCAACTCGGTTTTCCAACTCGGTTTGCCAACTCGGTTTGCCAACTCGGTTTGCCAACTCGGTTTTCCAACTCGGTTTGCCAACTCGGTTTTCTAACTCGGTTCGCCAACTCGGTTTGCCAACTCGGTTTCCAACTCGGATTGCCCTGAAAATCGATCTTGAAGACAGTTAAAAAGCGGTAAAAATGAGGTTTTAGATCCGTCAAAATCTCTGCCATCCGCTGATGGAATTTGAATTTTAATGGCTCAATAGAGAGATAAGGTACGAATCTAGGATATTTCGTTCTAAATGTTACCGGATCGCCCCGAAAATCGGTCTAGAAAACTCATAAGAAATGGAAAAAATTTAAAAAACCCTTACCAAATTTTTGGTAAATTTGCGGCAATCAAGGCCAGAAAAGTTATATTCTGAAAGTAATATTTTTTTTCGTGCAAAAACACAAATAATAATGTTTTTTCCGTTGTAACTGACAAAAGAATCGATATGAAATGCAATTCTTCAAACATATGAGCTTTTAATAATTAATAACCTATTTACACTTAAAATACTCTTAATGTTATTCGCACAGCAAATAGGGAGGGGGCGGAAATTTTTCGCTTTGCCCCGGGCGCCAGGAACCCTAGATCCGCCACTGGTTGCACTTTCCATCGCGTCAGCGTTATTATAAAATGGTCTTCATCCATTTAATGTGTGCAAAACGGCGACGTACACTCACTCTTACATTCTGCGAATGATTAGTAGAACGTATTATTCTGATTTTTGCAAGATACCATTGCCTCTTGTAAGGCAAAGACATGGTAAGAAAGAGAGAGCAGGGTCATTATCAGCGTTCATATAATTTTTCATCTCCTGTCTCAAGTGCAGATTACGATCGATTAGAACATTTAATAAATGAACAATGTTATATCCCATGTTACAGCTCTACTCTATTATACCTCCTTTCTAATGTATCGGGTCTTCAGAATCTCTTCCCATTGTACTTATCCAAACACTTCGAAGGAAATTTAATTTAAAAATTTTAATAAATCTTTCCTTGTCTTATAACTTATTACTAAACATCTATCGAAGAGGATTTTTTAAAGATAGAAACGGCTCCAATCAAAACCACTTCAAATGCCACTTCCCAGAGTAGACAGAATTCCGATCCCCTTAAAATATATACAAAATCCCTTCAATCCAATTGTTCATGGCAAATCCCGAGGCGATAGTCGAATGGGCTTTCATATTTTTCGTATTTTTTGCCGTTCCTTGTGCATTGCCTTCATTCAATCAGCGCAGCGTTACGGCCATCCCAACAGTGTTTAGCTGTTCCAGTATCGTTTAAGCAACGTAAAAACACAGACTGGCATTCTCAACAAGGCTTAAGGATAGCTTTTGAACCACACAACAGACAGACTGAATGCTATCTACTTTTCGATTTGCTGCATGAAATGGAGCGAGTGTCTAAAGCTTCTTGGTCCTGTTCGGATATGTAACACAACAGTGCACTGCCTTTTGCATTCTCCATGGACTGCAGCTTATCTTGAAGTATTGGGAGAGCTTTGTGCATTTTGGAGATTTTCGGCGGGTAGTTAGTTTGGCAATCTTACAAATCCCCCTTACCATTTGTTACCAAGTAACTTCAATATGCACTACAACTGCATTTGGGGGATTGAAAAAAAGACAAAAAGGATTTTACTATCGCTCATGAGTTATCATTATCCTTTAATGAATTTTGGAATAATCGCTTTTTGGTATTTGTTTAACGGACCGAGCTAATTGATTCCTTCCTTCAATTATTGGAGAATAAACGTGATGACTTGCAGTGCAAAAACTGGAAACACTTTCTTAGAAAATGAACTTCTTCTTATTGCTCTTTAGAGTTTCCTCGAGTTCTATCCTTCGTTTATTTACATACCCACTTAACCGCGAAATATCTAATTTCATTTTCCATTGCATGGAAACGGAGTTAACAAAGAAGAAAATTTTAAGAAAACAACATTGCCCTCGCTTCGTCTTGCAAATCAAACAAGCTAACCGTCTTGCATAACAATTTCTGCAAATTAAATTCAGAACCCTGAGGTGAATAAACCTTCGCTGGGTAAGTAAATAAATATCATTCAACTTGAGACCTTGTCCCTGGTGTTTCCCTTAAAAGCAAGTTGCAAAAACAGAAAGAGAGAGAGAGAGAGAGAGATTGAGTACTAACCTGCCGCAATGTAAAATCACGTACTACCAGTTTAAAGTTCATTGGCCAGGCCATCGCCATAAACACAATGCAAACATTAAGCAAACACACAAACGAACTGTGATAACGAGGTACCAGGCTCTATTTCAGCATAGTCCTTATTTTTGTGAACTTTCTTCAAAATGCAAAAAGAAAATAATGAGGAAAACAACTCATCGCCATCATCATCCAGCTGCCATCAGCAAAGAGATTTTCTCTCTGCACGAAAGCTGGAAGTAGCTTCTTTAGTTCATCGTCTCGTAGTGTTCATCATGAAGATAATAAGCATAATGGAAAAGACGGCCAAAGGCCAAAGGGTAACGCACACGAAGACCAAGTTAATAAGTAACTCACTTAAACACATTTTGAAGAAGCAAAAGAGGATAATGCACATGCCTCCTCTGGCACTGATGAAAGCCAAACCAACGCAGTAGCATTCTAACTTAACAATTAGCAGAAAACTTTCTTCCAATTTGCTGGATAAGTTGACCTAGTTAGGGACTAAGTGATGGTGAGTAGAAGAAGGAGGGAGAACAAGTTGTATGAGTTTAGTCAGATGGAGTTTTGTGGCGATGCGATAAATGCTATAACGGCGGCGGCGGACGGCCAACAGCGATGGCGGGCGTTTGGCGTATGCGACGCACAGATATAGTGAGAGGGTTGTAAGGGTTTAATCTGATAATTGTGTTAAGTAATTGTTAAGATAGTTTGTTCTTCGAATATTCGTAGGTACTCAATTTCGATGAGGGACCGGTAGTCACCTGGAATAAAAATTAAAAATAGGTTGAGACTAGATAAGAAATTTGTAAAGCATTTTACTTTACTAAACTAGAAACATTACATATCTTTCTAGAAATAGGCCTTCATCATCAGATCAGATTTCTTTTTAGAGACGTAAGACCCCAAGTATAAACTAACTAGCTTAACCCAATCCATGAGGTCAATTGCCGGACAAATAAAATAACAACTTCCTGTGAGGTAAGCCCCTTCCAAATGAGGCTGGATACATCTCCTCAGCAACAACAACGGTTCAACGATTTAAGAATTCTCATATGGAACGTAATATCGGTCTACGAAGCTGCGAAACAGCTAGCCGATGCCTTAGACTAAAACATAACAGGCGCCACTTCGTAATCGGAGCGAATGGTTTGACCAAGAACGTAAGCTATACTTACTAATTGAATGTAAGAATGATGCTTCAATCTCATAGCATTCGGACACACGACGAGTAGTTCTATTAGAAAGAAGAAAATAGAAGCATCACAGACAAAATAATGCAGCCTGAGAAAATGACATCGTATTTGAAATAAAATAGGAGAGCTAGAATCGCACCTGGTATAGATGTTCTACTAATCATTCGAAGAATGTAAGAGTGAGTGTACGTCGCCGTTTTGCACTCATTAAATGGATAAAGAGCATATCACGATAACTCTGAAGCGATGGAAAATGCAACGGCCAGTCTATCCATAAATTGACAGCATCAAGCAATGAAGAAGTCAGAAGGGGTTTCAGCTGGAATAGGTGTCGATGGATGGCGTACCAAACTGCCACTCCTCCAACTAGTCTAAAGTTATGCAATATCTCCACCCCGAACCGAAGCCTGTAGACCATCATGGGAACGTCGGTCGTAGTGGAACTGCAGTTAGTGCTGAGGATATGGGAAAACCACTTTTACAAGCTGTATAATAGCGATGACGAGCAAAATTCCGCCAGCAATACAAAGCAATTTCAATTTTGGTGAAGCAGGCCAACAATTCCACCCACCCAACATTGACGAAGTGAAGATAGCGATATCCAAGCTTAAGTCGAACAAAGCCGCTGGAGCAGACGGGCTAGCCGCCAAACTGTACAAAGCAGCTGGAGATGATTTGGTTAGGAGCATGAATCAGTTCATCTGCAAAATTTGGTCCTAGAAAAGTATGCCCGACGAATGGAACCTCAGCATCGTATTCCCGATCCTCAAGAAAGGAGATCCCCTGAACTACACCAACTACAGAGGTATGAGTCTCCTTAACATCGCCTACAAGATCTTGTCCGCCGTGCTGGTTGAACGTTTGAAGTCTTTCGTCAACAACCTGTTGGTTCTTATCAGTTTGGCTTCAGACCCGGAAAGTCCACCATCGATCAAATATTCACCCTACGGCAGATCTTGGAGAAGACCCAGGAACTTTAAATCGATACCTACCACCTTTTCATCTACAAACTAGTCCGTCTGTGAAAGATAACAATGGAAAACTCATGCTGTTCCATCATGGTCGGAAAAACCTAACGGACGCATTTGATGTCAAAAAAGGTTTTAGACAAGGCGATGCGCTGTCATGTGATTTCTTCAACATCGTTCTTGAAAAAATTGTGCAAAACTCCAACGTCAACACCAGAGGCACAGTCTTTCAAAAGTCCGTCCAGCTGCTAGGATACGCAGACGACATTGACATAATTGGAAGAACACAGCGTGATGTCAGTGGAGCGTTTGTGAGTCTTGAGATGGAAGCCAGGAAGATGGGTCTAGCGGTTAACGAGGGCAAGACCAAGCTAATGCTGTTAACAAGCAAGGAATCTCGCGTGCATTGGAGTCGTCCCAAATCCGGAAATTTTGCTTGTTCACGTACCAAAAAGAGCCTTATCGCTTAAGACGATTTTTCAATCAAAATAGGGATCAACTTCCAACTGCTCCTAACCCCATGAAGCGCACACCCTACGCTGCGTATGGTCATTTGGTTCCAGCTCCTAGATCAGTTGGATTTTGTATAGACGCAGGCCAATTATTACGACGCAATATATTCGCCATTTAGAGGCCTGCACAAGCCAGGTTCTTCGGAATTGACTGCCTCGAATTCTGCTGCACAATTTCACGTAAAGCGTCTAAGTTTTCGACAGATCTTTTGTTTACGTACGGAAGTTGGCTGATTGTTCACTGAGCCGGAGACCATATATCTAATATCTACCCATTGTAAGGTTGCAACGCTCGCATCCTTGCTACTAGAGAACACGTATTTTGATAATAAAATTGAACGTGTTGCTCGACGCCATTGCCATGATGATTTGTCTTCAGACAGTATTTTGACAGAAAGTAAAAGAAGCAATATGGCCGCCACGATCTGTCAAAATCAACCGGTCCTTATTGGAAAACATTTTATATTTTTACAATGAGGTATAAACCTGCCATGTCGTCGACAATATCATTGGAAACTCTCAAATTTATTGAATATTCAAATAATCGTATTAAGCAAACGGACACAGTTCCTACCATTGGCTATCTTTGATGCGTAGGGCTAAGAGCAAGTGGAATTGAATGCTTTTCATTTATCTCTTCTTTTTCCTCCTTTCCTCTCTCAAGTGCAAAGTGAATTTTCATTTCGAAACATTTGTCTTATTTCACACAGGAATTTCAATTTTCATTTGATTGTTGAAAAGAACAACAGGACCAGAACACAGGAGAAACAAACAGCTCTCAGGAATTTCAAATTAAGTAATTCTTCTGCATTCTCCCTCTCTATTCCATTTGGCACATTAAAATACTGAGCAATGCTGGACACTGCAATAATAAGAGCAGTTTTGAGAACTATGTACCAGTGACCATATTTTTGCAGAGAGGTAACTTGGTTAGACACACCCGGAAAGTATCAATTCGGCAAGGAAATGAAAAAGTTCAAAATATCACCCAGGGAATGGTAAGAGCCACCTGTTCCCAACCGAAAGCAACCGAAATGAATTTTCGGAAAAACATTTCAATTAAATTTAAATTTCCTCAAACAATATCCAAATTACGAACCGTAAATTAATAAATCTTTCATTCTTGATCCCTGTGCTATGATGTTGGATAAGTACAAAGGTATTCGTTGTACTCTTCTCCAAAGCTGCAGGAGACCATCCTTTGGTTTCTATAAATTTTCTTTTTCTCATCCAAGGTACCCATATAAACGAGTGGATAGTTGTATTATTTTTAAGACTATAGCATTTAAGTTTATATAAGTTTGAGGTCGAATTGTGTGAGATTACTTTAAAGTTGGAATTTAAATCAGGACTTTGGGATGTGCAAAAAGGACAATAAAATGCATTTTCTTATATAATAGGGATCGGAGTTGAATCCGGCTGCAGGAAACGAATTTCCAATAAAATTGTTGGGGCATATACCTACTAAAAGAAGGAGACTGGATAGAAATTCTTTTGTGGTCGGTTGATGCACAGGACATCATAGAATCTCATTGTTTGGATTGATCCATTACAGTCGATGGTTCAATGTTCGATTCATTGGTTTTTCGTCTCATCAAATGAAAAAGTTCGTTTTTATTGTTCTGCAATGAATTTATTTATGAGGATTCCTCATATTTATTTCAAGTTTTTTCTTTTATAACTCAGAACTTAAAAACTCTTCTTTTATTGGTTTTTGTGGATGTAACAAAGTTCTGATTGTTGTTTTTATTTGACTGAAAGACAACGAGATTACTTGAAAAAGTTGTCTGGAATTGCACGAGTGCCGAAACACAATCGTGAAAATGCCATCATAATAACGAAAATTAACCCTATTGATCCTCTTGAAATTAAGGTATAGGGAAGGTATAATGATATAATGATCTTTACTTTGGTTAAAAAATTAATAGGAGGAACACGATTATTCCACATACCACATTATATTATAATGCCCTATTTGATTTAGTTCCAACCCACCATAAGACCTGCATCCATAAGGTTGTCACATATCCTGCAGAAATAACAATGCCCTTTTCACGACCACGACATTTGCCAAGCAAAATACTTAAGCCCACTCAAGTCTTTCGGCAATTGTTGATGGGGACACATGCGCTGAGAGCAAGTCTTAAATAATTTAATTAATAATTAAAAGTTTAAACTTGTTTGCTAAGAAATTAAACTAATAACGAATCAATATGAAGTGCAAAATTTGCGTGCTTAAAGTAGAGAGACATGATCTAAGAATTCAATGTTCTGCTTGTGGTGAAGGCTTTCATGCTAAGTGTATAAATTTGGTAAAACACGATATTGAATTCTATGAAAAAAGTGCTCAAGGTTACAAATGTGCTAGCTGTGTAAGTTTACGCAGAAAATCTCTTTTGCTGAATGATGCTCTCCTGATCCCTCCCGCTACCTTAACCGATTCAGCTGCTCAAGTCTCTGCGGCTTGCAATACTGCTTCCTCTCCAACGGCAGTTGCGGGGGTTAAGCCTTCTTCTATGAAACCTACCAACAAATCGATTACTTTAGAGACATTGTTTGCTGAAATATTGAAATTACAACAAATAAATACTGATGCGCTCTTAAAAATTAAGTCCCTTAAAGAAAGCAATGAATTTCTAACAAATAAGGTTGAGGCTTTAGAGGTGAAGGTGAATTTGCTTGAACAAAAAGAGAAGCAGTGCGGAGTTGATATCATTGGTGTTCCTGATGTGTCTAATGTGAATGTGCATGAGAAAATAATGAAGCTGTTTTCTGAAGGTGTCGGTGTTCCAATTCTTCGTGATGAGATTGAGTCTTGTTATGTAAAGCGGAAAGCTTTTTCAAAAGAAAACACCAAGAACTCTACTCAGATTGTAAGCGTAAGATTCTCTTCTCTTTCATCGAAGTTGAAAATTATGAACACGCTACGTGTAGAAAAAATCAAACTCTCTACGTCTATCTATGGTACGAACGGAAAAGTTGGAGCTGACGGCGGCGAGGGAGGCAGTGCCACCAGGATCTACATAAACGACACACTCACTGGCTACACTAGATCTCTTCTCTTAAAAGCAAAGCAGTTGAAGCAAAACAAAAAGTGTCAGTTTGTCTGGATAAGAAATGCATCTGTTCTGATAGGAAGAAAAGAAGGGGACAATGTGATCAAAGTGGCTAGTTTTGAGGATTTTTTAAAACTTGAAAATACTTCAAATTAATTTATGGTTAGTTTAAGTCTAAATAATTTATCATTAAGTCCTCCTTATAATTCTTTTGATAACACTTTTTCCTCTTCTACTTCTAACAATTTAAAATGTTTTTGCATTGATCATCAAAATAATGTTTCTTGCTCTGGTTTATCTATAACTCATCAAAATATACATAGCATTAGAAAAAAATTTGATATTTTTTTAACTCACCTTGCGTCTTTAGATCATTTACCGGATCTTATTTTTCTTTCCGAAATTTGGATATTTGATAATGAAGTTTCTAGATTCTCCATACCTAATTATAAATTTGTTGCTTCTTGTAATAATTCTTATTCTGCTGGCGGAGTTGCTGTTTTTTATAAAAGTGGCTTGTCGTCTAATATCGACGTTGAATGTTTTAATCTTAACAGTGCTGATTTGTTAAGTTTAAAGTGTGAAGTTTCTGGGATACATTACTGTTTTGTTTGCGTTTATAGATTCAATTTTTGCTCAGTAAATGCCTTTTTGGAAGAATTTTCTGACTATCTTGAAAACGTTAAATGTAAAAATCTAATTTTGGTTGGCGATTTCAACATTGATCTTTTGTCTATTTCTTCTGAAGTTGATAATTATGTGTCGATAATGTCTTCTTTTGGTTTAATCAGTTTGATAAATGTGCCTACTCGTATAGTTCTTGATTCTAAATCATGTTTGGACCATATTTTTATCAGGCTAAACAGAAACAACTCAACAAGTTATAAAGCGTCCACCTTTGATCTTAATATAAATGATCATTTATTAACAGCTATTCAGCTTCACAGTATTTCCAGAGAAAAGCGGTCTGTTTTTCAAGAAATAGTCAACATTGATTTCGTTGCCCTACGATCTGCTCTAGTTTTTGAGTTTTGGGATGAAGTATATCGAGCCCATGATCCTTCTACTGCTTTTCAGCTATTTCTTGATAAACTTCAATATTATTGAGAGTTATATAGTAAAAAAACTAAAAAAAAGAACAATAACAATTTTCTTAAAAAGTGGATGTCTGCTGCTCTATTGAAAAAAATACGTAGGAAGAATTTTCTCTATAAGTGTTTAAAAAAACATCCCAACAACTCTAGGTTGAAAAGGTCTTACGATAAGTTGTCGGAAGAACTAAAAACGGAAATACCTATCCAAAGAGACACTTATTTTAGTAATAGGTTAGTTCGAAATATGGGTAATTCAAAAAAAGAATGGCAGGTTGTCAACGACATTTTGAACAATAACAAGCCGCTTGCGGATCTCGTAGTCAGCATAAATAATACTTCCATATCCGAACCTTTTGAAGTTGCCAATGCTTTTAATGACCATTTTGAAAGTATTACTAAAACAATTCTGGACAATACAATTAATAGTGCCTCCTCTTGCCTATGTGATACTGTCAATATTTTTGATCCGATTCAAAGTCAGAGTTTTTATTTCAAAATTTTCTCACCTTTTGAAATCAATAAAATTATACAGTCGCTTAAAAATTCTAATTCTAAATCATGTGACAATATTACAAGTATTATTTTGAAAAATATATCTTTTCTTGTTTCTGATGTACTATGTCATATTTTCAATTCAAGCATAGAAAAAGGTATATTTCCTGATTTACTCAAAGAAGCAGCTGTTATCCCATTACATAAAAAAGACAACGTTTTAAATTTAAATAACTACCGCCCCATTTCTCTTTTATCTGTTTTTGCTAAGGTTTTTGAAAAAGGAGTCAAATCTAGAATGTTGTCATTCCTTGATAAAATAAATTTTTTTAGTAACTCACAGTTTGGTTTTCGTAGCGGTAGATCTACGGAAGATGCATTGTTAAAACTATGCAGTGAAATTTATAACAGTCTTAATGAATCTGAAATTCCAGCTACTTTATTTATTGACATTATCAAAGCTTTCGACGTGGTAGATCATGACATCATGCTTAGAAAATTATTTAATTCAGGTTTCAGAGGCTCTGTTCATGATTGGTTTGCTTCCTATCTAAAAAATCATTGTCAAAGAGTGAAGATTAATAGTACTAAAAAAATTTATTAACGTTGGTGTTCCACAAGGCTCTGTCTTAGGACCAATTTTGTTTTTGATATTTGTTAATTCACTTTTCTTACAACCTCTTATGGGCAAAATAACAGCGTTTGCCGATGATACTGCTTTGTGTTACAGTAGTAGTAGTTATTTGAACCTATCCGCGTCTCTGAACCATGACTTAGAATTGCTTCGAAGTTGGTTCAAACTGCTTAAATTGGTCATAAGTGATAAAACAAAATTCATGATTTTCAACATAAAAGGTAAAATATGTCACAATATGCCATTAAAATATCATTCGCCCAACTGTGAAAGATTCCGTTCAATAAATACTTGTTCTCGCTGTAATAATCAGATATTTGCTGTTCTGCCAACTGTTTTGAAATTGACTGCGTTGAAAGTTTTAAGTACTTGGGTGTTACTTTAGACTATAAAATGAGCTGGACTAACCATACTCTGTTCTTAAAGCAAACTTTAAATAATGTAGTAAGACAGATCTATCTTCTTAGCCAATATTGTGGTTTATCAGTTCTAAAGTTAGTTTACAACGGCCTTTTTAAATCCAAACTTCAATATGGTATTGTCTGCTGGGGTGGAACTAACCGTAATAAAACTGACCCTTTGCTAATAAAACAGAAGCATGCTATCCGTATTTTGTGCAAAGTTAATCGTCTAACTCCAAGCTTTGAGTTGTTTAAGAGTCTTGAACTTCTTCCATTAAGGTATTTGTATTTCTACAAAGTCTTAAAAGTATTTTTTGATAATTCCGGGTACAACTCTTATAGAGCTTATGAAAATATAAATTTACGTGTAAACACCAGAAATCTCGTCCAAGTACCTACCATCAAAAAAGCACTTTTTACACACTTTTACAACGTAACTGCGCCTCGTCTATTTAATAAGCTACCTGTAAATCTAAGATGTGAAAGAGTTAAAACAGTATTCCTTAAAGGTATTAAAAATTGGCTATTTTTGATGAATTATGATGTTATTGAAACTTTACTTATTCCATTAGTTTGATCATAAAAAAAAAAAAAAATTAAAAAATGTATATATAAAATTGTAATTCTTCACTTACTTTTTTCTTTAACTTGAATTATTATCGTTTGTTTAATTCTTAATTTTATCGCTTCCCCATCGATAAATGCTTTAAATTGAAATAATCTTTAAGTATAGTACTTTCGCCGCTTGTTTTCGAACATTAGAATGTACTTAACTGTTTCGTTTTTAAAATCTTAATTATCTTAATTGCTTTATAATTTGTTATTAATATAGCTTTAAGTATTTTGAAAATGAAATAAAGTGTTTAAAAAAAAAAAAAAAAAAAAAAAAAAAAAAAAAAAAAAAAAAAAAAAAAAAAAAAAAAAAAAAAAAAAAAAAAAAAAAAAAAAAAAAAAAAAAAAAAAATTTAAAGGCAGACAAATAAATTCTGACAAAAAGCTCACCACATTTTGGAAGCATCCTTGAAGTCAGACAAACTAGCAAATATGGAATGTTAGTGTTTCTGTTTACATTTTTTTTAACATAAAAGAAAATAGATGCAATCTAGAACAAGTCAAAGAGAATTCCTCTGCATAAGAATTCTATTTTCATATAATTTTTTTTTATGTTAAATCTTTATCAAAATAAAATAAGCAAAATTGTTTCAAAGGAATGACAAAAAAATATATATATGCAGTCAAATGTCAAGGTAATGTATGAAATTTGTTCCAAGCCTTTAAATTTGAATGTAGCTTATTCTAAGAGCAAAGTGACAACTGACAATATTGTTCTAGAAAATAAGTTGCTCTTTATGATTTAACAATGCACTAGGCACGAATCATAAAAAAATTGTGAGACTTTTTAATAAGTTTTTGTTGAATTTCATAGGCAATATGAGAGCAGTCAGTATTAGTACCTACCAACTTTTCTTTTATGCAAAAACTCATTGCTTATGCTTGCGCTCTTATTTTTTGCGGTTTTCGAGATTTTAGGTGTCGCGACACATGTCGTTTCAAGCACAACGAAGTCTCTGCTTTTATTTTTTCTTACATTTTTTGTGTTCTTTCTTAAACTAAGTTTAAGGTAGTACTGGGGACGTGGGAACCATTGTGAAGTATTTGGAATAATACTTAGCACTAACGCACAAATACGGATCGTTCAATATAAGTCATATTTCACATAATAAATGCTGGTGTACCCCAGGCCTCCGTGTTGTCTCCGATAATTTTTCTCATTTTCATTAAAGTTCTCCCTCTCCTTCACATTTTGTATTTCGTTTCTAGATTTAACCATCTCTTGTAGGTACTCTTGTGGATCATATTCACGAGTTCACCAAACATGCCTCAATATGTTGAAATGTTTCTCTCCCTCTGATCTGGCTATCATCTGCAAAGGATATATACCTACGTCCGAAGCTTATGAAGAATTCCCATCTCTGGACTGGGCCCCAGTAACGTACTTAAGCCCCTTGAACAGCACACAAAACAAAGCTTTTCTTTTACATTGTGCCTGATTACACGAGCGCAAAAAAGAATAAATTCACGAAAGAGAGCGGATGATTTTTAGAAAGAAGGAAAGGGATGGAAAAAAATGCCAAGTTTCGTCTTTTTCCTCATTTTCAGATATGAGTTTTGCGTTAAAAATCATGTTTTTTCTCATCATCATGTTTCTTCTCTCTTTCTTTCTTTTGTGTTTTAATCTCCGACTGTCAAATTTTCTTGCATGCCCACTTAATTTTTTGTTCTGTGTGTATCCACAAAAGTAATTCTTTTTTGCACTCGTGTAACCAGGCTCATTTGACATGACATTTACGTCACTTCAACACAGACACAATGTGTCATGCCTAACGTGACCGTACGTTCCGTTTTGAATGGTACCGTCCCTTTTTTCGGTATCCAGTCCCGATGTCCTGGTAATAGATATGGGGGCGCCATAAAGTCACCAGACCAATTAGACGCTCTTGTGAAGAACAAGATCCTTGGAAGTTTTTAATTCACAACAAAACATTGGGCCAGTTCCACCTAACAACATCTCACTGAGATCTCAATGTCACTTTGACTGAGGCAAAATCATTTGGACATAATTCTCAGTTCGCATTCAGATAAAATGGTTACCTTACAAATTGTTGTTGACACGTCAAAATAGCTGAGTGAGAAATCGAATCCAAAATATTTTCATCTCAGAGATCTCAGAAAAAAATCTCAATTCTCAGAGTTTTTGTTCCACTTAAAAAATCCCTGAACTCTGAGATCCATGAGATCGCAGTGAGATGTTGTTAGGTGGAACTGGCCTATTGAAAGACCGTTCTCCACTATCGACACTGACAGGAAGAGTTCAAAAAATCCTCAAAGTAACTCAGACATTTTAAATAAGATTTTGCAGATTTTTTGAGTGCACTGTGTTGAGCAATCTTAATGGAGGAAGGTTCTCTTCAAAATCGTACACTTGCATGAAGTGGATGATTTAATCTCTCAACTCTTCGGTGACACTTACTAATGGGCAGACATCTGCACAGTTTCTTCATCCAAATCGGTGAATTTCCATATAAATTTTTTTACTGTTTTGAATATTTTCGTCATTCTTCTAATAACGGAATCGATGATGGTGAGGAACGTGGAAAAGAATTTTTGGATGATGAAGATGAAGACGCAAGCCGTGAAATCAACAAAATTCAATAGCAGCATTTTGTTGATTTCACGGCTTGCGTCTTCATCATCATCATCATCCAAAAATTCTTTTCCACGTTTGTATTGCTTTTTGTTGACAATGTTTCAAGAATTGTTCATCCCTCCATCGATTTCGTATAAGTAACCTACAAATCTGGAAGGAGAGCCTTCAGATTATCAATTTCAACGTCTGTGGTCTTTCTTTAAGAATGACGTTTCTCTCATTGATATTATTTCTCAAAATTTTAAACCTAATCGACATCATACATTCGAACAAATTCATATATCTTTGAACACCGTTGATGTCCCGGAGTGTCTCCGCTGTGAATTTGAGTTCCTTCAATTCGATGAGTGTTTCTTGTATTCCAGAAAGTTGTTTCACGAAAATTTTAATGGCGTCAACTCTTGCAGACCATCGCGTATCAGAGAAACTGTGAAGGGAAAAGGATTTTTTTTATTTTAGGAGTTTTCATCGTTGAATGCTTCCATTGAATTTGTTATATATTATTTTTTAAACGGCTTAGAAAAATGTTAAAGCGGTTGGGCAACATTCAAAACATCTTCATGATATCACATCCTGATTTAGAGCTTTTCACAGCCGCAGTGGAAAGTTTGAGGGAAAAAAGCGGTATCTAAGAACAACCCGAGAATTACTTTAACTATCGACAATTCAGCTAGTGGTACATGCTTTTCGTTTCTTTGGGCTCCACACCTTATCGATTTTTTTAAACACCACAGAACATTTTCTTTTCTCTTGACGTATATAATAATTTATTTAAGTCTTCGCCGAAAATCCGGGCCCGGAAGAAACACTTACCTTCCCCCCACCCCTGTCACCGGAAATGGATACCCCGTTATGAATTTAAAAAAAAAATGGTCACGTTACACATATCGTCGGTATGCTGCAAAAAGAGCTCAAGTCCACTTTTTTGTGATTTGGACTTAATGATGCAAAAATGTTCCAAAGTTCATAGTCTATGCTGTGTAAAAAAATCCCATGTCTATTTAAATTAGTTTTGTAGTTATTGTATAAAAACGATTCGGTCTAAGTCGAAAACATCCAAATGTGTGGTGCAAAAAGATCTCAAGTGGACCTGGGTTTTTCTTACACAAATCGTTTTTTCCATATTCTTTATTTTTGCTGCAAAAAAGCTCATGTCCTCAAATTCAAATATTTCAGTACAAAAAATATTTCATAGTCTACTTGAAAATAATTATTAGGGGGTTTCCCAAATGCCTTTTAAATGATTTCCTTTGAATTTGCATGCAGGGAAACGATCATTATGGAATGGTTTCAGTGTGAAAAATTTGATCTTTTAACTTTGCGTGAAAAAAAATGAATTCTTCAAGTCGAAGGGCTGTTCTTCTCCAGCTTGCATTAAAAAAAGGTAGTAATTTTGTTTCAGTATAGCATTTTTCTCAGTACTATTTCTCCATTAAGTTCAAATCTTAAATTTGGATATAATTGAACACAAATTTCTAGAAAGCGGTCACAGGTATATGGAGGTCGATAGCATGCACAGTGCTATCGAAAAGCAAAAGAAGAATGTTCCAGTATACACGATTCAAGACTGGCTTACTATATTCCGATTCGCACGATCCAAGAGGCTTAAAAGCAAAGCAAGTCCGTATAATATAACCCAAATGAAGTTTACTGATTTTCTGGAATTATCACAACTATCGGGGGTTATGAAAAATACAAATTTGAACGAAGGCGGAGAAAAAGTAAATTGGTTGAAGGTAAAATCTTTTAGGTACCAAAAAATTAAACCTGGTGTGATCGAGTACAAGTACGATCACAATGAAACCTATAAAGAAATACATGTTTTCGGTAAAGGTAGGCCCATAAATCTAAAAGAAGTGAACATCAAGAAGGTGTATAAAAGCAGCCTTCCTATAAGTTTACAAAAGAAAAAAGACTTACTTAATTTGTGCAAATCAGGAGTCATCCCAGATGAGTTCCATCATTTTTATAAAAGCTTAAAAACAAGCAAAGCTATCAAAAATCAAGCTCTGGAACCCGATATTAATGATGATACTGAATTAGATGAAGATTTATAAATTTAAAAAAAAAATCATAAAAACAACCCATGTCCATTAAAAAAAATGTTTTCAATGCAAAAAAAAGCCTATGTCCAAGACTCATTTTTCTCTTGTATAAAAAAAAGTTAAATAAACTAAATTTAATACAAGTTTTTGGTTTCATCTTATATATAAATGATTTAACTACCGAATTGCAATATCTCTTTTCAAATTCAAACAATTTAATGATTTTTCCAATGGCCATAAACTTTAAAATTGCAATAACTCAGAAACACAATTATATGACTTGAGTTCTTTTTGCAGCATACCGACGATATGTAGTACCAATTTGACATTTCGAACAATTTGATATTTGTTAATATTCAAAACGTTTAGAATTTGTTGTAAGATTTGCTTAAAAAAATATTTTGGCGAAAATAAATTTACGAATTGTGTTGTATTGAAAGGTAATAAACATTTTAAATTTAAGAATATTTAATAATAAATTTGATTTGACAGCTGTCACATAAGGATTAAAAGAAGTTATAGCTACTTTTGCTTTTAAAAATTACATTCAACCCAAAAAGAATTGATTTTAAGTAGCGATTCGAGGTGGTTCAATGTAAAATCCCATCAAGGAAATTTTCTTCCGGTTTTTTTACATTAATTTAAGTTCACTTAAGGAATTATATTGTTTGAACAACGATAGCAACTTAGAGGTGCTTCCACCAATGGTTTTTTCCGTCAATTTTCTTTGTTTTGGCTGGAGTTATAGCTATTTCACGGGTGCCAAGCCGATCATCAGACTCCTTTGTTAGTGGTGCTGCCTAGTTATTTTTCATATTAATCGAAAACTTTTTCAGTTCACTTTGGGATTTGAACCTAGGACCTGCTAGTTGTGAAGCCAATGCACTACGCATTGCGCTAACAAATAACACAAAAACAAAATTAAGGAATTATAGTTGGGCCTTAGTACTTGCATGGCGGTACAGAGATGCGTTTTTTAATGTGGTTCAGACCAATTTTTTTGCAGAAGCTGCATGGACTAGGAAGTAAAGGAAACTATTCCACATCTATTCTGTGCATGCCCAGCTCTCTTCTAAAGACGGAAAATTCCTTTATGTGCGTACAAGCAAATGCATTGGTAGACTATTAAGCTCTATAACCGGATGTGTGCGTATAGAAACATTTGTGATATTTCATGTGGTATTAACTATCAAAAGAGGCAAACCTGAACTAAGTGTGACGACCTGTCGTTGTCAGCCACTGCATCCGTAGCCGTTCTGCGTGTTAGATGGTCGACTGCGTCCCCATTCATCTCATTAACTGGTTTTTCATTTCCTTCTTCTTCTCTACTCCTCTGGATGACTTTAGAATGCCTTTTACTTCACTTACTATAGATTCACTTCACAAAGAGGAAACATTTTTACATATGCACCGTCCCAATCAATTATTTACCATTTAACAAAATAAAGTTGACGGTAATTTGTATGTATGCCAGCTGCATAATATAAATTTAAATTTCTTATCAAATAAAAAATGTCACAACCCTACGAACTAATAAAAAAAAAAGTTGTAGGCATGGCGCTATTCAATTCTTCCTGAAAAGAAAGCTTAATGTATTTTTAATGTTTTCTTTTATCATTTATAATTCATTCTTATAAGTCAACGATTGAATAGGAATACCTACTTACTAGAAGGAAAATATTGTGAACAGGAAAAAGCTATTTGGGTTTTGTAACCACAACAAAAAATACAAAAATTACAAAATGACAAAACTCGATTATTATCTTAATGGTATCAGAAATAACGTCTAGCCTCGTACACATCTTTGACGGTTAGTCATTCTATCCATTTCACACTTTTCAAAGGGATTACACTTAACATTTCCACAATACGTTCCAGTTGCACTTGAATCTACACAAAAAATTATAAACAATATTTACATACTTATGTAAACCTTGAGTTGTGGCTTACTTACATTTGTCCTTATAACCGGCACCGGTATTTGAATTCGATAGAACATAGGAGGGTGCGCATGAAAGAGTGTTGCAAATATTTCGACAGCATTTTCCACCAATCTTACTACACTCATTATCACTCTTGCACTTTGGAGTGCAGGTAAGAACTTTGCTGGAAGATGGACATTCTGGGAATGAATTTCAAAACATTAGTAAAAACAAATTGGCTGTGATGATGTTTTCATATAAAAGTAGAACTTACCTAATGCACTAGTGACAGACAAAAGAACGGTTAATAAAACCACGTAGATAACAAGTTTCGCTAGAGTTAAAATATGGGTTTTTTTTTTCTTGAATAATTTTTCAGATAATTCATTTCAAATTTACCCATATTGTTCTAAAATAGTTTATACAAAATGCGACCTTCTACTTTGACAATATTCGAAAGACTGTTTTCTTAATTTGTTCGGCGTATCATTGTGTTTAATAGTGGCGCTGCTGAATATGACTGAACAAGTGTACAAACAAAATAATTACTCGTCTCACTTACGAGATACGAGAATACTTAAATCATTTTTGTCTCTTAAGTCAACTTAGTCATAGTCAGCAAAGCGATATGATAAAACCACAACAAGTCGGTGATTTTTTATGATTATTTCCCTTTAACTGTCTTGTATAGGAAATTTGTATTTAGGAACATCTGTTGAAATACCTTCTTTCATTTAAGACAACTGTACCGTAGACGAATTGTTATGAAATTAAATACAGCCAGCGAAAACCAATTTTAATGCAATGTTAAGAAATTTGCAAATGACCTTTTGACTCATAGTTAACAATTTAAAATATCTTTAAATGAATTTTAATTGCTTAAATTATGCAATGCAGTTTCGTTAAAAAAAAATAAATAAACAAAAAAAAGCTGAACAAATCTTTCAGGGTTAATAAAGGGGTTTTTGAAGTCGAAAAAAAGCACTGTTATTGTTGAGCAATTTATTTTGTTCAGTCAAGCGAAAGCCCGCCTTAAGGCAGATACAAATAAGAGGTGTATACTGCGTACATAGATTTCGAAAATCAAATTAGGAAACAATTATTCCGAGTAAAGTATGGTTATTGATTGAAACATACCTAAAACGTGTTTGATGTTTGAAACATTTTAATTTAAGTACTCAAAAATTGCTATAAAAACTTGGGTATACCTAATAAAGGGTCCGCCAAAAAACTTCTTTTTTTTTAATGCTATAAAAAAAACTACTGAATATTTTCCCAAATTTCTTTTTTATTTGAAAGGACAATCCTTCCGGTTAATAATGTAAAACAATTTCATTCAAATGGCTGCCTCGGCTGGACATGCAGTAGCCTACACGATCGGTCCAATTTTTAAGCACATTATCGATTGTGTGCAGTTGTATTTCACCAATGGCTTCACGAATATTGTCCTTTAAAGCGTGAATTGTCTCTGGCTTGCACCCCCCAACGGTGTCAAATCGCAGCTCCGAGGTGGCCAAACGACATCAGCTATGCGGCTGATAATGCGATCTTCAAAAACAGGGCGCAAAACATCGAGTGCAGCTTCGGCTGTGTGGCACGTAGCGCCGGCCATCCTGTTGAGACCAAATGTTGCCAATATCCTCCTCTTCAATTTTTGTGTTCAACATGACCCGATTACGATCGCCATTGACTGTAACGGCCACTCCTTGCTCATTTTCGAAGAAAAATGGCCCAACTATGCCTAAGGACCAAAATCCGCACCAAACAGTGGCTTGTTTTGGGTGTATCGGCTTTTCAATGTATGCATGCGGGTTTTCTGTGCCCCAAATGCGACAATTTTACTTGTTAACATACCCGGCAAGATTAAAATGAGCTTATTCTGTAAAGATGATTTTTTTGGCAAATTTGGCATCTTCTCTAAGTCGATCGCAGGCCCACTTATCGAAGCGAAAACGCATTGGATGGTCAGTAGGCTTCAACTATACACAACCATATTCGTTCAGCGGATGGATAAAACTAATTACTTGTCAAATCAGACATGAGCTAAGTGTTACCATTCACGAAATAAGCACTAGTTGAAAAAAAAACGTTAGATGGCGGACCCTTTAGTTTACGGCATAATATTGCTTTGAACAAGAACGATACTTTCTCGTTTAGATTTCGCACGAGTTGTGACTGTGATGCCAAGGGCGCTTTTGCCTATTAATTTTCAGCAGTTCTTGATACAAAAAATCATATATTAAGAATGTCATAAACTTATTTTTGTTTTTACAAAATTAGTTATGGAGATGATTGCATTAATAAGAAAATAGCAAGTATACGCCCGAGTGAGTATAAGAACCTATTTTCAGGATAAAAGTTTCTTATGTGCAGTAAGAAAAGAACTGGGTCTTGTATCGATATCGAGTCTTGAAGATCTCTTCAGTCTAAATGGCTGACTTTGGCGACCTACTTACGAACTCGGGGATATGAAGACCGCAAACGAAAACCTATATGCAACCGCGGATTTGACGAAATTTCTTGCTACTTCAGCCTTTCTGGATAAGGGTTGATTGCAGAAAGTGAACGCTCCCATTGATTTGGAAGTTTGAAAATAAGTTGTTATGCTATTTACTGTCCAGCTGAGGAAGAACTAAGGGCGTCCAGCGTTATCCGAAGAAACATCAAAACTGGGAGATAAACTTTGGCGAATACGAATTTTATACAATAATAAAATTTACAATTTTAGGATAAAAGCCTACAATAACACAGTCTCACTACTGCTATTAATGTGAAAAATTGGATAGTTTGATGTATGTTTGTTGTTCAATAACTCCAAAACGACTGAACGGATCTGGATGACGTTTGGCACATAGATAGATTATAGACTGGAATAGCACATAGGCTATCGAGGTAAAATGTACGGTTCACGTGGGATAGACTAAATTTTGCTTATAGCAAAAGTAGTGATAGTTGACGGGTTAGAAAATGACAAAGACTTCCTTTTATCCTGGTTATCGTGGGTATGTATAATACCACGAGGATAAGCTAGTCTATATATATAAAAGAACAGCCTAATTTTTGTGTTCGTTCGCTAACCGGGCACACTGGTTGACCGATTTTCCTAATTTTTTCTCTAAATGCAAGAGGTATTAGGGTAGAAGGTTTAGAAAAAATAAAATGTATATTTTTCAAATGCAGTGAAATGATAAACGGTGCCAATGTTAAAAAAACATATTTTTTCACTACAACAAAATAAAAACAAATCTGATCAAATTCAATTATTGAAAATTTATGAATGTCAAATCAAAAATTATTTTTTGAAAATTTGAAACGAGGGCGATACAGAAGAACAGAAGGCGAGAAGTAATCGCTTTTGAAGCAATTTAGATTAAACTTGCAGGACCCAATAAGCCCGTTCAAATATGTCTTTTCTTGAAAACCGGAGAAATGGAATTTTTTGACCCTGGGGTAAAAAAAACCCGGAGACTAAGCTCTCCACGAAGCTATGTATTCGCCTACAAACCCAGGGCGTTGCGACTGCAAGCTCTCGGAGACGAAAGATAATGCGATAAGAACTTCAAGCAGATCTCACCGAAGCTGCTAACCCCACAAAAAGTGCTTCCCCTCACTGCGACATGTAGTTTAGTGTTTTTTATCTTCAAGTTCTGAGGTCTGGAACATACCTGTTAAGTTTCCAAGTATGGAAGTGTCCACGCTTTCCATACCGGAAACGCCACACTTTTATCTGTTCAGTGATGCTGTCTATAATTTTTTGTAGGAGATTTGATTTTTTTTTTCGTAAGTTTGAAAAAACGACGAAAAAAGTACATACTGTAATGTGTATACACTTTATTTTATCTCATACGCTCTGTATCTCCTTCTATTGTCAAATACTAATGTGTATACTTTATTATCTCTTACTCTCTGTATCTCTTTCTATATTTAATGTACACGCTTTTCTTACTCTCTTTACTTACTCTGTATCTCTTTCTATATTTAATGTACACACTTTTCATTACTCTCTTTACTTACTCTGTATCTCTTGTTTATTTAATGTACATACTCTCTTTACTTAATATCGTTTAATTGTAGTAGTAAACACTCGTGAGGGGCAATAATTAATTAAGATTAAGAGAAACTTTTTGTTTAGCATTAAGAACGTTAGCCCCTACAAAAATCCCAGTATTTTCTCTCGAACTTTCAGCTTCCCCAAGAACCAATAGGAACCAATAGTAGTTTCTAGAATCCATCATTTTTGATATAAATAGCCGTTTGGGGGCGAGGCGAATTAATTAATTGTGAACTGCGATAAAGAAAAGTACTCTGTGTTTGCAAAGTTATAATTGAAAGTGTTGAATAAATAAGTTTGTGAGTGATTTGAATAAAGTGAATTTGTGTTTTATTTGAAAAGTGAATAAGTTTTAATTGTCGGACCAAGCCGAATATTACATTGGTGTCAGAAGTGGGATTAAAACTTATTGAGAATAAAACAGTGAACAGTGATTAAACTATTTTGTGTGAAATAGTGAAGTTAAAAACAAACAAAAAAACAAAAAAAAAATGAGTAAAGTTTTGAAAGACCTAACTGTCGCTGAGCTTAAGGCCGAATTAAGCAAACGTGGCTTAAGTGGGGCAGGATGTAAAATCGAACTCGTAAAACGGCTACAGGAATATCTGGAAGAACAAAATGAAGACCCAGATACGTTTGCTTTCGAAGTGGAAGCAAAATCGAAAGAGGTAAATGCAACTGCCGACTTATCTACCATGATGACACTTCTTCTAGCCAAATTTGAAGAGAATCAAAAGTATGTTCGGGAGCAACTAGAAACTCAAAGAAACGAGCAGAAGACCGAGCAAGAGAATGTCCTCAAACAACTACAAGCTCAAAGGGATGACGTTCGAGATCGGTTTGATGAACAGAAAAATCTGCTAGAAGGCAGGTTTGCGGACTTCGAAGACAAAATCAATACTCTCGATGAGCGTGTCGAAAAACAAAATTCAACGACTAATGCACGTTTCAAGAAAATAGACGACCAGATCGAAACCATTACAAGCGAACTAGAAAAAGTGCGAAAGATGAAAGCTCGAGAACCTTCTGGTGAGTGCTCAAGAAAGAGAGAAGTGAATCCTCCAAGCTTTGATGGTCAGATACCGTGGTCAATCTACAAGAAACAGTTTGAAGCAGCAGCGTTAACAAACGGCTGGGACGATGACGAAAAATACATTGCTCTTACGCTTGCCTTGAGAGGAGCAGCTGCTGAACTGCTACAAACCATCCCAGCAGAGAAGAACGGTGACTACAAAGTTCTGGTAAACGCAATCGAACAGCGGTTTGGGGATAGCCACATGACAGAAGTCTTCCGAGTACAACTAAACAACAGGGCACAGAAAAGAGGTGAAACTCTGCAGCAGCTTCAGGCAGATATCGAGCGATTAGTCCACCTGGCATACCCAACAGCTGGCAACGAGATAATAAATCAACTTGCTGTTGAAGCCTTTGTGAGAGCTGTGGGCGATATAAATCTCCAAAGGGCTATTCGCACTGCCGGAAAGCAAACACTACCAGAAGCATTGGCTTTCGCTCTAACAATGGAAGCCGCAGAACAAGCATCCCAAAACGTGCATCGCGTGAGAGAATTGGAAGTCCAAGAATGCTCTTGTCAGAAGGCTACTCTGGAAAGGAGTCAGCGAGACGGACAAGCACGATGCTGGAACTGCAACAAGACTGGGCATCTTCAACGACAGTGCAGATTACCGCGAAGAGGAACCGCATGCCAACACTGTGAACACAGAAATATGTTAACTGGTCAAAGTTACACCTACAACAATGTTGCTTCCCAAGTTGTTTCCCATCCCACCAACTTCGAGGGACCGAAGCTGGCTTCTAGTACCGATAGCTACAGAAACACCATCCAGGTTTCTCAAACGAAACGTGACAACAAAAGCCTGACCGTGGAAGCAAGTATAAACGGCAACAAATGTGTGGCTACCATCGACACCGGTGCCACGGCGTCCATTGTACGGCAGGACCTCGTTAAGAAGACATGGCTCCACAACACCAACAGCTATCGTCTAAGGACTGCAACTGGAGAAGCCGCAAAAGTTTATGGTGAGGTACGTCTTAAGATCCGGATGGCAGAGCTGGAATTCTCTCACCTGTTCCTGGTAGCAGATATATGCGACGAGTGCATTGTCGGTGTCGATTTCATGAAAGATCACGGAGTGATATTGGACATCGGGAACCAAGTCCTGAAATATCGAAACATCGAGATTCCGATGATCTATGGGATCCACTCGTATGAGACCTCGTTATCTGTGAAAACCGTCATCAAAGAAGATCTGACTTTGCCTGCTTCTTCAGAAGTATTCGTGTGGACGAAATTGAAAGGTAAGCCTGGCAGCCATCGATACCTTATGGTCGAACCAGCATCTGTAAAGTCTTCCCAAAACGTCACCATTGGGAAGACTCTTGTTAGACCTGTAAAGAACATGGTTCCCGTACGAATACTCAACATCAAGCCGTACGAAGTTAAGCTTAGAAAAGGTGAGATTGTCGGACAATGCGAATCTGTATCAGCGATAACAAGGATTAGCGAAGAAGACCCAAGGCAAACATTGAAGTCCAAAGAGCTGAACTCCATAAAGACGAACATTCTCGAGTCCTCTAATCTTGGCCAACAACAACGAAGAACTGCAGAAGGTCTCCTCGAAGAATTTGCAGACATCTTTTCATCATCGCAAGGGAAATATGGCAGAACACAACTGGTTCAACATCGAATCAACACCGGGGATGCAAAGCCGATTCGTCAACCTGCAAGACGCCTTCCACTAGCCAAACAAGGTGAGGTTGAAGAACTGATAACCACCATGAAAGAAGAGGGTCTTATCGAAAACTCAAAAAGCCCTTGGGCGTCTCCAGTGGTCCTGGTAAAGAAGAAAGACGGATCAACCCGCTTTTGCGTGGACTATCGAAGGTTGAACGATGTGACCAAGAAAGATAGCTACCCTCTGCCTAGGATCAGCGATACTCTGGACGCAATGGAAGGAGCACAATGGTTCTCAACTTTGGACCTGAAAAGTGGATACTGGCAAGTAGAAATCCATCCTGAAGACAAAGAGAAGACAGCGTTCTCGACAGGAAACGGATTGTGGCAGTTCAAAGTGATGCCTTTTGGACTGTGCAATGCTCCAGCGACTTTTGAGCGCCTTATGGAATGCGTCCTGCAAGGACTCACTTGGAAATCTTGCCTGGTCTATTTGGATGACGTCATCGTATACGGGAAAACATTTGACGAACATTGTACAAATCTGAGAGCCGTGTTTCAAAGACTTCGAGAAGCCCACCTCAAGCTCAATCCAGAAAAGTGTTCACTCTTCAAAACCGAAGTGAAATACCTGGGACATATCATCTCATCCCAAGGAGTTAAGACGGATCCTGATAAGGTTGACACCGTGAAGAATTGGCCAACACCACAGGACAAACATCAACTCCGAAGCTTTCTGGGTCTAGCCACCTACTATAGGCGCTTCGTCAAGAATTTTGCTGAGATCGCCAAGAGTCTACATCAGCTAACGGAAAAGGGAAAGCAGTTTAAATGGTCAGGTGAGTGCGAGCGCAGCTTTCAAGAGCTCAAGCAACGCTTGTGTAATGCACCAGTGCTGACCTACCCGACTCCAGGAAAACCGTTCATCATTGATGCTGATGCCAGCAATGTCGGGATTGGTGCTGTATTGTCACAGGTACATGATGGCGAAGAAAAGGTGGTTGCCTATTACAGCAAGGTACTCTCAAAGTCGGAAAGAAACTATTGTGTGACCAGAAGAGAACTTCTTGCACTGATTTTGGCAACAAAGCACTTCCATAAGTATCTCTATGGACAGAAGTTTCTTCTCCGAACCGACCATGGAGCACTAAACTGGCTTTTGAATTTCAAGAATCCAGAGGGTCAAGTGGCGAGATGGATTGAGAGGCTGCAGACGTACGATTATGAAATTCAACATCGGAAGGGGAAGCTTCACTCAAATGCTGATGCACTGTCTCGGAGACCATGTAAGCAAGACTGTAAGCATTGCAGACGTCAAGAAGAAAAAGAAGTGGTTGCTGTTCAACGAACCAGAACCGATCCCATTTATGGCTGGAGCAACGACGAGTTGAGGAAGGCTCAACAAGAGGACCCAGATATTGAACCCATCCTCGCATGCAAGGAACACCAGGAAAAACCAGAATGGGCCGATATCTCCGACAGAAGTCCGGCTCTAAAGGCCTATTGGGCACAGTGGGACTCATTGCATGTCCAAGAGGGTGTCCTTCGACGTAAATGGGAATCAACAGATGGAAAGTCCTATGTAATGCAGCTAGTCTTACCGAGATCGAAGATTGTGGACGTTCTGCGAGAGATGCATGATGGAGTTTCGGGAGGCCATCTAGGAGTAAACAAGACGCTAGAAAAGGTTCGACAACGATTCTATTGGCTACATGCAAGGGAAGATGTCGAGAAGTGGTGCCGAAAATGTGATACCTGTGCTGCCACCAAAGGCCCGAACAAAAAGAATCACAGCCAAATGCAGCAGTATAATGTCGGATCACCCTTTGAAAGGATTGCAATAGACGTGGCGGGTCCATTTCCGGAAACAAATAATGGAAATCGTTATATTCTGGTCGTCATGGATTACTTCAGCAAGTGGCCTGAAGCATACGCCATACCGAATCAAGAAGCCAAAACAGTCGCAGACCAAATTGTGTTCAACTGGGTGAGCAGATTCGGTGTTCCATTAGAACTGCATTCCGACCAGGGAAGGAACTTTGAATCAAACATATTCCAGGAAGTTTGTGGGCTTCTTCACATTAAGAAGACAAGAACAACACCACTCCACCCACAATCTGATGGCATGGTCGAACGGTTCAACCGAACCCTGAAGGAACATGTTTGCAAAGTTGTGGACGACAACCAGCGAGATTGGGATCGACACATTCCACTGTTTTTGATGGCGTATCGAAGTGCAAGACATAGCTCAACTGGCCATACACCGTCTGAGATTTTAATGGGAAGGAACATCAGACTGCCGAGCGAAATCAAATTTGGATGTCCCACGTCGGAACCGCAAGCCGAGGATGTTTACTTGGATGACCTCAGGGAAAGACTCCTTCAGATCCACGACGATACTAGGTCAAAAATTAAGATGTTCAGTGACCGAATGAAGACACGCTACGATATACGAGCGACAACAACAGAGTTCCAAGCAGGAGATCGAGTGTGGCTTTACAATCCCCATCGACAAAAAGGGTTGTCACCGAAACTTCAACGGGACTGGGAAGGTCCATATACAGTGATTAGCAAAATCAACGACGTCGTGTACCGGATACAAAAAGGAGTCAGAGGTAAACTTAAAGTCGTACATCGCGACCGACTACATCGCTACAGTGGTGATGAAGATGATGGATTTGTTCGGGACGATCAATCCTAAGGAGGGGGCAATGTAATGTGTATACACTTTATTTTATCTCATACGCTCTGTATCTCCTTCTATTGTCAAATACTAATGTGTATACTTTATTATCTCTTACTCTCTGTATCTCTTTCTATATTTAATGTACACACTTTTCTTACTCTCTTTACTTACTCTGTATCTCTTTCTATATTTAATGTACACACTTTTCATTACTCTCTTTACTTACTCTGTATCTCTTGTTTATTTAATGTACATACTCTCTTTACTTAATATCGTTTAATTGTAGTAGTAAACACTCGTGAGGGGCAATAATTAATTAAGATTAAGAGAAACTTTTTGTTTAGCATTAAGAACGTTAGCCCCTACAAAAATCCCAGTATTTTCTCTCGAACTTTCAGCTTCCCCAAGAACCAATAGGAACCAATAGTAGTTTCTAGAATCCATCATTTTTGATATAAATAGCCGTTTGGGGGCGAGGCGAATTAATTAATTGTGAACTGCGATAAAGAAAAGTACTCTGTGTTTGCAAAGTTATAATTGAAAGTGTTGAATAAATAAGTTTGTGAGTGATTTGAATAAAGTGAATTTGTGTTTTATTTGAAAAGTGAATAAGTTTTAATTGTCGGACCAAGCCGAATATTACAATACATATATTTATTTGGGAATAACAATGAAAATTTAAAAAAAATTAATAATTGTGAATGCAAGATTTGCTAATTTGTTTGAATTTTGAGAACTATTTGTAGCAACTTCAAAGGTGAGGGTTAAAAAGAGGGGTGTTAAAATATACACAAGTAAAATTTACGCTTAATAAGAATTAAGAATAATAACGACAAGGCAAAAGAAACAAATTGGGTTTGAGAAAAAAAAGATAAAATAAAACCCCCTGCGTTGAAATATTTTGAAAAATAGATTTTTTGTTTCAGTCACTTATCAGTTACACAATTTGCGAGGTCTGGTTACCGGGCTATGATCCCAAAACTATTTTTCTTCGTTTTTGTCTGCATTCTAAGAATGGCTTACCTGATTAGGCTCTAAATTGTGGAAAAGGTAGGTAGAACCAGGAATCGGCTAGGATACTTTTTAGTTGATATTCTAGCTTACCCAGTTAACGTTATTTTGCAATGTTGTTGCGAATCTTCATTAATACTAATCCGATTTAAATAATTCAGAAATTACAATACATAGAATAGGAGTAATTATATATTTTATTACTAGCTGGCCCAGAAAACGCTGCTTTGTCATAAAAATATTAATCTTCCGAAATTTTTATCCGAAAGGTAATAAGAATTCTTTCACAGAAAGAATATTTAGGAGTAATAAACATTGGCTGCATTTTATTAAGATAAAACAAAACATGCAAATCGAGACGGCTGACAATAAGACACCAAATAAGAATAATTGTAAGTCAAGGCAGTTATACGAAAAAAAATAAAACATTATATGTCAGAGCAATACAAAAAGCAAGGGATTATCTCACTTTTTTTGAACGACTTTATGCTAAGCCCTTGCAGCTTTAAAAAAAACGATTACAAAAATGTATAGGTAAGTTCTAAGTTATAACACTCAAATAAATTTTACGTAGAACCACGTAGAAATGCCTCGACAGCGTTCTTTTTCTTAAGTTTTGATGACTTTCAAATACTTTTACCCTTGACACAGAAAAAAGAAAAGAAAAAGGCGTTGCTAACATAGTTTATTGGCTTTAACAGCCAAATATTTTTCTCGGCTGCATTAATATTTGGCACCAGCAGAAGAAAAGAAAATGTAAAATAAAATTAGTAATTTTCATTTCTTTCGTGATAATATTGAGTCAATAAATTAATAGCTACCTACATCACTATAATATCTTTATGGAAAATTATTTTCCTATCAGATCGAGGTAATTTATGAGAACATTCTTCGCAAATTTAATATTGACAAAAGTAACACAATATTGGAAAATTGTACTACCCGTTGCTTCTTCCAAAACTGTGGCAACTCTGTTAAGTTACGGAAAAATGCACACTAAACCTTTAAGTTACCACTTACCATTTCTTAAAAGCGGGTACAACGTCCCGCAGGTCAGCTAGTTCAATATAAATATAATATATTATTATGCCCATTTCTCGTTCTTTCGATTTCTGCCCTCAGAAAATTTCCCGAAACTTAAATCGCTATCTCTCAAATTTCCCAGGTATTCCATATCAAATGGTATAGAAGAACGAAGGTCTGTCCTCTGTTAGTATGCGCGAGTAAAGTGCGTAGAGCATAATGTTACCCTCTACTTTTTGTTAACGTTTTATTTCATTACTACAGTGCACGATTCTAAGGGAGTTTAAACTCCAAAAAAACACTAAACCAGTTTTATTGTGCTACTATTACCCAATTATCATTTCTGAGTCCTGCGAACAAACAAAAATGGAATGCGGCTATAACGTCCCGCCGATCGGTTGTATTTGTTGTATTTCATACAACTAAGCGGGGTAGAGTCCCCGGCTGGTAATGAATAATTAGATTGAGATAGACTGATAGAGTCCCCGGCTGGTTTAAGGCAAATCTAGATTGGGATAAGGCCCCCGTCGGTAAAGCCACAATTAGAAGCCCTTGCTAAAGAAAATCACCAAAGCACTCCACTAGCAAATGTGTTGGTACTAAATCCACTCCTACACACGAGACAAGTAGAAGAAGCAACATTTGTCTCTCGATTTTCACCTCTACTTGGTTATCTTTGCACCAAAAGACGGTGTGAATCGAGAGAGGCTAAATAAAATCCACGTTTTTACACTGTTGTTGCGTACACATTGATGTAGCATGTGGGTATCAATTGCTCCCTGATAATGCTGGCAACAATCGTGTTGTGTTGTTGTTTGTTGGTTTCGGTTTTCTCGTTTCCTTTTTGTGTTTTTATTTTCCTATGTTTGATAAATAGAGGAGTTGGTGGCGGCGGCGGTGGCGGAGAAAAATGTTATTTTTATTTCGTTACAATGTGTAACAAACGACAGAAGAATAGGTTTGCTCACTTTGAGAAATTAAGGGATTATTCCATCAGTACCAATTGCGTAAGCATTTCCCAACAAACAAATTTAAGTTGTTCATGTTCATGAGCGAAACGATATGATTTTTGATGAAAACTACCAAATGTGCTGCACAGAAAAGATTGAGCACAAATCTCGACTTCAAATACATTAGCATACATACACATTCCATGTCAATCATTCAATGCAAAAGCCAAATGTTTAACTTCGAAGCCAGAAACCTTGCATTAAAATTCAAATAAACAACGTACCTTCAGACTCCCCCCACATTCTACAGACAATCAAAACCTTCAGGACAGCAATGGACATTCGAAATGACTAAATGTCTTACATTTACAATTCTCCCATACAAAAACATACAAACAACGATAGAAATAATCTTATATCACTAAAGGAAATTCATTGTACTTAATTGCATTTTCAAACAGAACATTTCGACATTCCTTGTGTGCAAAGATTGCAAGGTAATTGCATTCCCTTACCAAATGAATTTTAAACTTCCATAAATGCTCAATATAAATGCAATTTCCCTCAAGGCCCTCAACCATATCTATGAAGTACAATATCGGTTAGTGGAGCAGGACACCCAAACCCACTTCGTCCTACAAATGTAAAACCATTAAATGAAAGACGTCGTAGAAGTAAAACACAAGACATGACATCCACAGAGACTATACAACAGAAGATAGGAAACTACATAGGAAGTGTGTGCTGTGCACATCAGGAGTCATCCTCTTGCTTGTTCCATTGAAAACCAACGAGGCATGCCGAATGGAATCAATTGATAAACTCTCTACTAAATAGTCGCGCAAGAATCACTCAAGGATAAAACACATTCCGTCCGACTTACATTTTAGACTCACATTCACTCTCGTTCTCAGAAAACCTACTGACAGCCATTTATCCCAAGTATAATTTGCATAATTCAATTCAAGTGACGTATAGTGTAAGGCAACCCGCACCACATGTACATTTTTTGTGGTCTTTGGAGCTTTTCTTTTTGTACACCAGAACCCTTCAATTTAAAGGGCATCCACTGCGTATGTTGGCTTATCCAACGCCATTCTAATATCGTATCGTTTGCGGGTTGATTTCACTTTATATGGTTTTCTGTTCCGACTGACATTTATCCGCCCGCCCTCAATACGAATGATCGTCCTGTAATCCGAATGTATAGGGGCGCGCATATAAAATCAAACGATGACGACGAGACGAACAAAAGGACATAAAAAGGGAAAAAACAAAACAAAGACAAAAAATAAAGAGAAACACAAGAAATTGAATGAATGAATTTAGAATGTGAATTTCCCGAGTCGAGTTATTGGAAAGACAGCCGGCTCACATTGAAAGTGATTTCTGGCTTTTATTTCATCGAAAAGTTATCCAAACCGAACAGTGCTGTGTGCAAATTTTTTTTGAAAAACAGAATTATGTACGTTTTCAAGGATTTTGTTCGTTTTGTTTGTTGAAATGTGTGCTTGAGCTTGAGGAAATCAAGCACACGTAGTTCAAACAATCTGAAAGCCAATAACTGCCGATCACACAGTGGTAATGAACGAGCTAAAAATAGAGAAATCACTCATTGATCAAGTTAGTCTTATTTCTTATGCTTGAAAGCAGGAGCTTAATTTCCAACATGAGTAGTTTAACTCACACCAGATCGGTGCATTGATGCACCCCTAAATGTGGAGACTTACCGCCTTTTCTATGGCTACCATGATGTTAAGCAATTTCTTAACATCTTATTTAGACAAAAAACTAAACTGGAAGGCGAATATTGATGAAAAAGTAAAACAGGTACTTTATGAGGTTTTCCCCAGGATAACCTACTGTCTAAATATTTCGGGAATAAGCTCATTTAAGTTCAGCGGTAAGCAGGAATATGCATCACGTCACGGGAGGACTTCGCTTAACGCCGACTGCGCCTTAAGAAGTACTTCTAAATTTGAAACCTCTCAAAATCGTCTCCAAAATAGTGGCAGTATTTTCATGCGTGTGGCTTTTATAGCCATCTCCCAATGGATCAGTAACAACACTAGCCGTACTTCTGTTTAAGACAATTTCAGATCCATCCCAGACTGCTTAGACCCCTGCCCTAAATTGGTATTCGGTAATAACTTCCCCATTTCCATCCCTTCAAAATTTCCCGCGATTTCAAATCGCCATATCTCTCAATTTTCCCAGTTACCTTGTATCAAATGATGCACGAAAACAAAGGTCTGTTTATCCTCTATCAGTAACTGAAAACCAAAACTGTCTGCGTCGTCTGGTTACCGAGTTATGATCAGACCTCCATTTTTTGTTGTTTTTTTTTGTCCTTAGGTGTGGCCTTAAACCAGGAAAGTCCACCATCGATCAAATATTCACATTATGGCAGACCCTGGAAAAAACTCAAGAACTCAAAATTGACACCTACCACCTTTTTAGATTTTAAAGCCGCGTATGACAGCATCTATATAGAGAAGAACTAAATAAAGCCATGAACAGTTTTGACATCCCTACAAAACTCACTCGTCTCAGCAGGATGACAATGAGGAACACACGCTGCTCTATTAAAGTCAGTAACGACCTCACCGATGCCTTCGATGTCAAAAAAGGCTTTAGACAAGGTGATGCAGTCATGCGACTTCTTTAACATCATACTGGAACGAATAGTGCAAAATTTCCGCGTCAACACTAGAGGCACTATCTTCCAAAAGTCTGTAAAAATACTCGCGTACGCTGATGAAATTGATATCAGTGCTTTTGGGACTATACAGACAGAGGCTGAAAAAATGGGTTTAGCGGTCAATGAGGGCAAAACATATGCTATAGACTGTCATCAAGAAAGAGCACCCTACACCGAAGGCTCTGACAGAACTTTACGATAGACGCATATAATTTTGAAATGGGACCTTGTCTACCTTTGCTCTGCTATCAACACGGACAATGACTTCAGTGCCGAGATCAGAAGGAAAATAATTCTTGCTAATCGCTGTTTTTTTGGGCTAAGAAAGTAATTGAGTAGTAAAGCCCTCTCCCGAACAACTAAGGTAACGCTGTATAGGACCCTCATCATCCCCGTCCTGTTATATGGTGCAGAAGCATGAACCCTGTCAAAAACCAATAAGAGTACCCTAGGCCGGTTCCAGAGAAAAGTTCTACGGAAGATCTATGGTCCTGGATGCATAAACAGTGAATGGAGGAGGAGATTTACCTACGAACTGCACGGGCTGAAGTTCCAAAGACTTAGATCGAATCCACCCCTGAGGGACAACGCAGTAGAGGAAGACCAAAGCTCAGGTGGCGCGCGCAATTTGAAAAAAACCTCAACCAACTCGGCACCCGAAACTGGAGACAGTTAGCTAGGGACTGAGCTGGCTGGAGAGGTTTGTTAGTTGAGGCCCAAGTCAGTCGTCAGTAGTCAAATGGAATAGACATATATTAAAACGGCTCCCGTTTGTGGTCATTGTGTTCCGCATATATAATTCCTAATAACTATTTAACCTTCCTAAAGTGTGCATATCATATTTGTCTATCAAAATCTTGTTAATTTTTCTTTTGTATGTACCTTGAACTCAACGAGCAGCGTTAATGTTTTTCTGCTGAAAAGTAAAAATCAAATTACACAATTGCAATCTCTATTGCTTTCCCGCCTAAATTCTCAAGTGAAAGTGTCAATCTACGTTCTCTTAAATCATGTCTGGCGTCTGGCCCATCATTGCGCAGTGTTAACAAAAAAGGAAACAATCAAGTGTTTAACTCTCCGTCATCTCTCAACGCTAATAAACTCCAATCCCTCAAACTCAATGCAGCGGCTAAAGAGAATAATAAATCATTTTCCTCTCCTGCATCAATTTCATCTGAAGTGAATGCAAACTTAGGTAGCAGTGGATCATCACCTGAATTACTATCTACTTTAGAAGAGAGTCTACTGTCTAAGTTTGGTGATATGCTTCGTAATTTGGAGAATAGAATTTTGACTAAAATCGATACTACATTTGCTGCCTTACATGATAGAGTTACAAAGTGCGAAGAAGAATTAACTAAACTCAGAGAAAATAACGCCTCTCTCTCTCTTATAAATTAGAAGACATTGAACGCTCAAAACGTCTAAATGATGTCGTCATCAAAGGTATCCCGTTTGTTAAAGAAGAGAATACCGTGTCTATCGTCAAAAATGTTGTTTCACGTATTAACCACGAACTTTCCCCTTACATTGATGCATTTCGTATAAAGAGTTATGCTAACTCCGCAAGAAGTTCTCCTACCATCATTGTTAGGCTATCATGTCAAGCTGAACAAAGAGCTTTTCTCCAGGCTAGTCGACAATCAAATGGTCTTACTCTTTCCCAGCTAGACAATTTTACATCGGATAGTGCAATTTATGTAAATGAAAGCTTGACGATTAAAAATAGCAGAATCTTGAGAGCTGCTTTAAATCTTCGCAAACTTAACAAGATCCAATCTGTCAAAACTAAGAGTGGGTTTATTTATATAAAAGAGCGTGCTGATTCTCCTGAACAAACAATTACAAATGTTGCTGATCTTCCAATCTAATGCTGCGGTCTTTCCTCATCAACACGACAACTATGGCTTCGATCGGTGCTGTTTATTTTCATGCAAATTGTCATTACTTATTTATTTCACAACTTATCTATTTTGTATTAATTTATTATATTATTTATTTTCGTTCACTACATTCAATTTTTGTTTGTTAACTTACTTTTTTATATTAATTTTAAATCTATTCTTTTGTTTCTTATTTGTTATTTGCTATTGGCTAACTTATATAATAAATGCATCTAAAAATCTTCATTGTTCGTGTAATGTTTTTGTTATTTTTTTGCTTTGATCCAATTATAGTGTGTAATATCTGTCTGTGTGACTCATGTACGTGTTCTTTTGATATGTTGGGTGGTGGTTGTCAATTCTTTATTGATCATGGGTGATAGTTGCGCATACAATTTCTCGTGCTTGGATAGAATGGTTATTCTTCTTAAAGCTATGTGCAATCAAACGCAGGGTATGGGGTTAAATATTTGCTCAGTTAATGCTAAGAGCCTGAGAAGTAAAATTGATGAATTTAGATATGTTTTCGTGCGCTCTAATGTTCATGCAATTCTTGTCAGTGAATCCTGGTTAGCAGATCATGTTCCTTCTTCCTTAGTGGATATTCCTGGCTTTAAACTATTCAGAAATGACAGAATAGACTCACGGGGTGGAGGAGTTGCTATTTATATTCGTGACAATCTTAAAGTCAAAGTACTGCATGCCTCTAAGGATAAACCGATGGAATTTTGTCGCTTGAAATAAGCTCCCAAACTGATGTCTGTGCTTTGTCGTCCGTTTATTGTCCCCCTAAAATGTATAAGACTGAAAATACTTCTGAGTTTTATAGTGCAATAGTTAATATTAGTGAACGTTATGAAAAGGTAGTTGTTTGTGGTGATTTTAATGTTGATTTACTTTTGCAAACTCCAGTGGCTATAAATTTCTCTCATTTTCTTCAAACAATACACTTGACTAAATTAAACTCTTTCCCAACTTTTTTTTCGTACATCTAGCCCTTCCCTACTCGACTTAGCACTAGTGACGGATAGCGAAAAGGTTTATCTCATTGATCAACTTACTCCTCCCAGTAACTATGATCACGATATATTATTTCTGAAATTATGTTTCTCATTCTCGGATGCAGTCTCCAACAATCAAATCTTTTTTCGTGATTATCGTAATATTGACTATAATAATTTGTTTGAAGAGTGTTTATCGTTAGATTGGGATTCAATTTTCCATTGTCCTAGTGTGGACGCCCAAGTAGATATTTTTACCTCGTTTTCAAAGCATCTTTATGATAAGTTCGTCCCTTACAAAACTTTTAAAAAGAAATCTTTTTCTGATGACTGGATAACTCCTAGATTAAAGTCACTTATTGCGGAACGTGAATTTCTTTATGCTCGACAAAAACACTTAAAAACGTTTGATAGCAGAAGACTTTTTAAAATTTCGCGCAATAAAGTAAGATCTGAGATACGGTTAGCCAAAATTAATTTCTTCCGTTCTAAATTTAACTTAGATCTTCAGCCACGTTTACTCTGGCGTAATCTTCGTGATTATGGTGTTCGTGGCAAGCTCAGTATTGATTGTCCCTTTCATCCTGATGTTATGAATTCGTTTTTTGTTTCATCAACGCCAACTTTTAATGCTACTCCTCCGAGGCCTCAGCCACTTACGCATACGCACGTTTCACACGATAATCGCTTTTCTTTTCGTTATATTGACTTTTCAGAACTGTGTTTCTTTTTCAATTCCATTAAAAGTTCTGGTATTGGTTCTGATGAGCTCTCTCCGAAGTTTTTAAAAATCCTTTTTCCTTTGGTTGCAAATCATTTACTGTTTATTATAAACACCTGTCTAACTAAATCCATGTTTCCAATCAAATGGAAAGAGGCAATAGTTATTCCTCTCCCAAAAAAGACTTCACCTGAAAATCAAGGCGATTTCCGTCCAATCAGCATTCTCAATTTCTTGTCTAAGCTTCTTGAGAAAATTATGCATAAGCAAATGCTAAACTTTATTGAAACGCACAATCTTCTCACTGAATGGCAATCTGGTTTTCGCAAAAATCATAGTTGTGATTCTGCTATGCTCAAAATAACATCTGATTTAAGAGTTCAGGTCGACAGAGATAATCTGGCAATTCTTGCCCTCTTAGATTTTTCTAAGGCATTTGATTGTGTTAATTATACAATTTTAGAAAGTAAATTGAGTTCACTCTTCGGATTTAGCAGTTCAGCTGTAACTTTAGTAAGAGAATTTCTGTCTAGTCGTGTTCAGCGAGTCCGTATAAAAGATTCTGTATCTAATGTACTATCTCTCACCAAAGGTGTTCCTCAGGGTTCTATCTTAGGTCCCTTGTTATTTACTATTTTTATTAATGACTTGACTGGTATCAACCTTAATGCTCAGATTCACCTTTACGCCGATGATGTACAACTCTACCTGAGTCGGCCTATTGGCTTGTCTGAGGATTTAATTACAAGAATGAACGAAGACTTGGTACTTATTAACGAATGGGCTCATAACAACAAACTGTTACTGAATCCTCAGAAGTCTAAATATATGTTATTCTCCAGGAACCCTGCCCTTTGTAATATCCCCCCAATTCTTTTAGACGGTTCTCCTCTTCCTTGTGTTAATAAAGCCACAAGTCTTGGTATAGTTATTAACTCGCACCTAAAATGTTGTGATCATGTCAAGCTTATGTTAAGCAAAATATATGCTGGCTTACGTACTCTTCGTTTAACTGCTTACCTTATCCCCTGTGACTTAAGGCTTAGGCTGTTTAAAAGTCTACTTCTGCCGTATTTTACTATGGGCCGTTTAATCTACCCTAGGCTCGATTATGACTGTGAACATAGGATGACTGTTGCATTCAATGATTGTGTTCGTTATGTGTTTGATTTACCTAGATTTAGTCATGTTTCACAGTTTAAATACCGCCTGATCGGGTGCTCATTGGAATCATATGTCAAATATAGATTACTTCTATTTCTCTACAAGCTTCTAACAGCTGGTGAACCCCCTTACCTTTGAAATTTCTTTCAATGTACAACGTCATCTAGAAACCAAAATTTTTTGCTGCCCCGTTTCTATAAATCTGTTATGGAGAATTCCTTTTATGTCCAAATTATAAGAATGTGGAATGCGCTTCCACCACAAGTTCAACTGTCACCCACCATCCCATTGTTTAAGACTCGTCTCTGGTCTCATTTGAATTCGTAATCTTTTGACCTTTTTTTTCTCATGCTATATTAATATCGATTTACTTATTTAACTTTTTATCTATTTCTTTGTTTCTTCATCCATGTATTATATAAATGTAATAAATAATTTTTATGTTTAATTTATGATTGTTCTCATCTTATAAAGTTATCAATTTGCGTTATATAAACTCATTAATAAATTATTACGTCTCTTGCATCTTATGACTATACTCCACATTTGCATTGTACTATTTAGGATTAAGAATCTTGTGTACAGTTTCCAGTCAATAAATGAAATGAAATGAAATCTTAATTCAATTGTTCCCTTAGGTTATGGTCCTTTTGTGAAGAAGGTGGACCTCTGGAAAAAAACTCGATAACTTCTATACCGATGATTCAAAGACCGACAACGGCGGCGTTGTAAGTGGTCTCTACTCAAAGCAACTCAATCTTAGTCCATCCTTAAGAGTTCTATGGGAAAATTCAACGTTTTCAAGCATCAAGAGTAATGGCGATAAGAGAGGCGCATTATCCTGTTCCTAGCGCGAAGAAAACGTTATATTCTGCAAGGATATACGTATTTTCTCGGACAGCCAAGTCTATGATGTCTATCATGACAGAACAGTTTAATATTCACCTTATTTGGATGCCGGGCCACAGGGACTTTCCGGGAAATTGTAAAGCTGAACGAGCTCCCCTCCTGTTAGAAAAAGAGAAAAGAAAGGAACACAACTTGCTGCCTGCAAACTTCTTTTTGAACAAAATCCTCTGAATCAACAAATACTATAGATGGTCACAGCGCACTATCTGTCTAGCAACAAAACAAATTTGTCCAAACTTAGACCGGAAATGGTCAATATGCTTGATGTCCCTAAGCAGACAAAACATAAGCTCCACTGTTGGAGTCATAACAGGACACTGCCTCATATGTAAACATGCTATAAGGCTGGGGGCTTACACTTATGACGTCTATAGAAGCTGCTTGGATAAGGAGGAAGAGGTAACAGTCCAACACTTCCTCTGTATATATGTCCGGCACTCTCCACCGGAAGGAAAACATAAATATCTCGGTAACTTCTTCTTGGACAATACATGTGAATTGGCAATAATGTATGGCAGAGGATATAAATGATTCATTTGTCTTTATAGAAGCGTAATTTTTTCACAATTTTTTAAAAGCATTACTTTTCAAAATATTTCACACAGCACTGTACTCTAAAGACATCTCTTGACATGTCAACTTTTCAAAATGAAAATCTGTGTAAATCGTGGTAAGCCCAAAGGATTACAAAAATGTACGATAGGAAATACGTACTTTGTGCATATTTTTCAATGGTTACGCATGATTGGCTTTTAGCATGTCGTCGTACAATCTGATTTGAGATTGAGAGCCCCTTATCACTTTGATGTGTTGCCGTAAAGTGGGTCACGCAAAAAATATATCTGTGTACCTCTGTGATGTGTGGTCTTGCAGAAAATGAGAAAAAAAAGCTTGATTTAAAGTGTTTCGAATTTCTATCAATGTATATTTTTAATTTATTTGAATACCCACTTCATTCGCTACAAGACGTAGGCGTGTAAAAATAAAAATATCCTTGAAATGAATTTATAGTGTCTAGAGGTTTCTATGGATCTATTTCCATTCCAACTTCAATTGGAGTGAGATCAAGAGAAAGCCTGTAATACGCGAAACTCCTATCTATAGCTATGCCCCAGACAAAGGCTTTATTTCTTACCATAAAGCATCAAGTTAATCATGAAAGGAAAGATATCCCAGACAACAATGACTCAAGGACAACAACGACGTCGACGACGATGACAACAACGATGAAAGGCTCAGCAACGATTTGGGATGTTAATCATTTAAAGGTCGATCCCACTTCTGGCACTATTACATATCATGTGACACAATCAATGGTATATGTGTATCCTTTTTGTCCACAAGGCTATTATTTTTTTTCCTTTCTTGGGCAATGCTAACCCAAAGAGGATACGAACAGTGCATATGTGTATCCTTAAAAGGATATCCTATAACTTGAGGAATAGGGAAAACACGTGGACCAAGTAAAGTGTAGGTAATATAAAAATAAAGAAAACGAGTATAAGAAGTGGGCTTAAGGGTGCTATAGGGTTTCAGGGTGGTCATTTTGTCTATTATCTTTGAATGGGTTTATTGTACATCCTAAATGGTAATGACAAGAAATAAACCCACTTTATCCCTTAAGTTTGAACTACATATTTATGCCTTTGACAAATATTTTAAATTAGGCTTTTTTATATTTATTTATGTTCTTGTATTTTTAAATTCTTGTAAATATAATTTTTTGAAAAGATGGTTTCGAAAGACAAGTAATGGCTGCAACACAAACATGCTTTGGCTTCGTCTTCGTCTACGTTATGCATTCGATTCGAGTTTGCTCTGACATTTATCCCTCCATTACCATCATCCTTCTAAAAACAAATAAATTTTGTTTACTGACTTGTTTTTACAACTTTTGAGCTGTCAGAAAAAGCAAATGTTGAGAATATTTGACGTCTATATGTTTTTTCTCTTTCGCACTTGCTGGAGACAACAAAGTGAGGCAGGATTTTCAAACCAAACTAAAAATTTATGGATTTTTTTTGACATTTGGCATATGCCGTCAAATTAATTAGGCCAGTTCCACCTAACAACATCTCACTGAGATCTCAGAGATTTTCAAAGTGGAACAAAAATGAGAAATGAGATTTTTTCTGAGATCTCTGAGATGAAAATATTTTAGGTTCGATTTCTCACTCAGCTATTTTGACGTGACTGACATATGTACAACAACAATTTGTAAGGCAACGATTTTATCTCAATGAGAATTGAGAATTATGTTCCACCAAATGATTTTGCCTCAGTCAAAATGACATTGACCATGACGTAAAAGTGGTAATTTTTTTCCCTTAAACGCATTTCTTTCAAAAAGAAATTTAATTTTTTTCCCGAAGGATTGATTTCTCTTGAATCTCTTTTTGGAGACGGATTTACACATAATTGTATACGGATTTTACATATATATACTACGTGTTTGACATTTCTGAGTTTTCTGTACAAAACGATTTAATAGTCCAATGTCCAATGTGAACATCGTCTTTAAACCACAGCTTCCGTTTGGAGTCCCCTTACGTAACATAACGTACGAAACGTCAGGTCGATACTTCGTTGTGGTAACATGTATTAAATTTCCTTGGCTGAACTCGTGAACGTCAAGCAAAGCCAATGCGCGTTTGTCCAAATTCACTTGTTAAAAATTAATGAGTGATAGTAAGAACAACACCTGCAGAATGCCATTTCCAATTGATTTTTATCGGAAAACAAAATCTCGAATGTCCATTCATTCTGTCATCACAACTCTGACAAACTCTTGAAATTCAATTATTCCTTGCACTTCTATAATCTTGCCTAGCCTTGATGGAATCTACAAAAATTCCATTTCTCAATTTGTATCATAAACCTTGTTCGTTAGGTCAGTAGCATCAGCAATACAATATTGCTTCCTAAAACCATAAAACTAACCAAGTGACCCTTATCGTTCGGCCTGATATTGAATTTCATTTGCACACACTCTCATGTGCTGATAATTTTTTGAGGATACCGTTCTCTGGCCACAGATGGATGCACCTATAGGAGGTTGGAAGTAGATATAGACACATTATAACAAGAGGTGCTAATACTCTGAACCAACCAACTCATTCTCTATTCTCCACCCAATTGTGGTGTTACTGAACTGGACTCAAAAGTAATAGGTTAATCACTTCCTGTTCGGTAGTCTCTGTCTTTGTCTCTGTACAAGGTGTCTCATGTTTGGTCGCTTGTGAAATGAAGTCAAGAAGTAGACATAAAAGAAAAAAAAATCATTTTCTTAACAAGATCTCTGTCTTTCCATCTAACGTCCATTACGCCTAGTCCATCAAGCGTCTCCTAGCAAATCAGGTTCCAGTTGATTGCTATTTGAGCGCAGTGTCATAAGTCCATAAGTGAATACAATACTGTAATGCCTGAAATACAAACTCGATTTAGCTTTGGCTTCGCCTGACGTTAACGAGTTCACTCTTAGGAATTCAATCCCTCTTTTTCTCAAAATCAGTGGCTGTGATGATTGGAAACAGAACTATCAAGCCTAACGGCGCGCGGTGAACCCAATGAGTTCGAGAAATCAATTGCTCAAGCTCTATTCTAGCAGGAAATGAATTTCGAATTGAAACCCCAATTTTGGGATCTTCAAATTACCAGTGCTCGTAAAATCGAGTTCAAAAACAAGAAAGCTGTTATCAGCTATGTCCCAATTCCAAAGCAGAAGGCTTTCCATAAAATCCAAACTCGCTTAGTCCGTGAGACGTAGAAGAAAATATCAAGCAAACACGTCGTGTTCGTTGGTGAACGTTAGATCTTATCAAAGCCAACCAGAAAGTCGAGGAATCCTCTGAAATAAAAGAGGCCACGTTCCCGCACCCTCACCTCAGTGAACGATGCGAAGAAGCGTCTCAGACGTAGACGAAGCTGAAGTGTGTTTGTGTTTTAGCCTTTATGGCTGAAAGCTATTGCTATGGCTTCGCCTGACGTTTACGAGTTCAGTCATAGGAATTCAATTCGACCTCACGTTTTGTTTGACAATGTAAAGAAAAGAATGCAATATTACGTAATGTGACTCGGAAGCTGTCAAGCAAGGGCTTAAATTTGCTTTGTCTGACAGCTGTCAGCTCAACAGCAGTAAACCAAAGTCAAAAAACAAAAGTAATTGGGATGATGATGATGATGGAGGGAGAAATGTCAATAATAGATGACTTGACGTGGGTGCATTGTTACGTAGACGAAGACGAAGCTGAAGAGCTTAACAGAATGCAGTCGCCCGCCAGTCGGTCGACGACTGTTATTTTCATCGTCGGGCGACTGTATTCTGTTTAGCTCGTGTGTTGTGTTTCAGCCATAAGTGTTAAAAAGTGGAAGCGTTTTGTCTTTGGTGGATAAGGGTGGATCGAAGAAATTCGATGATGGCACCTTGCTACGACACCATTGCGATAAAGTTCGAGCAAGCAGGATCGACGTTGTATCAACGACCGACGTTGTTTCTTTTTCGTCATCTGTAGGTATCTTTCTCAGTAAGTCTGTGTTGGTGTAGCGGTTACTAGTTTTAAGTGAAATTGCTTAGAAGCTGGGAGAGGTTTGACTTTTCTTCTACAACGAGAACATGGGTGATCAATCTCAGTTATACTTAAATGTCATATTTTTATTTGACATCTTGTGACTATAACAACACATATTATGTTAGTTAGGCATACCTATGTGGCCCATATGCAGTGTCCATTGTCAGTTAAAGTTCTAAAACACAACCTTCATTGCTGACACCTTGCATTTGAATTCAAAATATCGAGTCGTGTGCCTCATGTCGAAAATTGTTTCGGTTTTTTTTAACAAAAGAGGATTTCTAATACTGTCGTGGTCGAGATGGTAACAGTATCCAAAAGCAAGTACCGGCTACTGGCCCATCGCAACCAAACAATTACCCAAAGGTAAGGACCAAAGTATAAGCACTAAGCCAGTGGTGAAAGGCTCTTTATGGCTTCTTCCGAATTTCTAATTAAAGTTTCAATTTTGTTTTGTAAACTCTTCGGGAGAGTTGAAGGTCGCCGGTCAGAAGGGCCAACAAAAAAGCGATACTAAAAATATCCTGGACTTTTGATCGTAAAATCGTTTTCTTTTTTGCCTATCAAGTTGAAAAGAATACAAAGTTGCTGCGGAAGAATAGAACCACCATAAACACCTCCAACAGGCCCCCGAAACTTCTATTCATGGTAGGTAGGTAAGGTACCTTGTCGTCGTCGTCTTTGTCGTCACTGATTTACAGATTAAAAAGTTAGCAACAGCGCTCTTGTTGTATACTTGAGTGCGCACTTCTAATCTTTTATGCCTGTTGCTTCCATATTGAAGCATCAATTTCCCATCGATGACATCTAATTTGCCGAAAAGTTAACAAAAAACAACTTGGTAGGTATCTTCTGCAGCGATTTACACTTTCCTCGGTTCAGCAGCTGCGGTATGACAACGACAACGACGAGATTAACCTTTAAATTCGATGAACAGAATTTGCATACTTATTTCACTTTCCCGCACGGAGTGAAGGTACAATTTTTTTTTGTTGCCAAAATATACAATAACCCAAGTAATAGGGTGCTTCCACGCAACATTTGCATGTGATTTGAAATTGAGGAGGAAACAGCAAAAATTCTGCCAAGCAGTTTATTTAAGGATATTTTTTTGTTCTTTCAACTTTTTTTTTTCCTCGAGAAGGAGGAAATGGAAAGAGAAGTGAAAGTGCTTAAACCGTTTTCCGGTAAATTTGTTTTCAAGATGAAAAGTCTCTTTAAAATGTATATAAACATAGGTTGGTGCACACCCAAAAACCCCGTGCAATAAAGCTTTTGGCTTTGTTAGTGGAGTGGTTTTCATGATACCAAATCCTTCTGTTGCTATTTATCGTTGAAGAGTTAAAAAAAAAGGATAGGATGAGTTGAATGGCATCCACACACAGTTTCCATTGTAGGAGATGAGGTAGCGCTGATTGTGACAGGGGAAAGAGTAAACTTCAAGAGTTTGACATCGAACGAGGTGATAAATCTATGGTAGATGTATACACCGCTCCAGGAAGGACCATGTCGAGGAGGATATTGGTTTTTATCTTCTTTCTAAAGAAATAGGTACCACCTATACGGTGCGGTAGTGCGGTGTAGTTAGAGGGTATACTGATGGTTTTGCTTTGCCATGGAGCTGATGCTGATGTGTTCGGTTTATCGCTTACTCATCTCTATCAGCTAACACCGCACCATCACCCACAAAACCATATTGACAAAAAGAAAGTAGAGAGCATCAAATACACTGATTGTGAGTATAAATGGATAGTAGTTACCTGGGTTTTGGTAATCACTTAAAAAGAGGTTAGGAGATTCAGAAGAAATGTTTGCAATATGTATGGGAGAGAAATTTGGAAAATAAATAAGGAAGCTTAAAATTTGTTTATCGGATCAGAGGGTTTTGGATTATGGGGTTCGTTTGGGGCTTCTTTCTGGAATATTTTGTTTGTTTGTTTTTTTTATTTTTTGGTACTTTTCCAGTCATCGAAATTTTTGCTTGAATAACGAAAAAGGTTTCTTTTTTTCAGAAACTTGAGGTTTAATCGATGGGCGTTCGCTTACAAATTATTTAAGAAAATGTTTAAGAATGCGAAGCGATTTCTTTTGCAAAAATGTATAGAGCACTTTGTTGGGACTTGTGTGTACATAGGTACTTGTTGTCAAAGGCGACGAGTTGTGGTTGACGGCGCTTCTGTTAGGCAATCGCGAACAACAGCATTATTTTCCGTAGAACGAACTAAGCTTACCATGGGGTAAGCCTTGACGTGGCGGAGCGGCTTACGGTAACTACTACTACGATGCTTAGAGCTATGCGATCGCGAAACTTTTTTTCGCAGAAGGGCCCACATGGTCGACAGGTCGTAGCGGAGTAGGCTGTTACTACTACTTACCCCACAACGAAGGAGTGTTCCCACCAAGGCACTCCCAACGAGGGACGGCAGCGGATGAATTTCTTTTTTGGAATCAACGGTGGCGTCTTCAGTTCCAGTTAGGCCGAACTACTTGGTGAACACCTTTACGGGCTACTTCGACTTATTTGAAGCCCAGGCCGTAAAAGGAGCGGTTTTTCCGGCTCTTGTACTTGGAGTCACCTCAAGTGCCTGGTACTCCAGGTTGGGGGTTGTACGTCGGGGTGACTTCCCGACTACGTAGAAAAAAGATTTAGTTCCGAAACACCAACAAGCCTCGGATACGGACGGAATTAATAATGACGACCCACGCAAACGATTTAAGGACAACGAATTTCGGTTTTGTACTTGGAATGTTAGGTCCCTTAACAGACCACGTGCAGCCGAACAACTAGAAAGCCCTTGACTGATATAAAGCAGATAGGTATAACTGCCATCCAAAAAATGCGATGGGATGGTCCGGGCCTACGTAAAATGAACAACTGCGATATTTACTACGGCGACGGAAGTGGGTTTGTAGTCGGGACTCGACTCAGGAGGAAGGTCTTGAGTTTCAACTCAGTGAATGAGCGCATCACGACAATCCGCATCAAGGCTAAATTCACCAACATCAGCCTCATCATGCACTCACGCCCCCACTGAGGAAAAGGATGAAGACACCAAAGACAGATTCTACGAGCTCCTCGACAAGACCTATGAGCTTGAGCAATGCCCTAGCTATGACATTAAAATCGTCCTTGGAGATTTTAATGCTAAGCTGGGTAGAGAAGAAATCTTTGCTAGAGTAATCGGACGACATAGCCTACACGACACCACCTCTCATAACGGATTTAGGCTAATCGACTTCGCTGCGGGGCGAGACGTAATGGTAGCAAGTACGCGTTTCCCACATCTCGATATCCAAAAGTGAACATTGAAATCTCCTGACCAATCAACCGTCAACCAGATTGATCACATTGCGATCGACGCACGACACTTCTCAAGCATGCAAGATGTCCGCACATTCCGAGGTGCCAACATCGACTCGGACCACTACCTTGTTGTAGCCAAGGTACGAATGCGGATATGCCGATCAAGGCCAACACGTGAAAATGCTAGGAGGAAATTCGACGTCAAACGGCTACAATCGCAAGAGATTTCTAGATCCTTTTCCGATCGTGTTTCCGAAAATCTCCTCAGAAGTCCTTTGCTGCCAGCACAAAATATAGAGAACCAGTTTACACGGCCACCACAACGAAACCCCTGGTTTAACGATGAGTGCCGGCGAGCACATGCAGCTAAACAAGTGGCATACAAAGCGGCGCTACAAAGAAGGACACGAGCAGCTCGTGAGCTCTACGAGCAGAAAAGAAGAGAGGAGCATATACTTCTCAGAAAAAAAAAAAGGGAGCATGAGGAGCGTGCAATCGAAGAGTTAGAGGGATGTCACAACAGAAACGAGGTTCGTAAGTTCTGCAAAAAGATGAAACAAACCTCCAAGGCGTATACACCCCGAACGGAAGCCTGTAGAGACCATCATGGGAACATCGTAGCAAAACATCGCAGAAGAGGAAGACCGCGGCTCAGGTAGAGCACACAGGTGGTAGAAGACCTGAACCAACTTGGCGTGCAAAACTGAAGACAGCTAGCTAGAGACCGAGCTGGCTGGATATGTTTGTTGGGTGATGCCCTGGTCCGACCTGGACTGTAGCGCCACCATAAGTAGCTAAATAAGAACTAAGCGGGCATGCACAAACGTTTGCACATTTCCTTCAGACCCCATTGTGGACACATTTGGTCGATTATGTGACCCATGCGCTATGTCCCATCGAAGTTTGTCAGTTTTTGTTTTCAAAAAGGAGATCGCTGTCTTGCAACTTCTTCAACATCATTATATGTTCGTTCTTTTACCTTTTCGGCAGTTTTTTGTAAAAACTGTCAAAAGTCGAGGAGTGGGGATGAAATTTTGTGATTCTCCCAAAAAGTAAAAGAACGCCTAGTAGCAAAATTCTGCCAAATGCACAAAATTATGTCAAACGTCAACAAAATTCAATGTACTTCTTATGGTCTGACAGAACTTACACAAACTGCCACAAGAAATTTTTGTGGCAAAAATCGACAGATTGAATCTGATTGTAACAACGGAAACGCAAAAATTGGCATTACGATCGCTGACAGCTTGATCAAGTTTGTTATCAATGCACCATAGACCGATTCAATGGCTGAAACACAAGCACGCCTTAGCTGTCCTCGTCTACGTTACGATTCTACCGCTTCGAGTGTGCTTTGGATGACATTTTTCCCTCCATCATCATCATCCTTGCAAAAACGAATGAATTTTGTTGTTGATTATTTTGCTTTGAGCTGGTAAGATGTCAGATATAGCAATTGTTCAACATATTTGAATTTGAATTAGAGCTTAGGCCGTGTGCGAATTGGATGAATTGTGGTTAAAAAATAAAAATGGATGAATTTTTAACCACTACTGTCATATTTTAACCTGCTCCGCAGCTAGTCTAATAATTTTATTCAATGCGAAGTGTCAAAATTTAACCAAACGTCAAGTTTTAACCCATTTTTAACTGAATTCGCACACGGCCTTACGCTTGAAATCACATTACGTACGGAACTTGAGTTCGAAGCTTCATTGTTGAAACTTTATGCATTGAATACCGACGGCTGAACTCGTAAACGTCAGACCAAGCCAAGTGTAAGGCTTGTTTGTGTTTCAGCCATATCACTGACGTTCTGAAGAACTCTGTTAGTAATTGACAAGTGAAGTTATCCGGCTCGGAAAAAGAGACCGTGATTCAGATGGAGAATATAAGTGACAGATGACTTTAACAACCAGCTGGCTTATATGGCGTTTTTAATTGGCAATCTGGAAGTTAAAAAAGCATTCTGAATGCGTTCAATTGGGCAAAAGTGGCAGTTCTGATTCTTGAAAAGAATCAGAGCTTTTTTCAGATTCCAGATTGCCAATTAAAAGGCCATTAGTATCGATCTCTGATCCCACTCCGACTACAGCTTCGTCTAGAACAAGGAAGCTTTTTCTTGTTTTTTTTAGTCTTATGATGGCTTCTTCGCATTTAAGCACTTTGATTTAGTGAATGTTGATTTTTGGCTGTATGCTTCTTACAAATTGTAACACTCTCAGATCGCATAATATTGACCGATTCCAACGAAATTTGGTTACCTACCATTATATGTCAATCCTATATCCTACCAGTTCTCTCTCTCTCTCTCTCTCTCTATCAAATTGAAGGAATCTTCAATAGTCAAGGAGCGTCCTCATATTCCAGATACCTATTATCATTGTCAAGGATGCAATTGCCAAAATCCCCTCCCCGATCCCTATCCCCTCCTCCATCGGCTTTGTGCATTACACTGGCTGGTGTCTCCTTATCCCCTGACTGTATCGTGTATCACTTCTGTCAGTACCTTGTTTCCTTCCTGGGACGCTTATGGCTCAATTGCTGTTCGTCTCTCCTTTTCCAAATCATATCCTCCCCTTCAACTTCCCAATTGGGCTGGATTCAAGGTGTTATACGACCCGTGCCGATGATCAGCCAGGCTGAGGGCCCAATTTCTAAAAATAGCTCAGTCACTAACGGAGTATCCGGATACCAGGCGACCTCCGGATTAACTAGCCTTATCTGTGTATGCGAATCTCTGCGCAGATGGACCCCCCCCTTTACTTCGCTTACTCGTGGGACCTTAATGCCAAAACAAAAACCAAAACAAAAACAAAAACAAAAAACAAAAATTCAAACCGGTGCCGGTATTCCATCTACACCGGGCGGCAGTTCGGCGGCAACGTTGGCTGTCGTTACACCTGTGCCGTACACAGGAGAAGGGATTGTGACATGTCACTGCCCAACTTCGAGTGTGGTACAGGTTGTATCTACACCGGGCGACAGTTCGGCGATAATGTCGGCTGTCGTAAATCCTGTGCCAAACATAGGAGAGGGGTCTGTGCCAAGTCATTGCCCAGCTTCTAGGGAGGTACAGAAGGTATCCCTGGCGAAAGCGCCTCCTCATGTCGGTAGTTCCACTACCAAAGAGAGTAAACCTCTCCAGGATGGTCCAGGTGGTAGTCTCCGTGGTGTTAGCAGCGTCGTGAATAACGACCCTGCCTCCACTACGAAGACAGCCATCCAACCTAGGGACCTTTATAAACAGCGTCGCTATGCGATGAGATTGCTAAAATCCTCTGGTGCAACATTGGGGGATGGTAGCAATCCCATTCATAGCAAGAAGATTGAGTGGGCCAAATCCATCTTAGCCAAATCTAGGACCAGCTGCGACTCCACGTCAAAGCGACAAAGGTCTCTGGAGGAGTCCACTCCCATCCCTAAGAAACGCAAAGTGCAGAACACCAGCACTCCCAAAATTCCTAAAGTACCTCTCACTAAACCTTTTAGTGATGTGCTTAAGGAACACAACAAAATCGTGGTTGCGGTCATTGACAGAAGCAATATTGATGGCGCGATTTCCTCTGACCGTTGGCAGATGGTGAAACTGAAGCTCTCGGCTGGCTTTCTCAAAGTCATGCGAGAGCATCCGGTTCCACCACCTGTAACAAGCGATGGGGGTTGGCATCAAGGTCATGTCAAACTCATCGTTTGTAACGATCAGAGGTCACGCGATCTATATACGCTTGCTGTCGGCATGCTGGGTGAAGTTTGGCCAGGCGCAAAACTCGAGGTTGTTGCAAAGGAAGATATTCCTTGCAGGCCGAGAGCTCGTGCTTGGATCCCGATTGAGCCTGCATGTCCTGAAGACATCCATGAGATGATCAGGCTTAGCAACCCGGACCTCTCCTGTCACGACTGGAAGATCGCGAAACTGGAGGAGCCGAAGGGTCTTTATCGAAGTGCGATTATCGTTATCAATAAGGACTCTGCGGCCTCTCTGGTGCGAGACAAGGGAGTGATAAGATACGGGTTCGAGACGATTACTCTCCGAATATACAAAAAAGATGAGGTAGACGCTTTATGCGAGCCTCCACAACCCACTTCAGAAGCTGTGTCGCAAGACGTAGGGGGCCTGGTGCTACTATCACCTTCCCATCCATGGATGTGGACGATGGTGTACCTGGGTCCTCTTCTGTCGCGGCACAATCTTCTTCCTCACACTCAGAAGCTGTGTCGCCAGACGTGGGGGGTCTCAGTGCTATCATCACTTTCCCATCCTTGGATGGGGATGATGTTGTACCAGGGCCCTCTTCTGTCGCGGCACAGTCTTCTTCCGAAACCGTCAAAAGTTTATCCCTAATGGAGACTGATGACTCATCCAACAAAGTTCTCCCCAGTGAGGATGAAGATGAACTGCTAGGTTCCTCTTCTTCCGATCTGGATGAACTGGATTTAACAGTGGTGGAGGTTGATCTGCCTAGTTGTAGCCAAAATGCTGCAAATAGTACAGATTAATCTCCAACACTCTATTAAGGCTTCGGCCTCCCTTCTTCTCCGCCTGTCAAAAACTGGGGAAGATGTCGTTCTCATCCAAGAGCCCTGGATTGTGAGATCCCTGGTTCGAGGATTGAGAACTCCTGGCTACTGCGTCTTATATGTAACGGGAAAAGGTAACCCAAGGTCCTGTATACTAGTAAAACGTAGTCTAAATGTATTTTTACTCCCTAATTTCAGTGATAAAGACGTCACCACAGCCAGTATGGTAATAGACAACCATACCTACTGGCTGGTATCAGCGTATTTGGGCCACGACCACCAGGGCCCACTGCCTGGTACCACTCTGGAGAAGACGGTCGCTGAATCAACAAGACTCAAAACCAGCATAATTATCGGTTGTGACGCCAATGCGCACCATACTACGTGGGGTAGTACCGATATAAATGACAGAGGTGAGTCTCTTTTTGATTACATCTTAACAACTAATCTGGTAGTAAGTAACGTTGGTAATGAACCAACCTTTGTTACTAAAAATCGACAAGAAGTTTTAGATATCACTCTTGTCTCGTTGCATCTCTCGAATAAAGTATTGAATTGGAGAGTATCAAAGGAGCACTCGTTCTCCGATCATAGGTACATCCAATTCACTCTTAGTGAAGAGTCCCCAAAACCGATCCCTTTCCGGAACTATAGGAAAACAGATTGGCCAAAATATAGGACAACTCTGAAAAGTCTGATTAAACCAGAACTTAATGATCCTCCCTTATGCGCTCTTGAACTCGATAAAAAAGTTGATGGGCTTACAGCAGCCCTCAATAAAGCTATGGAAACTGCCTGTCCCCTCACTACAGTGCGAGGAAAGAGAAAACCACATTGGTGGGCTGCTGAACTAGAAATACTCAGGAAAGGTTGTAGAAGGCTTTTTAATCGTGCAAAAAAGTCTAGACACCTCCAAGATTGGGAGTCCTATAAGGAATCCCTCAAAAAGTATAAACAAGAATTGAGAATAGCCAAAAGATCCTCATGGAAATCCTTCTGTAGCTCAATAGAAGAGTCCTCGGAGGCATCGCGGCTAAGGAAGATTCTCTCGACAAATCCAACCATGCCTAGTTGTCTCAAAAACTCAGATGGTACATGGACTAACTCTTGCGAAGAAACGCTAAACCTGCTATTAGATACCCACTTCCCAGATAGCTCCAAATCCGTTAATACAATAAACCGTCCTGGATCGGGTATTAACTTAACTTTTCCTCAAGGTCTTGTCACAAAAGAAAAATTGACATGGGCTATGAATAGCTTCAAACCTTATAAATCTCCAGGTCCAGATCAAATCATACCAGCTGAGCTACAACACACCATCGACATAACTCTGCCCATCATTGAGATGATGTTCAAAAGTTGTCTAGATCTGACCTATATACCTCAGCGATGGAGAGAGGTAAAAGTAGTATTCATTCCCAAGGCGGGCAAATGCTCGCATGTCAACCCTAAAGATCTAAGACCTATTAGTCTATCATCTTTCATTCTCAAAACGCTGGAACGATTGATTGATATCCATATACGTAATAGCATTGATAAGGGACTATCGATGTCTCAGCATGCTAACTGCAAAGGGAAATCGGTAGAAACAGCCTTGCATACTCTGGTAAGAACTATCGAATACTCCCTAGAGCAAAAGGAGTATACTATGGTTGCCTTCCTAGATATTGAAGGTGCTTTCAACAACGTTGACACATCTGCTATCACTTCTGCTATGACGACCCTAAACGTCGAATACTCACTCTGTGAGTTGATCAATCTAATGCTTAAAAGCAGGATCATCAACTCTGAGATGGGGGATTTTTGTACGAAAAGGTCTGTCAGTAGAGGCACTCCGCAAGGTGGTGTTCTGTCCCCTCTCCTGTGGAACATAGTAGTTAACGAATTGCTAATATCCCTCGAGAGGGAAGGCTACAGAGTGATTGCGTATGCCGATGATGTTGCTATCGCCGTCACAGGAAAACATCCTAATACACTTAGAGACCTCCTCCAAAACGCACTTAACATGCTCACTAGATGGGCTGATCGCTGTGGACTTAGTATTAATCCTCAAAAAACGGACCTTGTCCTTTTTACACGGAAATACAAGATCCCAGTAATTGTACCCCCTTCAATAAAAGGTGTACCACTAATTTTTACCAATGAAGCCAAATATCTTGGTCTGATATTAGACAAAAAATTAAGTTGGAAACCTAATATTCAGGAAAGAGTTAAGAAAGCCACAGTAGCTCTTTTCTCTTGCAAGAAAGCCATAGGAAGCAAATGGGGTTTTCAACCTCGCATAACCTATTGGCTATACACATCGGTCATTCGACCAATTCTCATGTACGGGGTTGCAGTATGGTGGACTGCACTGGAGAAAGTCACTTACTGCGACAAACTCAGCAGAGTCCAACGCACTGCTTGTCTCTGCATAACCGGGGCCTTGAGAACCACACCCTCAGCAGCGTTAGACATTCTCCTCCATCTGGCACCCCTCGACATTTTTAGCAAACAAGTGGCAGCGAGTACAGCTATAAGACTCAACGCCTCATCTCAATGGACCAACAATAACGTGGGACACTCCATCATTTTGAACTCTTTCGGTTCTATACCAAAGTAAATAGACTACACCATTCCAAAACCACAATTTGGTAAAAACTTCCAGATATCCATTCCATCCAGAGAAGAATGGGAAGACAAAAAACTTCTGGATGACAAAGGCATTCATTTTTATACAGATGGATCCAAGACAAGTGATGGAGTTGGTAGTGGTGTGTACTCAGAAAAGCTTAATCTAAGCATCTCATTCCGCCTTCCCAATCATTGTAGCGTCTTCCAAGCGGAAATCTTAGCGATCAAAGAGGTTCTCTCCTGGCTAAGAGAAAACGTGATATCAACTTCTGATATCCGCATCTTCTCTGACAGTCAGGCTGCTATTAAATCTCTCGATGGTGTCTCAACCAAATCTCAAACGGCCCTCGATTGCCGATCGTCTCTGATGGAGATGGCGCAGCAATTTAACATTCACCTCTGTTGGGTGCCGGGTCACAGAGACATCGAAGGAAATTGTAGAGCCGATGAACTCGCTAAAAATGGAACCGTCATACCTATTTCACCTGAAAGGGAGAAGATAGGTAGGTATACCGATAGCTACATGTAAACTTTTGCTAAAAGAAGCAGCTTTAACGAGAACAAACTATAGGTGGCACAATTTACCAACGTGCGCAGCTACGAAACTCATATGGCCTTCACTGGACTTAAAGCGCTCTAAAGACTTGTTATCTCAAAGCAGACTTCATATTAGCTCCCTGATAGGTGTCCTTACGGGACACTGTCTTATAGGCAGACACGCAATACGACTTGGTGTAGCCTCAAATGACTTCTGCAGGAGCTGTATGGATGAGGAAGAAGAGGAAACAATCTCTCACCTTCTCTGCACTTGCCCTGCTCTTTCACTAAGACGCAAACTTCATCTGGGAGAGTACTTTTATGATAACCCCAGTGAACTAGCTAATAAGGATATCAAATATCTTCTTCGCTTTATAAAAAGCTCAAAATGGTTCGACTAGTAAGAAGTAATTCTCTAGATTCATGGTATCACAATGGGCCTTTCCTTTTGGCCTAAGTGTGTGGATTCTGAATCCGCAGCCACTGTAACCTAACCTAACCTAATTGCCAAAATCCGTCAATAACAGTCTTTTTTCTTTCGGCAAGTCTCCATTGGCCATAATCGTTAGCAAACATCTCATCCTCAATCCAATCAACAATCTAGTAATTTTCATTCGGTGGGCAAATTATGTCAATTCTTTAAATAAACTAATAAAATATTCTCAGTCGTGTTGCTGATGATGGTTGGTAAACCAACCGAAATGCATTTAAACGAATAAAAAATCTTAAATTATAATCTCAAATTAATGGTGTTTTCATTATTGTTTTTAATCTTTAAGGCCGTGTGCGAATTCAGTTAAAAATGGGTTAAAAATTGACGTTTGGTTAAATTTTGACACTTCGCATTATTTGACTAGCTGCTGAGCAGGTTAAAATATGACAGTAGTGGTTAAAAATTCATCCATTTTTATTTTTTAACCACAATTCATCCAATTCGCACACGGCCTAACTTTCAAATTATGTCAAGTTTCCTCATTTCATCATTGAACGCAGCAGAGAAAATAAGCACGTTCATGATGACAGGATTTTGATCCGCCCGAAAAATCCAGGCTGCGATTTGGATTGCTGGTCTCTATTGGATTATTTGATGACAGGCCGATCGGAAATGTTCAATGGAGACCCCAAGTTCGAAACCTTTTGTCGGTTTCGGTAGAGAGATGGTTTTCGATTACGAAAATGGATAATTTTCGTATGTACCTTTGTATTTCGCTCGCTCACATCGAGAATTAATTTAACTCCATCTAGCAGTAAGCTTAAGTACCAACTGTCTTTATTCACCACATCTTTAGTTTTCTTATCACTCGCCCTTAATTCCTACCACATCATCATCTCCATTTGGTGACGTTGACATTTGTCATCCGCATTCTTCTCTATTCTTTCCCAGGCAAAACAACAACAAAAGAGAAATGTGGAAACGTCAACAAATTATCTGTCAAGCAAACAAACAAAAAGTGAAAAAAGAAAAATCAACCGGGAAAGAGCGAAAAAGAAAATACAAAAAAACCAAGAAAACGCACTCTTCTTCTGTGCTTTGCAATTTGCAAATCTAAAACTCTCTCGTGAAGTAAAAAGGTTAAAAATTCCACATTCATTTAGATTTTTACACGCCAACGCATTGTCGGTTCCTAAATCCTCTTGTCTTCCGTGTGAGTGATTCCTTTTTGTTCACTTAACTCATAGGAATCCCAACTGCAATTCCCGAAAAGCCTAGAAAAAAAACGGTGAGTCCCTTTCCCTTGTATACAACAACACACCACAAATCGAGTAGCTCTACTCTAGTCAACTCGCGTATCGCGTTGTCAGTCGTTCTCATTGTTGTCTTCTCCATTGATAACTCTCAGTTGTTGTACACGTCACTAGATTTCTTCTTCGGCTTTTGCTGCTGCTCTAATCCCAGCAAAACGTTTTCTGATTTTTAGTAGTTTCAGTCTTGGATTGATTTCGTAGTGTAGTGAACGAGCGAAAGGTGAGCGTTGACGACCGCAAAAATGGCAATTAAACCAGGAATGGGACGAAAGTCTTCCAACAAAAACCCACCAATTTTAAGTCATGAATTTGTTATCCAGAATCATGCGGATATCATTTCCTGTGTGGCCATGGTATTCGTTGTTGGCTTAATGGACGAGGTAAGTGCTTCGAGCATTCGGAATTTAGTGTGAAGTGCTTTAGTTTCTGCCACGTATCCTCTTTGCGTTCCGTACTAAGCCTTAACCTCAAATCTTGTTGTCTATGGACACGAAGATGATGAGGACGTTGAATGAAACACTAAATAAGAAAAACCTTCAGTTTGGTGGGCATTCTTCGTCTTTTGTCGTCGTAGTTCATCGGCAAAGGTGATTTGGTGAAAGTTGTAATCAGTTGGAATGTGGCAGGCTTGTATATGTTTCACTTTAATTGATGTGTTTTTTGTTTTTCTATGAAGACGACGGCGAAGTTCGCTAGTCCGTTTGTGTCATTGCATCACAATGTGAGTGGCGAAGATCCCAGCCATGAGTTCCCAACGTAAGTACATTTAACCACCCTTCCAGAGGCGCATTTTCTCTAATTGCTCTTCTTCGACTTTAGGGGAAAGCCATACACTTATGCTGCTGGAGTCAAGGATCAATGTGCTATCTTCTTCTACACCTTGACCTGCATCATTATGCACGCTATTCTTCAGGAATTCGTCTTGGATGTGAGTATAGTTTGCGTTTCGTTTGTGAAATTATCACGGCAAATATTTTAATCGCGTTTTAATCACGTTGCTCTGCTTTGAAGGTCATAAGAGCTTTTGAATTGAGTTGTTGACATGATAGGTTTAGTGTTTGGACAGATGCTTAGAGAATTTAATTTGGAGAATTATTCAGTTAAACAGGTTTAGGTTGAGCTGACGCGTAGAATAGTGAATTTTAAACCAGACGTAGTTCTTGAGAAAAAGTCTTTAAAATTGGAGTTTAATGAATTCCTTAGCATAGGGATCCGTGACGCAACCCTAACCGAATCGACCTTCAAATTGAGGAACAAGTCTTCCATTTGTTTACGTAAAATGAATTGTTTCCCTAAATGATTCCAGAAAATCTCCAAGAAGCTGCATCTCTCCAAATTCAAGCTGTCGCTCTTCAACGAGTCCGGTCAGCTTGTCGTCTTCTACATTCTGTCTTTCTTGTGCGGTGCCGATGTGATCCTTCGCGAAGGATACTTCAGTAAATTCTCCCTCCTCTGGGAGGATTTCCCCAACCATCCCATGATTTTCCTGCACAAATTCTTCTTCATCATACAAATGGCTTACTACCTGCACATGCTGCCCGAGTTATATTTCCAAAAAGTCAAGAAGGAGGACCAGCAGCCAAAGATCATTCATGCCATCACCGGATTCTCGATCATCTGTTTGGCTTATACTTTTGGGTAATTATCTGTTTTCTATTCCGACGAACAATATAAAAACCGCTTGTCTATCAGATTCCAGAGAATCACACTCGTTCTCCTGACCCTGCACTACCTGAGCGAAATCATTGCTCACATCTTCCAATTGATTGGAGTTTTCGACCGTGACGAAAAGTACGCCAGCATTCGTATCGTCAACAGTGTGTTCTTTGTTATGGTGCGCTTTGCCACAATGGTCATTGCCGTACTCACCCTCTACTATGGTGTGGCCAATACCGAGCAGTCAACACGTGGATTTATGGCGCTAATCGGAGTTATCATTCTCCAAGGATATCTCATCTTCTCGTTCATCACTGAACAATTGCGTGCGAAACGTGAACGTCAACGCGAACTCAAACAACAATCGCAAGCAAAGAAGAACAAAGCCATGAAAGAGAAGGCCAAGAAGAAGAAGGAGAGTGACCTGCCAGAGGCCGATCAATCGCCCAGTCCATCACACAGCGGCAAGAGTAAAGTTAAATAAACTAAGTTTTCCATCTAAACGAAATTCGAACACACAAAAGCTTTCCAGCAGCGTGATCCCTCCGCAGAGTCTCTAGAGTCAAATTTTATGTGTTGTTGTGCTGGAGCACAACAATTCCGCTTATTATTGTCCATTAAATGGACTGATTTCTGTTTATTCTTTCAAAACTCTTTAGTTCCAATATTATTCCTTCAATCAGGGGGATCCCATGTGTGTCGACAGATTCTATTTTTTCGTTCTTTTTGTCTATTCTTCTTTCTTTTTTAGTTTTTTGTTATTTAAGAAACTTTACAGCGTCCGACTCTTTTTATATTTTTGTTTCCTTAAAAAATAAATTGTTCTACTTTTTTACACAATTTTCGACAAAAGATTTTTGCGACCGCTTGAGTATTGAAAAAAAGGCTAAGAACGCAACAAGACTTTATAGTAAAAATGAAAATGCACTTAGAGGGTAAATGAAATGATTTTTTTTCTCCAGAAAATGCAAACTATTTTGTACAAAAAAAAAAATAAGATAACAAGTGAAACTTTTTTATGAAAACTCAAAACAAATTAAATGAAAAATATAGAAAAATCGAAACATTTGTGGTTTTATTTGTGTCTGGTAGTGCCTAGGCTGACCAGGCGTCCTCTTTATGGAGGACATGTCCTCTTTTTAACCTAAAAAACTGTTCTTTTCTACCTTTTAATAATCGAAGCAATACAGAACCATTCAATTTGGGGGCAAAAGGCCAACAATTCCACCCACCCGACATTATCGAAGTGAAGATAGCGATATCTAAACTTATGTCGAACAAAGCCGCAGGAGCAGAGAGTCCCCTCAACATCGCCTACAACCTGATAGGTCCTCATCCTTATCAGTGTGGCTCCAGACCCGGAAAGTCCACTATCGATCAAATATTCACCCTACGGCAGATCTTGGAGAAGACCCAGAAACTTCAAATCGATACCTACCACCTTTTCATCGATTTTTAAGGCCGCGTATGACAGCGTCTGTGGCGTCTAGTTTTGGCATACCAGAAAAACTCGTCCGTCTATGTAAGACGACGATGGAAAACTCACGCTGTTCCATCATGGTCGAAAAAAAACCTAACGGACGCATTTGATGTCAAAAAAGGTTTTAGACAAGGCGATGCGCTGTCATGCGATTTCTTCAACATCATTCTTGAAAAGATTGTGCAAAACTCCAACGTCAACAAAAGAGACACAATCTTTCAAAAGTCCGTCCAGCTACTAGGATACGCAGACGACATTGACATAATTGGAAGAACACAGCGTGATGTCAGTGGAGCGTTTGTGAGTCTTGAGACGAAAGCAAGGAAGATGGGTCTAGCGGTTAACGAGTGCAAGATCAAGTTAATACTGTCAACAAGAAAGGACAACCAACATCGACGTCTTGGAGCAAACGACAACACAGACAGATTTAACTTCGAGGTAGTTAAGGACTTTGTCTACCTAGGATCCGCTATCAACTCAGACAACAACACCAGCGCTGAAATCAAACGAAGAATCACTCTTGCCAGTCGCTGCTTCTTTGGACTTAGAAGGCAATTGAGTAGTTAAGTCCTCTCCCGAGCAACCAAAGTGACACTCTACAAAACCCTAATCATCCCGGTCCTCATGTATGCTGCAGAGACATGGACCATGACAACATCCGATGAAAACGCTTTGGGCTGCCTTGAGAGAAGAATTCTTCGAGTGATTTTTGGTCCTGTCAGCATTAATGGAGAATGGAGTCGAAGATTCAACCAAGAACTGTACGAGCTGTATAGCGACACTGACCTAGAAAGAAAAGTTAATGTCCAACGACTTAGATGGTTGGGTCATGTTGAGCGAATGGAAAATATTGCTCCGGCTCGTAGTCTTCGAATCCAACCCGGAAGGACGTCACAGAAGAGGAAGCCGGCGACTCAGGTGGTAGAGGACCTGAACCAACTTGGCGTGCGAAACTGGAAACAGCTAGTTAGGGACCGAGCTGGCTGTAGATGTTTGTTGGTTGAGGCCTTGGTCCGACCTGGACTGTAGCGACACCATAAGTATGTAAGTAAAAAGGTCCGTTCTTTTACTTTTTGGGCAGTTTGTGCAAAAACTGTCAAAAATTGAGGAGTGGGGATGAAATTTTGTGATTTGCCCAAAAAGTAAACGAACGCTTTACAGGCAAAATCTGCCCAATGCACAAAATTATGTCAAACGTCAAAAAAATTCAATGTACTTCTTATGGTTTGACAGAATTTACACATTTGCCACAAGAAATTTTTGTAGCTAAATTCGGCAGGAAGGGGAAATATTTTTCTCCTTCAAAAGTGACAGATTTTAGTTTTTGTGGCAGTAAACGAACGCAAAAGTGGGAGTTTTGGGCAGCTTTGGGCAGTTTTGTGAGGTAAACGAACGGACCTAAAGTGTCCGACCGAAGCTTAGGCTTCGGCTTCGGTCGAAATCGGCCAAAAAACAACATTTGGCCAAACATTCGGCTTCGGTATAAAATAAACCGAAGTTTTAGCTGAAGCCGAAGAATTTGTTGCTTAATATCGACATCGTAGTAGGCGCCGAAAAAATCAATTTTTGAATTTTTGAAATTGTTGGACACACAAGTTTGTGTTTATTTATAGCGTTTTTTTTTTTTGGTAATCCGGAATTGTACACAGAACTGTCCGATTCCGGATTCCAAACGAACAGGCAAACACATTTTTTCGCTTCTAAGGGTTGAATGGTTGTGTATTTGTGAAACCTCATATGCAGAATTGCAGATGACATGACATTGTTTTTAATTTCGTTATTTGTAAACATGGCAGCGAGTACGTATATGCGAGTGTGTGCATGTATGCGTGATTCTGTTTTTGATTCTGACTTCAAATTCGGAATCGTTTTTCTGTTCTATTCAGAACAAGAACTGTCATCTTGTGCCAAGTGAACGAGTACAGAACTGTTCGGAACAGTTCCGGACGACCAAAAAAAAACGCTATTAGTGTTAAATCGTAGTAGGCGCTAGGGATGTCGAAATTCAAAAAAATATCGATATATATCGTATCGATATTTTTAAAAAATATCAATATCGGTTTTGATATTTATTTTAAAAAATATCGATATATCGATATATCGGTACAATATGAGTATGACAAAAAAAATAATTTTGCCTATTCTACTTCAAATTCAATCATCAACATTACTAGACTTATCAAGAGACATAATTTTAAATAAAATAAGAAGAACAACGATATAGCATTTGAGTAATTTTGAAATAAAATTGAGCACTTAATATTCAGGAATTTTTTGTTTGTATATTTGTATTAATAAATTTTCCTCCATCTCTTACATGCTTGACATTTGTTTGTTCAGGCATTTTGCACACAATGCTCGATCACTTTTTTCCGAGCGCGTCGGTTCGACTCCGAACACTCAGAATCAGTGCTCTGAACGATAAAAAAAACACAATTTTGAGTTTGGCAGTTTGTTGAGAATGTATTGTGTGCGAATGGTGAGACAAAGCACCATAGTTGAGAATGTGTTGTGTTTTCAAATTATTCATGTTATTGAGTGCAGTGTGTACTGTGTAGCATTCCTTTTGAAGATTTTTTTTTTTAACCATAAAAAATATCGAATTTTTATACCTTTTCGATACTCAGATTTTTATATCGATATATCGATACATCGAAAAATTAAATATCGTTCAAAAATATCAACAAATCCAGAAAAAATATCGATATATCGATATATCGATATTTTTTCGACATCCCTAGTAGGCGCGGAAAAAATCCATTTTTGAATTCTTCAAATTGCCATACACATTTTGTCAGTTGTCACATCGTTTGTACTTTTATTTTATTCGAAATGAGAATTCTTCGCTTTATTAAAACTTCGGCCGAAGGTTTTCTGTTAGCCTAATGTTCGGCTTCAGCGGAAAATCGAGCTTTGGTCGGACACTAGTGTCTGAAATTGATTCAAGATTCTGGAAGGAAGACATTTATTTTCACTTTGTGAACTCACTTACGGATCCGAGACTTGGGTGCTTAGCCAAATTCATTCTGAACTCTAAGCCACGTTCGAGAGAGCGATCAGGAACCGGCCCAGAAAGTCCTTTGCGGTACAATTCGTGGTATCCCCTAGGGCGGCAGACCAAATTTGCGTTGGAAGGATGGCGCAGACCAAGACACCCAAAGCCTTGGGGTGTGGATCTGGATGCCGTCAGCCAACAATCGGGAGACATGGAAGAACTTGCTGAAGTAGAACCGGACCGGATCATGGTTGGGGCGTAGATTAGAGAGAAACTTCATTTGGCAGGCCGACGTTAATTATGAATGTGAACCTCACGACACAATCTGCTAAGACAAGACAAATTCAGTGAACTCATGCTTGTGAGCCCGGACACAAATGAACGATGACTGACGAAATAATAAAGAAGATAATGTTGTCAATGCTGAGGATTTGGAAAGACCACTTCTGTAGACTGTATAACGGCGACGACAAACGAATTCCCTCCGTCAGGCAGAACCTTTCATCGGACACGATGATAGCCAACAATTCGGTGAAGTCGACCTAGAAGAAGTGAAAACGGCAATATCACGGCTGAAATCCAACAAAAGTCGCTGGAGGAGATAATCTATCTGCCGAGCTGTTCGAAGCAGCAGGCAACGATCTAGATAGGAGCATGCACCAAATCATGTGTAAGAATGCATGCCCGATGAATGGATCCTCAGCATTGTTTGCCCGATCCTGAAAAAGGGAGATCCTCTAAGCTGCACCAACTACAGAGGAATCAGCCTTCATCAAGATCTTCTCTGTCGTAATATGTGAACGTCTGAAGCCTTTCGTCAACAACTGATTGGTCCTTATCAATGTGGCTTCAGGCCAGGAAAGTCAACCATCGACCAAATTTTCACGTTGCGGCAGATCCTTGAAAAAACCTATGAACTCCAATTCGATACCTACCTACTTTTCATCGATCTTAATGCCGCGTTTGACAGCATCTATACACACAAACTCTATAGCTATGATAGTTTTGGCATCCCTGCCAAGCTCGTTCGGTTGTGCAAAATGACGATATAGAACTCACGCTGTGCCATCAAGATTGGCAACGAGCTTTTGTCAAAAAAGGATTCAGACAAGGCGATGCACTGTCATGCGATTTCTTTAATATCGTTCTTGAGAAGATAGTGCAAAACTCCACCGTCAACACCAGAGGCACTATCTTCCAAAAATCTGTTCAACTTCTCGCGTACGCCGACGATATTGATATAATGGGAAGAACACAGCTTGATGTCAATGGCGCCTTTGTGAGAATTGAGACAGAAGCGGCAAAAATGGGTGTAGCGGTAAATGAGCGAAAAACGAAGTATATGCTGTTTTCGACGAAGGACACCCAACACCAAAGGCTGGGACAGATCGTCACAATAGACGCATATGATTTCGAGGTGGTAGAGGAGTTTGTCTATCTAGGCTCCGCTATTAACACGCGCAATAAAACCGGCGATCAACTAAGGTAAAACTATACAACACCCTCATCATCCCAGTCCTGTTGTATGGTGCAGAAGCATGGACCTTGACAAAATAGGATGAATGTGCCTTAGGCTGTTTCTAGAGGAAAGTTCTTCGGGTCATCTTCGGCCCCGTGTGCATCGATGGAGAATGGAGAAGATTCAACAGCGAGCTTGACGGGTTGTACAACGATGCGGACCTAGAAAGAAGAGTCCAGGTCCAGCGACTCAGATGGCTTGGTCATTTGGAGTGGATTGATGGTATCAATTTGATACCACTGCTCCGGCACGGAAAGCCTTCAACATCATTCCCGCGAGGTACGTAAAGGTAGAGAAAGAACGCGACTCAGATGGCGCACTCAAGTGGAAGAAGATCTCAATAAACTTAGAGTGCAAAACTGGTGACAGCTAGCTGGGAGCTGGGCTGAGGGAGACTGTTGATTGCGGCTCAAGTTCATAACGGAATGTAGCACCACCTTAACCATAGACAGGCTTAAGGCATAAACTGAGACATTAGCGTTGAAATCGAACGAAAAATCGCTGTTGCCAATCGGGACTTCTTTGCCCTTACGAGTTCAGAGTTGACTGAATGCATCTAGCGGCTCGGTTGGAATGCAAAGGTGGTAGAGAACTTTTACCAACTTGGAGTTCGAAAGTGAAGGAAGCTCGCAAGGGACAGAAATGTTTGCAGAAGCTTGTTGGACGAGACCCTGGTTGGACCCTAACTGTAGCACCAACTGTAGCAAACTTGTTCAAAATAAAACTTTAGTTTTGCTGTATTAATTAAAGCGCTTGATGTTAGTTTATTGCTGGACATCGAATATTACGCTGTCTGGGGTTTTTACTGTTCATAACAAAAAGACCCTACATTTTAATCTTAAACTAAACCGTTTTGACTTAAAGAAATAATGTCCTCAATCTGTAGGACGGACTGAAGGACATCTGTATTTGTGCCATAAGTCATCCTTCAGTTTCCCAAAACCTTCCTACTTTTCACCGGAAAGTGGCGGCAAAAGACAACATCAAGCCTCACTTTTATCTTTTTTCTGCATGACCTGTCGCAATTGAGGAAATGAACTTTTGGGTTGTGGTGGATGTATTCGACTGCAAAGTTCAACGAATGGTTCAAAGAGCGTTTCCCGTGTCATAGCATTGACAGTGTAGTGTTTGATTTTTTCACGAGCACACCAACTATTCGCACGACTGAGCACGGACTCGCTGGGATCCGGCACCGGCGTCTCTGTTGACGTGCCGGCTCCCTCTGGATTACCACTTCCCGATCGTACATTGGCCAACACTATGACAGGAATCTCTCGTTTTTCCTTGTTTTTATCAATATCCGCTTTAATGTCGGCCAGTATGTCTAAACTTGCAGGAATACTAGGATTATAAACAAGAACATATCCATCGGGAAAGATCAAATAATGCGATGGTAATTTTTCTTTTTCCTGTAAACATAAGCTTAACATGAGTCATAGTGCGAATGTTATTCGTTCAATTTACTTGAAGTCCTGCTGTATCGAAGATTCGCATTGGTTCTCCTGATCCTCCTTTGTTGGTGTCAATTAGTGCCATGTAAATGTCTTCGATTGTTGGATGAATGTCCTAAGAATGCACAATTATCATCTTTTATGTGAATTGGGAAGAGTGTTGAATGCTCACAGATTCGGTTGTAACGTTTCCATAAATGAGTTGCTCCACCAACGATGTTTTGCCAACACCTTTCATGCCACAGATCAAAACTTTTCCACCTTTATGAGGTTTTGTTGACGACATCTTTTTACTTTCTGTATTTTGTATTCTTTCCGGAAAAATTGTTTATTGCAAGCAAGAAGCAAGATTACTTTTAAATTTGTATTTATCGAGTCGACGACTCACGGTTGTTTGACATGTATGACTTTTATTAGGCGTTTTTCTTTTTTACATCTGAACAGAGCTTGAACTGTCAAACGAAAAGTTGTGTTTCTTTTAGTTCAGAGTGAGCATCAAAGTTGTGTTACTTTTTTCGTTCAGAAGGCGTTTTTCTTTTTTAGTTCAGTGGTGCGTTTCTGTAACTCTTCTCAACTGGTTTTTTCTCAACTGGTAGAGAATGTGACGTCACTATGACGTCATTCTCAATTGAAGTGTTTCTGTAAGTGTGGTGAGTTGAGAATTCAATTCTCTACTAGTAGAGAAGTTTCTCGATTGCATTTTAGCATGTGAGAACTATCACAAGCAGTTGAGATGGCAACCGAGCAAGTAAGTATTATGTTGTTATCATATTATTATACATTATTATCTTATTATTTTATTAACTTTCATTAATTTATTGAATTATCTTATTAATTAATTTCAGAAAAAACTTGGCGGACGGGTGTCCAAAGCACAAAAAGCCAATTTACTGGAAAAAATGAAGGAGCACCGTGAATTGGCGTGCGGGCAGTTCTCCGGCGTTGACAGCGCCAAAAATAATAAAAGAATTTGGGAGGAGGTAGCCGTTGAGCTTAATGCTAATATAATTGGCGCAAATTTTAAGTCAGCCCTCGTTTAAGAAATAAAGTCTACTCTACTTAAAGCACTTCTAACTTTTCTTATTTTTAAACACTTTAAACGAGTCTTCTAACTAGATTGGACTTTAAACATAACGTTGTGTGAACTCGCCTAAATGTGACACATCAATAAATTGAATAAGTGAACTGTCATTTTACGCTTGCAGTTTTTATCGGTTTTTACTACATTTATCTCCCCAAAACAGGAAAAAATGTGATTATTTAGTGTTTGTATATTTAGGCCGTGTGCGAATTGGATGAATTGTGGTTAAAAAATAAAAATGGATGAATTTTTAACCACTACTGTCATTTTTTAACCTGCTCAGCAGCTAGTCAAATAATGCGAAGTGTCAAAATTTAACCAAACGTCAATTTTTAACCCATTTTTAACTGAATTCGCACACGGCCTTAGTTCTAATAAATGTTATGTTTTTCTTTGTGAAAATGTGTTTCAATAAATATCCAAATGATGTTCCAAATTGTTTTGTTTTTATTTGTCATAGTGAAGGTGGAATAGTGTGCTCTGAAATGGGTATAAAATATTCCTTTAGAACAGGAATAAATTTCCCTACAAGTGTAAGTTGTTTATTAGAACTCTCAAAAAAGGCAAATAGGTAATAAAATTAAAATCAAACAACGTACACACACAACTGCAAGAAGTGTCAAAAAACAAGCAGCAAATCCAGCTTGGTAGTCCCATGGTTCATATTTTTTTTTTACAAAAATGATAAATGAATATTTGAATTTAAATAAGAGGATGCACGAATTTGACAAACTCTTAGCTATGTTTTAACTTCAAAATCTTCGAAAATCTCAAAATCTTCTCGTTCAAAACTATACTTTAAAGAGTTAAACGAACGCTTTCTCCGTTTTAAAGTTAGACGACCACTTTAACGATAAAGTATACTTTAAGTCGTTTAAAAATAAGATAAAGTCGACCTTGAATCTAAAATTTGTTTTTAGAGTCGACTCCTACTTTAAAGTGGATTTAAAGTATACTTTAAATGTCTTAAAATTTGCGCCATTATATTTATAAGTTATTTGTTTTATTTATTTGTAATATGAAGTTATTTTAAGTTCTAATTTAACAATTTTCACAACAATAAGCACAAATCTTAATGTAAACAAACAAATTTTCTCAATCTCTTATGTCAAATTGTCAACTCAACACAAACTTCTCAATTGGTGAGTTTCTCGACTTACAGAAACACTTTTTTCTCAACGATAGAGTTTAGCCAGTAGAGTCGATGATACGTCACACTCAGTAGAGAACTTCTCAACCAAGTTACAGAAACGCACCACAGAGCTCCAAACTCTGAGTGTTCAGAGTTCGGCGGCGCGCTCAGAAAAAAGAGACCGAGCGTAATGAACGAAATGCTGAGCGCAAGCGTGTTTTTCTCAAAACAATTGAAATGGTGGTGGAAACAAGTCGCTCAGGCAAAGATGATTAGTTTTATTTTGAATAATTATTTAATTATTTTATTTTTAATGTTAATTTCAGCTTTCAAAAATACGAAGGGTCGATGTCTGAACTAAAAATGCTCAATTGCATTTCAAAATGAAATCTGAGCGTTCAGAAAATGTTCAGAGCTTCATTTGTTCAGAGCGTGTTCAGCAAGCTCTGAACACTCAGAGTTCGGAGCTCTGAACTAAAAAAGAAAAACGCCTATTATATACAAGGTCCGTTCTTTTACTTTTTGGGCAGTTTGTGTAAAAACTGTCAAAAATGGAGGAGTGGGGATGAAATTTTATGATTTGCCCAAAAAGTAAACGAACGCTTTACAGGCAAAATCTGCCCAATGCACAAAATTATGTCAAACGTCAAAAAAATTCAATGAACTTCTTATGGTTTGACAGAACTTACACAAACTGCCACAAGAAATTTTTGTAGCTAAAATCGGCAGGTAGGGGAAATATTTTCTCCTTCAAAAGTGACAGATTTTAGGATTAGTGGCAGTAAACGAACGCAAAAGTGGGAGTTTTGGGCAGCTTTGGGCAGTTTTATGAGGTAAACGAACGGACCTACATATACAATGGCCAGTTCCACTGAGATCTCATGTCGTTTTCCATTGGACGTCTAGAAGCATTCGGAAGAGTCCAGAAGTCTTCCGAAACCATTCCATTGGACTGACTTTGAAAGACAGAATTATTCTGAGAAGAACACAACTCTTCCATTTTGAAAACAGAAAGTGACCAAATAGCCGATGGAAAACTAAACTGAGTGAGAAATCGAATCCAAAATAACTTACTTCATCAAAACAGATCTGAAACAATATCAGTTCTCAGCTGAGATTTTTGTTCCTCTTAAAAAATCTCTGAGATCTCTCTGAGATGTTGCTAGGTGGAACTGGCCTATTTGCTGGATGAAAGATAGGCGTGTCCCAATTTATGAAATTTTGTTCGTCTGCGTTTTGCAAATGATATTTTTTTTGTGAAAAAGTTTGTATCATGGCAAATTACATAATTTCTTGTTTTTTTTTTCGAAAATTATAAATAACTGGGAACCATATGATTTTCGCAGATGTTATAACTAGCGTTCAGAGTGTAAAATCTTCGATGATGCTTTTAACCCCTTAAGTATTCTGAGTTAACCCTAAACGAACTCACTTGCTCTCAAACCTAAATGTCAAAACTCACAAAGCTGTCATTTTCTATTCTACAAAAACAGCGTGGTTTCTTTCGATTTTCTTCCTCTAGTTAATTGGTTTTGTTTGTCGGCTAAAATAAGATAATAAAAGTGAATTTTAAAAAGCGTGCTTTTCTTGAATACTATATTTTATTTTCATCATAAAACAAACTCAAGTCTCAAGACCAAAATGAGTCCCAAAGCAGTTAAAGGCCCCTTTAAAAAATTAAAAAACAAACCGAACAAGTTCAAGAAGGAAGTCAAGAAAAATCAACGTTTCTTCGCAAATGTGAAAAGTTTCGGCAGAAAAGGTAACCATGGCCGAGGTACTCACATCGACGAAGGCGATTTCGCTTATTACCTGGGCATCCTTGAAACACAACAAAGTAAAAGATTCCAGAGCACTGATGAGAAAGGTAAGTTTGTGTTGTTCGTGGTACGAACACGTGCTCACTGAAATGTTCTTCTTTCAACAGTGGCCATGGCCAACAATGTCATGCAAGAGACAAAAACAAAAGAAATTCATGTCTCGTCGAATCAAGTTGTAAGTCGTGTTCTGGAGAACGTTCTTGGCTATGCTGACGCCGAACATTTGGAAAGATTCTTTGATGTTTTTGGAGAGGGTATGCGTCCCCTCTGTTCTGACGATCATGCCAAACATGTTATCAACAAATTGCTCGAGATAGCATTCATTCGCGCTCGTGCAAAATCGGTTATTACCAAGGAGGATGAGAACGGCGTCAGTTCTGCCAAGAAACCCAGATTCGAAGAGGTCACTGAACTCAAGTTCAATTTGTCTCACAATTTCACCGATGAACATCGTGAAAAGTGTTCCGAATTTGTTTTGCGTATCAGCAAATTCTTGCTGAATAACTTGGAAGATTTCGCCGAAGACACAAATGCCAATTATTTGATTCGCACTGCTATGCTCAGCCTTGCTGGTATCTACATTCCCAGTCAAACTTACTATAAAGGAAAACTTGTTCCCAATGTTGACAAATACACAGGGCTTAAAATTTTACATCGCGTCGGGGAATTTGACCTATTGATGACAACATTCAATGTGTCCGATGAATGGCTTTCAGTTATGAACGAGTTTCCAGAGAGGTTTCAGATGTGGCCACAGTTCAAGGACTTCCCCTACAAATTTCGGACATCCGCATTAATCCAAACGATGTGCATTGTACTGAGTCATGCTAACAAGCCGGCATTCGAAAGCTTGGGAATGAAGTTGGTGAACGAATGCTTCGTTGGTGTTGAAGTACCAATGTCTTCTTACTACGACAATGATCCCCGCATGACAAATAATGTTGGCAATGGTGATAATGACGGAGAAGAAAAGAAATCCAATGGCAATGACGAAGAAGCCGACGCCGATGAAAACGAGAACGAAGCCGATGAACACAAAACCAAACTAGCGGCGGAGGAGGAAGACGATGACAGGCCATCCGTGTTCAAATCCGACGCTGGAGTTCGTCTTCTAGAAACACTGATATCTCTTGCAACTCCCAAACTCAAGACCGAAATTATAAAACTTTACGAAGGTCGTCTGTTGGCATTGGCTCTCGGAACGACGAGTACTTTTGCCGTCGAACGACTCATCAACTACGCCGACAAATCAAACTTTGAGCAATTGTTCGATGAAATCAGTCCGAATTTCGTGTTATTCTTCCAGAAAAACCAATCATCCGTAGTTGCGGCTATCACTGCTGTATGTCTTCGACTCAAGATGAAACAGGCCGCTTGTATTACAGCCCTACAAAATGCCTTGCACTGTACTGCAGCCCAAAGCAAGTCATTCTTTGCGTGCCTGACCAAATTGAAGCCAGTCGAAGTTTTGCCCTACGATCAGGAGACTTCTGTCTCGTTCTATGGATCTCTTATCATTCAAGATATCCTGCAGTTCAACAAGCCAATTTTGTTGGTCAATTCGATTTTGGAATCACCAATCAAATTTCTGGTTGAGGCTGAAAAGTCACTAAATGGAATCTATATTGCTGATGTCTTCCTAACAAGTCCGGCCATTGGCGAGAAGTCTCGCGAGAAATTTGTGAAACTTTTTGAGGGATTCTATATTGATCTTGCAGTCACACAATGTGGTTCGATACTTATTGAAAAATTTGTGAAAAGTTCAAACGACACAATCAAAGTGGCAATTGCCAAGGAGCTGGTCGCCAAGGATAACAAATTGAAGGGATCGAAATTCGGACGGATTATCTATAAAAGCTTGAGATTGGAAACCTTTAAGCTAAGTCCGGAGCAATGGAAGGCATCATTTAACGTAAAGGCTGAAGCTAAGACCGAGACTGAAACACAACCAGCCAAGGAGGAAGATGCTGCAGACGAAGAGAATGGTGTCGAGGAGTCACAAGAAGACACAAAGACGGTGACGACGCCTAAACCGGCAAAAAAGAACAAGAAAAGCAAGAAGAGGTCGGCTGAAGCTAAGACCGACACTGAAACAAAACCAGCCAAGGAGGAAGATGCTGCAGACGAAGAGAATGGTGTCGAGGAGTCACAAGAAGACACAAAGACGGTGACGACGCCTAAACCGGCAAAAAAGAACAAGAAAAGCAAGAAGAGGCCGGCTGAAGCTAAGACCGAGACTGAAACAAAACCAGCCAAGGAGGAAGATGCTGCAGACGAAGAGAATGGAGTCGAGGAGTCACAAGAAAACACCAAGACGGTGACGACGCCTAAACCGGCAAAAAAGAACAAGAAAAGCAAGAAGAGGCCAGCGTCGTAGATCTATTTTTTTTTCTTTTCTTGAACTTTGTTTGATTGTTTTCGAATTATAATTACATCATTTTTATGTGTAGAGACAAATTGTTTGTTCTTTTTTTCATTCTTTAAATCGGAACGACTACAAGCGGCATCAAAACAACTTGCAACATCAGTTTGTGTCTTACTGTATGGGAATTCTACTTACTTACTTAAGGTGGCGCCTTTGTATATGGATTTACCTAGCACTATCAAGAATGGTTTTCGAGCAAGCAAGCAGAGAACACACATTACAAACTAATGTAAAAAACTGTCAAACCAAGCAGAAAACCATTCTTGATATTACCTGGTAAATCCATATACAAAGGGTGGCGCTACAGCCCGGAGTGGCAGTGGACTACAAACCTCACCAGCCAGCTCGGTCCCAAGCTTGCTGCCTCCAGTTCTGTGCCGAGTTGGTTGAGGTCGTCTTCAACTTGGGGCCCTTTATGATGTTGCTGTCTACACTTCTAATATGACAGTTCCCTGTTGGCCTTAAGAGGCTTCAGTTCGTACTTTGTAACTTAGGTTTAACTCTAGGCCGTATGTGAATTGCGCCCAACGTGGGGCAGTTTCGCAACAAATTGGCGCCCAACGTCTTGATCAGTTTAGCTTAAGATTTATGTCTTAGTTTCAGTTTTTTTATGTTGTGTAAGTTGGAACCAAACTTACCACACCAAACCTAACAACAGGCGGACCTAGATAAATTGCGACGAGTCTTTGAAAATTCACAGTGACTGTGGTTCATGTGTGTTGAGTGTTTGTCTGTGGCTGTTTCAGGCCTTTGAAAGACACATATGTCTGCACCAGGAAGGTCTCTGACGTACCTAGGTGTATTGCGACGTGATCTTTCGGAGTGCTGTAGCGGTGGCAGCCTTCACGATTTGTATTGTGAATCCTTTTCCCATCCTTTCTATAACTATTTGTTTGCTTTTCTAATTCTTAATTTTCATTTTCCATCCCATTAGTGCGTCTTCATTACTTGGTTTTGGTGTTCATGTTTGACTTTACGTCGGAAATCGTTGCTCCACACCAATTCCTTTTTGTTTTTCGTTTGCCTCATCGTTTCATGTCTTCCAGCAAGGTCCTTGAGACAGTCTGGAATTGCGGGAACGATGAAGGAAACATTGTAATGTATTTGGTTTGTGTTCTAAATTTCCTTCAATTATCTTTATGTCAGAGGGGTCCGTAAGTCCATCTGACGTCCTTGTTTTTTTTAGAGATGGTCGTGAGTAGGCTCACACATTCTCACCTGAAAGACAGAAAGCCGACGCAAGCACCCCGAATGCTTATTGAAAAAAAATTACAGCCCAATTCTAAATATTCCCCGGGAATAGTACTCCCCGGGAGATGTGTTCTCCCCGCGAGGTCTCTCCCTTTATTCTGAATTCATCGGGAGATTATTTTTCCCTTCGAAAGCAGGAACAAAAATTCTGAATGTTCGAAACAGCTGTTTGGCAATATTTGTCATATGAGACGAGAGAAAAGAGCTGCCAGAAGTTATCAAAGGAGTGTATTTAATCCTTTGGTGTTACCAGAATGCCTGTGTACATTTGTTTTTTTTTACATTTTAATAAATCTCTTGGTTTTTTTGTTTCAAAAATGTTTAAGAGTTAATGAAAAAGTTCTTGTTGGGTGTGTCCTTACTCATTCATTAGGTTCTCATTATCATTAGAGACAAAAAACCGGTTGAAAAGTATTTTTCAGTTCTTCCAACTGTAAAATTGAACGCTTGTTTGCAATTTTTTCGCTGAGGGATCATACCAAACGGCAGGCTTTGGAAAAGACTTTAATGTTGGCTCATCCCATCCTTGTTTCAGTAGGGTGCTTAGTGAAGTCCTGGTGTAGCGGCACGTCTGAACTCACCTCTGCCACTCGGCTGAACGCAGCCGATGAAACCAACAAAACAACCAGGCTGAACGCAGCCGATGAAACCAACAAAACAACCACTGCCACTGAATGCCAGCTGTCATCGTCATCGTCATCATGATTGCCTTGTTCATTCTTTCTTCATCGGCGCTCAGATCAACTTAAAAAAATTAACTTTATATTCCGCCCTTAATACACACGCCATTTTGCGAAACGAAAATTTAATTTTACATTTGTGAAGCAATTAATAATTGTTAAATAAAGTCAATCCACACAATTTACATTATTTTCGGTGTTGTGATTTTACAAATCAAAGACGGAGCTCACGATCTAGTGAGCGTTTGGAATTGAATACCGACAAGCTTGATGTGCCTTCCGAGATTGGTCTAGTGTGCCCTATAAAAACCTGGTGTGACCTCCAAAACTGGTGACCCCGACGTGATCCGTCCAAAGCACGTCTCTGCTCCTCGGCAGCCCAGAAAAAACCACACAGCAACGCAATCTCCCAGAACATCGGCCCCGAATCGCCCGAGTAACAGCACAGTGCATAAAACATATATCGCAACGTGCACATTGCGAAAACACCGCTGCAGGCAACGGTACACAACATTCACACTCGTGCCTAGCAACATCATTACAGTCTTTGTTCTCATCGGCTAACGGCACCAACGAAAGAAGGACGCCATCTTAGAAGAAAATTCAAGAACACCATTCTCAGCAAATTTTTTTTTTTTTTTATTTATAGAGCGCTTCTCGCTTCAATTTTACTTTTGAATATATCTGTAGCGCTTATCGCAAACATCTTTTTTTTCACCTTACTTTGTTTTAAATAATTTTAGCATTCAACAAAAATAAAATTCACTTTTTTTAATAATTTTTTTTACAGCTGGTCGCTCGTTGGAATTGGAATGCAAGGCATGTCGGATGATGATGCGGGCTCGCAGCAGGGCTCGGGCGAACAACAGAACTCATCAGGCTTCGCCAGTGGTGCAGGGAGCGGTGCCAAGTAAGTGCGATATCTTTTAAAAATTTACCGTTTTGTCCAGAAAATCCGGACGTGTGGTTCAGGATTCTAGAGGTACAGTTCGCGGTAGGTAACGTCAGGGCGGATAATTCGAAATATTTTACGACACTCGGGTTGCTAGATACGCGTACGGTTAACTTATGCAAAGATATTATTCTGAATCCGCCCGCGAGCGGCTTGTACGATCATTTAAAAGTAAATATTCTCGCTCGCTTAATGGAATCGGAAGACGTTCGCTTGCAAAAATTATTGCACGAAACCGCGTTGGGGGACAAGAAACCCACTGAATGATTGCGAGATATGCGTGCCCTAGCCGGTAAGCAACTCCAAGAATCGGTTTTAAGGAGTTTGTGGTTGCAACGATTGCCATTAACGGTTCAAGCCATTTTAACGTGTTCAACAGACAGTTTAGATGTTCTCGCTCAGACAGCGGATAGGATCGTGAGTTTAGTGCCAAATTCTAATGAAGCCTTTTCCTTAACCAACGCAAACATCCCTCGTGTGTCGGGTCAATCCTCCGAGTCAGTTAAAAATGCGATTTCGCCTTTCGAGGAATTGCAACTAGAGGTTGCAATCGTCGTCGACAGGTTAATCAGCGTTCTGACAGAGGCAGATCATCATCTCCGCGACCCAATTTTAGTCGCGGTCGGTTCAATCAGCAATTGTGCTGGTATCATCGCCGTTTTGGCAACCGAGCTCTCAAATGCGAACCACCGTGCAGTTTCGCACGTCGAAATCGAAACTTTTCGGAAAACTAAATGCCCAATCGTTAGCGGCTTGCGATATGGGCTTTTCATTTTCAAACTGCCGCCTATTCATTCAAGATGCAGCAAATAAATTGACTTTTCTCGTTGATTCCGGGGTGGACGTCTCGGTTGTTCCCGCGACCGCGGCAATCCGTAGACGCCACCCCAAGTCTAACTGCCTCTTTGCGGCCAATGGCTCCGCAGTGTCAACGTACGGTCGCATACGACTTTTGTTAGACCTGGGTCTACGCCGTAAATTTTCTTGGGTTTTCATTTACGCAAATGTAAACAAACCCATCCTAGGTGCAGACTTCCTGAGGAATTTCGGACTTCTGGTGGACTTGAAGAACGGTCGGCTTGTTGATCTCAATCCAATTCACTTTCGTTAGGTAAACTCAAACAAGATGCAACGCAAACCCTATCTGTTTTAGCTCAAGGCTCCGTTGATGAAAAAATTCATAATTTAATTAAACGACACAACATAGTGTCCAAAGAAAATGTTTTTATACGCCCCGTGCAGCACGACGTTAACCACGTCATCCTCACCGGCTCCACGCGACCCATTAATTGCGAGCCTCGGCGTCTTCCTCCGGACAAACTTGAGGTCGCCAAAAAAGAATTTGATTTCCTTTTGCAGCAAGGCATTTGCAGGCCAAGCAGTAGTCCCTGGGCCACACCCTTGCACCTCGTGCGCAAGAAAAATGGAGAGTGGAAACCGTGTGGAGACTATCGGTTGCTCAACGCGGCTACGATACCCGATAGTTATCCCATCTCACACATCCAAGATTTCGATCATCAACTCCATGGCCAAACGGTCTTTTCCACCATCGACCTAGTACGTGCTTATCATCAAATTCCCATTGACGAGGCCGACATTCCCAAGACGGCAATTACCACTCCGTTTGGACTTTTTGAGTTCACCAGACTGACATTTGGTCTGAGGAACGCCTCCCAAACGTTTCAGCGCTTCATGCATTCCATCCTAAGAGACCTCCCGTTTTGTTTCATCTACATTGATGATATCTTGGTCGCTTCCAGAGATTTGAACGAACATCTCCACCATCTCGAAATTCTTTTTCATCGCCTAGAGAGGTATGGTCTCGTGATAAACACGGAAAAGTGTAATTTTGCCAAAAGCAATGTCACATTTCTCGGACACCTTATTTCGGCTGACGGTGTAAGGCCATCTCCCGACAGAGCGGAAGCGATCGCAAATTATAAACTCCCTAAGATTGTGTCCGAGCTAAGGCGGTTTCTAGGCATGTTGAACTTCTACCGCCGATTTATCTCAAACGCAGCTCACATACTTTTTCCATTGACCGAATTGCTAAAAGGTAAAAAGAAAAGAAATGATAAAACAACAATCGAATGGTCATCCGAGACTACCAAGGCATTTCAGAGCTGCAAGGAGGCACTTTGTCAGGCAGCCCTTTTGGCATTTCCTATTCCAGACACGAAATATTCTCTTTGTGTAGATGCGTCAGATCTCGCGGTTGGCGGTGTATTGCAACAATGGAATAAAGGGGCTTGGCAGCCACTTTCCTTTTTCTCAGTTAAACTCAATCGTGCTCAAAGCGGCTACAGCACATATGATCGAGAACTATTAGCTGTCTACCTTTCCGTCAAACATTTTCGCCACTTCCTCGAAGCACGACCTTTCACAATTTTCACCGATCACAAGCCTCTGACCTTCGCTTTTCGGCAAAAGCCTTCCAAAGCCACTCCTCGCCAGCTCCGGCATCTCGACCTGATCGGCCAATTTTCAACGGACATTCAATACATCCCCGGCGCAGAAAATATTGTTGCCGACACACTCTCGCGGCTTGAAGAGATTGTTTTACCCACGCAAATCGACTATCAAGCCATCGCGAAGGCCCAAGTCAATGACCAAGAGCTGCGTGATTTGCGCTCTTCTGACTCGTCTTTGCGTTTCGAAAACCTAGCGATCCCCGGTTCAACGGTATCTATTGTATGTGATACTTCATGCAAGCTTCCACGGCCATTCATTCCTGAGCAGTTTCGAAAATCGATTTTCGAAACTATCCACGGGCTGGATCATCAAGGTGTTCGGTCTTCAGTCAAAACAATGTCGCGGAAGTTTATCTGGCCCGGAATAAACAAGGATTGCCGTAGTTGGGCAAGGGCTTGCATACCCTGCCAAAAATCAAAAATTTCGAAACACTTCCGAAGTCCATTCGGGAATTTTCCTCCGGCCACCAAGCGTTTCGATGAAATTCACATCGACCTAGTAGGGCCCCTTGCACCTTCCGAAGGTTTTCGATATTTGCTCACGGTGATCGATAGATACACTAGGTGGCCGGAAGCAATTCCAATTCAAGACATTACAGCGGAAACAGTCGCGAATGCGCTGTTCACAAATTGGTTTTCGCGTTACGGTATTCCGTCCGTTGTCGTCACGGACCAAGGTTCGCAATTTGAATCCGGTTTATGCAATGAACTTTGCAAACGACTTGGCATTGAACATCATCGTACCACAGCTTACAATCCCAAAGCAAACGGTTTCTTAGAGCGTTGGCACCGTACACTCAAAGCAGCTCTTAAGTGCCAGAATGATTTGCAATGGTCTAGGAGGCTTCCACACGTTTTACTGGGACTTAGGGCAACGTATCGGGAAGAATTCAAGGCTAGCGCAGCTGAGTTAGTGTTCGGCCAAAACATTCGTCTGCCATCAGATTTTCTCGTGACCAATAATTCAACAGTTCCGCAGTCTGACTTCGTCAAGGAATTGTATCGATATTTCGATTCCGTTCGCCACTCCGCGCCTACACGTCATTGTATTCAAAAACCTTTTGTATTTAAAGAACTCAAACATTGCTCTCGTGTTTTCGTAAGGGTCGATTCGGTGCGCAGGCCTCTGCAACAACCCTACGACGGGCCATTCGAACAGGGTGCCTTGTTTTGCGCCCAGGCAGATATCGTTGATTACAGCTCCCTGCACTCAACTGGCGGGGGAGTGATGTAGCGGCACGTCTGAACTCACCTCTGCCACTCGGCTGAACGCAGCCGATGAAACCAACAAAACAACCAGGCTGAACGCAGCCGATGAAACCAACAAAACAACCACTGCCACTGAATGCCAGCTGTCATCGTCATCATGATTGCCTTGTTCATTCTTTCTTCATCGGCGCTCAGATCAACTTAAAAAAAATTGGCGCAAAATTATAGTCCGCTAATGAACAACTTTAGTGTGATACTAGCTTAAAATGACGTTTCAGACATGACTCAAATGTCATTTTAAGCTTAGGCCGTGTGCGAATTCAGTTAAAAATGGGTTAAAAATTGACGTTTGGTTAAATTTTGACACTTCACATAATTTGACTAGCTGCTGAGCAGGTTAAAATATGACAGTAGTGGTTAAAAATTCATCCATTTTTATTTTTTAACCACAATTCATCCAATTCGCACACCGCCTTAGTATCACACTAAAGTTGTTCATTAGCGACTATAATTTTGCGCCATTAACTTTATATTCCGCCCTTAATACACACGCCATTTTGCGAAACGAAAATTTAATTTTACATTTGTGAAGCAATTAATAATTGTTAAATAAAGTCAATCCACACAATTTACATTATTTTCGGTGTTGTGATTTTACAAATCAAAGACGGAGCTCACGATCTAGTGAGCGTTTGGAATTGAATACCGACAGGCTTGATGTGCCTTCCGAGATTGGTCTGGTGTGCCCTATAAAAACCTGGTGTGCCCTCCAAACTGGAAGAGCAGCTTTGTCAACAATGGATACAAATATGTCAAACAGCCGCAGATAAAAGAAATATTGCGTTGGCGTTTTACACAACTTTCCTCCACAAAACTGTAAGGCTTCTTTGGCCTGCTCTGGAACACAGAGGAGGTATACCTAGAGTCGCAACTCAAGGCATTGATATGGAATTACACAGATTCACGGACACAAGAAAAGAGAGTAAACACAAAAATTTTTGGACGGTGATTTTTAAAAAAAGAGACCAAGTTGCGACTCTCGGTAATACCTCCTCTATGCACTAGAATCCGCAGGCAACATCTCCATTAAATTCTGCAACATTTGCAGCTGTGACTTATTAGGTGTTTTAGACCTATAAAATTATTAAAATTTAAATTTATTTTCGATGCAAAATCAAAAACTTCCACTTTCGTTTATAATTCTCCAACAAATTTACGGGGAATGATTCGACGGGAGACGAGTAAAAATTTTCCCTATTTCTTACATTTAGAATGAATTTTTTTCCCTTTTCGAAGATTGGGAAATTTAAAAAGGAAATCATTTCCCGGAGACTATTTGATGTTTTGTTTGTAATAAGGTAGTAGGGAGAAGGGAACAAACTCTCGGGGAATTGGTTTTTAGAATCGGGCTGAATAAATTCTATCGAATAGTTTTGTGTTACCTTTACGTTTTTTTTATATCTGGGAAGAGTTTTCGAACTAACGAAAACCCTAATTTAGATAGGAAAAAATGGATAGTCCCTAAGGAACTATAGTTTAACTTTATTTTCGATAGTCGGAAATTAATTTTTAGACATTCAGCCCGATTCTAAAAACCAATTCCCCGGGAGTTTGTTCCTTTTTCCCTACTCTCTTATTACAAACAAAAAGTCTTCGGGAAATTATTTCCTTTTTAAATTTCCCAAACTTCGAAAAATGGAAAAAAATGCCAAAAACAGGGAAAATATTTACTCGTCTCCCGCCGAATCATTCCCCGAAAATTTGTTGGAGAATTATGAACGAAAATGGAAGTTTTTGTTATTGCATTGAACATAAATTTAAATTTTAATAATTTTATAGGTCTAAAACACCTTATAAGTCACAGTTGCAAATGTTGTAGAATTTAATGGAGATGTCACCTGCGGATTCCAGAGCATAGAGGAGGTACTACCTAGAGTCGCAACTCTAGGTAATACTCCCCAAGTATTGTCAAGAATTGACAATTGATTTGGTTATATACTCTTCGAGTAGGACACAGAGATAATTAAAGGTTTTGTGGACCGCAAAGGGACCTAAAAGCTTTCGTCTTAAAATAATAGAAACAAGAGAATAGGAATTGCAATTAGTGTCTATAATTTCGGAAATTCACAATACTTTAAAAAATAGACTGGCGATAATTTCGATCTTCATGTCATCGTCCCGCAAGTCCAGCTCGGTTAGGTCCTTAAGCAGATGCTGATTGGAACTCGCCGGACAGAACTCGTTGGTTGTAGATATTCGAAGTGTACGGTTCGAAGGACTCGTCGCAGTGGATGCTGTTGGCTTAGGAGCTACGAGCACTCCATGCTTGACTATTTTCTCCTTCAGAGCGGCCAGTTCGCAACTGGCTTGCAGAGCTCCTGATCCTAAGCGCCTTTACTTTCTAACGGATGACGCATAGTAATTAAAGCATCAGTCATAACTTGGACTCCAATTCCAATTGCACGATGTCGCATATTGGATTCCTTAGCCTCCAGCACTGGATAATAGTTGAAATCAATGATTTTGTTGATTTTTTTCGTCACTATTTTGGTGACTTCTTTGAGCTTCTAGAAATCGTATTTCTTCTGTGGCGTGACAAAAGCATTCAAAGCGATTTCATCTGGAGGTCTGGGGCTGAATAAGTGAATACTCGATAATTTCTGTGCACAGATTACTTAATCGAGTGACAAGTAACCTCTTAAGGAGTCCTATGCCGCCAACATCAAGTATCGAAGACCAGTGGCAACATTGCCAGAATGCAGTTAGAGATGCCGCCTCTAATGTGCTGGGTTTCACACAGCCACCAAAACGAAACCCCTGGTTTGACGAAGAATGCAGGCAGGCCCATGCAGCCAAGCAGGAGGCATACAAAGCGGCGCTGCAAAGAAGGACAAGAGCTGCTCGTGAGCTCTACGAGCAAAAGAGGAGAGAAGAACGCCGGCTTCTCAGGAGAAAAAAGAGAGAGCATGAGAAGCGTCAGATCGAAGATGTTGAGAGAGCTAACAGCAGGAATGAAGTTCGGAGGTTTTATCGGAAGGTAAAACAGCTGGCTCAAGGTCATCGAGCAAGAACCGAAGCCTGCAGAGATCAACAAGGGAACATCATAGTAGAACCGCAGTCAGTGCTGGGGATTTGGAAAGACCACTTCTGTAGACTGTATAACGGCGACGACGAACAAAACCCCGCCGTCAGACAGGAGCCTTTTATCATACACGATGACAGCCAACAATTCCGTGAACCCAACCTAGAAGAAGTGAAAACAGCAATATCACGGCTGAAATCCAACAAAGCCGCAGGAGCAGATGGTCTAGCTGCCGAGCTGTTCAAAGCCGCAGGCGACGAGCTAGATAGGAGCATGCACCAAATCATCTGTAAGATATGGTCGGAGGAACGCATGCCCGATGAATGGAACCTCAGCATTGTTTGCCCGATCCTGAAAAAAGGAGATCCTCTAAACTGCACCAACAACAGAGGAATAAGTCTGCTTAACATCGCCTACAAGATCCTCTCTGCCATAATATGTGAACGTCTGAAGCCTTTCGTCAACAATCTGATTGGTCCTTATCAATGTGGCTTCAGGCCAGGAAAGTCTACCATCGACCAAATTTTCACGTTGCAGCAGATCCTGGAAAAAACCTATGAACTCCAAATCGATACCCACCACCTCTTCATTGATTTTAAGGCCGCGTATGACAGCATCTACAGAGACGAACTGTATAAAGCTATGTCTAGCTTTGGCATCCCTGTCAAGCTCGTTCGCTTGTGCAAAATGACGATGGAGAACTCACGCTGCTCTATCAAGGTTGGCAATGAGCTTACGGAATCATTCGACGTCAAAAAAGGATTCAGACAAGGCGATGCACTGTCGTGCGATTTCTTTAACATCGTTCTTGAGAAGATAGTCCAAAACTCCACCGTCAACACCAGAGGCACTATCTTCTATAAATCTTCAACTTCTCGCGTACGCCGACGATATTGATATAATGGGAAGAACACAGCGTGATGTCAATGGCGCCTTTGTGAGGATTGAGACAGAAGCGGCAAAAATGGGTTTAGCGGTAAATGAGGGAAAAACGAAGTACATGCTGTCTTCGAGTAAGGACACCCAACATCGACGGCTCGGACAGAACGTCATAATAGACGCATACAACTTCGAGGTAGTTAAGGAGTTTGTCTACCTAGGCTCCGCTATCAACACGGACAATAACACCAGCGCTGAGATAAGACGAAGAATTACTCTTGCTAATCGCTGTTTCTTTGGGCTAAGAAAGCAACTGAGTGGAAAAGCCCTCTCTCGAGCAACTAAGGTTAAACTGTACAACACCCTCATCATCCCTGTCCTGCTGTATGGTGCAGAAGCATGGACCCTAACAAAATCGGATGAATGTGCCTTAGGCTGTTTCGAGAGGAAAATTCTTCGGGTCATCTTTGGCCCCGTGTGCATTGATGGGGAATGGAGAAGGAGATACAACAGCGAACTTTACGGGTTGTACAACGACGTGAACTTAGCCAGAAGGGTCAAGGTCCAGAGACTCAGATAGCTCGGTCATTTAGAGCGCATGGACACCAATGCTCCGGCCCGGAAAGTCTTCGACACTATTCCCGAGGGACGCAGAAGGAGAGGAAGACCGCGACTCAGGTGGCGCACACAAGTGGAAGAGGACCTCAATCAACTTGGAGTACAAAACTGGAGACAGCTAGCTAGGGACCGAGCTGGTTGGCGGAGACTGTTGATTGAGGCCCAAGTCCACAATGGACTGTAGCGCCACCTTAAGTAAGTAAGATTACTGAATTTGATTGTTCCAATAGTTTGTTGATTTGATTTTTATTTTACAAACTGACAATCAGCCCGATTCTAAAAACCAATTCCCCGGGAGTTTGTTCCCTTTTCCCTGCTCTCTTATTACAAACAAAAAGTCTTCGGGAAATTATTTCCTTTTTAAATTTCCCAATCTTCGAAAAATGGAAAAAAATTCTCCGGGGAAAAGGAGGTATTCTTAATGCCAAAAATAGGGAAAATTTTTACTCTTCTCCCGCCTAATCATTCCCCGGAAATTTGTTGGAGAATTTAAACGAAAATGGAAGTTTTTGTTATTGCATAGAACATAAATTTAAATTTAAATAATTTTATAGGTCTAAAACACCTTATAAGTCACAGCTGCAAATGTTGTAGAATTTACTGGAGATGTCGCCTGCAGATTCCAGAGCATAGAGGAGGTATAACCTAAAGTCTCAACTCTAGGTAATACTGTGCCAAGTATTGTCAAGAATAGACAATTGATTTGGTTGTATGCTCTTCGAGTAGTACACAGAGGGAATGAAAGGTTTTGTGGACCTCAAAGGGACCTTAAAGCTGTCCTCTTAAAATAAAAGAAACAAAAGAATAGGAATTGCAATTAGTGTCTATAATTTCGGAAATGCACAATACTTTAGAAAATCGACTGGCTATAATTTCGTTCTTCATGTCATCGTCTCACAAGTCCAGCTCAGTTAGGTCCTTAAGCAGATGCTGATTAGAACTCGCCGGACAGAACTCGTCGGTTGTACATATTCGAAGTGTACGGTTCGAAGGATTCGCTGTCGCAGTCGATGCTGTTGGCTTAGGAGCCACGAGCACTCGAGCTTGACGATTTTCTCCTTCAGAGGAGGAACAGAAAAAGACTTTTTAGCTGGTTCACACGATCCTATCAGTATATCCAACAAGTAGTTAAATGCAATTTTGTTGACTCTGAAATATTTTTGAAACCTAAAAGGAAAAAGGATTATTGAGTTCTTGTAGAAAAACAAAAAAGAACAAAAATACACACAGGCATTGTGGCAACTCCAAAGGATTGAATGCATCCCTTAAAGATTTTTGAGGAATTTTGACATCTTATATAAAGAGATGTCCTTATGCTCTGTACCAATTTTCAGCTCTATGCGAATTTTGTACAGGGCTTAGGAGCTAATTATAAAAAACTCGAAATTTTGAGTTTTGACCAAATTATGTTTTTTTTATGACAGCTTAAAAAAAAACAAAAATGTTTTTTTATAGAAAACCACATAACCTACATGTCTTTCATAGAAATTTTTTCAATCGGACTCACCGTTTAAGAGTAATACGCAAAAAACCGTTATTTTCGACATTTGACACATTTTAAAATCGCAATATTTTCTAAACCCTTGCTCGTAGGAAAAAAAGTGTCATAATGTTTTTTTTTAGAGAATTACAAGGCGTATAAGCCTTTCATATACTTTTTTTTGATAGCTTCCCCCGTTTCAAAGATATGTATGAAAAACAACATTTTCGACATTTGACCTTGAATAACTTTAAATGCGCACATGGGATTTTTGGGGACTTTTGACATTTTACTTTAATCGATGTTCTAATGCTATGTACCAATTTTCAGCTCTATGCGAGTTATTTCTGGGTTTGGGCTTTTTTATGTTTAATTTGTCTGGACTATTAAAATTTATTTCAAATGCCAAATAAAGCAAAGCAGCTGTTTCGAACATTCATAATTTCCTTTCCCGCTTTCGAAGGGAAAAATAATCTCCCGGAGAATTAAGAATAAGGGAAACTACTCCCCGGGAGAACACATCTCCCGGGGAGTACTATTCCCGGGGAATATTTAGAATTGGGTTGAATTTAATTGAAACATTCAGTTATATTAGGTGACAAAAATATGCAATAAGATTTAACTAGGTTCAAGTAAGTGGTGTGCTTGCGTTTCGTAGTGTTACGCAATGTGACTCCAAACGGAAGCTGTAGTTCAAACATGCTGAACATTTGCTTTGTCTGACAGCTTAACAACCATAAAACAGTCAACACACAAACTTCATTTGTTTTAAAGGGATGATGTTGAACACGTAGAGCAAATTTTAAGTCCAATTTTAAGAGTAGTTGTTTTTGAACAATCAACTTTAAAAACTTTATTGAGATATAAAGAATATAAAAGAATATATTAGATAAATTATATTCAGCCCGATTCTAAAAACCAATTCCCCGAGAGTTTGTTCCCTTCTCCCTACTCTCTTATTACAAACAAAAAGTCTGCGGAAAATTATTTCCTTTTTAAATTTCCCAATCTTCGAAAAAGGGAAAACATTGACTTACTAAGTCAAAAAATTCTCCGGAAAAAAAGGAGGCATTCTAAATGTAAGAAATAGGGAAACATTTTACTCGTCTCCCGTCGAATCATTCCCCGGAAATTTGTTGGAGAATTATAAATGAAAGTGGAAGGTTTTGTTTTTTGCATTAATTTTTTAATTTAAATTTTAATAATTTCATAGGTTTAAAACACCTAATAAGTCACAGCTGCAAATGTTGCAGAATTTAATGGAGATGTCGCCTGCGGATTCCAGAGCATATAGGAGGTGTTACCTAGAGTCGCAACTCGTTCTCTTTTTTTAAAAAGCACCGTCCAAAAAATTTTGTGTTCACTCTCTTTTCTTGTGTCCGTGAATCTTTGTTATTCTATATCAATGCAAATGTATTGGTGCCTTCCTATTTGAAATGCATTGAGAAACCTACACATTGTCATTGAAATGGACATTTTATCAAATTTAATTTTTATGTCGAAAGAGAGCAAAATGCCTTGAGGTATCAGTATCAGGTATACCTCCTCTGTGTTCCAGAGCAGGCCAAAGGAAGAAGCCTTACAGTTTTGTGGAGGAAAGTTGTGTTTAATGTAAAACGCCAAAGCAACAATTCTTTTATCTGCGGTAGTGATCGTTAAACATCGATAGTCAGGGACTTCGATAGTATCGATAGTTTAAAAAAAAACTATCGATACTATCGATAGACTATCGATAGTTTCCTTTGAAACAACTTTTAGCCATTGGAACCACAAAAATAAGGTTAAAAAATTATATGGGTCTTCAAGATCACTAAAAATGGGGAAATGCACTATCTGGCGCACAAACTTGCATTTGTATTGCAGATAAAACTTATAAAATAGGTTCCTTATATTCTGTAAAGCACAAACTTTGTGTGAAATCGTTTGATTGGGTTGGCTACGAAAGACCGCAGATTAAAATCTTGATCACAAAATCTCGCAAACTAAAATCTTTTTTCTTAGAATCCCGCAGTCACAAAATTTCGCTTCCTCAATTTTAAAATTTCACAGACTAACATCCTGAAATTTGAAATCTCGCATTTAAAATAAAATATTTATTTATTCGCGCGCGCGAGATAGTGAAAGACTTTTTTTTACACAAGTGAGATTTTTTCAAAAAATGAGTGATTTCGTGTTTCGAGATTTTAAAAATGCGTGATTTAGAAAGAAAATATTTTAAGAATGCTGGATTTTGTAATGCGAGATTTTTTTCAAATTTGCGAGATTTTGTTAAAAGTGATTTAGGTCTGCGGTCAAAAGTAGTGCTCTCATTTGATTCACTTTAGAGGAACATGACATTTCTAAAAAGAAAGTATTAACTAAAAAAAAAAGCAATATTCCCAAAAAGGTAATCAAAAACAAAAATCGTGGATCAATAAAAAGCAAAGAGACAATTTTCACAAAATTGACGAATTTAAGGGAATAAGAACAAATTAATTGCTTTCGTTTAATAAACAAAAAATTATACCATTTTATTATTATAAATAATGGTAGATATTACCATTGTATTTATAACTAAACGTTTGTTGGTTTTGATACCTGCAGCGCTACTTGTTGCTTGTCACGGTAAGAATACTATGGAAAAGGAAGTTAAAATACAATGATACTGCTCATGTATAGTGAAGTGTCTATTTGCTTGTTGTTCTAGAGAAAGAATACTTTTTTTACTGGAAATGCAAACTATCGATAGTATTTTCAAAACTATCAATACATTCGATAGTTTTTTACTATCGATACTATCGATAGACTATAGATGTTTAACGATCCCTAATCTGCGGCTGTTTGACATATTTGTATCCATTGTTGACAAAGCTGCTCTTCCAGGACTTCACTAAGCACCTTACTGAAACAAGGATGGGATGAGCCAACATTAAAGTCTTTTCTAACGCCTGCCGTTTGGTATGGTCCCTCAGCGAAAAAACGCAAACAAGCGTTCAATTGAAAGAACTGAAAAACACTTTTCAACTGGTTTATTGTCTCTTATGACAATGAGAACCTAATGTAATGAGTAATAACACACCCAACAAGAACTTTTTCATAAACTTTAACATTTTCGAAATATTAAAAACACGACATTTATTAAAAATGTAAAAAAAAGCAAATGTACACACAGCCATTCTGGCAACTCCAAAGGATTAAATACACTCCTTTGATAGCTTCTGGCAGCTCTTTCCTCTCGTTTCATATGACAAATAATGCCAAAAAGCTGTTTCGAACATTCAGAATTTTTGTTCCCGCTTTCGAAGGGAAAAATAATCTCCCGAGGAATTCAAAATAAGGGAAAGAACTCCCTGGGAGAGCACATCTCCCGGGGAGTACTATTCCCGGGGAATATTTAGAATTGGGCTGATTAGTTTTTTGATTAGGGATTTGATTAAACATTTTGATAGTTTTTTTTTTATTGTGATTTAGTAAGTGTTAAAGTTAGGTTTATTTGTAAGTTTTGTTTATTTATTTATATTTAAGTGTTACAAAATTATTTATTTATTACTTATTTATTTGTTAGGTGTTAGTTATATACCTACTTTTTTTTGTTATTTATTTATTTATTTATTTATTTATTTATTGCTTTTGTTATAATTGTATATTTATTAAACATAAAGCCGAAAGCCCTGGTAGCTAGTGCTTTACTTGTATTATATTCATTTATGTATAGTTTAATAAATTATAATAATAATTAAATTGTTTTTTTTTTATATATATATTTATTATTCATCTATTTATTTATACATTTGTTTTTGATTATATTTATTTATTTTGGTGTCAGGTTTTGCTTACCCTGCGGCCACACGAGCAAGTTCTGGCCAGCAAGTAGCGTACATATATTATTTGTCAAATCTCTATCGGTGTACTTGGTGTGACGTATGTGGTAAAAAACTTGCTAGTCAACTTGCCAGCAAGTTCTAATTTTTTTTTCATTTCAAGGATTTTTTAGAAGGTTACCTGCTTTTAAAATTCAATTTTGAATTTCGAAGATGTCGCCAATAAAAAAATAAATTAAAATCCTCGCTTCAACTAATATTAGCCGTGTTTTTTTTCACTACCCAGTAGCCAGCACAGCAAAATTTCCCTTGGCAAACAAAAACAATTTGGATTACAGTCGATAAAAAGGCCGGTAAAAAAAATGACAGTTGTGCCGGCGATAGAACTTTCAATTATTGAAATGAAGATAGCGCTGACAGCGTTGAAAAGAATTATTTTGCTACGCAAATCTAATGAAATAGCTTCTCTGAACTCACTTAGATTGTAGTATTTGCTAATTTTTGTAATCCGAGACGCAACCCTCAGGTCCATCTTGCCATACAAATTGAATTTGACAGATAAAGTGAGTTGGAGCGTTTTATTCGCACTTGATTACTTTACTGGCTACTGAGTAGTGAAAAAAACACGACCATTCTAATTTAATTTTGTTCATTTTGATAAATTTGGCAAAACCTGTCAAATTACTTGCCCGTTTTACTTGCTCGTTACTGGCTCGAAAATTCGCAAGCCAGTTGACTGGCCAGTACTAGAGCCAGTACTAAAAGTTTAAATGTGTGAGTAACCCTGCGGCCACACGAGCAAGTTCTGGTCAGCAAGTAGCGTACATATATTATTTGTCAAATCTCTATCGGTGTACTTGGTGTGACGTAGGTGGCAAAAAACTTGCTAGTCAACTTGCCAGCAAGTACACATATTTTTTACAAGCTTACCTGCTTTTAACGTCCAATTTTGAATTTCCAAGATGTCGCCAGCAAAAATAGAAATAAAAATCACGTTTCAACAAATTTTCTAATTTAATTTTGTTCATTTTGATATATTTGGCAAAACCTGTCAAATTACTTGCCGATTTACTTGCTCGTTTTACTGGCTGGAAAATTTGCTAGCCAGTTGACCAGCCAGTACTAAAGCAAGTACTAAAAGTTTGAATGTGTGAGTAAAACATTTGATTGTATGCCAACTTGCTAGCCAGAACTTGCTCGTGTGGCCGCCGGGTAAGTTCTCTTTTTGACACATCCTCACACTTTCAAGAATCAACACGAAATGATGTTCGCCAATTATGTGTTTGCGAATTGCGTCATTCCCTACACGGCAAATTGGCGAACTTCATTTCGTGTTGCTGTTGATTCTTGAAAGTGTGAGGATGTGTCAAAAGAATAAGCAAGGCATTGCGCTTTTATCTCATAGACAAAATGAGATTTTTTCGCGAACATCTTCCTACAAACAACAAAACAGACGAACACGAGAAAATCGAAAACAGTGAACAATCCCCTACAGCCTACACGACGAATTTAATGTGCGCACGAGCACGTTCGGTAAACATGGGTCGTTTAAGGTAGCCTTAAACGACAAACACGTTTGCCGAACATGCTCGTTTGCATGTCGGCCCTACACGACAAATTGGCGAACTTGATTTCATGTTGATTCTTGAAAGTGTGAGGATATGTCAAAAGGAGAAACAAGTCATTGCGCTTATGGTTATCTCATAGACAAAATGAGATTTGTTCGCGAACATCTTCCTACAAACAACAAAACGGACGAACACGAGAAAATCGAAAACAGCGAATAATCCCCTACACGATCGAATTTATTGCGCGCACGAGCACGTTCGGTAAACGTGTCGTTTAGGGCTACCTTTAAGTTGAACTACTCAGTGAACACCTAATCCAGGCTACTTCGACATATTTGGATTTCAAACCGTTAATGAACGGTTTATCCGACAGGAAAGAAGTTCGGAATTTTTACCAAGAGGTAAAACTAATGACTCAAAGTTACAGAGCACGAACTGAAGCCTGTAAAGACCAACAGGGAAATGTCATCATAAAGGGACCCAAGTTGAAGACGATCTCAACCAACTCGGTGAAGAGTTGGAGACAGCAAGCTTGGGACCAGCAGCCACTCCGGGCTGTAGCGCCACCTTAAGTAAGTAGAATTCCCATGCAATAAGACACAAACTGATGTTTCAAGTTGTTTTGATGCCGCTCATAGTCGTTCTGCTTTAAAGAATAAAAAAAAGACAACAACAATTTATCTCTACACATAAAAAATGATATAATAATTGTAAAATAGTCCTTTTGTCAAAAGTTCAAGAAAAGACAAAAAAAATAGATCTACGACGCTGGCCTCTTGGCTTTCCTGTTCTTTTTTGCCGATTTAGGCATCGTCTCGACACCATTCTCTTCGTCTGCAGCATCTTCCTCCTTGGCTGGTTTTGTTTCGGTCTCAGCTTCAGCCGGCCTCTTCTTGCTTTTCTTGTTCTTTTTTGCCGGTTTAGGCGTCGTCTCCGTCTTTGTGTCTTCTTGTGACTCCTCGACACCATTTTCTTCGTCTGCAGCATCTTCCTCCTTGGCTGGTTTTGTTTCGGTCTCGGTCATAGCTTCAGCCTTCACGTTAAATGATGCCTTCCATTGCTCCGGACTTAGCTTAAAGGTTTCCAATCTCAAGCTTTCATAGATAATCCGTCCGAAATACGAACCCTTCAATTTGTTATCCTTGGCGACCAGCTCCTTGGCAATTGCCACTTTGATTGTGTCGTTTGAACTTCTCACAAATTTTTCAACAACTCTCGAACCATATACGGTGACTGCAAGATCAACATAGAATCCCTCAAAAAGTCTCACAAATTTCTCGCCAATGGCTGGACTTGGTAGGAAGACACAGTATCCTTTTGGTGACTGTGCAACCTCAACCAGAAATTTCATTGGTGATTCCAAAATCGAATTGACCAACAAACTTGGCTCGTTGAACTGCAGGATATCTCGAATGATAAGAGATCCATCGACCGAGACATAAGTCTCCTTATCGTAGGGCAAAACTTCGACTGGCTTCAATTTGGTCAGGCACGCAAAGAATGACTTGCTTTGGGCTGCAGTACAGTGCAAGGCATTTTGTAGGGCTGTAATACAAGCGGCCTGTTTCATCTTGAGTCGAAGACATACAGCAGTGATAGCCGCAACTACGGATGATTGGTTTTCCTGGAAGAATATCACGAAATTCGGACTGATTTCATCGAACAATTGCTCAAAGTTTGATTTGTCGGCGTAGTTGATGAGTCGTTCGACGGCAAAAGTACTCTTCGTTCCAAGAGCCAATGCCAACAGACGACCTTCGAAGAGTTTTATAATTTCGGTCTTGAGTTTGGGAGTTGAAAGAGGTATCAGTGTTTCTAGAAGACGAATTCCAGCGTCGGATTTGAACACGGATGGCCTGTCATCGTCTTCCTCCTCCGCCGATGGTTTGGTTTTGTGTTCATCGGCTTCGTTCTCGTTTTCATCGGCGTCGGCTTCTTCGTCATTGCCATTGAATTTCTTTTCTTCTCCGTCATTATCACCATTGCCAACATTATTTGTCTTGCGGGGATCATTGTCGTAGTAAGAAGACATTGGTACTTCAACACCAACGAAGCATTCGTTCACCAACTTCATTCCCAAGCTTTCGAATGCCGGCTTGTTAGCATGACTCAGTACAATGCACATCGTTTGGATTAATCTCCGATAGTTGAAGGGGAAGTCCTTGAACTGTGGCCACATCTGTACCCTCTCTGAAAACTCGTTCATAACTGAAAGCCATTCATCGGACACATTGAATGTTGTAATCAATAGGTCAAATTTCCCGACGCGATGTAAATCTTTAAACCCAGTGTATTTGTACATATTTTTTACAAGTCTTCCGTTATATACAATTTGACTGGGAATGTAGATACCAGCAAGGCAGAGCATCGCAGTTGGAATCAAATGATTGGCATTTTTGCCTTCGGCGAAATCTTCCAAGTTATTCAGCAAGAATTTGCTGATACGCAAAACTAATTCGGAACACTTTTCACGATGTTCATCGGTGAAATCGTGAAACAAATTGAACTTGAATTCAGAGGTGTATTTGGGGTTCTTTTTGACGAAGTTCTCATCCACATTTCTAACAACCGATTTTGCACGAGCGCGAATGAATGCTATTTGGAGCAATTTGTTGATAACATGTTTGGCATGATCGTCAAAGCAGAGGGGACGCATATCCTCTCCAAAAACATCAAAGAATCTTTCCAAATGTTCGGCGCCAGCATAGCCAAGAACGCTCTCCAGAACATGACTACCAAGTTGATTCGACGAGACATTAATTTCTTTTGTTTTTGTCTCTTGCATGACATTGTTGGCCATGGCCACTGTTGAAAGAAGAACATTTCAGTGAGCACGTGTTCGTACCTCGAACAACACAAACTTACCTTCCTCATCAGTGCTCTGGAATCTTTTACTTTGTTGTGTTTCAAGGATGCCCAGGTAATAAGCGAAATCGCCTTCGTCGATGTGAGTACCTCGGCCATGGTTACCTTTTCTGGCGAAACTTTTCACATTTGCGAAGAAACGTTGATTTTTCTTGACTTCCTTCTTGAACTTGTTCGGTTTGTTTTTTAATTTTTTAAAGGGGCCTTTAACTGCTTTGGGACTCATTTTGGTCTTGAGACTTGAGTTTGTTTTATGATGAAAATAAAATATAGTATTCAAGAAAAGCACGCTTTTTAAAATTCACTTTTATTATCTTATTTTAGCCGACAAACAAAACCAATTAACTAGAGGAAGAAAATCGAAAGAAACCACGCTGTTTTTGTAGAATAGAAAATGACAGCTTTGTGAGTTTTGACATTTAGGTTTGAGAGCAAGTGAGTTCGTTTAGGGTTAACTCAGAATACTTAATATTACGTTTCCACTGAACGATAATCTAGATTATCTTCCAGTTTGATTTAAAATAATCTAGAAGTGTTTCCACTGGATTTTGTTAGATTAGAGCTGTCAAAATTACCATGCCTACAAGCTATGGACCATAGTAACTGCGATAGTATGCGTGTTTTTACCAATACTATCACAGTAAATATGGTCCTACCACCTCATTTTTGTTGCTGTTTTTTCTCATTTATTCACAGACACGAAGTTACAGTAAAATGAAATTTGCGGTATCCGGAGGGTAAAACGTAAGTCAGTTTCCGATCTCCTTTTGTCTTTTCTTTTTTTTGTCTTTTCTTCTCTCCTTCTTTCACAGATTCCTTGTTACTAATCGCTGACTACATGACCTTTGATGGAACCTTCAGACCGTTGAGTCGCAAGGGAATGGATTCATCTTCGTCACCACTGCAGCAGATGTCATTCGAATCGTGCCTGCAGCTCTTGAAAGCAGCCACCGTAGCTGGACGATCGGATGAATTTAATTCACCTTCCAGTCGAATGATTTTCGGATTACCGGTTAAAAACGGAACGGGCTGTTTTGACCTGCGGTGGAATTTTACGAATAAATAGACGGTATCGAGAGAGTGACCACTTTGTATACAAACATAAAATTTGTTTTTAATAAAAGAATTTGTTTTTAATAAAAGAATTTGCAATAAATGCTATTCCGACTCTTCGGAGCTGTCTGAGTAAGCTGAAAGAAGTGATAGACCTCCTGGAGTTTTGGTCGACGTTGAGGTACCTGGTGTGTCTTCGGCTTTTGCAGGTGGGGCTTCCTTCTCTCGAGGCTTGACTAGCACAAGGGGCTGTTCTCGCTTGACTACCAGACCTTTCAGTGATGAGCTGCTCTTTGAAGCGAAACTTGCTTCATTTGGTGGTCCCATGGCAACTTTGGCTTTCTTCTCGGCGGGTTCTTCAGTCTTTACTGATTCAACATCCTCGATAATTTCTTCAAAGACAATCTTCTTTCCCTCAACTGATTTGTTTTTGAAATTTACACTCCTGGAACGATTGTTTGAGAACGAAAGGAAACTCACTTAATAAATTCTTCGTCTTCTCGTTCCTGCCTCTCGAGACGTTCCTTTTCCGCTTCCAGACACTGCTCCGTGCACCTGACTAGGTAGGGATCTTTGGCGGCAATCCTGGCGACTTTTTCAATGTACGCCTTCCTTCGTTGTTGGTCCAATCCCTTCGCGTACCCTGAAATTTCCATTTTCTCAAAAAAAAAACTGTATTAGAAAACTTATTTTATTAAATATCAAAGAAAATTACCAAATTTTGTCCAAATTCAATACAAATTGTACCTTGTTTGCCCTCCACGACCGAAAAATGACATTTGGTATTTGACAGCTGTCAAAAGGGAAAAAGCCCTATAGAAAATAACAGGGGTGGAATCGGCTAAGGTGATTTGTGATAAATGATAATCACATATCACAAATTTGGTCTGTGTAAGGTGATTATCACTTGTGACAATCACATTTTTGTGATTTTTTTCTGTGACAGGCTTTTAGTAGTCACTTTCATACAAAATTTGCTTCAATGTTTTTTATGAAATCAAAAATAAAGTGAACATTTTTGTGTCCATTCAAATGTTTTTGTTTTACGTATTTTATTGAATAGTTTTTATTGCAATAAGCAATGCGTTTTCGATAAACAATATTTTTCGTGGTATAAGGTCGGATGGTTAACCAACACGTTAAATGACTACCCTAGCAGTAGAAACTACTTACATTTGATGCAAAGCGATTTAATCATTCCTATCAACAGTTTCTGCTGCAACGCTAGCCATATAACGTGTTGGTTAATCTTTGCAAATAGATGATGAACATGGATATCCACGACTGATGGGGGGTTTAGTTTCAACTCTATTCAGTTTTAATTTATCTTTTTTATATCAAGATGCCATCTTTCCAGAAACCAGCCCCTGCATTTTCCGGAACTGCTGTTTTGAATGGCCAGTTTTCTGAAATCTCCTTGGTGAATTACAAGAACAAGTATGTGGTTTTGTTCTTCTATCAATTGGACTTCACAAGAACGAAATGATAAAGGGTATGAAATGATTCGAGTTTCCTAAGAAAGTTTTCAAAACATTTTCGTTTAGTGATTCTCTTGGCCATAAAATGGTTAAGTTGCTGTTCGAGTTCCATAACATTGAGTTCGGCTTCTTGCTCGTCGACCTTATTTGCAACAATTTTTCGCGGTCGTTTTCGCAACTGTTGGCTAAATTGATTGATTCCATTGTCAAGAATTTCGTAGTGCTTCCAGGGCTCTTCGCTAGCCATATAACGTGTTGGTTAATCTTCCGAAACTAAAATATTGTTTATCTTATCAAAAGCATTGCTTATTGCAATAAAAACTATTCAATAAAACACATAACAAACCAAATTGTTATTAATTTTGGTACCGAAAGGAAAAAAAAAAACAAGACCTATCAACTTTATAAAATAATATTCTATTTAATAAAAAGCATAGGTACATTCCACCACAATGTTTAGATTTGCATTGAATTGCTAGTTTCGGTAGGTCAACACCCACGTTCGAAATGTTCTTCTTCTTCTTCTTCAGAGCGGCCCAATCGCAGAGGTTGGTTGGAGTTGTATTCTCATATCTTATATATATATATATATATCTTATCTTATATATATACATATCTTATTGCAGGATTCCCTTGCACTCAAAGCGAAAGACGCTTAGTTGCAGACAGCTATTTCATCTGGAGCTGAAAACTCGACAATTTCTGTGCACAGATGACTGCATTTGATTGTTTCGATATTTTGTTGATTCGATTTGCGATTGCAGACGTCCTGGCTCCTGGTAGAACATGTAGTGTGTTCCGGTCTCGACCGCAACCCTCCTTCTTGTAGGACACATGAGCGACCAATCTCCGTCGGCCACGACACGTTTGACAAACAAATCAGTAATCCACGGAGCATAGAAGAGATCACGTGCGCGAGTTTCCTCCTTTCCGGTGTTCTTCTTCAAGTCAAGGAACTCAAAAACGTCCGAATTCCAGGGTTCCAGATAGATGGCGAATGCTCCTGGTAGCTTGCCAGATTATCCACCTATTGGGTTGTTATTCCGGCATAGAGATAAAGTTGCATTGAAGGTAATTGCTACAGGATCAACGAAATCCATGTTCAAGTTGTAGCAAAGCTTTTGGATGCGAGGTGTGATTTTTCAAAGATGGATTTCTTATTTGCGGCCATTCCGCTTGAAAACGTTCATTTTTTCGGCGTTCATCTAAAAATACTAAAGGAAATTTTGATATTTTTCTAATATGTTTAAATTTGCGGATTAATTACCTTTTAAAAATCAATTGAACAAGTTCTGCTCAGCAGATAATTTGGTTTTAAATTAGAATTTAGAATTCCTTAAGATTTTTTAATTTTCCAAACTGACAAGTTGAAATAAAAATCAACTGTCAACAATTACAAACGTCAGTTTGCCCAAGTGATTTCAAAACTAAAAATATTTTTTGTGATAATTTTACGCAGACGGAAAATTTCATTTCATCACATGTGACTATCACAAATGTGATAATCATTTTTGATTTTAGCCGATTCCACCCCAGCTTTGTGAGTTTTGACATTTAGGTTTGAGAGCAAGTGAGTTCGTTTAGGGTTAACTCAGAATTCTTAAGGGGTTAAAAGCATTATCGAAGAGTTTACACTCTGAACGCTAGTTATAACATCTGCGAAAGAATGGAACCAAAGCATTGTTTGCCCGATCCTGAAAAAGGGAGATCCTCTAAACTGCTCCAATTACAGAGGGATCAGTCTGCTTAACATCGCCTACAAGATCCTCTCTGCCGTAATATGTGAACGTCTGAAGCCTTTCGTCAGCAATCTGATTGGTCCTTATTAATGTGGTTTCAGGCCAGGAAAGTCTACCATCGACCAAATTTTCACGTTGCGGCAGATCCTTGAAAAAACCAATTCGATACCTACCAACTTTTCATCGATTTTAAGGCCGCCTATGACAGCATCTACAGAGACGATCTGTATAAAGCCATGTCTAGTTTTGGCATCCCTGCCAAGCTCGTTCGCTTGTGCAAAATGACGATGGAGAATTCACGCTGCTCTATCAAGGTTGGCAATGAGCTTACGGAATCTTTCGACGTCAAAAAAGGATTCAGACAAGGCGATGCACTATCGTGCGATTTCTTTAACATCGTTCTTGAGAAAATAGTCCAAAACTCAACCGTCTACACCAGAGGCACTATCTTCTATAAATCTGTTCAACTTCTCGCGTACGCCGACGATATTGATATAATGGGAAGAACACAGCGTGGCGTGATGTCAATGGAGCCTTTGTGAGAATTGAGACAGAAGTGGCAAAAAATGGGTTTAGCGGTAAATGAGGGAAAAACGAAGTGCATGCTACTTCGAGTAAGGACACCCAACACCGACGGCTCGGACAGAACGTCACAATAGACGCATACAACTTCGAGGTAGTAAAGGAGTTTGTCTACCTAGGCTCCGCTATTAACACGGGCAATAACACCAGCGCCGAGATAAGACGAAGAATTACTCTTGCTAATCGCTGTTTCTTTGGGATAAGAAAGCAACTGAGTGGAAAAGCCCTCTCTCGAGCAACTAAGGTAAAGCTGTACACCCTCATCATCCCTGTCCTGCTATATGGTGCAGAAGCATGGACCCTGACAAAATCAGATGAATGCACCTTAGGCTGTTTCGAGAGGAAAGTTCTTCCAGTCATCTTTGGCCCCGTGTGCATTGATGGGGAATGGAAAAAGAGATACAACAGCGAACTTTACGGGTTGAACAACGACGTGAACCTAGCCGGAAGGGTCAAGGTCCAGGGACTCAGATGGATCGGTCATTTAGAGCGCATGGACACCAATGCTCCGGCCCGGAAAGTCTTCGAAACTATTCCCGAGGGACGAAGAAGGAGAGGAAGACCGTGACTCAGGTGGCGCACACAAGTGGAAGAGGACCTCAATCAACTTGGAGTGCAAAACTGGAGACAGCTAGCTAGGTTGAGGCCCAAGTCCACACCGGACTGTAGCGCCACCTTAAGTAAGTAAGTATGAAAGTAAAAAAAAATTGATTTAAGCCGTAAATACACAGTTCAAATGCTTGTTATGCACGAGCAAGTGTATTAGTGAACAAGTTACACGTATAGGTATAGATCGGGTGTATGCTTGAAGCAAAATCAAAATCTTTTGATTTTCCTTCAATCAAGCGTACTGCATTGAAGTAGTGTATATGCAAAATTAATGATTGATCAATCACACTTTGAATTTTTCCTCATTGCGAATTATATGTTGATAAAAAAATAATTTGTTCTGTCACAAAAATGTCACTGTAATATAAAATACTGAAGAGACTTTGATTGATGTGTGTATAGGCAACTTCAATTCGAATTTACTAATACACTTGCTCGTGCATGACACGAATTTGAACTGTGAATATCCCGCTTTATAATTTTTGAAATTTTTTTGTTTTGGCATCATTTTTATATTCCTTGTAAAAACCTTATTTGGTATGATTGCTTTTTAAATAAAAATTTGCGCTTTTTGTAACGTACTTCATCGAGACTGGCTGTGTGTTTTTATAAAGTGTGTTAAGATAAAGTTGTTGTTTGTTGAGTTGTTTTTATTCAGAAAAATTATGGCGAATATTCCAATGATCGAAAGACTGAAGGGTCGTGAAAACTACGACAGCTGGAAGTTTGGGGTGGAGAAATTTCTCGTGTTGGATGACTTGTGGAATTCTGTCCTAGGAACGGAAGTCAAGGAAGAGAAGAAAGCCGTAGCGAAAGCAAAGTTAGTGTTGCTAGTGGACCCATCGTTGTATGTGCATATTAAGGAAGTGTTGAAAGACCAAGATTAATTTAAATGAATTGCGTAATTTTATAATTGAAATATTTTATTGAAAAACTTAGATGCTATCCAGTGAAAATATAAACGCAGAATGAAAAATTCAATTTTCAAATTAAGACGTATAATTTACACAAAATTCTAAACTTTCTTAAATCAAACACAGTAGAAGCTGCTTACTTAATTCAAAGTGAAGCTTTACAATTTCCAACACTCCTCCTTAAGCAGCTTCATCCTCAAATCTTGAAAGGTTTTCTTGTTCAAAACTTTTGTGAAAATATCGGCAACTTGTTCTTTTGTGTTAATGTAAACAGTTTTTCCAATATGTTGGTTAACAAATTTCCGACGTATTTCAATATGTTTCTTTTCTTTTGTTACCTTCTCTTCCTCTGCATTTTCAAGCATATGAATGGCTGCTTTGTTATCTATGAATAAGTCAGTAGGTTGATTTATATTGAATCCTAACTCTTGCATTATTCTTCGAATCCAACAGACTTCTTGTATCCCACAAACTGCTGCACGATATTCCGCTTCAGCTGAGGAAATAGAAATAACTGATTGTTTCTGAGCCATCCATACTATAGGTCCTCCGTAAACCGTAATCCACAAGAATTTCACTAGTAGAAATCATATCTCGTTCCGTACCACTATAGTTTGAGTCCGTGTATGCTATTAAATTCGCTTCTTCACCGAAAAATATTCCAAAGTCAGTTGTTCCGTTTAGATACCTAAAAACACGTTCTATCATCTTCCAGTGACACATTCTAGGATTGCTAACTTGTCGACTTAGATAGTTTACAGTGAAGCTTATGTCCGGTCTTGATATTGTTGAAAGGTAGAGTAAGCTTCCAATTACTTCTCGGTAAGGCTTGTTCTTCAAGGGTCCATCATTTATTTGCTTATCGGTCAACATCCCTGGTTCAATGGGTGAAGCTACAGATTAGGCTTCACTGAATCCATAACGAGCTATAATTTTCTTAGCGTAATTCTGCTACGTCATCAAAATTCCATTTTCTTTGAGGTGAATTTCCATTCCGAGATAGTGCAATTTTCCTTCCATTGGTCCAGTTGATTTCATTTTGAAATTGCAAGCTAGTTCCGACAATATTAAGTGAATCATTTTCCTGTCGTGACTGATAACAATCCCATCATCTACAAATATTCCGAGTATAACAGTCTTATCTTCATTGAAGAATACACAAGGATCATCATCAGTGTCTTTTAATTTAAGTCTTTTTAAAGTTTTTGTAAATTCTTCATTCCAGTCTTTCGGAGCCTGTTTTAGTCCATAAAGACTTCTTTTGAGACGACAAACTCTTCCAGAACTATCATCAAAGCCTTCGGGTTGCAACATATATATTTCTTCAGATAATTTACCTTTGAGAAATGCAGTATTTATGTCGAAGGTGTAAACTTCAAGTCTTTTGTTGGCAGCATGACTTAAAAGTAATCGAATACTTGCATATCTTGCAACTGGTGCAAAGGTTTCCTTGTAGTCTATACCTTGAATTTGATCGAAACCTCTGGCAACCACACGTGCATTAAAACGTCCGTCTGCTTTCTCACGCAAGACCCATTTACACGTAAGGGGCCTACGATTCTTTGGTCAGTTCACCAGCTCCCATACTTCCATTTCATTCAGTGTTTCCATTTCATCTTCCATCGCTCTACGCCATTTAGGATCTCTCAAAGCATTTCTGACGGATATATCTTCAACGTCACCAATAACAGCGTAATCATTGTATTTCGGATGTGGTTTAATAATCTGACGATTTCGGAGATTATAAACTGGAATTTCTTCATTTGTTATCGGTTCTTGATAGTTTGAGGAACACTCGAAGTACTCCTCCTGAGATTGTTGTCTGTCTTGTACACATTTAACTTCTTCGTCTTGATTTTCTTGATGCTCCTGCAATGGACATTCATCTTCATTATTCATAGTGAAAACAACTTCAGTGTTATCAGAAGACTGACTTAATTTTTCATCAAAATTGACATTACAAGAGACTTCAACATGTCGTTCAATAGGAAAATATACCTACTCGATAACCATGCTATTCAATATCATATCCAACGAAAATGCCTTTCTTGCTCTTTTTATCAATTTTCTTACGTTGGTTATTTTGAACTAGAACATAACATTCACATCCAAAAGACTTCATTGATTTGAGACTTACATTGCGACCGAACCATAGCTCAGCAGGTGTTTTTCCAGGCACATTACTCTTTCCTGTTTGATTAATAGTAAAGACTGAATAATTGACTGCTTCTGCCCATAGAGATGTTCCAAGATCCTTGATGTACCTATATTTCTGCTCGTGCTGCTTCAATAATGGTTCGCATTTCCCTTTCAATTCTGCCATTTTGTTGTGGAGTATAAGTTGCAGATCTTTCATGCAATATACCAAGTTCTTCAAATATTTTCTTACTTCTTGCGTTTTTGATTTCGCTTCCATTATCTGACATTAAGATTTTGACTTTTCTTCCAAACTGATTTTCGACCTGGTTCAAGAAAATACTAAGCTTGTCTATTGCTTCTGACTTATGCTTCAAGAAGTAAACTGTTCGAAATCGACTGAAGTCATCTTTAAACAATAAAAAAATATTTGGCTCCACCAAGAGATCGAACATCCATTTCACCAAGATCGACATGAACTATGTCGAGTGGATTCTGAGCAACTACAACATTCTTTGGATGAGACACTTTGTGTTGTTTTCCATACACACATCCTTGACAGACATTATTTTCCCAGTCATCAATATATCGAATATCATTTCTTTTTAATATTTCTTTCACATGACAAATATTTTGATGTGCGAGTTTTCATGCCAAAGTTTTAAACTGACGGCTGACAAATTAAATTCATTACTTTGCTTAAATAACATTTGAAATAAGCCTCCAGATCTTTTTGCTACTAAAACAACTTCATCACCTTCCATGATAAAAGATTCTTCTGCCGTAGCTTGTTGAGTATAGCCTTTGTCAAGAACAGTCGTCACAGAAAATAGGTTAAATGTTAATTCTGGAACAAACAAAACATCTTTCAATACAATTGGATACCATTTCTTGCCATCATTAGCTTGCATGTGCACATCACCAAAAGAAACACTTTCTAGTTTCGTTGAATCACCAATTTCTACTTGAACAGGAATATCTAACGATCGTACATTTGTCAAGCATTTCAAATTTCCAGTGAGGTAGTGTGTAGCGCCACTGTCTTGAATCCATAATTCTCGCTTTTTTCTTAAATTGCCCAAGAGAGTTGATGACAAAGCAACTGTTACAAAAGATTTAACTTTATTTTTGTCGTCACTAACGGCCTTATTACCGTACCCGATCGGAGAAAAATTCTCTCCGATTCGTACAATTTCTACGAATTTTCTACCACCATATACTTTCGGACAGGTCAATCGTAGACATCTACGAAAAAATTTGAATTCTGCGTCGGAATATCAAATTCAGAGCGACGTTTCGCGATTTCATGCGATGCATCCCGATTTGTTACTTACTGTTTTCGTCCGATTGTCTCCGAAACAAAAAAGTGTCGGAACTAAAAATATTTTATAACTCACAAAACAACAAAGAAGTGCGTCGGTACGCAACACTAATTTATGAACGAATCGGGTACGGTAAAGGAAATAAAACTTCCGATCGGACATTTTCTCCGATCGGAGAATTTTCCGATCGGGTACGGTAATGAGGCTGTAAGTTTCTTTGCACATTCATTTGCGAAGTGACCTTTCTTCTGACAACAGTTACAATTGTAATTTTTCTTGCAATACTCCAGATAATCAGAACATGGTCTATTCGTACAATCTCGCTTCATGTGTCCGTTTTCACCACACTTAAAACATTTGTTTTCGAGTGAACGAGACTGTGTTTGTTGACTAGATCGATACTCTGTTGACTTCTTTGCTGACATATAACTTCTTCTTGGCTGCTCTTTCTTAAATCTGTCATATTTACCAATTAACGCATTACTTAAATTCTCTGTCTCATGCCTTTGCAGTCTTAATTCTTCTTGTTGAAGACGATTGCGTAGTTTTTGAAGAGTCTTATCCGTTTCAGAAACTGATTCCCAAGCAGCATGGAAATAGTCAAATTTTGCTATTAGTGAATTCATTATTCTTGACATTATCCAACTGTCTTTAACTTCCTCGTCATTTGCTCGAAGTTCTTGTGCAAGAACATCTATTTGCAGACAATTTTCTGCGACTGATTTTGCTTCGTCATATTTATAACTAAAAAATTGCTGCTGTAATATTGTAGCAGATTTCTTACTTTGCTGGCCATACAACTGTTCCAATCGTCCTGCTCTGCGAAGAGTGGGTGAGGGTTTGGAAAGGATTGCTTGCAATTCCGAGTACAGATTTCTTGCCGCTCATGTGCGGAAGGTTCAACCTCCAAGTGGTGCAGAGCGTCAACTTGACTTCGGTCAGGGCGAATGAACCTACGTTTTATTGTACATGTATCATAATCACTTTCTTTTGATACCGTGATTAATGAGACTGTACTTGATATCATTGTGATAGAATAAGGCACTAATGAATGTTCTTAAGAAAGTTGGTGGTGCATGGCAATATGTCATGCAGTCTTCCAGTTTGGCCGACCGGCTCCTTTCTGGTAAAATGGACTGCATGACAATGGACACCAGTGTTCCTGGTGAGCCGTTAACTCAACGAAGCTGGAAAATTATCCTTTTGGTTTGTACGGATGTGTGATAATTTTACACATCCGATAGAATGTATGATGATAATGTCATACATTCACAGAGTACAAAATAACAAAAGAGACTACCATGTCTTCTGAAAAAACTGGTGCTCTGGGGTAGTTGTGCCCGGATTCTAATTGAATCTCAACTACAGTTGCGGTCGGCCCCCTTGTGGGAGTTTCAGAGTGGCTGTGGTTAACGAGAAATGCGTTCTCGGTAACTGAGTGATGGTGTCCTAAGCTCAGTTACATAGATAAAAACACATTTACCAGTATGGCTTTTATTAACGGTAAAAGCAAACTGGTACTTGAGAAAAATGGAATTGACGGAAGGTAAAGTCTACGGCAATGGACAGATGCAGAAGATTAATCTTGTGCCTTTTTTTCATTATCTACAAGGCAACATACACTATAAATATGCATGTAATTCATGCATATAAAAATAGAGTGGATTGGAATTCAATCCACCACGAAATTAGGGCCTTGAGCCAGGTGTTCGTGTGTATTTGTTTTCTAATCTGTTCCAATCGTCCAATCATTTGAGAAGCAGATTGGCATGTTGCAATTTTTAGTGCTATCTCTCATCTACGTTTAAACCTATTATTGTCTGTGCTTCTATGTCCTTCTTGATCCAATTTGCCCGTTCTTCTGACTCAGTTGGTTTTAATACTTTACCGGTAGCAATTTCTAAAATATTTCCATACGCAATAATAAATTCAGTTTGAATCGCCAGGATAGATAATTCGACTTCCCATTCCTTCTACAGATTCAGTCAACTTTTCCAGACCAAGTCTTGTATCCATAGTTTCAAAATTTTGTTCATTCAAAAAAAATTAAATTAATCTTAATGGCTTGCTAACTGTGCCCATAACCTGTTGAAAGACCAAGATTAATTTAAATGAATTGCGTAATTTTATAATTGAAATATTTTATTGAAAAACTTAGATGCTATCCAGTGAAAATATAAACGCAGAATGAAAATTTCAATTTTCAAATTAAGACGTATAATTTACACAAAATTCTAAACTTTCTTAAATCAAACACAGTAGAAGCTGCTTACTTAATTCAAAGTGAAGCTTTACAATTTCCAACAGGAAGCCCGTGATGCCAAAGAATTATGGGATAAGTTAGCCGCAGCATTTGATGACTCTGGACTCACGAGAAGGGTTGGGCTCTTGAGAGATCTGACGACTACTCGCCTAGATGAATGTCCATCAATCGAAGAATATGTGAACAAGATAATTGGAACGGCTAACAAGCTTAACGCCATCAAAATGAAAGTTGATGACGAATGGGTAGGCAGTTTGCTCTTGAGCGGTCTGCCAGATAGATTCCAGCCAATGATCATGGCAATTCAGAGTAGCGGAACCAAGATCATTGGTGATTCCATTAAGTCCAAATTGTTACAAGATTTTGAGAGCGACTCTCGTCGTGAATATCAGGCAATGGCGGCAATTAGAGGCAAGCACGAGAACAAAACCCGAGTCAAGTGTTTTGGTTGCGATGGTTTTGGTCACATCAAGAAGGATTGCCCTAAGAATGTTAATGCTCACGGCAAGTTTGCTAACCAACTGACCAACTGTGGTTCGTGGATTCTGGGGCATCGTCACACATGGCAAAGAGTTCTGTTTGGTTTGAGAACTATAAACCTTGTTCTTCGCAAGAATTTGTGGCGTTGGCTGATGGATTCAAGCTTCAAGTTGCTGGTAGAGGCAACATATCAATCGGCGTACATGGTGATAGTGGCATCAATGAAGTTCTCGTACGTGACGTACTACATGTTCCTGAAATAAGTTTCAATTTGTTATTAATTAGCCAAATTATTAAGAATGGAAGTACAATTAAGTTCGATAAAAAGGGCTGTAAAATTGTTGACAATAAAAATTATGCTTCTGCTACTGAGATTGATAAGGTGTATAGATTGAACACACAAAGAGACAATACTGCTAAGGTGGCAACAGAATCATACGTTGATTTATGGCACAGGCGGATGGGTCATCCGGGATGGATGAATCGATCGCTGGTGGAATAAGCAAGATGCCTAGATGCTGGTTTAGACAAGAGTTCCTGGGGTGAAGCGGTTAACACAGCAGCTATTTGATTAATAGAACACCAATTAAATCGTTGCTTAATCGTTGTCCTGAAGAAGTGTGGACTGGTACAAAGGTAAACATTTCACATTTAAGAGTTTTTGGTTCTATTGGAATGGTGCTAGTTCCAAAGCAAAAAGGAAAAAAAATTTATGCGAAAGCAATTAAAATAATGGTTGGGTACGCTCAGAACTCAAAAAGTTTATGGAATGCAGACATTTTGAGGATCAGAATTTAGTGAGGAATTTGAGAAGAAATCCTGAACAGGTTTGTGCTGAAGTAAATCCTATTTCTGTTCTTAAGAAAGAAGTTGATGTTGCTGGATGTGAATCTGTTGTTGTTGCTGAGACAGAGCCTGTTGTTGGATGTGAATCTGTTTTTGTTGCTGAGACAGAGCCTTTTGTTGAGGGAATTTGTTTATCTGAAAATTCCTGTGATGATGTTGACAATGTCACCGAGATGTTCGCTGATCAAAACTTTACCATCAAGTGGGGATGATGCTGATGTGTCTTTGAGATGTTCAAATCGTGTGAAGAAACCCAAGATTTTTGAAGATTTTGTCGCGTTTGTCAACGATAAAGAAGTCTTTTCATCTGATGATCCTGTTGCTTACGAAAAGGCGATTTCAAGATCTGATGGTTCGAGTTGGAAAAAAGCAATCAGTGAAGAGTGTGAATCCTTGAAAGCAAACAATATTTGGGATGTTATCGATCGTCACCCTGGAATAAAACCCGTGAATTCAAAGTGGGTTTTCAAGACCAAAAGAGGCATAAACGCTGAAGTGATCAGATATAAAGCAAGGTTAGTGGCGAAGGGATGTGCACAACGGAAAGGCATCCATTGTGATGAAGTATATTCACCAGTAACCCGGTACACCTCTTTGAGATATCTTCTGTCACTTGCAAACAAAATGAGTCTTCAAATCGAGCAGCTTGATGCAGTCACCGGTTTTTTACAAGGTGAGTTATCTGAAGATGTTTATATTACTCCGCCTGATGGTTTAGAGATACCTAAGAATAAAGTCTTAAAATTAAAGAAATCCATTTACGGACTAAAACAGTCTTCAACAACATGGAATTTGAAGTTGAGTAGCGCTCTTAAAGCATTTAATTTAAAACACTCAAGATATGATCCATGCATTTATTATAATTATTGAAAGATAAAAGTTCTTACAGCTTCACCGCAGTACCAATAAGAAAAAAATAAGCAATAAGTTTTGAACTATAAACTCTAAGATATTTATTCTATGAAAATTAAATTGAGAATGAAAATTTTAGAATACATAACTTGATATTTTTAATAACAAAGTTGTGTAGTTTCATATGTTTAACAAAGTGTTTTGTGTAATATATTGAACGTAAAGTAATGTCCTTCAACAATAATGATGCAAATACTGAATCGATTGTATTTTTGGCAGTTTACGTAGATGACTTGTTAATTTTTTCAAAAGACGTTAAAGTATCTGAAAAATTAAAGTCTTATTTAAAGTCCGAATTTCATATGAAAGAGATACCAGAAGTTAATTCGTTTTTGGGTATGACCATAGACTATGATAGAAAGAATGGACTTTAAGCATAAGTCAAGAACAATATATTCAGCCCAATTCTAAATATTCCCCGGGAATAGTACTCTCCGGGAGATGTGTTCTCCCGGGGAGTTTTCTCCCTTATTCTGAATTTATTGGGAGATTATTTTTCCCTTCGAAAGCGGGAACAAAAATTCTGAATGTTAGTAACAGCTGTTTGGCAATATTTGTCATATGAAAGGAGAGGAAAGAGCTGCCAGAAGCAATCATAAAAATGTATTTAATCCTTTTGAGTTGTCAGAATGGCTGTGTGTACATTTGTTTTTATTTTTTACATTTTAATAAATGTCTTGGTTTTAGTATTTCAAAAATGTTAAAGAGTTAATAAAAAAGTTTTTGTTGGGTATATCATTTGCAGCTGTGACTTATTAGGTGTTTTAGACCTATAAAATTATTAAAATCGAAATTTATTTTCGATGCAAAAAACAAAAACTTCCACTTTCGTTTATAATTCTCCAACAAATTTCCGGGGAATGATTCGACGGGAGACGAGTAAAAATTTTCCCTATTTTTTAAATTTAGAATGCCTCCTTTTTTCCCGGAGAATTTTGTTTCCTTTTTCGAAGATTGGGAAATTTAAAAAGGAAATAATTTCCCGGAGACTTTTTGTTTGTAATAAGAGAGTAGGGAGAAGGGAACAAACTCTCGAGGAATTGGTTTTTAGAATCGGGCTGATTGTAATGTGTTTACACTTTATATTTCTGTATCATTATCTTTATCTCTGTATCTTTATCTATCAGCCGATTACAAATAACAATTCCCCGGGAATTTTTTCCCGTTTCCCTACTCTCTTATCACAAACAAAAAATCTCCGGGAATTTTCTTCCTTTTTCCGTTTCCCAATCTTCGAAAAAGGAAACAAAAAATTCCATGAAAAAGTAGTCATTCTAGATGTCTAAAATAGGGAAAATTTTTACTCGCCTCCCACAGAATCGTTCCCCGTAAATTTTTTGGTGAATCCTTAGCAAAAATTTTAGTTTTTTTTTCGTGTCCAAAATAAATTAAAGGCTTTTAATTTAATAGGTCAAAAACAACGAATATGTCGCAACTTCAAATTTTGCTCGACTTAATGGAGGAAAACCGGGATATTGCGTGTGGATTCCAGAGCCGACCTAAAGATGAAGTGCTGCAGTTCTGGACTAATGCAGAAAAGCCGCCCCTGAAATCCATTCAAGAATGGAAGAAGGTAAGCATAAGCAATGACAAAATCTTGTGTATTTATTTATTTATTTTTTTTACTATCAAAGGTGTGGAGTGACCAAAAAAAAATATGTTCGAGGACAGGCGGCCGAGAATCTCAAATCAAAGAATGCAACTGGTGGTGGGCCTCACAAGGAACATAAATTCTCTGATTTTGAACAGGGGATATACAATTTGGTGGGTACGAAGGAGTCTGTTGAGGGTGTTGCTGCAACAACATTTGGTTTAGGCGTGGTTCCGAAAAGGAAAGCAACCAAAGAAAATATAGGGTCGCCTGAAAGTGTTAGTTTCATCAGTCGAATTCCTTGAAGGAGAGCTAACAGATAAAGAAATTGAAAATTTTTTTGTACGAACTGCACCATCCCCAAAGAAAATTCCTCAAAAAAGAACATATTCTCGTCCATAACCAAGTGTGTCAAAAAGTACTGCCTCTGAAGCTTTCCAAAAAGAATTGGAACTTCAGGCATACTTATGTCGCACAGTGAAGGATTAGCCGGAAGGAATGAAGCAAAATTTAAATGTTCAAAGGGAACTTCGTGACGCTCTGAAGACTGTGGCAGAAAACAGCCAAGAACTTTTGCAAATAAAAAAGCAAAAATTAATAGAAATCAAAAGACACAACTTGGCTTTGGAGGGATTAAGGAAGCGGGAGCTGGAACACAAAGACCTCAAAACAGAACATTTTTAATAATCACTGCGACACTTATATATATATGTTTTAGTGTGTGAATTTCATTTGTTTGTTCTTTTAATAGTTTAACTGTGATTCTCGAATTAAGATTTTTTATAATTTCTTGTTAACTTGGTTTAATTAAATAGTAGCTTGTGAATACCTTGAGGCGTTTCAAGTTTCGTTGCATCTCACTTTATTTTCTTATATTATCCTCAAATTTATTTATTGTTTGCATTGTTTTTTTATTCGTATGGATCCATCTCTAAGGAAATAAGCGATATCAAAAATACAAAACAAAATGGTAAGTATACGCCCCGTTGCCTGCTTATGATTTTTTTTTCTTTTAGATTAAGAGCCCCAAGAAAATCAAAATAAATAAAAAGGTAACGTATGTACGACATTGTGTATCACACAATCAAAGTTATTAATTGTTAGGACTCTAACAGTTTTTTGGAATGCCAATTCGAAGGAAAGCTGACCCGTTGAGCTTTGTTACGACTTAGTGGCAATAAAAACTCAGATTTCGGATGTTATTGTGACTGCATGCACACACGAGATGAATAGTTTTTGGATTGAAACAGGGTTTTGTCTTTGGTACATGTGTTAGTTTAAGTCTTCGTTTATCCACCAAATTTCGGGCTGAACATTTCAGTCCATTTCACACTGCACACTCCGCTTCCCTTGCCCACTTAACTGATTTTATTCCGGATGTTAATTTTTTATTTGGCAATACAAAAAATCAAGTGGTCAATTATTCTTTATTTCTTTTTTCTTTACAATGTCTGGAGTTTTCCATTTGAAAACCAAAGAAGACGAAGGAAATACCATTTCATGAATACATATGTGCTTTCTCTTTTGAATTTAAAGGTTGATTCCTGTATTAGTTCGAATTCTCCGCGCTGCTATGATATATAGTCAGATCTTCTAATGATGCGGACCCATTACCAATGTCGTGATTTTCGATATGTGAAATAGAAACGGTTTCATCACTGGTGAAATCTGATTTGTAAAAAATGCATACATATATTATGTAAAGCGCAGCATACATTAATAATCTTGGCCGCCTTCGTCGGACTGTAATGCAATTCTCTCGCACCCAGAAGACACCTCCATCTATTTTTAGGGGCTCCATTTGTGCGTTCAATTATGTTTCGAGCGCTAGATTGGACCTCATTAAATTTAGATTCCCTTGACCCCGATGAAGGCGTCCGATGAGGGGTTAAAAGCCACGGCTCCAATGGATATCCGGCATCTCCTACCAAGTTTACAAATTACTTCCAATGTGTCCTGATAATTTTTTGTTATCAATAAGTTACTTACCAAGAAGCCAACAATTTCCTGTCCCATTCAAATATTCCTGCTCAAAGTGCTCTGTTAGTGCGAGTTATAGATAACATATCTGCCATACCCAAAATAAAATTATCTTGAAGGTATCAATACTTAAAAGATAAAACACTTTAAAGTATGGCTACCATAAAAATAATCTTTAAAATATAAGAATAAATACTTTAAGGACTCTCATATGAAAGATAAGGAACTAAATATTGTATTACCTTTACATACGGTCCCAATGATTACAAAGAAAAACAAAACAGGATATTGGTTATACGTACACAAAACCATAAAATATATTTTATTGCCTTATGCACACAAATACAAATATGAGACCCTTGTAGATAAGTTAAGAATAAAACTGTATAAATACTACTGCTGATATGAAGATCCGCAGAGTATTTTCTTATTCATTGTAGAGTATTGACATCTGCATCAAGAAATATTGAATAAGATTAACTTAGGCTAATTAACTTTAAAAATAACATAAATTCCGCTTGTTAAGTTAAGGATCCGGATATTAAATAAAGTCTTTTTAAAAACTTAAACCGACGGCATTTAATATTAATTTGCGCCCACATTCTAAATGAAGGAATCATGGCACGCTCCTGGATGTCATTTGTCATCACAAACCAGCTTTACATTAATGCCCAATTTCATAAACAACTTTTAAACATTTAAGAGGCTTTTAAACCGTAAAATGAGATTTTTTCATTTCACCGAGCGTTTTTTGAGTAAACAAGCTTTTAAACACCTTTCAAAACTAAATGCCCATTTTTGCCTCAATAAATTTTAAAAGTGTCATTGAATATTTTAAAAAGTGATAAAAGTAATTTTAGTGTTTGTTTATGAAATTGGGCATAAGACTACGTTCCTTTTCGATTATAAAACAAATGTTTGTTTACAGAAGTGTAGTTGCCCGTAGCTTAGTTGGCAAGTGCGTTGGCTGCTAAGCAGAACGTTGTTGGTTCGAGTCCTACTCAGGCCTATGGGCACTGCCTCTTGCGAAGACCTGACAAATATTCCAAGAGTATCAATCTGTCATGAAAAAGTGCTTCAACTTCAACTCTGCCGTTCGGAATCGGCGTTAAATTGTAGGTCCCCTCAATTCTTCAAACGCACTCAGAGAATTGTTGATGAGAGTAAGCCACTTAGGCCTTGGCTCTTCAAGAGCTGTCGCGCCACTCTATTTTTTTTATTTGTTAACAGAAGGGGCAGCAACCCGAACGTGAGTTCCGTCAACACATCCGATGATGCCAGGAAAGTTGTATTTTGTGTAAAACGCCAACACAACTTTTCTTTTATCTGCGGCTGTTTGACATATGTTTATCCATTGTGGACATAGCTGATCTTCTAGGACTTCCAGGAGTTCAATAAGCACTTTGCTGAAATAAGGTTGGGATAAACCAACATTAAAGTCTTTTCCAACCCCCGTTTGGTATGATTCCTCAGCGAGGAAACGCAAACAAGCGCTCAATTTTATAATGGGAGGAACTGAAAAAGACTTTTTAGCTGGTTCACACGATCTTATGAGTATATCCAACAAGTACTTAAATGCAATTTTGTTGACTCTGAAATATTTTTGAAACCTAAAAGGAAAAAGGATTATTGAGTTCTTGCAGAAAAACAAAAAAGAACAAAAATACACACAGGCATTGTGGCAACTCCAAAGGATTGAATGCATCCCTAAAAGATCTTCTGATAGCTCCTGGCTTTTGAGATCGGCTTTCTTCAATCTCCTCTACAAGTAAAACGCTGCGAGCAATGCTGAACATTTTTGTTGAGTTGACAACTACATTTTTCCTTAAAATTTCTTTCAAATGCCAAATAAAGCAAAACAGCTGTTTCGAACATTCATTAGTCGTGTTTTTTTCACTACTCAGTAGCCAGTAAAGTAATCAAGTGCGAAAAAAACGCTTCAACTCACTCTATCTGTCAAATTCAATTTGAATTTCAAAAAACTTCAAAATCTAATTTCAAAAATACGCCATCTTTCAATTCTTCAACATTTGATTAATAATCTTCAACAAATCTCATCAAAAAAGTGTGCCCGATTAAATGTAGTTTTATTATTTTTCGTTTGCCAACCCGAGAGTTTATAAAGCAGTGGTGAATGATAACAAAAAAGAACCCAAGAGAGCAAAAAGCAAGAAAAAAAAATGTTCAGCTTCAAAACGAAGTCGCAAAAATTATTCGTCCACATCTCCTATTTAGTATTTAAGTGAAATATTGCAAGAGCAAAAAAATAAAAAAGTTTTTGGAAAACTATTCGTTTTTGTTGGCGAACTGCTCGATTGAAAATTAGCACATGCAAACAGAAAAAATTTGTCGTCTTTGTGTGCATTTTTTTTTGGCAACGGAAAGAGGGGCCACAAACACTGAACACAGGCAGCCAGCAGTAATTTTGCATGAATTCTATTTGATTTTCCTATTTTCCAACACGCAACAATCGGAAAATTTTATCGAGGGGCTGTTCCTCCATGTTTTTGTTTGTTTTTTCATCAAATACAAATAATTTTCAAAATTGCCAACAATCGCGTAGCAAAATAATTCTTCTTAACGCCATCAGTGCCATCTACATTTCAATAATATGAGGTTCTATCTCCGGCTTATCTGTCATTATTTTACTGGCCTTTTTATCGACTGTTAAATCATATTAGCCGCGTTTAATTATCCTCACTAACCCAAATGGGTTACCCCATCATAATAAAACGATCTGGGTTAAAAAGGTAAAAGTTTAAGCTATTTTTTTCATCCGAGACGCAACCCCCAGTAAAATTTTATTTTGCTTTTCCAAAAACAACTTGTTTTTATTAATTAATTGGATTGACTCTTATCCTATGGCTTTATAAAACTGTGGCTAAGATTGGAATACGCGTAATTTGTTATGAATATGGCTGAAATTAATAAATCTTTCTACAATAAGTTCTTTTTTGTCTCACACTCGCCATCTATCCGCCATATTTAGAACATAGTTTTTGAGTTACAAAATAAACCCCGATAGCTATCGGGGTTTCAGATTGTTTTTGTTTTGTGTACAAAAAATAAACCCATATGGGTTAGTGAGGATAATAAAACGCGGCTATTGTTGTTGTTTGCCAAGGGAAATTTTGCTGTGCTGGCTACAGAGTAGTGAAAAAACACGGCTATTATTTCCTTTCTCGCTTTCGAAGGGAAAAATACTCTCCCGGGGAATTCAGAATAAGGGAAACTACTCCCCGGGAGAACACATCACCCGGGGAGTACTATTCCCGGGTTATATTAAGAATTGGGCTGACTACATACATACACTCTTTATCTCTATCACTCTAATATCGTTTTATAGTGAAATAAGTATGTAGCAATACGTTTATTTGTAGTAGTAAACACTTGTGTAGGACAGTTAAAATGAGGGGCAACATCTAGTGCTTTGAGAGGAGAACTTTTCGTTAAGCATCGAGAACATTCAACTCCTCCAAGAACCAATAGTAGTTTCTCGAACCTATTTCAGTTGTATAAATACCCCATTTGGCAGCGAAGCGGGGCATAGTTAATTAAGAACTGCGATAAAGTAAAGACTTCAGATGTATTTACAATGCAATCTTAAGCCTTGCTAAAATTTAAGATACGTTTAATCAAGTACTAAGTCCAAATTCTTATTTATAATTTTGCTCAACTTTAATCAACGTTGCTTAAACGTTAACTAATTTTAAACGCCGTTTTTCGTGTTTAAAGGTTGATTAACTCGTTTTTTGACATTTCAGTCATCAAATTTAGAATTGTTTTTTTGAATAATAAAAATAAAATAAAATCATTCTCATGGATTCACATCATAATACAATTTTAAACGATTTTAAAGTTCTTAAGATTTTAAGTTCGAAGAAGAGAAGATCGGAAAAAATATATAAGAGTCGATTTAATCCAATGGATCTTGACGAACACGTCTTCAGACGGAAATATCGGTTCACAAAAGCCAATATGAAAAAATTATAGATTAACTAAGAACGGATTTGGAAGGTCCCAGCAGAGGTGGCCACATCAGTCCAGACCTTCAAGTAATGGCTGCCATTAGATATTGGGGCAGAAATGAGGTATTTAAGGGAATAAGTAATACTAACATTGTGTCAAGTTTTTATTTGAAGATGCAATTCAATGTCTTCCGGCTCAGGAGATTTTGGAGGTGGACCACCTCTAGTCGCTCTTTGTTCCTTTTTTTGGCTTGCATTTTGTTATTACGCCACTGGTTCTTAAGCTGGGCAACGTCTCGGTTAGTGTGGCTACATTAATTAAATCTTAAAAATTGTGGATTGGTAAAATTGTGGTGTTATATTTTCACAAAGGTCATGTAGGTACGATATGCTTACTTGGTATGGCTTTCCTTCCATGAATTTGCTTTTCTTTTTGACGTGTTGTGTTGGTATCGACATTCTTGTCCTTAATTATTTAAATCCTCTCCTTTAGTAGCTCTTTAAACAGAATCTGAAAATGTTTGTGTTTAATATTTTCACCAAATGATTAATGAACAAAAATACCTTGTCATGAGCTTCCCAGTTTTCAGATCTTTTTCCTTTTTGTCTTCCATTGAAATTGCACTTCTTTAAAATGAAAACAATATAAAATCAAACCAAAGCAATACAATTGTTTTTGACAACAATTTGACAAATAAAACATAAGTTGTCTGTAGTAGAATCGTCGTTTCTATTACTTTTTTGACAGAGACGATAATCGATTATAAATAAGAATTTAACCCTCTGCGACTGACGTGGTAGTCTGACAGACACCACCAAACATAAAATCTGGTATTTTGCCGTTATTTTTTTAAATTTGACCTGTGCGTTCTCAGTACCTTCCTGTCGTATGGTAAAGCACGTGTTAGTATATATTGTGAGCTGTCGTGGCATGCGCATCATTTGTTTTGTGAAGGAAAGTGTCTACGAGACCACCACGTCAGGATTAAGGTATGTGTCTGTGAGACCACCACCTCAGTGTTATTGTTTTATTTTCATAGTCTCTCCGAGACAATGTTCATAGAGTGTCTCCTAGACCACACGTCAGTAAAATTGTTTGGTTGAGGTTAGGTTGTTGTTTGTTTTTAGATGGCTCACTCAAATAACAACAAAGAGTCCTCATAAAACTAAAAGGAACACTGTATATTGTTGCTGTGCTTGCTTGAAAGCAGTCTTTCTGCAATGCTCAAGGTTAAACTGTGAAGACTGCCAAAAAAGTTTATGATTTTTCTTTTCAATATAATTTTCTTTTAAACCGATGAATTGATCTCTTTTTTTTCATTTTTAAGTACCGTAACTTTTAATTTTGATAAATTAATAATTTTAATGAAGAAAATATTTATGTGGATTTTTTATTTATTTTTTCTAATCGTTAGTTTTTGAAGAGCTATTTATGCTGTGTCAATAAAACTTGTTAAGCCTTGCATATGTATTTGTATTTAACATATATGAGTAATTAAAAATAGTTATGGATAGTCTGAGCTTTAAAATAGAATTGTTAAGGATATCAATATGAGACAAGTTTTTGAGATACAAGCTGTCCAAATGGTGTCTGGTGGACTACCAGATAGATAGATAGATAGATAGATACAAATTTTATTAAATTAACAATTAAAATTTTTGTTTACAATAAATGTTTTTACAAATTCATTATGACATGGCATTTTTTGCCGTCTGCCAGATTGACAAAAAAAATAAAAAAAACTTATAAATTGGAATATTAAGGTAGGTCAATTTGCTTTGATTAAAAAGAAAAAAATACATGTATACAAATAAAATTTAAAGAAAATAAGAAAAAAAAAACTAAGCTCTCAGAAGTCTTCATTAATTATTTTTTCTCTGTACCTTAGTGCGATTTTGCAATATTTATACAATTTGCCTACATTCATTTCATTTAGCTCTGTAAGAACTTCCTCTTCAGACAAAAAATCACTTCCAAGGATGCTTCTTCTGGTTTCTCTTAGAGTTGGACACTTGCCTACGAAATGAAAGATGTCTTCCCTTTCCCTTAAGTTGCAGATACTGCACTCCAACGGTAAATCCGGTCTGTGTGGTATGAAGTTAAGATTAAGTAATTCACTGCGAAGTCTGGTCATTGTCGAGATTGCGCTTATACTATTCTCGTCGTGGAAATAGTTTTTGTCTTCCAGATTATGGTTTAGCCTGCTGTATATTCGTTTATATAGGGAATTTGAAGCTTCCTGCACATATTCGGCTCTAAACTTCTCGTCCACCTTCGATATTACTTCGTACAATATGGCTTTGCAGTTCGATGTGTTTTCAATGTTTAAAGTGAAATTGAGATTACAACTTTCCGCTAGTGTTGACCACTCACTACAAAAGCTTTTATTCTCCTGAATAGCTTTAAGAACCACCTTCCTAACCAAACGGGACTCAGGCATCTTGATGACATTCAGAAGATAGTCTGCTTGCAGTTTTAATGTTTTGATGAAAAGAGGAGATAGTCCTGTTTCCAACATGAGAACGTAATTCGGCGTATTCGAAGGTAGGCGGAATATTTTCTTAACGTAGTGTGTTAAGAGTTTTTCAACTGTGTTATACTTTTTGCAACCCCACACTTGACAACCATACAGAAGTATACTTTCAGCCACCGCTTCAAAAACTTTGAATTTGTTGCTATGCGCAATGTTTCCGTTCATAAAACATCTTTTCCACGATAAGTTGATGGCAGTTTTAGCTTTTTGCAATTTTTCTGTAAATTGTTTTTCCATGCTCAAATTTCTTGAAAAGATTACTCCAAGATATTTGTATTCGCTGACGCATTCAATAGTCTCGCCGTTATACGTCCATTTTTCATTCGAGGCATATCGACCTCCACCTTTTTTAAAAACCATAACTTTTGACTTTTGTGTGTTCACAATTAAGTTCCATAAACTGCAATATTGGTATAATCTGTTTATCATGAGTTGCAGAGTTTCTGGGGAATAAGCAAACATAACAATATCGTCCGCAAATAATAAAGCTTTGATACAAACTCCTGCGAAATCAACGCCACCAGGAAGGTGGTCAACGAGGTCATTGATGAAAAGCGCAAACAAGGTCGGGCTTAATGTACATCCTTGCCTCACTCCTGTTGATGTTTCGAACCATTCTGAAAGTTGCGCACCATTCCACACTGCCGACTGAGTTCCTTTATACAACTCTTCGAGCAAACGACCGAATTTGAGTGATACTCCTAAGCCATACAACTTATAAAATAAGGCTCCCCGATTAATTGTATCGAAAGCAGCTTTGAGGTCGACGAAAAACACATACAGTTTTCTATTATGCGCGCTAAAGCTCTCCGCTAGACTTCTTAGAATGAATATATTATCGATGGTGGAATAGCCTGATCTAAAGCCAGCTTGGAACTCATTTAAAACTTTCTCAGCTTCTATCCAGGTTAAGAGCCGCTTATGTAGCATCGTTGTCAAAATCTTATACGTTGCGTTAAGAAAAGAAATTCCACGGTAGTTAGAAGCTTCCATCACTGATCCTTTTTTGTGGATTGGGAAAATAATTGCATCCTGAAATTCCTTGACTACTATATCGCCTTCCATAACTTTATTGAAAAGTGTAACCAGGTGATCTTTAAGTGCTACAGTTCCGTATTTATACAGCTCAACTGGAATACCGTTAGTACCTGCAGCTTTTCCATCCTTTAGACATCCCAACGTTTGTTCTAATTCACTTAAAGTGAATGTAGAGTCTAAGACTTCACTGGTAAATCGAGGTGACGCATAATGCCAAATTTTTGGTGACGTAATGGGATTAAGTAAATCCTTGAAGTGGGTGCGTAGCACAGTTGTATTCAGATTTATGGGTACAACAAATCTTTTGCCATTTAATTCCCAGACCAGTTTCCAAAATTCACTTGAATTTTTGCAATTTGCAAGTCTAAAGGCTTGACGTTCCTCATATAATCTTTATTTGTTTTGCATGGTGGACTACCACGTCAGTGGAATTGCAACAAAAAAGTCACGTCAGTCGCAGAGGGTTAAGTAACGTTAATTAAAGGCATTTTAAATATTTTAGCATGCTTATAACTAATTAACGTCTTAAAGCGCTCTTAAGGAATCTTTATAAATACGGCTGGTGTTTGCAAAGTTATAATTGATAGTGTTGAATAAATAAGTTTTTGAGTGATTTGAATAATGTGAATTTGTGTTTTATTTCAAAAGTGAATAAGTTTTAACTGTAGGACCTAGCCGAATATTACAATATTTTAAAATTATTGACTTGGTTTGGCATGAATAATTGTAATCCAGTGTCAATTCCAATGGATGTGAACGTTTAGTAAAGCAAGGAAGATTGTTCTAAATCTGAAAAGAAAAAATTGGAAATGTCAAAAGTACCCTATCAAGAATTTATTGGAAGCTTGCTTTTTGCGGCTCAAATCAATCGTCCAGATATTTGTTTCGCCGTAAATTTTTTGAGTAAGTTCAACAATAAACCAGGTCGACTTCACTGGTTGGCAGCAAAAAGAATTTTAAGGTACTTAAAAGGAACGTTGAATCTAAAACTTTCTTATATTCGAAATGGAAATTCTAAGATCTTCGGATTTTGCGATGACGACTACGCCAATGATTTAGATGAAAAGAAATCAGTGAGTTGATACGGGTTTCTGGCTCAAGGAGGAGCAATATCCTGGGGATCACGTAAACAGGCGACTGTTGCGTTATCTACAGCCGAGGCTGAGTACATTTCTATGGGAGTGGCTGTACAAGAGGCAATGTGGCTGAAAGGTATTCAGCAGGAGTTAACTGGAGTTGAATCATAAATGGAAATCTTTTGTGACAGTCAATGTGCCATTCATCTTGCATCGAATGAATGTTACCGTCCTCGTACGAAACATATCGATATTCGACATCATTTTGTCCGAGACGTGGTGGCAGAAAAACAGATCCAGTTGAAATCAGTTCGTTCCGAGGAAATGGCAGCAGATATATTAACTAACAGCCATATTGTTGAAATATTATTCATATTCTAGTTTACTTGTTTCTAACACACTTTGACTCTTTGTATTTCATGTAATCAATTATGTTTTTGACTTTGTAATTTATTAAGTATTGATATTTTCTATCTAAGCCGTGTTTTTTTCACTACTGTGTAGCCAGCACAGCAAAATTTCCCTTGGCAAACAACAACAATTTGATTTTACAGTCGATAAAAAGGCCAGTAAAATAATGACAGATAAGCCGGAGATAGAACTTCATATTATTGAAATGTAGATGGCGCTGATGGCGTTAAGAAGAATTATTTTGCTACGCGATTGTTGGCAATTTTGAAAATTATTTGTATTTGATGAAAAAACAAACAAAAACATGGAGGAACAGCCCCTCGATAAAATTTTCCGATTTTTGCGTGTTGGAAAATAGGAAAATCAAATAGAATTCATGCAAAATTACTGCTGACTGCCTGTGTTTAGTGTTTGTGGCCCCTCTTCCCGTTGCCAAAAAAAGTGCACACAAAGACGACAAATTTTTTCTGTTTGCATGTGCAAATTTTCAATCGAGCAGTGCACCAACTAAAACGAATAGTTTTCCAAAAACTTTTTTATTTTTTTACTCTTGCAATATTTCACTTAAATACTAAATAGGAGATGTGGACGAATAATTTTTGAGACTTCGTTTTGAAGCTGAACATTTTTTTTTCTTGCTTTTTGCTCTCTTGGGTTCTTTTTTGTTATCATTCACCACTGCTTTATAAACTCTCGGGTTGCAAACGAAAAATAATAAAACTACATTTAACCGGGCACACTTTTTGTTGAGATTTGTTTAAAATTATTAATCAAATGTTGAAGAATTGAATGATGGCGTATTTTTGAAATTAGATTTTGAAGTTTTTTGAAATTCAAATTGAATTTGACAGATAGAGTGAGTTGGAGCGTTTTTTTCGAACTTGATTACTTTACTGGCTACCGAGTAGTGAAAAAAACACGACATCTTTTTTCATCGTTCAATTAAATAACTTGTTTAAATTTAAATTGTGATTTCCTTTTATAATAAAATCTCAATACATATTCATAACCATGCAGTCGCCCGTAGCTTAGTTGGTAAGTGCGTTGACTGCTAAGCCGAACGTCGTTGGTTCGAGTCCCACTCAGGCCAAGTTTTTATTTCATCTTTCGCGGGTACTGCCTCTTGCGAAGACCTGACAAATTTTCCAAGAGTATCAATCTGTCATGAAAAAAGTGCTTCTCAACTTTGCCGTTCGGAATCGGCGTTAAATTGTAGGTCCCCTCAATTCTTCACACGCACTCAGAGAATTGTTGATGAGAGTAAGTCGCTTAGGCCTTGGCTCTTCAAGAGCTGTCGCGCCACTCTATTTATTTTTTTTTTTATTTTTTTTTTTTTTTTCATATTCATAACCAAAACTTAAAGGCCGCTTAAATTTAAGCAAACTCTAAGCAGTATTTAAGCAGACAATCCTTATTCATAATCAATTTTCTGATTTAAGCAAGGTTGACTAAAGGTTGCTTTAGTATAACGCAAATTTGTGCGTTTAAAGGCTGATTTAATCTGTTGCGAGGCAAGAAGAGGGGAGCCTTGGGAAAATCTGAAAAGTCAGATTTGGGAGAGGAAGGAAGCTAGGAATGGGATACTAGGGTCAGAAAAGGAAAGAATGCTAAGTTCCAGGGACGCGGCCTGCATTAGGCTTACCAGATTTAATATGTTGAAAAGGGGGACAAAGCAAGTTTTTTAGGGGGACAATTGTTCAATAAAGGGAACAAAACTTGTTTTTGAAAAATATAGCACCACATTCTTGAGAAACAAAAACAACAACAGTGAAGTTGGAAACGTTTCTTAAATGAAGTAAATGGATGTATCCAGTTCGGAAAATTGTATTAACTATGATGGGAGTATTCACAGTTTAAATTTGCAAACCTGGTAGCAATTTTTGAAATGGGAAAGCCTACTCTTTCTATGAAAATATTGCTTTAAGGTGCAAAAAAATTAGATATGTTTAAAAAAGAGGGACATTTGGTCCCCCTTTCTCATTTTTGTTTTTGGGGGACAAACCTAACCTCACCTGCAAACAAATACATAAATCAGGCCTGACCACATAGGGAAAAAAAGGACTAGCTATTGACGGATGGACTACCTTCACGTCAGAGGCATTGCTGTGGTGTTAGTGCAGTGAGGCCATTACCCACCCTACCATAGGAATCTTCGGCCATTTTTTGATTCCCCCTGGGTTGGGTCTGAAGTGGGTCGAACACGGGTCCCAGGCCTTACGGTGTGGTTAAGTGAGGAGTCTCCTCCAGCAGCCCCCATACCGCTCAACTCGCTATAGGGAGGTGCTGTAAGAGAATTCTACCTGCTCCTCCTTTCCTTATTATCTGGGATCCCCGATCTACCCACTGGGATCATAGACTCGGATCGAGCCCGACGGTCAGAGATGAGAGGTGAGTGCATCACTCGATGTCGGTGCGCCGGGTCTAGATTTTGTGTGGTGGACCTAGTCCACCTGCGTGATTCTTCAATCTCGGCGTCTCTTATAAGTTTGTTGATGCGTTCTTCCTCTTCTTTGTTAGAGTACGCCATATTTTTTCAAAAAACAAACTACCAATATAAACAACCAGCAAGAGAATAATTAAAACTATTAAAAGTGTGGTGAGGGGCAAAGGCAATAAAAAAAACTAACAAAAGGTATATATTATTTATATACCTTTTGTTATAAATGGTATAAATAAATAAATATACCTAACCCGGCGCAGCGGCCACACGAGCAAGTTCTGGCTAGCAAGTTGGCATACAATCAAATGTTTTACCCGGCGGCCACACGAGCAAGTTCTGGCTAGCAAGTTGGCATACAATCAAATGTTTTACTCACACATTCAAACTTTTAGTACTTGCTTTAGTACTGGCTGCTCAACTGGCTAGCAAATTTTCCAGCCAGTAAAACGAGCAAGTAAATCGGCAAGTAATTTGACAGGTTTTGCCAAATATATCAAAATGAACAAAATTAAATTAGAAAATTTGTTGAAACGTGATTTTTATTTCTATTTTTGCTGGCGACATCTTGGAAATTCAAAATTGGACGTTAAAAGCAGGTAAGCTTGTAAAAAATATGTGTACTTGCTGGCAAGTTGACTAGCAAGTTTTTTGCCACCTACGTCACACCAAGTACACCGATAGAGATTTGACAAATAATATATGTACGCTACTTGCTGACCAGAACTTGCTCGTGTGGCCGCAGGGTTACTCACACATTTAAACTTTTAGTACTGGCTCTAGTACTGGCCAGTCAACTGGCTTGCGAATTTTCGAGCCAGTAACGAGCAAGTAAAACGGGCAAGTAATTTGACAGGTTTTGCCAAATTTATCAAAATGAACAAAATTAAATTAGAATGGTCGTGTTTTTTTCACTACTCAGTAGCCAGTAAAGTAATCAAGTGCGAATAAAACGCTCCAACTCACTTTATCTGTCAAATTCAATTTGTATGGCAAGATGGACCTGAGGGTTGCGTCTCGGATTACAAAAATTAGCAAATACTACAATCTAAGTGAGTTCAGAGAAGCTATTTCATTAGATTTGCGTAGCAAAATAATTCTTTTCAACGCTGTCAGCGCTATCTTCATTTCAATAATTGAAAGTTCTATCGCCGGCACAACTGTCATTTTTTTTACCGGCCTTTTTATCGACTGTAATCCAAATTGTTTTTGTTTGCCAAGGGAAATTTTGCTGTGCTGGCTACTGGGTAGTGAAAAAAAACACGGCTAATATTAGTTGAAGCGAGGATTTTAATTTATTTTTTTATTGGCGACATCTTCGAAATTCAAAATTGAATTTTAAAAGCAGGTAACCTTCTAAAAAATCCTTGAAATGAAAAAAAAATTAGAACTTGCTGGCAAGTTGACTAGCAAGTTTTTTACCACATACGTCACACCAAGTACACCGATAGAGATTTGACAAATAATATATGTACGCTACTTGCTGGCCAGAACTTGCTCGTGTGGCCGCAGGGTAAGCAAAACCTGACACCAAAATAAATAAATATAATCAAAAACAAATGTATAAATAAATAGATGAATAATAAATATATTGTAGTATTCGGCTTGGTCCGACAATTAAAACTTATTCACTTTTCAAATAAAACACAAATTCACTTTATTCAAATCACTCACAAACTTATTTATTCAACACTTTCAATTATAACTTTGCAAACACACAGTACTTTTCTTTATCGCAGTTCACAATTAATTAATCTTGCATCGCCATCCAACGGCTATTTATATACAAAAGTACTTGGTTCTAGAAACTACTATATTGGTTCTTGGAGAAGCTTGAATGTTCCGGAAGCTTACACTTACAAACAAAATACTGGGATTTTTTTGTAGGGGCTAACGTTCTTAATGCTAAACAAAAAGTTTCTCTTTAATCACTAGGTATTGCCCCTCACAAGTGTTTACTACTACATTTAAACGATATTAGAGTTAAAGAAAAACAGAGTAAATAAAGAGAGTAAGAAAAGTGTGTACATTAAATATAGAATGATGTACAGAGTGTAAGAGATAATAACGTATACACATTAGACATTACAATAGAAGGAGAAACAGAGCGTACGAGATAAAATAAAGTGTATACACATTACATTGCCCCCTCCTTAGGATTGATCGTCCCGAACAAATCCATCATTCTCATCACCACTGTAGCGATGTAGTCGGTCGCGATGTACGACTTTTAGTTTACCTCTGACTCCTTTTTGTATCCGGTACACGACGTCGTTGATTTTGCTAATCACTGTATATGGACCTTCCCAGTCCCGTTGAAGTTTCGGTGACAACCCTTTTTGTCGATGGGGATTGTAAAGCCACACTCGATCTCCTGTTCGGAACTCTGTTGTTGTCGCTCGTATATCGTAGCGTGTCTTCATTCGGTCACTGAACATCTTTATTTTTGACCTGGCATCGTCGTGGATCTGAAGGAGTCTTTCTCTGAGGTCATCCAAGTAGTCATCCTCGGCTTGCGGTTCCGACGTGGGACATCCAAATTTTATTTCGCTCGGCAATCTGATGTTCCTTCCCATCAAAATCTCAGACGGTGTATGGCCAGTTGAGCTATGTCTTGCACTTCGATACGCCATCAAAAACAATGGAATGTGTCGATCCCAATCTCGCTGGTTGTCGTCCACAACCTTGCAAAGATGTTCCTTAAGGGTTCGGTTGAACCGTTCGACCATGCCATCAGATTGTGGGTGGAGTGGTGTTGTTCTTGTCTTCTTGATGTGAAGAAGCCCACAAACTTCCTGGAATATGTTTGATTCAAAATTCCTTCCCTGGTCGGAATGCAGTTCTAATGGAACACCGAATCTGCTCACCCAGTTGAACACAATTTGGTCTGCGACTGTTTTGGCTTCTTGATTTGGAATGGCGTATGCTTCAGGCCACTTGCTGAAGTAATCCATGACGACCAGAATATAACGATTTCCATTATTTGTTTCCGGAAATGGACCCGCCACGTCTATTGCAATCCTTTCAAAGGGTGATCCGACATTATACTGCTGCATTTGGCTGTGATTCTTTTTGTTCGGGCCTTTGGTGGCAGCACAGGTATCACATTTTCGGCACCACTTCTCGACATCTTCCCTTGCATGTAGCCAATAGAATCGTTGTCGAACCTTTTCTAGCGTCTTGTTTACTCCTAGATGGCCTCCCGAAACTCCATCATGCATCTCTCGCAGAACGTCCATAATCTTCGATCTCGGTAAGACTAGCTGCATTACATAGGACTTTCCATCTGCTGATTCCCACTTACGTCGAAGGACACCTTCTTGGACATGCAACGAGTCCCACTGTGCCCAATAGGCCTTTAGAGCCGGACTTCTGTCGGAGATATCAGCCCATTCTGGTTTTTCCTGGTGTTCCTTGCATGCGAGGATGGGTTCAATATCTGGGTCCTCTTGTTGAGCCTTCCTCAACTCGTCGTTGTTCCAGCCATAAATGGGATCGGTTCTGGTTCGTAGGACAGTAACCACTTCTTTTTCTTCTTGGCGTCTGCAATGCTTACAGTCTTGCTTACATGGTCTCCGAGACAGTGCATCAGCATTTGAGTGAAGCTTCCCCTTCCGATGTTGAATTTCATAATCGTACGTCTGCAGCCTCTCAATCCATCTCGCCACTTGACCCTCTGGATTCTTGAAATTCAAAAGCCAGTTTAGTGCTCCATGGTCGGTTCGGAGAAGAAACTTCTGTCCATAGAGATACTTATGGAAGTGCTTTGTTGCCAAAATCAGTGCAAGAAGTTCTCTTCTGGTCACACAATAGTTTCTTTCCGACTTCGAGAGTACCTTGCTGTAATAGGCAACCACCTTTTCTTCGCCATCATGTACCTGTGACAATACAGCACCAATCCCGACATTGCTGGCATCAGCGTCAATGATGAACGGTTTTCCGGGAGTCGGATAGGTCAGCACTGGTGCATTACACAAGCGTTGCTTGAGCTCTTGAAAGCTGCGCTCGCACTCACCTGACCATTTAAACTGCTTTCCCTTTTCCGTTAGCTGATGTAGACTCTTGGCGATCTCAGCAAAGTTCTTTACAAAGCGCCTATAGTAGGTGGCTAGACCCAGAAAGCTTCGAAGTTCATGTTTGTCCTGTGGTGTTGGCCAATTCTTCACGGTGTCAACCTTATCAGGATCCGTCTTGACTCCTTGGGATGAGATGATATGTCCCAGGTATTTCACTTTGGTTTTGAAGAGTGAACACTTTTCTGGATTGAGCTTGAGGTGGGCTTCTCGAAGTCTTTGAAACACGGCTCTCAGATTTGTACAATGTTCGTCAAATGTTTTCCCGTATACGATGACGTCATCCAAATAGACCAGGCAAGATTTCCAAGTGAGTCCTTGCAGGACGCATTCCATAAGGCGCTCAAAAGTCGCTGGAGCATTGCACAGTCCAAAAGGCATCACTTTGAACTGCCACAATCCGTTTCCTGTCGAGAACGCTGTCTTCTCTTTGTCTTCAGGATGGATTTCTACTTGCCAGTATCCACTTTTCAGGTCCAAAGTTGAGAACCATTGTGCTCCTTCCATTGCGTCCAGAGTATCGCTGATCCTAGGCAGAGGGTAGCTATCTTTCTTGGTCACATCGTTCAACCTTCGATAGTCCACGCAAAAGCGGGTTGATCCGTCTTTCTTCTTTACCAGGACCACTGGAGACGCCCAAGGGCTTTTTGAGTTTTCGATCAGACCCTCTTCTTTCATGGTGGTTATTAGTTCTTCAACCTCACCCTGTTTGGCTAGTGGAAGGCGTCTTGCAGGTTGACGGATCGGCTTTGCATCCCCGGTGTTGATTCGATGTTGAACCAGTTGTGTTCTGCCATATTTCCCTTGCGATGACGAAAAGATGTCTGCAAATTCTTCGAGGAGACCTTCTGCAGTTTTTCGTTGTTGGTGACCAAGATAAGATGACTTGAGAATGTTGGTCTTTATGGAGTTCAGCTCCTCAGATTTTAAGGTTTGCCTTGACTCTTCTTCGTTGATCCTTGTTATCGCTGATACAGATTCGCATTGTCCGACAATCTCACCTTCTCTAAGCTTAACTTCGTACGGCTTGATGTTCAGTATTCGTACGGGAACCATGTTCTTTACAGGTCTAACAAGAGTCTTCCCAATGGTGACGTTTTGGGAGGACTTTACAGATGCTGGTTCGACCATGAGGTATCGATGGCTGCCAGGCTTACCCTTCAATTTCGTCCACACGAATACTTCTGAAGAAGCAGGCAAAGTGAGATCTTCTTTGATGACGGTTTTCACAGATAACGAGGTCTCATGCGAGTGGATCCCATAGATCATCGGAATCTCGATGTTTCGATATTTCAGGACTTGGTTCCCGATATCCAATATCACTCCGTGATCTTTCATGAAATCGACGCCGACAATGCACTCGTCGCATATATCTGCTACCAGGAACAGGTGAGAGAATTCCAACTCTGCCATCCGGATCTTAAGACGTACCTCACCATAGACTTTTGCGGCTTCTCCAGTTGCAGTCCTTAGACGATAGCTATTGGTGTTGTGGAGCCATGTCTTCTTAACGAGGTCCTGCCGTACAATGGACGCCGTGGCACCGGTGTCGATGGTAGCCACACATTTGTTGCCGTTTATACTTGCTTCCACGGTCAGGCTCTTGTTGTCGCGTTTCGTTTGAGAAACCTGGATGTCGTTTCTGGGGCCATCGATACCAGAAACCAGCTTCTGCCCCTCGAAGTTGGTTCTTATTCGTTTCCCGGGTGGGAAACAGCTTCGGAAGCAACGTTGTTGGAGTTACTTTGACTTGTTGAGTAAGTTCTGTTTCCACAGTGTTGGCATGAGGTTCGTCTTCGCGGTAATCTGCACTGTCGTTGAAGATGCCCAGTCTTGTTGCAGTTCCAGCATCGTGCTGGTCCGTCTCGCTGACTCCTTTCCAGAGTAGCCTTCTGACAAGAGCATTCTTGGACTTCCAATTCTCTCACGCGATGCACGTTTTGGGATGCTTGTTCTGCGGCTTCCATTGTTAGAGCGAAAGCCAATGCTTCTGGTAGTGTTTGCTTTCCGGCAGTGCGAATAGCCCTTTGGAGATTTATATCGCCCACAGCTCTCACAAAGGCTTCAACAGCAAGTTGATTAATTATCTCGTTGCCAGCTGTTGGATATGCCAGGTGAACCAGTCGCTCGATATCTGCCTGAAGCTGCTGCAGAGTTTCACCTCTTTTCTGTGCTCTATTGTTAAGCTGAACTCGGAAGACTTCTGTCATGTGGCTATCCCCAAACCGCTGTTCGATTGCGTTTACCAGAACTTTGAAGTCACCGTTCTTCTCTGCTGGGATGGTTTGTAGCAGTTCAGCAGCTGCTCCTCTCAAGGCAAGCGTAAGAGCAATGTATTTTTCGTCATCGTCCCAGCCATTTGTTAACGCTGCTGCTTCAAACTGTTTCTTGTAGATTGACCACGGTATCTGACCATCAAAGCTTGGAGGATTCACTTCTCTCTTCCTTGAGCACTCACCAGAAGGTTCTCGAGCTTTCATCTTTCGCACTTTTTCCAGTTCCTTTGTGATGGTATCGATTTGTTCGTCGATTTTCTCGATACGTGCATTTTGTTTTCCGACGCACTCGTCGAGAGTATTGATTTTCTCTTCGAAGTCCGCAAACCTGCCTTCTAGAAGATTTTTCTGTTCATCAAAACGCTCTAGAACATCATTCTTTTGTGTTTCCAGTTGCTCCAGAACACTCTTGTTTTGAGTTTCTAATTGCTTGAGGACATTCTCTTGCTCGTTCTTCTGCTCGTTTCTTTGAGCTTCTAATTGCTTGAGGACATTCTCTTGCTCGTTCTTCTGCTCGTTTCTTTGAGTTTCTAGTTGCTCCAGAACATTCTTCTCGAATTTGGCTAGAAGAAGTGACATCATGTTAGATAAGTCGGCAGTTGCATTTACCTCTTCCGATTTTGCTTCCACTTCGAAAGCAAACGTATCTGGGTCTTCATTTTGTTCTTCCAGATGTTCCTGTAGCCGTTTTACGAGTTCGATTTTATATCCTGCCGCACTTAAGCCACGTTTGCTTAATTCGGCCTTTAGCTCAGCGACAGTTAAGTCTTTCAAAACTTTACTTATCATTTTTAACTTCACTATTTCACACAAAATAGTTTAATCACTGTTCACTGTTTTATTCTCAATAAGTTTTAATCCCACTTCTGACACCAATGTAGTATTCGGCTTGGTCCGACAATTAAAACTTATTCACTTTTCAAATAAAACACAAATTCACTTTATTCAAATCACTCACAAACTTATTTATTCAACACTTTCAATTATAACTTTGCAAACACAGAGTACTTTTCTTTATCGCAGTTCACAATTAATTAATCTTGCATCGCCATCCAACGGCTATTTATATACAAAAGTACTTGGTTCTAGAAACTACTATATTGGTTCTTGGAGAAGCTTGAATGTTCCGGAAGCTTACACTTACAAACAAAATACTGGGATTTTTTTGTAGGGGCTAACGTTCTTAATGCTAAACAAAAAGTTTCTCTTTAATCACTAGGTATTGCCCCTCACAAGTGTTTACTACTACATTTAAACGATATTAGAGTTAAAGAAAAACAGAGTAAATAAAGAGAGTAAGAAAAGTGTGTACATTAAATATAGAATGATGTACAGAGTGTAAGAGATAATAACGTATACACATTAGACATTACAATAGAAGGAGAAACAGAGCGTACGAGATAAAATAAAGTGTATACACATTACAATATATATAAAAAAAAAACAATTTAATTATTATTATAATTTTTTTAACTTATACATAAATGTATAATATAAAACAAGTAAAGCACTAGCTACCAGGGCAGTTAAGAAACTCCTTCGGGAGTTCTGTAAAAAAAATGCGAATGACCACCCCCAAAGGGGTGGTCCCAACTATTCGACTTACAAGTAAAACACGAGAGTAAATTTCAACCGCACGCTTTATTGGCCTCCAAAAGACTGAAGAATAATTTTTACCTAAAGTATTTCTACTGCTCGTGCAATCGCGAAACTCCAAGGTCAACCTTGATGAACTTCAACGACTGCAACTTGATCGCTTGATTTGATGAGCTTTGACGACTGCAACTCGATCGCTTGGGAATGGTTGAAACAGTTAATTCCCATAGCTTCCGAAACGCTTGCTCATCACTTTACCTGGCGACGCGTGTGTTAACTGCCCCCTCCTTTTAAATCTACGTCCCGTAGATCTTATCTTAACAGGACGAACCTGTAGTCGGGCCTAGAGGATTTATCTGAGGTAGGTTCATTGGCCGGTTAAATTTAAACCAGACATATAATATGACAAGTAGAAGTATAAACAGGATAACACCATCGGCAGTGGTAGATGAAATCGTCCTTTGGGCTAGGTCTTGTATGTGTCTAATGTTGCTTATTCCCAGATCGTGGAGGTATTGTAGATCAATTTTTTGTTCCATTCTCGTTGTGTTGAACAGAACAGATGGTAAAGCTTGAAGTGAGGACGTTGTCCAACTTGTGAACGTTCTGTTGCCTATGCTTATAGTTTCATTATATAGCTGGATTACAAAAGTTCCGGAGACTGTCCTTGATTTGTCCTTACTCACTATGCATCCATTATAGTTGGTCAGATATATCGTATCCTCTTTAATTAGTTCAACAACCTCAGCGGTGTTAGCCCTTACGGTACATGCAGCATGTCCACCCTTCAGGAGTCGAACAATACAGCCTTTTTCTTCCAGTCTTTCTAACATATTTTCCTCACAGACCGTCATGTTATCCATACTGAAACAGTTTGAGACGATTCCATATGTTTGCATATTGTTCACTAGCATTTTCGGAAATTTTAGATCAACCTGTTTGCCTGCAATTATCGATGCTCTGACGTGCAGTAGGTTGTATTCAACACCGCTAATTTTTGGCATAGTCAATACGTACAGGAGCAAAGAACCATTCGTGAAAACAGAGGGTTTTCCAAATTGTAGGGCTTCGATAACATAAGCATAAGGCAGGGTTTCAACCTCGTTAATGACTCTGTTGATCTCCTCTTGATCTAGGAGATTGGTGTTAACTATCCCATTTCGAGCCATCTGACATGCGCGAACAATTTCATTTATTTCCTCTTTGATTATTAGGATTTTGTTGATTATATCCTGTTCGTGAACAACTCTGTTATACGTGGAAATTTGATTGGCGGTGCTGTTTATAAGCCTGTTCACTTTCTGTGTAATTTCCTTTGATAGATCTAAGACTCTTTCGTTGATTTTATATTGGACGTTATTATTCTCGATGATGTCTTCCTCGTTCTTCAATACCTTATCCCAGTCGGCTGCATCGGGGTTACCTGCCAGCCACTTCCAGGCAGATCCAATCCAATTAATTGACCTCTGTTTTCTGTCATGTTTCCCTCTGAGAGAAAGCATTCGATCACGAAGTTGGGCAAGGTGGTATTTCGCCAAGGATCTTTTGTCAGGTAAAGTGATCTCTGATTCCGCTGATTCCTCAATTCTCGCAAGCGATTTCTCCAAGATATCCAGGCGTATCATATGGACGAGTTTGAAATGGCCATCGATGATAAAGCCTCTTCCTTCTTTAATGGTAACTTTTGGAGATTTATACTCAAAGATCGTCAACGCTTGCACGGCAGTGAAAAACAACAATCTAAGGAAAATTATAAGTTATGAGCTCGTACTTTTGATGATCGACTTAAATTAAAATTAAAGTTAAGTTTCCCTTAAAAGTATACAGTATTATGATTAAAATTTCTTTTATTTCCTAATGGATTAAAACGTATGATTGCAAAATTTTAAATTTTCCCTTAAAACTAAACAGTATTGTAATAAAAAATTAATTTTTTATGGAGTGAACGTGAGCAAAATGTATGAGGTATGAGCGTATGAGCCATCCTCCTCCTTTTTTTTTTTTTTTTTTTTTTTTTTTTTTTTTTTTTTTTTTTTTTTTTTTTTTTTTTTTTTTTTTTTTTTTTTTTTTTTTTTTTTTTTTTTTTTTTTTTTTTTTTTTTTTTTTTTTTTTTTTTTTTTTTTTTTTTTTTTTTTTACAAGTTTTTAATATGGGTCTTATGGACCTTCCTGCCACTTGATGTGGTGATTGTAACATTATTGTTTCTAGCAACGGTTTCTTTTTTATATAAAGGTTTATTTTTTGGTTTTATACCCTTAGATGCTACATAAATTGTTTCGCCCTTCTTGTAAGTTTGGGGCTTAATTTTTTTTTTATTATTATACAAATTCGATTCCTTCTGTTTTCTTTGAATCTCATATTTAAGATCTTTATTGACTTTGGTGCGAAAATCAAGATAATTTTGGTAGTTAAATCTCTGTGTTCTTTCGAAAAATACATCACACGGCTTACGCGTTGTTACGGAGTGCACAGTGTTGTTGTACCGATCGACGGCTATATTAACGAGCTCTTTCAAACGCAAGTCTTTATACTCTTGTTTTATGCAACGGAAGATTTCTAAAATTGTTGAATGGAACCTTTCTACTTGGCCATTGACTTCTGATCTGTGTACCGGTGTATGGTACACTTCAATTCCTAACATTTTGACAAAATTCAATATAATTGGACTTAAGAAGCTACTCTCATTATCGGTGACTAACATCTCAGGGGCTGTGAAATAATGTAAAACTTTAATTATTTTGTCTCGCAAATGCAAGACAGACCTATTCTTAATGTGGAACAGTTTCCCAAACTTAGAAAATTTATCAATGCAACTAATGAATTTTTCGTTCTGAATTTCTATTATGTCTAAATGTAGAATCTGGCAAGGAAAGGAAGGAATTGGCGTTGGCTGAAATTCTGGACGTATGGGATGCCTATCGTAGTTATTGGCATTACAGATCTCACAGGTTTTAGTAAATTTTTTAATGAGACTATTCATCCTTGGAAAGTAATATTTTTCGAGAAGTTGTTCTTTGTTTTCCCGAGGATTCCTATGAGCTCTTTTATGCTCTTTGAGAATCAACTCGCAAACTCTATTTTCATTTGCAACATCTTCCACCACTCTTTGAGTTATCCTTAGTTTATAACGGACAAAATTTTCTAAATATATTTCTTGTAACAGTGGCAAGTGACTTTCTGGTATCTTGATGCCATTAATAACATTGGGGTTCAGTTTTTTCATTAACCAAGCTGTCAGAATTTCTTTATTTGGATCACTGATAGCGATATAATGACGAAAATACCCTGGATGAGGTTGTTCTTGAGCTTCTATGCCCTTACCTATCTTAATAATAATTTGATTTCGGAAAACATTGATCGGGGCTTCTACATGAGGAATCAAATCCGTGCTATCTTGTTCAGCACTGTGGGCAGTCGAACCGCTCGAGGATTGAGCTTCTTCTGCTGTTTCCGTGGTATCAACGTTTTCGGGTTCATTGGCATAAATAGTCGCGCTATCGCTGCTGGCGTGTCCTTCAGCAGTTTCGGTTGATTCGTTTTCGGGTTCATTGGCATCAATAGTTGCGCTATCGCTGCTGGCGTGTCCTTCAGCAGTTTCGGTTGATTCGTTTTCGGTTAAAATACCACTTGATGCCGTTTCAGTGCCTTCTGAATCGGTTAAGTGATTGACCTCAGTCTTTAACCTGGATAGAGCGTCTGCGACTACATTGGATTTTCCTGGTTTGTAAATCATTTCGCAATTGTACTCTTCTATACGAGCTTTCCAGCGCTTCAGCTTAGCATTGTAGTTCTTATTCCCTAAAGAATAAGTCAGAGGCTGGTGATCTGTGTATACTCGAATCTTCCTGGCTCCATAAAGATATGAGCGCAACCTATCGAGTGCCCACACAATCGCTAACATTTCCCTTTCATTTGTGGCATATCCCTCCTCTGTTGGACTGAGAGATTTTGAAATATAAGCTATAGGGCGATCTTTACCCCATTCGCCCTGGGACAACACTGCCCCTATTGCAAGATTGGACGCATCTGTCGTTAGATTAAATGGCTTCTCAAAGTCCGGGAAGGCAAGCACTTCAGATGATGTAAGGAGAGTTTTCAAATCTTCAAAAGCCCTAAGGGCGTCTTGATCCAAACTTATAGGAACGCGTTTGGATTGATTTGCTTTTACTTGCGCGTTTTCCCCTCTGGTTAGCATGGTTAAAGGCTTTGCAACTTGAGCAAAGTCTCGTATAAATTTGCGGTAGTAGGATGCTAGTCCCAAAAAACTTTTTAGATCTTTAAGTGTCTCAGGTGGTGACAACGCCTGTATGGCAGAGACCTTACGTGCGTCAGGCTGAATGCCCTCTGGAGTTATGATGTATCCGAGAAATTCTACCTGCGTCTTCATGAACTGGGTCTTCTCAAGGTTCACCTTAAGGTTCACATTTTCGAGTCGTTGGAATATGGTGTCGATATTCCGCAGATGTTCCTCTTCACTTCCACCGAAAATGATTATGTCATCGATGTAGACATAACAGATTCTGCCTATAAATTCCTTGAGAACGTCATCGATCATCCTTTGGAAGATCGCCGGAGCATTCTTGAGGCCGAATGGTAACCTTAAGAATTCATATTTCCCATTCATTGTTGAAAATGCAGTTTTCGGGATGTCACTGATTTTCATGGGAATTTGGTGAAATCCTGAGGTAAGATCCAAAGTAGTAAAGTACTTGGCCTTGCCAAGGCTTGCCAGTGTAGAGGTGATGTCCGGGATCGGATACGTGTCCGCAATTGTTATGCCGTTAAGGCGCTTATAGTCTATTACGACACGATATTGTTTTTCGCCAGATGGTTTGGGTTTCTTGGGCACAACCCATATAGGAGAATTATAGGGGCTTTTTGAGGGACGAATAGTTCCTTCCTCAAGCAACTTTTTAATCTCCTCCTCAACCACCTGTCTCATACATGCGGGATAAGGGTAAGATTTTGAATACACAGGCTCGGTAGTATTTGTTCTAATTTCGGCTCTCACGTCAGTTTTAATGACTTTTTGGGTGTCGATTGGATCGAAAATGGATTCGTACTTGGTGATGATTTCCTGAATTCTTATCTTGAGGTGCTCAGGGAGTTTTTCATCCAGAAGAGCGTTTACTTGGGCCGAAGGTCGTGCTTTAAGAGGTATTACAATGCCAGGAGTGAGGGTGAGAGTGTTTTCTTTACGATCTATAATCGCTTCTAGTTCTCTCAGCGTATCGTCGCCAATAATTCCATCGAAGGAATCCAGGCCAGGGAGGATGTAAAATGTTAAAATTGAATCGTTGCCCGCCTTTTCAAAGAATTTGCCAGAAACCTTCCTGCTAATAGTTATATTTCCGGCCGCGCAGCGTACTGAAAATGGTTTATCTAAATGTATACTATTTTTATCTAAGGATGAACTTATGAAATTTTTATTTGCACCCGTGTCTATGAGAAATTTCAAGGTGGTGCCCTCCTGTGTTAAGTACTCTATATATGGTACGCTGGACAGGCACCTGTCATAAAATTTAAAGTATCCTTTAAAGTATCCTCAACAACGTCTTCCCCATAATTTTCCCAGGCTTGCTGATAGTCATCGGTACCAGTATCTGCTCCCTGTTCACCGAATACTTCACTTTCATCAACGTTAGTTCCCTGTTCCGATAATGTTTCGGTGTTAAAGAGTCTTTGCTGTTTTTGGTTAAAGGGGCGATATCCCTCGGATTTCGCTGCTCTTTTAAAAGGGTTAGTACCTCCACCGCGGTTGGCGTGATCAACTTGCCTATCACCACCACGAGGACGATTCATATAATCGACCTGTCTGCTTTGGACAGATCATAGCTCCATTTTCTCATGTGGTTTCGGTGCCGTGGGCCTCGGCGGAGGGTTTCCATTCCTGTAATTCTGAGGAGCACCAGACGGCGCACTTCTATAATTCTGAGCAGTATTAGTATGTAAAACTTTAGGTCTAAAATTCTGGTTAATAGGGACGGTTATTGCATTAGGCATGTTTGCATTATGAATGACATTGGATCTGAAATTCAGATTCTGAACTTCTAAACACGCAGCGTAGGCCTCTGGTAAGGTCCTAGGCTTTTGGATGATGAGCATGCGTGAGAGGTCGCCAGACAACCCACGTACAAAAACGTCTAAGGCACGATTCTTATAGGTTTCTATGAGTGCATTCACTGTCTCTGGAGAGTAGGTCTCCGTCTTGAGCTTGTTTATTATAAGGGAAAACTGGTGGTTAACCGTGGCATAAAATTCATCAATTTTCATGCCACGTTGTGTTAGTTGGCCGAGCTGGTGCTCTAAAGTTCGAATATCTCTCTTGTCTGCATAATGCAGAGAGAGGCATTTCTTTATAGCGTTCCAGTCATCTTCAAAAATGTTATAGGAAATGAGGGCAGTGTCCGCATTCCCACGGACTTTCTGCCTAATATGTTGCATAATAGCCCTGTAAATGGGCTTACCCCTTACTATCTTGAAATCACTCAAGATAGCTTCGACGTTGTGGATCCATGGCAGATATTGTGTCGGGTTTCCATCGAACACCTGGAGTTCCTTTACGTTATCCGGCAGCTTGCTTATGTCCCTCAAGTCAGCCTCCGTCTTTGGGCCGACCAAGGGTTGTTCGCCAATGCAAGCCCCAGTTTGCACCTGATTACCCGACTCCAGGGATTTCACTCTACCTTCTATATTACGTAGTTGCTCTAGAATTTGGCTGACCGCCCCGGTCATCTCAAAGACAGACTTTGTCAAATCTTCCATTTTGTAAGGTAACACTTGCAAAGATTAATAATAATAAAAAATCTTACCTTGTGATTTTAAATTTTGGGACTTTAAAATTTTTAATAATTTCCTTTTTGTATAACAACCAAAATCCTGACCGTATTCAACCACCAAAATCTTGATTTTCACAATAACTTTCGTTTTATTTCTTATTCACAATTACTTCTTTCTTTCATATAATTACTTGATTTTATACTTTTTTTTCATATAATTATTTATTTCACAATAATTTTATTTCTAATAACTCGATTTCACACTCCTTTTTTTCATATACTTATTCGATTTTATTAATTTTTTATTAATTTCACAATAATTTTTATTTCTTATTCACAATATTCGATTTTATTAATTTTTTATTAATTTCACAATAATTTTTATTTCTTATTCACAATAACCTCCTTTTTCCATATAATCATTCGATTTAATTTATCTCACAATTCTTATTAATAACTTTGAATCTTATTAAAACACAATTTCCTGTTGCAATGAACACTTACAATAACTTCATATTAATAACCTTGAAGTCTTCGATTTTTCACAATAATTTTATTTCTTTTTTAATTTGCCTTTTTTGTTTTTTAATTGTCTGTACTGTATTTTGAAATCTGAAAAAAAACGCGTGTGGCTGTTATAATGCTGAACCGGTGTGTAAGGGGAAGCCGTGTTTGTCCCGTTTGGTCCAGAAGTATGGACCTACTATTGGCACGGACATCACCACCTCTTCATCCTTAAGCCCTTTATGATGTCCATATGTTCCCATGTGAATATGGATTAATTGGCGCAAGGAATCAAAGTGACCAACTGTGTTCCCATGTTAACAGTGGCGTTCACTCCAAGAATGGAGCGTATTGATCCTTGCACCGATCACAAGGCGATAAGGATGAAGGACACCCGGTCCCTGCTCGGGCGCCAGTTAAGAAACTCCTTCGGGAGTTCTGTAAAAAAAATGCGAATGACCACCCCCAAAGGGGTGGTCCCAACTATTCGACTTACAAGTAAAACACGAGAGTAAATTTCAACCGCACGCTTTATTGGCCTCCAAAAGACTGAAGAATAATTTTTACCTAAAGTATTTCTACTGCTCGTGCAATCGCGAAACCTCCAAGGTCAACCTTGATGAACTTCAACGACTGCAACTTGATCGCTTGATTTGATGAGCTTTGACGACTGCAACTCGATCGCTTGGGAATGGTTGAAACAGTTAATTCCCATAGCTTCCGAAACGCTTGCTCATCACTTTACCTGGCGACGCGTGTATTAACTGGGCTTTCGGCTTTATGTTTAATAAATATACAATTATAACAAAAGCAATAAATAAATAAATAAATAAATAAATAAATAAATAAATAAATAACAAAAAAAAGTAGGTATATAACTAACACCTAACAAATAAATAAGTAATAAATAAATAATTTTGTAACACTTAAATATAAATAAATAAACAAAACTTACAAATAAACCTAACTTTAACACTTACTAAATCACAATAAAAAAAAAACTATCAAAATGTTTAATCAAATCCCTAATCAAAAAACTAATCAGCCCAATTCTAAATATTCCCCGGGAATAGTACTCCCCGGGAGATGTGCTCTCCCAGGGAGTTCTTTCCCTTATTTTGAATTCCTCGGGAGATTATTTTTCCCTTCGAAAGCGGGAACAAAAATTCTGAATGTTCGAAACAGCTGTTTGGCAGTATTTGTCATATGAAACTAGAGGAAAGAGTTGCCAGAAGCTCTTAAAGCTCCAAACTGATGTGCAGAATTTCTGCGCAGCAAAATTAAAAATACACAGGCTCTTATGGGAGTAAATTCTGCATGCAGAACAGCGCTGCGTGATGTCTCTATTTCTAAGGTTTCTGCCTAGTTTCATTGCAGCCATAATTGAAAAACCAATTTTCCAAATAATTGCTATCTGGCAATCATTGACACATTTTTGAAACTGTTGACAGTGTGTTTTATATCAAAATTCAAATTCAGCCCAATCCTAAATATTCCCCGGGAATTGTACTCCCTGGGAGATGTGTTCTCCCGGGGAGTTCTCTCCCTTATTCTGAATTCATCGGGAGATTATTTTTCCCTTCGAAAGCGGGAAAAAAAATTCTGAATGTTCGAAACAGCTTTTTGGCATTATTTGTCATATGAAACGAGAGGAAAGAGCTGCCAGAAGCTATCAAAGGAGTGTATTTAATCCTTTGGAGTTGCCAGAATGGCTGTGTGTACATTTGCTTTTTTTTACATTTTTAATAAATGTCGTGTTTTTAATATTTCGAAAATGTTAAAGTTTATGAAAAAGTTCTTGTTGGGTGTGTTATTACTCATTTCATTAGGTTCTCATTGTCATAAGAGACAATAAACCAGTTGAAAAGTGTTTTTCAGTTCTTTCAATTGAACGCTTGTTTGCGTTTTTTCGCTGAGGGACCATACCAAACGGCAGGCGTTAGAAAAGACTTTAATGTTGGCTCATCCCATCCTTGTTTCAGTAAGGTGCTTAGTGAAGTCCTGGAAGAGCAGCTTTGTCAACAATGGATACAAATATGTCAAACAGCCGCAGATTAGGGATCGTTAAACATCGATAGTCTATCGATAGTATCGATAGTAAAAAACTATCGAATGTATTGATAGTTTTGAAAATACTATCGATAGTTTGCATTTCCAGTAAAAAAAAGTATTCTTTCTCTAGAACAACAAGCAAATAGACACTTCACTATACATGAGCAGTATCATTGTATTTTAACTTCCTTTTCCATAGTATTCTTACCGTGACAAGCAACAAGTAGCGCTGCAGCTATCAAAACCAACAAACGTTTAGTTATAAATACAATGGTAATATCTACCATTATTTATAATAATAATGGTATAATTTTTTGTTTATTAAACGAAAGCAATTAATTTGTTCTTATTCCCTTAAATTCGTCAATTTTGTGAAAATTGTCTCTTTGCTTTTTATTGATCCACGATTTTTGTTTTTGATTACCTTTTTGGGAATATTGCTTTTTTTTTTAGTTAATACTTTCTTTTTAGAAATGTCATGTTCCTCTAAAGTGAATCAAATGAGAGCACTACTTTTGACCGCAGACCTAAATCACTTTTAACAAAATCTCGCAAATTTGAAAAAATCTCGCATTACAAAATCCAGCATTCTTAAAATATTTTCTTTCTAAATCACGCATTTTTAAAATCTCGAAACACGAAATCACTCATTTTTTGAAAAAAATCTCGCTTGTGTAAAAAAAAGTCTTTCACTATCTCGCGCGCGCGAATAAATAAATATTTTATTTTAAATGCGAGATTTCAAATTTCAGGATGTTAGTCTGTGAAATTTTAAAATTGAGGAAGCGAAATTTTGTGACTGCGGGATTCTAAGAAAAAAGATTTTAGTTTGCGAGATTTTGTGATCAAGATTTTAATCTGCGGTCTTTCGTAGCCAACCCAATCAAACGATTTCACACAAAGTTTGTGCTTTACAGAATATAAGGAACCTATTTTATAAGTTTTATCTGCAATACAAATGCAAGTTTGTGCGCCAGATAGTGCATTTCCCCATTTTTAGTGATCTTGAAGACCCATATAATTTTTTAACCTTATTTTTGTGGTTCCAATGGCTAAAAGTTGTTTCAAAGGAAACTATCGATAGTCTATCGATAGTATCGATAGTTTTTTTTTTTTTTAAACTATCGATACTATCGAAGTCCCTGACTATCGATGTTTAACGATCACTACCGCAGATAAAAGAATTGTTGCTTTGGCGTTTTACATTAAACACAACTTTCCTCCACAAAACTGTAAGGCTTCTTCCTTTGGCCTGCTCTGGAACACAGAGGAGGTTTACCTGATACCTCAAGGCATTTTGCTCTCTTTCGACATAAAAATTAAATTTGATAAAATGTCCATTTCAATGACAATGTGTAGGTTTCTCAATGCATTTCAAATAGGAAGGCACCAATACATTTGCATTGATATAGAATAACAAAGATTCACGGACACAAGAAAAGAGAGTGAACACAAAATTTTTTGGACGGTGCTTTTTAAAAAAAGAGAACGAGTTGCGACTCTAGGTAACACCTCCTATATGCTCTGGAATCCGCAGGCGACATCTCCATTAAATTCTGCAACATTTGCAGCTGTGACTTATTAGGTGTTTTAAACCTATGAAATTATTAAAATTTAAATTAAAAAATTAATGCAAAAAACAAAACCTTCCACTTTCATTTATAATTCTCCAACAAATTTCCGGGGAATGATTCGACGGGAGACGAGTAAAATTTTTCCCTATTTCTTACATTTAGAATGCCTCCTTTTTTTCCGGAGAATTTTTTGACTTAGTAAGTCAATGTTTTCCCTTTTTCGAAGATTGGGAAATTTAAAAAGGAAATAATTTTCCGCAGACTTTTTGTTTGTAATAAGAGAGTAGGGAGAAGGGAACAAACTCTCGGGGAATTGGTTTTTAGAATCGGGCTGAATATAATTTATCTAATATATGCTTTTATATTCTTTATATCTCAATAAAGTTTTTAAAGTTGATTGTTCAAAAACAACTACTCTTAAAATTGGACTTATTTGCTCTACGTGTTCAACATCATCCCTTTAAAACAAATGAAGTTTGTGTGTTGACTGTTTTATAGTTGTTAAGCTGTCAGACAAAGCAAATGTTCAGCATGTTTGAACTACAGCTTCCGTTTGGAGTCACATTGCGTAACACTACGAAACGCAAGCACACCACTTACTTGAACCTAGTTAAATCTTATTGCATATTTTTGTCACCTAATATAACTGAATGTTTCAATTAAATTCAGCCCAATTCTAAATATTCCCCGGGAATAGTACTCCCCGGGAGATGTGTTCTCCCGGGGAGTAGTTTCCCTTATTCTTAATTCTCCGGGAGATTATTTTTCCCTTCGAAAGCGGGAAAGGAAATTATGAATGTTCGAAACAGCTGCTTTGCTTTATTTGGCATTTGAAATAAATTTTAATAGTCCAGACAAATTAAACATAAAAAAGCCCAAACCCAGAAATAACTCGCATAGAGCTGAAAATTGGTACATAGCATTAGAACATCGATTAAAGTAAAATGTCAAAAGTCCCCAAAAATCCCATGTGCGCATTTAAAGTTATTCAAGGTCAAATGTCGAAAATGTTGTTTTTCATACATATCTTTGAAACGGGGGAAGCTATCAAAAAAAAGTATATGAAAGGCTTATACGCCTTGTAATTTTTTAAAAAAATATTATGACACTTTTTTTCCTACGAGCAAGGGTTTAGAAAATATTGCGATTTTAAAATGTGTCAAATGTCGAAAATAACGGTTTTTTGCGTATTACTCTTAAACGGTGAGTCCGATTGAAAAAATTTCTATGAAATACATGTAGGTTATGTGGTTTTCTATAAAAAAAAACATTTTTTTTTAAGCTGTCATAAAAAAAAAACATAATTTGGTCAAAACTCAAAATTTCGAGTTTTTTATAATTAGCTCCTAAGCCCTGTACAAAATTCGCATAGAGCTGAAAATTGGTACAGAGCATAAGGACATCTCTTTATATAAGATGTCAAAATTCCTCAAAAATCCCACTGGTGCAAACAAAAATATTCAAGGTAAAATGTCGAATATGTTGTTTTTTTATATTTAACTCTGTAGATTTTGTTAATCCCTGCAAAAACGAAAGTAACAGTTTTCAAACTTTGATTCCTATCCAAAAGTTGTCTCTTGCCCACACTTTTTTCCACACCACCCATGAGGTAGAGTCCTTGGCCTTATCCTTTTTTTCGTTTGAGCGATCATTTATATGATGTGCACTCGAAATTTCGAATTTTTATAATTAGCTCCTAAGCCCTGTACAAAATTCGCATAGAGCTGAAAATTAATACAGAGCATAAGGACATCTCTCTATATAAGATGTCAAAATTCCCCAAAAATCCCACTGGTGCAAAAAAAAATATTCAAGGTTAAATGTCGAATATGTTGTTTTTTCATATTTAACAAAGAGTTATACATAAAAAAACAACATATTCGACATTTAACCTTGAATATTTTTTTTTGCACCAGTGGGATTTTTAGGGAATTTTGACATCTTATATAGAGAGATGTCCTTATGCTCTGTATTAATTTTCAGCTCTATGCGAATTTTGTACAGGGCTTAGGAGCTAATTATAAAAATTCGAAATTTCGAGTGCACATCATATAAATGATCGCTCAAACGAAAAAAAGGATAAGGCCAAGGACTCTACCTCATGGGTGGTGTGGAAAAAAGTGTGGGCAAGAGACAACTTTTGGATAGGAATCAAAGTTTGAAAACTGTTACTTTCGTTTTTGCAGGGATTAACAAAATCTACAGAGTTAAATATAAAAAAACAACATATTCGACATTTTACCTTGAATATTTTTGTTTGCACCAGTGGGATTTTTGAGGAATTTTGACATCTTATATAAAGAGATGTCCTTATGCTCTGTACCAATTTTCAGCTCTATGCGAATTTTTTCTGGGTCGAATGTTTATTTTGTCTGGACTATAAGGAAAAATGTAGTTGTCAACTCAACAAAAATGTTCAGCATTGCTCGCAGCGTGTTACTTGTAGAGGAGATTGAAGAAAGCCAATCTCAACAGCCAAGAGCTATCAGAAGATCTTTAAGGGATGCATTCAATCCTTTGGAGTTGCCACAATGCCTGTGTGTATTTTTGTTCTTTTTTGTTTTTCTACAAGAACTCAATAATCCTTTTTCCTTTTAGGTTTCAAAAATATTTCAGAGTCAACAAAATTGCATTTAACTACTTGTTGGATATACTGATAGGATCGTGTGAACCAGCTAAAAAGTCTTTTTCTGTTCCTCCTCTGAAGGAGAAAATCGTCAAGCTCGAGTGCTCGTGGCTCCTAAGCCAACAGCATCGACTGCGACAACGAATCCTTCGAACCGTACACTTCGAATATGTGCAACCGACGAGTTCTGTCCGGCGAGTTCTAATCAGCATCTGCTTAAGGACCTAACTGAGCTGGACTTGTGAGACGATGACATGACGAACGAAATTATAGCCAGTCGATTTTCTAAAGTATTGTGCATTTCCGAAATTATAGACACTAATTGCAATTCCTATTCTTTTGTTTCTTTTATTTTAAGAGGACAGCTTTAAGGTCCCTTTGAGGTCCACAAAACCTTTCATTCCCTCTGTGTACTACTCGAAGAGCATACAACCAAATCAATTGTCTATTCTTGACAATACTTGGCACAGTATTACCTAGAGTTGAGACTTTAGGTTATACCTCCTCTATGCTCTGGAATCTGCAGGCGACATCTCCAGTAAATTCTACAACATTTGCAGCTGTGACTTATAAGGTGTTTCAGACCTATAAAATTATTTAAATTTAAATTTATGTTCTATGCAATAACAAAAACTTCCATTTTCGTTTAAATTCTCCAACAAATTTCCGGGGAATGATTAGGCGGGAGAAGAGTAAAAATTTTCCCTATTTTTGGCATTAAGAATACCTCCTTTTCCCCGGAGAATTTTTTTCCATTTTTCGAAGATTGGGAAATTTAAAAAGGAAATAATTTCCCGAAGACTTTTTGTTTGTAATAAGAGAGCAGGGAAAAGGGAACAAACTCCCGGGGAATTGGTTTTTAGAATCGGGCTGATTGTCAGTTTGTAAAATAAAAATCAAATCAACAAACTATTGGAACAATCAAATTCAGTAATCTTACTTACTTAAGGTGGCGCTACAGTCCATTGTGGACTTGGGCCTCAATCAACAGTCTCCGCCAACCAGCTCGGTCCCTAGCTAGCTGTCTCCAGTTTTGTACTCCAAGTTGATTGAGGTCCTCTTCCACTTGTGTGCGCCACCTGAGTCGCGGTCTTCCTCTCCTTCTGCGTCCCTCGGGAATAGTGTCGAAGACTTTCCGGGCCGGAGCATTGGTGTCCATGCGCTCTAAATGACCGAGCCATCTGAGTCTCTGGACCTTGACCCTTCTGGCTAAGTTCACGTCGTTGTACAACCCGTAAAGTTCGCTGTTGTATCTCCTTCTCCATTCCCCATCAATGCACACGGGGCCAAAGATGACCCGAAGAATTTTCCTCTCGAAACAGCCTAAGGCACATTCATCCGATTTTGTTAGGGTCCATGCTTCTGCACCATACAGCAGGACAGGGATGATGAGGGTGTTGTACAGTTTAACCTTAGTTGCTCGAGAGAGGGCTTTTCCACTCAGTTGCTTTCTTAGCCCAAAGAAACAGCGATTAGCAAGAGTAATTCTTCGTCTTATCTCAGCGCTGGTGTTATTGTCCGTGTTGATAGCGGAGCCTAGGTAGACAAACTCCTTAACTACCTCGAAGTTGTATGCGTCTATTATGACGTTCTGTCCGAGCCGTCGATGTTGGGTGTCCTTACTCGAAGACAGCATGTACTTCGTTTTTCCCTCATTTACCGCTAAACCCATTTTTGCCGCTTCTGTCTCAATCCTCACAAAGGCGCCATTGACATCACGCTGTGTTCTTCCCATTATATCAATATCGACGGCGTACGCGAGAAGTTGAAGATTTATAGAAGATAGTGCCTCTGGTGTTGACGGTGGAGTTTTGGACTATCTTCTCAAGAACGATGTTAAAGAAATCGCACGACAGTGCATCGCCTTGTCTGAATCCTTTTTTGACGTCGAAAGATTCCGTAAGCTCATTGCCAACCTTGATAGAGCAGCGTGAGTTCTCCATCGTCATTTTGCACAAGCGAACGAGCTTGACAGGGATGCCAAAGCTAGACATAGCTTTATACAGTTCGTCTCTGTAGATGCTGTCATACGCGGCCTTAAAATCAATGAAGAGGTGGTGGGTATCGATTTGGAGTTCATAGGTTTTTTCCAGGATCTGCCGCAACGTGAAAATTTGGTCGATGGTAGACTTTCCTGGCCTGAAGCCACATTGATAAGGACCAATCAGATTGTTGACGAAAGTCTTCAGACGTTTACATATTACGGCAGAGAGGATCTAAGTAGACTGATTCCTCTGTAGTTGGCGCAGTTAATCGTGCAAACCGGTTCCATTCCCCGGGCATGCATTCTTCCGACCACATCTTACAGATGATCTTACAGTTCGATCTCACGCTTTTCGTTCTTAGGCCGTGTGTGAATTGCGTTAAAATTTGCGTTAAAACTTCTACCACGATTAAAATTTGACGTCTTGTTTGAGGTGGGATCAAATTTAGCCATTTGCTGTGTGAATTGCGTTAAAACAATTATTTTAACCAAGATTTCTGCGTAGGTAAAAAAAAATTCCCTCGATAATTTAAGAAGTTTCCCTGAACAAAAACTGGTTTTCTTTTTCACGGAAAAATAATTTCTCTTACAAAACATATTTTTAAGAAAACAGGGTTAATAAAAAGTCTCTGAAACTAAAAAAAAAATCTTTTTTATTTATTGTTCTCGATTCTAATGTCATATTTTAAAACAACAGTCAAAAATATTCAAACAAAATTCCCATTTTGATTAATTGATTTATTCGGTGTGGTAACACTGAAAAATTATTTTCACAGCTGATACTGATATCTGTCATACATTTCAAAAGAAGCAAAACAATAAATTCGTATTTATTTTTTCGCAATTCGTTGCTTCAAAGATTGATGCATAATATGTAGATCTTCCAAATAAATAAAAAAACATAAATACCAAATAAAAAAATCACTTTTTATTTCACTTTAAATTGCACATTTGTTAAGTTTATCACAATTTTTGAATTTGTGGAGAAAAAAGGTCCTAGAAAACAAGGCTTAAACATTTATTAGCATAATAGTGAAGATCTTATTCTACTATTGGAGGTGTGTTCCAGTTTGGATCAACTGATGGTCACGTCTTTATCCATGTTGTCTTGATTTCGTGACATATTCTGAATGGTTTGACTGAGGATTTTCCTAAGAATGTGCGGCTTACAGTGTTCCTCCAACCAGGGAATGACTCCTGTAGTCAGTTGCTCGAAATTATCCATAGGCATGTTTTGGAATGTCTCAAACATCTCGTCCATAATTGACTGGAACACTTGGAATTTGGCCTCATCAGTTAAGCGAGCCTCAGCTGACTCAGGATTCGACTGTTAATGTTGCAGCATGTGCTCATAACTGTTCTGAATAATGCGCAACGCCATAACTTCTTTGTGCAACGCAGCACTTTCGTCTTCTTGTTTTTTCTTCTGCTGATTCAAATAGCCAATATAGTCGATTGACTTTTGCAAAATCAGCGCTTTGCTCAGTTTGTAACCCGATGAATCATTTGGCTGACAAGTGGGTACGAGTTCTTGCAAGCTTTCGTAGCCCTTTTTGATGGCATCAAGACGTTTTTGTTCGGCCTGGGTGTGTGCCTCGCGACGACCGCGACGTTCCTTGTGTTGCTGATGAATTTGGGGTGTGAGTACTACCAGCACTGCTGCAACGAGAATATTGCAAGCTGTTGTCTTGTTCTTGGGTCCTCTCGGGTTCTAATTTGATGTCTTCGTGACGGGTGTTATTGTAGTCGGTAGACATGCTTTCGGCCATAATAGGTTTTTGCAGCTGAATTTGATTTGTAAGCAATTATTTAATTTGTTTAAAGAACAAAACAACACCAATTAAATAATGAGATAAGCGAACTTGATAACTTTTTCGTACACAATGTTTAGCATTTTTTATTCATCTTCTGATGATGAACAGACAACCAGCAAGAGCAAATTTATCTATCACTAGAAACGTCAAATTTTAACACACTTTAACCTGCTCCACAGCTCAATAAATTTTAACCCATTTTATTCACCTCATTAGTGTCAAATTTTAACGCTGGTTAAATTTTAACACACATTTTAACGCAATTCACACACGGCCTAAGTCATTGCGCTTATGGATCTCATAGAAAAAATGAGATTTGTTCGCGAACATCTCCCTACATGGCAAACAACGAAACGGACGAACACAAGAAATTCGAAAATTTTTGCCAACAGCGAACAGTTCGCAAACCATCCCCTACACGACGAATTTATAGCGCACACAAGCATGTTCGGAAAATATGTTTGTCGTTTAGGGCTAGCTTAACTGGAACTGGTGTTATTTCCTTCAAGTTGCACGAATCGTACATAAAATAAAGACGTGTACCGACGCACTTCTCTGTTGTTTTGTGAGTGAACAAATATTTTTAGTTGCGAATTGCGATTCTTTTTTGTTGCGAAGACAATCGGTCAGTGATCACTTATACACTTACAGCCCTATTAATAAAAACTGCAGATATGTCTTCTAATTCACCAATTAACAAAAACATTGATTAAAAGATAATGCATGAATTAACATTTCCTAATTATAAAAAAATAAGCACCCTGCGATAGCTAATTGACGTTTAGATAAAAATTATTACCAAAATCTGCTACAATTAACAAGAACCCTGTAGTGACCATAGATTATAAATTGGTTTGCACATATACTTTCTCATCTAATCTCAACTTTTACACACACACTGTCTCATTGAATTGCATTTAAGCGTGTGCATAGCTGAAATGAAAATAAACTTATATGTTTCTTAAATGATAATCTGTGTCTGTTATTTGTCGTTTTTGCAGGGATTAACAAAATCTACAGAGTTAAATATAAAAAAACAACATATTCGACATTTTACCTTGAATATTTTTTTTTGCACCAGTGGGATTTTTGAGGAATTTTGACATCTTATATAAAGAGATGTCCTTATGCTCTGTACCAATTTTCAGCTCTATGCGAATTTTGTACAGGGCTTAGGAGCTAATTATAAAAAACTCGAAATTTTGAGTTTTGACCAAATTATGTTTTTTTTTTTTATGACAGCTTAAAAAAAAATGTTTTTTTTTATAGAAAACCACATAACCTACATGTATTTCATAGAAATTTTTTCAATCGGACTCACCGTTTAAGAGTAATACGCAAAAAACCGTTATTTTCGACATTTGACACATTTTAAAATCGCAATATTTTTTAAACCCTTGCTCGTAGGAAAAAAAGTGTCATAATATTTTTTTAAAAAATTACAAGGCGTATAAGCCTTTCATATACTTTTTTTTGATAGCTTCCCCCGTTTCAAAGATATGTATGAAAAACAACATTTTCGACATTTGACCTTGAATAACTTTAAATGCGCACGTGGGATTTTTGGGGACTTTTGACATTTTACTTTAATCGATGTTCTAATGCTATGTACCAATTTTCAGCTCTATGCGAGTTATTTCTGGGTTTGGGCTTTTTTATGTTTAATTTGTCTGGACTATTAAAATTTATTTCAAATGCCAAATAAAGCAAAGCAGCTGTTTCGAACATTCATAATTTCCTTTCCCGCTTTCGAAGGGAAAAATAATCTCCCGGAGAATTAAGAATAAGGGAAACTACTCCCCAGGAGAACACATCTCCCGGGGAGTACTATTCCCGGGGAATATTTAGAATTGGGCTGAATTTAATTGAAACATTCAGTTATATTAGGTGACAAAAATATGGAATAAGATTTAACTAGGTTCAAGTAAGTGGTGTGCTTGCGTTTCGTAGTGTTACGCAATGTGACTCCAAACGGAAGCTGTAGTTCAAACATGCTGAACATTTGCTTTGTCTGACAGCTTAACAACTATAAAACAGTCAACACACAAACTTCATTTGTTTTAAAGGGATGATGTTGAACACGTAGAGCAAATTTTAAGTCCAATTTTAAGAGTAGTTGTTTTTGAACAATCAACTTTAAAAACTTTATTGAGATATAAAGAATATAAAAGAATATATTAGATAAATTATATTCAGCCCGATTCTAAAAACCAATTCCCCGAGAGTTTGTTCCCTTCTCCCTACTCTCTTATTACAAACAAAAAGTCTGCGGAAAATTATTTCCTTTTTAAATTTCCCAATCTTCGAAAAAGGGAAAACATTGACTTACTAAGTCAAAAAATTCTCCGGAAAAAAAGGAGGCATTCTAAATGTAAGAAATAGGGAAAAATTTTACTCGTCTCCCGTCGAATCATTCCCCGGAAATTTGTTGGAGAATTATAAATGAAAGTGGAAGGTTTTGTTTTTTGCATTAATTTTTTAATTTAAATTTTAATAATTTCATAGGTTTAAAACACCTAATAAGTCACAGCTGCAAATGTTGCAGAATTTAATGGAGATGTCGCCTGCGGATTCCAGAGCATATAGGAGGTGTTACCTAGAGTCGCAACTCGTTCTCTTTTTTTAAAAAGCACCTTCCAAAAAATTTTGTGTTCACTCTCTTTTCTTGTGTCCGTGAATCTTTGTTATTCTATATCAATGCAAATGTATTGGTGCCTTCCTATTTGAAATGCATTGAGAAACCTACACATTGTCATTGAAATGGACATTTTATCAAATTTAATTTTTATGTCGAAAGAGAGCAAAATGCCTTGAGGTATCAGGTATACCTCCTCTGTGTTCCAGAGCAGGCCAAAGGAAGAAGCCTTACAGTTTTGTGGAGGAAAGTTGTGTTTAATGTAAAACGCCAAAGCAACAATTCTTTTATCTGCGGTAGTGATCGTTAAACATCGATAGTCAGGGACTTCGATAGTATCGATAGTTTAAAAAAAAAAAAAAACTATCGATACTATCGATAGACTATCGATAGTTTCCTTTGAAACAACTTTTAGCCATTGGAACCACAAAAATAAGGTTAAAAAATTATATGGGTCTTCAAGATCACTAAAAATGGGGAAATGCACTATCTGGCGCACAAACTTGCATTTGTATTGCAGATAAAACTTATAAAATAGGTTCCTTATATTCTGTAAAGCACAAACTTTGTGTGAAATCGTTTGATTGGGTTGGCTACGAAAGACCGCAGATTAAAATCTTGATCACAAAATCTCGCAAACTAAAATCTTTTTTCTTAGAATCCCGCAGTCACAAAATTTCGCTTCCTCAATTTTAAAATTTCACAGACTAACATCCTGAAATTTGAAATCTCGCATTTAAAATAAAATATTTATTTATTCGCGCGCGCGAGATAGTGAAAGACTTTTTTTTACACAAGCGAGATTTTTTCAAAAAATGAGTGATTTCGTGTTTCGAGATTTTAAAAATGCGTGATTTAGAAAGAAAATATTTTAAGAATGCTGGATTTTGTAATGCGAGATTTTTTCAAATTTGCGAGATTTTGTTAAAAGTGATTTAGGTCTGCGGTCAAAAGTAGTGCTCTCATTTGATTCACTTTAGAGGAACATGACATTTCTAAAAAGAAAGTATTAACTAAAAAAAAAAAAGCAATATTCCCAAAAAGGTAATCAAAAACAAAAATCGTGGATCAATAAAAAGCAAAGAGACAATTTTCACAAAATTGACGAATTTAAGGGAATAAGAACAAATTAATTGCTTTCGTTTAATAAACAAAAAATTATACCATTATTATTATAAATAATGGTAGATATTACCATTGTATTTATAACTAAACGTTTGTTGGTTTTGATAGCTGCAGCGCTACTTGTTGCTTGTCACGGTAAGAATACTATGGAAAAGGAAGTTAAAATACAATGATACTGCTCATGTATAGTGAAGTGTCTATTTGCTTGTTGTTCTAGAGAAAGAATACTTTTTTTACTGGAAATGCAAACTATCGATAGTATTTTCAAAACTATCAATACATTCGATAGTTTTTTACTATCGATACTATCGATAGACTATCGATGTTTAACGATCCCTAATCTGCGGCTGTTTGACATATTTGTATCCATTGTTGACAAAGCTGCTCTTCCAGGACTTCACTAAGCACCTTACTGAAACAAGGATGGGATGAGCCAACATTAAAGTCTTTTCTAACGCCTGCCGTTTGGTATGGTCCCTCAGCGAAAAAACGCAAACAAGCGTTCAATTGAAAGAACTGAAAAACACTTTTCAACTGGTTTATTGTCTCTTATGACAATGAGAACCTAATGAAATGAGTAATAACACACCCAACAAGAACTTTTTCATAAACTTTAACATTTTCGAAATATTAAAAACACGACATTTATTAAAAATGTAAAAAAAAGCAAATGTACACACAGCCATTCTGGCAACTCCAAAGGATTAAATACACTCCTTTGATAGCTTCTGGCAGCTCTTTCCTCTCGTTTCATATGACAAATAATGCCAAAAAGCTGTTTCGAACATTCAGAATTTTTTTTCCCGCTTTCGAAGGGAAAAATAATCTCCCGATGAATTCAGAATAAGGGAGAGAACTCCCCGGGAGAACACATCTCCCAGGGAGTACAATTCCCGGGGAATATTTAGGATTGGGCTGAATTTGAATTTTGATATAAAACACACTGTCAACAGTTTCAAAAATGTGTCAATGATTGCCAGATAGCAATTATTTGGAAAATTGGTTTTTCAATTATGGCTGCAATGAAACTAGGCAGAAAACTTAGAAATAGAGACATCACGCAGCGCTGTTCTGCATGCAGAATTTACTCCCATAAGAGCCTGTGTATTTTTAATTTTGCTGCGCAGAAATTCTGCACATCAGTTTGGAGCTTTAAGAGCTTCTGGCAACTCTTTCCTCTAGTTTCATATGACAAATACTGCCAAACAGCTGTTTCGAACATTCAGAATTTTTGTTCCCGCTTTCGAAGGGAAAAATAATCTCCCGAGGAATTCAAAATAAGGGAAAGAACTCCCTGGGAGAGCACATCTCCCGGGGAGTACTATTCCCGGGGAATATTTAGAATTGGGCTGATTAGTTTTTTGATTAGGGATTTGATTAAACATTTTGATAGTTTTTTTTTATTGTGATTTAGTAAGTGTTAAAGTTAGGTTTATTTGTAAGTTTTGTTTATTTATTTATATTTAAGTGTTACAAAATTATTTATTTATTACTTATTTATTTGTTAGGTGTTAGTTATATACCTACTTTTTTTTGTTATTTATTTATTTATTTATTTATTTATTGCTTTTGTTATAATTGTATATTTATTAAACATAAAGCCGAAAGCCCTGGTAGCTAGTGCTTTACTTGTATTATATTATACATTTATGTATAGTTTAATAAATTATAATAATAATTAAATTGTTTTTTTTTGTATATATATTTATTATTCATCTATTTATTTATACATTTGTTTTTGATTATATTTATTTATTTTGGTGTCAGGTTTTGCTTACCCTGCGGCCACACGAGCAAGTTCTGGCCAGCAAGTAGCGTACATATATTATTTGTCAAATCTCTATCGGTGTACTTGGTGTGACGTATGTGGTAAAAAACTTGCTAGTCAACTTGCCAGCAAGTTCTAATTTTTTTTTTCATTTCAAGGATTTTTTAGAAGGTTACCTGCTTTTAAAATTCAATTTTGAATTTCGAAGATGTCGCCAATAAAAAAATAAATTAAAATCCTCGCTTCAACTAATATTAGCCGTGTTTTTTTCACTACCCAGTAGCCAGCACAGCAAAATTTCCCTTGGCAAACAAAAACAATTTGGATTACAGTCGATAAAAAGGCCGGTAAAAAAAATGACAGTTGTGCCGGCGATAGAACTTTCAATTATTGAAATGAAGATAGCGCTGACAGCGTTGAAAAGAATTATTTTGCTACGCAAATCTAATGAAATAGCTTCTCTGAACTCACTTAGATTGAAGTATTTGCTAATTTTTGTAATCCGAGACGCAACCCTCAGGTCCATCTTGCCATACAAATTGAATTTGACAGATAAAGTGAGTTGGAGCGTTTTATTCGCACTTGATTACTTTACTGGCTACTGAGTAGTGAAAAAAAAAACACGACCATTCTAATTTAATTTTGTTCATTTTGATAAATTTGGCAAAACCTGTCAAATTACTTGCCCGTTTTACTTGCTCGTTACTGGCTCGAAAATTCGCAAGCCAGTTGACTGGCCAGTACTAGGGCCAGTACTAAAAGTTTAAATGTGTGAGTAAAACAATTGATTGTATGCCAACTTGCTAGCCAGAACTTGCTCGTGTGGCCGCCGGGTAAAACATTTGATTGTATGCCAACTTGCTAGCCAGAACTTGCTCGTGTGGCCGCTGCGCCGGGTTAGGTATATTTATTTATTTATACCATTTATAACAAAAGGTATATAAATAATATATACCTTTTGTTAGTTTTTTTTATTGCCTTTGCCCCTCACCACACTTTTAATAGTTTTAATTATTCTCTTGCTGGTTGTTTATATTGGTAGTTTGTTTTTTGAAAAAAATATGGCGTACTCTTACAAAGAAGAGGAAGAACGCATCAACAAACTTATAAGAGACGCCGAGATTGAAGAATCACGCAGGTGGACTAGGTCCACCACACAAAATCTAGACCCGGCGCACCGACATCGAGTGATGCACTCACCTCTCATCTCTGACCGTCGGGCTCGATCCGAGTCTATGATCCCAGTGGGTAGATCGGGGATCCCAGATAATAAGGAAAGGAGGAGCAGGTAGAATTCTCTTACAGCACCTCCCTATAGCGAGTTGAGCGGTATGGGGGCTGCTGGAGGAGACTCCTCACTTAACCACACCGTAAGGCCTGGGACCCGTGTTCGACCCACTTCAGACCCAACCCAGGGGGAATCAAAAAATGGCCGAAGATTCCTATGGTAGGGTGGGTAATGGCCTCACTGCACTAACACCACAGCAATGCCTCTGACGTGAAGGTAGTCCATCCGTCAATAGCTAGTCCTTTTTTTCCCTATGTGGTCAGGCCTGATTTATGTATTTGTTTGCAGGTGAGGTTAGGTTTGTCCCCCAAAAACAAAAATGAGAAAGGGGGACCAAATGTCCCTCTTTTTTAAACATATCTAATTTTTTCGCACCTTAAAGCAATATTTTCATAGAAAGAGTAGGCTTTCCCATTTCAAAAATTGCTACCAGGTTTGCAAATTTAAACTGTGAATACTCCCATCATAGTTAATACAATTTTCCGAACTGGACTTCATTTAAGAAACGTTTCCAACTTCACTGTTGTTGTTTTTGTTTCTCAAGAATGTGGTGCTATATTTTTCAAAAACAAGTTTTGTCCCCTTTATTGAACAATTGTCCCCCTAAAAAACTTGCTTTGCCCCCCTTTTCAACATATTAAATCTGGTAAGCCTAATGCAGGCCGCGTCCCTGGAACTTAGCATTCTTTCCTTTTCTGACCCTAGTATCCCATTCCTAGCTTCCTTCCTCTCCCAAATCTGACTTTTCAGATTTTCCCAAGGCTCCCCTCTTCTTGCCTCGCAACAGATTAAATCAGCCTTTAAACGCACAAATTTGCGTTATACTAAAGCAACCTTTAGTCAACCTTGCTTAAATCAGAAAATTGATTATGAATAAGGATTGTCTGCTTAAATACTGCTTAGAGTTTGCTTAAATTTAAGCGGCCTTTAAGTTTTGGTTATGAATATGTATTGAGATTTTATTATAAAAGTGCCTGGCTACACAGGGATTTTCCAGTGCCCTAACGAGTGAGTTTGTTGGCAAGAGAAACGAAACGTACAGGGGGAAGATGCTCACGAAGCGAACTGAATTTTCTGCGTGAGCAATACAGTTTCATTCCTAAATTGTTCATCTTTTTGATGTTTGTTTATTTTTTGTTTGGCAGGCGCTGGCGTTGTCAAGTCATTCTCATTAAATTCAAATTTATTTTGTTGTGATTTTTTTATTTTGTGTGAGCAAGCATCCATAGTTTTCAGGAAATTCAGAAATTAATTGTAGGTATAAAAAAAACAATAAACCTAGTAATCGTATTTGCAAGTTGCAAAAAATAAATTAAATATATAAAATTTTTGTAGAAGGTGGCGTTGAAGAAATGCAACCCACACAACGACAAACTTGTTGGAATTGAAAACTAAAAATTACAAAATCTTTAGGTAAGTTCTCTTTTTTTCCTTTTGAATACATTTTGTTGAGACGATTTTCATTGAAGATAACATTCCTGGGGCATTCAAGTCAATCGCAAGAAGAACTTCAGCAACAAAGACTCCACTACGAGGATGCGATTGCTGACAAAATTCAAAAAGGATGACCGCTACCACCGGGATACATGAATGATCAAATTGTACATTAAATACGTGAGTTTACACAGCACAAAATTTTTCTATAAAATTAAATTTTGAATTTTTTATTAACAGGATTGATAACTATGAAAAACCCCAAGAATGCTATCAGAAACTATACCACCAAGGAATCGGTACAATGGTGGCAGATTTGTACATCTGCTGGGCTTACTATTTTGATTTAATGGATGATTTTCGAAGTGCTGATCAAATTTTCTGAAAGGGGATTCAGTGTCAGACACAACCTTTGCATGAACTTCAAGAAGCACATCAGCATTTTGCTTTTACTCTGTCCCAACGAATTCTCTATAATGACGAACATTCTAAGGAAAAGTATCAAAACTTATAAAGAGCAAGTAGGGAGCATTCGGACGGGAGCAGCTATTATGAAATTCACCTTAGGAATGCTTCAGGTAGGTTTTAAATTCGTTTTCTCTGCAATACCCTTACTTTGTGGCTTTTGTTCCTAAAGGTAAAAGGCGACCCGTTATTGCAAGAAAAACAAAATTCCATTACTTTGTTCAAGGATGAAAATGACTACGGGTCCCAACTGCCCTGTTCGAATCCACAGAAGGTTGATATCGAGTCGAATTTGAAAATGTAGGTACCTATCCAAATTTTGCCAAGAAGAATATCCCCATTGTCGAAAAAGAAGTCGCTGCCACAGATTCACTTGAAACTCTGAGGAACGGAAAAAGTAAAATGGCCATTGATGTTCTGTTTTCGATCAAATAAAAAATGCAGTTAAATTTAAATAAAATTTATTACTCTGGTTGCTATTTCAAAACATGCACTTGTATAACTCCGTCAATTTGTGAGGACACCGTACCGTAATGGAGCAACAAGCTCGTTTTTCGAACGCTAGCAAACAATAGCGAAAAAGAAGAAAACAAAGTCCGAACTAGAACACCTAAGCCCAACACTGGACACGCATCATGCCATATAATAATTTGTTAACGATGATCTGTAAAAGAAAAAGTCAATTTAAGATTCGATTATCAAAATAAAACGATATACATACTTAAATAGCCATAGAAAATTCATTTTCAAAACAAGATTATAGTTATTGCTACCTTTGAGAAATGTTGACGTTTTTTCGGCTTTGTCATAATTTATAAAAATGTCAAACAAAAAAGAGAAATTTCACGTTCCCCGCAACGAAATGGAAAAGAAGAACGTGAGTAAGCACAACGGTGTGTAGCCATCGCACGTGATTTTTCAGTAGCTTGAAAAATCCCTGTGTAGCCAGGCACAAAGGAAATCACAATTTAAATTTAAACAAGTTATTTAATTGAACGATGAAAAAAGATGTCGTGTTTTTTTCACTACTCGGTAGCCAGTAAAGTAATCAAGTTCGAAAAAAACGCTCCAACTCACTCTATCTGTCAAATTCAATTTGAATTTCAAAAAACTTCAAAATCTAATTTCAAAAATACGCCATCATTAAATTCTTCAACATTTGATTAATAATTTTAAACAAATCTCAACAAAAAGTGTGCCCGGTTAAATGTAGTTTTATTATTTTTCGTTTGTAACCCGAGAGTTTATAAGGCAGTGGTGAATGATAACAAAAAAGAACCCAAGAGAGCAAAAAGCAAGAAAAAAAAATGTTCAGCTTCAAAACGAAGTCTCAAAAATTATTCGTCCACATCTCCTATTTAGTATTTAAGTGAAATATTGCAAGAGTAAAAAAATAAAAAAGTTTTTGGAAAACTATTCGTTTTAGTTGGTGCACTGCTCGATTGAAAATTTGCACATGCAAACAGAAAAAATTTGTCGTCTTTGTGTGCACTTTTTTTTGGCAACGGGAAGAGGGGCCACAAACACTAAACACAGGCAGTCAGCAGTAATTTTGCATGAATTCTATTTGATTTTCCTATTTTCCAACACGCAAAAATCGGAAAATTTTATCGAGGGGCTGTTCCTCCATGTTTTTGTTTGTTTTTTCATCAAATACAAATAATTTTCAAAATTGCCAACAATCGCGTAGCAAAATAATTCTTCTTAACGCCATCAGCGCCATCTACATTTCAATAATATGAAGTTCTATCTCCGGCTTATCTGTCATTATTTTACTGGCCTTTTTATCGACTGTAAAATCAAATTGTTGTTGTTTGCCAAGGGAAATTTTGCTGTGCTGGCTACACAGTAGTGAAAAAAAACACGGCTTAGATAGAAAATATCAATACTTAATAAATTACAAAGTCAAAAACATAATTGATTACATGAAATACAAAGAGTCAAAGTGTGTTAGAAACAAGTAAACTAGAATATGAATAATATTTCAACAATATGGCTGTTAGTTAATATATCTGCTGCCATTTCCTCGGAACGAACTGATTTCAACTGGATCTGTTTTTCTGCCACCACGTCTCGGACAAAATGATGTCGAATATCGATATGTTTCGTACGAGGACGGTAACATTCATTCGATGCAAGATGAATGGCACATTGACTGTCACAAAAGATTTCCATTTATGATTCAACTCCAGTTAACTCCTGCTGAATACCTTTCAGCCACATTGCCTCTTGTACAGCCACTCCCATAGAAATGTACTCAGCCTCGGCTGTAGATAACGCAACAGTCGCCTGTTTACGTGATCCCCAGGATATTGCTCCTCCTTGAGCCAGAAACCCGTATCAACTCACTGATTTCTTTTCATCTAAATCATTGGCGTAGTCGTCATCGCAAAATCCGAAGATCTTAGAATTTCCATTTCGAATATAAGAAAGTTTTAGATTCAACGTTCCTTTTAAGTACCTTAAAATTCTTTTTGCTGCCAACCAGTGAAGTCGACCTGGTTTATTGTTGAACTTACTCAAAAAATTTACGGCGAAACAAATATCTGGACGACTGATTTGAGCCGCAAAAAGCAAGCTTCCAATAAATTCTTGATAGGGTACTTTTGACATTTCCAATTTTTTCTTTTCAGATTTAAGCGGGATATACACAGTTCAAATTCTTGTCATGCACGAGCAAATGTATATGTTAATTTGGATTGAAGTTGCCTATACACTGTTGCGG